>OZ037750.1:1820000-3271784 GCA_964035475.1 Salix caprea
TGCAAGTGGAAAGGGCAGAAGTTCCATCTCTTTATTTTTTTATATTTTATATTTTATTTTTGTTTTAATTGTATTTTACTGCTATTTAGTATTTACTGTTGAAAAAGTAAAGATGAGCCTATTTTCTATTTGTAATATATTAAAATAATATATTTTTTATTTTTAAAATTTATTTTATATCAACCCATTAAAACGATTTAAAAATACTCTAAACAACAAATCAAAATAAATAAATAAAAAAACAGGCTGAATCTCACTCTAACTACTCACCTAACATATTTTTAAAAGAATTTTATATAAAAAAATATTATATATGCGTGTGTGTATTATATTTTTTTTATAGTACTGACGTTGAACAAAGGCTAAACGACAATATTGCAAGTGAAAAAGGTCAGAGATCCAGGTCTCCTTTAAAATATTTCCCAATCAAGTAAAAGAAAAGTGGGGGAAAAAAGAAAGAAGAAGAAGGTACAGGACTCATCGAGGCTCAGCAACCACCGACTGAAACCCTAATAACACAAGGAAGGGCTCCATGGAAGATCATTAAAAGAATGACGATGACTGTTTACTTGCTCCTTGCAAGATCGCGATCAAACGGCTGTCATTAAATGCTTATCAATCTGTGAATAGATCAAGTACAGGAGCACCAGAAAATAGAGCAACGATGATGCTAACTCTTAACCACAACGTTAAATCCAAATTGATTACCATGACTAAATGAAGCAGAAAAATTGGATACCACAAATATATATATATACATCGAAGAAAATGAATAAACACAAGAAATTCTCGTGTGTGTGTGTGTATATAAAGGGTGTTTGGCATTTATTTCAAAAATATTTTTAAAATAATTTATTTTATTTTAAAATAATTTATTTTTTTATTTTACAAACAAGTTTATCTACATTTTAAAACAGCCTTATTATAGCTTTGAAAGGGTATTCGCAAATGTGTTAACACGGTCATTTTTCAGATCCAAATGGTCTGATTAGGTGGCTAATATGTAAATAATCATGGGCAAGCAGTGGTTAATCAATGACCTCGTTCAATGGGCTAATTTAAGTCATCTAGATTCGAGCAAGGGTCCGCTGTCGAAGCTCTGGGTTACCTCCACGTTTGCAGACCACCTTCCTTTGTGAAAGACAGAACAGAAGGAAACACGAGTCATGAGACAGTGTATTAAAATTCTCCACGAGTAACGGCGACGCACGTGACCCTGGATCTGGCCACCGGAATCCAGCCAGCAAGCTACGTTTGGACTTGATAAACAATAACTACAATTATATTTTAAAATAAATTAATCAGTTTACTCCCCTTGATGGTTGCTAACTAGGGCTCACCCGTGTCCAATAAGGAAACAGCCGTGGCACGAATAGTAATTTAACATAATTATAAGCCGGGAGTGCTGCTCTCGGAGAAGCTCTCGAGATGGATGCTATACAGCCATCATGAATCCGGCCAGCTGGCATCGAGAGGCAATGCGAAGATGATAACCAAACCCATGTGATGAAGAAATAAGCCTTTTTTGTTTACAGTGATAATTGTGGAGGCTATCATGAGCCCAGATGGGTCAGGGTAGGGCACGGGATGGTGACCGGTGAGTGATTTCGGTGACCTATTCTACCGGTCTAATCTAAATCTATAAGCCTGAGCAGCACGAAATGGTAAACTCTTATAGTCCTAGATCATGGGCCAGGTTTGTGTACGCGGTTTTTAAAAATATTTTTTATATATAAATATATTTAAATAATGATTTTTAGTTTTTAAAAATTATTTTTAATATTAGTATATAAAAATAATTTAAAAAAAATATTCCATGTCGTTCATGGCCTCTCTGTTACCAGTTATCCATGTCGTTCATCCTTCATACGTTCCTAGCTATTCACATTTTAAGAAAAACTTCAAATCCATTTCTTGGTAGCTCTCATTGTCACATTGACTTGTCTAACGAACAAGTATTTATATTTTTCATGTGATTGTAATGTCCGCCCAATCTCCACAAGTTCATGTTCAATTCAGTGCAATTATAGCTGGAAAGGCCATCAATGCCTCAAATTTAATGGAGATGACACATAGCTAGGAGTAAGGAAAAGAAATACAGAGCTTTACAGTTCCCACCAAGAGGATTCTGAAGAAAAAAAATAGTTATTCTTATTTCTTGTCTAGCCTAGGAAAATATCTTTTTATGGTGATTTTGTTTTCTCCTGTTTAGTTTCGAAAATCAAATGTTGAGATTTATAATTTTATTCTTCTCGTTTGTTTAGGACCTTTACTCCTTTTTTTTGTAAAAAAAAAAATAGGTCTCCTGATTTGTTTACGATGGTTTATGGACTTATTTAAATAATTCTAAATATCTTAAACAGCAGGCCATGGTAATACTATAAAATCATTCCAAAAGTAAGAGTACAAGAGGCAACCTCTTAATTGGGAGAAAAATGAGACTAGAGATATTAGGTTTAGCATTAAAATCCTTTAGTTTACGGGAACTTTACAAGCAAATAAGTTCCTTTAGATATCTAAATGGTTTGTGAAAGTTCATCTCTCATGTGCTGTGATTGTAGTCTTCATGAATTATTTTATAATCATAACAAAAAGGTTTGATAGTTGAAAAAAAAAAAGATATTAACATAGTTAGCATAGGTTTTTGGATATATCAACACTACAAAAGATGACTCAATTGCTAAGGACACGCAATAAGTCATGGTACAGGTCAGGATTCTGGCTTAACCTATGCAAACCTACTGTTACTGTTATGGTCTTGATTTTTTTGTGTTGATATTGAATGTTACTCTCTGTATTTCATTCATGTCTTCATTCACCACCTTATCTTTTGCATTTTCATGATACTTTTTTTGCTCGGATCAATTTTAGCCACCTATCCTTTCGGTCTGGGGACACTCTATTTTAAAGTTAATTCAAATTGGCATTTTTCGAATAAAATATTAAACTCCTTTTCAAGCAGGAAACAGTAAGTCATTATATAAAGCTAGCCAGAGAGACAAAGACTAATGTGGTGTGGTCGGTGCAGGCAGGGGACAATAGTACTTCAATGGTGGATAGTGTTAGTAGTGTAGCAGATCAGATAAGGCTCATGTCATAACCTTCTGTTAAAAATCTCTGTTTCTGCACACATTGTCTCTCTATTTTTTTTCAAACTTTCCCTCCACCGAAGGAAATGGGAACTAGCTCAGTTCCCAAGTTCTTAACCCTCTTCTTGATGCTCTTGATTGTGGGTTCTAAGCTGATCCACTGCACTGTGACGTATGATAAGAAGGCTATTATCATCGATGGACAAAGGAAAATCCTCATCTCTGGTTCCATTCACTATCCAAGAAGCACCCCTGATGTATACACTTTTCTTTCCCATTTTCTTGGTTTTGTGCATGTTTTATCACATTTGATTTGTTTGTTGTGTACAAATGAGGTTTGATTTGTTTGTGTAGATGTGGGAAGATCTTGTACAGAAGGCGAAATATGGAGGCTTGGATGTTATCGACACTTACGTTTTTTGGAATGTTCATGAACCTTCTCCTGGCAATGTACTCTCTCTTGGATCTCCACTCTACTTTTTGGCACTTCAAAACTTTTAATCCATGTCTTTCTGAGCTTATTTGGTTACTCAAAAAGGAAACTTTTGGGTTTTGTAGTATAATTTTGAAGATAGATTTGATCTGGTACGGTTCATTAAGACAGTGCAGAAAGTGGGGCTATATGTTCATCTCCGCATTGGACCTTATGTCTGTGCAGAATGGAATTTTGGGTACATGGAATTTCTGCTCTTTTTACTTTGTGGCATCCATTCATTATTATATCCCTTCTTCCTTCTGGTTTTTTTTCTTCTTACTGTGGTTGGGGCATTATTTGCTTCTTAACCTGGTAAAAATGAATTCTTTAGTTTGATTTGATTCTCTCTCTCTCGTACACGCACAGGGGATTTCCTGTTTGGTTGAAGTATGTTCCAGGTATCAGCTTCAGAACAGACAATGGGCCTTTCAAGGTTTTTCCTATTTTACCTGCCCTGCGTTTTTTAAACCCTTTCCTCAGGAAAAAGAGAGAGAATTAGAACAAATGACTGGAAAGTTAGGTGGTTAATGTGGCTTGACTTTCTTTCTCTTTGGTTTTGAAGGCTGCAATGCAAGGATTCACCCAGAAGATTGTGCAGATGATGAAAGCTGAAAGGCTATTTCAATCACAAGGAGGCCCCATTATCTTCTCTCAAGTATGTGATCTTTTTGATGAATTTTGTCATTTTAGATATGTATTGTTTGTAAACCAGTAAAAGTGAGGCTTCAGATGTGAAGTAATTTGCTTTACTTTTATATACACACACATGTTTTATTCTTTTTCATATCCATTTGTGTAGATTGAGAATGAGTATGGACCAGAGAGCAGGGCTTTTGGGGCTGCTGGTCATTCATACGTTAATTGGGCTGCACAAATGGCTGTTGGATTGAATACTGGAGTTCCTTGGGTGATGTGTAAGGAAGATGATGCCCCAGACCCAGTGGTGAGCTATCTTAATCTTTCCACTTACCAAGCCTAGTTACCTCAGCTGTCCCAGAATTAATTTGTGATCTTCATTTACTATTTTTGTTATCTGCAGTTTCAAATTTAAAACCTTTCTTGAGTGGTGAATTTGACTTTCTCATGTTTAAATCTTGGCAACAGATAAATTCATGCAATGGTTTTTATTGTGATGCTTTCTCTCCCAACAAACCTTACAAGCCAACGATGTGGACTGAGGCTTGGAGTGGCTGGTAAATGTTACAGCAAGCATTAGAGTTGAAGTTGACTCTCTGAATTCAAATTTAGTCCTCTGACCCCTCCCTTTTTTTCTGAACCGGATAAAAAGGTTTACAGAGTTTGGCGGTTCATTTCACCACAGACCAGTTCAAGATCTGGCATTTGCAGTTGCTCGATTCATTCAAAAGGGTGGCTCATTTGTCAACTACTACATGGTAGGGTACCTCGAATGATTCAGCTCACGTTATAATGAAAAACTTGTCATTCCAAGCTTATGGCCTATGCATTGTGTATTATTACAGTACCATGGAGGAACAAATTTTGGACGCTCTGCTGGAGGTCCATTCATTACAACTAGTTATGACTATGATGCACCAATAGATGAATATGGTAAGTAATGTGGATCTGTTCTTGACCTAACAAAAAATATCTTGAATCCTTAAGTGAAAAACTACAATTTAGTCATGCCTAGCCACGACTTTTAAGTTCAATTCATGAATAATTCTAATTCACTAATAATTGAAGAATTATTCATGAATTGGGTTAGTTAAGTTCTAGAATTTCTTGAAATAATTTCGACTCCTAACATGAATATTATTTCCAAAACTCACTCGGTATAGACTTTTCGTCAACTTCTTACAAGAATTTTAAGGAATATGTTGTGTTTTGTTATATCATTATCCGTGTTTCAAAATTAAAGATCCACAGCTAACCATTTACTGGTTTAGGTTTGATCAGGGAACCTAAATATGGTCATCTAAAAGAGCTTCACAGAGCTATTAAGCTATGCGAGCATGAATTAGTCTCTTCAGATCCCACGACTACCTCGTTAGGAGCCTATCAGCAGGTCTTCCTTCTGACCAAGTTTGTCTCTTTTCTCTAGTTGGACAGTTATTATGTAATGCTTGCAATTGAAAATTCATGATAATGGTCGTTTTGCAGGCTCATGTATTCTCTTCAGGGAAGAGGAGTTGTGCAGCTTTTCTTGCCAACTACCATACACAGTCTGCTGCTACAGTGATGTTCAATAACATGCACTATGTTTTGCCTCCTTGGTCCATTAGCATCCTTCCTGATTGCAGGAATGTTGTGTTTAACACTGCTAAGGTAAGCAAAGTTTTAGGTTCTGGTTGCAATCTCATTCTGAGGGTGAAATAACTCCCTTCAGTGATTCTTAAGTTATTTTCTTCAATACCAATTTTCTGATCTCTAGTTGTCCTGTCATGGTATAGGTTGGGGTTCAAACTTCACATGTCAAAATGCTGCCAACTGGTTCTAGGTTGTTTTCTTGGGAGACTTATGATGAAGATATTTCTTCACTAGGGGCCAGTTCGATGATGACAACTCTTGGACTCATGGAGCAGATAAATGTCACTAGAGACACCACTGACTATCTGTGGTACATCACAAGGTGAGCCAGGTTCAACGGTATCTATTTAGATTTTGAATCCCTATAACCATATAACAACTTCATGGAAACCTAGGCACATTATTTTTCACACATGTTTCTTCAGTTCATTACATGCGTTTGAAATATCTGAGAGCTCCATTTTAAAAATCCCCTGTGGATTTCAGTGTCAATATACATCCATCAGAATCATTTCTTCAAGGTGGACAAGGGCCTACTCTAACCGTGGAGTCAGCAGGGCATGCTCTTCATGTCTTCATCAATGGGCAATTTTCAGGCATGCTTTTTCAAGATTACTTTCTTAATAGTAACTAATATGAATTTCAGTTATCTGGTTGATGAGTGCTTTGCCTATTTCAATTACAGGATCAGCATTTGGGACTAGAGAGAACAGGAAATTCACCTTTACAGGACCAGTCAATCTACGTGCTGGAACAAATAGAATTGCATTACTCAGCATAGCTGTTGGATTACCTGTTAGTTCTGCTCTACTTCTCCAACTTACTGCAAGTATAGATGCTAATTAATTTGATCTGATTGTGGCTACTAAAATTTTAAAACTTGTAGTATGAAAAAGAAAAAAAATCCGTTATATTATTTCACTTACTGACTGCAAAACTTTTGCATTGTTTAAGAATGTCGGGGTACATTATGAGACATGGAAAACAGGAATACTTGGTCCAGTTATGCTGCATGGCCTTAACCAGGGAAATAAAGACTTGACATGGCAGCAATGGTCTTACCGGGTATGAAATGTGCCTGTTCGTATCTCTTTAATTGTGTCTTATAGGTGCCAGAAGTTTAAGCTTGAAGGTGTTGGATCGAAACAGGTTGGTCTAAAAGGAGAGGCAATGAATTTAAACTCTCCAAACGGAGCCTCATCTGTTGATTGGATACAGGGGTCTCTAGCTACCGGGCAGCAACCTCTGAAGTGGTATAAGGTAATTATAAGTGGGAAAATGTTGAATGTGGTTAACAATTTTACTTGAGAGGCTGATTTTCATGCTGGAACCTTCAGGCTTATTTTGACGCCCCTGGAGGAAATGAGCCATTGGCGTTGGACATGCGCAGCATGGGAAAGGGTCTGGTGTGGATAAATGGGCAGAGCATAGGAAGATATTGGTTAACTTACGCAAAGGGTGACTGCAGTAGTTGTAGTTACTCTGGAACGTTCAGGCCTCCTAAGTGCCAACTTGGATGTGGCCAACCGACTCAGCGATGGTCTCTTCTTTTGAACGCTTATTTTTTTTTATGATTGCAGTTCAATCTTCAGCACTGATTTGTAGAGTGTAATTACTGCATCTCACAGCTAACTGAACTTGTATGCTTCTTCTTAGGTATCATGTTCCAAGATCCTGGTTAAAGCCAACGCAAAATTTATTGGTGATATTTGAAGAACTTGGAGGTGATGCATCAAAGATAACCCTTGTTAAGAGATCGACAACCAATGTTTGTGCTGATTCATTTGAGCACCACCCAGCCATTGAGAATTACACTACCGAGAGCAATGGTGAATCAACAAGAATGCTTCATGAAGCCAAGGTTCACCTGCGGTGTGCACCGGGGCAGTCTATATCAGCTATAAAATTTGCGAGTTTTGGCACTCCTACTGGAACTTGTGGAAGTTTTCAGGAGGGAACTTGCCATGCACCAAATTCACTTTCGGTTGTAGAGAAGGTAGATTTCCTTAGCAGTATCCTTTTGTTATTTTATACATTTGCACATCTTATATTTCATTTTCATCTTGTTTTACCTTAATTCCACTGCCTGTCACTAATAGAAATACCTTTTCTAGTGCCTTAATGCTTGTACCATGAACTCTGCAGAATTGCATAGGAAGGGAGAGTTGTATGGTCACCATATCCAACAGTAACTTCGGTGCTGATCCATGTCCCAGTGTGTTGAAGAAGTTATCAGTTGAAGCAGTTTGTTCATCAGTGAGTGACACTACTCGGCCCAATACAAGGAGGTAACCGCTCAAGCAAATTTTCAGATCTAATTATAATTATTTGCTAACATCGGCAAGCTATGAAGGAAGAAAAATAAGGTATTGAGCCAAAGATCCTACTGTCAGCTGTCATCTCCACATGCTCTACAACGTTTAGCTAGGTGTTTTGCAATTTACAATGCGTAGTTGTGGGAGTAGGTTTTCCCGTTAGCTTTCGGATGGATAATGCGCTTGCACAGAGCACACATGTTGGCCTGGCATATGCCCTAAGTTCCCATTCCATGGCCTTTTTATCCAGAGATGGGCTTGGAAAATAATGTTTGCACTGCATAGTAGAAATGATTGTTGTTTGATAGAATAAGAAAGAGATATTGAAGGAGAGAATATTGGTGAGGGTGGGCACTATAATGTCTGATTATTATGTAAGCATACAGATTATAAATTCGAAGTCTACAATTTTTCTCATTGCTCTTGTCGCATACTTTCTGCGGATGATATGATAGTCATGTCAACATATTGTTGTGATGGCTTGAGATCTGCACAGCAGGTCTCGAGTTCGAGTCAGGACGTGCATCTCTTGTAAGAGTCTGGGATAGTTAGAGTTTTACTCGTTTATCCTGGCCCATAAAATACGCTTTTCGGGATAGAGTTTTCTTGAATCTAAAAAAAATATATATATATTGGCATTCTGCATGTCCTTTGTTATCATGTGGGGAATTGAAACTTGGATATAAATATAATGGTATCAACAATTGGCAGCTTCTCATGAACAAGCTAAGCACTAGGATTTAAACATAGATTCTAGTGGTGAAAGCACAGCATTCGTACAAATAAGAAGGATGAAAACGGACATGTCATCCATAATTACTGCAATTAAGAGAAACAACTTGAGGATCTTGGTGAACCCCGTAACGTAAATATATCATGCAGCTTCAGTTGCTATACTAGAACCCTCAAATCCTGTCCACCATTACCGCTTCTTTCAGGAGAAAACGTTGCCGGGACCAATACAGAGGACTCCATTCTCGCTATATTTGAAAGAAAACGTTGTTGGGACCATATCATTATTTTCTATAAAACGTTATTCAGACCAGAAAACGCTAAACCCAGACCCCAAATCTTAAATTCCAAATCCAATCTCGAAACCTAACTAAATTCCCAACCCCAAATGCAGACCCTAACTAAACACCTTAACCCCAAAAAATCCTGTTAGAACAGCGTTTAATTGGGCATATTTCAAAATTAAATATAGTTCTTTTGACTTAAGCATGAATAGCGATGGCGTTCTTTAATGTTGAGATCAGAGCTTGGAAGTAGGGTGCTAAACTGCTGATGTTCTATATTTCTCTTGTTTCTTTTTGTAGCTTTAGTAGCTACATACACTGCTTTTGGTTATTACCATTTGGTGTTTTCTATTATACAATCCACACATCACCACATTTTATTCGGTTTTTTTTTTCCAAGAAGAAGAGAAAATGGGGAAGGGGGGCTTATATATTAAACATTATTGGATCCAGCCTTTTTTACCAAAAACTTTTGGTCCCATGACTTTTTTCCCCTTTCATTATTATTGGTGTTTAGACCAGCTTGCATGCTTCCAAACTAATTTACAAGATATTAGAATTAATAATCAGATAAATCTTTATTAGATCATGAAATCATTAAGTTAATGACCAAATAAATCTTCCGTAACATTTTGAGAACTCAAACCGATGATTATTGAACATCTCACCTAAAATCTGAGCAACTGATATACTAATGATAATTAGAAAGCACACCCAAAATCTAATCAACTGAGATTGGTGGGTCCTGTTTGTCTTAAGAACCTTATCAGACCTGTTATTGCTGAGCTATATATGGAACGATGGGTATTCGTCCCTTGCATTTTTGTCGACTCTCTTTGCTTCTTCCAAAATCATTATCAGCGTTGTCATGTATATGCTCCTTCCTTTCTGCAAACTTTGTACATCATGCGAACCCCAGTTGAGATTTTTGCTTATTGGCTCTTCTGGCTGAGTAATTGCCATCATAGGACCATAATTTTCCAGAAAAATGCATCGGCTTAAACATGATTTTCAAAAGTAAACGAGAATCCATGGAAAATACGGCCAGTCATATTGCTGCTAGATACTAATTTATCAGATGGTAAAATCAAGAACCAGGATATTTGGTTAGAATTTCTTCTTTGTCAGTTGGTTTACTCCAGCTACTTAAAACACGAGCGGCTTCGACAATATACTTTTGTTAAAAAGTATAAAATCAAGTACTTTGGACAATCCCAAAACAGACCAAACGCAGATCCAAAGCAGAAGCTGCAAACAAATTACTAATGATCATCATAGCTAAATCCTTGTTGTCTAAGAAATCTCTCAAACATAAAGAAGTCAAAGGCAATGGAAATTTAGTTTTGCTATGAAGCTTAGAGAATGAACTGATAGTAACTTGCCTATTTCGCCTTACAGGCTTTCCAAAATGTTCGAGAAGTCGAGGAATTTGCCATGATCTGTAAGGATAAAGCAAACCATGACTATTCCCCGTCAATAAAAATAATACATGACTATCACATCCTCGGCATACAATTTGACAAACAAGAGCAACTCATTGCATTGAAATATTGCCTTTTAAACTTTGCCCAGTTTGGTGGTGATGCGTGCTCGCTTTTTGAAACTGTTTTTTGTCTATTGATGCTTTTTAGATGTTCTTCGATAGCTTTAATATGTTAATGCCAGCATTTAAAAAAGATCATTCTAATATATGTTTAAATAAAAAATAATTTATTAAATCATTCTCCACCGCGTTAACAAACACATACATAATGTAATGTTCAAGAAGGTCACATTAAACACAGAGCATGTCTGGTCAACAAAGACAAACTATTCAGGTGAACACGCTAGAGACGCATATAATATCCATTAACAGAGAAACTGAAAAATCCAAAAGAAATGCGATCAACAGGAACTTCTAGAAAGATACCAGTATTCATGTAGCTTCCATACATCATGCAGTCTCGATCGCATGCTTTTCTACAGCTGCCTGCAGTTTCATCTTATTGGCACCTGTATATTTCTCCACAACTTTCCCATCTTTCAGGAAAATGAAAGTCGGCATTGCCCGCACATCCCACTCCTGAGCAACAGACTGCGAAAGGCATGCAAATATCAGCTAGAAAACTACATCGTAGGTTTACTTTAGGTGGAGATACACAAGAAATTCAAGCCATCTCCACAACATAAATCTTAACAAAAAAGTAAAACATAGAAGAAGGTAATGACATGGATTCTTTTCACCTGCAATTCATCCACATCGACTTTCAAGAATATGACATTTGGCAGCTTCCAGGCTAACTCTTCCACGGCTGGGGCAATTAATTTACACGGCCCACACCATGAAGCAGTAAAATCCACCACAATCTATCAAAATATGTTTCTTAATCATTAAATGGGAAAATTGTTTTGATACTCCGGAGTCCGGACATTCGAGCATTGTAACACCTTAGTAATTTTCTCTTAGTAAATCTAATGAAATACATGAGCGTATCAAATTAGCCAAGTGAGGCACAGAGACATTTTGCGTAGAAATCCTATTCTGTAGAAAGATAATTAAAAACGCACAAAAACTTGGGATTAAGGAGCCTCCGATAGTCATTAGACATAATGCTAAGGCAGTTAAGAGCCAACCAAAGAGAATTAAAAAAACTAGTTAAAATTATGAATATCTACTGTAAAAATAGAGAAAGAAAACCCTATTCATGGAGATTGATCATAGAAAAAACCACACAGCAAAAATCCAAATATAAATAACGAAACACAAAACATGAGAAGACACAAAAGGACTTAAATGCGATACCAGTTTGTTAGACTCTTTTCCCTTCTCAAGCTGCTGGTTCCAAGACTCCTCGGTTTGGCAGACAATCACTTGTCCTTCTCCGGCCATTTCCTCTCAGAATCTCAGGAAATGCAAAGTTGACTCTCTGTAGTTTATTTCTTATTACTGCAAGATCCAAACCCGGTCCCAGTATGTAGGGACTCACATAGTCACGGAATGTTGTACTTTACCGAAATGTCCCTCGCATGAATAAGAATTGTAATTATAGATATACCATTTGGGTGTTTTGGACTTTTGACGCCGAGCAGTAGCTTAATGTAATCGACTGCCTGGGGAGCCACGTCCATCACCGGTACATGTATACACGTGGCGTATGCGATGACGAGTTGCTGAGAGTAAGGAAACCAATCCCTTTGTGAAGTGACGCGCTTGGCGAGAGACATTGTAGAAATATATTTTTTATATTTTATATTTTATTCCATCTTAATTTTGTATCGAGGCATTAACTTATAGCACATGAAACATATTTGGTATTGTATTTTTTTTTTTGGATAACGTGGGAATTACATGACTCGGAAAGTGCACTTTCTGGGCCCAGAGCATGCGTAAACTCCCGGCTATCCCAGGCTCTTACAGGTTTGGGATAGGACACTAGGATGGCTCGAACCTCGCTCCCGTGTATGAGAGCGAGGCCTGTTGCCGCCAGGCTGCCCCCTGGGGACTTTGGTATTGTATTGACAATTATGTTTTTTTATTTAGAAATAGATTGAGGTAATATATATATATATATATATATATATATATATATATATATATATATATATATTTAAAGAAATTTATTTTTAATATAAAAATACAAATAAATAATTTAAAGCAAAATAAATAAATAAAGTAAAACTCAATTAATAAAAAAGACATTTAAATGTAAAAACAAACTGGATCTTAATTGTTAACCTGGAGCCTGAGTTTTATTTTAAATTTTATATATCAATATAATATTTTTTATTTTAAAATTTTTAAAACAATTAGCCCATCAAACACAATATTCATAAGATTTCAAAAACAAATAGAATTGAGCAGTTCCTCAACTAAACACCACGTGATTAATTGTTTTTAAATTTTGATGGAGTAACAATGGACAAGGCTTGTGAAACCCGGTCCAACTTGATGAAAAAATGATTTTTTTCGAGCTCAGATAATCTGATAGGTTCACTTCGGCTCTAACCAAACAATACAAATTAGTCAACTTTAATAATAAAAAATATTATTTATCTAACCGATGAATAGATTGAGCTTTAAATAAGTGGCTGCAAATAATGTGGCTCACGATGCCTTCTGAAGTTCCTAGACGCTGGCCTAATAGAGTGCACAGACAGTGGAGAGGGTATTATACATTTTAGTTGACTTTCGGATGGTTGCTGTGCTGGTTTCGATGAGGGGCCGGGTGATAGTAAATGTAATTAAATTATTTTATTTAAAAATTTAAATAATTAAATGAGATTTAAGAATATAATTTATATTATTTTTTAAAATAAATTTTCAAGTGAAAGTTTTTTAGATTTAAAACTTGTACATTTGCCTATACTATTTTATATTTAATTTTTATCAAATAAAATGATGAGATTTGAATTCGTGATAATTAGGTCAATAAAACTCTGATCTGATATTATATTAATGAACCATCTCATTTAAAAATTAAATTATTAGATAAGATTTTAAGATATAATTTGTATTATTATAATCTCAGAAGACAAAGACTTTCAATGCATGTTCCATGTGATGGTGATGTTGTCCTAATATCCCATGCTCTGGCTTTGTTATCCCGGAGATGGGCACTGCATATAATCCCTGGATAGAAAAGTCATGCTCCGAAATTCGGCAGGAAACGGGCTGTCTCGGATCGTTTTAGCTGTCGGGCTGGCTTGTTTCCCACCATCCAAACAAGCTGTACCGTGAGGCTAGACACTCTCCTAAAAGAAACGGAATGACGACTCATTGCTCCCGTAACGAATTGGATTGGAAATTGATGTTTCTCGCACGATGGTGCGCTGCCTGAGAATCTCACAGCACGTGGTTTGCACTCTAAACCGTCGTTACATTTATCCCGTTACGTTGACCTTCATGTATTTAAAATTGTTCATATCAACTTTCCAAATTGAACAACCGAAGGGCTCCCTTGATAACAAATTGCGAAATCCGATAATTTCCCAGTAATAGTTGTCAGGAAAATTCGCCTGCTGCTGCTCTGTCAACGCCCCAGGAGCAGACGATCAGAAAAGCTGATAAAGTTACTTGGACAGCCGAAAGTAAGGATTATTGTTTCAAAAAATTGAGTTCAGAGCACCTGATCTGACGTCATTCGCAAGATTTTTTAGGAGAAATTGTGGCCTAATTTTAGAGAGAGGAGCTGGCAGATTACCAGCCTCCAATGCATCAGCCCGTGGCCTAGTTCTCCGAGGAGAAGGGTTTTTAACAAAGATAAATTGCAAAGGAATAGGTCAGATTACAATGCAATTAACAAATTTTAGCCATTTTAGTAGGGCTGTAAAGTGTAGTTAAAGTTTTTTTTCAAAATGTTTTTCTTGTTCATAAATACATAAAAAATGTTCAGAAATAATTTTAAAAAACAATGAGAAACAGTCACGAAAAACATGGGAAAAGGCTGTTTAAAAAACCCCGAGGAAGACAATAGCTTTACAAGCAGCCAAGCAAGATCATTCAGATTTTATTACATTGCAAACCTCCTTAAGAAAAACACAAGAGAGTAAACATCCTTACATGGCACGTGCGAGTAACAGGACGAAGCACTCACAAGACATGTCAAATACATCTACAAGAACCATAAAGCAGAAAAGAAATTGAGGATCATCCTCCACACATTATGCAGTTGCGTGCTTTGCAACCAGCACTGGGAGGCCATCTTTATCAGCACCCACAGTTTTGTCCACAATTTTTCCATCTTTCAGGAAAAGAAAAGTTGGCATTGCCTCCACATTCCACTCCTCGGCAACAGCCTGCAAAATATACAATTAGCGAAAAAATACATATAAACATAGCTAAGCACAGGATTTCTCATGCCATTGACTAAACATCAGGTAGGTGAAGGCATAGATTTCTTACCTTCAATTCATCCACATCCACCTTCAAGAATGTGACAGTGGGAAACTTCTTCGCCAACTCGGCGAAAATGGGAGCAATCATTCTACATGGTGGACACCATGTAGCAGTAAAATCCACGACAATCTGTCAAAGTACGTTTTCTTAGTCAAGGCGCCGAAGCTTAGGGAAAGAACAAGACATTCCATGACGAAATCTCAAAAAATCCACTCCTAAAAACTTAATATAATCCAACTCCAAATCAATCCATCAAGATTCCAGTCCTTCATATCAAAACTACTGTTAAAATCAGGTGAGATTTTCAGGTAAAATTAAATTAAATCAGCAAAAAAAACCCATCAATTAAATTCTGAAACCTAAGATTTCACAAGTAAAAGACAGACCTAACTTTCCCACAAAAGATTGCATATAATAACAGGTGCTCTTTAATGGCCACACAAGTAAAATCATAACAAAACATACAAAAAAGGTTCAAAGAGACAAGCGAATACCAGTTTCTGAGACCCTTTCCCCTTCTCGAAGTGCTCTTTCCAGGTATCCACAGTGTGGCAGGCAATCACTTGTCCTTCTTCGGCCATTTTCTCTCTCGATAATATGAAGCACAGAAAAACGTCGTTTTAACCTTTGTAACGCTTGATTAGGGACCCTAATCCACTATATATAGAGAAAGAGCCACGAACAGCTCGATTACTTAGACGCGTCCCGCTTTGACATAGTAATTTACAGGTATGCCCTTCGGATGGTTGTGGACATGATTGCGGGCTTTAGGTTCCCGTGACGTACCTTATAAGTCAGCATGACTTTTCTTTGTCGGCGGTGTGAACCTAGTGTTTGAAACGACCGCATTGAAGGGCGACGCCTGTCACAGGTGCGGGGATGAAAATAGAATTCGAATTCAATGAATATTAGCCTCCCTAAATAGACCAATTAATGAATAATAAATAAGATATAAATATATTCTAATCTAAATTGAAATATATATTTATATTATATATTTCTTTTAATATAATATAATATATATTTTTAATATTGATATAAAATATACACATATAATATTTATTAATCTAATGTACATATAAATGCTTCAAAATAATTATTTTATTATATATATATATATATATATTAATAAATAATATTGTATAATAAATACTCATTAAATATAAAAAAAAAATATGAATATAAATCTCTAACCCAATGAATAGAATATAAATATTAAAAAAATTGATCAAGAGATACTATTTTCATTCCTGCATAATAGGGTATTTGGATAGCAATGTACCCTGTATTTCACTAATTGTTTTTAGATTTTTTTTATATTTTTAAATTATTTTAATACACTGATATAAAAAATAATTCTTATTTTTTAAAATATATATTATTTTAATATATTTCCAAATAAAAAATCACTTCCAAAAACATCTACCACTTATTCTCTTACACCAGGTTTATGCAAGAAGCTGCACGTGCTGGCATTTTTTCGGTTGGATTTTAATTGTGGGCTTGGATCTCTACAGTTTTGCTCGTTTCCAACTGTGGTGCATATGGGCTGGGCCTCTTATTTTTAACAGATGGACTGGTCTTTAATTAGTTAGGCCTCATATTTGTAATTTCTTGTTACTTTAAGATGTTTTTTTCATTGCATAAATTATAATGGACCCAGTACCAAACGTACTATCAGATGGACAATAACATTTTTATTATTTCACCAATAAAAATGCTCTCAAGCTAGCTTTCATTGAAAATATACATGAATTGGTAAATTTGAGGATACATTTTTTCTTTCCAAACTTTCTTTTAATATGAGTACCAGATAATAATAATAAAAAAAGTAGTGTACATTTTATCACACAGAATAGAGTCTCTAAAATTAAAAAAATTAAAAATAAAATAACATAAATGGTGTTTAAGATTTTTTTATTTTCTTAATATTAACACAATAAAATTGTTGGAAAACATTTAAAACCATCAATTTAATATTTTTTTAAGAAATTCTGTTTAAAAAAACCATTTAAAAATCAAATTGAACCGCATTGCAAACAGTGTTAGGATATATCAAGTTTAGCCACTAAAATTTTATGATTATTTGGAAGGGTGGCGTGGATAGTTTTTTAAGCTATTTTTTCTTAGAAATATATCAAAATAATATATTTAAAAAATACATATTTTATATCAACACATCAAAATAAAAATAAAATAATTTAAAATACAAAAAAATAAAAATAATAATAAAAAACATAAAAATTATCGGAAACATGGTCAACTACAATAAACACCCGTAACTAGGGAAATTTCATGCCGCTGAAAATCGCCCTCTTCTACTTCCATCCTATAATCTTAACTACTGACCTCTTGGAAAATGATATAATTGTAGATGTTTCTGTTCAATTGAAAATAATTTACCCAAAATACCCACTAGGAAGTCATAAAATAGACAATAACAATAACCCCATCCTCGTGTTTCAAAAATATATTTTTTAAAATTTTTAAAATATTTTATTTTTATTTTAAATTATTTTTTTTGTATTTTTAGATCATTTTGATAAAATAATATTAAAAATATATATTTTTAAAAAATATCATTTTAATATATTTTTAAATAAAAAACACACTTTAAACACTAATGGCAAGAAAGGCTGAAGAGGGAGAAGGAGACTTTGTGGAATAAGCTTAATTACTTGTCAGCTGCTCTGGCTGTTAAGGATGCGTTTCCTTCGTAGTTTTGGTAATCAATATTTTATAAAATGTATAACATTTTACACAAAGCGGAAAGCCATTTAACTGGTAATTCGATATGCGATTACTGATCAGCTAGTTTGGATTGAGAGTGATTTGTCAATTAGTCTCACATGAATCGCTGCTCAGCTCGGGCGCAGCTATCCATAAAAGGTAGAAACCTTAAGATCTTGCTAGTGTTTAGAAAGCGAGGAATTAATATGTCTCATCATTGTCGTGATTATGCCTAATTGACGATGTCTGGTATAATTTTGTGCAGTGGGATGTATATTGTTGTATTTGAGGCGGCTATAAAAAAAAAAACTAGCTTTGGAGGGTAAGAATTGTGTTGTGATGCCCATTAAAAGTTGTTCTTTGTTCTTGTTGATTTTTTTTTTGATTCAAGAAAACCTTATTTCTTGGAAAATATACTTTGTGAGTCCAGGTAAGTGAGTAAAACCCTGGTTGTCCTAAGATTCTTATAAAAAATGTATACCCTGACTCAAACTCAAGAATTATTGTGCAGATCTCAAATCCTTTGTCATCACATCCCGCCTCACCCCTCGGGGACTTGTTGATGTTCCCTTCACACTGCTTGCATAAAACTAATTGTAAGTGACTCAAAAACATTATTTGGACTACAAAATTTAGGATAGTTTTGTATCAGTTTTTAGTTTAGTTTTCCAGCAGGAGCTAATATTTCAAGCTTTCTAATATAGCTGATGTTTCTAGCAGGCTAGCTTCCATGTATTGAAAGGCTCACAAGTTATTGGTTCCCTAAAGCAATTCTTCTGATCAGAGGATTTTGACTTCCATTTTGATCTGGTTATTCGTCTCGCCATCTAAATCTGCTTTTATGATTGTCCAACATAAGTTGATTTTGACGAGAAAAAAATCCTAAATGTTTAGACCGTGAACCTGGATTGCTTCTGGCTGCATGAGAAGCATACTTGGAAATGGTTTCAATGTGGAGATTCAGAACAGGAGGCAGGATGGTGCAACCATGCAAGAAACCTTCAAGATTTGGTCCATTTAGAAGATAAATACACGAAAAAAATGCTTTTATGGAAGAAATTCATAAAAAAAACATGCCCATAAAAATCTTTATCGACCCCGTTGATCAATCTGATCCGACATAGTTTTTCGAACTATTCCCTTCATCCACCAACGATTTCTGATGCTTTAAACCAACAGGCTCTGGCGTGGACGGAGTATTACATCTGAATCAAGAGTCTGATCCCTTCAGCATGGAACCGTACAACAACGGAAGTATGGCACGAAAAATCCTTAGTGTAAAGGTTGGCTTCACTGAATCCAGGCTTCAAGAAGGGAATTCCAACTGGCAATCTTCCCAGAGGTTTTTCCCTCGGTTGCCTCCATTCTCGTGGCATTACCAGCACGCTGCAAGCACAGAAGAGTTTAAGTCTAAAATTGCAGAGCACTGAAAGCGAGCTAAATTACAATTTGGCTTTCGAATTCTTAGTAGGTTGTTGCCAAAATGATAACATCTGCAAAATTGTAGCAGGAATTTTCCTAAGACAGAATTCTATGAATTACTCTGTTCAGCCTATTTTTCCTATAAAAAAAGTTCAAATTTGTTCACCAATACTAAGTACTGGAACTTTAAACCTAAAGAATTAAGGTGGCCCTTTCAGAAAAGAACCAGTGGCCAAAGAACCAGAAAAATACCAAAAAAAAGTTGGGTTGACTGTAAAAAGCTTCAAAATGAACTTAAATGGTGCAATGCATGAGAATTTGACTCCAAAGATCCAGAAATGTTCCAGTAGATATCTAGAGTATTATATGATTATGTGCAGCTTTGACGGTTCTCAAGCATCGCTCTCAATGCACAGATGAAAGCAGAGAAGTTATACTGACCTTGAAACACATGTTCTTGTCTGTGTCACAAACTGGATAATCATGGGGGCAACAGTGGAGTCGATCCTTACAACATATGGCAGAATCCAATCCACAGCATTTCCATGAAATGCATATTCCAAAAAATTTGCGAGCACAGCAGCAGGTTTCTCCTGCTGCACAGTAAGTAAAAAGATCACATTTATTGGGTCCCGGTGGAGGTGGAGGTGGTGGATTTGGGCTCGTCTTTACTGGATAAGAAGCTAGCATGTTGATACCACAGACCCCTTGAGAATTGCCACTATTGCGCTGCATATGCATATAACCACTCATTCCCCAACCAGTTCCCCATGAGTTCTTCACAATCCAGTAATCCACTCCATTTTCTGACCCATATCCTACAATCAATACAGCATGATCCAAAGAAGTTGAACATGGGCCAGTGAAAATCCCCTATCACACAAAATAATAGAAAACTTGCAATCATGATGATGTTTGTTTTACAGATTTCACTAGTCATTGATATTGATTGCCACAAGGACCAACCTTTGAATACATCTGAAACGCTCTCTCACTGCCGCATATACCCACACTCACAGGTTGAGCTGCCACAGCTTGTAAGAGCTGTTTCTCGTTTTCAGGCAAATCAACATATTTATCAATAGTCACAACACGCCTTTTCATCTGCAATACAAAAAGGCAAAGCATCATATTGATTGAAAGTGTTATCCAGTCCAAATTAAAACACTAAAAAATCTACATGGCAAACAGACAAGTGCCTGCAAATGCATATGCAAGAGGAGATAAGAATTTGAGCAAGAAGGCTGAAATAATTCAGCAACAAGTCCAAACAGTAAAATTAAGGTTCTCACCTTTTCCTTATTGCAGGTCCCATCCCGGGCTCGATATGGATAATCTTCCTCTTCATCAATCCCGTGGTTGTTTATGACAAATTGGAATGCATAGTCCATGAGTCCACCCCCACAACCATCATTGAAACTTTTATCTCACTCAATCAATTCTTGTTCTGAAAGGCTAACAAGAGATCCAGTGACAATCTTATTAATCCCTTCAATGGCTCCAGTAGCTGAGAACGACCAACAAGCGCCTATATAATCCAGTAGCGGATTTAGTTCCAAAGTGTATTAAAAAAATTTAGTTCTAAAATAACTGATTTAGCTTCGACAGACAACAAAAGATGTTCTGAAATGTACAAAACCAGGTGTAGGTGCAATTCAATACCTAGCTAAGGACAGGCATCAAGTATTGTCCCGTGTATGATTTATAGATGATAAAAGAAGTCAGTCAGGAAAAAGTAACGCGTTTGAGCTACAATAAATTGTGGTCACCATCACAAGGAAACATCAAGCACCTAATACAGTTAGCCACTACACTATATCATTACTGCAATTCAATTATACAACCTACAAACCAGCCCTCATAGTCAGGCAGACTTCTAAAAGAATAAAAATTCAAGACTTGATTTTGCACAGAGACTAGTAATTTTGCTTATCATTCACCGTATTATAACGTTTCACCTAAAAGAAATGTCACGGCATCATCCCATCAGATTGAATATCATCTAACTAAGCTTTAAAGCATAAGTTAAATGTTTCTACAACTACATCAAATTAATAACTCACGTACCACAGCTCCCTTGATCCTTGACATTGGTCACAGCCCCTTTCTTTCTCCAATCAATCGAAGCAGGGATATCACTAACAGCCCCAGTAATTTTTAGATTTCGATTATCAGGATTCAGAGGAGCAGCAGAGAGTCCCAGCCGAGAAGACTTGAACTCATGATGGGTTAGATCAGCAAAGGCATTGAGAGCAAGGGTATAAGAAGAACTACCCTTGTTGTGTTGCGTAACAAAATCATTGTTGTCTTCGAAGACTTTAAGTCTCCGAGACCTTTCTTCCTGCGAAGTGTATGTTTTACCATGTTCTTTGCACCATGTTTCAAATAGTTGAGAGATGTCCGAGGAAGAAGAGGAAGCAGAAAGGGAGGAGAAAAGAAGAGCGAGTGCAAAGATGTAAAGGAAGTTCATTTTTTGTTTGAGAGGAAAAAGGGGTGACTTTTGGCTTTTTGGGGTTTTGCTGGGTTGGATTGCCTACAGTTATGGAGAGCCACCCAAGTTGTGAAACATGGCTGTATTACGCTGGAACTTTCCTTTTCAAAAGTGAAATCATGAATGTTTGTTTTTAAAAATAATTTTTATTTAAAATTATATTTTAAAAAATATTTTTAATATTCACATATTAAAATACTTGTAAATATGCTAGTATTTACTTGAAAATACTTTAAAATAATATATATTTTTATTTTTAAAAAATTTATTTTTAATATCATTATATAAAAACAATTATAATTAAAATATAAAAACACATGTGCTCGTAATGTAGCTCCGTGTCTTTCGCTTCTTGGTAAGGGCCACGGCCATGCTTTGTTTATTCTAAAGGAGATAAGATCGTTGACTGGGGACATGTTAACCTCAGATTTCGACGGGTTGGATTTTTTTAAAAAAAACTCGATTAATCTATTAAATTTAGGTTTATTTGTGACTGGTCTTTCTAGATATGATAGGGTCAGAGCTTGATAATCATACTGTTGATATATATATATATATATATACATTTTTCTCTTAAAATTAATTTGAATTAAGTATTTTAATTTATGATATAAACCTGATTTTATATAGATATTCGATTGATAAATAACATATTTTTTTCACGATACTTTCTATTTTTTAACGTGATTCATGTACCTACCTACCCGTTTACAAATTATAAAATGTGGTTTGTTGAAAATTCATGATTTCGGTATCTAGTGAAAAATATATAAAATTTTCTTCCGAAGTTAATGTATTTATTGCTTGGCTCCCACCAAAAGCCAGACATTTTCCCATTCTAATTCTAATTTTAATTTAGACCCTGTGTGTTGGGAAGTGTTTTTTAGAAAGAAAAAAAGAAGATATTTTTATTTTTTTTTGCTTGAAATTAATAACTTTTTTGGTGTTTTTGTTATGATACGATGATATTAAAAATACTTTTTAAAAAATAAAAAGGAATATTATTTTAATATGTTTTAAATAAAAAATAATTTAAAAAATAAATATTCTAAACAGGTTTTATTGATAAAGAAACATACAGTTTCAAGCATACCCCTAGATTGAAATCCATGTATGCCTGTGTGTGTGTGTGTGTGTGTTATGGGACAGAGACTTTTCTGAAAACGTGGTAGATAACTTCGTAAAAAACATAAGTTTTCTCAATTGAGCCCCTAAAGCAATTGAAACTCATCTAGTAAGTTCCTATCTATTTCCACTGCTGTTTTTCATATAGATTGCAAATAATAAATCACTTGAGTTGAGAAGTCTTATTTTTTATCTGTCAGAAATGGGAAGGTTTTTAACTTTGGACCCAATTGGAAAATATATAATACTCAAGGGACCTATTTGATAAGATTAGTAGTTTGTGGATTGCATCGAGAATTAATTCACAGAAGGGAGACTAATTAGAGGTTTGCCTTGAATTTATATCTCTGGCATGCGTTTGATAACTCGGAGTAAAGGTAACCATTGTAAAGCTAAGGATCAACAAAAAGAAAACATGAAAAAAGGGGCCGTGTCTTCTTTTATGTTAATTATTATTTTATTTTAAAAAATATTAAATAGTTAATACTAAAAGTTTAAAATTATTATTTTAATGTATATTTAAATAAAAAAACATTACATGCTACATTGTCAAACACAAACCATGATGGATTGGTGATTTGGCTCAACCGCTTAAGAATTTCCTTGATTATTTTAGACTCTATTGTTTGCTTAGAATTTCCCTCAAAATTTTCAACCTACCTTCAATGCATAAATATATACTATTTTATTTTATATAAAACTAAAATTTGAGCTAATTAAATAATATTTTTTACATATAACTAAAAAACCAAAAGTTATCACAATGCCAAAATCTCATATATAATCGCATTTTAAACTAATGATTTTATAAAGACTATAAAAACATGTTTTTTATTTATAAAGATTTTTTTTTTCATTTTAAAATTTATCTCATATTAATTTTAATAAAAATAAATATTTATTAAATCTATATATATATATATATATATAAATCACAGCTAAATTTATTTTATTTTAAATATTTAAAAAAAAAAATCGCCTAGGTGTCAAAACACGGCACATGTATCCACGGGGCTTGAACGAAATTGACACACACATAAAAAATAGTATCCAGTGAAGCAGCAGCAGCAGTCTAGAGTAGAAACAAACACTAAAACTCAGTCGCTGCTTCTGATCACTTTTCTATTTCCTTCAAGTCAAGATAGCCCTAAAAATCTTAACTCCGTCCGACAAGGCAAACGCCACAAAAATCATCAGAACCTTAATCTCCTCGGCCTACTTGTAATCAGCTTCCTAACAAACCATGGACGTTGATCCTCGTCACTACGAACAAATTGTAAGTAATTATTACTTTCATTATAATCTCAGACTACCACCGGTTCCTGTCTAGTTGCGTTATAATTTACACTCATTAATCACTGTTCTTATTGATCGAACCCTACTTTGTACTTTACATTAATCAGCATCAGCAATGCTGGGAATAGGTAGTTATGGGCATTACTGATGCTGATTGATGGAATTGTTTGGAGCAACTGCTGGTATTAATAGTAATTAGGGCTTCTGGGCTTTCGCAATCTTTCTAATGGATGGCTGTGTTGTTTTTAAATGTATTTACAGGCTATCAAAGATAATGATATCCACAGTATTGTGATATCCTATCTGGTGCATAATTGTTACAGAGAAACTCTGGAGGCATTCGTGGCTTGTACCGGGATGCCGGAACCTGCAGATTATATCGAGGATATGGAGAAAAGAAAAGGTATGCAATTTTTTTCAGTTTTTATTTATATAGAAAAGCAGGATTTGTAACTTTAAAGCATGACCACTAGCTTATTTCAATGTTTTCAGTCAGAATGCTTGCAGCTCTAAAGTCTTGAACTTCTTTAGTTGCGAGATATGCAGGTCGAGCCTGTTAAAAAATTGTCAATATTTAAAGAAAAGGAATTTATGTGGTCTTTTTTGCGTGTTTTGGGGACTGGCTACCTAGCCTCAATTTGGTGTAAAAAGCACTATTTACCATGCTTAATTGCTGCACTTTACCAGTTTCCATTGTAACCTCTTTTCCTACTTTCTTCTTTTTGGAAACGTTGGTTGTTTTCATGAAGATTATTGGAAGAATCAAGCAGATATCACTCGGCTACTGCTATGCCATGATATGCAGTGTTTAAACATCGGTAGCAATAAACCATAGATGCTTTTCTTTTTACGTAGTAGTTTGCTTATATTTTCTCTTGGATGTAAATGATCTGACAATGATTTTCTGCTTCGTTCCTTTGCTGATCTCTGTTCTTTTTTATACCGGTGCTAATCATAAGCTACATGCTCAGAAATACTCTGTTGTGCCCTAGAGGGGGATGCACTTAAGGCCATTGAACTGACAGAACAAGTGGCATGTGACTTATTGGAGAATAACAAGGACTTGCATTTTGATCTTTTGAGCCTTCATTTTGTCGAGCTTGTTTGCGCTAAGAAGTGGTAAGTAGTAGAAGAGCGTACTTCCAAGAACATCTTCCACTTATTTTAAATCCTTATATGCTAATGGACAGCACTGAAGCTTTGGAATTTGCTCAAAACAAGTTGATGCCATTTGGGAAGGAGCAGAAGTTACTTGAAAAGCTTGAAGTATGTTCCTTCCTGAGTAAACCACTTCAAGCATAGCTACTGTTTCTAGTCTAATATTGCTGGAAAATGAAAAAAAACCATTTCCTATTGCTGCAGAACTTTCTGTCTCTGCTTGCTTACGAGGAACCAGAAAAATCACCAATATTTCATCTGCTTGGCTTGGAGTACCGGCAGTGTGTTGCAGACAATCTAAACCGAGCCATTCTTGGTTTGTTCCTGCAGTTTTTCTCCCTGTTCCATGTTTTTTCAGAAGATTCCATACTAGCAAATGTGCTTCTTGTTGATTTGATGATTCTTTCTATAATTATCATTCACACTCTTCTCTATTTATTTGTTGGTCCTGAATGATACCAGCCCATAGAAACTTGCCAAGCTATACAGCAGTGGAAAGACTGATACAACAGGCGATAGTTGTAAGGCAAAGCTTAAATCAAGATCATGGTAAGGTAAGACATGATTAATGATTCCCCCCCTTGATACTGTTAGAAGCTGAGGATTTTAGCTAATTATGCTGATATCTCAACTGTCCTTGAGTTTCTTCGGGACTAATTTGTTATTGGTATAGTGATGCTTTACTCTTTTAGTACGTGTTTTTATAGGATGAGATTCCAACATTTTCTCTGAAGGACTTTCTCAAAGGCTAGATACTGGAAGTGATTAAAACATTTTGGTGAAGAGGTAATGAAGGCTACTTCATATCTTGTTGCCACTGTATGGTTTTGGAGTAATGTTTGTTTAGGGGAAGATAACAGTTATCAATGCTCTTGCATCTGTAAAAGCTGCTTAGTAGGCTGTCAGCTGACTCACGTGCCCGTGTCTTCCTGTATTTGGTTAGGTATGCCTCCTTAATCCTTATTGACCACAGTACTAGTGCATTTGAGTTTCAACTCTGCGCTGATTGGATTTGTCATTGTCCATGGTTTTGACAATCCAATGGCTTGTAAATTTTGACTTGCATGTTCAGAGACTAGGAATCTAGATTATTTTGTGCTCTAATGTCAAATTAATTCCGATTTGATGATATTGGAAGTCTTGCTAAGTGGAGCAAGGTTGAGATGGAAGGACCAAGCTATTTCATGGCACCATGACTTCGCATATGGTAAAAAAAGCATCATATTGATTGTAAGAACTGCCAATGGCTGCTGTAATATGGTGTACAGGGTGCACCATAAAACTAATTTTAATTCTGGAATGTTGATGTTGGAAATTTGCATATGTTTGGTAGTGGATGATTTTAGTAGTAATTAGAACCTAGGTTACCATCATTTGACTTGCTGCCTACCCGTGAGGAGGTTTCACTATCTCTTAGTTCAGAACCATGGGGGTATTCTAGTTGGTTCACAGGTTGCTTGGAACACGGGCTATTGCAAGGTCTTGTTTGAAGTTGATTCTATCTGACATGGCTTTACTAAATACATGCCATTCTTGAATGGGATGATGAGGTTATAGATAATTGCCATCCCTAAGGCAGCATCAGACTTTTGCTCAGCACATCTATTTTGAGGATTGGTTAGCTAACTACGACTTTGCTTTTCATTTGCGGACCCCTTTACTTTATGGCCCGGCTCTTCTCGGAATGAATGTGAATCAATTTTTTTTTTTTGATATCAGTATGTATATGAAAATATGAAAATGATCTAAAAACATAAATTAATTTTATTTTTATTTTTTTTAGAAAATACTTTTAAAATGTAGGACTAATCGTCCGACAAATATTTCAAGGCACGAACTTTATAGAGGCTGACAATTACAAGCAAACGACTGGCAAAGGCTGCAACAGTATATGATCAAGAGGACCTAAAAATATTTGATTATTTATTTATTTTAATTTTGAAACTTATTTGTTGGATTTTGAACTTCTCGTTCATTTTTAAATTATCTGATAATTTCTTATTTCACGAACCCAAAAATTCCCATCTGAATTTTACAAGTTAATAACCATCTGTCCACAGCGTTGGGTCGTAAAATTTTCCATAATATGTTTATATTTTTGGGATTCAAGGATCTTAACCATAGCTGTTAAATCTAGGCTAACGAGTTAACTTAAGAAATATGGAATTCAAAACTTGATCGAGGTTTTTTAAGTTGAAGTGAAAAATATTAATCCAATAAAAACTGTTTTTTGATAAATCAATTAATCCGGTTAAATTTAATCTCAAATCAGGTTAATAAAAATGATTTTTTTTCGTAAAACAAAACGATATTATTTTAATAAAAATAGTTCATAAGTGATCCAGTAATCTAAGCGACGGCTCTTATGGTCTTTAACTCACCTACTTAGTTAAACAACCTTACGAATGAGCTGCTTTGTCTTTACAACCCTTTGGGCTTTGAAATGACGCAGCTGATCCAAATAATAAATGGGCCAAACCACACCGACTTAAAAATTACATCATGGGCTTAGAAACAGCACGACCGGTCCATGTCTATAGATAACCGGTAACCCCCTAAAATATCTCAGCTCTTTTCAGAAATTTCAGATAATGCTGTCTGTAGTTGCTACTCCATCTCCTTCACTTCCCAGCCTCCACTCCGGCAACGACACGCTGCCCCTCTCCCATTTTCTCTCCAATAGGCCCTCATTTTCTAGGGTTTCAAAAAATCTCAAGCTAAGCACTCCGAATTTGAGGTTCTGCAAAATTTGTTGCGGACTTGCTAAAGCCAAAGAGACAATTTCTACGGCAAATCCTAATTCTCTAATCAAAGAACCTCACAAGTACTTTGATCAAGTAATAATCACCGTTCGATCAGGAGATGGAGGCCACGGGGCGGTCCTCAACTTGCCTAATCAGAACAACAATGCTAGTAAGGGAAAACATGAGAAAAAGAGTAGACATAAGAGCTCGTATAAAAGAGATTTTGATGGATCGTTAGTTCTTCCTGTTGGCGGACATGGAGGTGATGTAGTGATTTATGCGGATGAAGGAAAAGACACGTTACTGGAGCTCCATAGCAAAAGTAGATTTAATGCGAAACGCGGTGGAAATGTTGATGCTATGGGTGTTTTAACTTCTCAATTGCATAATGGACTTGCTGCATCGACGCTGCGTATTCCTGTGCCTGTAGGTTTGTATGTCAAGGATTAGATTTATTCTATTTTTGCTACAGATTTTTTTTTGTGCTCGCTACTTGGTTTTTATAGTTTTTCTTGTTAATTAATGTGATAGGTACGGTTGTGAAGCGTAAAAGAGGGAAGTTATTGGCTGATTTAGCGCAGCCAGGCGATGAAATACTTGTTGCGAGGGGTGGACAAGGAGGGGTGAGAAATTATTGTATTGCAAGTTGTTGTTCTGTTTAATATATTTTTGTTACTGTCAAATTCAGTGTTCAGTTTAGAATTCATTATTGATATTAATGGTTCTGTGACAGATTAGTTTGATTGAAGCCCCGGAGCGTAGAAAGAAAACATTAATGGCTTTAACAACGAATGTGATGAGAGATGATAGTGATAAGGTGAAGAACATACCCTTTGATTTATTTATTGATTACTGTTTCATGTGTGTAATGCATCTCATTTCAATGGTTTTCTTGCTGGTTATGATTGCATTTCCTTCATTGGTTTTCTAGTCTATTTTAAGAGTTTAAGATGCATGTAAGGATGATTATTGGACTGGACAACTGTGTAGTGATTTCTGCAAATGGGCTCTGGTTTCTTGCCTATTTATATGGCAAACAAATGTCTCGTTGTTTGCTCATCTGTTTTGGAAAGTTTTCTAATTGTAAGGATAGTAATTTTGCCCTTTATTCTGTTGCTAAAGATCTCAACATATGACCTGCGCATAGGCCACAACTCTACCCAAATCAATTACCTCTTGAACTGAGGCCGTAAGGTGAAATGTCGATTGTTAACGCATGCCTGTGAAGATAATTATGATTCTCCATTCATATCACAAAATGTTTTACTGGGTGGCCTTTCTGCATAGATTTGATTTATTAAAGAACTTGCTCAACGAGAATTCTAGACTTCGCTGTAGAGCTATAAAATAATCAACAATAACAGTATATATGGTTTACCACTACTCACATTTGATTTTCACTTATCCTAAAACAAGCCTTGTACATTATGATCTACTGCAGGTTTTAATTCTTGGTCAGCCCGGGGAGGAGGTCAGCCTAGAGTTGATTCTACGAGTTGTTGCTGATGTTGGTCTGGTGGTTAGTGTTGTTTCTCACTTAATTTTTCATGTTTGTTTGCACATGCCAAGGCAGTTTACAACTTTAGTGATTGTTATATATGTTTTGTTGGATTACTGTGGCTTTGACCAACATTGCTCGTAATTACTACATTATCATAATCTTCATATTACCAGAGATGTTAATTTGCTGGTGTAGGGACTTCCAAATGCTGGAAAATCAACTCTTTTAGCAGCCATTACACTTGCGAAACCAGATATTGCTGATTATCCTTTCACAACATTGATGCCAAACCTTGGACGCCTCAATGGTGACCCAACTTTAGGAGCAGGTATGTATTCATCTGAAGCAACATTGGCAGATTTGCCAGGCCTTATAGAAGGCGCTCATCTGGGGAAGGTACTGTGCTTTCATATCTAATTAAACTATTTATTTAGAGCTTGTAATTGCTAAAACTGACCTTTTCATGTCCTCAAGGGTCTTGGTCGCAATTTCCTAAAGCACCTTAGAAGGACTCGTGTATTGGTGCATGTTGTTGACGCAGCTGCTGAGGACCCCGTGAATGATTACAGAACTGTCAAAGAAGTATATCTTCCGTTTATGCTATTTTATTATTGGCTTACTGTATATTTATTTTGAAAAATAGTTTTCAGCTTCACATGTATACACAGATTTAGCAGTGCTTTTCTGTTTTTGTGAGCTGATATGACTTTGTTTGGTGAAATCTATGGTATAGCTTGCCTATTTAAATACAAACTAAACTTCAAGATCTCTACCAACAGCTTTCAGGAGTGAACCCAATTCAATTAGCATTTTTAATACTAGATTATTTTTATGCATTATAGTGCATTTTTATCCTTTGATAAATTCCATAGTTATCAAACCCTGCCTGGCTAGTGGATTGACCAAGTGACTCGCTTGCATGGGGCCAAGCACAGGCCAGCTTTGCTTTTATAATGCTCGGGGAGTTGATTTGGTCAAACATGGGTAGCTTAGTGGGTCAACCCATGACTCGGGTGGACTGGTCAATCTTTTTTTTGTTATATCCAAAATGATTTTGTTTCATGAAAAAATCTAATAGACCTGACTTGTTTCCTTGGGATCGGGCCAGTTCCAATAACTATGGAAAATACAATAGTTTATTCTTTGGGCATGCTCTTTACCTGCTGTACTGTGTAGAGCTGTATGCTTGTCATTTTCCTTGTGAAGCAATTAAGATCACTCCAAATCTTTGCCAGAATGTGGACTGGACCTCATTCATGAAAATTTCAGAAGAAAACAGGGAAAAGAAAAGGAAGGCTGCTGTGCAATGTTAAACAACTGTTAACTGTTTTAAAGCTTTTGAGAATGAAATAGCTCATTAGATTACGAGGCTGTTATAAAGCTGTAAGGCATGCTTTTCAGCTTAGACACATCTTTGGCTGTGCTTGAGGGGGTTAGACTTGCCCGTGGTAGTTTTATGTATGATTCTTTACTAACTTTTGGAAATGGGAAAGCTAAGGATGTTGTTTGTCCCCGTTGTTTGTCAGCTGGACATTTCTTTTTCTATTTGAAGTTATTAAGCTGATCCAACCTGTGATGTTGCAGGAATTGAGAATGTACAACCCTGAGTACCTTGAAAGACCATATGTAGTGGTGCTAAATAAGATTGACCTACCTGAAGTAAGTCCATATGCAGCTTCAACCCTTTGTTTCAAATATCTTCCTTTTCAAGTATCTACATATAGAAGACCTATATTCTTGCTTTAATATATCAATTATTCTTTCAGGCAAGGAATAGGCTTCTATCTTTGACTGAAAAAATATTGAGAATTGGTTGTGACGAGGTAACTTCTGAGCCAAAAATGATGTTGGAAGATGCAGTTCATTGGTCTACTGAAGATGGCAGCACAGATAAGTTGTCACCTCAGATAACTAATAAAGATAAAAGGGATCGAGAGATAGAGGACTATCCATGCCCCCTTGCTGTTGTGGGTGTTAGTGTTCTGTAAGTTAATCATTTTTCCATATTTAACATGGTATGGAAGTCGCAGCACTTTGCATCCCCCTTGCACCATGGTTTTCTTTGATAATCTGCAACTTCATGATTGTATCATTCTTGGCTTACATTATTTTTTATTTTTTTGTGGGGGTTAGAAGGTGGTTTCTGTTTCATCTCTCAACTTATTGCCACACCGTTAGTTGCTCTTATAATGCTACTAGGTTCACAGGATTGAGTATGCTAGATAAATAAAATATTGTCAGCAATGATGTCATAAAATATTACCTTTGGCATTTCATTCAGGCCTAAGATTTCCATGACAAATAAGTATCTTAGTAATGTGTGTAATAATATCCTTGTAGGAAGATTGAAATTTATTGGTTCATTGTGAATTCTGTCCTTCCAATGTATAAATCATAGCCGTTTCCTTCTTTTCCTCTAATTTTCTCTCTACTTTTCTTTGTTAACCTGGATCTGCACTGTTGCTGAGGACAATAATTTATGCCTAGAATTTCTAGTCAAATAAAAATCTAGTCAATTTACAGGATCATCTCTGGTAGGAGGATCGATATCATCGAATCTGTGAAATCTTATACATAAAAAGTCTTTGTTTTTTCCCGATAAATTGGTCCCGCATCTGTCTCATGGCTAATTTAGGATAAGGTGAATTGGAAGTTGTTTCATGTGCTTTTTTTCTTTTCTTTTATTGTCTTTTTCAGGAAAGGAATCAGGATAAATGAGATGTTGAAGGAGATAAGGGCTGCTTTAAGGAAGTGCAGGGATTCTCTAGAGGCATTGGAACCAAGTACGAGACTATGAGAGCATTGCAGTTGCAAAATGTCTAAAGAGCCATCAGTTTGTCAGCTAAAGCTTACATTGATTATACCATGATCATGGTGTGATGTATAAAACCTTCCTTCATGATATTTTTGCCTGTCGCTCAAGAGCTGCCGAATTGCAGAATTTCAAGTATGCTGAAATTCTCACCAAGCTGACTAAGCAATTCATGCTCAGGTGCTTATTATGACCCATTTCTTTTAGTAATTGTTTTCACCAGAGTCCACAAAATTTTTGTAGATAATTTGTATTGAAACTTCATATTTGTTTGTCACAGATTGGCGTACTTCTTAGTGTGGATCTGTCTGACTTTACATCTTATGTCAGCTCAAAAATCCATTTGATTGACAATTGGAGACCGTTACAACTCCCTCTCTCTCTCTCTCTCTCTCTCTCTCTTTGCAATCTGTCTAAAACAAAAATATATATTCACCATTTGTTATTAATGACTTGTCTTTGCAATCTGTTTGAAGAGCGAGATTAATGAGATAGATTGAGATCCGAGTGCTTTTTACACGTTGGACAAATATGCTACCTGGACTTGGTCTGGGCCGGGCTTGATGGGTTAGAGTTTGAAACGGGAGGCAGCCCAACAATATTATGATTTCGGGGATCAGCCTGATTCCTGCCTGTTAACTAGCTTTTCGTTGCACTTGTGGCCGTTTTTTTTTTTGTTATTGAAAAGTTTTTTGTAAAATTCTTTTTTAAATTCTTTTTTGTTGTTGTTGTTTAAGATAGGTTTATATAAAAAATAAAATTTAAAAAATAAAAAAAAATATTATTTTAACATATTTATAAGTAAAATTAAAACTGTAACGCAAATTCTCCCGCTGTAATCTTTTAATTCACATGGACGCCGGGGTGAGTTTCTATAATGTCAGAGAGCTTGCCATTTTTACACACCATGTTATCGGCAGCCAGGAAGGCGCAGATCGTTTTTAGTGCATGGCCGGAGCTGGAATGTGAACGCGAAGCATCAGAAACCAGTTAGCTGTACATTCATGCACTTTTGAGCGCATGTCCCGAGTTGAAATTTAATGCCAAGGACCGGCCCGTCGTGAGAGGTTCAGTGTACGGCATGAGTGTGGAGAAAATCTAGGCAGGTGGGTCCCACTAGCAGTGCATGAACATGGCAGTTGCTTTCCCCCTGAGCTGAACTCCAAGCCCCCACCACCTCACAAGAGGTGGGAAACCCCGCGTATCAAGCAGCCGTTGCACAAAATGTCATGTGCATGCATGTTTTGGGCACTCCAATGTGCTCTTATCTTCTTCTTTTTAATGCCAATAAATCACGTGCAATTTGTGGGTTATGTCAAGTGATGCATTGCATACTTTGAATTCTATAACTGCTGTACATATCATAAGTTTTCTGACATCACAATCCTCGAATAATGTGTTCTTATCTTATTTTATGGATGCCAATAAATCACGTGCAATTTGTGGGTTATGTCAAGTTATGCATTGTGTAACTTAAACTTGTTAGCTGTCATGTAAATCGCAAGTTTTTTTTGACAGCACGCTACTCGAGACCATGTGTTCTTATCCCCAAGCGTTTGCCCACAAACACACCGCCTCCAATGGTAGATGACCTATAATCCCGACTAAATTAACAATATATATCAGGCAAACCCAAAACTCTTCTCTATGTTTGCCACCTGAGCTTGTGTACTGACAAACACCACTAGACAAGTGTTGTCCATGTAAGAAAACTTTGAGCTCTGCAGTGGACACGATCGTTCTGGTTCTTCTTGCCAAGTATGATCAGCCCCAGCTCATTTGGAGACACGTTTCGAGGTCCTTGCCTCTTTGCTGCGTTCAAGCACTTATCCTTCGATACTGATTACTGCACCTTATAAATAAGCCCTTCCGCTGCATAATGTCATTCTCACAGCCGTTACTGTTTAGTTTATTTTCTCGTGTTTTCTGTGGGAGGAATGTCAAAATCAATCATGAGTGGCTATGGAGAGAAAAAACAGTTCAAGAAGCCTGCGCAGGCTAGTTCTCGGAAAGGATGCATGAGAGGGAAAGGGGGGCCAGAAAATGCTCTCTGCTCTTACAAGGGCGTCCGACAGAGAACTTGGGGGAAATGGGTGGCTGAGATTCGAGAGCCCAACCGTGGTGCTCGTCTCTGGCTTGGCACCTTTGACACCTCCCATGAAGCTGCCACGGCTTACGATGCTGCTGCTCGAAAACTTTATGGATCTGAGGCAAAGCTCAATTTACCAGATCTCCAAGGTAATAATTGCCAGTTTCCTGCCTCTCCAGCCAATTCCCAGGTGACCCAAATGACAACCCAGCCTTCTCAAATCATCCATAACTATAGCTCTACTACATCTACATACTCGTCCAATAACCCAAGTATCGAGTCTAATGAAATGGCACCAGTGCTATACAACCACGATCCAATCATGTCTTTCTCTAACGAAGGCGTTGATTCGAATGGAATGGAGGCAGTTAATTTTGGGCGAAGTGAAGTGGAAATCAAAGAATTTTGGTCGAATTTGAACGTGAACGTTCCTTTCGATGACTCGATTTGGGATGAGGCAGCAATGTCGATTAATTTTCCAGTGCTGGAAGATCCTGGGATTTTTGCAGGCAATCTCATGGAAGGAACAGGTAGGGACACATTGCAGACTCCGTGGTGCATGTAAAATCGAAGCCCCTGTACTCTTACATGTCCTTCTGAGTCAACAAAAAAGAGAAATAAAAACACAATCCTTATATAGCCGTGAAGCCACCGAGTTTTTTTTGCTCTAATCCTGGCTCGTGTACATTTGTAGTGGTCTCTCTCCAACAAGTCACGGGCATGCATCAGTCACGTGCTACTCCTACTGTGATTATACTTCTGTAGTTGTCTCTTAACCTTTATTCTGTACAAAGCTTAGAGATAAAATATAAATAAAAGATGGTCTGGTTTGAATTTGATTTTTATAATTTCTAAATTTCGTTTCGCATCATTGAATTCCCCCCCCCCCCCACATGTCCTCCAAATTTCTGCATCAGTTTTTTTCTTCGCTTCTTACAATTTTCTTGCCTCTGTCCTAATTGCTGCTGGCTCTTTCCTTGGATTTTTCTATTACCTTCTCAAACTTCTGAAATTCGAATTTCAGAAAGGTCATTTGCGGACATCTGTCGTTGTTTGACACTTGACAATAATACCAGCACAGTATTTTATTATACATGGTTTTTTCTTGCTTAATAATATGGTCGGAGATTTGTAACAAAAAATTGAAAAGATAAAAAAAAATAAAAAAGTCATGGGGGCGGTCTGGATTTATACAGAATGTTTGCTATAGATTGCAGAACACAAATATATTCTGAATAGAGCTTTATCGCCGCCCCAGTTTTCTGTCACATGCTCAAATTGGAGGTTGTCTTTATGTGCTTTTGTGATCTGGGACTGTCCCGCATTCCATTTGCATTTCACTTTTGCAAGTGTTGCAGGCTAACATGACTATCAGATTCTGTGCAGCTACTTGCATGGACCCAGGCAGTTTCCTTCCATGTGAACGAACACACAGAAAACAAGCTCAAGAGTTCTGCATCATGCTCTGACGCTAAACACCAGTATACAATTCACATCTGGATGGGAAGCTTTTGATATTATCATTGTTTTTTGCAGTTGCGTAAGAATTTTTTTTCCTAGACCTTGGTTTTTAACACAATTTGAGATGAGAAATAGGTTCAAGAAATAAAAAGATGATAAATCGGCCGGAGCCTAGCTCGACGCAAACCATGTTTTAAAGGAAACATGGTCACAAAACAACTGAGATATACACCGTGTGCATAGGAAACATGGTCACAAAACAACTGAGATATACACCGTGTGCATAGGAAACATGGTCACAAAACAACTGAGATATACACCGTGTGCATATTATCTGCAAGATAGTACACACCAAACAAGATTTTGAATTATCTGAAGAAGACTTCTCAAATATTCCGAATGAACTTTACAAGCGCCTTCCAGGCTCATGGAATCGGATCTCTTCATAACGCAGCCACGGATGAAGCCTTCAGGGGGTTCCAATATCTATTGTGGAGCCATACGGAATCGGCTTCTACAGCATACCCATCTTGATTACGATGCCAGCCGAAATATGCATGGGTCATGTTCTTTATATCAAGAATGCCATGTCCAAAACTAGGTTCACGAAAAGCTGAGTAGCTTGGCTGTGGCTCTGTCATGCTGCATGGTGAAAAAATGTTGGCAACTTATTTAAACTAATTATATACAAGCTAAACATTCATGAAACAAAAATAATCAGGAACTACCTGGTCACTAATCCTTCTAGGTTTCCTCCATCTCCAATGGTTATGTAAATGGGGGCAAATTGATCTCTTATGGGAGTGCACAAACCATTCACTACGTTGTAAGCAATATTTGATATACGTTCCTGCAATGCGAAACAATCCAAAGCTGTCAAAAGTAGGAACAATTTACTAGAAAATTATACATATTTTCTCCCATTTATCTATTTAACCAGTCTTGTGTCAACATAAATAGCAGCAATTGCACCAGAGTCTTTAACGAGGCCTCCATCCCCTGAATAACATTCTAAAACTATCTTAACTAATTGTGAAAAAATGGGCAAAGCATCTTTGAGATCTATGCTTGTGCTACACCATCCAATTCAATATGATAAGTGCATCAAATATCATAAACGGAGAATGTGCATGCACTTACAGATCGCTCATAAGCATGGACATGGCCAGCGAAAACGACATCAACTTTGAACTCCACAAACCATGGCTCATACATTACTCTCATGGTTTCCCCTTCCATATAATGATGTGCATAACTGTTATACATTGGACAGTGCATAAGAACAATAAGCCACGGTGTCTCAGTCCTGTTTACTTTAGGCAGCTCCTTTTCTAGCCATTTGTATTGAGGAGTGTATTTTCCTGCAAAATGCCGACCTTAAGTAGCACTCTACTTTGAAAACTCTTACAAATCAAGTCTTTGACACACATACAAGCAAACTTAGCACTATAGCAGTTATGTTTAACAAGTTCAATAGTCTTTCGTGGCAGGAAATTCAGCATAACAAAGATAACGAGCATATAAATCGCAAATGATAGAACAAGTCACAATATTGTCCAGTACTGAAGCTGCGGAAATAAATTAGTTTAACAATCATGGCCGATCATTGTCGTTCATGTATGCTCAATATCCCTTTAACAGAGAATCAAAAAGTACCAAGAGTGAAAAAGTACCATAAGCTGAGTAAGAGGACAAGACAATGATGTATGCTGAAGCTCTCTTGATGGAGTACCACATAGGAGATGTGCTCCCTGATGCTCTATATGGGACATGGTAACGGTGGGTATAAGGCTTAAATGGTTTACTTTCACCCTGCAACAACATTACCAATGTTTGATCAAGAGAATCGTGGTTAAAATACCAGAGAAACACAAAATATAACCACCAACTTTTCAATTAATTGAAAAAACTAGGCTAAAAAGCGAAATAAGAAAAACTAAGATGCATACAATTTCAGGAACAAAGTCAATTTCATGATTCCCGGCAGTCCAGATCCAAGGTTGATAAGCTGCACTTCTCTCTATGAACCTTCCCCAAGTATCCCACCTCGAGTTGTCATGAAATGGATAATCATCTGCATAAGACAGATCCCCCGCAAACAACAATGTCTGTCCCTTTGTTGGATTTAACTCATAGGGGGTAACTGTCCTGTTTGAATCATGAGTTTGACCAAGATCCCCTGCTCAAAATGTTAGATCAAGTGATATGAGGATATAATCTTACAGAAACATTGATGCAAGTATAAATCACTTCGTCCTGTTGAAATCGAGAATGAAAATGAATGAATAAATATGAACTATACCTATGAGACCAAAAGTGTATGGGACATCAGGGCCAGGTCTAGGAGGAGTGATAAACCAGAATTGTCTTGTTGTGTTTCCAACTCCAACCTCATAGTAATACTTGGTATCAAACTGCAATCATAATAAAACTGAATTACAAATCACAATCTTACTCCTTCCCGATTGAAAACTTTGAGCATAGTGCATACCTCCAAATCCTTAATGGTGCAGTGGTGAATATACCCAGAAGTGTAATTGAAGTATTTATACTTCAGAATAAAGCCATCTGCAAGATTTTTCAACTCACTATTTTCAGCCCAGTAAAGCACTGTCTTTGAACCCGGCTCGTCCGGTGTAACCCAGGACACAATCACACCCTTCCCCTCATGGTCTCCTTGTGTTATATGAACCTTTGGTCATTACACAAAAATGAAAAACACAACACCATAGTATAGCAAGTGGTAAAATTCAGAATCTGAAAGAAACAGAACTCACCTGTTGAGGAGCATTATAACCAGGAGGGACTCTAAACACATCGCTGTCTAATGGCATATCAAGAGATAAATCATCATTTCTTACATAACTGCTTGTTATTCCTCCATTAGAAATCTCTGCAAAACCAAATATCAATCCCACCAAAAAAATCCCAGCAAAAGAGTCCCGTCTCACTCCCATCTCTACCCTAGCCGACCAGCTTCCAATTTACAGAGACAAATAAACTCTTAAAGATCACCCGTACCATGGCAGAAGAGCTGTTTTTCTTTTCGTGATGCTAATAAACGGCGCGAGGAATATTCATACCTTGATACGGATATTTAAGTAGCGGGTAAGGCCCCACGTGGCCCGTTTCAGACATTAAACCTCAACCTCGTTGTCTTGATTCATGTTGAGAGTAAAATTATCAAATTACTATACTTTTTAATTTAAAGGAAGAGAAGAGTGTTTTCGATCGGTCACGTTAAGTAAGCTTCAGTCAAAAAGGCCACGTGCAACTCATTTGCCATCGAGTCTCTTCCAAGGAAAGGACGACCTGTACTGTATCTCTGATTCATTTAGCAATAAAGAGCACATAAAAGAGATGAAAATAGTAAAGAAAAATCAAATAAAAGATTTTCAATGATGCGCAACGAAATTTATAAATTCTCTTTGGGACGCCCCATCTCCTACTCCTTAAGAAATCAAACTCGTAATGTCACCTCCGCCAACAATAAAAAAATAAAATCATCATAGGGCTAAAGGACATTTGTTGGTTTTGAAAATGCTTGTTGAGTGTGCTCAACTTGCGGACTCCAGAACTGATCAAGTTATGAAATCGAAGGTTAAATTCAAGGACTCGATGAGTAAAAATGGTGATCCAGTTGACCATGTTATTGAATGAGAGCTTGAAGTTTAGAAAATCTTTGACCAGATAACAATTGAAATTATTGAGGGTGTGAAAGATTATTATTCATACTATTCATTCAGAAGTTAACTTTGAGATTATTCGGAGTATGTTGGAGGTTATTTTTTAAAGTAATTTTTGTTTAAAAATATATTAAAATAATAATTTTTTTAAAAAAATTATTTTTAATATTAATATATCATAATGATCTAAAAACATCTAAAAAATTAATTTTAAGTAAAAATAAAAATAATTGTTTTAAAAAAAAAATTCAAATATTTTTGAAACACAGACAGATACAGTTTAAATAAAATAAATCGATAAAAAATATATTGTTTTTGAGTTAAGAAATTATTACACCACAATCTCAATTTCAAGCCCATGGGCAAAATATATTTTTCATGGACCAGAAATTTATTTTATAGGAAATCCAAATCCTAAGACCTAGGACTCGGGACAAAGCTACGTGAGCGTCTACATGCGGCTTAAGCAAAGCCCACTTCGCCTAAGTGCTCTCCCTTTAAAAGCTTCAATACCCTACAAATCTATTTTAACTTTTTTATTTTTTCCTGTATAACCTCCAATAAAATCTTATACTCTTTTAACTAGAGGTGAAGGATTTGTTTTCACAAATCATATCAATAAAAAAAAATTATATTAATTTCTCACTCATCAATAATTTATTTTAACCATATTAATGTTAAAAAAATTAGTTTTCAACAAAGTTTTAACCTTATAAATAAATAAATTTTTATTTTGATATCAAATATATCTATTAATCATGTTTAAAATAAATTTATAAAAATCTTATCATTTTAAATAAACATATTTTTATATGTTTTGAAACATATAAAAATCTTATCATTTTAAATAAACATATTTTTATATCTTATCATTTTAAATAAACATATTTTAAATAAAAACTCTTATCATTTTTAAATAACCACAACTACATTACCAAATAGTCACCGAAGACAAGTTGTGTGTACCGGGCATGGTTTGGGTTTATTGGTGGCTGTAATCCGGGTCAATATAGCTCGTTTTTTTTCCTGCTGAAAGCCTGAAACCCGTTTCAGATTCAAGATAAGTACACCACATTTATTTTAGTCACTATCGTTTGTTTATCATACAGTTTAACTCCTAACTATCAAGTCTTAATTTTTAACTTGATCCCCAAGAGTTAACAAACAATGGTAACAACAATGCATCGTATTATCATCTTCCACCTCCAAACAGTCTCAGACTTGGAAAATGGTGGCCATCACATCTCCACCCACGGTAGGTGTCATGAAGTATAAAAATAATAACCTAATTCCTGAAATGTAAAACCTGTTTCAATCGAAATTTATGTTTAGAATTTAAACACTTGATCTCGTTCTCATCTTGTTCTAAGCATCGTATATCTTTAACTTTAAAGCTAACTGCAGAGAGCATAGATTCAACTAAGTACTGTGATTGGAATCTTTATTCGTCTTTCAAAATGCAGAGAATTGAATGTTGGATCATTAATTCAATGTTGGGCTTATATGAGAATAATTATGTGTTTGTGGATTGTCAAATAAGATAAAGCCTAATTAAAAATGATCTGCTAAGTATTTTTTAGGCAATTGGGTTTTGGTTTATCTAATAGGGTATGAACCTTTAATGTGTAGAGATTACGAGGTTATTCATATTTTAGTGATGAGCTAAAATAGGAATACCAAAGAGTGAGAATGCCAAAAGACATGAATACCAAAAGGCACCTGATTGTCTATATATATGGTCATGGTTCCCAGATTACACAGATTCATTCATTCTCATACTGACATCTCATTATCAGAGAGAAAATAAGGTTAAGGTAGAGAGAATCAAGGGGCTCTCTAAGATGAACGTGTTAATCTGGAAGGCCTTCTGTACGACTCTAGATAGCGACTTCCGGATATGGATTCAGGTACGCTTCCGCTTTATAGTTTATGCATTTTATGTGTTTTTGATAATTTGACATGAACATCATTTCTTTATATTATGAAATGCTAGATTTAACATTGAACCAGTTGGCGATGAACAATTTTGGTTTTGATCAGTCTTTTATAAAACCATCACTTGAGAAATTCCCACAAGAGGAGCTCCATCAAGCAACCATGGTAATTATGGTTCTTGAAATTTCAGTTTTTTTATTGGTACACTCCTGCTTAGTTCTCTTTACTGACATGAAATTTGGGAGATTATTTTTCAGGAAGAAAGCATGGGAACGACTTTGGTAAGCAATGGTTGTGTTGATATTCGAGGAAGAATTGCAGACAAGCGAACTACGTACAGGAGGATGGAAAGCTGCCCCTTTTATTATAGGTTTTTAATCAAACCAACTCTTGCAAATGATCTCAGGAATAACAGAGCCTAATGTCTTTTCAAGTTTATGGTTTTTGTTTTGCCTACTTTTTGGTGCAGCTTATCCATGTTAACTCCCTCTTCTTCAATTTGACTTCTACATGGCCTATGACGAGGTATAACGGTATAAATTGTATATATATATGGGTGTTCTCTTTGGTATAACGGTATAAATTGTATATATATAAGATAATAAAGGATTGGGTTTGGGTTTGGGGCTACCTACAGGGGCCATGGTTATTTCCATCGTCATTTTAGTAGGTGGCATTCGTTTTTATCGTTTCCAAAAACCCATGGGGAGCCCTTTCATCAGGTTTGCTCAGGTCTTGTGGGCTTCTGTAAGGAATCATTTGAATGGTGTTCGGGCGGGACATCAAACGGAGCCTTACGAGATTAATACCAATGAATCTGACATCAAGGGAGCCCAAAAGTTGTCCGGGCTAGTTCTTACCACGATATTCTTGCTTTAGTTTTTTTATTTAAAATAACCTTCGACGACATTAATGAAATTTAATTAAATCCTTTAAGAATGTCTTGATTATTAAGGTTCATGATTTCCAAATAAAAGGTACTAGGTTTAATTATCTTTCATGAGCCTAGTGCTTGATCACGATGTTCATTCATTGTACTATATATATATTACTCGAGTGACTCGTATATGTTGGGCGCAGTTTCTTGGACAAGGCAGCAGTTGTGGCAGATCCCGAGGTTGACACAAGAAACCGTTGGAGACTTTGCACAGTAACACAAGTAGAAGAGTTCAAGTCTTTTACAAGAATCCTCCCAGTATGGGCATCCACAATTGCACTCTCCATCTCCTTTGCTCAGCTCTCAACCTACTTCATCAGCCAAGCAAACATCATGGACCGAACACTCGGTTCCAACTTCACAATTCCAGCAGATTCTGTCCCCATCTTCAGCGTCATCAACGCCCTCATTCTTGTGCAGTGCAGAAGTTTTCACCTCCGCAGGACAGCTAGAATGTTTCTACGATGAAGCAACCGATGAGACAAGAAGTATCAGTAGTGCAATATATGTTTCTTAGTGAGATTGGGATTGGAAGTTCGTTTAGTACTGCCATAGTTAAGATCATTCAAAGAGCAACTGGCGGATAAGAAAAAGGGTGGTTAAGGAATAACCTTAATTTAAGCAAACTTGATTGTTTCTACTGGTGTTAACCTCTATTAATTATGCAGTTAATTTGGCAGTTTATGTGTGGATTGCTGTTCTTTACAAGGGCAGGGATGGTGTAGTTGGGAGTGTGAGAAGTGACAGTGTGTTTGAAATTGGTGACTGTGGTTAATTTGATGGGGAAACAGGATGATAAAGGTGAACTCTAAAGTGTGGCCTTTTCGAACAATATTGCATTGGCCTGATTTGATTCTTAATTTCGACGTCTACTGTTTCATTTACTAGTGTACGTTTGAAGACATTAACCTGTTTGATTTTATTTTATCCTAATGCTTATTAATTTATCGTGACTGTACTTGTATTTCGCTAGAAAAAATACAAAAAAAAACCAATATTCTTACTGCATTGCATCTTGGAATGCAGTATTCAAAGAATATGACTTAATAATAAATAACTTGAGATCTAAATAATAGATTTTAAATTCGAATTATGATATATATTTTTTATAAAATAATTAGAATTTTATTAGATCGATAAGATGTAATCGAATAAAAAAAACTTGTAATGCACTGCTTGGTAAACAATGTCTCAGTTTTGATGTTGAGTGGAACTTCAGCAACTCATGATGGCGTGTTACCTGCCGGGATTTAACTTTTGGGATCGAGATTTTCTTTTCTGATCTCAATCAGGAAGACTAATTACACACACTTATTTTTGTTTAAACAAGGGAAAAGTTGTCGAGATGATATGGATGCCGATCACATCATGATTAAAAGGGCATTAGAGAATCCTGTTCTAAATTAAAAAGAATTGCTTTTGGAAAAGTAATCCGATCATAACCATGGATACTAATGATTAATTAACCTCTTTAATGATGGATCTTGGGACCCGTTAATCCTCCCTTGATCTTACCTAGAATTTTGTCAGTTTGCCTTTAGCCTCGGGTTGTAGGAAAGGTCATGATGTAATGTTGGAGATAGACAGGCATTTTTAGCTGGAGATTGACTATAAATAGTCTCCGAGCACAGGAGTTTCGATTTGACTGAAGCTTCGGAACAAGGAAGTGATCAGGAGCTTGTATCAAATTTTACGCTTCGTGGGATAAAAGAAATAGAAAATATGTCGATGCCTGACATTATTGTAAATAAAATAAAGGAAAATTATTTCATGCCTTTCAAAAACTCATGGATCTGGCTTCGAACCGGATGTTCATTAAAATGTGTAATTCATGGTATGTAATAATATACTTGCAGCGTCTAGCCCAGGATTTGATATGTTTGGATAATTACATATTAACCTGGTTTTTATTTAAATAAATAAAACTATATTGTTTTAATAAAAAATAATTGTATCGCACAAAATGTATTCAACATTTGATGGCCATTTCAATCGGACTGGAGAGGGGGGGCCGAAGCAGGATTCCGAATCATGACCGAATCTCGGGGTCAACTGGAAGTGCCAGACTGCCAACGTAGTGGAATTCGAGAATTTAACTAGGCAAAAAGCAAAGTAAAATTCGAAATCAATCAGACCACGACATGGTTGCGAGCCTGAATTGGCTTAAATAATGCCTCTAGCACTAGGGATGTCCTTTCTTTCTTTCTTTCTTTCTTTCTTTCTTTTCCCCTATTTTCATATGCTAAGAACAGGGGATCTTTACATGGTCAAAAGCTCGAAAGCCTACATGCTCTTATATTTTAAGAATTATTTATTTATTTATTTTAAGATATCTTGATATATTAATATTAAAAATAAATTTTAAAAAATATTATTTTAATATATTTTAAAAATAAAAAATACTTAAAAAAACAACTTTCACTACGTTATTAAATATACTCCAATAGTTATTTTAGACTGGAGGCCTAATGAATTGTGCAGGTTGGCTCGAATTAGTGGGGCATGCATGGTGTTTACAAAATGGCATCAAATGCTATGGTTTTTTTTTTTTGCAATGATCCCGAAAAAAAAAGATAGCCACAAAATAAAATAAAAAGGCTACTTCTTTTTCGAGGAAATAGATGTTTGTATAATTTAATTGTCCAAAATGCATGTTTATTATATATATAAAAAAAAAGCTAACACGCCAATTATCCTAATTTCCTACATCAGATCCTGATTCCTTTCAAAGCTCTTAGCCATGGACGTCTTGCAGCCATCATGAATGCATCAGCAAGCTCAGACAAGAGGATAAGTAACGTTTTGAAAGAAGACTGTTATTGGATTGGTTACAGGCTTGACGATTATCACAATGATCGTTAAATTTATTTTTATCATTTGACTGCCGGTTTTATTTTCACGTAATTTTCTTATGTCCTATCCTGTCTTGAAGAATTTCTTTCAAATCTTATCTTAAAAAATCATAGAAACTTTGATGCACTGTGTTTCAAAAATTATTTTGAAAAAAAAAATGAAATTTGTTTATTTTAAATTTAAAAATTTTGGTGTTTTTAGATTATTTTTCATGTGTTGATATTAAAAATAATTTTTAAAAAATAAAAATATATTATTTTAATGTATTTCTAAATGTAAATGAAAAGCACTTGAAAAACAATCTCAACCATACTCACAAACAGTCAAGGAGCACAAAACACACAAGATTTGATCATCAAAAAGTTATGCAGATACAAAATCTAAATATGTAATTTTTTTCTTTGATAAATAAGTGTCATGGTGGTTGTCTTCTTAAGAAATTTACAATGCCATAAAAAAACTATAATTGCACTATAAAACAACTAAAAGTTCAAAAATATAAAGGAATTTAAAATACAATTTGAACTAAAGCAATAAAAAAAATGTCAAGAATTGCTCGTAGTAGTGAAGGAAGGGATTCTTATAAATATTTGTCAAGTAATTCACATCATGTTTCTAGATCAAATCTATATATGGGCACCCGCACACTCGAAACCTTTAATTTCCATAAACATGGCTGCATCAATCATGCCTCCTGCCAAAAAAAAACATAAACGGGATTATGCAAATTTTACGTGGCTTAAAAGATATTTTTAACACAGATAAACTTGTAATAATACTTTTAAATGTTCTCTTACAATCAAAGAGCGTAACAGTCGAACATAGTGTTTTTCCTTAATTTCTTTTATGTATATGCTTATGCCAGACAAATTTCCCGATTTATTCGGCATAAATACCACTGTTAATTAATGAAGGAGAAGTTTAACAGTTCATCTGATTTTAAGGTAGCCAGAGCGGAGCCAACTCATGCAAGCTTTCGTGTTTTTGGAGTCTGGTGTTTGTGCTTAACTAGCTTGAATCCAAGTGCAATTAACTGCAAAAATTCCACCTCCATATAGCCAAGAGAAACGTCCAAATTCCAAAGAAAGCACTTTACCCATGTCTCAAATAAAAAAAAAGATCGATTAAAATCACCACTGCTCAAGAGTGGAAAAGTAGTGAAGACGTTTGTCCCGTTCAAACCATATTTTTTATTTTTAAATTAATTTTTGTGGTGTTTTTTTACAAGATAATAGTATTAAAAATAAAAAAAAAAAATTAAAAAACAATCTGAAATCTCACATTTAGCATGTCAATTCTCGCACTCATTTCTTTCATGTCAATTCTCGCACCCCTTAGTGGAACATTTTGAAATATGTTCTTCATTGTCCTGTATGGAGACACGTACTAGAGGTTAAAGGGCCTCATCTCTTAATAATGTGTTTGATGTTTTACAAGCAAACATACACCCCATCATGATAAGATAAAATGAGCAGAAATTGTCGACCAATGTTATCGTTGAAATGGGCAACGTTATGATGGGAATATATATGAATACCAGCGTGCTTGAAAAATGAAAATGGCTATCAAAATTAGTGAAGTGGTGTCAAATCCATGATGGCCTCGGAGCATTAGCCTTTCATAATCTCCATATCTTCTTAATTTCGTAAAACAAACCATAATTTTAACTTACAAAGAAAGCATAGGGGATTTCAGGCCTCGAGGGCCACATTAGTGATAGCAATCATCAAACTTACCCCCTCAAAATCTCCCCTATCTCAACCTCCTACGAACATAAAAGGACTGGACATGACAGAAAAATTAAAAAGAACGTCTTCTTACACACACAAGCCATCTTAATTAACTAATAGAAGGGTTCCATTTTTTTTTTATGGGATCTTGGCTCTCCAGCCGACTGTGTGGTCAAGAGTTAGGGATTTTGCTGGTCAAACATTCTCTGTTGACGAAGGGAGCAGTGGCTGAGTGAGGGAAGTCTTGATGTGGGTCTGAGCCCTGCTGATTCCATGCTCCGGTGTGGTCTGAATTGCAGCTTTTTCCAATGCCAAGAACTTCTTTTCTTCGCTTTTGCCCCATAGAACCAGGTACAATCCCACTATGATCAACGCTGCCCCGATGATCCTGAACACAGAAATCATTAACAAACAAACAAGGATGTTCTGGTCATCAAGGCTGGTCAAAGATCAGTCAAGATCCCGAATAATATGTTAATCCTGTGGCTGGGGATGGACGTGGAGCCAATAGAATGCATGATTGATAGATAAATAGAAGATTGAAAAAGATTATGATTGACAGTAGCAAATGATGATTAAGTAAATAAATAAAGGACCCACCCTCCCAAATAGAACTCTTCTCCTAGGGCAATGGAGGCCATAATAGCGACAACAAGGGTCTGAACAGGTTGATAAACAGCCACGAAGACAGGGCCACCTCTGTCAATGCACCATATCTGTACAGCGAAGGCGATCCCTGATGCTACCACTCCCTGCAATTTCCCACCAAAAAAGAAGCTTTTTGCTCATTTTTTTCATTTTCATAACATCCACCACACTACATTATTGCATAACCACTTTTGGACCATGTCATATAGAAACAGTGTATTTGGTAATACGATACTATCATATAAATGTTTTTTAAATAAGAATAATAAACTAATATTTTTTTAATTTTTAATACTAAAATCATAAGAAAAAAATAGATTATTAAAGTATCGTTTGTCTTTGCAGTCACACTGTTGCTACAATGAGAAACCACACCTAAAAATCACCTCAACCACGTTACAAAACTGGGTTTTGCACATGTACAAAGGCTACAGCATTTTATTTCTGATCGAAGACTTGGCAGGCTTTTAACAGTCTAAAGCACACGCTGGACTGCTTTCAGTTCAATTTGACAAGCTATCTTTTCATCATTTTTTAAGCAAAAAGTGTTATTTTATATTTAAATATTATACCCGAAATAAATTAATATTTACACAGGACAGGATTTCCGATTTCGTATGTTTTTTACAAAAAGGATAAAATTTATCTGATTATCAAGCGTGATTAAATTAAACCATGACCCTTAATTTATCTGGTTTGCTTTCGGTTGTCATGATTAATGTTCCCTAAAAAGAAAACACAGGAATGCTGAGGTCTAAAAGAATTAAGTTTGACCAATTTCATGTATAGAAGACTGAATCTCGAAGAGGAAAAGGGATGATAAAATACTAACTGCGTAGAGAATAGTGAAGAGTTCTCCACCAGAGTGAAAAATCCAAGCCTGCGGGTCTCTCTCCATGAAGGCAGCGATAATCATGAACTGGATAAGCCCAAAGAAACAAGTGTAGGAGGTGACGGAGAGCCGAGCAGGGTACTTTTTCAGAACCGGTGCCTGCAACACGAGCCAACCAGACCAGGACAAGCAATGGCCGATGAGGTAGAGGCAGCCAAGGGTCCAGTTCTTGGCCTCGGCATCTCCGAGTGAAACAAACATTGGTGTGGGTCTGTTTAGATGGTTAGCCGGGCTGTATATCACCGGACCTGTGTATAAAGTGATCACCGAGGCTCCTGCTACACAGCAGATAGTTCCCAGTACTTTTGCTATTCCATCTTTTCTGTTTATTCTCACTTTCTCTATCCTGCAAAAATAAAAGAAAAAACACATTTCAGAAAACGAAAAGTATGGGAAACTAAACGTGTGATACAGTAAGAGACTAAAAGAGAGAGGGAGAGGGCTTGCCGGAGTAGAGCTGCCATGAGAAAGGTAATAGCAGGGACAGAGTTTTGGATTGCTGACGCGAAGGTGGGTGAGGTGTTCTCCAGACCCAGCAAGTAGAATCCTTGGTTTGCTGTTATCCTGTTCACAAGGGAAACAACAAGTGAAGATTCGTTACGCTGGTCTTTCATCGTTTCTTTTTTAATATTATTATTATTATTATTTTCATTTCGATTTTTTTGATAAATTCTGAGTCATACCCAACAAGTGCAAGGAGGAAGAACTGAAGGGCAAAGTTGAGAGTAAGCGCTGGCCTCTCCTTCCTGATAGAACAGAGAGAAAAATAAATTAACACTCCATATATGAACATATTCAAGGGATGACTGAAGAGAGAATGAAAGGGTTAGATTGACGGATATTAGAGCTGTACTTTTCTAGAAAATATGCAAATGGAAGGAGCAGAAGCAGAGCGATGATGTTCCTATAAACTGGGAAAACAAGCTTGCTAACTCCCATATTTAGGGCAGCCCTAGACACCACATGGAACCCAGCATAACCAAACTGCAGGGCCAGCATGGCCAGGTGCAGCTGGAATTTTTCAGGCACCGAACACCACATCCTCCCTGAAGAGGCTGAGCCACCAACATCAGCCATCGTGAACCACGACTGAGAACACACAAACCCTGAAAGGATATATTTTCAAGTAAGGAGTGAAGGGAAGAAGTGGAGAGAAAAGGAGGAGCTGGGGTGGTATAAATAAGCTGGGAGTGAGTGGAGGAAAAGGGTAGGGAGTGTAATTTGGAAGGCAGTAGGCCCACGAGGGCCCAGGTATTTTTGAAAAGGGACCCACATAGGCCCTTAAAAGACGTAATGTCAACTGTTAATAGCCTTCAAATGTTTTTGGTTGTCTCCCACATTCTTTTCTCGTCCACCGTCCTTAGATGACAAGACAGCCTCTATTCCACTACCCTGAGATATAATAACTGGTTTGCTAGCGTAGTTAATGTTGTTTTTAAAAATATTTTTTATTTAAAAATATATTAAATATTTTTTTATTTTTAAAAAATTATTTTTTAATATTAACACATGAAAATAATTTAAAAACATTAAAAAAAAATTTCCCAAACACATACTATAAAGTTCAGGGGAGAGAGTGAGAGTGAGAGTGAGGTTATCATCTTACAGGTTCTGTTTTGGCTCCATGCCATTAATGATGATAATTAAGGGAGAGATGAGCCGCCATTGATAGATAGCGCGCACGAGTGTAGGTGGTAGTACCCCATGCGTTTTCATCCCTCATGAAACCCTTCAACCCCACCACCCTATCTCCACATTTACAAACATTCCTCGACCTTTACATTTCTTGTATTTTTCTACATATTATTTAAAATCATTTCTAATTTATTAGTTTTTTTTATAACCAGGGTATCCGGACCAGCTTACGCGCACCTTTACTATTTCTCGGGCTTACTTGAACATCCTGCAAGTCCAAATAAACAGGTAAAGCACCGCGGGGGTAACAAGCATACCACGCAAGGAAGGACCCAGAGGGACATGAGGGGAGGAGCCCACCAGCCCCACTTCCACTGGGACTCGAACCGAAGTTCAAAAGATGGAGGGCACGACCCTACACCGCTGGGCCACAACCTTGCAGGTTAATTTATTAGTATTTTTTGTATAGCAACAATCATTTCTTTTTCTTAAGAAAAAAAATAGCACACATATCATTGATTGTATACGAGATTAAATTAGTCTGTAATATATATATATATAGTGTCAGCTTTTTTTATTCAGCTCAAATTGTCAATTATATATATATACAGCAAATTCTCGTGAAGAAGTTAGTGAAATTAATTATCTATTAAAATATCAACGCTCTCTTGTGGACAAGGGAATTACACACTCGTAGATATTATTTTTTATATATATAAATGTTGGAGTAATCTCAAACCAAAAACATTTGATTTTGTTAATTATGTTTAACAAAATGCTATAATTACAAAATAATTTATTTGATGATAAAAATGGTATGGAAAATATTTTAGATATGCAATTGAGACCTCTATTAGTGGTAAATTTGATTTTTTTTCTTGCAATCTTAATTGTCGTTGAAAATCAATATGAATCATGTCTATAATATATATATCTCTTAAGGAATTTAACGAAATTACATCGATTAAACCATTAATATTCCTTAATTATCCTCTGAATATTAGTGTAAATTCCCATTTTTTTGTAGAATATTATGAATTTGTTGGTTACGTTTTGATTTATTGGTGTTAAAAATGATTTTCCAAAATAAGATCATGTATACGTTCATCATCGAGTTTGATCAGCAATAAAGCTCTCATAAAAGAAAATGGATTTACAACTAGTTCTATACTAGTTGGATTGCCCGCATTACGTTGCGGGCGTAGTGCGGGCGGAACAAATAATTTTTATAACTGTTGAGATTAAAATATAATATTTCAGTATGTAAAATTTGATACAATGAAAAAGATCAACATCTTTTATTATAATAATAGTTAATTAAAGTCTTAACTTCTTAACTTATCATCACCATCATTGTCAAAACAATAAATATTATTCAACAAATCTCAGAGAAAAAAAAATATTAATAAAAAAGCATGTAAGAACAAAAACTAAAATTATTATTATTATTCTTAATATTAATATTATTATTGTTTTAATAACGGGAAGAAAACGAAATTAAATCAAAGGCTTAAAAAAAACCTAAAAACATTAACAAAAGAGCAAATGAAAAAATAAAATAAATGAAAAAAACAATAAAAATTATTGGCCGGAAAAAAAATTATTTGACCTGAAAAAAAAATATTAACAAATGAGTAAGTAAGAGAAAAAAAATATCACACTACGTTGCGGGCTGAGTAAAAAGTTTGTATAACTATTAAAAGAATAAAAATTATCAAATTATCCCGAGAGAAAAAAAACCTAAAAAACATTAACAAATGAGTAAGTAAGAGAAAAACATTAAATTATTATTATGATGATGATGATGATGATGATGATGATGATGAAAAAAAAAGACTAAAAAAATCATAAAAACTTTAACAAAAGATCAAACAAAAAAATAAAATAAAAATTATCAGGTAAAAAAAGTCATATGACGTAAAAATAAAAATAAAAAATGAATAAAAAGCTAAAAGAAATAACAAAAAAAAAAATCAATTTCCAAATTATCATAGATATAAAATAAAATTCAAGAACTAATTTTTTTTTTTAAAATATACCACCCCAACAAATAAGAAAATAACAAAAATTAAAAATCAATGTTAAGCACACTTATATATATATATATATGGACAAAAGTAAGGATTATTCTTGAAATAAAAAGAAATAAAGGGATTAAAATAAAAAAATTAAAAGTAATAGGGCTGAAATGAACATTAACTATAAAGGGATTAAAATCCAAAATTAAAAGTATAAGGGCCGAAATGAAAATCAAATATATTATCAATTTTAATCAAAGGACAAAACTGAAGAAATTAAAACTACTGTACCTAATAAATTCATCTTTTTCAATCCAATCCGGAAATTAAAAGGAGGACCGAATTGAAAAATAGACATTGAATCAATTCCAATTGGAGGACCCAATCGAACTAAATCAAAACTTATATATCAAAAATCAGGACCAGAAACGAAATTGAAACTTAAGGGACTGAAGTGAAAAAGGCGCAAATAAGGGGGACTCTCCTGCACTTGTACGTGCAGGAGAGAGAGAAACGTGGCCAGCCGCTTTAACCGTCCGCCGCCGCGTCCACGGACGGTGTTTGGTGAAACGCGCTGCGTGTGGAGGAAGCCCAAGAGGAGACGCACTGTTCTAGACTTAGAAACCTCATCTCCGGCAACTGTAATAGGCCGCACGCGCCACCTAAACAGGGCGTGGGACGGGACACCGGCTGGCGCGTGCCCAGCACGCACTGACAGCAACGGGAAGAAATAATAAAAAAATTAGGTCAATTACTATCCTGCCCCTGTCCCGAAAGGCAACGTTTTTGTCTTATTAGGGGCTAAAAACATATTTAGCCAATTTCAAAAAATAATATAATAAGCAGCAGACCGGCTGGCCGGACCAGACCGGTCCTTGTCAGACGTGTGCAATGACGACGGAGCCCCTCGGTTTGGCGGCGTTTTTTGTCGTTTTCGGGGGTCTTTTTCATTAATACACTGTTCACAAACGTAAAAAAAAAATACTATTGAAATTCACAGTATTTTCACTCACAATGCATAGTGAATTCCCGTCCTTTTAGTTTATGTTATAATAAGAAACCCAAACAGGCTTCATTTATAAGATGCATTAAGTTATCAGTGCTATATTCGAAGTCTGAATTCATAATTAATAGTTTTCAATTTTAACTTTCTAAAAAAATTATTTTGGTGGCGTAATTCAATACTGAAATAGATTTTGTATATTTATCATAACATGTCAATTCAGAATAAAAGAGTTGGGAAGCTTACGATAAAAATAAATTATTTTTTAATAAGAATATTTTATTACTTTGAAGAAAATATAATTTTATTTATGAGAACATTTTTTTTATAAAAAAAAGGTGATATTTTTGCCCGCGTTCACTTCATTGGGTTTTAGTAGCAATGCATACAGTAACGAGGTGCTGGCGTAGTTTTTCCTTCTTTGAGAAACGACGAAGTATAGAGTTATGATTTGGATTTTTTTCCACCTCGACCCAATCCATTTGATCATCAGATTCATGTATATATACGAAATATTTAAGTGTTTAGATGCAGGTCCACCACTGTTAGAAAGGAAGGGAAAAATGCACATCGCTTTGGTAAAGGACCATAGTATAAATAAAAAGTAGCTTCCAACAGGAGGAATCCAACTTTTATGTTAGCGGTCCTTTTTATATAACCTGCCTGTACTAAATAACATAGATGACGAAAAACACTGTCACCTACTAGTTGATCTCAAGTAGGAGAATTAAAGGTTAAATTATGAATAGTTCTATAAGAAATCGATCATACTCTCTGAGGGTCCTAAAGAAGAGTTTCCACCAAGGTTTCCCACTCCCAAAGCTAGCACAAATGTGGTCTGTGTTCTGAAATCTATTTGCTTTAAGTGACATGTTGCCCCCCTCGATCGAGACCACCATCATTCTAAAATTCAAAAAACAAGAGGTTAAAATTATCTAGTAGGTGGCAAAATGGTAAAAGTTTGAGACGAAAAAATTATGCTCTATATATGGTATCAAGTTCGAGTCTTGTATTTGTTAATATGATGGTCACTGAAGATTTATATAGTCATTAACTTCAGGACTGATGAAATTAATCGAGATAAGCACAAACTGACCTGAACAACCATGCTATTTAAAAAACAAAAGGTCCTGCCCTGGAAGAATATGTTAAGCCTTTTTCATCTTTAGAAAGTGTTTTTATCTGACACTAAATGCTTTTACTACAAGCTCGTATTTACATATGCATGAGATATGATAATTAAAGCTGGGTCTTGTAAGAGAAGAACTTGGTCTGACCCTGCCTGCATGAGCCGGTCGGAGACCACCCTGAACATTCCAGTTGTGATCCTAATTGCATCTGCAAAGCTTCATTCTTTTTGGGTCACCATGCCCGAAAGCTAGAGTTGATTATGTTAGCACGAGAGAATCTTCAAAGCCTGCGTGTCTGTCTGCCTGTTCGAGGTTTGAGTCGACTCGACTGTTTGGCTTGAATTTAAATTAATTAATTGAACACCTTGAATTATTATTATTTTCCCCTTCATTAAAAGTAAAAGGCAAATATTTTGACATAATGATGCTTCTGTGGTGATGTTTATTTTAATAGAAAAGGTTGAGAAACATGGGATCTTTAATTATCATCCTTTATTTGATTTTTGGATCATAAAGTAAGAGATCCCAAATATTCAGAATGGTAGGGCACAGAAAAAATTAGAAAAGAGTGAAGTGGACTTTCATTTATGTATTTTTCTGCCTCCATGTAGGAAATGTAGATGGACACTACCTCAAGTTGGTTGCTTATGGAATTTGATCATAAGACACATATTTGTTTATATTTTTTATTTTAAAAATATAAAATTCTCTTAAAGATATTCTTAGCCTAGTGTGTTTTTATCCTTTTATCTCTATTATTTCTGTCTCTAATATATATTTTTATCCTTAATGAGCACTAACCAAACAGCACATAAAAAAAATACAAAAAATAATAATTTTACAATCTAATTTCGAATATTAAAAGAGAATATACTCCATGGATCAAAATGGATATTTTCTTGCGTGGTGTAATATATCCCGTCGCAAAAGACAGGTAATAATTTAGTTTTTCCTTTTTCTTTTTTTATAGGTGACACCAACACTACATGTGCGCTGTGGTCGAAAATCGCACCACGGGCTAAGCTAATAATCCCTGCCCAGGAAACCATACTTAATAATTGTTTGGTACAACCATGTGCTGCTTGCTTGAATTTTATCATTTGAAAAGTATTTTTTATAATAAATTTTGATGAGCGAGTAAAACTCTGAATATTTAAATTTTTATAAGAAATACATAACATTCGTCGAGTCCTTGGACTTGGTATTCGTTAAACTGCATTATCAGAAACTGATTAAAGATCTGTGATGTGTTTTGGCTAACCATATATGCATGACGTCCCTGAAGTTTATCACTTCAGCTAGCTTTCAACAAGACGTGGAGAAAAGACCAGGTATATATTAGCTTAATTACAAGTTACGAAATGCAGGAAATTGTTGTTAATTGTGGGGGTCAAGATGGCCCTGTCCTTGGCCTTAATTAATTCTATTCGCGTAATTAACTCATCTTAAACAGTAAGTAGCTGCTTGATTATGAGTTCGGGCACGCAAGCATGCGCTGCTTCTCCCTAATGCATATTATTATCCATTATAATGTCCCCGTTAACTTTACTGTAAGGTAAGTTTGTGAATTAACCTTAAAAATAAGGAAATAAAGATGGTTTTGAGATCCATAATGATGCTTTAGATTTTATTGACGTGGACATAATTATGAAAGCAATTTGGTATTATTATTAATCTTAATATATATATATATATATATATATATATATATATATAGTTTTAATATATGAAAATTTATATGCAATATCTTGATTATAAATAAGAAAATCAATGGAAAATAACATAATAATATTAAAAAATAATATCAACTTAAGAGATCAAGCTATTAGATGAATCTTCGAGACATGGTTTATATTATTATCTAATATATATTTTTTAAGTGAAAGTTTTTTAAACTTAAAACTTGTATAGGTTTACATTATTTTGTGCCATTAAATAATTTTAATTGAAAAAAATAAAATCTGAACTCTCAAAAATATAAATGAGACAATCTGGTCAAAGGAGAGTTTTGGCCCTCCACTTAATTGAGAAAGTTTGAGGGGGAAAACAGCGTCCTCCACAATTCAATGTGGTATATTTATATAGCTCAAATTTTATTTTAATTTAAATTCCCATGATTAAGACAATAAATGAATGTCAACGAGAACGATCATAAGCAAGGTGGATCAATCTGGAGCCATTTTCCTCACGCCATATCATCATGTTGAGCACTTTGAGGACAACGTGAAGCTTTGTGTTCCCATTAATCAATTTGCATGGACAATGTGGCCTTCGTTTCGATGATTCAATCTCAAATTGGTTGCTCATGTAGAGCCACCTTCAATGGGTGTGTCAAATTGAGATTTTTAAGATATATTTAGAAATAAAATAAAATAAAAATGATTTTATTGTAATTAATTAACTGTTAGGGGATGCAAAATGTAGATAGCCTCCGATCCAGAGGTAATTTTTTTTAAAAAAAATAGAGATTTATGACTGATATGAAACGTCTTTCAAAATTTGGGGATGCCATAAGCCCCCACCATAAAGTGCTTCTACCCTCAGGTAGAAGAGGGTTATAAGGAAAACAACCTGAATTGTCTTTCTCTTTTGATAATGAGATGGGTCTTGAATTATACAGCTTCCACATTGAGTAAACTATTATTTAGTCCCTGTTTTTCTTACAGTTTTGTATGGTAGTTTTTTTTATAAAAAAAATACAAGTTAGTTCCTTGATCAGATCATCAAATCGGCCACGTGCATGATTTTTTAAAGCATCCAAACTACCCTTATATAATTCTTTTTTGGTTTAATTTGTGGTGGGTAAAACTGGAAGTTTCGGCTACAAGAAATTAAATTGTATTTGAAAACTAACCGAAGGACTCAACTATAAAAAAAATACAAATAATTGAACAAAACTTTTGACAAGGCACGAGTGAAGACAGGAGAGAAAGCAGTAGAGGTACGATAAAACTGTAAATACAGTGAAAGTTCAACGATCGTTTTCATCTGCGGAAGCTTATGTAAGTACCCTGTCCCGAGCCCTTGACTTATTTGCTTGAGTCCATATTCCATGTCAATTCTCAGATATTCAAGCAGCTAGCGTATCATGATCATCAATTTCTTCATCTGATATGATATTTGAACGATAGGCTACATGCACCTTGCGACTAATGAATCGAATTCTCTATTTTTCCATAATATCCCATGATAATTTGCGAGAAATTTCGAAAAATTCTGCCTGTAGATATATGGACACAGACCTGACATACCGATTTAAACCCTTAAGTTGATTTTTTCAGTCCAATCGAGGATATGTATGTTACAAAATAATATAAATCATATTATAAAATTTTGTCTAATAGTTTAAGCTATTAAGTGAAAAGATTTCTTTACATGATATCAGAACCTTGTTGACTCAGCGGTCACGGGTTCGGATCTCACTATCCTGATTTTATTTAATGAAAAACCGAGCATAAAAAAAATATATTTCTATACAAATTTCAAGTCTAAAGGGTTTGGAGGAATGTAAAATCCTGGAACAATCGGCAACTTTTCCTGCGAGGACGAGGGAGAGGTACGTAGATTGTTTCGAAAAATTCTTCCGAAGACAATGAGAAGGACTAAAATATTAGGTATGTCACTATGGATAGGTTCTGTTTGGCATCATATCGGCCTTCGAGAAGAAGCTAATATCACCACCAACTTGTTCTCAATGATAAATTGATTTGGGGGGCAAAACAACAACCACCAAACTTATGGAATTCCATCGATCTCTTACAGTCATGAGATTGAGATTTGGAACCGAACCAGCTACCACCCTTTGGAAAGATCCCTCCAGCTTTATGTGGGTTGGCTTTTTTCTGGTTCACTCTCTAGCAGATAGACGCACTAGGGATTCTTTATTGCTTTCGTTTGGCTCTTTTGGTACATAAAGTTATTCCACCCACCACGATATCACTATACAAGAGGTCAAGACATGGATATTTGGTGAAAATAGCTTCACGATGCTTTTTTCTAGACACCCAACATGATTAGAAAGGTTCATGTAATTTCACAAATTTGCTTGTGAGATAGTCTAATTAAAGGGGTTTGATCAGTCTTTCATGCATTGATGTCTATCGTTAATTTCCTCCTTTTTGACTGGAAAAAGTTGTTTTTGATCACGGCAACTGATCATCAAAATTGACTTCCTTGCTCATTTTGCGTGGCTCTTTCCTGCTTTCCGGCTTCTGCTTAGCTTTACCTCGATAATTGATAAATTCGTAAAATATAACCGAAATCTTCATGGAAAGACACAATTAAATACCATATCTATAGAACCACATGCTGGCCTAGGCCTTATCTAGAGGATTTTATATACTTAACATCATAGACATGACTTTCATCAAGCAATCAACAAGAAATAAACCTCATGTACTTCAGGATTCTGTACCTATGCCATGTAGTTAAACCAATGGCGTTACACCAGCACGCACCAAAAAGGGGAAAAAGATGCTCTCCAGAACTTGATTCCTGCTATAAATTATGTGCATGAGAGATGATTTGATGCAGTGCTTGAAAACCAGTTATGAGAACACAGGGTGCTTATTGTGGAAGGCAACAAATTGTCCCTTTTTCTAGCTTCTGTTTCTATCGAGGAAAGGTAGGACTTAGGAAATCAAAACCCTACTCTATATGCAACGTTTTTCCTACCAAAGTTATCAATACCATGGTATACGTTATCTGTACATTTAGATCCTGTTTCGCATTATAGTGTAACAGTGTTTTTTTTTATAAATAAATTTAATTTTATTAATATTTTTAATGATCTTGATATCTTGATGTAAAAAATAAAGTTATAAAAATATTATTTTATTAAATTCTTAAATAAAAAATATTTTGAAAAAAACACTGTTATGAAACTATCAAATCAGCTGAAAGTTTGTTTTGGGGGGTAAATAAAGGAAGTCTAAGACCAAAAATACTAAAAAGACAGAATCAGGTAGGTGTCTTAGCCAATCCATTCGGTTAGTTAAGGGTTCAAGGCGCTAAAGAGAATGGCCGAAAGTTCTGCGTACTTGCATTAGCTCTCTGATAAGCAATCAGAGAGATTACACAGAAGAAGATATACACCATGCATGTGAAACATGCACACTGTAGTTTCACCACTAATGGAGTTGCTGGCTAGAATAGATCAGTCGATTCCAATAGTTTTCAGACATCAAATGACAACATATGGAACCCTGGATGAAACAAGATACCAATAACCTCGGGACAATATCCACACAAACACACACACGAGATTACTTAATGGCTAGTGTATTTGCTAGATCAGTCAATTCCAATGTTTGCCAGACACCAAAAGCACAAAAAAACAAGCAAATCCCTGGACAAAACAAAATATCAAAATCTTCATATTCTTATATCCAATAATAGCCACCAATACACAAGCCTGGTAAAATTTGACTCAAGGAACTCCTATCAAAATAAGAACAAAGGAGCGACATTTCACCCCAAAAAATGCCATGCTTTTATTGTAGGGAAAATGTTTTAGTAACTAAGATAGATTGTGGGTTGAAACCTCTCAATACTATTCTCAGTAAAAACCATCTTTGACTCTCGCTCGCTATCTTCATTTATTGCTTTTACACTTTTAGTATCCACGTTCATGGGAGTCACAGGTATCCATTAACATTCCCTTTAAACTGCACCGTTGTGAGAAAATTAACTGGGGTGCCCCAAACCCACCATACAATAAAAGGTCCAAGTTGGTGAAAGCATTCAATTGCGTGCTCATTAATTTTTGAGAAGATGGTATTGGAATCTTTGAGCCAAAGAAGCTACGGAAATCTTTCATAGGTGACAAGGAAGATTCCTTGTTGGTCATTCAGGGCCCTTATCACAGTTTGCGTGGGTCTAACAGGCAGAATCAATGGGCAACACACCAGTGGCTATTCGCACTAGATAAGAGCTCATTGTGGGCATGAATATTGCATTCAACATCCACTTGATAAGGCACTTCTTTGTATTCATGAAACATTTTCATTGTCAATGAGAACTACAGCATGAGTAGTCATATCACAGCAAAACCATGCAACTAATTAGCTATTAGAGATGTAATAACCCCCTATATAATGGCATGAAAACTTATTTAGGAATCTATTGAGCATAAAAATATCTATGGTCTTTTCTAATAGAAGCATCAAGAAAAAGATACATGTAGAATGAAAAATGTATAACCTACTGATATTCAAATGTGATTGATCTTGTCTTCTTTGCATGATATACAATTACAGGAATCATCTGCTTTTAAGTAGGTTATAAATGATGGTTTTACGGTATGGGGATTATTTCACAAACTTTACAAGCATTCCTCGTACTCTCTTGCCAAATTATAGAAAAGAAGGATTTATTGCATCAGTAAAGGCCAGTCTCTCACCATTTGCTTCGATCCGTTATATATGTAGTCCATTACTGGTTTCTCCTAATTAAAATTACAGTACTAATGAGATTGCCCTGGACAATTTGGTTCCATTTAATTGCAACATTGTATGGAGATGAGTGTTTTGAGACTTTGTATGGATCAAGGCCTAAACTTTGATGAATTGCCTAATTAAGTTGATGTTAACACCACATTTGCATAGAAATGAGTGCAATGATGATATTCGAGAAAATGATGACAGCAGCATCGAACAATTTCAAACTTTCAATGTACGTGTTCACCTAGTGGATGACTATCATAGAAACCCTAATTATTTAGGTTCCTTTCATATCATGCCGGCACATCATGTTCTTACACGGAAAAGAAGTTGAGACAAATTAAGAGATGCTTTTATGATAAAGAATCGAATTTATGAGGGTATATCCCAGGTCCTGAACTATCATCAACCTGATACCATGTCAGTCTGGAGATTTGAACATTGTTTCATACATTATTAATTAATCAATTTAGCATCTTGCATTTCAAATTCTTGTTTCTTCCCCCTAAATGCCTTGACAAAACATTTATATATGATCATTTTAGTACTAAAAGGGTTCTAGTATCTGTTCAATTGCTAAAACATCAGCCCCTAATTAAATTCAATACCCCGGTGCCAGTTTCTCGTTTCTCTGGCACACTAAGAACAGTCAAAATAAAAGAGCAATCGTCGCCAAAATGGGATCAATAATATTGCAATTCAAGACATGATTAAACGGTTTGCAATGCCCAAATGTATAGGAAATGATGCCATTGTCAAGAGAACTATTGCGTAAATCCAACGGTAAAAAAAGGTACTTACTGAGACTCTCTTGCAGGATATAGGAAATGGTATCCCAATCCCACAGCACAGCAGACATCCATCCACTTACAGGCTACAGGAACAAGTCTTTCTTTGCAGCTAGCAAGCACCCAGTACAGAATCTGCTATATTATCCATCAGGAAAGAGTGAGCGATCAATAATAAACTTCTGATAATGAAAAAAAGATGCGACTGTATCGATCAATATTCTTCTAACAATCTTAAAAAGAAGACATTGTTCTTATCTTGATTCCGCTAGCATTCACTCATCACGCGCATGATAAAGTTGATAAAAAAAATGATGAATTGCAGGGGAGCCTATGCGTTACCTTTAGTTTATGGAACAGTGATCCGCCGCTTTGGTATTTTGGAGTTGCTGTGGTTTTTCTGATTCCGAGGCTGTCAAAGTAAACAGTGGTCGTAGACTAGCTTCTTAGTGGGCCATAGCCCGAAGCCTTTTTTTAAAATGCACCCATAACTCGTACAAAAGTTAGGGTTCATTCTGTTTCTATTGAATTGTAGGGGAGAGTTTTAGTAGTTATTTTTTTAAAATGTTTTTTTATTTATAAATATATTAAAATAATTTTTTATATATCTTTAAATTAATTTTTTTATGTACACATCAAAATAATTTGAATATATATATAAAAATATAATAAGAAGAAAATAAAATTCAAATGTTAATGAAAAACAGGCTAAATTGTCCAGCCAAACACTGCATACAACACAAGCCAATTTCTATTTTTTATATAAATTATTCCGACCATCAAGTTTTTTGTGTTTTAGATTAGGCTATTTTTCACGAAAAAGGAAAAAACAATTCCCATGAGATTGAGTTTCTCCACCATCATTTATCAGATTTTAGATGGTCCAACTCATGCATAAGACAATAAAATGTAGGGAAAATACTTTCTTCTACCCTTCTCTAAACTAAGATCCAAAATAATAATGGAAAACAAAACACAAAATGGCATTTTAATTAGAACCGGCTCAGGATCCTCGTAGTGGATTATCAACTCGATCAAGATTTATTCTACCATAATATTATTTCAATTAAAAACAACTAAGATCACATTCGTACGTTTTGAATAAAAATTCTAAAAAAATGATCGAAGTCAATATGAATAAGCTTTTTTAATATGATTATTAATTATTTAAATTTAATTAGGTTAGTTTTGAAAAATAAAATATATAACTCAGCTACCGAGTTACCATAGGAAAATAGATGGAATTTAATAACTAAGTTATCACCTTTTCCTTTCATAGAACATCACTTAACGAAGTAACGAACAATATCCTCGCCTCCCAAATAAAAAGCCGAGGAGGGGAGCGGAATAAATTGATAAGAAAACTCCGAATTCGTTAATGGGCCTCCAGGCCCAGACTAGTGGCCTCTTTTATAATCTGCAAATCCACCTAGTAATAAGTTTTGCATAAGAGTCTAAAAACCGTTGGGGTATAGGATGAGTGCTATGATGAAGGCCATGCCTGGTTTTATGCATAGTTGCTCAGCCCAGCCTACCTGCCGACTTTGACGGTTGATTTAAAAATAACATTTTGTATTGCGATGTGGTGTGATTTTTAAAATATTTTTTATTTAACAATAAATTAAATTATTTCTTTGGACTTTGATTAAGTTAAAGGAAATAATCTCTCAACGAAGTATGCTTCTATTGTTAGAGAATTAAATAAGCATTTCAGCACTGTCGTAAACAAGCCATACTACAGGAAAACATTCTATCTCAGGATACAAGCCATCCAAAGCAAATTTTACAAGTTACTTCAGCGAAAATTATGAAACTATGGAACATAGTAAAGGGTTCTTATTAGCCAACCCGATAAAATTAAACCTATGTAAGTTTCCACCAATTGGATTTCATAATCATGATGTCGAAGCACCTTAAGCACAGTACTTCCAAGTAAGACTGTCCCACCCTCCTGGCCCAATTTTTTTCTTTTCTCTCTTTTTTTGTTTCTCCTTCCATAAAGGTTTGCTACTAACCTATATCTGTCAGGAGAAGAACGGAAAAGTTTTGACCATACACATATCGATGAGAAGACTAATCAGCACCTGTATCCTCAGCAGTTTTCTTATATTCTGGCTTGAGTTCGTAAGTTCCTTGGTTTGTTCCTCGCTTATTGTACACACAGAGCTCATTCAGTATCTCTTTCAAGAATTGCTGCATTCAGAGAAAACACCACAGAAATTTTACACATGAATACCCCAGAGCATTATAATGGTATAGTAACCACAGCCAATTTGACAATCATCCTTCTAGAAACAAAACATATATGAAAAGGGATTATCATCTATATAAGCATTAGATAACAATGATGAAAACATAGGAGCTAACATTTATCATGGTCCACAAATCAAATAGATCAACTAATCAGGTACGACCATATAATTTATGAACCGTGATTTTACACTTATTTTAGGAAGTCTACCAGCCAGCAAGCCTCGGAAAAGGAGATGGAGCAAGCATATATTATGAAGAGCTGTGACCACATAAAAACTTTTTACCAGTAACACCTATATTATTTAATAACGAGGAGTAGAAAAGGCATACCGCAGGTTGATCTGTTTCTTGAACAAGCTGCTTCAAGGCCCAATTTGGTTGTCTTTCAAATAACTTGAACATGATATCCTCCAATTCCCCACGATCCCTCCTGGTTCTCTTAACATCTGATTGTTTAACTGGTTGTGTTCTCTTCTTATCCTGCTCATATATAATTGACAATAAAGATTACAACTGTTTATTCTTGAAGGCAGCAAAAATGGGTCTTTGGCTATTAGCACCACATTATTCTTGACAGAAAAGGTGCTACCAGAGGAAAGCACTACTCAGAAAGTAAAAAAGTTATCTTTTCCCAATGCTAAGGAGCAGCATTGTTCATAACTCCATCCGTTAAAGCCAGTTAAAAGAGAACTAATTTACGAGCATCCTAACATCACCATGTCCAAAGGGGAGAGAGAATATACCTTGGAGCTAGATGAAATCAAGCCAACCATTCCAGGCATGGGCCTCATGTGAACTCCACGGTCATTATCAATCACCTGTAAAAGCAACCAGGGAATCAAAACTTCTTGTTATATTCAAGTGGTTGAAAATAGCAAAGTAAACAGCAATCTAATCCTCTACCTGTATCTGCCTGTTCTTAACCATAGATTTATCCGTCCTTTCACGGCACAATTTATGATACTCCTCAATGTTCTGCTCATGGGGCTTCATGTCAAATTTATGTTCCACTTTCCCCTCCACGGCAACCTTCCCTGTAAATAATTGACAAGATTTTGCAAATAGTAGAAAACCAAAACGAGTAACTAATATCAGCACAGAACATACTATCATGGATTAGATCAAAAACATGTAGACTGCATCTGTTTGAAACATCTGAATTGCATGCTCATGAGTAATGAACGGGTGCCTTCAGGAGCATAAAACTCATACACAATAAATACGAGCATTCGTGAATGAGAGGTCCCTTATTTATATTTCTGCAAGTTGCAACCTTCAACAGCAATCTTCATGTCAATGTATTGTACTTGAGTCAATAATACAAACTAGAACCTCACCTTGAGTTGTCTCAGAAAAGACGCCCATAGGAACAAAGTCTTTAAACATGTTCAGTGAATAGCTCTTTGGTACATTCCCAGTCTCTGTGCGAGTCATCTCCATGATGAACTGATTAACATTTGGAGCCATGTAAGAGAGATGAAACGATGAATTGCAACAATAACATATCAAGCAATTAGATAAAAACTATATGCTGTTTTTCGTTGGATACTCTCCTTTAAAATCATTACAACCTACTTTGACCTCAAGAATCCACGTATATACACAATCATCTGAACTAAATCCACATATAAAAATTACAAACTGACTTTTGCAATCAATGCCTAACAATACAGATGACTACTGAGATAAAGCATCTTATAAATGCAAATCCAAGCGCACCAAGCAATCATCAGCTGATTGAACTTTTGAAAAAATTAGTGATCAACATCGAAGCTTCATGATAAACCCATAGATCAAATAGTTATTAGTGCTCCCTTAAGAAAATCATTATAGAAATTCCATTACTGCTTTAGTATCCTCAGATTCATAACTTGCTCAACTCAGCTGATATAAGTAAGAATAGTTCGGTGACTATAATAAACTAGGGTTAGAGAGTTAAACGATGAAACCCTAATCAGGTAATACATTTAGAATGATATTTAAGAGAATCAAACATTGAGTGCAAATTGAGAAGACCTGAAGAGCAGAGGGATCATCAGATTGGAGTGGATCGAGGGAGAGAACGACTTTAGCGAGAGGGGCAGAATCAGAAGAAGAAAGGGAGGTATGACTTTTCCATGACTTCGCAACCACTACCGGACACTTCATCAACCAAACAGCTTTATCTGCCTTCGATGTTTCTAAATTAGAGCTGCTACTGCCGTTATCTTCTTCCATCTCTTTGCTTTCTCTTCGTTTTTTTTGCTCGAATTTTGTTTCTCTTTCCAGTCTTAGTTTTTTTGGAGTTTTTTGCCGCTTCCCTTTCCAGTTTTGTTTCGTCTTCTCGAACGACGCTGTTATCCTGATGTAGTTAGGTGAACCGGGCACCCTTTTCCCGAACCGGATTCGAATTAGGGGACGCGTTCGTTGATGATTGGAGGAAGAGTTTATTTCACGGATACAACTCTACACACGTTTTTGTTGCTTGTTCGACCACCTTAGAAGTTGGTTTCTTACAGCCCAAGTTCATCAGGCTTCGGCCCATTATTAAATTACAATGAAACAATGTTCCATCTTTCGATTCTTTCCAGCTTCAACAAGTCCTTCAGAACAGATACTAGATAAGGAATTTCCCAGCGATTACCATCATAAAAATACAATAAACCCAAACTTGGATTTACTCTAAAACAATAATCGCTTCTCCGATTTCTAGAGGCATATTAACAAACACTTAAGAGTGTACAAAAAAGAGATGCGAACACATCCGATATAGTAAGTAATCATCCTTCCATCACATTTAAATCGATTACATCTTTAAGTGCTTGGAGGCGTAGGCACCAAAACAGGCAAATAGACTTCTAACACCTAGAAACTACAAAGAGAGATAACAGCCATAAATCTAAGAACATAGAGATATCCATCTACCCGGAAATTTATTATGTCATTAAGCCCTTTCACCCCTGATCCTTCTAGCCAGCTGAATATCCTTAGGCATGATTGTAACCCTCTTGGCATGAATAGCGCACAGATTTGTGTCTTCGAAAAGACCCACGAGATAGGCCTCGGCTGCTTCTTGAAGTGCAGCAACAGCACTGCTCTGGAACCTGAGATCAGTTTTAAAATCCTGAGCAATTTCTCTCACCAGCCTTTGGAATGGAAGCTTGCGGATCAGAAGCTCAGTGCTCTTCTGGTATTTCCTGATTTCTCTCAAAGCCACAGTTCCTGGCCTGAAACGGTGGGGTTTCTTCACGCCTCCGGTGGCTGGGGCAGATTTGCGGGCAGCCTTGGTTGCCAGCTGCTTGCGAGGGGCCTTGCCTCCGGTGGATTTTCTTGCAGTCTGCTTGGTACGGGCCATAGCTGATTAGATCGTAAGAGATTTGCAAATACACTAGAATTTGATTTGAGATTCGATTTCGTTGAGAGAATGATGAGAAACGAATAAGATTTGGGGCTTATTTAAAGGGACGTTTGGGTGGGGCAAGCGGGGATTTGAAATTTTCGTGCTTCGGTGGAGGGATTTTGAAGCAGGGGGGAAGTGCGGAGAGTGAATTGGGGCCGTCGATTAGCGATTAATCGACTGGTAGGGATGTTTGGAGTGTTGAGATGAGAATTGCGATCCGCGTGCGTTAAGGATGGACCAATGGGAGGTATTTATTGGGCGGGAATTGAATTTTTGTGTTTTAAGATGCGCGGCTAGTGGAAATTTTGGACCGTTGATTGATATGACGGCTGAAATTAGTGGAGGGGAGTGACAAGGCTCGCTAGATGAGCGTGAATATGTCGCTGATTAAAATTATTAGATTTTTTTGTTTAAATTTTAAAAAAAGTAGTGTTTTATATTTTTTTAATACGCTAATATTAAAAATATTTATTATTTTAATATATTTTCAATTAAAAATCTCTTTAAAAAAATTAACCTTTTTGAATGTTCAATTATACATACGTTAATTAATTGAGTGCGAAACACTTTTGCGATAAGTTTTTTAGTTTGATAGTAAAAATACTTTCATATCATCATCAATGAAGATTAGATTTTTCAAAAAATAATTAATAGTGAAATTTAATACACGTTTGCAAGAGATTAGTTCAGTCACCGTAATAAAGATTAAAGGCTAATTTTAATCTCTTTTTGTTTATATGTGCTTTTTAAAAAGTATTTTTAAGCTTTAAGAATTATTAAATTTATATTTTTTAGTGTTTTTATTGTTTTAACATGATAATATTAAAAAATAAAACATATATTTTAATATAAAAAAAATGCAGAGACAACCTTAAACCTTCTATAATTGTCGTTTTACTCGTTATATATCATTGTATTTTTTTAATTTTTAATTTCATTTACACTTTTATTTGTGTGCATGGTAATGATTCGGGATTCTTCATGACATCTCTTTTTTTTTTATCTTGCAATGAATCTTGTCCTTCGGTGTTTGTTTGACAGTATAATTGAGGTTATTTTAAAAATATTAATTATTTAAAATATGTTAAAATAATAATTTTTATTTTTTAAAATTATTTTTGACATAGAAATAATCTAAAAATATCATAATTTTTTAATTTAAAATAAAAAATATAAATAGAAAAATTCATTTTTGAATCCCCCGAGAGGGGTAAATGAAAGACCAGATTATTTAATTTACTAGCTTACATCTTCTATGCATGGTAATCAAACTCGCGAGTCAACTCGCGAGTCAACTCGTACGAGTTTGCAAGTTGGCTTAGCAAACCTGGTTGGACCGGAAAGAAAAATCGAAACCGGTCAGAATCGGTCAAAATCGGGTTGACTCGTGAAATCGAACCGGATCGGTCCGATTTCACTATCCCAGCTGCTCGGCCTTCGCTCTTCACTTCAGGCTTGAAAAATGAAAAATCATGTTCATTCTTTCATTTCACAAACCCGTTCTCTTCCCCAAACGAAAAATAAATAACCCCTCTTTGTCTTACTGTGCCCGAGGAAGGAAAGAAAGAAGATGACAGACAAAGCACGACGGAGGAATGAACTTCAAGCATGGAGGGGGGAAGTAACGGCACTCAAAGCTGTCTTCCATCAACCAAGCATGAAAGTTGAAACAGAAGGGTGGGCGGCGGCGTGAGAGAAGAGAATGAGGGATCTAGGCATTTAGCCATTTAGCATTTAGGGTTAGTTAATAATAATAAGTTATAATAATAATAAAAAAAGAAGAAGGAGGTTTCTAACTTTTAATAAATAAAAAAGAAGGAGGTTTCTAACTTTCTACTTTCTACCAGGGGTTTGTTATAAATTAATAATAATAATAATAATATATACAGGGGGAGGGGTTATGAACTTATGATAATAATAATAATAATAATCTGGAGGTTTATAATAATAATAATAATAATAATTAGCATAAAAAATAATTTTTAAAAAAATTATATTAATTTAAGATAATAAATAACATTAATTAATTTCAAATCCAACAATCATAAAAAAATATACAATTACTTGTACGCCAGCTGAAGATTTGTTTTAAATTTGTTAGTTTTTAACTTATGAACTTTTAGGGACATAATTATTTTGTAATGTGTTTTGAAGTTATTTTACATCATGTATGAACCTAAACTAATTAAGTTTTATGTCTATAATTATGCTATTTTGTATTCAGAAATATTTTACATACGATTTTATGATTTTTCTTCTCACACGATTTTAGCTGTGATTTTATGATTTTTGTACGGACAAATTCGGGTACGATCTTACGATCCGATTTTTCGAAGCCCCTTCCGATTCGTGTCAAAATCGCGATTTTGACAACCTTGCTTCTATGCCATCAATAATTTAATATATTTTAGCTTTAAATAAAAAAATTCTCTTTCCAGAGGCATTCAGCTTTAAATACATGTTAGCTTTAAACATATCAAGTCAAATATATTTTAGCTTTACATATACTTTAACTTACACATTATATTGTATTCATTAATTCAAACGATATTTCACACAAAAAAATAAATTAAATTCATAAAGCATGGTGTTATTTCCACACACACATTATTGAAAACTTGCCATGTTATTTTATTTTTTTGGTTTATTTACGTGTGAGATTTTGATATTATCAAGAACTTTCATCGATTTTGCAATAATATCTAACATTAAACTCAAGTCGATGAAATTGTTTTAAAAGTTTTTTTTTGAGAAAAATAATATTTTTTTATATTAAATTAAATGTTTTTAATGTTTTTAGATCATGTTTATGTACTAATATAAAAATATTTTTTAAAAAATTGAACAAAAGAGAAAATGATTTAGTTAATGTTCGGAAATGACTTTTAAAAGTATTTTTTTTGTTTTAAATTATTCAAAAATACTTTTTGTTAAATAAAAAAACATTTTAATATATATGTGAATAAAAAACATCTTAAAAATACAACCTCGACTACTTTTTCAAACATACCCCGAATCTCAAAGAAAGTTTACGATTATTAATAATAAACAAAAGTGTAATATTTAAATAATCGTTTTAATATATATGTAAATAAAAAATATAATCTCAGCTACTCTTTCAAACATACCCCGAATCTTAGTCTTTGATCTGAGAATATTTTTATAGTAAAATAGTTTCTGCAATATTTTGATTCAACCATGTCTAACAGAACATGATTACAATTTCTGCTTAATCTTTCCTTGAATTGCCATGGCTGGATAACATTAATCTCGTGTTTTCAAATTCTCAACAGCATCTTCAGAGCTTGGATTCACGGTGGCAATTTTTTCTCTCAAAACTATAACTATTTTTTTAATATTTTCAAATTCTTTTTATATATTAAAATGTAAAATAAAAATATATTATTTTAATGTATTTTTAAAAACAAATACGAATCACACGTTAAAATCGGGTCAAACAAACATTTCATTTTCTTAATGTTTTTGTCCTTGCCCTCCCTTTTCTCTACTGGAATCGTCACAGCTTACGTATGTTTCCAGGACTATAATAAATAATAAAAAATATCTTTGAAAATTTGTTAATAAATATTAATGAAAGTCACTATTGCGGGCCCAAACACGAAAAAGACAGCAGAGCAGCATCAAAGAAAAGAATTAAAGGCCCATCAGCCCAAAACGATGGAGTGAACGCTTATTTTTGGAAAACTGAATTAGCCGAGCATTAATAACGATCTCCTTCACTCCACAAAAGCAGAAAAGTCACGATGGAGTGGATTGATTTAGACATTGACTTTTATTTTTAAAAATATATCTATTCTAATTTCTAAAAGGTATTTATTTTTTTTTTTTTTATAATTTTATTCTAAGATGTTAAAAATATAAAAAAACAATTTTCATTTTTTTTTTTAAAATACCATCCACTGTGAATTACAGATATATTTAAAAACTTATGATATCATGCATGATTTGATTGAATTTTAAGTTTTGATAGAAAAAAAATATTAATGTGGTGGTTAAATGTCTATTTAAAATTCTGTTTTTTCATTTTAATTTATTAACATCAAAAATATATTTTTAAAAAATAAAAATATACATTATTTTGATATAAAAATACTTTAAAAAACAATTTACACCACACTCTTAAACATACCATCTTGGTGTTTGTGGTTGCAATTCAATCTTTTTTTCATGTTTTTTTTTACTTAAAATTATTTTTTAAATATTCTTGAATTGTTTTAACATACTTATATCAAAACTATTTTTTAAAAATAAAATAATAATATTTTAATAAATAACACTTATATAAGTTTTGATCGATTTGGTAAGAAAAATTTTGATTTGATTGATTCACTTGAGTATTTAATACAAATTTAACAAAGTTAATTCTAAAGACTTCTTAATAAAAACAAAATAGTTATGTTAAAAAATAGTTGTGGTATAATATAATAATTTAGCGAGCAAAACCTTTTTTAAAATTGAACTATTTTTGTTTTTGTTTTTATGTTGTGGTATAATATAATGTATATTTTATCTCAAATATAAGTTTAAAAATATTTAATTAATGTACCTAAAACAGTTCTATTTTGAAGTTGTAATAAAAAAACAATTGCAAGTACAAGTGTTCCAACTTTTGTTTTTTCTATCCCCAGGTTTATCAACTTGCTCACGAAAATAAACGTGTCACGATCACAGTGGTAATCACCACACAATCAATCTTCTGGGAAGATCCCCGCTTACAAATACCTCTTACCTTTCCAGTTCCCACTGCACAGAGCCACAGACATTCCTCTACCACGTACAAATCATGGAATGCTTACCTCTGCTCTTTCTCCTCCTCCTCACAGCCCTGTCCTCCACCCTCGCATCCACAGTATCTTCCAGCGATCTCGAAGATCCTTTAATCAGGCAAGTCGTATCAGACGGCGAGGATCATCTCCTCAACGCAGAGCATCATTTCACAACTTTCAAGTCCAAATTCGACAAAAACTATGCGACTCAAGAAGAACATGATTACCGATTTAGTGTTTTCAAAGCTAATCTCCTTCGTGCCAAGAAACACCAGATGATGGACCCTACTGCTACCCATGGCGTCACTAAATTCTCTGACCTTACTACCAAAGAATTCCGCCGCCAGTTCCTTGGATTGAAGCGGCGGCTTCGGTTGCCGACGGATGCAAACAAGGCGCCGATCCTTCCTACTAGCGATCTCCCAACTGATTTTGACTGGCGTGACCACGGTGCCGTTACTAACGTCAAAGACCAGGTATTTTGATATCCTTTTCCCCCCCTGGGTTTTACTATCAATCATCATCGGACCAGTTTTCATATCTTTCTATAATTATTGCCGTGCTGTGTGTTAAAAGACTGGGTTTTCGATAGGGATCGTGTGGATCGTGCTGGTCGTTTAGTGCTACAGGGGCTTTAGAAGGAGCTCATTACTTGGCAACAGGAGAGCTTGTCAGCTTGAGTGAGCAACAGCTAGTGGACTGTGATCACGAGGTTTGACTTCTTTATTTTCATGCTTTTGATCCAGTCTTCCTTTCATTTATAACTAATATTAATTTTTTTGGGTTATTTTTTCTTTGGTGCATACACCTATGGTCCCATTCAAGCAGCAGTAGTTGTGATTCTTGTAGTGGTCTATGAACTTTTCAATTCCTGGAAGACTATGAGGGTTCTGAATTTTTTAACATGAAAAATGATTATTTTTTTTTTAAAAAAAAAAAGCATATTCGTTTTCAGATGAGATAAGAAAATTTAGTTAGTGTGCCATGATTCCTCGTTGTGGTTTCCTATTGGAACCCTTGCAGTGTGATCCAGAAGAATACGGCGCATGTGACTCGGGGTGCAGTGGTGGGCTGATGAACAATGCCTTCGAGTACGCGCTCAAGTCCGGTGGACTTGAACGTGAGGAGGACTATCCTTACACTGGAACTGATCGTGGCGCGTGCAAATTTGACAAGAGCAAAGTTGCTGCATCCGTATCTAACTTCAGTGTTGTTTCCCTGGATGAAGATCAAATCGCTGCCAATCTGGTGAAGCACGGTCCACTCTCAGGTATTTTGCTACTTCTGGCTGTGGGTCCAGGCATTGGCATGTATTTTCCCCATAAACTCCAGTTAAGATTTATATTTTGCTTATTATAAGGTTTTTTCTGCTTTCCATGGTGCAGTGGCTATCAATGCAGTTTTTATGCAGACATACATAGGTGGAGTTTCATGCCCGTACATTTGCTCAAAGCACCAGGATCATGGGGTGCTGCTGGTGGGGTATGGAGCTTCTGGTTATGCTCCTATCCGGCTCAAGGAAAAGCCTTTCTGGATTATCAAGAACTCATGGGGAGAGAATTGGGGGCAGAATGGGTATTACAAAATCTGCAGGGCTCGCAATATATGTGGTGTGGATTCCATGGTTTCTACTGTTGCTGCTATTCACACTACTGCTCAGTAGATTGTTGTGCCGTTTCAGCAAATTGAAGTGCTGTATTTTCAGATGGTGCTGCTCTTGTGAATATTATGAAGTGTGATGTGAATTGTAACTATAAGGCCCCCCAAATTTCTCTGGCAAAAGTTGTAATTATATATGTGCTGCTCGTAGTTTCATCTATTTATGTCGGGATTTACTGCTTAATGGTTGTGCATTGCTCAACCTTATTGCTACTGATGTTGATCAATAATGTAATTGCTCAATCGTATTGCTAATGATGATTAATATTCCAACTCCTCATCTACAAAGTGAGTTTCACTGTCAAATGTCAACAGTGTCTGCTTTCTTATACAATATTGCACAACAGTACACTAACAATCCCTGATGAAGAATACAGTCGACATGCTATGAAAACTAACCGGCAAAATTCTAAGAGCTTTTACATCGACCATAATTCCGGTTAAGCTTCTTATTTGCTAACTGGCAAAATTCTAGAAGCTTCATATATCGTTTTTCCTTTTCTAGTTTCCCTTGATCAAAGTCAACCTCAACAAACTACGCTCAGGGAATAATAGGCTGCTCCTGACGCATATAGGTTCTTCCGAACTTGGAATCACTTCCTCAACCAGCTTTCTTCAACTCTGATCATATTTTAAAAAGAATCGCAAGTTTGCTATATATACTTCAATATGTGATAATTTCTGTTATCTATCTAAGCCTTCTTCTATCCAGTAAACACATATCATTCATCATCTTGACCGAGCGAAGCAAATGAAAACGGATAGAACTTGTATCCATCTCCCACGTAAAATTTGTTTTGAAACTCTACCCAATGAAGCCTCAAGGCATGCAGGAATGCACTTAGGGTTTCCATCACTAGTAGGACACCGACAGTTGCAAATATAAATACACTCAATCCAATACCGCGAGCAATGATGCTGTTGTACCTGCGGACATTTACAGAAAATTCATTATATTGCTCGATCAAATCTGAGATATCAGGTCACTTTCATCAAGAGCTCATGGACATGAGAACTCACCCCCAGGCTAGAAGAAGGACCTTGTCGTAGAATACACTCGATAGTTCTGAATGGGCCAGACTGAAAATCACACCCCAAAAAAAGCTCATTCAAATTAAACAGTTAGCTCGAATGAAAAAAGCACCCCACATTCATCTTAAACATGAGAAGAACTAACCTGAGGGCCCATAAACGTAAATATGAAGCTGTATTCGACACTGCTCCAAGAACAAACTCTATGGTATGTATAAGTTGATGAACAAACACCTCACTGAACTCAAATTCCTCATGGTTATGGGAAACAGAATGCGGCTCAATTTCAGGAGGGTAGTCATTGCCGTCCAGCCGTGCATAGGACTGACCTTGGAACCTCTGAACAATGCATTTAGGAATGATAGAGGTTAACAATTATTTTTACAAATGAGCAAAAACAACGAATGCATTTGAAAAAAAGAGAGAGAGCATACTTCCTCATGTTGCTTCTTCAATAGAAAAGGCCTTGGAAACAACATCCATGGGACAGCAGCAAGGGCTGATAGGAGCAGCAAGATCTGGTAGTGAAACATGTTAGCTAGCTTCATTTTCTTAAACCACGAGGGAGAATTTCCATACAATCAGTATACAAGATATTATACCTGAAAAAATTTCTGGCCGGTAAAAAGCTGGTTGTCATCCAAATCATCAGTGGGGCTTAGAAACATGTATATCATCACATGGTATAGATCAGCTTGCGAACCAGTGCACCACTTCACAATTATGAGGAGTGAAAGGTAACCAAACAAGCTGTTTAAGAAAATCATCTGGGGCACAAATTGGTACCTAAAACAATGCAGCCATCGCTAGTTAATTCTGAAAATGAAAATAAGAAAAAGAAGAAACTAGCAGTGAAAAGCAAAGATATATATATCTACGCCCCCGTTTGGTATAGCATTCCAAACAGGGGTTGGGCAAAATCTGGTTATTTCTTTTGCTTAGAATAATATTATTTTGATGCATTTCCGAGTGAAAAACGCTTTGAAAAAAACCACTAACACACTCTCAAATACCCTCTAAATGTTTCCAAGGTCCCATCTCTCCACTGTAGCAGATAAGGATGCTCATGTTTATAAGATTAAATACTCTAAAAAATTAAACTTGAACATTCAGGACAGACCAATAACAACTTAAAACCATCATTATGCTGATAATTCCAAAAGGGCATGCTGTAACATGATATTTGAAATGATGCATTGCATGCAGGAATAAAGTATATAGCTCACCAGATATTTATGTTATCTCCAAAGAACTTTGCATTGAAGTAGCTCATTATAATCCCAAGATTCATTTGGGCCACTCCAAATAAAATTGACATCTTCATCTTCATTGAGTTAAGAAAAGGTAACTCGCTCCGGGAACCATGCCATTTGGGATCCAAACCAAATGGATACGTATCGTGGACCTTAACTAGACCAGCAGTATAAGCATCCCTACAATGCAAATAGAGCATAAATAATTTACATGGAAAGTTGAACCACATGTGCACGTGTAAAGTTGTACCGCTTAATACCTGCAAGACTGGTCACGACAGCCATATGCAGAGGGCCCAAACAGTTCAAATGGAACCGAAAAGAATTCATTGTATATTAACCCCGTGTAGATTGAAAAAATCCCCATCATCATTATCACATAACGACCACTGAAAGCCATTTCCATAATGTCTCCAAGTTTCTGTTGTTTACAAAAGGAAGTAAGGCAAAGCATGCAACAATTAAGAGGAAGACAGTGCTTGTTAAGAAAAACCAATGAGCTGTATCACAGTTACCTGACTGGAAAGTTTCTTTTCCCTGATAATCAAATATAATGTTGCCAACAGCAAGCAAATACCATGGCCCCAATCACCAAACATTATAGCAAAAAGGAAAGGGAATGTGACAATTGTGTATACACTAGGATTTACTTCCTGGTACTTTGCAACCCTGAAAAATTATGTTATCAGCCAACACCTCTATTTCATCTTTGAAACAGTTAACAGGAACAGTCAATGGTGCAAATTAAATGATGCATGGATTACAGGTTGTGGAATGGGAGGACTGTCTACGCCAAATGTATGCACTCATTATGCAACAAGCAAGGACAAGAGAAGACCTGTCCCTACTGTTTACACAGATAAATTGACCAGTATTGAATTAGTGGGACTGACATCCTGCAAGGACAGATAATATCAACTAAATATACTTTGGTCAACCACTAACTATCACCTGGACCATAATAACAAAAATCAGATGCTAGTTTTTTTTATCTCTCAAATGCCATAATTTTTGGGTTCGAACAAATAATTAGTTACTTAGAGAAACTGTAAGTTCTGCCAATGCCTAGCATAGCTGTCACATACTGGGATTACCAGTCCGATCTTAGAGGCATCTAAAAACTTCTAAAATTATGCTAGAACCATATAGCCATTTATCCTGCCAACAATTACTTTAAAAAATCCTAGACTCTTTGTATTGTCTGCATGGCATGAGTAACTCACCCATATGCATCTATAATTTCTTGAAAAGCAGAAGTAAATTTGTTTGTTTGGAAAAAGGTAGGTGGCGATTCCTTTGTCTGCAAAACATGGAATATGGCTCCAATTTGTGAGTTGCTATCTAAAGTCGCTCGCCTTAATCCATTTTGTATCTGCAGAAAAATAACAATGGGGACAATTTAATGGATATGATTAATGCAAGATTTAACCAAGTACTGAGTATTACAAGTTAAGAGAACAAACCTGATCTTTAGCAAAAACAGGACACCAACCTTCAGCAACAAGACACTTCTTTGTCACATCCATGTTGAGCATGTTTAAAATGTGGTAAATCGATTTTTCCTTCTTCACCTAAATGAGTTGAAAGCAACAAACTTAGTTGACAAAAAAGATTCACCTAGCATAACTCAACTTTTATTAATCCCAGTGATGATCCAGAGTATTAAGTAAAATGACTCGAACAAACCAGAAAATTCCAATGCTCAAATTCAAACCCAATGGTTTGTAACAAATTGCTCCGGTGCTTCAATCCAACATCTATTGTAGTTTTAAGCTCTGCAAGTCTTCCAGATACCTAGAAATCAATGAATTTACATCAGAAAACTGGACAGAAAGATGCTAGTGCACCTAAGATGGAGCACTAAACGAAAACTCTAGGTTAATTTCAAAGTTGAGGAAAAAGCTTTTTTCTTTCTTTTTTTCTGTTTACTACCATCAAAACATTATATATTGATAAAATAGGACTTCAGTGCAATTATTTAGTTCTAACTAGGAGTGAGGTTGGTTATGTTTTTAGGTGCTTTTCCCTAATAAAAAAAAATCATATTATTGCTTTTTAGTGTTTTTCAATGGTTTTGGAGTGATGTCTTCAAAAAAAAATGAAAAAAATTATTTTGATTTATTTTCAAGCAAAAATCACTCTTAAAAAACACCCTATGCCAAAAATGTCAAACACCCTCTAAACTAGCTAGGGGATTCATGTTATCTTCCGGCAATTATGCTCTACTAATTTCTTATCAAAGGCATCATCTAGCTCATGAACCTTTTTTTTCCTTTCTGAAGCATCAATGGAAAAATACCTTTCCTGTTAAGTTTGACACTTTTTCAGTTTCACCCCTGAAACTGGTACTCATTTATTTGTAAGCCTATTTCAGAGCACTACAAGGTAACAATACCTTGTGCTAACTAATTCATGTCCATGGACATAGAGTAAACGCAAATTAAACTCCTATGAATCTCAACCCACATTGCTTCAACCTCAACATGCTATACTTGGATTTTCTGTCCCAATGATCGTTGCCAGATGATAGGGGGTGAACTCCGTTTTCTATCCTAATAATTGGAGCATGCTATGGTTGTCTAAACCAAATGACAGTAAATTACCCCAGAAGCAAGAAAAAGTAAAGGCAATTCATGTTTCTTATGTGTAATCAAGTATGGCAATGAGCAGATGGTAAAAAACGGATGAAGCAGAGAGAGAAATAATCTTACTCCTCCAGAATCCTCAAGAAGAGAAATAAAAATAATTGTTTGCTCTCTAAAAAATTGACCAGCTAATCAGTTTTTCGGTGTGCCAGGCTTCTAACCTACCAGAATCAGAGGAAAGAAACATAAGCAATCATGAATTATACCTGTGAAATAATTTGAAACTGTTTGTTTAGGTCCTCTGTAAATGGGTAGCGGTTTGCTCCAAAACCTTCACAGAGTTTAAGAATCTTGTTCTTTGCTCTTTCACCAGAATAGAAGACAACAAATACATTTTTCTCAACCTGTAAATTGATCATAAGCCTTTCAAAATAAATTGTGCATATCCAACTCTGGAAATGGAGAGCAGATAAATATTATCCAGGAATTAACCTCGTCCCCCAACACAGGATCAACAACAGCATTTTCAAGCACAGATTGCTTCAAAAAGACATTGCCCCTAGTTGCTCGAAACAAAATCCTTTCAAAAGCCATTGATTTTTCTCTTGCAACAAGACCACTGATGTACCCCAGATTTACTTGCTTTGATGGATCCATTGTAATTTCCTAAACAATGTTGATTTTTAAGCATCAGTTAGCAGAAACGACAAACTTTCAGCTGCTACAGTAAAGAACAGGAAAAAACAAAAAAGCAGTACCTGCTCCAACAATAATGATCTCTCAACGGATTGTTCAGTAGTGTTATATAATTCAAGTTCACTCTGCTGAGCTGCAACAATGCTTTGAGCCGAGTGGAAAAGTTCGCCAGCCTGACATGAGATACATAAAGTACAAACCTGTTTCAGAGCTTCATTGGCCTTTTAAAGTAAATTACACAAAGCTAATCTCTATAATATTCAAAATTCCTGGTTGAGCAGATTAAAATCGAAGGTGATAGCATATGTTTCAGAAATTTCTCCTGACAGAAGTTGCCGATGGCCAGTTCATCTGTGTGTTGAGTTAACGTTTAGTGCATGTGTGTGTGAGAGAGAGAATCAAAGGCGTGTAAAGCTATATATAAGATGCAAGAGACTCAAAGGCCTCGTCATCACACTGGAGGCCTTGGGAGTAAAAGAAGCCATACCTTCTGCAAGACAAGCTTATATTCTGATAGTTCATTATAGGTGTGCTGTAGCATTTCATTGTTCGAGTTTATCTCTATAAGCTCCGATTCCAATTCTCCAAGCGTTACCTAAAATTGCCTCGATATATCACAAGTTCTAATTCAAAGAAACCATAGTCTAAATAACTAAACAATCTACAATAATACCTCCAAATAGTCCAGATCAATATCGCCACTTCTTAAAGACTTCGTCGAAGGTGACAACCCAGCCTTCCTCATTTGCTCCTTGAAGAAACGTAGCTTGCGAGCCATTTCTGCACATCTTTTAATCTACACAGCATAAAAATTTCAACCTACCGATTATCCACCATCATTTTCAACATTTGCAAAAGAGAATTGATCTCTACACTATTAAACCAAACCTGAGCAGCATATGTCCGTTGGAACGGGCTCTTTTCCGCATTAAGCTGGATAAAACAGTAAGAACGCATCATTACTGCATCAAAACCGTAATGTGATAACGAAAACAGAAAATGTGATAAAACTCCAGCTCTTCATATTCAATTTCGTAACAGTAAACACAGAATACCGACATCATTCAAACTAAAACAAATTCGATCGAGTTCAATCCAAATTAAGACCAGAGAAATAACATTACGCAGATCATGAACTAAAACAGAACCTAGTAGCGTTATTAAGATTATTGTGACTAGGTAAGCAATTGAATCGAACAGCAGAAAAATCTCAAAACAAAAAAAAAATGCTTACATCATTGAATTGGAAGAGGCCAAGGTCACCGAGATAAGAAATAGTGCGAAACGCCGATTCAATAGGAATGATAAGTTGCACTAATTGCATCGGCTCCGATCGCAACAGATCCATGGTTGGGCCAGAACTTCCGTCGCCCATTTTTCAGATCGAGAGATCTCGAACTGCGTCGTCTATTTGCGTTAAATATATATTTATATATATATAAAGAGAGAGAGAGATCGTAGAGATCTCACCGGACGATCAACTCACCTTTTCGTTTGTTTACGTTACCAGTTCCCAACTGTCTAGCGTTGTGTGGAACCAGAGAATAGAGATGTTCCGTCTTGTTTCCCTCGTCGTTTTCACGCGCATAATTTGGTTATTTAATATTTAGTATAGCCCTAAAAAAGATACGATGTCGTATTTCGTGACATTTAAAGACAATTGTTTAACCTTCAACCTTGGACCGTCAGGGCACAAAATATAAAAATAATCATGGAAATGATGAATTAACCCGACCCGAGAACCTGAGTTTTGATCAATTCAACTACGATGGGGTTTTTCGATCCAGCCACTCGACCCACTCTAAAATGAAAATGATATTATTTTTATTATTGTTAGATAAACGTTATTAAGTTATTGTATTAAAAAAAAATATGCATAAATATATTATAATATTTTTACAAGAGATACAATATAAACCTCAAGAGTGATGGTTAGTGTATGAATGATCTATACGTTTACATAAAAATCCAATTTAATAGATGACATGGCAAGCGATGAATGATGTCATATAACTCATCTGTTTTTTATATCAATAAATTTTATTTTCTCAAAAGTATATTTTATGAGTTTAGATAAGTAGGTAAAATCCTGATTATTAATATTAATTTCTCTTTTTTATCATCAGGTCCCGCTCTTTGAGGACAACTCATCAAGTTTGCATAAAGTATATATTAATATTGATTTTTTTTTTGTTAATTCTAATAAATATCTATTAACTAATAACTGGATACTTTATAAAGATACTTTATAAATATATGTTATAAAAAGTTCATTCAAAAAACTAGAATTATATATTAGAAACACACTCTTGAAAATAATAAAAAACTTGGAAAAAAAATATAATTGCTCTCATCAAATTACACTCAAGACATTATACTTCTAAAGAGCTTGCAATTTATCAATATAAACCTTTTCAGAATAATTATTTGAATAAAAAAACATAAATTTCAAGGCATTGTAATTCATATTTATCTATTTCTATTCAATGCTAAAAAAAATATTTATTTAAAAATTATTTTTGAAAAAAACTCATTAAAACAAATAAAAATAAAAATATGATATGAAACAATTAGACGCGACAGTCCTGGTTATCTAAAACCAAGTATAAGATGAAAATGCTAAGCCAGCGGCTAAAATCATTTTATTTATAAAAAAAAAAAAAGAAAAAAAAAAAGAGGATTTTCTCGCACCAATAAACACGAGTGACGACCATGAATGTGCTTGCTTGCTGTAAGAAGTACCAAGAACTGATGATGAAGGGGCCCACCTTTTGAAGCTCGACAAAACAAAGCCAGGTAGAAATAAACAGTGTGCATGCGCGCCTGACCCATTACCTGCACGGCCTGGTTAGAAAACGAAACCCCATAGCTTCTTGGTGACGTGTCAGCCTTTTCAAGAGGATGATTTTGGGGCACAGCACAAAAGTCAATATTGGGTTCGCAGTCCCATCCCAGTCCTCGGCTGTCAATACTGTCCGGGCTGGAACAATACAAAAGGACTGCAGGTCAAGATTGGGTTTGCAGTACCATACCGCTTCTTGACTGCAATACTGCCTTCGCGGAGGTTTCCCGCGTGCATATGAGCCACCTAAGATAATTAAATTAAAATTAAAAGCCATTTGGTAATAAAAATAATTAGTTCCTGTTAAAAGAAGAAAAATATAAAACCTTTGGAGGTTTTTCTTCTTCTAAGCTTATGTTTTTAACACTGGAAATTAACTGGTTTGTCGTTAAAATAATTCGAGCTATCCTGCTCTTCAACATTAATTTATTTGATCATTAAGATTCATAGTTTTATTTAATTTGATTTTGACAAGGTGAACTTGGTATCAAGACGAGGTTATAGACTTGGCAGGTTGAACTGGGTGGGCCTAGGTTAAATATCTTTATGTTATTTAAATTATTTTCTCTTTTCAGTTTAATCATTTGATGTTTTTTTTGCTACGAGTCCTCCTTCAAATTTTATTTTATTTTATGAATCTATCATATTCTCATTAAAAAAACTTCCATTACAAAATAAGATTCTCAATCATTTATTTTTTAAAAGAAAATAATTTTTATTTTAATTTGACTTGTTATTTGATTGATTGAGAATCATTCTTCATGTTTTTTCTTTATACGAAGTTATCTCAATTTTATATTAATAAAAGGGTTAGTGGGTTAACTTGGTTCAACACATTTTTCTTACTGTTTTTTTTTTCAATTTCACCATTGAAATTGTTTTGTAATTTATTTTGATGACTTTTATTCAATTAACTTTTATGAGATTACTCCAGTCTCAAAATGAAATCATATATTTGACATGGGATGGATTCAAGTAAAAAAAAAAATACTTTATTTTATTTGTCAGTTTTTTTATCATCTTGTTTTTGTTTTTTGAGAATTTTTGCATTGCACCGACATTTGTTTCACATAGAAAAGAAATTAGGTCAACCTGCAAGGTAGCACGAGTCGCCTGGCTACTACGTATTCATTATTCTTCAAGTTTTTATCATATAAAAAACTCTAGATATTCATATTTTATCAATAGATAGTTAATATTTAAATTATTATTTATTATTCAATATCAAATAATATATATTTGACATATAATAGTGTGTGTATTGAATTGCGTTTAAATTGTGTTTTTGAATGTAATTAGTTATAAAAAAAACAAAAAAAAACATTTCACATGAACTAGTTAGGATCGATATTTATCGGAATGAGGTGAAATTTCCATCTGCAATGATAGCATCTAGCCAGTCTCTATGATTAATGCTGTTGGGTATATTTTCTCACTTAAATCCAAAGGGTATTTTCTTTTTGTGTTTTATGATTCCTGTTACAAATACAGAACAAATTTTGTAGCGCTATACAAATATCCTCCTCCAAAGCCTCCTGACCCTATAAAATACAAACGCTAGAGTACAATATACATTATAAGGTCAACATCGGGTCTCTTATAGTACTGTATTCTCAGTCTAATTAATCAACATAGGGACTCGCATCATGAATAATTACAGATGTTCGGGCCTGAGGTTAAAGATCGGAGAAGTACACAGACGACAAGGGAGCAAACATTCGACGCTCGGTGAGAGGTGCGCCGAGCTTCGGAGTACACGAGGATGTTCGGATGATCCATTTGTAAGCAGCAGCAGTTGCAGAAATGGCGGAGATGGCAAGTGCAACGAGAGTGAACGATAAATATAGTGCTGACGATTCTAAAATAACAGTAGTAACATAGTGCTGGCAGCAGCACGGATTGGAGAGAAAAAAAGTGTTACACAGAAATTTTTAAAAAATTTCAAGCATCATAAGCCCACCAAGACAATAAGAAACCTACAGTTCAAGCATGCTGATCATTTGTTCATTAAAGTATTATCAAGAAATTATCATGTCTAAAAATTTAAGTTATTAGTTGAGGTATTAAAATATAATTTATATTATTTTTTAACATCTCTTTCAAGTGAAAGATCTTTGAGCTTGAAACTTGAATATATATTCACACTACCTTGTGCTTAATTTTTATCAAATAAAACAAAGATGGTGAGATTAGATCTCGTAACCGTTAAATCAACAAAGCTTTGATACCATGTCAAGAAATCATATCATCTAAAAATTTAAGCTATTAGATAAAATCCTAGAATATAATTTATATTATTCTCTAACAAGTATTTATAATCATCCACACTATCTACTAAACAAGCAAAATGCATCCTCGAGTTGAGGAATTTAGGTGTTCTCGGATTCATGGCAGTTAATGCAAGAGAGAAGAAAAGAAATTACTGTTGTTTTACTGTCAACTATTATGCAAAAGAAGAAGTTAGGGAGTGGCGTGCTTGAAAAAGAGAGGCGAGACTTAAGAACAACCTCTGCCTTTTGTTATTTTGTGGGGGCTATGTATATAAATGTCTCCTCGATCATGAATTATTAGGTATCCATATTCTGTGAATGCATCTGCCTTTTGGATGCCGACGAGTCGATTTCATATCGAAGAAGACAGGACAGGCATCCAATAATCATTCCCTCTTGTTTTCTACAGCCCTAGCAATATTCATGCATCACAAAGTAAGAACACGATGCGAGGACAATATATATATATATATATATATATATAAAAAAAAGGTAAAAGAGGAAACACGCGACTTTAATGGCCAGCTAGATTGCCCTTTTTACATATTTTTATCTGGAAACTAATTTTATCTTTTTTAAAAAATATAATTACAAAAAACCTTCTATAATTTCATCGATCCGAGTTTTGTTTTTTATTCTGTAATTTATTATTTCAATGATAGTTTAGATCTTTGATGCATTTTGTTTAAATTTTTTATTTGATTTAAAATATAAATCGATATTTGAAAGAGCACAAGCCGAAGAAAAAAAACTAGAATAAGTTAATTTGTCTGATCACCTCGTTCTAAGTTATACGAAGAAGCGGGAAGACTAAAGGAAGGAGACAACCTTTAGTTTCACCTTTTACTTTCTACCGTCCACGATATTTCCTCAAGTAAAAAGTGTAAATTCATTTTTTATTCATATCTCAACCAACCCATGTTTTTGGCAATGTCCAAAACTCGGGACATGTTTAGTATGGTTGAGCCATGGCTGCTGAACTATAAATGAGGTAAAACAATGTTTGATAACTTAATTACTAATGTATTTATAAACATTTAAAGCAATTAAATAATTTTTATTGTATTTTTGAGATATAAAATGATAAATAAAAACTACAATAAAAATATTTATACAAAAGGGTGCATTAATGCATGAGAGCTCAAGCTGGATACCATTTTATAATAGCATTTGAATGTAAATATATATAATCGAATTAGAAATTCTCCATTCCATCTGGCAAGCATCCAACTATTAGTGATAGTAAATTGGAAACTGACTGATGAGAAGAGAAAGTAAAGTCAAGTAATGCAACCAACCATAACACATGCAATTTGCTGTACACTCACGGTTATTTCAAATGTTCTTAGCTGGAAATCATGTCGACTTCCCTCGTGCCTTGATTAGTTCCTCGAGTCGATTCTCCTCTGGCTACAAATTAATATACCTTATCATAATAAATCTGAACATATTGGTTTTACTAATGAGCTACGAGTTTACTATATATATATATATATATGTTATTTCAAGATGCGAGGCACAAATTAAATTCATTCCAAGAGACTTGGACCAGAAGGATATCTTTTCGAGCTCAAAACGATGATTTATTAATGAATAAAATTTAAGTGGAGTTTAGTTGGTGTCATAGGGATAGGGATAGGGATAGGGATAGATATAGAAGATACATAAATGAGTTTGGCTATAAAAATAGAAATATAAAACAAATCAATATTTATAATAATTTTGGATTTTTTCAAGCAATCGGTTCAATAAAACATATCCCATTTATCTTCACCATCTTCAATCTTTTCCATCTTGACCAAATGTTACCTTAATGTGCCAAGTATAGTTAGGGTTTAGCATGATATTCCAAGTAATTATTCCTTAAATTTAGGCAAACTAATCTACGAATATCCTCGTATACCTGTGTAATTAATCTACCTTTGGCTGTAAGAAATTTCTAATTAAATATGCAATTCTTTTCCAAAAATCATGCATATATTCAATCTGTGTATAGCTAACAAATTGAATTGCATGTATTAAGAGGCCGTCTAATTAATTAAGCTTCTATTGTATCGTCCATAATAAATCCTCTCTTTACGCCCCAGGTAAAGAATCAAAGCATTGATTTTTCTGAGAATCAAGCACAGAAAATCTGCTTTCTACTAATAAATAAACAAATATGAATTTATATCTTTCAGATAAAGCTTTTTAATTATTTCTCTCAAAAGACAAAAGATACAGCTCTAGTTTTGAACATTGCATGCGTCGGAATCTAAAATCCATACCTAAATCGGCCCCCACCCCCTTTTCCCCATATTTGAGGCAACCCCGCCAGGTAGCAAACAAGAGTCGAGAGAGGCTTGCGTAGACTATTCAAGGCACGAACACACAGTGGATAATAATTCAAAAGTTATGTACTACGAGCACCTTCTTCTCCATCAGTATCTACAAGTTGCAAGCATTTTGTCTTTCTTCGACAGACTAGAACCGACAAAATACTTATCAAAATTCTCAGATCTCATCATATGGGAAGATGGTTGACTCATCCTAAGATTTGATGCGTATGTTAGCACTATTCTACACTAGTTTGAGAAAATAGCAAGAAAGCAAGCGCGAGTAATCAAATACTTCTGCAAGCAAGGACAATAATAATTCAACGAAGAAATATTATCTGTGATAGTAAATCTAGATATCGATACAAAAGATGAGAGCACATGCCGTCGGTCAGATCTTACAAAACGAGGGAAATTTCTAAAATTTTCCGTTTCTTTCATGTGTTCCAAATCTAGCAATCTATGGAAGCATCTTCAATACCTATTTCATTGTTCATAGTCTACATAGAGCACATATCAATATCAAATGCAGGAGCATTGACATCTCTAAATTTTTTTCTGCACAAATGTTTAATGAATTATCTTGTCCTAAAAACTTAATCAGGAGATCATAAGATATAATTTATATTATTTTCTAATATATTCCCTCAAGTAAAAGTTTTTTAAGCTTAAAACTAGCATAGAAGTTCACACTAACTTGTACTTGATTTTTATCAAATAAAATGAAGGTAGTGAAATTCGAACTCGTGACCAATGAGTTAAAACATGGATATAATACTATATAAAAAAAATATTAAACTAAAAACTTTTTTAAATAATTTCACAGCATATAATCTATATTATTATTGAATATAATAAATATTTTCCATTCTACCATCTAGGTCACATCCATGCACGTCTATTCAAGCGGCTAAATATTGCTGTTTTGCAGACAAGTAGTTGATATAAACGCCCGTCAAAATTTTCCATTTACATGTACAAGTACGCATGCATACACATGTAACCAGGCTGAGAGAAGAGCAGTTCAAAAAGAAGGGCAGAGAAGAGTGAGAGAGAGAGAGAAAGAGAGAGAGAAGATGGAGCTAGAATGGAGTTGTTCTTTCATCGTGTCACCTCGCTAATGAATGAAAGGCTTCCAAAGCTGGCCCTGCCTTTATTTTTCTATCTTCTCAAGAATTTTACTATATACATAAAAAAGGGTTTAAATTCTTTGCTTAACAGAACACGAAAGCTATTTCTTCCCATTTGAATCCGGCAAGCAAGCCAATAAACGGGAAAAAGCATCATCGAGTTCAACACCAACAAGAAAGCAACCAATGCATTATATATTTCAACCATAAAGTAATCAACAAACAACAAGAGTAATCAACAAACAACGAGAGCGATCAGCAAAAATTTTGAAGTACATTGCACGAATCCACATAGAAAACAAACAGCCAGTTTTAAGTCATTTCATCATCGATAGGATCAAATTAAATAAACCCATATCATGAAATCTGAATTGAAATTAGAATAAAAAACATCCACATTCTCCATTCTGGCAATGTTACATTTCTAATTTCTAAAATCCCTATGCTCTCTCCACTCCAGTTTCGAGTGCATGCATGCTGAAAAAATGAAACTCTTCTACAACAACAAGACCACCTATTTATGGAGTTCTTTGACAAATATATAGGTTTTGCTTAGAATGCAGCTAGGACCTCGGGGGAGCGAAGAATTGCGTACCAGCAATAAAAGCATTGAGAGGAGCTGGATATAGAGAAGATGGATCGAGCAAAGTGTTACCAGCAGCTGGATTGCTAGTGTTTGTTGTAGTTCCCGTGGTGCTAGTTGCTGCTGCTGCCATAAGAAGTTGCTGTGCTCCACTGGAGGAGCTCTCACCCCCCGTACTGGTGTAACGGCCATCAGGACCCTGATCATAGAGAATTCCTCTGAAAACATGGCCTCCAATGTTAACAGCCGTTTGATACGCCAACTGATCATCTGCATCGTCCATGGCGCTTACTTTAACACAGCGAAATATGGCTTCTGAATTCAGCTCTGGTGGAAATGCAGTCAACTCCAGCCCTAATTGATCTCAGTGTTGAAGACAATCAGTACGAATGAAAGCAGATGATATTTTGAGTAAAATTAAACGAGTATGACAGAAGAGAATTTTTAGCTTATTAATTTCATGCGACCTTTTTCTATCGTCAGTTTTACCAGCAAACAGTGAAGGAATGAAAAGAAAAGAGAAAAGAGAAAGAAAAACATGTGGTGGGTGGCTGACTATGGAGGTGGACTTGCACACACACGCAAATGATACTCGTCTTGCTGGGTAGCAGGAACTGAAAGTGCTCTCACAAGAGCTATTCCTTCAAGATCTCTAGCTAGATCTCACTACTTTCTCAAACTGTGTTGATCAGTTCAATTTCTTGGAAATCCCAAGATCATGTATTTGTAGTTTTAGTGATTTTTGTTGGTTCTTTGAATTGTGAGCTCCTACTAGCAATACTGTACAGCTTTACCTGACGTGGAAGCGGCTAAACGAGTGCAGGCAAGAGAAGAAGCACCGCCATGATTCTCTCTCAGCCTTTTTGGATTCTCTCCTAGAAACTGCTGTTGTTGTTCTTGTTGATTATGTTGTTGCAAAGCGGTAAGTTGCTGCTGCCTTTCTCTCCTTTTAGCAGCAGACACCCAAGTGCTCTTAACGTGGGTTTGGCACGGAAACCCTCGACTCTTACAGCAAGTTCTACATCTCATATGGGGACAGTCCTTTTTAGACTGGTTTCCACAGTCTTGACAATTCATTCCTCCTCTTAATCCTCCTCCTCCTCCCTGTCGCGTCAAACTAAAACCTGATCTTGAAGAGTGATCATCAGATGAACTTCTTCGACTAGGACCCGCTCCAAACGAGAAGCTGTTCATGTTTTGCTGCTGGTGATAATACTGCGGCCATAACTCAAACCCCTTGTTGTTGTAGATCTCCTCGTTTGATGGTCTGTGCAAAACAAAACTACTATTGTTGTCTTCTTTCTCTTGATCTTGTTTCCTCGACGGTCCTTCTCCCCCACCTAGATAGAACCACCCTGCCATTTCTTGCACCCGAAAGCTGATACTAACCTCAATTTGGACAAAAAATCCATAGCAGGAAAATGACAGACTCTGGAAATCGGAAGGATCACAGGTTTTGCCTTTTGGGTCTTTTGAGAGGTGGATTTTAGTGGGGTTTTAAGAGGGTCGTAAATAAACGGGGTGTTTCTTTGATGGTTGACTATATATTTTATAGGACTCGTTGATCTTGATCTGATTCTGAGGACTCTCTGGGTCTATAAGGTTTTTGCAGCCTTTTTTGAGTGGAAGGTTAAGAAAAGTGGTGAACACTTACAAGATTTTAGCTAACAGTATGGGAGGAAGATACCGAGAGAGGAAGAAGAGATGGGTTAGCTACGCTACTATTCTTGACTTATGGATAGAGCCAACCAGGCAGGCAGCCTGAGCCAAGACCAACTTTCTTGAATTCTCTTTCAATCTTAACGAAGCAATAATGGCACGGAATTAGAGCCCTGCAACGCCGCCATGGCACTGCTCTCCCCACTCTGCGACACTCACCTCATTTAAAACAGACCTACTCTCTCTCTCTCTCTCTCTCTCTCTCTCTTCTCGTCAATTACTCTCTGGTTCTTTCTTTGTAGGAGGAGCAGCTAGTAGTGTTTTCCTAGAGTGACAGTGGATAAATATAAAGGATATATGAGATCGAAAGAAAAGAACAAAAGTAAATCTACTTCTCTGGGCACTTATCTACAGTTGTCTTCCAGTGGCAATGTACCTAAAACCAAATACGTTCCCAATCCTAGCCATTCAATTCTTATCAAACGGCAGATGGTGAATCCACGTGTCAGAACATAGGCTATGGCTTATTTGTTCTTTGCTCCGGAAAACCCGCTCAGTACTTTTTCTGACCCTTTGATCCTGTAATTAAGTTTGATTTGATTTTATTCCAATTTTTCAATCTCTAAACAATCCGGTGTGTGGCGGTACAGCTATAGTTTTGAATTTTTTATTTTATTTTGAATTGTATTAATATTAAAAATAAAAAAACACATATGTTATTTTAATATTTTTTAAATAGATTTTTTTTATAAAAAAAACAATATTTACCATATTTTAAACATGCGCTACAAATAGAATTTAATTGTCTCACCTATCAAACAATACTACACACTATAATATATTTGTCACACACTAATATTTACATTATTAAATTGTTGAATTACTCATCCATCATTAAATCAATTCTTAATTAATATTTTTTTCCAAAACAATTTAGTTCTATTTTAAAAAAATACTACGAACTCTTATTTAAATACAATAAATTTAATTAAATCAAGAATTAACTCTTCAAGTCATTTAACATAATTGAGTTAATATTTATAACAATTTAAAATTAAACCTACTCTAATTAAGATTTTGAATTGTTGAACCATTTAAACCATTCATATTATTAAGAGTATGTTTAAGAGTGTGGTCGATATTGTTTTTTTAAAGTATTTTTTTTGTTATAAATATTTTTTGCTAAAAATATATTAAATAATATTTTTTATTTTTTCAAAATTATTTTTGATATTAGAGTATTAAAATAATTTAAAAACATTAAAAAATATTTAAAATAAATAATAAAAATTATAAAAATGATTTTAAACGCAGTGTGAAACTGGCGCTAAATCATGTTTCGTAACCACACACTGATATGCACTGACAAGTATTTAAGATCAACGGTTAGAGACGTAAGCGGTACAAGCAAAGTAACGGTTGTTATTGATGTAAGTTAAGCTGAGAATTTCGTGGTAAATTCAGGAGATTTTGTGTGCTCTCCTATTTTTCGTTTTTCTCCGTATCATTTCGGGTTTTGTTTTTCAATTTTCTTTCCTGTCAATTCCTCAGAAAATCCTGCGTGTAATCATTTCATCATTGACTTGGGAAACAAAATTAGTTTCGTTAATGAGATGCTGGTGTTTTAATTGTTCTTTAAAATGTTAATTTACGTAATGGTCAACACTTTTGATTTCGAAATGACAAGGCAAGGTGACAATTCACCCCATCTCTTGCAGGATGGAAATAAAAAATTATAAAACTTTCTTCTTGTTTTCTACACGTTACTTACTAATTATCTAAATTCAAAGTATCCTGGTAATAAAAAATAACAAAAATAAAAACTTTAAGATGTTGTCGGGATTTCTTTTTCCATGTTTTTTCCCATCACTATTTTCGTTTTGAGAATATGTAAATATCCAAAACACATACTCGTGAAATTACTTTTATATAAAAATAAAAAATAATAATAAAGTAAAAATAAAAAAAATATTATTTTTTCAAAAATATTTTTGAAACTCAATGTCAAATATAGCAAAAAATATATTATTTCTAGTATTAGTGTATTGTATATTGTAATAAATTAATCTTTTTAAAATTATTTTGAATAAATAATATTACAAAATAATTTTTTTCACTTCTTTGAATTTTTAATATCTGGTCATTAGAAACATTAAAAAATAAGTCATAATAATTTAATATTTTTCAAATAAAACACACTGAAAAAAAAAACAAAAATAGAGCTCTCGTAGCTCTCATCCATGTGAGAAAAATTAAGTCAAAATTTAAAAGCAAATGGACGATCATCCACTAAGATCCATAGCAAAAAGATTTGAAAACTTCATAATTTACAAGCAATAATGAGTGTTACATGTTGATGATAAAGTTCCGTAATAATTGAACTCTAGTACCTAGAGAACTATCCTTAGCTTCCCATATCTAATTAAAATTAAAATCTCCACCCATTATGCTTGAGGACGCACAGCTTATTCCATGGACTCGTCACCACGGAATCATCCCTCTAGCAAGAAAATGACTTTAAACTTTCACGCCTAGCTTAGGTTGCTAATAGAAGATTAGTAGTCTCTCATAATTTCTTTATCAAACCATCACGTGAACCGCAGATTAGAAGTCTCTAATAATTGGATTTCGGTATTGATATAATATATATTGGGTACGGTCTCCCGCGGCCGCTTATTAGTCCCCGCCGTGCCCGCAACCGTGCCCGTTATCCCTGATCAAAAAGTCCCGCGGTTTGATTAAACTAGCTAATTAGTCCTTGTAATTTTTTAAAAAAATATTCTTAATCTTATTTATTTTCCTCTTTCTTTATAGGCAAAATGAATAGAATACAATTAATTAAAATAGAGAGATATGCTATGGAAGAATGGAGGTCAATAAACTATTTAATTAATTTTTTATACTATTATTAATCAACATGTTCATGAGACCCGAGATGGGCTGATCAACTTCACACGTGAATCTTGTATCAACTTATATTATCCCACGTTGATGTTATTTTGATTTTTATAAATGAAACAATATTTTAAATAAAATAAAATAATATCTTTTAAAATATACATGTTTTAAAATTGGCCTCCCAGACATCGAACATTGATTAAACTAATCGTTTATTTCATCTAAAAACAAATTCAACCAAAGATAAACTCAAAATTAATAAATCACCGTATTGATATGATTTATCCACTTTGTAAATGAAACAATATTTTAAATAAAATAAAATAATATCTTTTAAAATATACATGTTTTAAAATTGGCCTCTCGGACATCGAACATTGATTAAACTAATCGTTTATTTCATCTAAAAACAAATTCAACCAAAGATAAACTCAAAATTAATAAATCATCGTATTGATATGATTTATCCACTTTAAAAAATATGTCAATCCGAGTCAAAGAAATAAGTATCTTTTTCTTTACTATTGACTTACTCAATATTGCAATATAAACTAAAAGTCAATGTTTTCTTTCTTTTTATTTCTATCTTAGACATCAAATATTGTTTTCCTTTGAATTGATCATTTTATGACCAAATTGGTAGCCAAACTACTTGTGATTTATCATGAAATTGAATAGAGGATCAAAATAAGAAAAATCAAACATGGAAAATGGTTGGCAATTAGAACGTTAACATGAAATATTTATTTTGGTCCTTTTATTTTCCAATAGTCACCTTTCCAACCCATCAAACTATTAAAACTTTAATTTTGGTCCAAAATTTCATTTGTTTTTGGTATTTTAACCCTGGTTTGAGATAGAAAAAATTAAAAGCATTCAATTTCACAGAGGAAAGAGAATCATTGGTTAACATCGTTTCTAACACCAATAAAAGAGTATTATTCCTCGAGAGTCAGTTGCTTGATTTTTCAATCATTTGTGGTGCCCAAAATTTGGAACAACAAACAATGCCTTGCCTATTATTTATTTATTTTTTGATATTTATAAAAGGTCTTTTCTTGTACATTTGAGGTTTCTTAAATGATTAAATGAGTATCATCTAAGAGAGAAAACAATCATAGTTTAGAATAAATTCATAAAATAGATGTCATTTTAGTTGCATTACATTACTCTTTATTTGATGATTCTTTTAAACGGCATGCCCAAATAAACACATTAAGTGATGATCTAACAAATATAAAATATAATCTTTTCTTAATATATATTTGCTTTAAAAAAAATCAACAATATATATTTATAATATATATTGAAAAGCTAAAAATTTTAAACCTATAACTACGACAAAATACTAAGTTTGTTTGAACTGGATTTTATTCGCAGTGCAGGCCCTTTTACAGTGCTGTGATGTCGTAAAAGTTCGAGGTAGGGCACACGAGGGCTCGAATGCTAAAGCCCTGTCCTAACTGCATGCATTTTGTGCGCATAAAAAAAACGAAAGAGGAATGTTTTAAAGTTTAAACATAACATGTAGTGTTCGGAAGACATTTGTGGTGATATTACCACCTCATAAATCTTTGTGGTCGAGAACTGAAAAGAAATTTGAATTCCAACCAGAACTGATCAGACCTCAATCTGACCGCGCACAGTCATCAAACATGACCCTCGAAGCTACGATGTGACATTATCTAGCTAGCTTGTGTGTCTTCATCTCGTTTTCTCTTCGGAATAGGTCAAGTGCCCACCCGCCAAACTATTCTTTCTAGCTCTTTGCATATGTCGTCTCCATGTTGAATCTATTCCCTCCCCCCCCCTCACCCCCCGTACTCCTTGAAAAGCATAGGGATCGCACAGCTTCTCGAGCAACTCAACCTGCGTGTCTCTGATATCAAATAACTTAATATTACACGTACGGTATAATATATGTTTTTTTTTTAATAATTTAAAATAACTGAAATTTTATTTGTTTATTTAAATCTATAAAATATGTTTTATAAAACATGAGATTTCTTTGATTAAAAAAAAATCAGCATGTCATGTAAATTAGATAACAAAGTAATTATTGAAAAGATTATATTATTGACAACATATTATGTAAATATGTAATTATTGAAAAGATTGAAAAAATCAGCGTAAGGCATGAGAGCCTAACTGAAGATTTTCGATGGTTAATTATGATTAGCGAAACAAAACAACCATTAGCTACTGGTATAGCACACACTAGCCATGCATCTTCTCAAATTTAGTGAAAGCAAGAGAACCCGCGGCTAAAGTAAAACCCTAGTTTTTTTTTTCCTTTTTAACATATCTCATTTTCGGCTGTAGAAAGTAAACATATGTTTATTGTTTTTTTTTTTTAGTGAGTGAGAGCTGTGCTGGGTTTTTATTAAGTGATCGAGGGGGGGTCTCAATAATTGTGTCTGTGTTTTTCACTCTCGAGCCTCGTGCATGCATTCTTTTCTGCAGTTGACTCCTCTTTCTCTAATTCCTCTCCTGATCGGCTATGCATTGATGCTCAATACTTCTTACGAATGCAGCTAGGTTAAGGTGGAGGTGATCCTCAGGGGCACATCATGAATCCTCCTTTGAAATCTATGATTTTGGACCTTGTTATCATGGTATCTTTGGATTAAAAATGAAAAAAGAAAGAAAGAAAGCAACCCACTTTTAGGATAGGTTATATGCTGTAGGAGTACTTGAAATCATTTCTATACATTACAGTAATTTTCTTTTTAACTCTTCTAGCATCGACGTCGGATTTTAAGGACCTTTTCACGTAGCAAAGAATATAATAATTCATAGCTTTAAAATTCCAATCTTCTCTGTGTTTATATATATATATATATATATATATATATGATATGGAATATTTTGAATTCAATTGTAGAGATATTTTAAACTTTAATTTGAAGGGTAATTCAATTGAATTATATATTAAAAAATTCTAAACCATTAATCACGCTGCAGTGCTTGCCGGCCGTTCAATTCGGCAAAGTGAAGCTATAATTGCAATTTGCGTGCTGTTTCCTTGTCAATCTCGAAGGCTTTTCCGCGTTCTGAAGGAAAATGATTGAGAGTGAATGGCTTAAAACTATGGAAGCACATGGCACCCGCTTTAAAAATAAGTCATTCCGTACCCTAAAAACACAGTTCTTTTAAATAAGTAATCGAATCCATCTCGGAAGGCTAGAGCTTCGTGGTGAATGTGCAGAAACCTAGACACAGGCACTGTCACAGCAGATACAATTCTTCGCTGTTTTCTCTTGACAACAGATCTTTCTTTTAGCCACGGATAAAAATAATATTGCATTGGTTAACAGAACAAATGATTTATGTTTTCTCCGCCGCCAAATGTTTCAGTATACGCGACAAATTAAAATACTGTGAAATTGCAACTCGACCATGTTTTTTTTTTTTTAAAAAAAAATCTTAATTATATTTTTAATATAGTGGCATTACAGATAAATTTTAAAAATAAAAAAAATATTTTTTATTTTCTTGTAAGAACTACTTTGGAAAACAGCTTTTATAATACATGCCTAGATATTAAAAAAAAAAAACTTATTGCTATTCTCTAGGAAATTAATCATTGATAGTCCTTCGATAGGTAAATTTGTATCTGTAATCAGTTTATAAAATATGCAATGAGCATTTTAAAGCCAAATTATATGTGAGATTTACTTATAGTCTGGGTTAAAATCATGTTGGGTCTTGAATACTTTAATATGTAATATTAATATGTTTTAAAAAACTAATTGAAAATAAATAAGATTTTGGATAACACGAGTTTTATTTATACACGTAATAGCTCTGTTGGCTGTTCAAAGGGTTTATAGACTCTCAAGTGTGGCCCAGGTCTTGATTAATAAAAAATATTTGCTATTAAGTATTTACTTTAAAAATAATTTGTTTTGGTCTATAAAATGCAGTGGTCAAATCTCCAATGACCAATACATTAATCACAAGATGAAAATGAAAGTTACTACTAATAATTCATGAATCGTTAACATTCAAGAATATAAATATTCATCATAATTAATAAATATTCATGATTTATTTGAGATTATTTAGATTTTATTTTTAATCTCTCATATATAATTTAATATATTTTTTACATGTATACCTCTAATTTAGCATAATTATAAGATAATTATTATCTGCTCACGTATGATCTAGTTTCCTATGATAATCTGGAGAATATTTCTTCATATCCATCTCTCCTCAGCTTTTAAAACCCTGGCTTTTCTTTAAATCATTGTTTTGATACGCTACACTTTATTAAAAATCACTATAATTATTGCATTCCAAACATGAAATTTCATTAAAATCTAATTTCGAGTATTCCAAACACGTTGTTAATTAAATAATCAAATAACCAACGATTAAATATTTACAAGCCTCGGTCCACAAACTAAGTCAAACAAACTCAGAACTCTTCACGCCCTCAATAGTTTTATCAAACTCTCGAATTTATCATTGCCACAGCTTTTAGTTTCAATTCAATAAATTATCGCAGCTCGAAAGATGAACTCGATTCAAAATCAATTAGCAGAAACCAAAGAGAGTCTTTAAGGAGAGTGACGTGATGATAAAAAACTTGAGATCTGAACAACAGGTGTCAAATTAAAGTGAGGGCGTATATATCTTGTAAAGCCCAAGACAATCAAAGTTTTACTTGCTTAACTGGACTCATAAAATATATTTTCTGAAAAATGAGATTTACTCAAATCAAAAAAAGAAAACCAAAGAGATGATTTCCCTCGATGGTTGTATTTTGCTTCAGATGATTCTGACCGCCTTGGAGACCAGAGAGATCATTTGAATGGCTGTCAACATTAAGTTCAACCTGTGATGGAAAACAGCTTTGTTCACCTACTCCACCATTTGTTTCCAAGTTCATGCCAGATAACGCAGCTACCAACTCTGAAGCCTCCCTGAGACAGCCATGAATGAGGAACAGGAGTAGTATTCCTAGACAAGGAGGCAGGGATCGAGAGTACAAAACTTCGATTCATAACAATAACTCTATTCAAAACCACGATTCCGAATAGCGGTTTTGCTAGCCTGTATTATTTTTCCAAAACTTTTCCAGCAAATGGTCCAGAGCTAGCAATTCGGAGGTTCGTTTGTCCTTGTAGACTCGGGAGGGCAAATAGCAGCTCTGATTTTCCAAAGCTAGCTAGCATTGTCACTTTGGAGTAGTTTGGCGACATGAACAAAGAACCCTAATCCTATCCCACCCATCCTGCACCCCTGGCAGCAGCGCAGGATCGAGGGAGACTAGCTATACGAGAATATCAGGTGAACCCTTATAAGGAACCAGCCATGCTGATCTATTCTGAACTGACCCGAACGCACCAGCTGATCAGCGTAGCCTTTTATCAAATCCCAGGCAGTAATCTCTCCTGCGTGTGTTACCATCCACAATCTGTGAAGATGAAGGGTAGAAAAGGAAGATCACATGTCGCAATTACGTGGCTACAGTCGGGGCCATGAAGATTTGGTACATGAGAGGGCTTCGATGTGTGGTCCCCACTGTAGCGTGGGTCCATTTGGGGCAGAGAGTGGGGCCCGCCAGGCCTTGCATGTGAAAGACATTATAGATATATAATTTTAAATAGACTGATTTTTGTAGAGTATAGGTTTCGCTTTGAGCATATTAGTGGCCGTTACGAAGACATAATGTCTCAACAAAGGATACAAGACTCCAATCACGTGCCTTCTGACAGCCCTAAGAATAACTTCTTGTTGGAAGCTTTGAGCCTTTCAATCTCAAACCTTCAACCAAAACCAAAGGTCAGATTTTAAATTAAATTAAATTAAATTAAAATTAATTTGATCAAATTTACTTGACTTGACAAGTTCATGTATAGCTATCGAGATTTTATGGGTTTGACTTTAAAATAAAGATAAAAATAAAATGAAATTGTTTTTAACTTTTTTTTTTCCGGATCTTGAAATAATATTTTCATGTTTAAATGTCAAGAATGATTTTTAAAAAATATTATTTTAATATATTTCTGGATAAAAAAATATTTTCAAAAATAATATGAAAAGACTAAATTAATCTGGTTTTTAGCCGGAAAGAGTTTAGAACTTTTTTAAAAGAAAACTATATATTTATATAGATATAAAATTATGAAATATATAGGATAAGTGGGCCAGGCCTGGATAGTGAACGACAAGATTTAAACTCTCTCCCCGCAAATGTCAAATATTGTGCAGGCCTAGATCAATAAATAAATTTAATTCGGCCCAGTGTGAGGTCGGCGCATGAACCTATAAATTTTTTGTGTGGTTGGACTTGGCCTTTTCAAGTTTAGGATGATATATAAGGAAATTATTTAGTCCATGCTAGGAAATTATAATAACCTTTATTATAGTAATTGACAGCACTCAATTTTATAAGAATTATGTTTGTTTGTTATTGTTTTTTTTTTTAATTTTTTTAATATTAAATTATTTTTTAATATTAATAGAAAAAATAGAAGAAAAAAAATATTCTTAAAAATAAAATCTACTACACTCAAAATATCAATCAATACCGACCATTCCCTATCTTCATCCAATAATTAATTATGAAATTGAGGGGATGATTCCGCACGGAAGCAGAGGACAAATATTACTTTACAATTTCCTTATGGTTACTCTTCTTTTACTCGAGACAGGTACACTTACTTTTCAATCAAGTCCACCCTTAATAATCGACTTGATGAAGCAGAGATAATAGCTTGAAATTAAATTTGTTTATATTATGATTCCAGTTTTGCGTTATATGATTATTAATTTAATAATTATTAAAAATTTATATAATTACTAATTTTAAAACTCTTAGAATTAATCAAATAACATGCAAGTAGGCTAGAACATTCATGTTAAAGAAAAAAAAAGAGTCCACCCTTACCATCATTCCAAAATAACTCATAAATCCCACATTGCCATCCTAAGCAAACTTCTCCATTAGATTCCCTGTCTTATTTTCATGAGATATAAATAGACAGTATAAAATATTTTTTAGTTATTTATTAATAATTTTAATGTATGAAAAATATATAAAAAATATCTTTGAAAAAAAACACCATTAATTCACTGTATTATTAAACACACACTAAGAATCTCCATAGAAAAAAAAATATAAAAAACAAGAATTTCAATTTTATCGACAACTAATTAATTTTATCTCTAACAATTATTTTTGTCAAGAACTAATTAATTTTTTTAATCAAATATTGCTTCAAATTCGTTTGAATTCTAACAATATTGCTATGCTCTCTCTCTCTCTCTATGTGTGTGTGTGTGTGTATGTATGTATGTATAGACTCAGGTTATTTTCCTGTATCTTGAATGTGAAGGCCCAATAAATTTGGATGAAATTGATACATTAATTAATATAATAAGATGCGATTGAAAATCAAGAAATATTTTTGGACTTAAGCAAGATTTTCCAAGAAAAAAAGGTTAGGTAGACACTTTTTTTTCTTCAACATCAAAACTTAATTGTTTCAGAATCCAAGAGAAACTCAATTTCCTTTTGAATCACAAAATATAAAAGAATAAATAAGATAAAATGCCGTTATTTTCACAGGCTAACAGCAAAATCTTTCCGCCCCCACATCCCGTAATTCAGCAGGACACAACTACCCTCCAATATAATGTGAAACAACGAAGGGCAATTCTATTTCGGCTCTAAAAGGAAACATAAAAGTCCCAGTCGCCGCCTCCCGCAACCAATCATAAAATCTAACTAATTTTCAACTCGCGAACAGACCACAGCCGCTTCGAGTGACAGCCCACCATCACCGAAAGAGCAAGCGGTGGAAAGAACGGAAACGGCGGTTGTCAAGGGTAGTTCCGTCAAACTCTCTTAATTCCCAAGGATTCCTCTTTCTAGTCAAAAGGTCAAACCCCCAAGAACACTTTCTGCTCGCCACAATTAGCAAAGTTTCCCAGTTGCCCGTCCCCTGAGAAAGCAATAGTTGACACACACGCCCTATCACCGACGTAACTTTCATGAAATCTCCGGTCACCTGAGAGAGCCGGCACGCCGCACCAGCAAGAACCAAACTCCTTCACTGTCCATGTTTCAATAAAAGAAAAGCCTTCGGCTGCCTTTTCTTTTGCATGTTTATTCTTAGTCATGGGAGCTCTAGCCCCTGTCTCTCCTTGGACGCCAGAGGATGACGTTTTGTTGAGAAATTCTATTGAGGTAAAAATCTCTTCCCTTTTCCTTTTTTTTTTTTTTTTGTATCATTTATCCTTTCTCTCCCACCAATTCTTTGTTTTTATCTTCAAATATTTTTTAAAATAAATATTTTTATTGTTATTTTTGTAATGTTGGGTTTCTTTATGTCTCGCATGATTTTTGTCTAAAGATAATGATTTTAATAAGGGCATACTTGATAATGTTGAGAAGAGAATCTGAATTCGAACTTAGAAATATGTTAATGTAATCAGTATGAGAAGCTATATGAAACTGAAAGAGAAAGGAATGTATTTATAGCAGTACTCCTGACTTGTAACTGGACAATATATTCCTCTAGGCTATGATTCTGGTGATTATGATAATCCATGTGGTTCCAATGACCCTGTGATTCTGGTGATTATGATAATCCATGTGGTTCCACTGACCCTGTGATTCTGGTGATTATGATAATCCATGTGGTTTCAATGACCCTGTGATAGCTGTTAGTAGAGGCATTGCGAGCAAGGTATTGCAAAAGTTTTGTATGTGACTTGAAAAAAGAAATCCTTCTTAAGCTAGTGCGAAAGGGGTATTGCAAAAGCTTTAAGAAGAGAAATTTCGGGTGTTTGTGAGAGAGAGGTATTGCATTCTTTTTTATTCTGGATGTTGTCTATGTGCTGTTATTAGCAGACATTAGTGAGGAAAAGAGGGATAGCATCAATGGATATGGAAAGAGGTGTTGGGAGTCAAAGCTTACGTTCCTTGTTATTTTCATCTTAAACTGTATAAAACTAGATACCATATATTGGAAAACATAGAATACTAACTCGAAAACATGAAGATTTAGGTTGCAGTTGTTGTCTAGGATGTCTGTGTGAACTGGTGCTTTTGTAATTGCTCACCTGAGGATTTTTACCATGGACTCTTTTTGCTTGCAGTTTAAGACAATATAGTTATTATTGAAAGTGATAATTTTATTTCTTCATCTGCTAGTAAGAACAATTGTCTGATTGATCTTGTTCTGTTAATCTTTTTGAATACCTGTGTTTTTATTAGACTGCTGATAGTTAGCAGCATATGAACTTTAGTAGCTTTCCATCTTTTTGTGCTTTTTACGACTGAAATGACATACCATGTATGGCATATAAAACAATTGGTGCTTGGCACAGCTTCCTTCTCCTCCTCCTCATCTTTTTTTTTTTGTTGTTGTTGTAGGGTTGGGTCATTGGTTTACATCTATTTTTAAAGCTTGTTGCCTTTTGTTCATGGTGATTGTTTTGGGAATTCCTTTTATATTTTTATTTCTTACTTATGTTTTGCAGGCTGGTGCTTCCTTGGAATCGCTGGCAAAAGGTGCAGTACAATTTTCTCGAAAATTCACTGTCCGAGAGATACAAGATCATTGGTATTCTCTCCTTTATGATCCAGTTGTTTCTGCCGAGGCCGCTTTTCACATGACTGAGTTTGAACGGTCTACATTAACTCTTCCATCAAAATACAGTAGAGCTGGAAATTCAAAAGAAAATAAATATTTTTCAGGGAAGAGGAAAACTGAAAGTGTTCGTAGTTGTTACTATGCTCTGCGTAAAAGAATTTGCAGCGAACCATTTAACTCCATGGATTTGAGTTTTCTTGTTGCCCCTGATAATAACAATTATGTTGGCAATGAATATGAGCAGTTATCCCAACAATGCACGCTTGGAGATCCAGTTACCAATCACATTGTTCATCAGGAGTCTAATTTGGACATCATGCATCATGCTTTTCCAGAAATTATGGATGGTGGTCATGCCCATGCCTTTGATACTCAATTCCAGAATATAGTTCAAGAAGACTATCCAATGGAGCAAGACAATATACATGAACACATTCCCCATATACCTGGAGAGGGTCTGTCTAACACTGAAATCAGGACCGTGGTTAGGGAATTCAGTCAACAATTGCCATTGAATGATGATATAGTACATGGGTGCTCTAACTTTGATGGAGAGGAAGTCCTTCAGTCACCAGTTCCAGACCGTGGCTCGTCATTTCACAATTTGGAGTACCCATCTCCACTTCATGAAATGCCAATGTGGAGAATGGATGAAGTGATTTCAGCGCCTTATATTCCAAATAATCTTGGATTATGCGACAAAGATCTGCACCCGGGAGATACCTTTTCACTTCTCGATGGTGGTGATATTAAGAATACATGCTCAACAGAATATGATGGTCTCCATGAAGACACAAAGTTAAAAATGGAAATGCTGACTGATGTGCCACAAAATTCTTCTAACAGCACAGAAGATTTTCTGGCTGAACTTACCAATTATTTGTCTAATGATGAGGAAGTGTCAGGTGTGGATGTTGATGGAAAAGATTTCAGCACTGATCCTTACATTGCCTGTCTCAATACAATTTTATTGAGTTCACCTAATAGTGAAAATGAAAATCACATGCCCAATGTAGCTGAACCAGAATCAATAATATCAGCAGACTGTCTAAACAATCACTCTGGTGTGTGTCCAGGAAACTTGTTGGAGAATAGGGGGTCTCACTACAGTGTTGGTGTATTCTGTAATTCTGAGATGAAGTTTGTTTCATCTACATCGGTTCTAGACCCCCATCCTGAGCTGAAAGATGGGGTTATTTGCTGTGTTCTCAACACCGAGGACACAGAGATCCCATGCAGTGGTGATATAGTCTTCCCCACTGACCGGCACCCAAGAGCAGATGCCTCCTTTGCATCGAGAAATTCTCAAGATGCTGCCAAACCAAATTCTTTATTTGTTAAGGAATTACCAAGTAACAACAAAAGTGGCGAGGCTCCAGTAGGTGTGCATAGGGATCTAGATAATCCTAGACAACCACGCGCATCTTCTCAGATGACCAGATTAAAGGTGATGCCAGAGCGTGGTCTTCTCAATCCTGTAGGTGATCATGTTTTGAAATTTGAGTTGCCCAGAAGTGATCACAGGGATGGTGCTGGTTTTGCTTCTGGTGGTTCAACTAAATTTATTTCAGCAGACACTAAGATGGAAACTCTTGTTCCTGCTAAACTGAAGGAAGAACCTACAGAAACTCCACCGGTGAAGCATATGAATCATGACTCAGCTGATTCTTTAACAGAGAGGCTGGACTTCGTTTCTGATTGCTTTACATATCCCCAGACAAATGTGTCTGCTGTTAAACAGGCAGAAGATGCTCCAGCTGGAGCTCATCATCAAGCATCACATATGAAAGTGGGCTCTTCAGATATTGGTTCTTTAGAATTAGTGGTAAACCATTCAATATCAGATCCAGCTGAGCCACCTATCCAGAGTGATGATGATGTACCGTATTTTTCAGACATTGAAGCAATGGTAACCATACACTAACCTTCTAACAGTTGGGTGATTATTTGGTTTCTTTTGACCATTTCTCCTTATTTTTTATAATATAAATTTGTCATTCCACTTGTTATCAGATACTTGATATGGACTTAGAACCAGAAGACCAGGATTTGAATTGCAGTGAGGAAGGTAATATACAGTCTGCTTAGTACCTAGCAATTACTTTTCTTATGTATGGGGATCCACTGGAAACATTCCAAAAGCTTTACAATAATTCTCTGTACCCTGCTAGTCCTTGCCATGCTTGAAGTCTGTTATAGCATGATGATACACTTTGGTGCTATCTTTTGCATCTTGGGGTTGGGGATGTTCTTACAAATCTCAAGCATTATTTTCTGTATCTGTTTTTCCTTTTATTTGAGTGCCCATTGCTTTTTTTTCTTTCTTGAAAATAAATGCTTTATTAGATCATAGATGCTCAAAGTAACTTGGACAGGTGTGTATCGCTTAATCACATCATATTTGTAATATTGTTTTAATTTCCGACACGAGGAGAGAAAAATGAAGACAATCTCTATGATGTTGTAATCTGCACAACAATGAAAATACAAGCATATGTTGCCTGTATTGATAGTTACTTTGATTTGATTGAAGTTCTATCTCAATATTCATAACTGAAATCATTGAAAGATATCACATACACTAGTATCTTTGTGTTTGTTTGTGCCTTTTAAGTGCACATGTTTTTGTGCTTTATATTGCTATTTTTAACTGAGTTTATTGACTTGCATTTGAAAAGTAATGCACTGTAATCATGCATTGTATCTAAGCTTCAATTGTTCTCTGCAGTCTCAAGATATCAGCATGAGGACATGAAGAGAGCAATCATAAGGCTGGAGCAGGGTGCTCATTCATGTATGCAAAGATCCATTGCATCTCATGGAGCATTTGCAGTTATATATGGCCGCCATTCAAAACATTATATTAAGAAGCCTGAGGTATTTCAAAGCTGCAAACTTACTTAATTGCTTACCATGTGGGGTATTGGCTCTAAAGAGTCCTGGGTTCCAACATGTAAGAAAATATCAAAATTCTCAACTATAGGTAAAGTTAATATGGAGATTTCCGGTGGGTATTTAAGTCATTTTAGGAATCTTGTTGCACGGTTAACAAATCTTTGCGCGTGAATAACATTTCCTGCTAATTAGGAGTTAGGAATTATGTTTATTTTTCGTTCTTTTTAATTCTAAGACTATGCAACCTCAACAAGATGCCATTTTTTGTATGGAGCTTAAATATTGAAGCTAAATATAATGTTTGACAGCCCATAAAGCTAAAAAAATCATGTCTTGGGTTGGCAAGTAGGATTAAAGTGCCTGTGAATTTCTCGTTGCCATGCAGGTATTACTTGGTAGAGCAACAGAAGATGTTGCTGTCGACATTGACTTGGGAAGGGAAGGCCGTGCTAATAAAATATCTCGACAGCAGGTGAGATTTGTCCAAGTTTATTGATGTATTTTAATAGCACTGTTACTGGCTTATTCTCGTTTTCTTTTTTGTCTGAAAGGTTTTAGAATTCAGTTTTTTTTTTTTTTGTTTCTCCGGTCCTTCATTTGCATTTTTTTGTTAGTTTTTGTAACTTAAAGGACTTGTTGGGTTTCTTTCAATCATTTTGTCAGCATTTACTAAATCAACAAACTGGTAAATTAAGAAAATTTGTTTGTTAAGAGTCATGAAAAGTGAAAATTGTGTATTAAGATAGGTTGAAATTGATGATGGTATTTACATATTTTTTCTTAACAAAATTGTAATCATAGCAATGCAAAATTACATGAAAATGAAACCTTGCGATTGCCTTGCTGGCCATTCAAGAATACATGTGGGAGTTTTGGATCTTGAAGTGCTGTAAACCAAAAGATTTGAGTGAAGCTCACTCAAGTTGTAGTCGCCAAAAAGAATGAAGTAATCTTTTTGAATTTAACCTCCTTTGGCTCCATCATGCACACCAGGCTTTCACCCTGCTAAATTCCAATGTCTCTTATTTTTACCCTTCTCTGCTAGTCCACTAAGGCGCTTACTTTTTTCTTTAATTGAAGTGCATTTAACTTGTTCATTTATCTTGTCTAGGCCACTATAAATTTCGACAAAAGTGGATCTTTTTATCTAAAAAACCTTGGCAAGTGCTCTCTCTCAGTGAATGACAAGGACATAGCCCCTGGACAGAGTCTAAGCCTTTCTTCTGGTTGTTTGATTGAGGTTTGTTGAAATAGATCTTTCTTCAGCATTATGCATGGTTAATAAGTTCTTGTTGTGTAGAATTTTATGTAGCGATCTCTGCAATTTTATCTATACTGAACTTTTTGTTGGCTTTTTCCATGCCTGCTTTTTACTTATCAGGGTTTATGCAAGTAATTTTTAACAATAACAAAATCGGCCATTTATCATGACTAAGTTTAAACTTCGTGTAGATAGAATGAAACTGGTGCCATCTTTCTCTAAGGCTTCTTACAATGAATGAGACAACCCTCTTCATTTTGTTGGTACTGCCATCTTTAGAAAGAGTATTTATTGTCTTGAATTGATTTGTCTTGAATCTTTAATGGAGTTTTCTTTCTTGTGTACCATTCATTCACCTATCATTGAGAATTTCACAGTTTCTGTAAATGCACCTGTAAACTCTCTTCCTCTTTTACCCAGCTGCCCAATGGCATATGCTATTTGGTTTTTCGTAAAACCTAAATAGTTCCTCAATGCTGAGAATTGACCACAAATTTGCACTCTAGTACATCAGTTTTTTCACAGCCCACATACATGACCACCATTAAACAGCATCTGTAGGTCCCGGTGGAAACATTAAATTGTTTTCTGCTAACATTAACAAAGGCAATTTATTTTGTTGCAATTGTACACTGACGTCTTATGCTTTTTATCCCCTACACGCTTTATTCCTCAACATTTTTTCATGCACTATACACCTAATCGTAAGTAATTTCTCGGAGTTTGTGATTTTGCAGATAAGGGGAATGCCTTTCATATTTGAGATAAACAGAACTTGTGTGAAGCAATATCTAGATAGCACTGCCCAGAAGAACCAAACCCAGGAACACCTGGTTTGAATCGCACCACGAATCAGAACGTCTTCAGAAGGTGCCAAGTTTTTTTCTCCTTGTGCTTTCTGGGTTCTTTCTGTAAGCTATGTCCACTCTGCTGCATGTAGATCCACTGCCTTCGAAAGAGGGGGTAGTGTTCTCTCATGACAGAAACGTTTTTTCCACACGGTGTTTTTAACATTTAGAAACTTATATAGAGATTACCAGCAAAAATTGCATCGTCCTCACCCATCTCTCCTGCGAATTTCTATCAAACAAAAGTGACACGTGATGCTGATGATTTACTTGCTTGGGCTCAAGTAAGCATTGAACTTTGATTTTCCTCCTCATCTCCCCGTTTCTCTGTGGAATATTAAATTTGAACCTGCCAAAGAGTCTCATTTGAAGGACAAGACTGGAAACAAACTTCAATCTCCCATCAAAGTCATTTCTCAATCGCTCAATGTATTCCCACTCTCACAAAATTAAACTTGTGCTCTCTTCTTTACCTATCAGATTGATTTTGTTTTGTAAGACAACAGTTTGCAAATACTGACTGGTGAGTTTGCATTCCTTAATGATTTGCTGCCAAAAACTTGAAATTTATTTTATTTTATTTTAAATTAATTTTTTGATATATATATATTTTTTGATGGGTTGATGTTAAAAATAATATTTAAAAATAAAAAAATATTATTATAATGTTTTTAATAAAAAACAATCTTAAACATCTTCCGTACGCAACAGTGTTCTGAGCAGAAATATGCAGAACCACCTGAACCGGCTAATCAATTTCTGTATCTATTGGACGCGCTCTCTCTTTTTAATTTTTGCATGTACTCTTCAATTCATGCCGAGTCAGAGGATCTCACATGGGACCCTGCTACATTCCTTGCAGTCTAAGTCCAACGGTTTGAATATGACTGATGGCCGTCGTCATATCTCACAACTCTATCTCGTCTCTATAAAAGAAGTAGTCCAAAAAACAGATTCACACGGCACAATCTTCTAAACCCAGATCCAATATTCACTCTTTTTCCCCCATCTACGTTTATCCAGTCACTCCTTGTGAAAATGTCAATAAGCATATGCAATCTCAACCTCTCTCTACACTATCTCCTTTTGATGATCACTTTACTGCTGCTTAAAGTAGATTCAAGAACACACCCTGGAGACATACGAGTGCTCAAGGATCTAAAACATGGGCTGCACCCCGATTCCATAGCTCCCGGATCTTGCTTGAGCTCGTGGGACTTCTCGGTGGATCCTTGCGATCATATTTTCAGTGACAGATTTACTTGTGGGTTTCGGTGTGACTGGGTTGCTTCTGGTTTCTTCCGAGTCACTGAGATCACTCTTGACTCAGTGGGTTACTCTGGTTCACTCTCTTCAACCACCTGGAATCTGCCTTACTTACAAACTCTTGATGTAGCGGACAACTCCTTCTATGGCTCAATCCCAGACTCGCTTTCCAACCTCACTCGGCTCCGTCGACTGAGTCTCTCGATGAACTTGCTTTCTGGCGAAATGCCCGTCTCTCTCGTGTCTCTCGCCCACCTCGAAGAGGTTTATCTTGATAGCAACAGTCTCCATGGATCCGTACCATCAAGCTTCAACTCTCTTGTAAGCTTGAAAAGGCTCGAAATCCAAGAAAACAATCTCTCTGGCGAGTTTCCTGATCTGGGTGCTCTCAAAGACTTGAATTATCTTGATGCTAGTGATAACCAAATATCTGGTGAAGTTCCTTCAACACTGCCAGTGTCTCTTGTTGAGCTATCTATGAGAAACAACAACTTGCGAGGAAAGCTACCTGTTTATGTTGGCGATTTGGAGTTCTTACAGGTCTTGGATCTCAGTCACAACAATTTATCAGGTCCTATTTTGTCAGTTCTTTTTGACCATCCTTCTCTTCAACAACTTACCCTTTCCCATAATAATTTCACGTTCCTGCAAGTTCCAGGTACAGTGGGTCTGACAAGCAAATTAATAGCTTTTGATTCGAGCTATAATGATCTTAGAGGCATATTACCAGGTTTTTTGTGTTCTATGCCGAAGTTATCAGCTTTGTCTCTAGAGAATAACAAGTTTACTGGAATGATACCAACCCGGTATGCTTTGAAAGTGGCTGTTCCTGGGAGCAATTCGTCCTCGTTGGAGAGGCTATTATTAGGTGGGAACTACTTGTTTGGTCCCATTCCAACTGCTCTGATGGATTTGAAACCGGGCTCTGCTAATGTGAGCTTGGTGGATAATTGTTTGTATAGGTGTCCTGATACCTTCTTCTTTTGTCAGGGTGGGGATCAGAAGTCATTGGTGGACTGTAAGAAGAGATTCCAACCTGTGATGCCTTGGATTAGAACACCAAATTAACTAACCACATTTGTATGATAATACAATATTTTACTTTGAAGTTTTGTCTCCATTTTTCGAAGTTTAGATAGCACTTTTAGAAAAAGATCGATTATTGCTTGCGCTAGCTGTTGATTGAATCAAAATTTGTTAGACATGAAAAAAATATCCAGGTGTTAATGTGCTGTTTAGCAAAAATATAAATACATTGATTGACCTTATGTGACTTATCAATTTGGCAAGTCTAAAAATAATCTGGATGATTGATAAAAATAAAGTTTTACTGAAAAATTAAGATAGTATTTTTTGAAATATATATATAGTATTTTTTGAAATATATATATTTCAAAAAATACTATCTTAATTTTTCAGTAAAACTTTATATATATATATATTAGATCAACTCAACTTAGCTTATCAAACCCATTATCTGGGTCATGAGACCCTAATAACTCTATAGAAAAATCAAAAAATTATTAAACTCAATTTTCAATTAATTTAATATTGAAGGATGAAATTAAAAATAAAATTCAAATAAGAAAATGAAAAGAGTCAATTGAGTTTCACTTGTCAAATTTGGATAATAAGACAAAAATAACCATTTATTAAAGGATAAAATAAAATAAAAATATAAAATACTAATGTCGCCCAAACAAACTCATGACCCGAGTCATAAGATTAAAATAACTTTATAGAATACAAACTAAGAAATTATTAAGTTTAATCTATAATAAACTTAATGTTTAATAGTAAAATTGAAAAAATAATTAAAAAAATACTCATGATCATAATCATAAAACTATGATAATTCTATAGATAACAAATCAAAAAATAATTATATAATTCAATTTCTAATCAATCCAATGTTAAAAGATGAAGTTGAGAAAAAAAAAATTAATATGGCTAACCAAGAAAACTCACAACCTAAGTCATGATACCGAGATAATTCTATAGAAAACGAGTAAAAATAAATTATAAAAGTTAAATAATCAGAAAACTAATGATTAAAAAAAAAAACAAAGCTTGAGATATCTTAAAAAACGAAAGAAAGAAGAAAGTTATTGAAATTTCGAGAACCGAAGTGAGAAAACCTAGACATTTCATTATTCATTATCACACTGAAATACGAAGATTTGTTTCATTCAAGTCTCACAATGTTATTGATTGTGATATCTCATTAACTATTGTACATAACTTAAGAACTAGATTCGGTTAGGTGGCTTTTATTCATTAGAGCACAATAGAGTTTAGAAAAATATAATAATGATAAAGTTATATACGAGGATAATTATCTTTGTCTATTATTTTTTATTGGAATAAAGTATTTACGATGACAAAACACCATCACTAATTTTTAGAGATTATTTGATATTGTGGTTGAAATTATGTTTTATGCATTTGTTTTGTCTTGAAAGGGTATTAAATTGATGTTTTTTTAGTGTTTGTTGATAATTTTAATATGCTAATATAAAAAATTACAAAAAATTAAGAAAAATTATTCTGATATATTTCTAAGCGAGAAATAATTTTAAAAGCTATCATGCACCATAGTATCAAACACACACCTAAACTTGCATAGGACAAGGGCTATAAGAGTGACAAGTCTCGGTCAATATATAAAAGCGAAGACATGTATTTTTTTTAAGAAAAAGGAGAGAAAAGGAGGAAGATGAAATGATCATCAATGGCAAATTGTCAATCATTTATTACCATATGTCATAGTAGGAGAAAGAGAATATAGCGACACTTCTAAAAGCACGATAAAAGATCATGTTTGATTATTGGGTGGTGTCACGCACGCCACGTCACCCATGCTCCAATGAGGATGAATACACGCTAGTAACTTTTCAGAATTAAATATTATGAAATAAAATTTTCAAAATATTCTTCATAATCCTCCTGAAAATTACAAACAAACTCATGTGAGAAGATAAAAATACCCCTAAATCTATATTTTTACTGCTCTAAAGCTTGTGAAAAGATGAAAAAACTAAGGTAAAAAACTCTAAATTATTTTAAATTCCTGTGCATAAAAGAATGAAAAAAAGTCATATATACTTGGCAATATCTTAATGATCAAATAACCACAGAAAAAACCAAAATAGTCCAACAATCAAGCCTTTTATTTTTTTCAATTTAAAAACAAAATAATCATTTTATCGTAGCAATTAATGATAATCCGTGTCTATTACAACAGCAAAATTAACAGGCATATGAAGTTTGTGTTGATATATTAAACTAAATAATAATAAAAATATTGTTTCTCGTATGAAAACGAGGATTTGGCATCCCATGTTTGTCTTCCTTTGCTCTGGAAAAACGACTAGCTAGTGAAAATGTTTTATCAACCCTCACCCACGATATGTCTAATCAGTCTGTGTGACTCAGTGCTGCACTGCACACTACTAGTTTCAGCTGAGTGGACTCGTGAGTGTAGGGCTCCATTGAAGACTTCTTTATTTTCTCTCTCATCAGGATTCGATGAGGCTGTTATTCAGTGTAGGGCTAGTGAGTGGTTGGTATTTTCTGCTAGGGTTTCTGTGCATAACATTGTTTAAGGTGATCTAGATCCAAGACTAAAATAGTAAAGCTTTGTGTTATCAGTTAATGATATCATCTAGTAAGTACTACCAGTACTGCCCAACACATCCCATTTACCATTTTTTTTAAAAATATATATAGCGATGTACTTCAGATACTGAGACTTTGTCTCTCAACTGGTAGCTCCTCCATGTGCACTTCTTTTATAACCTGCAAGCTGACTATGACCATCTGGGTTGAAAACAAGAAGATGATAATTTTAACTGATATAGTGATAAAAATTTATAATTAAAATATTTGATTTAAGATTCGAGCAATGTAGTTGTCAATACGATGATTACTAGAGATTTACATAGTTATTAACTTTGAGATTCGAGAGATTAATCAAGATATACACAAGCTGACTCGGACATTCACATTAATAAAAAAAAAAGCTGCTAATTTTTTAATAACCCCAACAATTCTCAAATTTACTTCAATATCCCTGATCAAGTCAAGGGCTAGAGGCCTGACAAAGATGCAAACTTGATTACATGGAACTATTCTCAACGAAAATGATCATATGTCTATCCTTTTCAATATTATATTGATAGTTTGGGTTGCACTTTGATGCCTGCACGTCGATTTCTCGGGCCACCCAGTGTTTTGTTGACACTGATGTTTTCACGTATCAGTAGCCATTAATTTCGTGGAACAGCAACTTCTCCAGAAAAAAAAAATTATTCTTTCCCCTGCGGTTGTTTTTTGAGCACTAATTGTAGCAAAAAAAATGCTAACTCACCTTCGATCGATGCAGCCTGCCCAGGCCTGGGTTTTAAGCACTCACATAGCGGACAATATTCAGACATCTACATTCGGGCACCAATGATATATATTTAAAAAATTTCAAGTAGCTTGAGCAAGATTTATATACTGTATGATTAGTTCATTTTCTGGTTTTGATAATTCCATATATTATTTTTAACCAAGATGGTTCGAGACTGGAGTTTGATGCCTAGTACTTGTAAGAGATTTTTTTTATGAATTAATGAATTATCCAATGATTAAGTCAATGGTCTATTTAGAGAAAACATAGAGAGATACTATGAAAACAAATGTATAGTAAAAAATAAAGATTCTAGATATCTTTGGTTGAAGTATTTGTGTCTATTTATAGCTCATGAATCTTTTTATGAAGAGGAGTGACTTAAATATAATATTGCTCTAATAATATAAAAGAGATAATTTTTTTATTATATATTTTTATATTGATGAAAAAGATACATGGTGTGTGTGTGTGTAAATATGGTAGATTTTTAATATTAATATCAGTGAAAATATAATGTGTCCTTGAAAATTTTTAATACACCTAATAATGTACAAGAGACAAATTTAAAATATAACTGTATTAAAAAAAAAGAATTTATTTCCTTGCGGGTCCTAGAAAGGTGCATCATTTTCTTGTCTAAGCGCAAGAAAAATAGTTTTTTTTTTAGGATTTTCTAAGCCTATTAGATCTGAATTTTTTGGTAGCTTGGGCCTTGAGAGAGGTAATCAAAGATATTCCCGCAGTTTCGAGCCCACAGTAATTAAAGTTTCTAGCTATCAATCACTGCATGCAGGCGACTGTGTTTCACAGGAGTTAGTATATATAGTTAAATATTCTCCTCTTCGCAGAGTTCCGACTACTCTGCGAGAATATTGGCCACTACTCCATCAAACACTCCGCCCACGTCTTCGTAGAAATCATTTGTCCCGATCAATGACCATTTGCAACTTGGCAACTCTATGAAGAACTACTCTACTGGAAAATTACCTTTATTGTTTCTTTAAATGTTTTTGGCAGAACATTTTCTGTGTTAGGAGAGCCAATTGTTTCCCACATGTGGCGTAGCTAGCCCTTCTCGCAGCGAGCTGTTTTTGACCGATATGCTCGAAGGTACCACAAATAGTTGACTGGTTTGATCATAAAGCAGCTTTTAACATGGAATTCTTGGACATCTCTGTTAGTGGTTGGGTGGATCTAGGACCAGTACAGACTTTCTCCACCCCAATCCAGCCTGATGGTGTAATAAAGCATGCGTACCAAACTTACAATAAGTGTTTATTATTCAAACATCATTGTATTTACAGAGCTGAACTTGTCTACTTGATAGAGTACTGTGATGGTGGTGTAAACCTATTTCTTTGGCATAGTACTGGTAAAAAACATCCCTGAAATGGTTTTTCCATAACTCAGAGAAGCTCTTGGGCATTTTTATGGCCCCTCATGATCTCCCATCTCTTCCATGAGACCCTTTGTTCAGAAACAAGAGCTTCTGACGATTGCCTTAATTGGATGTCGAGTTAACTCAAAGAGCACAAATACTTTGCGAGTCCCAATTTTAGATCTCGGTCAATGGCCCCGTGTTTGGGGGACTAGCTAGTCGATGATGCATCAATTTGGAGGCAAATTGTGTGATCAATTAGCAATTAGCAACACCTATAAAGTTTAAACATGTAGATTTCATGACATTGTTGCTTACATTTAAGAGGGTTTTTCTGAAAAGATAAATAAATAAAAGACAAAAACATATGATCTATCGAAGAGATAGAAACAAAAACATTAGTAAGGGTGATGCAAGGAACTTGGAAAGTAAACTTGTAGCTACACAACCAGTGAGGGAGGCAAAAAGACTTCCATTTCGAGGGTTAGCTGCAAATTACACAGAACCAAATACCATAATCCGTAGAAAAAATCCCGTAGTTTCTGTCCAGCAGTAAACCTTATGGGACGCATCCAATGTTCATTATTATTGAAGATAATGAGGAACCTTTTCTGGCAACCAAGAGTTTATTCCCCATACCTTGTCAGTTCTAGAATATTATTATTGCTACTAATTAATGAATATATTGCGCATCCCCACTCTCCCACTCCCACAAAAGCCCGCACTTTACCAGCCAATCCTAGCTAGAGCTCTTTTGTACTACAAACTTGGTTGTACCTACAATATTTCCCAGCATGTTACCCTCCCTCTCTCTCCCTCCATCGATGCACAAGCTTGATAGCTAACGCGCGCATGTTAAGGGATTGAGTTTTCAATGACGGGGACGTACAAGTTTCTGAACTAATTACTTGATAGCCATTGGTGGGCAATTTCAATGCAGTAGAAAAAAAGATAAACAGGAGACATCATTAGTTGGTGAATGATGGGTGTGCTTTTCATATGAATCCCGCAATATTATACCATATATTATGCCAACTAACATTAAATAAATATTGTCAGTGACTTCAAGCTGTCTACTACGCTACATTATTGCTATTATTTTATATATATATATATATATATATATATATATATATATATATATTTGTCAATGATTTAAAGCATAGAATAACTTTTAAATTGCTATTATGAAGGTGTGATATGGCTCATTAAACATGCTTATTGCTATAATTTATGTTATCAGCTCTTGCTTGGTTATGACGTCATAATTATTTTATGTGGTAGAAAGCGTGAAGAATAACAAAGTTTGGTATAAGTTAAAATATTTAAATATAAGAAATCGTTATTTCATAAATCCCCTAGCAAAACCAATATTAAAAAAAAAGCAATATATTTATTAAAAAAATTATCCCAATTAAGACTCATGCTATTATGAGTTGAGACTATTATTTCGTGGTAAATTCTTTCCGAAGTGGGGGGTAATATAAAACAAATCTCATAAAGTGCTACTACACTTTCAAGTATTAGGTAACATGTAAGCATACATATATCTGTCCCTGTCCCAGGGCCTAGGGTACAGATTCGAGTCCATAATATCGTCCAGATGAACGAATTAGGATCCAAACATGATTAAAATATTCGCGTCTTATCACTGCACAGTGATGCCGACAACTCTTTTTGCCCATCTTATTTTGCATTTCAACATTCCTAGTAACTGCCATCGTGTTTTGAAAATAATTTGTTTTTTTAAAATAAATAAAGAAAATGTTTTTTATTTATTTTAAATTGTTTTGTTAGTATTTTTAGATAATTTTAATATGTTGATATAAAAATATTTTTTATAAAATAAAATATATTATTTTAATATATTTTTGAATAAAAAGTAATTTAAAAAACATGTATCTTTGTTACTACATTGAGATTGTGAATCTTCTTTATAGCTAAAAGGCAATTATCTTAGACTTGAAAATTCTATTTTTTTTCTTAACTTCCCTTTAATTTTTGTTAAGTAATTATTGGATATAAATGATAGGTTGAGATATTCTTAATGTAACATATTAGGGTAAATAATAGGGAAAATAAATCTTAATTTTATTTATATCCAATGCTACTTAGCTTAAGAGGTTTATTGACATTAAAAGCGGGTTTGCTCCTAAGGTTATTCTTATTATTTAAAGGTTAAATTAAAGGGGTAATATAAAAGAAATTCTCAAGAAAAAAAAAAACTTCCAATACAACTGTACTTCTTGAAACAACTTGGGTCCATATATGAAAGTTGATCAGAAGAGGTGATGCTCTTGGAAGTGTTGAAGGCTGGACTGGTTTCCCATCTAACCACTGATCATAAATCACTGCTTCCACCCAACTGCATATTGTTCTAAATCCTTCTCGTTAAATGAGAGGTCGTTGATTGATCCTCCCACTTGTATACATGTGCCGTCTCAATTATACCAAGTGTGTGTGAGGCAAAATAGGCTAAAAAATCAAGTGATGCATCAATAATAACAATAATAAAAAATAAATAAAAAAAGTTTGAACAGCACTGTTCAAAAAGGGTGCGGTTCGACAATGTTTTTGACGAGCTTTCATTTCACTATGTCTATACGTCGTTAATCAGCGTGATGTGATGATAAATAGTTTAAGATCTATTTTATAAATTTAGAGTTCAAATTAGGAATAATTGAATTTTTACTTGTTTAATTCAGGCATGTAAAGAGTCCTTAAAAAAAGTGTAGTATAAGTCTGTACAAGTTTCAAGTCCAATAAATAGTATGAGTTCAAATCTCATCACCCTTTATTCTATTTAATAAAAATTAAACACAAAATAGTATGAGTTTGTACAAGTTTCAAGCCCAATAAATTTTTACTTGGAGAAGTGTCATAAAATAATATAAATTATATTGTGGAATTTTAACTTAATTAATAGTTTAAATTTTTAGGTGGTTATAATTATTTAATATTTAATATAATCCAAAAAAATAAATAAAAGATTTATTCAGAGTTACACAATGTATTACAGAGCACAGCTCTAGAGAAACAGTCGACCGATACACTTATTTTAGCACCCAAGAATTGCTTGAATTCATAACGCACGCCTTTAGAGGCATCCCATGCTCCCCAATTACAGCACAGGGAGAAGGTCCCGTAGCCCTCGACTGGGGGAGGAGTGGAAGATATTTAACGAACCTTAGAGGCTGTTTGGCACGGCTTTTTTTATGCCGTGCCGCAGCTTTTGCTTTTTTTATTTTTTTTATTATTTATTTTAAATGAATATGTTTTGTTGTTTTTAGATCATTTTAATGTGCTGATGTCAAAAATAATTTTTAAAAAATAAAAAAACATTATTTGAATGTATTTCGGCACAAAAAACACTTTAAAAAGCTACCACAATAGCTCTCCAAAACAGGCCCTAGGGGATCAAGTTGACTTGATCGGAGCCTTGTGCTAGTAGCGCTACATGTCGATCAACTGGTTTTTTATTATTATTATTATTATTTCAAAGTTGGAATTAGTGGTAACAATAACAAACCTTTTTTCCCCGTGATATATTTTGTTTTGAATTTCTACAGTTGTGAAATGGAAAATAGTTGGCAATCATTTATTTTAATTGTATTCGAAGTTTATTAAAAAAATTAGGTAAAGTTATCAGAAAATGTTATAGTCATCCAATAAATACCATAAAAGCTCTCAAAATTATCATGTAAAATAACATATTTTAAATTATCATGTCACTGATTTCTATGGTTTTATTTATTATTACATTATCAATAAATTTAATAATTTTAAAACAATAAAAGATATATCTAGATCATGTCCTCTCGGCAAAAGAGCATCCATCAACATTAGATTAATGGATTTAAGGAAATAAACTTTATAGTTTAAAAAACAAATGAGAAAACAAACCTTATTAATGCCTTTCAAACTAATCAGGGTTAATTAATAGTAAAATTATATTTTTAAAATTAAAAAATTAAAAATTAACTGTTACCACCGTACCATACATTCTCGTCAAAACTCTTATTTCCCTTTAACATATACAGAAATTCTGACAAGGACAACATGGACAGTCACAGTCCCACCGAGGGAAAAGACGGTTTGAGGATTTGATTCCGCAACTAAAAAAAAAAAAAAAAAAAAAACCAGCTTGGCAGTGGTACCGTTCTTTTTTATGAACGCGCTTTTCTGGCCAACTTGTGCTTAATTTTATATATCAACAATTTAACAATTATATAAATCTTTTATTATTATTATAATTCCAACCTCAAATAAACAAAAAAACAAAACTTTTGGTCCCAATTTTTATTACTGAATCAAGTATTAGATGGTTAGAGTTGTCCTATTCTTAAACATGGGATCTCATGACCCACTTGCTACTGTGCATGTGCCTTGTCTTACAGTACTTTCTAGCTTCTATAATTCAGATTGAAAGGACACGTACTAAAAGACAATCCTTCACTGCAGAGTTTCACACAGCCCAGAGGATTAAAAACGTAGAAAAACTTAACCCTAACAACTCACACAGCCACATGCCTCTCCATTCACGCAAGAGACATCTTTTCAGTTTTTTTTTAAAATAAATTAATATTTTTTTAGTTGTTTCATGTATAATATAAAAAATTAAAAATATATTATTTTGATATATGTGTCGAACACTTAAAAAAATAAATGTTTCTCATATTTTTTATTAGGTTTAGCGTTTGTTGGTTATTGTTGTAGAAATTACTTTTTATTTTAAAATATATTAAAATAATATATTTTTTACTTTATACAATTTATTTTTTAAATACAATGATATAAAAATACATGAAAAAGATAGTTCAAAGAGAATAATTAAAAAAAAATCAAGTTTTTTCAATAATATTTTTAGAACACAAACAAACGTTTTGGTGAAACGTTTTAAATTTGGTGAAACCAATTCCTCTGTCTTTATTCTAAACCCCCCCCCCCCCCCCCTCTATTTTATTAAAATATTAAAAAAAATTATCAATTATTTTTTGGGGGTTTAGGTTAAAAAAAATCAGAAAAAAACTAATAGTTTGAGCCCTATGAATTCCCTTAATGAGTAATAAAAATAAAAAGAATTTTTTATAAAAAATATAAGGAAAGATTTAACCGAATATTTTAAAAAGTACAGAACCCGGGTATAATTTTTAGCCGAGAAAGCACAAATCTTTGGAACCTTCACTGTCTGTGCTCTGCGTTACTGATTACTGATTTGACTTCACCAGTTCAACCACTCATGTGGTGCTAATCGTATATTTATCATCTCTCTCCCTTCCCCTCCAAATTTTAGCCCACCCCACCGTCTCTCTTCTCTCCCCGTAGAATCAGACTGGCTTGATCTGATCTCAGAGAGAGATAACTCTCGATGAAGATCCAGTGCGACGTTTGTAGCAAAGAAGAGGCATCGGTGTTTTGCACCGCAGACGAGGCGGCCCTCTGTGACACCTGCGACCACCGTGTCCATCATGCCAACAAGCTTGCTTCGAAGCATCAACGTTTTTCCCTTCTCCATCCTTCCTCGAAAAACTTCCCCGTCTGTGATATCTGCCAGGTTTCCCCCCCTATTTGACTCTTCGATTATCATTTCTTGATAAATCTTTCTGGGTCTAATTGATTTCTTGTTTCCGTTTTTCAGGACAAACGGGCTTTCTTGTTCTGTCAACAAGACAGGGCGATTTTATGCAGAGATTGTGACGGTCCAATACACACAGCAAACGAGCATACCCAGAAGCATAACAGGTTTCTTCTCACAGGAGCCAAGCTCTCTGCTACATCTTCTGTTTACATGTCTTCTTCCTCCTCCGTGACCAGCAGTGGTGATCTTGTTCCTGACTCCAAGTCTCAAAAACATCCGCCGCAACAATCAATCAAGAAACCCGTGTCTGTTGCTCCGGTGAACTCCAATCCACCTACAGTTCCCAGTACCTCGTCGACAAACACAGTAGTAAACAAGGGTGGGGATAATTTGGTAACAAGTGAAGGGTTTGGTTCGACGACAAGCAGTACTATTTCAGAGTACTTGATGGAGACTCTTCCCGGGTGGCACGTTGAAGAATTTCTCGATTCCTCTCCCACTACTCCCTTTGGTTTCTGCAAGGTGTGCATTCGATTCTCTCCTTCTTGGTCAATTGTCTGCTAATTATTACAGTTTTCAGCTTTATTACCAGAAGGGAGAAAATTGATTACCTTGATATCTTGCTTGAAATTTTTAGAAATTTATGTGATTTGTAGATTGATGATGGGCTCTTGCCGTATATGGGCACTCATGATCTGGAACGCGATATAAGTTATTTCTCATCAGAAAGTTTGGGGCAGTGGGTCCCCCAAGCACCACCTCCTCTATACACGTCTCAGCAGTATTACTATCCACAATCGGTGGGGCAGAGTGGATTCAAGGAGACAAAAGAGACCACGAACATGAAAGCTAGCAGAAGGTTTACAGATGATGCCTTCACTGTTCCACAGATAAGTCCTCCATCCATTACTGGCTCCAAGAGATCCAGGCCCTTGTGGTAGCGCCAAATTTTCATCAATCTCTTTTAAATTTTAATTATCAAGAACAAGGGCTTGTTCTTTGTAGTTTTGATCGCAAGGCTTCCGGTCAAGTTTCTTTTTAGTATTGGGTTTGAGGTAGTCTTCTTGTATATCACCAGCTTCTCCCTGCGTTGTCCAGTCCAAACTGTTCTATGGCTTTTGAATGGCTTTTGTACTTGCAAAGGTGCAGCCATTTCTGCAAATATGGATAAAATTTTCAGAGCTTTTCTCTTCAGAATGAAAAATGACTTGTTTGACATCGCTTTTGTTTGTCTTTTGTACTTGCAAGGGTACAGCCATCTTCTGCAAATCTATGCTTCTTGATTTGTTTTCAAAAATATTTTTTATTTTAAAAATATTAAATTAATAATTTTTTTTATATAATTTAATATAAAAATTAAAAAAAAAACAGCACGGTATCATATCCTGAAAACATCTATATGATGACCAAACGACAAATAATTTCTTCCGTCAGTAACTAATCAAAGAAGTGATAGTTTAAGATTTTTTTTTTATTTAAGAAAACTAGCAGCTTTGAAAAGAAAAAAAGAAAATTAAGTAGTACAAGTGAAATAAAAAAGGAAAAAATATTATTAGGACCCGTTTTTTCTTAATCTAAAAACGCCCGTCTACAGCCATTTTTGAGAGAATTAAAATTTGATGGCATTAAAAAAATCTAAATGCAAGCAAATTAAATGGTTTTTACAAAGACCGGAAAACTTTTTATTAATTTATATATTCTTTTTAGATTTTTCTTTCTTGTATTAGTTTGTGAAAACTCCCACAAGAGAAGTCTCCATTTCTTAGATTTGAAGGTGGGGAACTGTAGAAGGGAGAGCTTAAATGGAACAAGGAGAAGATAAATATGGTATGATGATGATAAACGAAGGTGACTTGTGATCGGATAAGGATGATGGCTTGATTTTGTCTTATAATGCACGCAATTTCCTTGGTGGGCTCTTGTTTCCACACATCAACTTGATCTACAAATAGCAATTTTGTTATGTGGCTTCCCTCCCTCCATGGATATTCACTCATGGAGAACGTTTCATGTTGTTATTATAGTTATTTTTTAAAAATATATAAAAATAATATTTTTTTAAAATTATTTTTTATAAAATAATATAAAAATATAAAAAATAATTAAAAATTAAAAATAATTTTTTAAAAAAATATTTCTAAAATGCATTGCTAAACATCCCCTTTGACCACCACAATTTTGGTAAAAACAATTTGACGAGGTGGTGGTGGGGGTGTTGAAACAAGCATTCCCTTCTTCAATTTGAATCGAAGTCAACTTTTGTTAGGTGCTAGAAATTATCATCATCAATTCCATCATCCTTGGTGAATATATTCAGCACATTTCTTTTATTCTGAGCAGTGCTCTTTACTGTCATCATCACAAAAGAAGGGGGTGGGGATGGTGCGGTGCATGATATTCCTAAACCCTATCCCTATAACAGCTAGTGGTCTAATATACGACAAAAGTTAGGGTAGATTCGACTCAAGGGATCTTCCATGAAGACTTGTTTCTCTATCCTAATCTTGTTCCATGGCTAGCTACGGTGGGGGCGGCCAAGTTTTCGGTCAATACCAATGTCCGATGTGATTGTCGGTCGGTCAGACAGTCTACCACGGGCTCGTAAAATTGTCTTATCTGCAGTGTCACTGTCTGCATCTCTTTACGGCACGCAATGATTTCTTTAAAATGAGTCCAATTATCTTGATAACAAGCTACATGCCTAGTTAAAAAATCCATAAACGAGCAGGTTCGGGCCAACTCTCAAACCACCCAGCAGAAGTGGATAGGATCCGACCCAATTGGGTCCATCAAAGTCAGTTTTGGTAACGCATAAAGGATGGCCTCTAGAACGGCTCGGTGCCGGTCCAAGTAAAGAAATTAATCTGGAGAAGGAGATGAGAGTGGAAAAAGAAGAGAAAAAATCATGTCTATCAGAACTCAGCAGATCATCCCGCGTCTATTTTAGCAAAACGAAATCAAAACACTCGTTGGAGTTTTGAAGCCATGTATGTTCGATGGATGGCAAGCCACATCCACAAGTTTCATCGTCCATATATATGCCAAGCATCATACATGCAAAATAGGGTGAAACATACTTGCTAATTTGATTAGGCCGAAACAAAATAAAATTAACAACATTGATACTAAGTGAAACATAATTGTTAATTTTATTTCAGTCGAAACATCAAATTAATACTTGGGGAAACAGAGTTCATCAAATTAATTTTCCATAACCGCATCAGAAAACAGCATCAAGTCAATATAAAGATGGCAAGCACAAACATCCAAATGCCAAAAATTCTAAGCACACACCACTTAGTTTACTTAAAGAGGGTACAAATCAACCTACCTAATCTGACAAACCCCGAAAAGAAAGGTCCGCACTCTTTCATCAATCATCAACGACGTCGTCGACAATGAGCCTTGCACATGTGTTGGCAATCGTAGAAGCAAGGTCCTCCGCAATGAAGAGGGCAATCTAATCTCATGCCTTTGCACCTTCCTTTTACCGTGCATTGTGCAAACTCTCCGAGCTTGTAGTCCTCGTTACTGAAAACTCTCTTCCTGTGCATCCGGTGGTTGTTGCCGCCTCCACCTCCTCCTCCTCCTCCTCCTTTCCCACCACACCCCCATTTATACCAACCACCCCCTCCTCCTCCACCACCGCCACCCCCACCCCCACCCCCACCACCACCCCATCCCCATCCCCATCCCCATTCACCTCCCCCTCCTCCCCCTCCACCACCACCACCACCACCACCACCTCCACCTCCCCCCCCTCCTCCTCCTCCTTTATAGTTTCCACCGTGCCTGTTTTTATTGTAGTTGACAACAGCTTCAGTGTTAGAAGTACTTTTGTTTTGACTTCCTTGTGGCCTGGCATGATCTAAAAAAGTGACATTGACTTTGTTATGACCAGCATTGCTGTTCGTTCCCTCGTCACCTCTCAACTCAACAGCTACCATTGCTAGAAACAAGAGAGCAAATAAGCTTTTGCTTCTCGTCCGTATCTCCATCTTTAATTTTTGGAGTGCCTTCTCTCAAATTGATGAGTTGCAATTATTTTGCACTTTCATGCCATGGCTCCATAGGTGGTTTATATATCACTCCTTTGACAGTTTGACAGCTAGATTTTGGACCCCACTTGATCCAGATCTCTAACAAAGTGAACTCCAAACAATCAAAGCTAATTCTGGTCGTCCAAAGAAGAAAAAGACTATGCCTTAAGGCTCACTTTTGTCCCCACCTAGTATGCAAGGATTCAAGGAATAAGATAAACTAAAACCCTCCACTTTGCATGCAGGAAACGCGCCCACCCCTGTCCACTATGATGGCGTGCGTGACTGTGGGCGTCAAGATATATAGCGTGCGTGCATGTTCTTGGTCTTTGATTGGGTCTAAACTCAAGAAAATAAAGAGTGAAAATGACTAAAAAATTCTAATCATTTTAATTTTTTTATAAAAAAATGGACTGATTGACTGATTACACTGAAGTAAAAGTACTAATTTGACTCACAATACCCCAGTAGCGCTTTAATTAGCATGCATCGACTTCTGTCTATTGCTTGACCATAACGTTTGGGAATTGAAGTGTGTGAATGAAGTTGCAGTCCAAAGAGAGCTGCTGCTGCTGGTGGTGGTGGTGGAGGAGGAGGAGGTTTGATTGTACTTGTAAGGTTCCTTGCAAAGGTATAAAAATTGATTGTATGTTGGTACCATCATACGCTACTATTCTCGGTGGGAGATATTTTTTTAATGAATTGAATGTCAGGATTCAGGCTCAAGTTTTCTTGCAAGCACCGACTAATTATTTTTTTCAAATTGGATTGTTAAATTTAATATATTGGTGAAGAAGAGTTTCAAATTGATCGTACATGCTAGAATATGAAAACAGATCGAGCTGCTGTTCAAATTGATGATGATGATGATGATAAGTGAAAAACGAGGCAATAAGTCGAGACATAAAAGTACTTCTCCGTTGTTATTGAAAGCTAGAACAGAAAAAGCCCATGCATCAATGCGGTTCAACATCTTTCAAACTTCCTTTTCTGAAGGAAAATAAACACTCTGGTTGGTTCCTACAAGATATGTATAAAGTAAACACAAAGCAAATTCTGAGTCAGATTCATGATTATTTGCGTATCTTTTAATCTGCTTTTTAAATTGATTTTTAGCTGAAAATATAATATTATATAAAATGTTGAGTTTTGCTAAGCCTGGTGCATAAAATAAATATAAAAGTAATATTATTTTAACATATTTTTAAATAAAAAACACTCCGTATTACCAAACACACATCACCAACCACAATATCCGCAATTGATAGTCTCTGCCAGTGATGACCCACTCGAAGGTGATGCCTCTTTCTCAACTGTGGCCATGGAGAGTTTGCATTATCATGCCATTTTGTTACCGTGGACTTTTATCCTCCAGGTCAATGCAAGAGCAGAAAAATTAAGGAATGCATTGTGGAATATAGCATAACAATTCAGCTGTTTTCAAACTGTGAAAAGGAAGATTCAAATAGAAGAGAAACAATCCTCTCGTAATTGTTGCTACAAAATGAAAACATCTTCCTGCTGTTCAAATTATGTAGACTGCAAGTGAGAAACCATTCAACTCAGATTCAAATAGAAGAGAAACAATCCTCTCGTAATTGTTGCTACAAAATGAAAACATCTTCCTGCTGTTCAAATTATGTAGACTGCAAGTGAGAAACCATTCAACTCATCACCGTCAAATGTTTTAGCACCTTGCCTCTCCAAATCAAACACAGATCAATTTATGCAGTATTATCAGTACCTTCGGAAGGCCATTCTGCCTGATGGGCACTCAATTGCCCTGTGGCCCCTCCCCCCGCAATTGTGGCAGATAATCATGGGACCTATACAATCCCTGCTCATGTGACCCACCTGATTGCATGTACGGCATATCACATCCCGATAACTGCTATTACGACCCCAGCCTCCTCTGTCTGGTAAACTATTTCCTCTTGTGCATTGCCTTGCCACATGCCCAGAAATGTTGCACAGGTTGCAGACAGGCTCATTCTGGCAGTCACGTGCCATGTGGCCAGTTTTCCTGCAGTTCTTACATGCTTTATCATTTGTGCAGTCAGCAGCAAAATGCCCTGGTTTATAGCAATTGTTGCACAGCCTCACATCTCCAGGTGAAGGATCAGGATTTGGGCAATCTTTGGCACGATGTCCAGACTTGCCACATGCGTGGCATATGCCCTCATTCGGACAGTTGCTTGCTACATGCCCAGGTTCACGACAATTCCAGCACTGCAGCTGTGTGGTGCACTCAGAAGCAACATGCCTGAAAAAAAATGAAACATGCATAGCTGAAATGCCTATCCAATGTATAAGAACATGGGGTCAGAAAGTGCAGAAAATTGCAAGCAGGAAGAATTATTACCCAGGAAGACCACAGTTGTTACAAACGGCAGCATTGGGGCATTCTCTTGCAAAATGACCAGCCCGCTTGCAATTATGGCACAAATTGGTTTGGCTGAAGACAACCAACAGAAATTAGAAAGACAAAATGACCTAAACGTAAAGCACATGCATCTAACTAACCTAAGAAGACAAAATCCTGTGATCACTGTCATTCACATCCATTATAGTTATTGTTTCACAAGATTTAATTTAAACAAACAATGGTTCTTCTGTATCATACCATTGCAGAAAAATGCCCTCCAGGTATTAGACTCGGTGACTGGTGATTTTATCTGTTTTTTTAGTGTTCAAACCAAATGCCAATCAAATCCAATGAAACTCAACTCTTAAAACAGAATGCATTATCCAATAGCAATAGATGAAAAAATGCAAAAGGAATATTTTTGTCGAAGTTGCATTAGTGTAAGAACTTCATCCAAAAATGATAAAACAGGAAACTGATTGTAACTGGCAGTTCCTTCTTGACTCTGTTTTTTTTAGTAAAACGATAAAAGATCCTTAATAACCAAAAATTGACTCCAACATTGAGCAGAAGTAAACTTGGTTGTTTTGTGTACCAACCAATTGCATAAATGATAAAAGGTAAAAATAACAAAAAAAAAAAAAAAAGCCAAAAACTCCCTTGACAGAAGTAAAAATCTTAGACAACTGTAATATGAGGATGTCATGGAGGAGTAAAAGAGTGTATTAGCAATTTTCAGAGCCTTAAGAAACTAGATGCTTCAGAGGCATTAAAAGGTATATTGCATAGCAACCACAGCCAACAAGGACGGAAAAAGAAAGCAGTTTCCAGCCACTCTACCTTAGAGCATAATGAAAGCCTTTAAAAAGCTTACAGGACAAAATGTCACAAGTTGCTCCTTGAGTATATAGACACACACTACTAAATCTGATGCTTGGATACAATAAGTTCAAAACCATCCTCCCAATGCATGTAAAAATGCAAACACTCTAAAGGGAGACAAAAGGAAGAAGTTATGAAAAACCAATAACCTGAAACCACGGTCACGGTCACGGTCACGGTCACGATCACGGTGTGTGTCTCTACTGTAAGGACCATCACGATAGGTATTACGCTGAGATCGAAATCTGCGATCTCGGGGACTCCTACTCCTGCTACGGCTCCGACCCATACCCTGACTTCTGCTACTGCTCCTGCTACGTGAACTCATTTCTCAATCTTCTACTAACCACGTCAACCACCACAGTTTCACAAGCCCACCACCACAATTCCACAGCTACTGCAGCTTCCCTGTGAACATTGATCACACCCAAAATTATCTGCATTCATTCACCTCATGCTCCTATTTTAACCTTCAAACAGAAACACCAATTTCCCGACACTACAACAAAATCCTCGTCCAACAACAGCCACCCAAACTAAAAATTCAATACATCCAAAGCATACCATGTAAACTTAAAGAAACATTTCTTCAACCGAAACATACTCTGGACGAAGATTTATGTATGTACCTCTTCTGAGCAAAAAATGTTCGGTCAGTTCACACTTTCACTTTGTGAACACTATGAGCATTGTATTTAACTCACACCCAAAACCCCAACCATGGAACAAATCGCCCTCATGTGTAATTTACCTTCTATTTCATAAATATTCAAACCACGGTTTTTTTTTCACAAACCCTTTCTGCAGCAATTAATCTAGTATGACGAAAACAAAAAAAAGAATAAATAGATGAGAACGAGAGAAAGAATCTAAGAGCATGAAATAGATAATCTTTAGCTAAACCAAAGATTTTCTCATGACCAACAGCATAACCAGACTTCGAGATTTGAATCTGAGCAATTAATGCTTTTTTTTACGGAGAAATAAACATAAATTAGCAAGGAATTTAAGAAATCCAACCCTAGTTCTTTGAATCCATGACTCGATCATTAAAAACAAAGACAAAACCCTAAAATCCGTCAAAAAATAGCTAATACAAAAATGCAATCGAACTGGATCTGTATTTTGTGTATCAAAATAGAGAAAAAGAAGAAGAGAAAAAGCAGATACCAACCTTGTTGAGGTTGAAGCAGAAGGGATGGATATTTGTCACTCACAAAATATCGTTTGCTTGCTAGTGTAATGAAACGAATTTTTTAAGCAGTTGCTGGAGGAGGGGAGAGAATCTTGTAGGGCCGGTTACGGCGTGTTTAAAACTTTAACCATTAAAGGAAATGGACACGTCAACTTCAGTTTGCTTCTGCCGTCGTGCTCGGAGAATAGGTATCGTGTCAGATTTTTATTTTTTTTTCAACCGCATATAAAAAACCGTTCAATTAGTTTATATAAATTTTGCTTTTATATAGGACTAACCTGCAATTGTTTTTATTTTTTTTTATAAATTACAATAACATATTTTTTATTTATGTAGATTTTTTTAAAATTATTTCGTATATAAAAATACATTTTATAGTAGTCTTGACTAAATAATTATTTAAAAAAATTATAACTACGAATATTTTTAAAAACTTACATTTTAAAATTACAATGTAAAAACTAGCATCATTTGAACTCGCACTAAAGCTAATCTTTCAAAGTTTAAAGGTGACATTTTTATTTTTATTTTTATTTTTATTTTCTAGCTTTTTTTAAATATATAAACATAAATAGAAGAACTTGTTTCTCATGGTCTGTATGGACAACGTATAAAAACTTTTTGCATTTACATTTTTTTTAAAATAATATTTTCATGTGTTTTGAATATATTATTTTCATATAATACAACCTATACTAATTTATGAACTTATTTATTTTTATATTATTTAGATAATGTTGGATGATTGTCTCATGAAAAAGAAAAAAAAAGAACATGTTTAGTATTTAGATAGTTTTTGATTAATGTCTCGTAAGAGAAATTAGAACATGTTTCTATTTTCTTTATATTTGAAATTGTAATAAATTACTTCAAAAAACCTGTCGATATGTTTATTTCATGTTCATGTCTTCATTGTTGTTTAGCCTGTTATTATCTTAGGAATTTAGATTTGCTCCTCCTAAATAATCAGATTTCTATATTAAAGATGAAGTCTGATGTTGCTAGGTTTTTCTTAAGAAAAAAATAAAGTCTAATTAATAATATGTAATTTAATAAACTAGAGATGAATATTATAGTCACTTTACAATGATTACAATTTTTTTTAATCAAATTTACATGGTTCTTATTAAAAAATTCCATTGAAGCAGATTAAGCTATCATTAACCAGGAAATGGTCTGTTTACTTTATCCTGAAATGCCGGTTAGAATTATGTTTGATGTTGGTTTTTAAAGTATTTTTCATTTTAAAATGTATCAAAATGATTTTTATTTTATTTTTAAAAAATATTTTTAATATCAATATATTAAAATAATATAAAAACATTAAAAAAAATTTAATATGAAATGAAAAAAATATATTTTTTTAAAAAACATTTTTGAAATACAATGTCAAACAACCTATTATTTCAAGCTTTTATCATATTTTATTATAGTATGAAATATGATATATCAAATAATCAGCTACAATTATTATTATTGTTATTTTAAAAAAGTGAACCTATTATACTATATACTATAAGAGGTTATGATTCAGTTACTGTAGCTTGTGAAACAAATCATTGTAGATTATGATAGTACTGTTCAGTTTTCTGGTCGGGTCGGTCAGCTCACCGATTTATTGATTTTTTTATGTTTTTGCACAATAAAATAACCACTTTGTCCCTCGAAAAGGACAAAAAACAGCTGCTGGCTAGAGGAATACCACGATAATTGCATATTTTTGGTTTGGTTTGGGTCACTAGTTTTTCTATTTTGTTATATTTCTTTGCACGGTAAAATAACTATTTTATCAATTGAAAATGACAAAATTAGCTTTGCCCGGGAGGGGTGCCACGGGAATTTTATATTTTTTAGAAAATAGCTAAATACGGATATACCTCCAACAAAACAAAATTGAAGAAATGGTTGCAGGGATAGCCCAGTAATTGACCATATTATTTTATTATTTTCTCGGATTACTGTCGGCACGCGTGGCACCTGCACCCGACAGTATTCGCCCTCATGCCCTCTTCAGGAGGCGCGTGCAACCTATTACGGTAGAGAAAAATGGCCTTTCGACGTCTCAATCGATGCTCTGCCGTGTGATCTTTCGTATGGAGTGGTGCGTGTTCTAACACGATAAGCGGGGACGAGCTGGTGGGCGGTTGAACCTTTTTTTGGCTCTTTTCTCTCTCCTGCTACATAAACTACATGTCAATCCCCCAGGTTTATGTCTTTTTTATTTTGGTCCATTTTCTTCTAATTGTGTTGTGTGATCCTTATTTTTATTATGTAAGTTTTGATGTGTTTCAATTGTGTTCTTCAATTGAAATTGATCATATATTGCATTTTTATTTCAGTTTTTATTCTTTTAATTTTCGGATTGCTTTTAAATCCCTTAATATTTTTGATACAAAAGATTTGATTTGTTCAATTTTGTCATTTGATTTAAATTGATAATATATTTGTTTTTCATTTCAGTCTTTATACTTTTATGTTTCCATTTTAAATCCTTTATTTTTTTATATTTCTTAAATAGTCCTTATTTTTATCCATGTTTATATATATGTGCTCTTAGTTTTTGTTTTTAATTTTTATTGTTTTCTCTTTTGTTGAGATAACATTTTTTTTCAAAAAATTTATCATTAAATTTTAGTTTATGTTTATGATCATTTGAAAATTGATATTTTTTTCCTTTGTTCTTTCTTTTGGTTGTTTTTTGTTAGTTTTTTAAATTAATTTCACATCAAATGTTTTTTTTAGCTAATATTTTTTTATCATTTTTTTTGTTTGCTCTTTTATTAAACTTTTAGGATTTTTATTTTTATTTTTTATTGAATTTATTTCCCATCATTCACGTAATAATAATAATTTTAGTTTTTTTTCTTGCTTCCTCATTCGTTAATATTTTTGAGTTTTTTTTTCTCAAGGTAATTTAATAATTTTTATTGTTTTAGCAATAATAGCAATGATATTTTTAGATGTTATGTCTTCGATGTTGCTATTGTTATAACATGGTGTGTTGATGTATTTCACTATATCAAACATTACATGTATAAATGTTATATTTTATTTTTTAAGCTAACAAAATCTATTAATTATTTTAATTTTAATAATTATAAAAATTATTTTCTTGACGGCTGGCAACAATTATAAAATTAAAAGCACCTCATGCATCACATAAATAGAAAAAAAAAGTTGTACTAAATTTCATTGATAATTTAATGTAAATAATTATTCTATGCGCTCTTCATTTTCTTCTCAATTCCATAAAAAAGAACTTGAAATTTCTCAATGACATCATTAATTCTTACTATTGTTGACTTATTGATTTCTATAAAAAAATTATTTTTGTTTTCAAAATTATACAACTTTGATTTTTTTTTAAATTTAATTAACACAGGTCGGATTAAATATAACTCGCATGACTTATAATTAGTTTCTTCAAGTATTTGAATTTAAGCTTAATATTCATGCTGTATTCTTCACCTCGCTTCTCAAACGAGAATGTGATGGTTACTGTTCTTTAGAATAATTTTTAACTGTAAATATTTTGAAATATTTTTTTTTTAAATATTTTAATATAACTATTTTAAAATGATAAAAATATATATAAAAAAATTGTTTTGTTTTAAAAAAACACGGTTTGGATGCCAAATGGAGCCATCATCTTTCACAAAGTAATCAGTGCAACGTTTTCAGTGAAACCACGTCGTTTCCTGAGATAGATATAGCAGTGCAATTGAAAGCAGATACACCCTATTACAGAGGATAAACCCCAGCATCATCTAGGGTTTAAACTTTAATGCACTTTACAGTTTACACAGATATTTTAGGGCTCTGCACAGATCCTTTTAGTCTTGGCTCTCCGATCAAACTATTCTAAAAAATAATGGGGAAGAAGAAATTCATCGACAAGAAAAAAGCCGCAACTTTCCAATTATTCGCACGCGATTCCTCCGATCCCAATTTCGACGGCACTGACCGAGTTTTCGTGCGAGTCGATAACAGTCCCTACTCAGTAGACAGCTTCGTGCCCGACAACCAAAACTCCAGCAACAGCCACTTCAATGACAATCCTAGTTCAATTTTCGCCGACGCGCCGGATGATATGGGGGATGGAGACAATGGTAGCTTTGGTAACGCCGTGAACTTTGGAGGTTTGTTTTTTGGTGAATCATCCTCCGAGCCTTTGCCAGAGGATGTTAGGAGAGAGGTTTTGGAATTAGGGTTTCCCGATGATGGTTATAATTATTTACTTCACATGAGAGAGATTAAAAGCACCGTTAATGGCTCGGGTTTTTTTCAAAATCCTAAAGCCAAGCTTGATCAGCTTCCTCATGATGTTAAGGTTAGTCAAGGTTTTGTTTTAATTAACTAGTTAATTTTACTGTTTCCAAGATACTGTGGTGAAAATGATAACGATTCCGATTTTTGTGGTTTGTGTTAGGCTTATGATGCATCGAGAGTAAAAGTGTCGGAATTGAAAAGTGAGGATAGGAATGATAAGTCGATTTACAATGTAGCTTCAAGGAGTGTTGGTGTTAGAGTTAAGAAAGCTGCTGATCCTGAAATAGCTGCATTGCTGGATGACAGTGATTTGTCGCGGTTTGGTTCCGATGTTGAGGACTTGGAGGAGGATTTTGTTGTTCGTGCAAATCTTCCTGAAGGAGAGGATGATGTGGATGCTGATGATTTGGTTGAGGGATCGGAGGTGATTAATGAAGGGGTCAATGAATATGTTAACTATGGTCGAGAAAATGGACTGGGTCGGTGTGGGGTAGAGAAAGCAATCAGCGCTCCAGTGGAGGTAAGAGGTGATTTTGAAGATGAAAAGCAGCGAGTTCGTCGTCCTTTGGATGAACAATTTGATTTGGTGAGACTCTTCTGAGTAGTTTATTTCTAATTATTATTTTCATTTCATCTTGACTTGATCTTTTTTAAATATAATTTTCAAGCACTTAGGTGATAAAATAATGCTCTGTTTTATGCCATATGTGTGCAATGCCAGAGAGACAACAAATCATAAATGTTTGACCTGTTAAATATCATTTGTGGTATCTTTCTTTTGAGTTTGGCATGACCATATTAATCACATAGATTTGATTGGAGACATGGAATCTAGACATGGTGCTATTTTGGTTAAATTTTTGTGACCATTTCATTTACTCAGCTTTCTATGCCTTGAGCAAGTATTTAGCATCCCTGGTGTATGTGAAGCTTCTTGCATATTTATTTGTGGCCCATGACTAAATTGTAAGTTTGTCTGTATGGCATGCATGCACTTAGAGTACTGAATAATTATAGCATTCCTTTGTCTCATAAGATATCTCTATTTTGCTTGTTTCAGCTTGAAAGTCAAGAATATGGCACGGATGATGAAGGTGATGAATATGATGGTTACATCGCTGGAGAAGATGAGTTTCTAGCAGACAAGCTTAAACATGCCCTTAATGATCATGCGGTTGATGACCTGGAACTTGATGACAAATATGAGGTTCCTGCAGATTTATTGAATCACAATGATAGACCAAAAGACAAAGAACTAATAGAAACGGCAGCTGATGTCATTCGCCGCTGTAGAGAATATGGGAAGAAGTATGAAAATGAGGATGAAGATAAAGAGGTTATTATTGAAGAGGAAAGTAGTGACGAGTCAGAAAAGTGGGATTGTGAGACTATTGTCTCAACATATTCAAATCTTGATAATCACCCTGCTAAAATTGGAGCTCCAGAAACTGCAAGAAAGAAGATGTTATCCAAAGCTGTTATTGGGGCTTTAAATGCTTCCAGTCATGTTATAACCCTTGGAGGAAAAGAAAAGATTCCTGTAGACTTTTTGCCTCGCAGAAAACCTGCTGCAGAAAAGCTCAAGGGTGCGCCTAGCTTACAAATGGAGCAGCAAAAGAGGAAGCAGAATGGCCAGGAAACAAAGGACGAGAAGAAAGAACGAAAGGTTTATATTTTCTGTTCCTTTCAGCATTTCCATTGTGTCTGTCTTCGACATACAATGCATAGACCCATGGGATAACACCTGAAGAAACAATTTCCTTATCCAAAAACTTGTTTGGCACTTTTAAAAATTATACTTTGGTCTATGTGCAACTGCCTTTGTTTTGAACTTTGATTATGACATCGAGATTGTGCATGCAGGCTGCTGTAAAGGAGGAAAAGCGTGAAGCTCGACGGATGAAAAAGGAGATGAAGGAGCTCTACCGGTGTGAAGCACAGCGTGCTCAGAAAGCTGCTGCCGTGGCAGGCCCATCTTCCTTTCATCTTGTGTAAGCGTACTGATTATTGAATTTGCTGCTTCTATCAATTGAAATTCTTCCAGTACTTGCATATATGATGATAATGCCTACAGTGATCATATTTATTTGTGATGAGAGAATGAATATCAGTCCTAATCTTTCAATTTCTCTGATATAGAAATGTCGACTAACTTGATGCTAATGCTGTTTTTGTTCCCTCTAATCCAACAGGTAACTTGCCATTAGATCATTGCTCAAGACAAGAGGATCTTGTAGGAGGATATCTGCATTGTTTGAAAACCATCAAGGGGAACATTTTTAACTAGAGAAGGTGCTATATACTCTGTTCATCCTCGGTTCCCGTGGAGCATAAAGCTATTTCAGTTGCTTGTTCCATGTATCCGAGTAACAAATTTTGATATATTTTTGTTATGAAGTTTATTTTTAATGTCATACCCCGGATCAAATTGTTTAGGTTTTTGGAAGATACACTTTTAGATGGGCTTATGATGAAGTTACAAAGCCATGGCTACCGTTTTGTTGGGAAACTTGTATAAATTGATTGCCTGTTTTCTCTTTCGTTAATATTATATATCATGCCATAATTTACTTGTGCCAGGTAGGTTTAGAACAAGGATGTCTGTATGGTAATCTGCCTTGAAAATCATCTCTGCAGAGCAGCAATGTGATTCCATGGATTTTATCTTAGATGGAAAGTACAACTGAGTGATGCAGCTGGGAACTAAAAGGCAGCAAAGCAAGAAAGAAGAGGGCTGCCAAGATAAACTTCAAATTCACAATTTTATTTTAGTAATAGAATCTCAATGATTAGGTTTGTCTTCTTAGAAGGTTTACAATGTCTTAAATAGGTTACAAACTCTACTTAAACTAGAAAATAATATAAAAACCAAGATTACAAGGAATGAAGTATAAAATCCAAAAAAAAAATATGGCATGAAATCTGAAACTAATAATAAAAAATCACAAAACTGTCAAAATCAGGGTCTTGGGGTAAAATTTTAAAAATATAAAAATCCGATGGTATTGTTTTATTGTTCCATAAATACATCTGCTATGTATTCATGTAGTTCGTTCGGAGCAGATTCTCATCTGATTGTAGCTAATTTATACTAAACTTCTCATAATCACATGTTATAACAAGCTAAATTACATCAACTACCTCAAGTGAGCGTGATAAAAAAAGAGATGTAGAGGCAAAGAGACCAGGTGGAGTGCCTCTACTTATTTAAATGATTTGAAGTATATTTATTATCAAATTATAGGATGATCATCAAAAGAAGGAATGCCAGAACACTTCAGGTTCCTGGAAGAGAAGCCGAATTTAAACAAGAAGCACAGCATTGCTACTCCGCGTGGGGAATTGGAGCATAGTCGCCGCCACCTGATCTAGGTGCAGGATCCCAGATGCTGTAGTCTTCAACCATGTCCGGCGGATGAATCTCGGCGTGCTGTCCAACTCCTTCCCTGTGACGATCGTCGAATGGACGGGAGAAAAGAGAGGCTGACGATGAAACTTGAGCTGGAGCCCATGCTGATGGTGATGCTGTTGCTATCATGGCCATCAATGCCATCATAACCATCACCATCATGCATGAAATATGCACAACTGACCTTCCATTTAAGGTCGTCATGCGCTTCGTAAATTACCTTTCTATCCTCTAGTCGCCACTAATATTCATATGGCACCTCAATTTGAGCGAATTTGGAGATTTGAGGTGGTGGTTTTGCACTGTCGTGAGAAACCCAAATGAAATTCCTCATCCTTCCACTCCTAATGGATGATATAACAAACTCAGAGTTCGGTGTCGTAACCCTAGCAGAAAAATTGTTTTGGAATGCAGAGTACAGTAAACGTGGAAAGCCCAGTAGAATCTCGATGGTCTGTTAAGAAGTACAGTAGAGTTTATTTTTAAAATGTTTTTTTATTTAAAAATAAATTAAATAACACACTTTTATTTTTTAAAATTTATTTTTGACATAGTATATTAAAATAATTAAAAAAATACTAGAAATAATAATTTGATTTTTTTTTATTATCTTTAAATTAATTTTTCTTTAGTATTTTTATATTGTTTCAATGTGCTTGGTATAAAAATTTTAAAATATTTTCAAACAAAAAAATATTTATAAAAACCATATTTACTAAAATACTCCAAGCAAGCCTGGGAATGAATAAAATGCTGCTCCGACATTTGTTTTCGAACATATTATGTGGGATTGTAAGGACGTACTCCTCACCTTGTATAAATTTTATCCAATCCAAGGCTAACTATATTTGGTGCATTTTCTCATAAATTTTATAGTTAAGCAGTGTGAATCACTTGCTTTTAACTTCTTCTTCTTTATATATATATATATATATAATTCTGTCTCTGTACGCGGCGACACGAGATAGCTCAAAATTACCCAAAAGGTACATTAATTGGCTAACAAAATTTAAGATACTGATACATCCTGATAAAGATGGCAGGAGGTGTGTTGTGATGATGGCCACGTTGGTGGCACTGCAAAAAATTATCATGACTTGTGATTAGCTTAACTGTATCAATGATTGCATGCATAAACTCCAATCACTCTAATAAAAAACCCGAGTCTTCCTCTTTGACTTTATAATGACTTTTGTTTTTCACAATTGTTTTTCTCATAGTAAATTAATTTTTTAATGTATTAATATTAAAGATTCTGATTTTTTTTTATCATTTTACTATACATTTAAAAAAGAAAAAACAATATATCACCAAACACGCAGCAGAAACTCGAAGGAAATTGCTGGTTTATCATCAATTGCTAGAACAGCTTCATGAATACAATCAATTTGGCCCTTCCCCGTCAACTTAAAAAGTCAATAATTTACCCTAAAATCTGGAATTAGCTGGGAAATGGGCCCCGAGCACGGCTACCTAGTGGAAACTGTAACGATCTTTTGTCTTTGCAAGACATGCCTTTCAGGTAGGCAAGAGTAGTAGACGGTTTGCATTTTACATCATGGCTTAGAACAAGAACATCAAATTACCGCTGGATCAAAACCACGATTTGAAGTGTACCGAGTTTTCAAAAACATGGTATTAATCTTTTGTCTAGTACAGAATTTAGTTCTTGCAATTTGGTACTTATTTTTCAGATAAACAACCAGCAAGTCAGCTAACAAACGAAAAAGAATGAAGCAACCTTGTAAACACCTGTCACGAATATGCAAGAACAAGAAACTCATTTCTACATTTAATGAATTTGTTCAAATCCAAACTCAAGGAAGAAACGTTCAAACTCAAAATCCGACAGAATCAGCTCCGAAAGAAAACTACGACGCATCCATAAAGACATCCACAGCACCCACTCACACACCACATACAGAAAGGATGAGTCGGCTTCAAAAGAACTAATAAATGTATCAGAAATTAGGAAGGATAATATACATCATTTCAAACATATGAATAGAGGAACGAAAAGAGGGGAAGTTTTAGCACACCTAATGGGAAACGGGGATCAAAGATACAGGTGCCAGTTGAGTCCATTTATTATACATTATGATGCCCACAGAACACATTGATGAGAAAAATAATTCACACTGAACAATAACACGACGAGATTTCCACAAAAAAACTTTAAGAGTTACCGATCATTACGCGATTGCAAAGGGAGACACGTGCACTTATCTTTCATCGCTTCAGCCTCACTTCCATACTCTTTGAATTTGTACTCATCCTGCTTAAATGCAGAAGACACCTTCCCCTCGCTGTAACACTGGTTACATAGACTAAAATGAGATTTTATCTCCTTGAAGCGGGACCCAATAACTGGGTAGCGACAAACTGAGCAAACACAATTTCCATGGCGGTTCCTGTCCCCAGATTCAAGCTTCACCAGAGTTGACATAATACCAAAGCCCCAATCAGGATCATCAAACATCACAAGAAACTCCTTGAAAGACACCGTTGAAGAATCTTCTTCTCCATGAACCTCTAGCATTTCACTAACTCCATGTGAGGGGATATAAATAGCCCTAAGTAACTTGATGTAATGAACAGCATCAGCCCTTTTAATCTGCGAACCACCTTCATTCACAGGACGCCATAAAAGTGCATCAAAAGCAACCCTTTTTCGCTTATCAGGATTGCCACTGCAGATGGGAGCAAGAATCGCATAGATCATGCCTAAATCCACCCTGCCTGAGCCTGTCTCGTCCAAAATAGAGAGGATCCTCTCGTTTATTGCCTTGACAGCCCCCTGGAAGGTTTCAGGCTTCAGAAAATTAAGCAACCGCCGCAGAATTTCCTCCAAGTTAGGTTTGCGAATTGATTTCTCAGGAACACCGCCACCAGAATAAGACAGTGGCACATCATGTTCACTCATTTCCTTCTTCAAAAGTTCCACATCACATCGACTTAACCTGGTAATCCTCTGAAACATCCTGATTTGAAGAGCATTAGCTAAGTCCTGCCTCAATGTAGTTTTCTCATTCACTGTCTTAAACTTTGAAGGTTCCACAATGACTAACACTCCCTCCCCATTGGCACCTCCATTACCCTTCACTTTTTTCTTCTGTATCTGCTTCAAATGTGATATGGCATCATGCAATTCAACCCTATTTGTCAATTTCAATGCTTCCTTCAAAGCTTTCTTAGCTTCCTCGGTCTCCCCGGCCCCCAGCAATGAGACAGCCTTATTAAGTTGTGCCCGCCAGTGGTTTGGCCAGACAGCTAAAACCCTAGTGTACATCTCCGAAGCTCTTTGAAACCTTCCCAGGTCCATGTACAGCCCACCTAAATTATACAAAGCATCCACATGGCCAGGTTTCAAATCAATTGCCTTTTGAAACACCTCAATTGCCTTCTCATCCTCGGCCATGGCATGTAAAGCAGAAGCTAAATCACAATGAGCGTCAGCATAATCTGGTTTAATAAAGATAGCCTCTTCTAAGGCCTTAACAGCAGCCTTATATTCCCCTACCCCAAAAAGAGCACTACCTAAAAGTTTCAAAGCTCTAAAATGGGTTGGACAGAGAATAGCAGCTTCTCTATAATACTCACAAGCACTTAAAACCATACCTTCACCTTCCAGCGCAATACCGAGATTCACATAAATCTGGGGAAGCAAATAACCCCATTGATTCCCACCTGCCTCTGCTGCCTCCAACGCCAACAAAAACTCCTCTTTAGCCTCTTTATACCTTCCAAGCACATAAAAACTATTCCCAGCCCTGAAGTGTGGCCTAACATCCACAGGCTGTAACTCACAAGCTCTCTTAAAACTAACCAACGCCTCCTTAAACAGCTGATGGTCGTACAAAACCCTCCCAATTGCCATATGCCCATCGAATGCCTCTTCTCTCGATCTCGCCCCGTCAGCTCTGCTCCTCAAACCCCCCAATTCTCTCACTAAAGCCGCGTAATCATTCCCAGACTCTTCCCAAAACACCCTCTTTTCCGAGATCTCCGTTGATGGCCCCAATTCCCTTGACCACCCAGCATCAGAAAACGCATCGAAGTTATCAGCTTTAAATTTCCCCTCTTTAGCTTGCTTCGCTTTCAATCTCTTAATCAAAATATCCAAATCATCAACAATTTTCCACGTATCATCAAAAACAATCCCGTGATTAGGCGAAACCGCCCACGCAGCCGTCCTCTGCTTCTTCTGCGACTCTACAACCCTCTCATCCACAGCTGACGACGACGACGCCTCCACCTCGATCGAGGTCCCTTTATTGTCATCATTCAATTTCAATTCAAGCGCATCAAAATCACGGTCCACGTCACCAGCTCCATCATCATAGGTGCGCAATAAACCATCATAGGTTAGCCCTTTCTCGCCATCAATAAACTCTCCGTAAGTTCGGAAAACCTCGTCTAGAATCGCATTGATTTGCTCGTCACTAAATTTAACTCTAGGGTTCACAGCCACCACCAAAGCTGCCATTTCATCTCTGTTGAGACCCCCATCACGGTTGGCATCAAATTGCTGGAAAATTCTCTTCACTTTCTCTGATCTAGTCCCTCTTGTCGTCATTTTAGGGTTTCAAAGAAGAAGCAGACTAACAGACCTGGTGATAATGCTTGTATAATTGGATAAATGTTAGGGTTTAGTGTCGGAGGATAATAATTTTGTTTCTAATTTTAGGGTTAGGGTTTGATCTGTTGCATTTTGTACAGTGGCAGGTGGGGTGGGGGGGGGGTTGTTTGTGCGGCGGCGGCTGCTATATCTGAATTTTGTTTGGTGTTTCTTCTTTTATTTCTGGCTTTTCCTGATGAGGAGTGGTGGTGGTGGGGCTATGGTGCCCCGTTCTGAAGAAGTCATCTTGCATCCTGTGTTTTAATTGATTTAGTTACTGGGTGGCAGGTGGCTAATTGCCTGATTTTAGAAGTCTTTTTTGCCAGCTGGCATGTGAGAGTGAGCCCGATTTCCGTGTTTTATTTTTATTATCTTATTTTGATGAGCTTGCTCCTTTCTATGGGATGAATGGCAGTGATAATAGGTCAAGTACAACATCCTGCGGGTGGGATGGTTGTTTTTTCGTTAGAGATTGTTTTTTTATCTATACATATATTTTTAATAATAATATATTAAATAACTTCAAAAATAAAATAAAAATTATTTTTTTCAAATACTTTTAAAACTCAAAATCAATCAGTTTAAAAGTTCAAAACCTGATTAGGGTTATATTTTTAGTTGAATGGTATGAAAATTAATTGATTTGACAAGGTGCTTTTTTGAATAATTTATTTGACCAAGTGACTCAACATTAATTTTTGAAAAACAAAATATTTTAATAAAAACAAGTAGATAGATTTGATAGCTCGTAGATTAATCTCCATGACACAAACATTTTTCTAAATCAGTTTCTAGATGGAGTTTGTGTCTGATAACAAACGCATAAGGGCACTGTTTTTTTTTTTTTATTCCCTCATCCACCGTCACAAGGGCCCAAATTAACAAGACTCGGTCAATTGTTAGAGAAAATACAAGAAATTAAACACAAGACTTTAAAGAGATCGGTCAAGCATTTTCTCTCTCTTGATGCTAAAAATAAAACGAAGTCGTGTTATTCACTGTTTTCATGAACAGTGAAGAAGCTTGTGATTGCACACTTGTCATGTTGGCATCAGTGTTATTCTTATAAAAAATATATTTCTTTACTATAACTCAATATTTATTGTATATATAATTAATTTTTTATTATCATGACACGTGTACTGAGAACTCATCCTAACCCATATTCCAATCTATTTTTTTTCCTAACATTAGTCTCTGGGGACGGCGGTTGTACCGCTGTTTTCTTTTTTTTCTTTTTTTTTTAAATGAATTTTTTTTATGTTTTTAAATTATTTTAATGTGCTGATATCAAAAATAATTTTTTTTTTTAAAAAAAATATATCATTTTGATAGATTTCTGAATAAAAAATACTTTCAAAAGCAACAGCAACCGCCCTCCCAAACATGCCCTAAAAAGCTATTAATATGAAGTACATATTCTCAATTTTTTTAAAAACAAATTGAGATTTTAGTCCTTGACTCAACTGGATCTAATAATTTCAACTAATTTAATAATAAAAAAAATCAACAACTATTCAAGTACAAAAATGATTATTTGTCAATGTTATAGAAATGTATCTTTATAATATTCTTATTAAAAAATCTTAATGATGTTATCTGTTGATAAAATAAAAATATACATAAAAAATATAATTTTTCTTAGCAATGATGGATGGTAGTTTCACGTTACTTGTAAGGGACAAGAATCATTGCTGCGATCAAAGAAGTATTGTATTTCTTTTAACTTTTTAGATCTTAATCCTGTGAGCAATGTTTAAGAAAATATTTAATTTAAATATATGAAATTAATATGAGATATATTGTTTATTATCCCTTGAGAAAATAAATTAATCCCAGTTAGAGGTAGAATCGCAGCACAATAATAAATCATTACAGGCTCTCTGTACTTGTCAAAATTCGACTTATCATATTTAAAACTCGGATAATGGTTTATAATTTTATATATATATATACATATTATCCTCATTTTAGCAATGTGAATTTTTAATGAATAAATATTTTATTTTTACACATAAAAGCACCGACATGGATCAATAACGTTAACTTTAAAAAAATCCCTATATATTTTTAATTTCTTGTGCAATAAGATTGAATATTATCAAAAATCCATTATATTATTTAAAATTTTTTTTGACATTAATATATAAATATAATTTATATAAAATAAAAATTTTTAATTTAAAATAAAAAATAATTTTTTTTTTCAAAAATATTTTTAAAACATGTAGATAATTTACCTCCTAATTGGTCAGGATATTTGGCTCTCACCCGAAAGACCCGGGTTCAAGTCCTGGCAACGGAACTGAATTTTATTCATCTCCCCGTTGTGGTAATGGGCTTCTAGATAATCGAGGTTCTTGCAGGTGGCCGGCCCGGGCACGGCACTTTCTCGGGCCGAGCCCTTCAAAATCATATGCGTGCAAAAGAAAGGCAAGCAGCCAACTTTATACAGGAATCTGAATAGGAGATAAAGATAAGTTTTTTTTTGTTTTTTCAATGAAAAGATGGAATAAATATTTATTAAAAAAGAAAGATAAAGTTACATGCTTCAAAAGTTATCCGACCCGACCTAGACTTTCGTCTGGGGTATGGCTACAAGCAGAAATAGCTGTGAGAAAGGATATCCGATCAGACAGCATGTCTTCCACCAGCATCTCTTCAAAAAGTTCAGTTGCTCGAATGCCTTGTTCATGCTGCCCCAGAGCTGCAACGACGCCGCATCTTGCATAAATTGTAATCAGTGCATTCCACGATGCAAGATTCCTTTCTGGGATCTTATTAAATGTCTCAGGGGCAAGTTCGACTTTACCGCAGAACATGATCGATGCACTATTCACGGGCGCTGAAACGTCCGGTAAGGTCAATTACAGCATTTGCAATAACACTAATAATGCTTGTATAGGTAAAACTCACCCAACTGAGTTCTTGACATATTCAACTTTCTAACGATCATCATAGCATTAAGAAACTCTTTAAACGAGAGAGAAACTGGAAGGACTGGTGTTTCTGATTGGGATTGCTTTCAAAAATTATACCATCATATCAAAAAGCAACATGCCTGATCGCTTCATTTTCCCCACAGCCTATACATCTGGCAAGCTAGAGATCTTCTTTTCTTAATTGCTTCAAAGGAGTGAAATACATTCAATAATCCATACACTGCGCGTTGGTCTCCAGCTAAAAAATGAGCAGAAGAAAAGAAGATCCATATGCTAACATTGACTTTTATGAATTTGTTACTGCACAATTTGATTGTTCAGCTACAAAAACACACTGGGACTAGCATTCCAAGGAGATTAACAAAAACTATAAACAAAGACCAGGAAAGGATTTACACTGGGGTCATTTCATGTTTTACATCATAATTGCTCCTTCAGTTATTTTCCATCCCGAATTGGATCGTGACAGCTCGTATCTTGTCGTGTAGGTTTTGACATTTGAGGCATTGTTCTCTGGATGAACCTCGTCAGTTAAGCGCGTTGACTCTTTGAGTGTTGCTTCTACTACAGCATTTAGTCCATCTACGGATACAGTCACACTGTCAATAGTCAGGTCCAACAGCATATACTCGTATACCCAACCAAGATGTGCAATTTCAGCCGCACGATCTGTCCATATTTTCAACATTTGACTATCCAAAACCTGAAAAGTTCTCTAAGTGTCAAAAAAAAGTACTACACTAGTTTCCTCGTAATGGTGTTCAAGCAAAAGTTCTACTAAAAGCATAGAAGTGATGTATTTTGTTACCTCTGGCAATTTTGCCAGGCAGTGATCAGGTCCAAAAGCCTGAGATTTAATGTTTTGCCACTTTCGGACTATATCCTCTGCAAACCTTGCATCCATTCTGGGTAATTCCTCAGAAATTTGTTCATCTAATGCTGAATCTGCACAGTTGAAACTCCATTACAAGCAAAAACTTGAGTTTCTAGCTAGAAGTATGTACGAGGAATGGAGTATCTTTAAGTAATGTGGTCGTGTGCAACATCTACCTATAACTACATTAGTGCAGAAAAATGACCAGATTGAATATTTTGATGGTAAAATTTTAAATAGTGAATCAAAAAATGACTGGCTAATGAGGTAAAAAATAAATAGCATCACTACAGAAAATGATTTAGTTTAACTTGAGATTTTGTCTGGTTTGAGGTGTATGGTAAAAGTAAAATAAAATCATACTCAAATTGATGTTGTCGGATGCCATTGCCGAACCAATTTCTTTCTGTCGAATGGAGGCAGTCCTAGGAGGAAAATACTTCAGGCCAACTAAAGTCAGCAGTCCAATAGCCACACCAGCACACATGATTTTGATACTGGCATCTTTTATTTTTTCAGTGATTAATTCTTCTTCAGGGACCTCACCAGAATATATTTCTTCGGGATTCTCTAGACCAAGACTTTCAAAAGGCTTTTCCGTTTCAACATCAGAAAGGACAGAATTGATCCCATCATTTTCATGGAATTCAGCACCCATGTCCTTGTGACCAGGAAACACTTTCTGCAATGCCTGAATTGCACTAGCCTTCACATGATCAATAACAGCAGTAGCCTCAGCCCCAATTCTCACTATAGCTGCTGCTGCAGCCAGTGGTGAACGACCACTTCCTTCCTGCCTTTCTAGGTATCTCAAGACAGTGGGGTCATCATAATAATCTCCAAGCTTGAATTCTATATCTTTGGTGTCCCTAAATCTAGGAAACACCACCTCCATCAACCATGTCTCCAACAATTGACAAAGCCCAGGAAGATTGCTGTCATCATCATCCTTAGAATTTTCCATGATAAAATCAAAAATAGGTGGATTTCTGTAAGGAGAGTTATCACTGTCTAAACCCAACCATTTACAGCATTCATCAAGCTCACCTACAAGCAGTGAACAAAGACCCCTCTCTAAAGCAAAGTCAATCTCACGGTTTTCCACGGAACCAAAGACAGGAACAAGACTCCCTTGATTTGTTACCTTAATCTGCTGAAGCTGTCCGAATAGGTTATCAGCATCTGTGATGAGATGAGGCTTTTTACCAATGAAAGCTTGGGCAACAAGGGCAAGTGCCACTCCATAAACCTCAAAATTTTGAGCTGGGATATTACTTGGCGTAGTGACGAACAGATCAACCTTTCATGAGGGGGAAATTTCAATAAGAATTGGGCAAACATAAAAAGGCAAAGGCGCATTTCATAACAATCATAATTTGTCCTACCTGCTCAGCTGCTGTCATACGTAAGAAGACCTCATTCATGAAATCTTCCCGGGTAAATCCTCCAGCAACCGGTGCCGCTCCTCCTCCTCCAACAGCCCATAATGTGTTCCGCACTCCTTGGAGACCCTCCTCCCTTCTTGTTCGGTATTCTTCACGGAGGGGCAATGCAAGAAGTTCGAGGACAGATCTAGGGGTAATCTCTTCCAATGTCTCATCAATCTGTGCTTGTAGATCAGGTGCAAGGCTACTGGCACCTTCCTCCTACATGCACAGAATAATATCAAGAAGCCAATCAGGTGAGTGGGCGTCAACATCTGGTGATATAATAATAATAATAATCATAATAAAAAAAAAAAAAAAAAAAAAACATTTATCCTTAATCATAATTGTAACAAAACACTAAGCAAGAGCAATGTAGTACCTGCAGAAGCTTCAAAGCCCGCTCTAACACTTCACGCCCTCTAATAAAATCTGGCGGATCCAACGCCATAGCATCCCTCGACATATCCACATAAGCAAGCACCATTGCCAAAACCACATCTTGCTTAAACGACTTGGGCAATCTCTCCCTTAACAAATTTTCTCCAATTTGAAGCACCACCCCGGTCTCCCCTGCCTCTTGTAATACACACAATGCCCCCGGAACCTACAAATAAAAAAAAATCACCTTACAAACAATTCAATTACAATTTCTCTTTCAGTTCCCACGCATTCTCTCAGTTACCTTGTCCCAGGGAACTTGAGTGATGATGGTATCAGTCTCGTCATCGATAAGGCCTTGATTGTAATCTCTTCTGGAGGCGGGGTCAGCTAGGGTTTCACAGGCAGCTTGGAGAATTTGCCTGCGGCTAACCAAAGCGTCTTGACTGAAACCGTATTGTGGTGGTTTAGAAACCCTAGCTTCATAAGCTCTCTTTATTCCATCTCCAAGGAAATGTGTTTCAGCTCCTAAAACCTACAAAAAAACGTAGTATTTATTTTCAGTGGAGGCCAAAATGGAGGACATAGAGAGGGAAATGAATTGAATTAAATAATGTAATTACCTGGTAGAAGTGGAGAGGGATGGAGACATAGCGTTCGGGAGGTGAGAGAGGGGGAGGAGGAGCGAGAGTGGCGGTGGAAGAGGAAAGGGAGTGGTGGAGGAGGTCGGAGGAGGAGGTGTCGGTGGAGGTGAAGAATTGGAAATCACTGAGGAGGCGATCAGCCCATTTGCTGGCGGAGCAGGTGATTGTGGTGCTTACTTTTGAGGGTTTTTTCAAAGGAGGAAATAGTTTAGGAGAGCAAAGACCAATGCCGACATGTCCCAAGGCTTCCATTACAAGTCCTTTCGTTTTGTGTGCTTGAAGCCTTAAACCATCCTCCTCTTGCTGAGGTTTCAGTCTCTTCTCTTTCTTCACTGGCTAGGTCTTCACTGGCTAGTAATAATGCCGAGGACAAAATACAATGGGCCTTTACTGGCTAGGTTTATTTGAATACAAAGCCCATTTACAAAAAGGCAGGAAAGTTGGAATAGCCCAAACAACTAAAAGGAAAGCCTCAAACCTCAATTATCGTGTCATTTACATCCACAAAAAATAAAAGGAAAGTCGGCTGGCCCAGGGCCCTTCAAAAGAACTTCTGCTCCGGGCTGTATCAGAACAAAATTATGGAAGGATTAGGCTGTGACCTGGTAAAGTCGTCTTTTCCTTTATCAATGAATATATATTATTATTAATTTAATTGAGGAAGCTGTTAATAGCTCTCCGTTGTAGTCTAGTTGGTCAGGATATTCGGCTCTCACCCGAAAGACCCGGGTTCAAGTCCCGGCAACGGAATATTTATAGCCCGTAGAGCACTAGTTTTTATCATCACTCCTTCGCTTTTTTCTTGCATGGTTTCCTCATAGATCTCTGCACACGAGATTATTATCTCCTAAGAATTTTTGAAAGCTTGAAATCTATAAAATCGGATGACATATTTTATTAGCTGCAATAATATTTTTTTGGGGGAACTATAGTGATTTGAATTATATAAGTAAAGATATAGTTTATATATATATATATATATATAGGTAAAATGTTTGGTCTCAACTCTCAAGTCATCGCACATTCACGAACCTTTACCAAAAATTCAGCTTCTACAGAAAATCATATTGGATTTTTATTTTATTTTTTCTTCTAACTTTACCATGAATAATAAAGTGGGAGTGTGATTTTCTTAAAAAATATTTACAAAAATACTCTTTGCATTAAATTTTAATAAAAAAAATGAACTGTCTATTGATCAATAACAAAGATCCTACTAAGTACTAGATAATTATTTTTTTATAAAAAAATATTATTATATATGTTTATGTGAAAAAAAAAACTATATAATAATTATTTTTTCATGTAAAAGTTAAGTGTGTACATAAATCTAGGGCGATATGTATTTTAAAAGTGTTTTTAAAATGAAAAACACATCAAAATAATTCTTTTTTTTTATATTTGTATATTAAAATAATTAATAAACACTTGAAAAACATTATATGTTTTTCTTAAAAAAAAATAGATTGAACAATAAAACAAACACATCCTTTTAGCTGTGAAAAATCTCTCTAACAGCGCGCAAACACAAGATTCCTAAAACAGTGAAAGCTAGAAAAGCGTGGCACTGGACAGAAAAGCAAGTGGGGTAGTTAACCTTGTCACCCAAGCAAAAGAAATTGTCAACATTCACACGACAAGTCAAGCAAACAACAGTCACACTTTGTTGAAATAAAGACCAGTCCAGTTATCTGCCTCTAACGACGTAGTTTTATCGATCCAATTTTAGCTCATGGTCGAATTGGTGTCTAGAATATCACTATCAGAGGTTAAATCATGTTTTCTCCAGTCAATTTATTAATTTTTTTATGAGATGGGATGTAACAGATCCAAGTTCAACGCATCGCTGTTGACGACAAAATTATTATTATATTTTAAAGAGATGCTATAAATATACAAAAATAATTCTAAACTTGTTGTTTGAAGGGTTTGCGGGATATGTATAGCTAAAGCTTCTTGTCTTTTTACACGTCATCATTAATTAAAAATATATATCTTTTATATATTATTAATACGATAAACATAATTTAAATTGTATTAATATTAATGGTAATTTAATAAATATTTATAATACTTTTCTATGCCTCAAAGAGTTGAAAGATAAGTATTACCAACCCTCATATGCTGGAAAAAACAACACATAATACAAAACAATATTTCTGTTATTCTTTTTGCCTGTAATAAATCCATTCTCTTTTTGTCGAGAATAATTAACATTTATTTATGTAACCTAACACCTAATCTTCTAGAATCCATGTTCAGTGCATCATTCAATTGCAGCATAATAACATTTATTTATTATGACCATCATCATTATTTTGAGCTTATCATTTATTTATTTATTAATTCATGTTATCTAATTCTTAAACTTCTTCCAGCATGCCATTAGATTGAGCAACGTGGCCTGTCTATTTGGCCCATTTCCCCCATGTTCTGTTACAAAATAGGCAAACACCAACACCCCCAAGCTATCTGCATCGGCAAATGACACGATGCCATGTAATCGAATGACTCATTTGCTCAAACAGGTCACCATTCCTATTGTCAGGGTGATGCTATCAAACCCCTCGTGAGAAGAGTTCACAAGCAAATGAATGATCAACCCCATGAGAAGGAGCCAAAGTGCAAAAAAGTATCATCAGTTAATAATCCTAATTCTTTAAAAAGGGCATGCACCTTTTTGGGAAGAGAGAATGTAGAAAAAGAAAAGGAATTATAAATGGCTTCGTCTCTGTCTTCCACTCTTTCCAGTCCTTCTCTCATTGCACCCACGCTCCTCCTCCGCCTCCGCCTCCGCCTCCACCTCCTTCTCCTTCACTAGCAACCAAACACCACTTTCCATTTCCATTTTCAGCTTCAACCATCAAAACCCTTCTTGCATCTCTATCTAGTAATGTCAAAAACAACGGCTATTTCTCTCCTAGTCATTTTTGCAACCGTAATAACTTACTGTCAAAGCGACGTCGCTCCGTTGTCCGAGGAGATCCAAGCTTTGAAGGCTTTCAAGCTAAATATCAGTGATCCATTAGGAGCATTAGACGGCTGGGATGCATCCACGCCATCAGCTCCCTGTGACTGGCGTGGCATTGTCTGTTACAATAACCGAGTTCATGAACTCCGGTTACCTCGTCTACACCTCAGTGGCCAGCTCAGTGACCAGCTCTCTAACTTACGCCAGTTGCGTAAGTTAAGTCTCCACTCTAACAACTTCAATGGCTCTATCCCTCCTTCACTCTCTCAATGCTCTCTCCTACGTGCTGTTTACTTACAGTACAACTCTCTCTCCGGTAACCTTCCGTCAACCATCGTTAACCTCACTAACCTTCAAGTCCTCAACGTTGCTCACAACTTCCTTAACGGAAAAATCTCTGGTGACATTTCATTTTTTCTCCGTTACCTCGATGTCTCATCAAACTCGTTCTCTGGTGAGATACCGAGGAACTTCTCATCAGAATCTCAGCTTCAACTAATAAATTTATCATACAATAAATTTTCCGGTGAAATCCCTGCGAGCATTGGGAAACTTCAAGAGCTTGAGTACTTATGGCTTGATTCTAATCAGTTGCATGGTACTTTACCATCAGCAGTAGCAAATTGTTCATCACTTGTTCATTTAAGCATTGAAGATAATTCGATTAAAGGATTGGTACCGGCAAGTATTGGCTCAATTCCTAAACTTGAAGTGCTTTCTTTATCGCGGAATGAACTCTCCGGTACAATTCCGCCAAGTGTTATTTGTGGAGTTTCACTGAGGATTGTGAACCTTGGATTTAATGCATTCACGGGAATTGATCCGCCGTCTAATGGAAGTTGTTTTAGTAATTTGGAGGTTTTAGATATTCACGAGAATCACATAACAGGTGTCTTTCCGTCTTGGTTGACTGGTTTGACTACGGTTAGAGTTGTTGATTTTTCGACAAATTTCTTTTCGGGGAGTTTGCCGGGTGGTATAGGTAATCTTCTGAGGTTAGAGGAGATTAGAGTGGCTAATAACTCATTAACAGGTGATCTTCCTAATCAGATTGTAAAATGTAGTTCCTTGCAAACTCTTGATCTTGAAGGGAATCGGTTTGAAGGCCATATTCCTTTGTTTATGAGTGAATTGAGGAGGTTGAAGCTGTTGTCTTTAGGAGGTAATTTGTTTTCGGGTTCGATTCCGGCGAGTCTTGGTGGTCTTTTCGAGCTTGAAACGTTGAAATTGGAGAGTAATAATTTGAGTGGAAATGTGCCTGAGGAGATAATGAAATTGAATAAATTGAGCACTTTGAGCTTGAGTTTTAATAGGTTGTCTGGGGAGATTCCTTACAGTATAGGGGAGTTGAAGGGTCTGATGGTTTTGAATCTGAGTGGTTGTGGGTTTTCGGGGAGGATTCCTGGTAGTATTGGGAGTTTGTTGAAGCTTACAACTTTGGATTTGAGCAAGCAGAATCTGTCTGGCGAGTTGCCGATTGAGATTTTTGGGTTGCCAAGTTTGCAGGTTGTTGCTTTGGAAGATAATAAGTTATCTGGGGTTGTCCCTGAAGGTTTTAGCAGCTTGGTTAGTCTACAGTACTTGAATCTCACTTCTAATTTTTTCACTGGTGAGATTCCAGCAAATTATGGATTTCTTACGTCATTGGTTGTTCTTTCTTTGTCTCGGAATTATATTTCGGGCATGATCCCAGCTGAGCTCGGTAACTGTTCAAGTCTTGAAGTGCTCGAACTGCGTTCTAATCATTTGAGGGGCAGCATTCCAGGTGATATCTCTCGCTTGTCTCGTTTGAAGAAGCTGGATTTGGGTGAGGATGCTTTAACTGGTGAAATCCCAGAGGATATTCATAGATGTTCCTCATTGAATTCTCTGTTGTTGGATGTTAATCACCTTTCAGGCCGTATACCGGAGTCACTGTCAAAATTACCAAACCTCGCGGTTTTGAGTCTTTCCTCCAACAGCTTGAGTGGGACTATTCCTGCAAATCTTTCTCACATCCCTAGCTTGAGATACTTGAATTTATCAAGGAACAGTCTTGAAGGAGAGATTCCGAGTTTGCTAGGTTCTCGGTTCAATGATCCTTCTGTGTTTGCTATGAATGGGGAATTATGTGGGAAGCCACTGGATAGAGAATGTGCAAAGGTTAGGAACAGAAAGAGAAAGAAGTTGATTCTATTCATCGGCGTGCCTGTGGCCGCAACCGTTCTCTTAGCACTGTGTTGCTGTGCATACATTTACAGTCTTTTACGGTGGCGCAAGAGGCTGAGAGATGGGGTAACTGGCGAGAAGAAGCGAAGCCCTGCTAGTGCAAGCTCAGGGACCGACAGAAGTCGCGGCAGCGGAGAAAACGGAGGGCCAAAGCTTGTGATGTTCAATAACAAGATAACATATGCAGAAACATTGGTGGCAACCAGACAATTTGACGAGGAAAATGTGTTAAGCAGGGGGAGATGTGGAGTTGTATTCAAGGCTTCATATCAAGATGGAATGGTGCTCTCAGTCCGACGTCTCCCCGATGGATCAATCAGTGAAAGCACCTTTCGTAAAGAAGCAGAATCATTAGACAAGGTGAAGCATCGAAACCTGACAGTCTTACGTGGCTACTATGTCGGACCACCTGATGTAAGGCTACTTGTCTATGATTACATGCCAAATGGAAACCTGGCCACTCTCCTTCAAGAAGCCTCGCACCAGGACGGGCATGTTCTAAACTGGCCAATGCGTCATTTAATTGCTCTCGGCATTGCTCGTGGACTTGCTTTCTTGCATTCACTCTCATTGGTTCATGGTGATCTCAAGCCTCAGAATGTCCTTTTTGATGCTGATTTTGAAGCACATTTATCTGAATTTGGGCTTGATAAGTTAACCACAGCAAAACCAGCAGAAGCCTCCTCATCTTCCACCCCAGCTGGCTCACTAGGCTATGTATCACCAGAAGTAGCATTAACAGGGCAGCCGACAAGAGAAGCTGATGTGTACAGTTTTGGGATTGTGTTGCTAGAAATTCTAACAGGAAGGAAACCAGTTATGTTCACACAAGATGAAGACATTGTCAAGTGGGTGAAAAAGCAATTGCAAAGAGGCCAAATATCAGAACTACTTGAACCCGGATTGCTTGAGTTAGACCCCGAATCATCAGAATGGGAAGAGTTCCTGTTAGGAGTCAAAGTTGGTCTTCTTTGCACAGCTCCTGATCCACTTGATAGACCATCAATGGCAGATATTGTTTTCATGCTTGAAGGTTGTAGGGCTGGACCAGATATTCCATCCTCAGCTGATCCCACCTCACTACCTTCTCCAACTTGAAAAGAAAATCATTTCCCTTTGTATTTTACTTCCAGAAAGTAGATGGGCTTTCTTCATCACTACTCAGCACCACTCCATTTTTTTCATGTTTATCAATCAGTATGATCTAATTTAATTTATCACTCATTAATCCAGGAGGGCGTGTCCTTGTTTATTCATTGAACTATTCATTATCCCTCAATTTCCTCCGATTTGCCCCACGACGCCGTTGAAGAAAGTTTGTTAAGGTCCACTCATGTTCCGTATCCATGGTCAAAAAAACTCGAAATAATTTTCCGTGATTCCATAGCGAAGGACCCATGCCCTAAATTCCCGCCAGAATCTAATGTGACACGTGGCAAGCTTCGGGGCTGATGGAAAGTAGCCGTTAATGGGATTGGTAACACCCAGGTGTCTTTATCTGAAACAAAAAATGGAGGGCGTCAGGATCCGTGAATCTCTGACAAAGTTTTTTAAAAGCCCGACTAGCTAGCCAGTCTGATATTTAAGCCGTTGCCACGTTGGATTTTAAAGTTTTGACCACCACGTGGTCCCCTGATTGACTCCAGGTGGCTTAAGTTCACATACGGTCCTTCAATTTGTACGTGATGTCATAAAGATCCTCTACTTTAAATATAGTCGAATTAACCTTAACGTTCTATTACTCTAACCCAAAACAGTTCACCTTAAAAATACATATATTAATTCCATTTTACACAATGCATTTGGATAGAAATTTCAATTTTCTTTTGTAGCAGTGGAGAGTATGAAATTATAAAATCTATCATAAGGGATTTGATTCAATATAATAGGAAATGTAAGGGGACCTCACAAGAATTTTAGCCCCAGGTCATGCCATGCCACTTGCTGTAGGGCAATAATATGGTGGAACGAAAGTTGTATGGTTCTGGCAATTGGAGCCACCTACTCCCGATTCTGCTCGGCACTGTACTATTTATTGCCTTTTTAAAATATTATTTAAAAAAACATATTTAGTAACATTTTTATTAATTTAAATCGATTTTTTTTAAAAAAAAAACACAGAAAATAATAATTGAGTTTGAAATTGTATTTTTTGTTTAAAAATGTATTAAAATAATATTTTTTTATTTTTAAATTTTTTTTTTAACATTAACATATCAAATAATCTAAAAAATCATTTAAAATAAAAAATAAAAATAATTCAAAATCTTTTTTAATCGTTTTCAAACACCCCTAAATTTTAACAAAGAATGGGGGTAGAGATACAGTATAAAATTACATGAGGACAAAATAGAGAGGTAGGGTGTCTGTCTTGTGAAGAGTTTCAGAGCTCAGAGAAAGCCCGAGCCCCCACTATCAATCAATGGAGTCATGACAATGGAGGACAAAAGTAGCAGAGCTTACCTGCAGGAAGAGTCATTGTCGAATTTCACTTCCAGATCTTTCTCATCTCTAACTTTCATCCCTCGATTTTACTGCGCTCCAAGCTAAAATGCTTTGCTCTGTTGTCGTCAACGAAGGGAAACTTTTATTTTGCTTTCCAGTTAACGCAGTAAAAATGGTTCTGACACCATTATTATGGACCTATCAATAAAATTCAATTTCATCCAATGCTTCAGTCTTTCATGTGAAATCAGTGAGCTGGGGCTGGATTCTCTGTGAATGTGATATTGCTGTTGGAAGTTGTGGCATTATTTTTTTTTTTATTTTTTTTTAGTGTTTTTAGATAATTTATTTTATACTGATATTAAAAATATTTAAAAAGAAAAATAAAAAAAATATTTTAATATATTTTTAAATAAAAACTATTTTAAAAAACAATTTTAATAATACTCCCACAAAGAAGTGACAACAGCAGGACTCATTCTTTGGCTTCGAGATGCTTTTTTATAAAAAAAAACTTTGAGGTAAAATTATGCTTAAAAATCTTGGGAAACAGAGGGCCAGGATAATTATCCGAAATTTTTTTACTGTTATGAAAAATCATTTTCCACTGTATTTAACTTAAAGTTTAAAACCATCTACCGTTGTTCAAAATTATTTTTGTATTTTTTTTTTGTAATTCTTCTTTTATCATTCTCTTATTTATTTATATAGAAAAAGAAAAGGTTTATAAGACCTTTTCTTTACTTGTCTTTACCTTCCAGATGCCAAAACAATACGCAAATCATTATGACCAGTCAATCAGTTCTTAACGATTGAGGTGACTGCTATTGTGACTTGAAATAATGGTCACTTCAATTCTTCTTTTTTTAAATAAGTTGTTTATATTTACATAATTAAATTACAAATAAATAAAACCGACGTAGCCATAAGCCCATTACTTCAAACAATAGGAGAACAAACAATTAATAAGCCACATATTTTTTTATATATATTTTTAATATATTGATATAAAAAATAATTTTTTAAAAAATACTTTACATAACATTATAAAGAATACATCAAACCAGACTTTTCAATCTTTACCATTGCAAATGTACTTCAACCATAATTGAGATTTAAGATTTAAAATCTAATTCTAGTTAAATTAAATAAAAAAATTCAAAATCTAAACTACCCAAATACTTATTTTCCAGATGAATCCTCGAATCAGATTTTATAATTAGATGATATCAACCAAGACCTTAATAAATTATCACACTATAAAATTGCCAAAATTTACCCTCTAGCGCATCCCTTTCATAGACAAACATTTTCCTAATTTCAGCATGATTAATGTAGAAAGATTGGTTTTTCTTGGGTTGAGGAAACCAGGAACTGTTTGGTGAAAGTTTCAACTTCAGGAGCTCATATTCAATATATACAGCTGCATACAGCACAGCTCTGACAAAGTACATTAGATGTACGTACACATGAAGAAAGAATGTTTTATTAATACATGCTAAAGTAAATTTATGATGGAGGTATAAATTAATGAATCGTACACAAATGATTAAAAATATATGGTAACATTTCCTACGCAAGCGTGAGACCTTTAGGGAGATGTTCAGTTTCAAGATTAGGTGAAATATACATCCGACAAGCATAAAACACAGCTGAATGGAACCCAGTTGGGTTGTCTATGAATTGAAGGTGCCCGGCCTGTCATTTGGGAAAATAAAATAAAATAATATTCAATCAGCTGGATCCAATTTTGATTACCGTATATTTCAAAGTAACTGAGAAAAAAGTGAGACCTTTGGAACCCGAATGATTTCACATGAAACCTTCATATGCTGGCGAGCTTGTTGGGCACCTTCATAGTTCATCCAATCGTGAAAGCCATATATGAAAGTGGTTGGCACTTTCCATTCTGGTGCACTGCATGCAAAACGTGAGAGGATTTAGGAAGTTCTTCAATGGGATTTCATGATGCAGATATCATGTGCATCATTTACGATCATACTGTTCAAGTTCATTTAAGATGACCATTCTAAATCAAAGGATGTTTTGAGCTGGAAAATAGATGTCAGCCGTAAAAGGATTTTCACAAGGACTGCTAGCTAACATTCACAGCTAAGTTTTAGATTTATCTGGGATGACATTTGATGTTTCATTTGCAAAGAGGAAGAGAAGGCATTTCTGAATCAAACCCATTGCCACCTCTAACTCATTGTTACAACATTCTTTTGGTAAACAAAAGCAGATGCATGTCATTGTAAAATAACTTTTTAGTCTCAGCATAATAGGCTTTTCTAAGAAGCTCCTTCAATCAAGCAATCTGATATTCCACGCAGAACTTTCTAGGCCATTATATAGATCCCCGACAATCAAACAATCTATTTAACATAACAAATTCTAGCAACAGCATAAAACCCAACTGTGCATCTAAGACAAGATCAACTTTTCAGCCACAGACATCGATACAGCAACAGGTTCTAGTATAACACATTTGGGCAAAGAGATGCTGTCAACTTTGATTCACTCAAGGAAGGTATTTTGACACACTAGAGGAAAGACATAAGATAAAATAAGTTGGGTTATTCAAACCTCTGTACAAGGGGCTTTCGTGCAAATGCTCCAAAAGAAAATATATATTTCAAGCATAGCTCTCCACTAGCTTTAGCTGCAGAAGTATGATACGAATAATCTGCAATTAAAAGAAGAGCGTCAGATACCTCCTGATGAATGCACACAAGCCCAGATGATATCCCACACTACCTGTTAGCAATTTGCAATCCTCCCCAGCCAATACTTCTCCAGTTGAAGATGCTCCAAATCTAGCAGTTGTGTAGCGACGTACCATATCAGGTCCCAAAGGACCTAACCCTCTGGATGAAAGGTTTAATCAGGACTGTCAGAAACAGAAAGGTAAAGGAAGCTTGACACGTCAACAATACTGGTACTATGTATAAAGTGCTCCAGTGGGGGAATCCAGATGCCACTACTGGAAATTATAATAAAAGGAGCTAGAGAAGGAAATGAGCCTTCTCTATACACGGTACACTTCGTAATAAAATCCTGTTATATCATTTACTGAGAATCTTTTTGGTTCTAAGTGCTTACAGACCACGAACCAAAATTATTTGATTGAAAACAAAACAAAATGTTGATCGCACTTCCAGTTTTTGGAACATGGGCTTTGTTGATGCTGCCACAGACCAACTATGTGAAGAAGAATAACTTAATGATGTAGACTATGCATTGGCAAAGGAATGTCTATGATTATAACATATCTAAAATGATTGAAAGGAGAACTGAATTTTTATGTTTTAAAGAAATGTTGGAGCAAACCCAGAATAGGGAAAGGAACATACCTAATAACCTTCTGAGGAGTAAAATTAGACTCCCACAAATGATTCAAAACTGCTCCTTTCCAAGTTGCCCTAAATCGGGTGAGCCACTCAGACTTGGAATCTGATTCTGATGAAACTCCAGCAGGTCCCACTAAAATCAACTGCTGAACATGCTCGGGATGCTATAACACAAATGTGCAACAACAATCAGAAATGAAGAAAGTGCCATCATATAGTCCTCAAAATACTAACAACCATGGCAATACAATCACCTTGAGTGCATACTTAGCCGCAACATATCCTCCAAATGAATGCCCGAGTAATATAAAGTTACTGAGGTTCTTTGCTTTTCGCCATTCCTCAAAGGAGTCAATGAACCACGCCTCAGTTTCTACATTACCAAATTCAACACACATAATTTGTTTCATGGCAAACAAAGAGCACAATGCATTTTTCCAAATCACTTAACGAATAAATCCTCTGGAGAAATGTAAAACTAACTAACCTTCAGTGCTTTTGCAGGTAAAGTCAGGTCTACTTGATCCACCCCAACTATAAACAAAATTAACCCCAAAAAAAAAAAAAGAGTTTAGCAGAAGACAATTAAAATTTATTCAATGGTGACGCATAAATGATTTATATGACAATATATTGCTTAGCAGACAGCCGGAGAAATCACTTACTGTACAGAGGTAATTATTATTTACAATCAAGTATCCAAATATAAACAAATTTGAGCCCTTAACAATATATGCCATTCAAATTATGATTGAAAAAACCGAATGTGACAGTAAAAATTATAAAAGCTCAGAGATAATAAAAGCTTAATTACCCAAGCTGATCAATAGCAATGATCTTAAAACGACTAGCTAGAGCATCAAAATTCCTGAAGAAGAAACCTTGAGAAGCACCATATCCATGGACCATTACAAGCGTAGGAGAATCCTCTTTGCTTTGAAACGTCACCGTATTAATGAACCTAGGCTCATCACTCTTAGATCGAAACCACCGAGTCTTCGACCCCGGCGGACCCGAACCAATATTCACCTGCTCTACCACATATGGAGTCCTAAAATTCCAAAAATACACAACCAATTACGTCTTTGCTTTGCTCAATTACGACGAAAGAGAGAAGAATTAAGGAATCACTTACTTGACTAGAGAGAGAAGGCGTTTTTCGGCGGCGATGACGTGATCGGTGGAAGTGGGGATCCAGCTGAGAATAGGGGGCCAAAAAGATCTTGTTTTCGCCCGTGATGATGATGTTGCGGTGGAAGCGGAAGCGGAGGATCCTAGCTCTTCGGCCATGGTAGATACTATTGAGCTTGACACGCGTGAACGAAACAGGTTCATGAAATCATATAGAAATGATTTTACAAATTAGAGAACGGAAAATGTTTCAAATCTGATATGACAAACCTGGCTGGGGTTATTTATACATAACGGTGACTGCCTGCTAGATTGTGCTCCACGCGATATAAACGGTCGTTAAAAGACGGCGATGGCTTGGTGGGTGGTCAAAAGGCACATGCAAATTAGAGATTTGTAGATGCGAGGTTTCGTTGCTACTTCCACTGTAAGGTAGTGTTTGTAATTAATTTTGTTTTATGGCCGCGGGTAAATTTTAAAATATATTTTTTAATTATTTGTTAATATCAGTGTATTAAAGTAACTTAAGAAAACAAATTTTAAAAAATCAAAACTTTTGTGAGTAACGGCTGGATTATAAAAACAAACAGCTCCTTGCTCCATAAATGGAAATAGAAGATGACTAATCAGGTTTGCGTAGTTGAATTAATCGGTTTTCGTACAATGGTTGACTAGATGGTAAAGAAAGGTCGTAAAGAAACAGCCAACCATATGTTTCCGTGACACTTGGTGGATATTTGGACAATTGCGAATGGGCACTAAGGCTTGTACATGGTGGTCCTGATTGCATCTGATCACGCTCCCTTTTTAGTTAACGGAGGAATTTTTTATTAGTTGCGTTTGCAGTGACGTCATGTAATAAAATCATTTTAGAATCTATTTCAAAATTTTGAAGAATAAAAAAAAAAAAAAAAGATTTTCATGAATAATTTATTATTAATGTTATGATTTTAATATCACATGCAAGATAATTTTTTAAAAAATAATTTAACTTTCAAATAAAATCTTATAATAATATTTAAAAACATGTTAAGACAACAAAATAAATAAACCTGATAAATATTTTTTGAGGGTGCCGAGAAAATGAAAAAATAGAATTGGGGTGCCAAAAAAATGGTGCCTGACAGTGCTCTATTTCTTTATTCTATTAAAAAGACATGATATATATTCTTTTTTTTAAAAAAAAAACCACAAATCAGAAAATATATACACCCACCAACTCACGTCGCAATAATAGTAATAAAGTTTGATTCCCTCCTCACTTCAATAGTTGAAGTAATCATAACACAAATACAGAAAGAAAAAAAATGAAATAAAATTTAGAAAACAACTCACTAGCATGTTTTGGCTGTATAAAATACAGGGGCCAAATCGAACTAAGCTCTCATTAGTTTCTGGAAAACAATTTCCACCTTCAATCGGTGATGGATCCAGACTTGATGAAATGGAGGAGGCCTAGATATAAGCCTATTGATCACAGGCTATTAAGCCCAGCAAAAATAAAAACATATTTCAAGTCAGTTATAGAAGGATGGCAAGGTCAATCCAAGTGTGATTAATTATGGTTAGAAATTGATTTTGAAAATATTTTTTATTTAATAATATATTAAAATAATAATTTTTTTATTTTTAAATAAAAATTATTTTAAAAAACAATTTTAATAATACTCCCACTAAGAAGTAACAACAGCAGGACTCATTCTTTGGCTGCGAGCTTTTTTTTATAAAAAAAAACTTTGAGGTAAAATTATGCTTAAAAATCTTGGGAAACAGAGGGCCAGGATAATTATCCGAAATTTTTTTACTGTTATGAAAAATCATTTTCCACTGTATTTAACTTAAAGTTTAAAACCATCTACCGTTGTTCAAAATTATTTTTGTATTTTTTTTTGTAATTCTTCTTTTATCATTCTCTTATTTATTTATATACTTGTCTTTACCTTCCAGATGCCAAAACACTACGCAAATCATTATGACCAGTCAATCAGTTCTTAACGATTGAGGTGACTGCTATTGTGACTTGAAATAATGGTCACTTCAATTCTTCTTTTTATTTATTTTTAAATAAGTTGTTTATATTTACATAATTAAATTACAAATAAATAAAACCGATGTAGCCATAAGTCCATTACTTCAAACAATGGGAGAACAAACGATTAATAAGCCACATATTTTTTTTATATATTTTTAATATATTGATATAAAAAACAATTTAAAAAAAAAATACTTTACATAACATTATAAAGAATACATCAAACCAGACTTTTCAATCTTTACCATTGCAAATGTACTTCAACCATAATTGAGATTTAAGATTTAAAATCTAATTCTAGTTAAATTAAATAAAATATTCAAAATCTAAACTAGCCAAAATACTTATTTTCCAGATGAATCCTCGAATCAGATTTTATAATTAGATGATATCAACCAAGACCTTAATAAATTATCACACTATAAAATTGCCAAAATTTACCCTCTAGCGCATCCCTTTCATAGACAAACATTTTCCTAATTTCAGCATGATTAATGTAGAAAGATTGGTTTTTCATGGGTTGAGGAAACCACGAACTGTTTGGTGAAAGTTCAACTTCCGGAGCTCATATTTAATATATAGTATATACAGCTGCATACAGCACAGCTCTGACGAAGTACATTAGATGTACGTATACATGAAAAAAGAATGTTTTATTAATACATGCTAAAGTAAATTTATGATGGAGGTATAAATTAATGAATCATACACAAATGATTAAAAATACATGGTAACATTTCCTACGCAAGCGTGAGACCTTCAGGGAGATGTTCAGTTTCCAGATTAGGTGAAATATACATCCGACAAGCATAAAACACAGCTGAATGGAACCCAGTTGGGTTGTCTATGAATACAAAGTGCCCGGCCTGTCATTTGGGAAAATAAAATAAATTAATATTCAATCAGCTGGATCCAATTTTGATTACCGTATATTTCAAAGTAACTGAGAAAAAGTGAGACCTTTGGAACTCGAATGATTTCACATGGAACCTTCATTAGCTGGCGAGCTTGTTGGGCACCTTCATAGTTCATCCAATCGTGAAAGCCATATATGAAAGTGGTTGGCACTTTCCATTCTGGTGCACTGCATGCAAAACGTGAGAGGATTTAGTAACTTCTTCAATGGGATTTCATGATGCAGATATCATGTGCATCATTTACGATCATACTGTTCAAGTTCATTTAAGATGACCATTCTAAATCAAAGGATGTTTAGAGCTGGAAAATAGATGTCAGCCGTAAGAGGATTTTCACAAGGACTGCTAGCTAACATTCACAGCTAAGTTTTAGATTTATCTGGGATGACATTTGATGTTTCATTTGCAAAGAGGAAGAGAAGGCATTTCTGAATCAAACCCATTGCCACCTCTAATTCATTGGGACTTTCTTCTCCGTGTGCGTGTGTTCCAACATTCTTTTGGTCAACCAAAAGCAAATGCATGTCATTCTAAAATAACCTTTTAGTCTCAGCATAATAGGCTTTTCTAAGAAGCTCCTTCAATCCATTCTACGCAGGCAAGCAATCTCATATTCCACGCAGAACTTTCTAGGCCATTAACTGTGCATCTAAGACAAGATCAACTTTTTAACCACAGACATCGATACAGCAACAGGTTCTAGTATAGCACATTTGAGCAAAGAGATGCTGTCAACTTTGATTCACTCAAGGAAGGTATTTTGACACACTAGAGGAAAGACATAAGATAAAAATAAGTTGGGTTATTCAAACCTCTGTAATAGGGGCTTCCGTGCGAATGCTCCAAAAGAAAATATATATTTCAAGCATAGCTCTCCACTAGCTTTAGCTGCTAAAGTATGATACACATAATCTGCAATTAAAAGAATGAGCGTCAGATACCTACTGATGAATGCACACAAGCCCAGATGATACCCCACACTACCTGTTAGCAATTTGCACTCCTCCCCAGCCAATACTTCTCCAGTTGAATATGCACCAAATCTAGCTGTTGTGTAGCGACGTACCATATCAGGTCCCAAAGGACCTAACCCTCTGGATGAAAGGTTTAATCAGGATTCTCAGAAACAGAAAGGTAAAGGAAGATTGACACGTCAACAATACTGGTACTATGTATAAAGTGCTCCTGTGAGGGGATCCAGATGCCACTAATGGAAATTATAATAAAAGGAGCTAGAGAAGGAAATAAGCCTTCTCTATACACGGTACACTTCGTAATAAAATCCTGTTATATCATTTATTGAGAAACTTTTTGGTTCTAAGTTCTTACAGACCTCGGACCAAAACTATTTGATTGAAAACAAAACAAAATGTTGATCTCACTTCCAGTGTTTGGAACATGGGCTTTGTTGATGCTGCCACAGACCAACTATGTGAAGAAGAATAACTTAATGATGTAGACTATGCATTGGCAAAGGAATGTCTATGATTATAACATATCTAAAACGATTGAAAGGAGAACTGAATTTTTATGTTTTAAAGAAATGTTGGAGCACACCCAGAAAAGGGAAAGGAACATACCTAATAACCTTCTGAGGAGTAAAATTAGACTCCCACAAATGATTCAAAACTGCTCCTTTCCAAGTTGCCCGAAATCGGGTGAGCCACTCAGACTTGGAATCTGATTCTGATGAAAATCCAGCAGATCCCACTAAAATCAACTGCTGAACATGCTCGGGATGCTATAACACAAATGTGCAACAACAATCAGAAATGAAGAAAGTGCCATCACATAGTCCTCAATACTAACAACCATGGCAATACAATCACCTTGAGTGCATATTTAGCCGCAACATATCCTCCAAATGAATGCCCGAGTAATATAAAGTTACTGAGGTTCTTTGCTTTTCGCCATTCCTCAAAGGAGTCAATGAACCACGCCTCAGTTTCTACATTACCAAATTCAACATACATAATTTGTTTCATGGCAAACAAAGAGCACAATGCATTTTCCAAATCACTTAACGAATAAATCCTCTGGAGAAATGTAAAACTAACTAACCTTCAGTGCTTTTGCAGGTAAAGTCAGGTCTACTTGATCCACCCCAACTATAAACAAAATTAACCCCAAAAAATAAAAAATAAGTTTAGCAGAAGACAAATAAAATTTATTCAATGGTGACGCATAAATGATTTATATGACAATATATTGCTTAGCAGACAGCCGGAGAAATCACTGACTGTAGAGAGGTAATTATTATTTACAATCAAGTATCCAAATATAAACAAATTTGAGCCCTTAACAATATATGCCATTCAAATTATGATTGAAAAAACCGAATGTGGCCGTAAAATTTTACCCAAGCTGATCAAATTAAGAGATTAATACTATATCAATTAACAGATAATAAAAGCTTAATTACCCAAGCTGATCAATAGCAATGATCTTAAAACGACTAGCTAGAGCATCAAAATTCCTGAAGAAGAAACCTTGAGAAGCACCATATCCATGGACCATTACAAGCGTAGGAGAATCCTCTTTGCTTTGAAACGTCACCGTATTAATGAACCTAGGCTCATCACTCTTAGATCGAAACCACCGAGTCTTCGACCCCGGCGGACCCGAACCAATATTCACCTGCTCTACCACATACGGAGTCCTAAAATTCCAAAAATACACAACCAATTAGGTCTTTGCTTTGCTCAATTACGACGAAAAAGAGAAGAATTAAGGAATCACTTACTTGACTACAGAGAGAAGGCGTTTTTCGGCGGCGATGACGTGATCGGTGGAAGTGGGGATCCAGCGGAGAATAGAGGGCCAAAAAGAACTTGTTTTCGCCCGTGATGATGATGTTGCGGTGGAAGCGGAAGCGGAGGATCCTAGCTCTTCGGCCATGGTAGATACTATTGAGCTTGACACGCGTGAACGAAACAGGTTCATGAAATCATATAGAAATAATTTTACAAATTAGAGAACGGAAAATGTTTCAAATCTGATATGACAAACCTGGCTGGGGTTATTTATAGATAACGGTGACTGCCTGCTAGATTGTGCTCCACGCGATATAAACGGTCGTTAAAAGACGGCGATGGCTTGGTGGGTGGTCAAAAGGTACATGCAAATTAGAGATTTATAGAAGCGAGGTTTCGTTGCTGCTTCCACTATAAGGTAGTGTTTGTAATTAATTTTGTTTTATGGCCGCGGGCAATTTTTAAAATATATTTTTAATTATTTTTTTAATATCAGTGCATTAAAGTAACTTAAGAAAACAAATTTTAAAAAATCAAAACTTTTGTGAGTAACGGCTGGATTATAAAAACAAACAGCTCCTTACTACAAAAATAGAAATAGAAGATGACTAATCAGGTTTACGTAGTTGAATTAATCGGTTTTCGTACAATGGTTGACTAGATGGTAAAGAAAGGACTAACAGCCAACCATATGTTTCCGTGACACTTGGTGGGTATTTGGACAATTGCGAATGGGGAACTAAGGCTAGTACATGGTGGTCCTGATTGCATCTGATCACGCTCCCTTTTTATACGTCTTCAAGTGATCTTTGGTGATGGCGTGATGGCGGTTAACGGAGGAATTTTTTATTAGTTGCGTTTGCAGTGACGTAATGTAATAATATACCGAGTCGACCTTACCCCCCCCCCCCCCCCCGACGATCAATGCTAGTGGCACTCCCTATATCATTGCGCCACGTGTATTTGAAATATTATTACTATATATCTAAAAGAGGTAGGCCGTTTCAACAGTATTTTTTACTGTTCACGCAGACTGAAAACACCGTGGACTGGATATTTGTCTCCCTGCTTCGCGCGAGTTTGTGCTCTTTTTTTTTTTTCACACAGGCACTCTTTTTGTATTTTTTATGGTGGAAATGGACAGATGGGAGGCTTTGGCCGAGCGGTTGTCTCGCGCGCTGCCAACACAGGCGCGCGCGAGTTCGAGACGCTCGACCACCAAATTGAAAATTCTGATTTTGTTTTCTTTTTTTATTATTACTGTTTTTTTTTAAAATGATTTTAAAAAAAAAATATTGGTTTCTTTTTTAAAAAAAGTTTTTTTTCTTAATAACTGGTTGTTGTTATTTTTTATTACAAATCTGATTTGTTTTTTTTTTCCAATGTTTTTTTTCTGGTTGTTGTTTTTATTTTTTTACAAAAAAAAATATTTGTACTTTTTGTTAAAAAAAAAATTTTCTTTTTAAAAAAAAGTGTTTTTTCTTAATAACTGGTTGTTGTTGTTTTTTATTACAAATCTGATTTTTTTTTTTTAACAATGTTTTTTTCTGGTTGTTGTTTTTATTTTTTTACAAAAAAAAATTGTACTTTTTGTTAATTTTTGTTTTTTTTAATAACTGATTGTTGTTTTTATTTTTTTACAAAAAAAAAAAGATTTTCTTTTAATAACTAAAGTGTCCAGGGCAACTTACGTGCACCACGACTAATCTCCGGATCCACTTTTTTTTTATAATTTTTTTTTTACACGAGGAATCTTTTTGTATTTTTTATGGTGGAAATGACAGATCAGAAGCTTTGGCCGAGCGGTTGTCCGCGCGCTGCCAACACAGGCGCGCGCGAGTTCAAACCGCTCGGACACCAAAATGTGATTTTTTTTTTTTTTTTAAGAACTGAAAAAAAAATTGTTTATTTTTTTTAAAAAAATTATTTTTTAATAACTGGTTTTTGTTGTTTTTTTTACAAATCTGATTTGTTTGTTTTTTAAGAACTGATTTTTTTTAAAATGTTTTTTTGTTAAAAAAATGATTTTTTTTTAATAACTGGTTGTTGTTTTATTTTTTTCCAAAAAACAAGATTTTTTTTTAAATAACTAAAGTGTCCAAACCAACTTACGTGCACCACGACTAATCTTTGGATCAATTTTTTTTATATATTTTTTTCCTATTTTGTTTTGCTACTTATACATTTTTTTTCTTAACCGAGATGTCCGGGTCAGCTTACACGCACCACGGTTCTTTTTTCCCAAGTTTATTTTTTTTCCTAGCCAACTGAGCGCGCCGCGAATAATCCCTAGGCTCATTATTTTTTTTTTCATTACCTAAAGAGCTAAAACAACTCAATTTTCTACTGTAGTCCGTGACTCATTGTCACTATTCATTGGCAATTTGCTCCGATGCATCGCGGCACACATCTATCTTTTTTTTTTTTTTTTTTTTCAACAGTGTAATACATTTAATATAATAATACAAAGAATAAATATTTCAAAAATAAAAAAAAACGTCTTCGAATTTTAATTTTGTGCTCTGTTTTTTAAAGTTTATTTCTTAAAAAATATTTATAATATTTTGGTTTTTAATATTTCATATCTAATATTACTGGGCAAAAAATACAACTAAAAAAAATGACAAATTTACCTAGATTATCTACAATTAAAAAATATTCGAGTCACTTCCCGTTTCGATTACACTGTTTTTTTAGATGACAGATAAGTAATTATAGCACGCAAAAAACTTGAGGCTTATTTCTAAAAACAAATTATAATATTTTTATTTATAATGTGTCAGATCTAATATTACAAGAGAAAAAAGACAACTCATAAATTGTTTTTGACAAATTTACCTTAATTATCTACAATTAAAAAATCTACGACCCACTTCCCATTTCGATTACACTATAAAGTGTGTAAGACTGATTATATGTTTCAATATTTATTGAATATTATTGCCTAAAAATATATATAGAGAGAAAAAAATGACCTACGATTTCTTGCAAAAAAAAAATTAATATCGGTATTCTTAATACATTTAATATAATAATATGATTAATAAATCTTATAAATATAACTTTGGCTTTAGCTTTGAATTTAAATTTCTATTTTATACTCTTTTTTTGGTTCTTTTAATAAACGATAACCTTTTTTTCACATTTTTTTTATTTTTTAATAACCGTCGTGTTCAAGTCTTTTTTTTTTAACCGGTTTCTTTTTTTGTATTTTTTTTAACCAGAGTTTCCGTGACAACAAGTTTCTAACAAATCATTTAACTTTCTTAGTAAATTTTCTAACAAATTTTATCAAATGTTTTTTAGCAATAGCAAATCAATCAATTTTTTACATATATAAAAAAGCCCAGCGGAGCGGGCAAATTCGCTCGTTTATGCTATACTAGCTTCATGTTTCTCTCTCATTTTTACGCTTTTTATCTAAGAACACGTGTTACATTGTTTGCAATACATGCAGTCTACATTTTTTTTATACTGTATTTTTAAAAAAAAGTTTTTTACTTAAAAATATATTAATATATAGATATTTTTCATTCACAGCTCAAAAGCTTGGGATTATTTTTTAAAAAACATAAAAAGAATTCAAGTCCAATTTGTTTTTACACTGTTAATAATTATTTTGATATTTTTATCAAAATACTTTTTTATTGATATATGATCATTATAGTAAATGTTTTTTTTTATCAGAATATTATATCTATATTTTACATGTGACAGCTAAAAAAACAAATAATATTATAAAATCATGTTAGAATCTATTTCAGAATTTTGAAGGATAAAAAAATAAAAAAAAGATTTTCATGAATAATTTATTATTAATGTTATGATTTTAATATCACATGCAAGATAATTTTAAAAAAATAATTTAAATTCCAAATAAAAACTTATAATAATATTTAAAAACATGTTAAAACAACAAAATAAATAAACCTGATAAATATTTTTTGAGGGTGCCGAGAAAATGAAAAAATAGAATTGGGGTGCCAAAAAAATGGTGCCTGACAGTGCTCTATTTCTTTATTCTATTAAAAAGACATGATATATATTCTCTTTTTTTTAATAAAAAAAAAAACACATCAGAAACACCCACCAACTCACGTCGCAGGGGGGGGCAGATAATCTCAATTTCTTTGATTCCCTCTTCACTTCAATATTTGAAGTAATAATAACACAATTACAGAAAGAAAAAAAATGAAATAAAATTTAGAAAACAACTCACAAGCATGTTTTGGCTGTATAAAATACAGAGGCCAAATCGACCTAAGCTCTCATTAGTTTCAGGAAAATAATTTCCAACTTCAATCGGTGATGGATCCAGACTTGATGAAATGGAGGAGGCCTAAATATCAGCCTCTTGATCACAGGCTATTAAGCCCAGCAAAAATAAAAACATATTTCAAGTAGAAGGGATGGCAAGGTCAATCTAAATGTTATTAATTATTGTTAGAAATTGATTTTGAAAGTATCTTTTATTTAAAAATATATTAAAATAATATTTTTATTTTTTAAAAATTATTTTTGATATCAACACTCCAAAATAATCTAAAAACATTAATTTTTTTTAATTTAAAATAAATAATAATTTTTTTTTTCAAAAACACTTTCCAATCAATCAACAGAGTGGGAGAGTGCAGGATCAACAAAACAGGCAATATGGCATCCTTTCAACAAGAACCTGAAGTGAACCATTACATAGATTACGATTAATTAAGGGGAGAGCTAATAACCAATTCTACATTTTTATCATATAAGCAATGGCACTTCATCAATTCATTTGTTACAAAAACACAATTCAAGACAAGAATTTTTTAGTACAAAATACTTTTAAGTTCAACTAACAAAGATGATTCACAACAGCAATACAGACACCAAGCAGAGGGACTCTTTACTCAGCTCTGGATTGACCAGCTCGGGAGGAAAGAATGATGCCGACAATGAGACCATAGAGGGCCAGTGCTTCAGCAAAGATGAGAATGAGGATCATACCAACAAAAAGCTTTGGTTGTTGGGCATTAGCTCTGCAAAGTACAGGCCGATATTAAAGTGGGACTTTCAATGAAAAACTGAAAACCAATAACTTATGCGGCAAACCCATCAAAGAAAACACTACCATCTGTGTAAGCATGTATCAACCTTAAAAATGGAAGGCTAATCAAGGCAACCCGTGTCAAAACAAGTATACAGTACATCACAAACTTCATTATTTTACCCAACAAAGAAGTGCAGGCACTAGCAGTTATCTACACCAAAAAGGTGGTGATGATATTATTATAACAAAATACATGTTTCTCACCAATCATCCAAAAATCAAAACCCAACAGTAAACTTCAAACATCTAAAGCTTAAATTTCCAAATATCTTCACAAACGCAAACAAGAAGGAATAACAACAGCAATAAACTAATTGTAAAACTCAACCTTAAATATTCTAAAGGAATAGAATTCTAAGCAATGTCTCGAAAACTTTTAGCTTTCATTTATTTTAGTGACTGCAGTTATATCTAATTTTCTATTGGAAGGCTTTTCATATATGATGACATTTAGGGTCCCCCCATTCATTAATCTTCATGTTCTCTATTTGGTATATTTACACATATTAGTTGATACTTCTGTTTATGGACACTTAATAGCTGATTAACATTTCCATTAAATTTTCTTTCTGAACATTTGATTAATTTAAAGTGAAGCTAAATTAAAAAAAATTATTCAGTGCAAACTTAATTCAAATCCAGGTTGAGTCCAAGTGAAAGCTCCCCCAGCTCAATCAACTCATACGAGCATAGTGAGATAGTTGAGCCAATCTCAGACATTTGAAGGAGGAGCTTATGATCTAAAAGATCAAACAAGCTTCTAAAGCTCAATTCCAAATGGAAACAAGCTTGAGCAACTATTTCAATCCACCAAATTGAGCTCAATTCCAAATGGAAACAAGCTTGAGCAACTATTTCAATCCACCAAATTGAGCTCAAACAACCTATTGTCAGCTTGCTTGCAGCCATATTACAAAAAACGTGAGCAAAAAAAGCCATTTCACAACTAGAACAGGCATTGCATATCACATAGAAGCTTCAAATACTGCTCCTAAGGTGGAACACAAGCAATTCAAGACAGCATGTTAATGCGCATAATTTCTTTAAGGCCTACATAGACAAGAAAACCCATACATGGACACCTCAAAAACCAGCAACGCCTACAGTTCATACCAAGACTATCACAAAAGAACATTTTGCTACAAAAACCACAATACCAAGTACCAGTCATTAACCAAATTTCAAATTTCTCATTTTCAAAAGTCAAATAACAAGCGGGCAAAGTGCGTTTCAATTATTATAGTACAATAACAAAATAGTGAATGAAATATGAATCAAACACAACCTTTTATCCCCATAGAATTAATCATAAGAAACCTTTTTATAATTTTTTTTTTAAAAAAACAAGAAATCCAAAGGCAAACAATTAGCAATTGGAATCAAATACCAAGTCAGACAAGAAATTTACCTAACACCAGCATCACCAACGATGCCAATAGCCATACCAGCAGAGAGACCAGCGAGGCCACAAGCAAGACCAGAGGAAAGATGAGCATACCCATCGAACAGATAATAGGATTTTGCCTTAGGGTTAATACCGGTACTGATAATCACAGCAATAATTAGACCGTATATACCCAAAACTCCAGCCATAACGACTGGAACTATGGATTTCATCACGAGCTCAGGTCGCATCACACCCATTGATGCAACGCCAACTCCACTCTTCGCTGTACCGTACGCAGCTCCCATGCCTGAACAACCACCCAATCAAAACACCAGATCCACGTCAGCATCAATGAAAACAACTAGAATCTTAAAATTTATAGATCAGAATTTGGTTCCATGAAAAAAAGAGATCAAAACTATTAGATTACAGGAAAAAACGAGGGCTGCGGCAGCGCCGAGGAATCCGAAGAACGGCGCAGTTTCATCGCCACTGAATGCCGAAGACATTTTGTTTTTAGATTTTGTGGATTTTTGGAGAGGACGATTGAATCTGAGAGCTCTCTTTTGTGTTTGTTTATTTTTCTAATAATAAGAAAAATAAGAGAGCTCTTCTTGGCTATTAACAGATTTTTGGAGCCAAGAAAGTGCATGGGCTCTTAAACCAGCCAGCCTGGAGAGATGCAGAAACTAGAACACTGGGCTACCGGCCCGACTTGTGTTGGTGTAAATTAAAATTAATAAGTAAATTTTTAACTTTGATTAAAGCGAAATATTGTTTTTTTCTATTCAAATCAAAATGTATTTCTAATAATTATATTAAAAAAACAGACTTGTTCTACATGACTTATGAATTGTTTTTTTATAACGTTGAGCTATAGCACATGTGATAATTGAATTATACAATACATGAGTGAATTTATACACTTTAAAAAATATTTGAAAAATAAAGATAAGTAAGAATCAGTAAGCTGTAATAGATAGCGCTTAAACGAAGATTTTGATTCAAATTTAGAAATATTTTTTTCATTCAAGTCAAAGTATTTCTAACCAAATTAATTTGCAAAAATCAAGCCAAACATATTCATTTACAGGCTCCTTTCATTTTATTCCGAAAGGAATAGGCTTGGTAAAATCGGCCTGCTTTCTTGGAGGTCACCAGATGGAAATTGAATCAAACTCAACAAATCCCATGTCCTTGCTGCGAGACAAGAAACGAAAACAATACCCAACCACTGAGAATGGAATCGTGTATGTTACCAGTCGGGCTTGAGCTCATATTTTTCTGCAGTTTGGACTTCAAGGGGCATGCAGCCACATAAGATTTAAATGGACCCTGAAGAGAGAAAAACCTATCACACAATCGAATAGTAATATTCATAGGAGATGATGCAAAATGAAAGTAATTTATTTAAGCTGAAACTTGCCAGGTCGTTTCAGGTCCAAAAAAGGAACCACGAGATGGTCACCGTCAAATTATTATGCATCAGTAAGACATTGCTCCAGAGGAAAAAGAATCCTGGAGAATTGTCATGCAAAAAACACTCTTCTTTCCTAGTTTTCACTTTGTTTGTCATGGACCGTTTTGTTTTCTAAAGAGATCAAAATGAAAGAAAATAAATGTCAGCACATTGCAGAATTTATTTACTTAATCAACATTCCAATGTCATCAAAGAACTTCTATTTTCTCCCAAATTCTAAAATAGATCAGTGACATGATGGGAGACAATAAAAGCTACAAAGCAATGTTATGTTCCTTCGACTAACCAGGGTCAGGATTTTCTTCGTTGCTGCTTACAGAACACAACTCGCTTTCTGGACATTAACCACAGCCGTAGTTCCAGACCACTGATATTTAGCACACAAGACTGCCATGTTGCACTGAATCCAGTTACTAAAAGTTCGTTAAGAGATTGAATGAGTTGTATATGAAACAGGCATACCTCGCAATGGCAGGACATCCACAATATGTTTCCCAACCTGGCAGCAACAGAAAATGTAAGCAGTAAGATAGTAGCCAAAAGACAAGCAAGGCTTAAATAGAGTCACTGCTCTGAGGCACACACAACGCAACAAAGTCTACATGTTGATGCAATTGCTGCAATTAGAAAAAGATTAATTCCACAGATGCTAAGTCAGCCAATCATTACAGAGACCTCTTACCATTTTGATTTTCAAATGCCATGCATACATCATCGCCGAGCTAGGATTTAAGGTAATGGAAGTAAACTCCATGCACATTGATGCTACGTCAATGTACATTAACAAATGTAAACAAACACTCACAGAGAGAATAGGCAAAGCATAGCCCAGAAAGACTACCATAAATGCAGAACATGTCTTGTATTAAAATTTCAGAGAACAGAAATGAGTAACATTTTACTTGAAAAATCAGCGAAGCACTTTAGCACTTCTTGGAGTAAGAAATATTCTGTATGTTTGTCAATTGTCAAGACTGAAACAATCCTAGACTGTACACAAAGAAAACAAGAAAATGTCAGGACCAAGTAGTGTCCCCTCTATGTCAATCCCAAAATTAAAAAGAAGTTGGGCATCAATTCTCCATGCCTCAGAATCATTGTTGACGTGATGAACCGATTGCAAGGGAGCAATATGATTCAAAATATGCTGATGCTCATGATCCTGGTAATCAGAGCTACAGCAATTGCCAAGCTCCTTTGGCCCTCTGAGCTGCACTCTAGTACAATCTGAAGACATTTGCTAGATATTGAACAATCGTCACTCGGGCCCTCCTGATTTCAACAGGAAATCTGTCCACTTTCTGCCGTGGAACTTTCTACATCATTAACAGCATATTGGCACTCCAAAATTAAGCATTTACACAGGTGCTGAGCCAATAACTCCATGGCTACCATCCTATACTGTGAACTCATGAAGGAACAGAAATGAATGGGCTTTCTGTAATGTCACACACAAGCATACTTGAAAACAGGCAGGTCAATTCTGGGGACCGTCAAGGTTCAACAGCTGGCTTCATTGCCATGTGGTTCTCAATCAATTTGTCCACAAAGGCACGGATCTGCAAATTAATAGCATCCAAAGATTTTTAAGTTTCAGAGAGGATGAAAATGGAAAATAATATTGAGATCATAGAATGAAAAAACATACTCGCGGCAAGATGTTACCCAAAAGAAAAGTTTTTTCTACGAGGTAGTAACATATAAGAGCAATCAAAAGAAGTTCTCTGCTTCATGCTAATGAAAAGATGGGTGGTGAATAATGGATATATGACTGATGCAAATTTCCAAGTAAATTGGGCAGTCTATGATGTATAAATGATAATTAGGAACTTTTCTATTGCTGCCAAACCAAAAGGCAAGTTCCTGTGTATTAAAAGCTTGGCAAAGGAATGTTTCTTGAGCAAGCAAGAAATGATGTTAATACTATGCTATGGGGGTATGCACCTTGTTCTTGCGCTTGAAATCAAGAAACTCGGAAACAGCCATGGCTTTTTCTGCATCCGTTGCCTTCTCCATGACCTGATGACAAATTGACAATTATTATGTATGTAAGACAGTGACAGAACAGGCAGTTATAGCATCCTGGATAACCAAATCGTACATATCTATAGCCCAAGAGCAATTAATTAGAAACAAAATATAGAGTGAAGGAGAAGATTAAGGAAAAAAGTACGAACCTTCGTTGAAATTTTCTTCATTATTGATTTGTATCCCTCCTTGTCAATTTTCCTTGCCTTATAAACAGGCATGAGCAATGACGAAACAAAATCAACAACAGCCTGTTTAATACGATCAGCGCCTTGACAATGATGTCTTGATGGCTCCTTGTTTACAGTGACCTGTGAGATGGAGCTCTCCTTTGCTCGTCCATCATGCTTCCAGGTAGGTGGTTTAGAACTTGTGTTTGAATCCTCTTCTTCTTTTATATGCATGGCCTGATGGAAAAAATCTGAATCGGCCGCTGCTGCTTGACATTGCCATCTCTCAATGGCATGATAGCCCTTTATCCCTGCACTACCAGCAGTATCCACCCATGCTTTTGTAAAAAGGCTGCTGTCCACCGCTGCGCTTTCTCCTGACTGCTCTCTAAAACTCATATGTGAAGCTATCTCATTTGAATGGCTTCGCTGAGATAGGTTATCACCTGACATTCTTGAACTATCAAAGTTAGCACAGGCAGAAGAGAAATCAACAGACCAGTCCCTAACCCTGCAATTTCTCGAGTCAGTTTCTGATATACAGTCTTGTTTTCCCAGAACACCACCAGACCACTTTCTTCTGAGATCATATTCATCCATTTGTGCATATTGTTCCCGTCTAGCAAATTTGTGAAATGAGGGTATCTTAGGCAGCTGCACCAATGTGTTAAACTTGGATTCTGATGATGCATATGCCTGCAGCAAGCTACCACTATTTAATTTTTTCATAAAGGTAATCACAATTGGATGTGAAAAGAAAGCTGCCTTAAAGTTAAAGGAAAGAGCTAGTCTATGTACAATTAAGATGAAAAATTAGTGGTATCCTTGCACACATGTACGCCATTTTTAGAGTGGATTGATTACACACTATTAACACACACCAAATTACCATTCATAAATCAGAGGAAGGGGTAAAAGAAAGCAAAAAAACAAAATGCAGTAGCATTTTCTTCCACCAACCCACAGGAATCATGCCAAAAGATTTTCAAAACTTCAATCTAAAATCCACACAAGGTTTGTTTTGTTGAAAACAGTGACCAGGGCGTGGATGTATGTATATATTTCCAAGTAGACAGAATTGATTTACAAAGTTTAATGGGAATGAGGAAAATTTGGAGAGAATCGCACTTCATGCAATGAATATGGTACAAAAGAAACAAACCTGGGCAGCTACACGGGCAGCAGCATGAGCTGCCTCCTCTGCAGCTAAGGCAGCCTGTTCTTCTTCAGAGATGCCAATTGTGTTACCCCCCTCTAACTCAATACCTGGTCCGCTTGAGCATTTCAGAGTTTCTAGCTTGCTGTTTGCTTTTTTCATGTTAGAGTTTGATGGCAAGGGACCTCTAGTTGATGTAGAAACTTGCAGATTGCCTCTATTCAACAATGCACCGTGATGAGTACGCAAAGGTGGCTTTCCTGAGGTTGAATTGTTCAAAGATTTCCTCTTTGAAGACTCCAATGCAGTAGCATGCCTTGATAACTTTACCCCACCATTTGAAGCTTTTTCCCTGCGGAAGACTCCAAGCCAAACACTAACCAGCTGACTTGCTATGGCGCGTATATCACGGCTTGTGTGCACACAAACTTTTTCTTTCACCGTTTTCCCTATGCCTGTTCAAACAAATTAAATTTCAACAGTTAAAAATGATTAAATACTTTGAATTCATGACTTCTGATGTTTGATCACTTCTATAAGCCCCATCAAACATTTGCTATAAGTAAACAATTCGTGTTCAATGAGCAGATGTGCTCAAGTTGCATGAAGATCAGAAAATATACCTGACAAACGCACAGCAAGTAAATCAGTTGAAACAAGTACAAGAAGACGAACACAGTGACGCAAGAGTTGAGTCCCATCCTTCCCCATTGAGTCCTGCAATAAATCGAACAGATCCATTAGGTTAGGAGTTCTTGGTCTGCATATGATCATCATTAAATGAAACTAGCAGCTTGAGAATTTTGAAATAATTTGTAAAACCCAATGGTCTAGATTCCTAACAGGGTGGGATGCTGTGAAAATAAAAAAACATACCAGAATCCATGAGTTGAGCATAGTAAGCCCTTTCCTGGTCCCAGCAAAGGATTTCAAGGTTCCAACAGGAAGATTCAACAGCTTTTTGGCCAGATGTAAACGTCCTGCGATGGTTTTTGCACTGAAGAACATGTCTTGTAGTAAAGCTTCCCTGGTTAAAAGCCTGGCCCGATCTAGAGAATTCTTATACAATACATTGGACAATTCAACTGCCTCAAGTCTCTTTGTTATGTCTCTAACTTCATCGCGTTCAACCTCTGAGTGTCTCTGTGCCCCCTCCATTGCCTCTACTTCTGAGGTGAAATCAGTTCCCATATTCAATATGTCAATTATACGCACTGCCTCACGGAGTCCACTCATCATAGCACCACCAACCGTGTCTGGATGCTCCTTGCAAGTGGCTTCACCAGCAAAAAAAACACAGTTCTCAACAGGCTTGCCTAATATATCATAGTCTTCTCCAGATGATCCAATGGCAACATAGGAGTAAGCACCATAGCTGAAAGGATCCCTGCCCCAGTCAGTCACCACTGATGCAACTGGATCAGGTACCAAAGCCTCCCCAAAAAGTTTACGAAGAACTATTAGTGCATGACTTACATGATTAGATGAGCTCATTCTTTGGCCATCAATAGCTGCCTTACCAACCACTAGGGCTATAAGAACTGGAGCCCCAGCAGTTTTCTTGACATTCCAAAACATAAAACAATGACCCCTCCGATCAGTTTCCTCAGCAGTCGCACCAAAGTAATCCACGGAATCATCCCAGAAAACATCTGGAAATTCGAGGACTACTTTATTAAGAACTCCAAAACCAAGTCGCTGAATGGAAGAACATTTCCATTGCGGTAATGGAGGGGAGAACTTGATGGTTTCTGCTTTCAGGCACCCAAGAGGCACAGTAATCAGCACAGCATCTCCCAAAAACTCCCTACCATTGGAGGTGTGGATTTTGACTTTGCTATGATGGCATTCGCTTGCTCCAGCATCTTTGATGCCATACGAAATATTTGTGACTACATGGTTCAAGTGAATGGGGAGTCCTTCCCCAAGAGACTCGACAACATTACTGTAACCCCCTTTAATCATACAATGAGCTCCTCCAAATCCTCCATAAACATCATCTTGATTCCAGTAAGGAAGAGAAACTTCTTTGAGAGAAGCAGCACAGCCATACTCCAAATGAGCAAAATGCCAATCCATAACCCTCCTCTCAAGAGGACTCAGAATCTCCTCTTTAGAATTCTCAGGAGCTCCACCATCAACACTACAAGTTTTGGAATCATATAAAGCATCCACTGCATTTCCTGATTCAGTTTCATTGATATAGGCTCCAGGGTATGCCATGCGATGTGTCTTGAGGGCATAGTTTAAACCATCCTCCAGAGACATTTTCATAGCATGTTGCCCTTTCTGAGCAATTACCAATATCATGTCATCAAGAAGGCTGTTGTACTCTGCTTCCAATTCTTCGTCCAGATCTGTAGGAACCTTTTCTCCAGTCACAATATCATAAAGAGGACAGTCACTATTTAGCACAGTCAGCTCAAGGCCCAACTGAGCACAAATCAATGAGGAAGGGTCTGGTCTTCTTTCAGTTGTCACATCAGCCTCAACTCCAGTTATAATACTAGCCCCAAGATCTACAGGGACTGAAAGAGATGAGCGATCTGTATAAACACGACCACCTATTCTACTCCGAGCCTCAAGTATAGTGACAGAAAAACCCTGACGTTGCAAGTGACGTGCAGCAGTTAAGCCAGCAGGACCAGCTCCAATGACAATTATTTTCTTTCTGTCTTTGGAATCACACAGCAATTTATGACTTCCTCCCATATCAACACAAGAGTTAGATTTAACACCCTGCAAGCCATTCCTTAACTCTGGATTTATTACAGGGACAGTCCTGCTGTCCAGAAATGTGCAAGATGGATCAGTAGTCAGAGCATCCAAACTGGCCAGCCCATCAGATAACTTTGTATTGCTAGCACTATTTTGCATAATATCCTCAGCTGGCCATTCTTCACATTCCATGACGTTGGGTAAATCCAATGTCATTGGAGTAACAAGCTTCCCACTTTTCAAAGCTTTCAATGACATGTCTTGATTATCCATTGGAACTCTGTCCTTTAGCTCCAAGGAATTTTCAGAACTTTTCACATTACCAAGGATAAAGGAGACCCCATCTTCTAAATCTGCCACTGAAGCTCCAGAATTTCCCTCAAAAGTTTTTTCTTTGACAAGTTTATAATTGTGATTGGCACTAGGTTCTGCACTCTCTTTCTCAGAAGCAATTCCAGCATTTATATAGCCCTGTCAACATATTATGAGCATTTAGATGCCAGACATGATACAACTGAAACCAAAATATTGGACAGTTTATTAATTTATTTATTTTTATGAGGAGACATCAGATGTGAACGTGCATGAAAGAACAAAATCAAAAGTAACACAACTTACACTCTGATCAAGAAATACATAGATTTGCCTTATTAAAGAAGCATGGGGTGATTCATCCTGGGAAGGTGTCTCAGCGATGCCACAGTCTGCAAGAGCCAATATACGGCTTATGTCTTTGCTCCAAAGACCCAATATCCTATTCCTGCAATACACCCAGGCAATCAAGTAAGCAATGGGAAGAAATGCACAGTCCATAGTCGACTATGGTAACCATTAACCATCCCAAGAACATATTCTTTGGGGAAAACAAGAAACTAAGAGGATGACTATCTCCAGTCTCTGAATGAGAAGGCTATAAAGAACCAAAATAGTAAGACACAATAACAACAGCATTGCTGCTCTTACGAGCTATGCTATAAAAACCGCAAACTGAAATGAGATCAACATGATATCTATGCTATAAAAACTGCAAACTGAAACGAGATCAACATGATATCTATGCTATAAAAACTGCAAACTGAAACGAGATCAATATGATATCTATTTTGTAAAAATAGAAGGCTAGCAATCAGACAGCCTATAATCACAATATGCTTTCTTAACAGAACCCATCTTCCATTGGATATACTCGCTATCCATAAATAATATGGTCCTTCAAACATTCTATTGTATAGAGCAAGAAAGAGCAACAGGTGAAAGATGACACAGTTAGCAACTTCGATATCCCTGTGATCCTCAAATAAAAATGCACAAAAGACCAAGATTCCAAGATCTTTTGCTCAGGCTGGAATGATACTTGGCAGTTGATTCAGAAGAGGTGGAGGGTAGTAATCGATGCGGATACAAAAGAGACAGTATAAAGCATACATTGCAATATCCAATGCCACTATAACATAAAAAACTGTCGGTGTTCTGTCAACTTGATAACACAGACAACTAACAAAATAAAACAGCTCTTCTGAACTGTAACGGGAGGAGAAAAAAAGAGGAAAAAAGATAAAAGAAATTACAGGAACTGTACTGCTTGCAATGCACAGGCAGAAGTTAAAAAAAAAAAAAAAAAAAAAAAACCTAACCTGCACTCCAAATATTCTTGAAGCCCACCTTTGCGCTTTAAGACCTCCTTAAACTTGATCTTTTCAACTGGACCTGCTGCGCGTGCTTTCAATCCAGCTGAAACTGCTGTGATCCCGCCATTTTCAGCCTCAGCACTATTTGAAGAAGAATCAGACTTCTCCCTGGTTCTAAGAGATCGGTCACTTTCAACAACCTGGTCATTTTCCAGAAATTGTTGCTCATTTATCAAAATCTCCCAATCAGCGTCCCCTTCATAAGCCATGTCTCCAAATCTACGCCTTTTGGGCTTCCGTATAGCACGCTGTACAGCTGCTAAGTTACCATCTTTGATGTCAGAATCTGGAACCGATACAGCATCTTCTGGATAACTTTCATTTTCTTCTGGAGTTACAGATCGAGGAGATGGTTCATTGGCCTCTTCATTGATGGAAAGATAATCTGAGTTCCCATTGTGGTTCATGTGCAAAGCAAGTGTAGAATTGTGGACTTCTCTGGATGTTACAGTAATAGGTGAAAACCTAACATCAGACATTTTGACATTTTCCTTTTTGGGGACTGAAGCAAGATCCTGCAGATCATTTTGACTATTAGGGCTTGAGGAGGCAGAGACTTCTCTTCTGCCTGAAGATAATGAAATTTGAGGTTCTGCATTTGAAATGCACGCAGCTGAAACATCCTTAGATTGCTGTTCTAATGCGTCTCTGGTGCTTACTTTACCCACAGAACAAAGCTTTAACCCATTCTTTAAAGTTTGAGATTCCAAGCTATCATTATTGCCTAAAGTGGACTGACTTTCATTCCAAATTCTATATGAACTACAAGGTTTCCCCGTGGATTCCCCTTTGACATTTGAGATGCAAGGGTCCTGCTTTTCTTCATCTTCAATCACCCCATGTTGAGACCCCGAAGCTGGAGATACAGGTGCAGCAACCACTGCAGTAACTTCTGAAGATTTATCATGTCTCTTGTCATTGGAATTCATACTTTCATCCTTGATCACAGGGAGGAGCCCTTTGATTCTATCAGAGTGTTCTTCTATGCAATAGGAAGTTTCACCAAACCCATTATCAAGCCTCAGGTTTTTTGCTGTCAAAATTTGTCTGGAGGTGGAATCTAACAAACATGAATTCACAACTATATGGGAACTGTCTCCAGCTTCCAGATCATTGCAGAACACACTTGAGACAGGACCGGATCCAACTGTACTTAAAGCCACATCCTTGGAACCCCCAGAACCAACTCCAAATCCAGGGCTTAATCTGGCCTCCAAACACTGAACCCTATTAATTTGCTCTGAACTCAAATTTGCACTAGACTTCCACACTGAACCCAATTGATTCTTCTGATAAAAACCTGATATCGAATCTTCCAGCTTATCCAGAGGCTGACCTGAACTCTCACCAGGCAACAAACTTTCCTTTTCTTGATTCTCTAACAAATTAGCACCCTGAGATCCCAAACCCTCCAGATCATCATCAGCTGCAGTATCACCCCCAATTCTCACTCTCTTACAAACACTCCCCGCTTTCCTCGCTCTCTCCTTACTCTTGTTTTGTAATTTTTTCTCCACGTTCCCATCCAGTAACACCTCATCTTCATTTTGACTGGCACTTACAGATCCCAGACCCTTCTTAGGAGTTTTCAACTTCTTTTTAAAACTTGCAAGTGTATCATCCATTCCTCCCAAATCTTCACCCTCAACCACCAATTTATCTTCCTTAACTTCAATATTCTCCAAAACCACCTTGACCTTTTTAGGGTTTCTCGGTCTCTTCAACTTGAACAAAGACCCAATAGGCTCATTATCATCCGAACCAATACCATCCTCAATTAGCTTCCCCAACAATTTCTTCTGCTCCTCCATTCCTTTGTTAACCCTAAGTTTCAACAAATTCTTTGGCAAAACCTTCTGTGGCCGTAACTTAATTTCCAAATCCTTACAGTTCGACAAATCATCTCTTTCCATTTCTCTATTATCAAAAAATCAATGCTCATATTTACCTCAATTAACAAACTAATCCCATCATTCACCAACCAAAACAACACAGAATAACAATCCAACCACAACCTATCAAAACCTAAATATATATATATATAAAAAAAATATATTAGAAACAGTGTCATCTCTTTATAATGCAAGTAATTATCCATAGCTTTTCTTTGTATTAAGCAAATAATCTAATGATATTAACAGGAAAAAAAAGTGAAGGATTCTGAAACGAGTGTATAAACAGTGCTGCGTGTAGAGAGTGGGGAAAAAATAGAGAGAGCTGCGGAGGGGAGAGGGGAATCATACCTGAGAGAGTAATGGAGCTTTGACAAGGGAAGGGAGGTAGCGGTCGTGGTTTTGTCGAGGGAGAGTGAGAGGCCTCCGTTAGCGTTAATTTTTTTTTTTTTTTTCTGGAATCAGAAGGCTCGAAGCTTAAATATACTGTGCCGCTATATTAAGGTAGAGGGAAATAATATAATGAAGCCAAGAAGATGGTTTGTTTATTTATTGTTTGTTTGTTTACTTTCTCTTTTTAGGGAGGCCATGATTGGTGTGGGGAGGAGACTTGACCTTGGAAATCAGTATATGACTAGTTATTGGCCGTGCTTACCATGTTCAAATCATTTTAAAACAAAATATTAAAAATATGAAGATTTTTTTTTAAATGTTATCCAGACTAATTAGTTAAATAGATTAGTTTTAAAAAAAGTTATTTAAAACTTAAGTTTTCAATTAAATTATGTGGTAGCTAACTCGATCTGGATCGATTGATTTCATGGGTCTCAATGTGATTTTGATTATCAATACAAATATGGTTTTTAATTTTTTAATAAACTTTAAGATGACAAAAAATCATAACAAAAATGCAATAACAAAAAAGAAAGAAAAAAACATGTGTTGAGACCATAACTTTAAAAACCAACTTAACCTGGCAAGTCAACCTAGGGTTGAAACCAAACCAGACTAACGGAAAATATACGAGAATGTAAGAACTCGAGTTAATTGATGAGTAGAAATATATATATATTTTTATTCCTTTTTTTTTTTTGAATTAGCACCGGGTTCCAAAGCCGCTGGGCCTGACTAATCCCGGGGGTGCACAGGCCCTCGGCAAGGAGTTTCCCGCAAGTACACCACGGTTGATTCATGGGCTTCGCCCAAGTCCGATGGCTCCAAGAAGTTGATAGCACCCTCAGGTTTCGAACTCAGGACCTGGGAGGAGTACCCCCCGCAGGTCCCCAAGCCTCCACCGTTGGGCCAACTCCTTGGAGTTTTTACATTGTATATATAAGAGACTTAGCGAATTGATTGCTAAAAATAAGATTTTTTTTGTATTTTATGTTTTGAACCTTGCTTTTATGACGAGTTTTTCACCAGGTTGTGATTTCAGAATGTGATTTTGAAGTGAATTAAAGTTGAAGTTCACATGTCAAACTTACGCAGAAGATATTATGATAATATATTTGAGATCATTTGAATCTATAATTAGACTTGCAAAATCAGGTCGAGATCTTATATGCATCGAGATTTTCAACTTTTCACGTTCTATGTTCAGACAAGTATATTTTAAATTTTAAATATCAGAATCAGATAATTCAAAAACTCAAATTCTACACATCTAGGAGTACAATTATTATGAAGGATTATTAGTAAGATAAATTTGTTTTAAATGTGGAAAATATAATCCAATATAAAGGAATAGATTGATCTCATGATCCAATAACAAAAACTAGTAATTTTGAGTGCCTCACTAGAGACGAGAGCTTACATGGAAACAATGAATTTTACGATCTAGTAAAGGTGCAAACCAATAGAATAACATTCCATGAATGAAAGAATATAGTTAAATGATCAAATATTAAAAAAAATCAAATCAGAAACAACATCCAAGTTGCAACAAGGTTTACTTTATAATATAAAACGACAGCAACAAAGTTAATTTTCAACATGAATTATAAATGATTTAATTAGTCTTAAATGACCAAATAAATAAAAACGAGTTGAGTAACATCAAGAACTCTCGGGAGAAAAATCCTATGAAAGATAGTAAATGAGCAATTTATGATGGAAACAACATCTCATTTCTCTATGCAATATTATATTTATTTTTGGATTAATGTTTTACGACAAATAATATTTTTTATAATTTTTTTATAAATAAATATCGTTACTCTTGTCGTGATGCCGTGGATTTTATTTCTCTTCACTTTAACATAATAAAAAATAAATGAGTTGGCTATATAATTGTATACTGAATTGTCGAGATTAGTGTGTGTATTGAGCTTTATTTGCTATTTAAATGTGTCCTAGTACTGTGATTTATAATATTTTTTGTTTTAATATATATATATATATACACACATGATAAAATTATTAAAGAATAATAAACAATAATAATTTATAGTTTTTAATGTACTCCGAAACTTATTTTTAATGTCTGAATTTTTTTTTGAATAGCATGGAACACTTGTATCAACATTTTGTGACGGGATTGCAATCCACTGGCATTTTTTTATTATAAAACTCATAATTTGACCACGATACATTCGTTACTCCTTATAACGTGTTCCAAGCTTCATAATTTATAATCAAATATCGTCAAATAATTATAATATTTTAACATAAAAACATAGTCATCGCTTACCGATCACCATATCTAATAAATAAGACAACAGGATCTCATTGAGAGCATTAAATACATGGGCCCTAGGCCCAGACATGAAGGACACTGCTTGGGTCTGGATTTGATATACCGACTCTTATAATCCGATTCAGCTTATCTTTAGCCCATATGCATTTTGTTCAATATCATGGTATATAATATTTTTTTTTATTTTTTTTAATGAAATGTATTAAAACACTAAATTTTTTTTTAAAAATCAAATACAATTTTAAAACACATTCAAATTCTGTAGATACAGCTGAAACTGAAAAACAATCTCTTGTCAAAATGGCCACGATGAGGACCAACTGGCCCAACACGTCCAAGCTCATGACCGTCCCTTTGTCCAGGCGACGAGTCGTTTCTTACACAAACGGCATGTTGTTTGTATGGTTAATAATCTGAAAACTAGTTCAAGATGAATGGCACTACGCCTCGATGCCAGGGACAATTCTGGGTTCTTGTCTTGAGAAACAGACAACGTAATTGTTGGGAAAGTTATCAATCCCGTTTCGTTCCGGCCGGAACGGCCCGTTCCAGTGCAAAATCCGGGACAAAACGGCGACGTTTTTGTCCCGGGTTGAATTCCGGTGGGATCCGGAAAATCCAGCCAAATTCCGGCCGGAACGCTCCGGTTCCGTACCGGGCGTTCCGTTCCGGGTCATCCATAATCAATTTCCCAAATCAATTTCATTTCTTCAACCACAAATCATCCGTAATCCCTCAAAAATCAACTCAAATCTCAACTGAAATCTCAAGTTTTCGAACCCATATATATATTGAACAAACTTGCAGAGGGGAGGGAGGGGCAGGTCTGAAAGAGGAGAGAAGCAGAGGAGAGGGAGGCTGGAAAGAAAGAGAGGGTGGGGCGGGTTCTGAAGATGGAGAAGTTGAGAAGGGGAGGGCTGACCAGAGAGATGGCGGGGAGGGAGGGCTGACCAGAGAGAAGAGAAGCAGAGGAGATGGAGGCTGGAAAGAAAGAGAGGGTGGGGCGGGTTATGGAGAATCGGAGATGGAGAAGTTAAGTGGGTGTCGTAAACTTCTTCAGAAAAATAATTATTATTAATTATTGAAGGAGACGAGAGGAAATTTTAATATGGTTTTTTAATTAATATTTGAAATAGTAAAACACAATTCCGCTGTATTTGAATTTTGTTTGGCGTCCGTTGACGCAAATCCATGACTTCAAAATATACTCTCTGTTGAGATGATTACAAGAATCTAAAGGGTTAAAAAGAAGAGGCTCCTTTAGAGATAGTTTTATAATAAAAATGACATCTGGAATTATTGGAATTACTATCAACTTAAGACTCTTATTTATGAAAGTCTTATAAATAAGAGTCTTAATATTTATATTTTTAGAGATTAGGGTTATTTATATTTTTTAATATTAAAATATTGTAAAAATCTAAGAACTTAATTAAAATATAAATAAATATATTAAAAGATATCAGATCAAGATCCTTATTTTTATATTAATGATGTAGAAGATGTTTGATGTATATTTCTTTTATTTTAGAACATTTTACTTTCATAATATTTTGGAATTTTAGAGATGTTTCTAATTTTGAGATTATGTTTGTATTGTATAATTTAAATTTCATTTATCTTGAATTTAAATTATACTTGTTAAATTAATATTTTATTTTTTTCATATATATAATTAAATAAATATGAACAGTACAAAACCGGAACGGAACGCCGGAATGCACCGAAACCGGAACGTTCCGTTCCAAACAAAAAACCGGAACGGTACCCGGAACGGATTTTACAACTATGTTGTTTTTGGTGGTTTCCGCTAAATGACAGTTGAAAATATAGTTGAGATTGTTTTTAAAAATATATTTTGTTTAAAAATATATTAAAATATATTTTTTTTATTTTTTAAAAATAATTTTTGATATTATCACATTAAAATAATCTAAAAACATTATTTTTTTAATTTAAAATAAAAAATAAAAATAAAAATTTTTCAAAAATGCTTTCCGATCACAATCTCACCAAACACCTCCTCAGAATTCCTCGGAGTAGTGACGGATCATACGATCTCTTTCAGAGCATGGACTTTGGATCAAAGCATCTAACTTCAAAGCTGAATCCTTTGTCGGCAGCTCAGCTTCATTGGCATGGGAATTCAGTGGAATACACGCGGAACAAGAAAAGAAGAAGAAGGAAGATGCGTGAGAATATAGAGCATATTATATATACATATTTTACGATTGTTTTGTTTTTCATTTTACTTAACCATTTTGAATGATTTCAATCAATAAACAGCAAGTAAATATTAATTGATGATATAGATATATAAATAGTTATACCAATTAACACAATGTCTTGACTATATTATCTCCACAAATATCATTACAACAAACAATATGCTTGTTTTATTTTTAAATAAACAAACTATTAAAATTAGATCATCCTTGCTTCGCTAAATTACAGTACAGCAAACTATGAAATTTAGAGGGGGGAAAGGGTACAATTATGCAATTATATACTTCAAATTGAATTTGGATAGAATTTGACTATGAGATTAACACTAGATGAAAAATTTATTAAACATTCAAATATGTAGAAATATTATTGTTTTTGCATTACAATCTTCTTTTCAAACTATTTTCTATCTAAAAAAACATCAATTAAATATTTCTTTATATGTTCTTGAATAATTTTAACATGCTAATACATAATAAAAAAATCAAAAAATCAAAAATATTTTAATGTATTTTTAATTAAAAAATTAATAAATATCGTACACGATAATATCAAACACTCAACATTTCACCCCCCCAGGAAACAGCCCTCATGCTAGCATAATATATTAAGAACAGCAACTTTGGAGAAAAAACAAAAAGAAAGTCCAGCCATCATCGGACCTTGAATAAAAAACACCAAAAAAAAAGCATTAAAAAAACACCCCATAATAAAATACACCACAATAATGATTTGAAGCACCTGTGAATCGCGTGTGGCTGTTGCTGGATTCTATCGTGCTAATGAAATTCTTTCAGCCATTAAACTTTGAACAAAACTGAAGACAACCAGTCTGGCTGTTCTTGTATGGGAGAGGTCTTATCTCGGAGCTCGTTTAGGTCCATTTGGTATTGACCAGCCAGCCATGGACAAGCTAGTTTAAGATGTAATGAAATCCCTTTTTTTAATCTCTTATTCCAATGTTCACTATGTTTTCTGCTGTGAAAACAGTAATACCCATGGAGGAGGGATGCATGCGTTAGGAGAAGAGACGCCCCCCCCTGTTTTCCTCACGTAATAATTTTATTTTACTACAATTATAATGTAAAGAGGGAAACAATTTGCACATTTTTCATTAAAAAAAAACAATTTGTACATTATTTGTATTTTTAATAACCCACGCCAGACTTAGATGATTGCTTGGATATGTTGAGACTGAACATCAGGAAATACTATCCTGTTTTCCTTTCAGATGGCTAAAAGATTTGGAAAAAGGAAAAAAAACACAAACTTTATTATTAACAATATTGTCGAGGCGATATTTTTATTAATATGATGCCTGAGGCGACTCCCAACAATCGAATACATACGAGGAGATCAGACTGTCTGTTTTTCTACTCCAAGACAAGCAAGAAATGTACCAAACCAGTACTGAAATTGTAGCAGACTCGTAAGGTTTTTCTTTAATTAAATTGTCACAGGGATGACAAGATGATCGGACATAAGACTTAGTGTCTATTTGAGTTTGATTGAGATTGGATTTTAATGTGTTTTTTTTATTTAAAAATAAATTAAAATGATATTTTTTTTAAAAAAAAATTATTTTTAATATACATCAAAATATCTAAAAACAATAAATTTTTTAATAAAAAATAAATAAAAAAAATCATTTTTTTTCAAAAATACTTTCCAAACACATTCCCAAACATGTCTAATATTCTCAAACACCTACTTAGACGGAGTTAGGAAGGTTGTCAAGAGAAAATTCTGGTGATGTGCAGGAATGCATCGCTTTTTACTCTTTTAACCGTTCATATTGTTCTCCAAGGCATAAAAGAACAGTTCTCCTATCATTAGAGACCTAACAAAATCAAACCCCAAAAGGCCTAAACAAGTAATTATCAAAAGAAAAGAACAACATTAACCTGCTAAACATGCCCAGAGCAGCCAAAACTACACGCTGATTTGATGCTTTATGATATTTTCAGCATGCATTGTTCTCGTAAACAGCTGCATTTATGTTCATAGCTGGCACCAAGTAGCCCTTCCATGTGATATAGAAATGGCTAGCTAGCTTAATTCTGTCTAGCTCTGGCCAGTGGGTGGATCGAGAAACTTACTTTTCTGGCTAATTTCGTTTTTCGATCACTTTCGCTTTGATTAAGCCGTGCACTATCTTGTTTCTTTTTTACTGGTTTGAGAGATCTATATATTAGATGTGGCCCTGCCTATTGTTTTAGTCAAGAAGCAATATTTAGGAGCTTATCTTTGTCGTGCATGCAAGGGAATCTAATCAAGTGCTGCTGCATTATATTTTCCGATGGCATTCTATTTTTTACTCGGCCTTGATTGACCGTTGTTAATCGAACGCCATTTGTTTCTTTTCACGTCTTGGTGTTTGAGAGCTACAGCATACCTTACAAAATTACCTTCAAGTGGTTTTGTTGGTGCTTTGGGTTAAGTACGTTTACTGTTAGAGAATAATATAAATTATATTATGGAGCTTCACTTATAAGCTTAAATTTTTAGATGAGATAGTTCTTTAATGTGGTATCAGAGCCTTGTTGACCCAGCGGTCACGAGTTCGAATCTCACCATCTCCATTCTATTTGATAAAACCAAGCACAAGGTGATGTAGGCTTGTGCAAGTTTCAAGCCCAAAGGGCTTTCACTTGAGGGGGTGTATTAGAGAATAATATAAATCATATTATGGAGCCTTATTTATAAACTTAAGCTTTTAGATAAGATGGTTCCTTAACATTTTCTAGATTTTTAAATTGAATTATTAGAGTTAACATCCAGAGCAAAATTATATTAAGTTTTTCTAAGAACAGCAACAATAAATAAATAAATAACAGTTGTGGTTATTACTTGAATAAGTTTCGATTTTGATTTCTCATGGCCATTCGCAGCACGATGCTCTTAAATTCAAAGAAGAAACCCCCCACGGCAAAGATTATGAAGAGCGACATGGATTTGCCAGGTATATTAGTCTTAGATCAACAATTATATATAGCAATGCTGATCTTTAGATGGAAATGTTTTCAACAACGCATTTATTTTCTAGCAACAGGTTGAAAGTTATGGCCTCTCCGGGTTAAAAAGCTAAGTCTTTAGACACCAATTTTGAAAGGAAAGGCGAAAGGATGATTTAATTAATATATATATGTCGACACGTCTTGATAAAATAATATATTGGAGAATCTGATAATATACAAAAACAGAATAAGCACAATTAAAAATAGAAAACACGTTTTAAACCTCTTCAATCGTACTGTGAAGATTAATGAATGACTGTAATTGTTTCACAGAGAAGAGAGGAGAAGAATTGAGCTGTAAAGAAGACGAAGTATTTTGAGAGAAAAGATAAATTCTAGAATATTCACTATTACTGTTTTTCAGCTTGTTAAACACGCAGGGTACATGTTAATATATTTATACCCTAAGAGACTTTCTTGTGTATGCATACTCACACGTATGCATACCATACATCATACGCTAACATTCCCCCGCAATCACAGGCTGGCATAAACCAAGCCTGAGATTGTTACAATGAGTATGAAACAGTGGTGAGCTTAATCTCTTTGTCAAGATATCTGCAGTCTGTTCTTGTGAAGAGACGAATTGCACAATGAGTTGATTGTTGGACACCCTCTCTCGAACAAAATGAACATCCACTTCAATGTGCTTTGTTCTTTGATGTTGAATTGGATTGAAAGATAAAGCAATTACTGATAAGTTGTCGCAGAAAAGAACAGGAGGATGTGAGAGCTTAATACCCAGAAATTGCAGCACTTGTTGCAGCCAATCAAGCTCTGCTGAGGTGAAAGACAATGCCCGATACTCAGCCTCTGTAGAGGACCTCGAAACAGTCTGCTGCTTCTTGGATGTCCAGGACACAGGATTTGAGCCGAGAAACACAATCAAACCAGTAGTAGACTCCTATCATTAGGATCCCCAGCCCAATCTGCATCACTGAATGCCATTAGATCTAATGAACCTTTGGTGTAATGAATCCCAGACTGCACAGTTCCCTTGAGGTATCGAAGTATCCTTTTTACTGCAACAAAGTGGACCTGCATGGGGTGTTGCATAAACTGGCACACTTGATGGACAGAAAATGCAATATCAGGTCTTGTAAAGGTAAGGTACTGTAAAGCCCCTACAATGCTGCGATATAAGGAAGGGTCTTCAAAGGGCATTCCATCATCTTTCAACAATCTCTGGTAAGGAAGACAAGGGGTAGCACATGCTTTGGCAGCAAGCATATCTGTCTTAACAAGTAAATCATGTATATATGTGGACTGAGATAAAAACAATCCAGTTGATGAATGAGAAACTTGAACCCCTAAGAAAAAATGCAGCTCCCCCAAGTCCTTAATCTCAAATTCAGAAGCTAGAGACATAATAACAGCCTTAATAGCAACAAGATCACTACCTGTGATGATTATATCATCCACATACACCAACAAAATGATGATGCCAGCCTCAAGATTTTTGACAAACAATGATGAATCAGAAAACGTGGAAGTGAATCCGAGAGAAGGCAAGTAAGAAGTGAACCTGTCATTCCAAGCCCTGGGAGCTTGTTTGAGGCCATATAGTGACTTGTGTAATTTGCAGACCAAATGGGTATTACTGGGATCAGAAAAACCAGGGGGCTGAGCCATAAAAACCTCTTCCTGAAGAGTACCATGCAAAAAGGCATTTGTGACATCCAGTTGCCGTAAAGGCCATTCAAATTGAGCAGCAATAGCAAGCACAAGCCTGACAGTTGTGGGCTTAACCACAGGACTAAATGTTTCTCCATAATCCAAGCCAGCCTCTTGACTGAATCCTTGTGCAACCAGCCGAGCCTTGTGTCTAGCAACAGACCCATCTGCATGGCGCTTGAGTTTGAATACCCACTTACATCCCACTAAGTTCTTATGATCTGGAAGTGGCACCAAACTCCAAGTACCCTGTGATTTAAGAGCTGACAATTCTTCTTTCATGGCCTCAAGCCACACAGAGTGAGACATAGCTGTCTTGTAAGTGGCATGTTCAAAATCTGTCATAACAGTGGAAGAAGCAGCAGTGGATAAGCAGCAAACCTTTTTCTTGACAATTCCACTTTTGCTACGAGTCTTCATGGAGTGGACATTCAAGTTTGGAATGTGATGAACAACCGAAATGACTTCTGGCCGAAAAGTTTCACAGGATAACTAATCATTCAATAAAGCATTTTCAGAAATGGGCACAGGATCCACTGGAGAGGAAGCAGATGGCAGAGGAGCAGGAGTAACAGACTTGGCTGGTGAGGTAGGAGAAGAAATAGGTGCAGGCTGTGTAGCTGGTGGAGGGGATATCACAAGGACATTATTGTGGTTGACAACAGGGGAAGACACATTAGAAGAGGAATGAGTAGGGGAATTTTGTGGTTTAGTCCCTGTTGTAAGCTGAATATAAGGGAAAACATGCTCATTGAAAATAACATGCCGAGAAATATATGTACGTTTGGTAATGACATCAAAACATACATATCCTTTGTAATGAGAAGCATATCCTAAGAAAATGCACATTGTAGTCTTAGGTTGTAGCTTGTTGGCAATATAGGGACGCAGTAAAGGGAAGCAAGCACACCCAAAAATTCTCAAGTGGGAGACATCAGGAACATATTTAAAGAGAAGCTCATAAGGTGATTGATTTTGCATGACAATGGAAGGCATTCTATTAATCAAGTACACGGCTGTATGGATTGCAAATGTCCAAAAAACAAATGGCAGTTTAGCATGTTGTAAGAGAGTGATAGTTGTTTCAATGAGATGGCGATGCTTTCGTTCAGCAAGGCCATTTTGTTCAGGTGTATAAGGGCAGGATTTTTGGTGAATTATGCCTTTTGCTTGGAAAAACACCTTAAGTTTTTGACTAGTGTATTCCCCATCCCCATCACTTTGAAGGATTTTAATTTTATAAGAGAATTGTGTTTCAATATAATGATAATAGACAATAAAAACAGAATACACATCACTCTTATTAATAAGTGGAAACAGCCAACAATGTCTTGAATATTCATCAATAAAGGTGACATAGTATTTATACCCATCAATTGACACACATGGAGAAGGACCCCATAGGTCACTATGTATTATATGAAAGGGAATTACAGACTTTGTATGACTAGACTGGAATGGAAGTTTAGAAAACTTTCCTTGAAGACAACTATGACAAATAGAAAAATTTGAATCACTTGAGCATGCAACATGTGCTTTTTGTAACATCAAAGTAGCAACCTTATTTGTAGGATGACCTAATTTGCTGTGCCAAGTGGAAGAGAAGACTAACTGACCAAGGAAAGATTGTGGTTGAAAAGTGAGAGATGCTGAATTTGAAGGTGGAACAAATGGTAGTGGGTAAAGTCCGTTACTGCACTGTCCTGTGTAAATGATCCTCCCCGTGGCCTTGTCCTGAATCCAGAAAAAAAATGCATCAAAGATTAATCGATAATTGTTATCCAAACATAATCTATGCACTGACAGTAGGTTTTGAGTGAGTTGGGGCACATATAAAACCGAATTCAGTTTAATAGTAGTAGAGTTTGTAGGAATAATAGAAGTTCCAACATGGGATACCAACAAACCTTCCCCATTGGCAGTTTGCACCTTATCATTAGCAGGATATGGAGAAATCAAGGACAAATTAGATAGCTCAGCAGACATGTGGTTTGTAGCTCCAGAATCGGCAAGCCACACTAATGATGAGGGCTGTGATGATGGCAGGACAGTATTCATAGCATGAATGCTCTGCTGATGAGGAGACTGAATCTGAGGTGCATACTGAACTGGACTACTGAATGGCTGAGGTGCATACTGAACTGGACTACTGAATGGCTGCCCTTCAGAATACAAAACTTGTTGTTTACTGTATTGTGGACCTTCAGAGTATAAGGCATGGCTGGACTGATGTTGTGGCTGCTGCGAAGATGAAGCACTGAACTGAGACATCCCAGGCTGTACACTGAACTGAGGAAGTCCAGAATTCATACCATGTGAAGACTGAGATGGAGGTGGAGCTGCTGATCCCACAGAATTTGGACCATTGTTGTTATAGTAACAGAACCATGAGGTATGATTCGTTCTTCCACAAATGTGACATTGTATGCGATCATTACGTTTGAATCCACATGTAATGGCTGTGTGACCTTCCATGTTACACAATTGACACACAGATACATTGGAATTGAAATAAGGTGAGGGAGCTGGAATGGGAGCACCTGAATACATTGATGATAAATCATTGGGTTTAACAGGATACTGAGGTTTGGAATAATTCCTTAAGCCTGGTTGAAATCTCCCCCTTCCCCTATTTCTGCTAAATGATCGATAGCCTCCATTACCATAATTATTGTATGTGGGTGGTCTAGGAGATTGGGGAATATATGCACTAGGATCACTGGATTTCGGAACTGAAGTGTGCATGGCAGTAAGGAAAGATGAAGTGTCAGTACTAACAGTGTCCACAATCTTCTCTTCAGCTAATAATTGGGACCTAAAATCCTTCAAAGAAATGACATTCTCCCTGCCCCTCACTACACATCTGAAGGTATTGTATTCGGCAGGTAAACCATTCAAAGCTAAGATTACTATATCTTCATCCATAAAATAGACACCCGCAGCACTTAGGTAATCTCTAGTCTCTTTTATTTTGAGAAGATATTGGCTAATTGAATCAGTGCCTTTTCTTATATTCTGTAAATCAGATTTTAATTGGAATATGCTTGTCTTGGATACTGACGAGAATTGCTCTTTTAACCTAGTCCATAAATCCCTAGAACTAGAACTTCCAATGGCACAGGACATATCAATTGAGGAAAGAGTAGCAGTAATTAATTGCATAATGGCTCTATCATGCATCTTCCATACAAGAACATCATCACTTTCGGCAGATGAAGATGAATTAGAAAAATTCGTACCAAAATCGTCGACTGAACCAGAGGAAGCAGATGATGGACATAGATGAGACCCATCCACAAAGCCGAAGATTCCATAGCTTTCCAGTAGCAATTTCATCTGAAAATGCCAGTTGAGATAATTTGTGTCGTCAAGCTTGACATTGACGGAGGTAGAAACCGAAGAAATGAGAGCTGTAATTGGGGATTGAAGAATGGTGAGTTGGGCTGCTGTGACCATTTTCTTTGGTTAAGTAATTCACAGAACCTTTGTATGGGTTATTCAGCAGCTCAGAGTGCAGAAATGTATACGAAAATCCACAAAAAAAAAAAAATCTGGAGAAGAAATTTTGTGTAAAATTAGAGAAGAAGAAGAAATTGATTTGGAAGCAAAAAAGGTTAGGATCGCTTTCTTTGCGTGAGCAATTAGTGCTCTGATACCATGTGAAGATTAATGAATGACTGTAATTGTTTCACAGAGAAGAGAGGAGAAGAATTGAGCTGTAAAGAAGACGAAGTATTTTGAGAGAAAAGATAAATTCTAGAATATTCACTATTACTGTTTTTCAGCTTGTTAAACACGCATGGTACATGTTAATATATTTATACCCTAAGAGACTTTCTTGTGTATGCATACTCACACGTATGCATACCATACATCATACGCTAACACGTACAAGATCGAATAAAGTAGCTATCTATCCTTAATCTTATATTAAAAAAAATATCATTTGGCTAATGTATTTGTCAATGCATGCTTTGGCTGCTTTAAGAGGATCAAACGTCCACACCTTCAAAGATTTAGGTGGTCATGCTGGGCAGACTCATTTGGTGAGGAGATAATTCAATGGTTTTAAATCTTATATATATATATATATATATATATAATATGGTTGCTTATTATGCAACCCCGTCCAAGCTACGGACGGCATTGAATTTGATTCACATGCCTACTTGAAAACTGAGAGCGATGTGAGAAAAACAACGGATGGCCTGATAATCGAGAATGACGTGCAAAGAACAGGGAATATTTTTTTTTGTTAATTAGAATTGAAATGATGGAGCTAGAAATTAATGAAGCTATGCTAGCACGTAGTGGTTAAGTGGGGTGCGTCAGAAAACAGAAGTTAGCGAAGTATTTCAGGAATTTAATTGCGTTGATAAATAATATTCAGATATTGGACCGCACAGAGTCAATTGCGCTTGCAGGAAGAGACGCTGGTGGCCAAGTTGTCAAAATCGTGATTTTGACACAATATAGAAGGGCCTTCCAAAACTCGGATTATAAGATTGAATCGTAAAATTGTAAGATCGTATCCGAATTTATCCGTACAAAAATCGTAAAATCACAGCTAAAATCGTGTGAGCAGAAAAATCGTAAAATCGTAAGTAAAATATTTCTGAATATAATATAACATAATTATGGACATAAAACTTAATTAGTTTAGGTTCATACATGATTTAAAATAACTTCAAAACACATTACAAAACAATTATGTCCCTAAAATTTTATAAGTTAAAAACTAACAAATTTTACAAACCAGTCACTTACCGGTTAATCCAAACACTTACAGTAACCAGAAAACAACAACTATCATTTCGAGGACAATCATAAAACAATCCACCACTGTAAATGTCACATCCATATTAACTAAAATACACCCGGGCGCACTCTAACAAAAGCCCCTCCCTTGCTTCCTGCCTTCCTTTCCCTTTCTAGTCTGGTTTCGCGAACTTGATAAATGATAAGCAAACAACCAAACTGATGGTTAGGGCAAGTCCAATGGTAAGAGCTATTTTGAAAAGCTAAATCTCTAAAATAGTTTTTTGAATAGTATATATATGACTTTTTTGTTTATATATACTCCAATGGTAAAAACCATTTTGGAGAGCTATTTTTTTATATTATTTTAAATATATTGCAATTATTTTTTATATAGTTTAATTATGCAATTAATTATATAATTAATAGGAATAAGTTATAAAATTAAATAATTACTTTTAAAAAACCATCCAATATTATTTTAAACAATATTTCTTTGTTTTTATATACCATTAAAATCTTTTTTTGTGTATGAACTAAAAAACTTATCTTTTATATATATATATATTCAAGTACTTGAAACCAAAAGAAATAAAATAAAGATAAACAAAAAAACCCACACATTATCTTTTTATTATTTTATTTGCTACATAACTTTGCGGTGAGTCACCATCTCTTGCAATTTGCAAAAGAAAAAAAAAACACATGAAACAAAACCACAACACAAAATCATTTTTTTCCCCTCTGTTTCATTCAAGTTTGCTCCTTTTCTTCTAAGTTTGTCTCTCCTTTCCCATCCTTTAGAAGACTAGTGGCCTGGGAGCAAAGTGGGCAGTTGAAGATCGGTCAAGAAAGAAGAAGGAAAGAGTGGGGAGCTACTGTGGAGGAGCTTGGTCTGTTGGTTTCTGAATGGGAAAAGGGAGATGATTTGTTGGGGCTGGCGGGTGAGAAAAGGGAGATGATTTGTTGTCTCTCCTTTCCCTCCTCTCTGCCTTGCTCGCCTGTGCTCTCGCTCAGTTCCTCAAAATCTCATCACCGAAGTCCGAACACCTTAAACTTGTAAAATCGAACCGATTCGGTTCGATTTTACGAGTCGAACCGATTTTAAATGGGTTTGACCGAGTTTGACCGGATTCGAGTTTTCTTCCCGAGTTAACCCGTTTTCATGAGTTGACTTGCAAAATCGTACGATTTTGCGAGTCAACTCACGTTTTTGATTACCATGGTTAAGGTTCATACATGATTCAAAATAACTTAAAAATATGAACCTTAACCATGGTAATCAAAAACGTGAGTTGACTCGCAAAATCGTACGATTTTGCGAGTCAACTCACGTTTTTGATTACCATGGTTAAGGTTCATACATGATTCAAAATAACTTAAAAATACATTACAAAATAATTATGTCCATAGAATTTCATTAGGTAAAAACTAACAAATTTAAAATAAATATTTTGCTAATGTGCTATATAAATTAAAATCAGTCTCATGAGCGTCATTTTCCTCTTTATTTTTAATACATTCATCAAAAACATTACTATTGAAAGACTTATCAGTACTAGCTTCAACTCTAACAAATTATTTTGATATCAGGACATGAAAATGATTTAAAAACATTAAATTTTTTTAATTTAAAGTAAAAATTAAAAAAAAATATTTTTTTCAAAAATTTTAAGTATAAATTTTAAAGTTAACATTATTGATTTTTAAGAGTAATTCCATATATATATATATATATATATGTGTGTGTGTGTGTGTGTGAGAGAGAGAGAGAGTCAGAGAGAGAGATAATATATATATATATATATATATATAGACGGGCCCCTCCGATTTTAAAATTTTGAAACTTTACAGAAAGAGGGGGCAGCGGCTTTTAAAATTTTCAAACTTTTGCAGGATTGTAAAATCAAAACGAGTTTGTCCGATTTTAACCGAGTTTGACCAAAATCAAATTTTTTACTCGAGTTAATAAGGTTTGATGAATGGACTCGCAAAATCAACGCGATTTTGATAACAATGCTGGTGGCCATCGAAGAGGAAATTAACGTGGGGATAATAATATCAATGGGGGCCTGATTAAATCCAAATCATTCAATGCATGCCACGACCTTTTCTTTTCTATTTTTTTTAATTTCTTGATAAAATCAAGATCATGTAAGCCTATGAATTAAGGCTCTCTTGTATTGGCAGAGCTCGAAGAATTCTCCAGCAGTCGTGTTTTGTCAAGACACATGGATCAGAAGAAAGAGATGCCATGGTTAAGAGCATGAGTAAATATATGTGGAGACGCTGGTGTTCTTTACAGTTTTTTCAACGCGAGCTAGCAAGGAACCGAAAGAGATTGGTCCCGGATACCAATAATCACTCAATTTATCTGAGAAATAATTATAAAATGAAAGTTGAAAAATTGAAATAATTGTTGAAAAATGTTTCTGAAAATAAAAAGTGAGAGATGACACAATAATCAAGTCAAAAGGGGCTAAAAATATATAAAAACTATAGTCCATTTCTTAATGTGGACCGTGACTTGATAGACAAGTGCCTTCTAAAATCAAAACTTTCCAGTGTTAGTCTTCATTAGTTTCTTTACAGTTTTTTTAGTTTTTTTTTATTCTAATACGCTAATATTAAAAATATTTTTTTTAAAAAATAAGAAATATTTTAATATATTATTTTAAAAAAATTAAAAATAAACAGTATCACAATAATTAAAATTGAAAAAGGAAACCACTACCTTTCTTTAGCTCTTGCATTGCATAAATGGGAAAAGAAAATAAGCAGAGACTACCCATCACTCGAAATAATAAAACAACAATGTATTTGTGGGGGTAATCTACGTGCACGCAGAGAAAAAAGGTTTATTTTTTAGATATTCCGACCAAATTTAGAAAAATTCATTTTTTTTTAACAAATTAGAAAAATTCATTGAGCCTTCAACAGCCGCATAAATTTGGAGAGAGATATAACAATGTACTTATGGGGTAATCTACGTGCACGGAGATAAAAAGGTAACCTTAAATATTGATTCTATAAAGGTAACCTTAAATTTTTGTAACTCTAAATTAAGACTCAATTGCATTTTATTTTTTGAAAAAGACTATTTAAATCCCCTATTTTTTTAACTACGAGGTGATCGATCTTTCTAATTTAGAAAATTAATTTCAGAACTAAATTTTATTATTTCAGTAATAAAAAAATTAGATATAAATTTAACATCATTTACTTGATTTTTAAACATAAGGAAAACTTAGAATGCTTTACGCGCACACACAGCAACCACTACAAAATTTATGAATTAGCATATTTCACTAATGATATAATCTATATTTTTAAATCACGTCTACTATTAATATATGATTTAGAAAAATAAGATTATTATTTTTTGCATAAATGTTTTAGAATATGATTTTGTGAGATTCTACAGAATAAAATAAAATTAAAAGATCTGATTTTTTTTAAATATAAAAAAGGCCAAAGCTGAGTTGATTACATGCTGGGCTCCTCATTAATAGATGGAATAGACCGATCATTGAACATGACCCAATTAATCACGGGTCAGGACTCAGGGGTGGCGCACAGAAAACCCACCTCTACGTGATTCGACGGATCGTTGCGTTTAAGCAAAAGCAAAGTTAGCGCCGTTACCCTTTGTTCTTCCTTAACGAGCCCTTCTGTTACTTAACACCGTTCAGCGGAAGCAAATTATATATGCCCAGAAGGCCGATTACCTATCAAGAAAACAAATATTACTTAATGGGCGTGAAGCATCTGTTATTACTTCAGATTGCAGAGCCCGAGTTTGTGCCATTAATTTACCAGCAGATTTTATTCCAGGCGATAAAGAACAAGACCAACAAATAATTAACGTTGTATTTATGTTCCAAATGCAAAGGGCAACCCTAGCTAGCTAACAGATTGTTGAAGTAACTAATACAGAAGTGCATATAATTAAGTTTTTATGTATTTCACCGACTGCATAGCATAGGAAAGATTGAGAGAGATGGAAAGGTGAACACGGAGTAATAATAATGGCTGTTTCATTCGACGGATGGTTGCGTTTAAGCAAAAGCGAAGGTAGCGGCGCCGTTACCCTTTGTTCTACCTTAACGAACCCTTCTGTTACTTAACACCTTTCAGCGGAAGCAAATTATGCCCAGAAGGCCGATTACTATCAAGAAAACAAAAAATTACTAATTAAGGACATTAATGGGCGTGAAGCATCTGTTATTATTACTTCAGATTGCAGAGCCCGAGTTTCTGCCATTAATTTACCAGCAGATTTTATTCCAGGCGATGAAGAACGTACAAGACCGACAAATAACGTTGTATTTATGTTCCAAATGCAGCGGGCAACCCTAGCTAGCTAACAGATTGTTTAAGTAATTAAGACAGAAGTGCATATAATTAAGTTTTTATTTGTTTCACCGACTGCACAGGAAAGATTGAGAGAGATGGAATAGAGACGCTGTCCGAGAATGGCTGTTTATGCTCAAAGCACCTTTCTTGCATGTGTTTCCTGAACTTAAAAAACAAGAGAGAACAGCGCCCCTGGACCTAGTTCCATTGTATTGAGAAAGATGAATGAGAAATCATTTATTGGGTGGCATTTTTTCACTATCTTTTTAGCATTTTCCCTTATAAATTATTGAAAAAATTGTCTCCTAATATTCTTGAAATTGTCTTTTCCCTTTGAATTCATTGTTTACTCTTCGATTCTGCTTGGGTCGTAAAGCCATCAAGGAATATAAGATGCTTAATCCTCTCACCTCCAGAAGTTGACATCAAACTCATCACTTTCACTGGACCAGATTTCCACAATCCTATCTCACGCGGTTCAAACGCGTGTGAAAACAACGCAGTTCTCCTCCTAGCAGACAACTTATAATTTGTGCTATAAAAACACCCGCAGCCCCGACCACTTCATAGCAAATCATCGTCAAAAAATAATAAGAATAAATTAGAAAAAACCATGCAAATGAATCGCTATAGTTCGATACTTTTCATTCTCTTCTTGCAACTGTTCTTTGCTATCCAACCATGTCACAGGGTAGTGACCACTGCTGCTGGTGGTGGCACGTGGCAACTCTTGCAGAAAAGCATCGGCATAGTAGCTATGCATATGCAACTCCTCAATAATGATCGTGTAGTAATCTATGATAGAACTGACTTTGGCTTGTCGAATCTTTCATTACCAGATGGAAAATGTCGGGTTGATTCAAGTGACTTAGTTGTCAAGAATGACTGCACTGCTCATTCTGTTGAGTATGATGTTTTGGCCAATAAATTCAGGCCACTTATGGTCCAAACCGACGTTTGGTGTTCTTCAGGATCTGTCGTTCCTGATGGAAGTCTGGTTCAAACCGGTGGTTTCAGTGACGGTGAACTTAAGGTCAGGACTTTCTATCCATGCAATGGTGATTGTGACTGGGTGGAAACCGGTGATGGTCTTCAGGCAAGTAGGTGGTATGCCACTAATCATCTACTGCCAGATGGTAGGCAAATCATTATTGGTGGTAGAGATCAATTCAATTATGAATTTTATCCGAAAACTTCTTCCCCAGGTGTCTACGGTTTTCCATTTCTATCGCAAACTAATGATCGTGGCATTGAAAACAACTTGTATCCATTTGTTTTTCTCAATACTGATGGGAATTTATTCATTTTCGCCAATAATCGAGCTGTATTGCTTGATTACAAGATTAGTAAGGTGGTGAAGACTTATCCAACAATACGTGGAGGTGATCCAAGAAGCTATCCCAGCACAGGTTCTGCAGTGCTGCTTCCATTGAAGAATTTAGATGCTGCAACTATTGAAGCTGAAGTTTTGGTATGTGGGGGTGCACCAATAGGGTCTTTAGCAAAGGCGCAAAAACTTAATTTTGTCAAGGCTTTGGATACTTGTGGCCGGATCAAGATAAACGACCCAAATCCACAATGGGCAATGGAAACCATGCCATATGCTAGAGTCATGGGCGATATGACATTGCTTCCGAACGGTGCTGTTTTGGTCATTAACGGTGCCGGAACAGGCACCGGCACCGTTAATGAATCGTAGTTGCTGTTCTAAATTTGTAGGCAATTACATGTAAGAATCGTAGTGCTGTTGTTCTAAATTTGATCGTAGTTGTTGTTCTAATCTGTAGACAATCACGAGTAAGAATCATAGTGTTGTTGTTCTAAATCTATAGGCAAAATTTAACAACCTAGGAAGGTTGAAAAAATAATAATTAGAAAAACATAACATTTGATAGGTTGCGTTGTTATTAAGATCGCGCAGATTCAGTGTTTAAAATAACATAATTCGAAAGGTTATGCCACTAAAACAACGTAACTTATTGAAACATGTTTTTGTAGTTTAAATTATATTCTTAAATAATTCGTCTTCTTTATTATTCGTAATAAATATGGTAATTATTGATTAAAATGATTAAATTCAATAAGATTTCTCAGTAGGCTAAACAGATAAAATAATTTATATATTTCATTATGTTATATTTCCCATAGCGTAACCTGTTAAATTGGGCTGTTAATAAAAAAGCAATCCATGTTGTTGCGGTATTCCCAGCAGCAGAACCTATCAATATCCTATTTTTCTAATTATTATTTTCAAATGCGATCCTTTGCCATTACTGCATTTTTTCTAACAGATAAAAAAAATGTTTTTTTTATTGTTTTTCTCTTAGCTTTTCTGTTTTTTCTTGTAGAGGACAAAATGGGTTCTGGCAACTTTTTGCCTGGTTGGAGGGGCTTCAAGAAACAATTCATATTTGTCTTCAAGTATTCGTTTTGACTTATGGTAACCTGCGAAGAACTAAGGGACCAAACTGGCAACAACAGTGGACAAATAGGTATTTAACTATCCTTGAAACTGTAGTTGGTGTCTAAGGGGCGTGACATGATTATAGAGAACCTGTGATCTGTATAGTAAAGTCTCAAATTTGAGCTACGACGCGTATTTCTTGTAAACATCTGATCTGATATAACCAAGATTTTACTCACTCAATTGTACTATAAAATACAATTTTTGAGAATGAGATTTAAACGCATAAAAAAATGCAATTGGCATTGAAACTCCTTGATAAGCAGTCACTCATCTTGGTGACCGTTACATGCTGGATTTGTTTTATTGAGGTGGCGTTTTATTGGTTGAATTTTAATTTTCTTCCGTTTCCACCTACAAGTCTACAACAGCTGCAATGCAAGCTTATAATGGGATTGGTTATGGAGGTTAATTCTTAGTGAGTCTAAGGATTAACATTAATAAAACAATCAAATCGCGTGATAATGCACGATCAATGTCAAGGTCACGAGTTCAATTCCTAAAAATAATAATTAGGAAAATAGAAGTATTCTTTTGCCGACACATCTTCTCTTACTCCTTTTCAGGATGAAATCCTCCGTTTTTCCGAGAAATTACTGGTCACGTTAAAATAAGCATTTGAGAGCACAAGTTGTCTGTTTATTTTATTTTTACTTTAAAAGGGTGGATAACATTATAAAAAAAAATATTGCTACTGGGCAGGTAGATTGTCCTTGGAAGATCCAAAATATAAAGAAAAGAAAGTCGGTTCATAGTGACCATAGGCCTACACCACTAAAATTCCATCTAATAGACAAAGGCCTACCATCAAACCTCATCCTAAAAAGGAGTTTTCAATCACTGGGCTGTGGATTTAACTGACCTGGTTTATGGTTACTTCTATTTTCCTAATACAGGCCTCCGAAAACTAAATTGGTGCGCACAAGAGATGGTAGGTAAGCTTGAACTGTATTCTCAGGTTACGTAAAGCAAAGCACTTCCATAAGTTGGAAAAGGTCGCTTCTTTAAATCTATCCTTAATGTTTTACCAGATGCTTGCCTGCCCTGGTTTAAGATTAATTCCACAGGCTCGGCAGTTACCTGGATCGGGACAAAATCAACGAAAAAGTCCGCATCCCATTTCAGACCAGGAGTATTCCTAATCGAAACCTGGTATTGAATATAATCTCCCAGCCCAATCTAATTCAGATTGCAGAGCCCGGGTTTCTGCCATTAATTTACCAGCAGATTTTATTCCAGGCGATGAAGAACAAGACCAACAAATAACGTTGTATTTTTGTTCCAAATGCAACGGGCAGCCCTAGGTAGCTATCAGATTGTTGAAGTAATTAAGACAGAAGTGCATATAATTACGTTTTTATTTGTTTCACCGACTGCGTAGGAAAGATTGAGAGAGATGGAAAGGTGAAGACGGAGTAGAGACGCTGTCCGAGAATGGCTGTTTCTGCTCAAAGAACCTTTCTTGCACGTGTTTCCTGAGCTTAAAAACAAGAGAGTGGGAGAGATGGAAAGGTGAAGATGCAGTAGAGACGCTGTCCGAGAATGGCTATTTCTGCTCAAAGCACCTTTCTTGCATGTGTTTCCTGGGCGCTCAATCTTAACGCCCGCCTTTTTTATTTTGTGTGTAATTTTCAACAAAACCCCAAGCGCAGCTTGAATCAGTGTCCGTTTGACAACTGTGATTTTTGGCATTTTTTCCCTATCTTTTTAGCATTTTCCCTTATAAATTATTGAAAAAATTGTCTCCCAAAACTCTAAAAACTGTTCTGAAAGACATTCAAAAGCTAAAAATCAGAAAAAATAAGTTTTAAAACTTTTGAATCTTGTAAAACATAAAATCATTTTAACATCCCATGCCATTTATATATATATATATATATATATATATAACCTTCATAGCCAACCATAAATTTTCTATCGTGTGGCTATTCCAGCCACAGTTTGTGTCATTTAATTTATCTTATCAAAATCTTTTGGATAATACTAAGAAAGTTTAAATATGTGGTCTCATTCCCTTCTTTCTTTCATTTTCTATTCTCTCTCCTTTTAAAACATTTTAAATTGGTTTGTTTTCTAAAATCTTTTTTTCTATATGCTAGTTTTTCAAGAAATAATAATAATAATAATTAATGTGCTATTTTTTTTATAAAAAAAATAGAAAGGGGAAACGCTTATTTTGAGATAAATAAAGAACTAGACTACGAATTAAACATCCAGCTAATATTATACTATTAGCATTTAATATTCTTGAATTTGTCATTTGAATTCATTGTTTACTCTTCGATTCTGCTTGGATCGTAAAACCAACAAGGAAGTTAAGATGCTTAATCCGCTCACCTCCAGAAGTAGACATCAAACTCATCACTTTCACTGGACCAGATTTCCACAGTCCTATCTCACGCGGTTCAAACGCGTGTGATCAACGCAGTTCTCCTAGCAGACAACTTATAATTTGTGCTATAAAAACACCCGCAGCCCCGACCACTTCATAGCAAATCATCGTCAAAAAATAATAAGAATAAATTAGAAAAAACCATACAAATGAATCGTTATAGTTCGATACTTTTCCTTCTCTCCTTGCAACTGTTCTTTGCTATCCACCCATGTCACAGGGTAGTGACCACTGCTGCTGGTGGTGGCAGTTCTTGCAGAAAAGCGCAAGAGCACGGCAACCAGCTCTCCGGAGAGCACGGCTTCGCGGTGACCTTTCCCGTGAGCAGGGGACTAATATTAGAGTTTTATCTTTATTTTCATGAAAAAAAGGATTTATCACCTAGTATTATAGTCATTAGAAAATATAAAACTGGTCTTTTAAATATTCTAAAGCAAGGGACTGGTTGCGTAAAGGGAAGATTTTAGTACTCCTGGTACGCCCTACCTAAGGTAAGCTACTTGGTGTTTTGGTTTGCCTTATGATTGCTATGATATTGATTTTTCAAAAATATATTGGGTAAATGATGATGACATATTATTCACGTAAGAATATTTTGGATATTTATCACTTTAAGGTTTCTTTATTTAAATATTTACGGTGAATAACAACGAATTATCCACGCTAATATTTTGGATAACAACCCCTTTAGGATTTCTTTACCCAAATATCAACAGTGAATAATAACGAATTATTCCCGCCAATATTTTGGATATTAACCCCTTTAGGACTTATTTATCCAAATATCAACAGTGAATAATAACGAATTATCCTCGTCAATATTTTGGATATTAACCCCTTTAGGATTTATTTATCCATATATCAACAGTGAATAATATGAATCCCCAAAAATAAAATTTTGATATTTTTGGAATATTGGGCAATACCCTTTGGATTTTACAAACATGTTGTAAAATCCAAAAATGCGAGAAAATAATTTTTCTTTGTTTACAAAATCCATGCTAAAAATCATTTTTCTTTAAGCTCGGAATATATTTTTTGGAAAGGAATGTTCAAAATATGTTAGTGTATTGGCCGTATGCAAGAAAATAACACATTTTTTTTTTGTCTTTTTTAATAAAAATATTGTTTATGCAAATTTTGTATTTTTGTATTATATATTTTTTGTGGGTTGGTTGCCCAGCCCTGATGGGCCGAGAGGCCCATTATTTGGGGGGGACTGCCATCCCTTGATGGCCCTAGCGGCCCACCCATTTTTGGTATGGCTGGGCCTCGTCCCCAGCCCACTGTTCTGCTCACTCCCCCGTGCATGAAGATGCTAATCAACAGTAAATGAGTGGATTTTCGAGTGTGACGAACGACGTACCTGTTAATACCGTTGGGTAGAGAAGGTCGAGGTGATTCTTCTGGTCATGATGGCGTCGAAAATGGTGGGCTGTGGTGGCCGGAGTGGGCATCGAAAAGGGCTGCTGCTGTCGTTGGGGTTGTTGTTATTGCCTCGCCGGAGGACCACGACTGGGCTGCTAGAATAGAGGGGGAGTTGCTGGCGATCACAAGGTGGTTCTAGGTGGTCGGAGACGGTGGCCTGAGTTGCTGACCGAGAGGGAGAGGGAGAGGGAGAGAGAGAGAGTCTTATGGTTTGAGAGAGAGACAAGGTCGACTGACCGAGAGGAAAGAAAAAAGAAAAGGAAGGGAGCTGGCGACGCCGGGGCTGGTGAAGAGGATCACTTGACTTTTTTTACGTGAATTTTCCCTCTTGATTCTCTGTTTTTTCTCTGTTATTCATGATTTTGTTATTCTCCTCGTTTTTCCTTTTCTGTCTCTGCATGCAGTTATTTATAGCAGGGAAGGCAATCCTTCTGTTGCCCATGGCGTGCAACGAAGGGTTGCTGCCTCTACATTGCCCAATAGCAGGTTTTGTTCAAGATGGTGTGCATGCATGACATGTAATTGGACAATGCACATTTGCAAGTTGGGAGAAGGCAAAAATGCGATTTGGTCCCTCATTTTATAATTGTTTTAATCGCACTCTCAATTAGCTTTAAACTTTTAATTTTATGCAATCACATTCCCATTACAATTTCGAGAGCAACCTTAGCTTTGCGCGCCTTTTTTATTCTGATCCCTGGTTTCTTATTTGCGCGATTTAACCCTCAATCGACCATTAAACTCTCAATTTGGCCCCCGAGTTCGCATAATTGGCTTGGAAAAATTCAAATCGATCTCCGAAAATTCCAATCTCATCAATTGAACCCGAATTAAATTCAAGAACTTGATTTCTCATTGACTAAGCTCTTAATAAAATTAATTTGACCAATTTAAAGTATAATTAAGTCCTTGTACTTAATTAAATCCTTCAATTGGACCCTATATTAATTCTCAAACATAATTACACTTTTAAATTGGCCAACGATTAAATCAAACTGGCACATAAAAATATAATTATATCTTTCGACTTAATCTTTACGCAGATTTATCCGATAGTAAATTACTTTAGCCTCGAATCTGCGCTTTCCTTCATTTCTGGGCACAAAAGAGGTACGATCGAGCTCTCAAAAACATCTAAAATTTCTGCCCTGATTTTTCTGTCGACACCAACCCCTTTTATTTTATTTTTCTTATTTTTGGGTAGATTTGGGGAATAACCCAAAATTGGGTTATGGCAAGTGGAAAAAAAAATATAACTGGCAAAAAAAATGTTTCAGGAAAAAAAAAACAAAACATAATCAGAAAAAAAACAAAAAAAATCAGGGAAGAAAAGAAAAAAAGCAAAAAAAAAAAAAGCACTGTAGGGGAAAGCACTGTTGCAATCCATAGTGCAATATGTGGGGAGCTACTGTGCTTTCCCCACACCGCTTGTATGTATAATTGGGAGAGTGTTAGAGTTTATGTTTTAAAATATACTAGAATCATGCCTTTTTAATTTGCAAAATTTTTTTTTGATAACCGTATATTAGAATAATTTAAAAAACATAAAACTTTTAATTTAAAACTAAAAATAACTTTTCAAAAAATAAAAAAAATAAACTGCAAAACTAGATACCACCCTAGGCAAAATGTATCATGTAATATAATGATGGTGAGCGTATCCATACAATGGTGACTGCGATTGGGTAGAAACCTGTGATGGTCTATAACTCAATACACACACTTAAGACATTTGTGTAGATCATAAGCCATTAAAAAAAAATGTTATCCTCTAGGAGTGTGACGTGATGATAAAGAGCTTGTGATATGCACAACAGGTTTCAAGTTCGAGTCAAAATGTATATCTCTTATAAGAGTCTAGGACAACCGAGATTTTACTTACTTACCTGAATCCATAAAATACACTTTTCAAAAAGTAAAGTTTCCTTACATCAAAAAAAAAATGGTGTGCCAAACTTCCGGTAATAAGGTGTTAACAAGCACCGATTATGGAAGTTAAGCGGAAATGGATTTTCCGACACGGGAAGGAATAAAGGCTTCGAATTATGAGTGGTGGATTGTGGAAGATTCGATTACAAAGTTACGATGGACTATGAATCTCACATGGGTACTCCATATTTAACGATAAATCATTTGTATACTTTGATTTCTCTGAAATTCTTTAACGAAGGCAGGGTTTGGTTTCTATAGATTTCAGATGAATTGTTTGATTTTGCTTGATTTCTTATTTTTTACTCTTGATGAAATATATATGGTGGTGATACATTGAGGAAATCAAAGTTTAAAGGCAAACTAATCCATGCATCCTTTTTGTTTGATTTTGGAGCTCCTGAGGCTCTGGTTAACCCTTGCATTTTTTTCTAACATCTTGAGCCAAAAAAAAAATGTTTTTTTATTGTTTTTCTCTTAGCTTTTCTGTTTTTTCTTGTAGAGAACAAAACGGATTCTTGCAACTTGTTGCCTGGTTCGAGGGGCTTCAAGAAACAATTCATTTCTGTCTTCAAGGATTCGCTTTGACTTATGGTAACCTGCGAAGAACTAAGGAAGGGACCAAATTGGAAACAACACTGGATAAATAGGTATTTAACTATCATTGAAACTGTAGTTGGTGTCTAAGGGGCATGACGTCATATGATGGTAGAGTGTTTGTGATTTGTATAGCAAGGTCTCGAGTTCGAGTTCAAATTAGGATGTTCATCCTTTATAAATGTCTAAGATAGTCAAAGTTTTACTCGCTCAACTAGGCCTATAAAATACGATTTCCGGGACTGAGATTTACTCACATAAAAAAAAAATGCCATTGGCATTGAAACTCCTTGATAAGCAGCCATTCATCTTGGTGACCGTTACATGCTGGATTTGTTTTAATGAGGTGGCCTTTGATTGGTTGAATTTTACTTTTCTTCTGTTTCCACCTACAACAGCTGCAATGCATGCTTATAGGGGGTTGTTACTTGAATGAGTTTCGATTTTGATTTCTCATGGCCATTCGCAACACGATACTCTTAAATTCAAAGAAGAAACCCCCCACGGCAAAAGATTATGAAGATCGACATGGATTAGCTAGGAATTAGTCTTAGATCAACAATTGTATATATATAGCAATGCTGATCTTTAGATGGAAATGTTTTCAACAACGCATTTATTTTCTAGCAACAGGTTGAAAGTTATGGCCTCTCCGGGTTAAGAAGCTAAGTCTTTAGACACCAATTTTGAAAGGAAAGACGAAGGATGTGTTTGTTTTGGTTTCTTAATCTCAAGTTAAATGATTTAATTAATATATATATGTCGACACGTCTTCATAAAATAACATATTGGAGAATCTGATACTATACAAAAACAGAATAAGCACAATTAAAAATAGAAAACAAGTTAAAAACCTCTTCAATCGTTCTAGATCGAATAAAGTAGCTATCTATCCTTATTCTTATATTAAAAAAATTATCATTTGGCTAATGTATTTGTCAATGCATGCTTTGGCTGCTTTAAGAGGATCAAACGTCCGCACCTTCAAAGAATTAGGTGATCAAGCGGGGCTCATTTGGTGAGGAGATAATTCAAATATCAAATATATATATATATATATATATATATATATATATATATATATATATATATATATATATATATATAAAATATGGTTGCTTATTATGCAACCCCGTCCAAGCCAAGGACGGCATTGAATTTGATTCACGTACCTACTAGACAGCTGAGAGCGACGTGAGAAAAACAAACGACGGCTTGGATAATCGAGAGTGACGTGCAAAGAACAGGTAATGATTTTTTTTGTTAATTAGAGTAGACATGATTAAAAATAGAAATTAGTGAAGCTATGCTAGTACGAAGTGGTTAAGTAGGGTACGTCAGAGAACAGAAGTTAGCGAAGTATTTCAGGAATTTAATTGCGTTGATAAATAATATTCAGATATTGGACCGCGTAGAGTCAATTGCGTTTGCAGGAAGAGAAGCTGGTGGTCATCGAAGAGGAAATTAACGTGGGGATAATAATATCAATGGGGGCCTGATTAAATCCAAATCATTCCATGCATGCCACGATTTTCTTTTCTTTTTTTAATATCTTGATTCCAAATCATTCCATGCATGCCACGATTTTCTTTTCTTTTTTTAATTTCTTGATAAAATCAAGATCATGTAAACCTATGAATTAAGGCTCTCTTGTATTGGCAGAGCTCGAAGAATTCTCGAGCAGTCGTGTTAAGAAAAACTAGGTTAATTTGTCAAGACACATGGATCAGAAGAAAGAGATGCCGTGGTTAAGAGCATGAGTAAATAAATATATGTGGAGACGCTGGTGTTCTTTACAGTTTTTCAACGCCAGCTAGGAAGGAACCGAAAGAGATTGGTGCCGAATACAAATAATTACTCAATTTATCTGAGAAATAATTATAAAATGAAAGTTGAAAAATTGGAATAATTGTTGAAAAATGTTTCTGAAAATAAAAAAGTGAGAGATGACACAATAATCAAGTCAAAAGGGGCTAAAAATATATAAAAACTATAGTCCATTTCTTAATGTGGACCGTGACTTGATAGACAAGTGCCTTCTAAAATCAAAACTTTCCAATGTTGGTCTTCATTGAGACCAGCTCCATGCTTGATGTTGGTTAAGCTCCAAAAGGTTCATAGATGGCCATGAATGCTCGTGTTTGGTACTTGTTTGTTTATATAGTGTTACTGTTTTTTTTTTTTTTAAATATTTTGTGAATTAGTATATTTCACTAATGATATAATCTATATTTTAAAATCACGTCTACTATTAATATATGATTTAGAAAAATAAGATTATTTTTTTTTACATAAATGTTTTAGAATATGATTTTGTGAGATACTACAAAATAAAATAAAATTAAAAGAGCTGGTTTTTTTTTAAAATATAAAAAAGGCCAAAGCTGAGTTGATTACATGCTGGGCACCTCATTAATGGAATAGACCGATCATCGAACATGACCCAATTAATGACGGGTCAGGACTCAGGGGCGGCGCACAGAAAATCCACCTCTACGTGATTCGACGGATCGTTGCGTTTAAGCAAAAGCAAAGGTAGCGCCGTTACCCTTTGCTCTTCCTCATCGAGCCCTTCTGTTACTTAACACCGTTCAGCGGAAGCAAATTATATATGCCCAGAAGGCCGATTACCTATCAAGAAAACAAACATTACTTAATGGGCGTTAAGCATCTGTTATTACTTCAGATTGCATAGCCCGAGTTTCTGCCATTAATTTACCAGCAGATTTTATTCCAGGCGATGCAGAACAAGACCAACAAATAATTAACGTTGTATTCATGTTCCAAATGCAAAGGGCAACCCTAGCTAGCTAACAGATTGTTGAAGTAACTAATACAGAAGTGCATATAATTAAGTTTTTATTTATTTCACCGACTGCATAGCATAGGAAAGATTGAGCGAGACGGAAAGGTGAAGACGGAGTAGAGACGCTGTCCGAGAATGGCTGTTTCTGCTCAAAGCACCTTTCTTGCACGTGTTTCCTGAGCTTAAAAAACAAGAGAGTGGGAGCGATGAATGAGAAATCGTTTATTGTGTGGTAGATTCCTAGAACTCTATCTTAATGTTATTCATAGTCTCAAAAATCCCTTTCAAATCTCAATCCGAGCAACTCTCATCCTTCTGTGCCATTTGAAGTTCTTAGAAATGTCAAACCTGCCTGCGTTGTTGAAAATGAAATCACATTTGTTCGTTTACGCTGAATCTTAACGCACGCTTGTTTTTATTTTGTTTGTAATTTTCAACAAAACCCCAAGTGCACGTAGAATATGTTAAGTAGTCCTCTCATTTAAAAGTTTAAATTTTTAAGTGAGGCTCTATAATATAATTTATATTATTCTCTAACACATACCCTCAAGTGAAAGCCCTCTGGGTTTGAAACTTGCACAGGTCCACATTACCTTGTGCTTGATTTTTATCAAATAGAATAGGGATTGTGAGATTCGAACTCATGACCGCTGGGTAAACAAGGTTCTAATACCATGTTAAGGAACCATCTCACCTAAAAGCTCAAGCTTTTAAATGAGACCCCATAATATGATTTATATTATTCTCTAACATAATCAATGTCCCCGTTTGATAACTGTGATTTTTGGCATTTTTTCCCTATCTTTTTAGCATTTCCCCATGAAAATTATTGAAAAAATTGTCACCTAAAATTCTAAAAACTGTTTTGACAGACATTTAAAAGCTAAAAATCAGAAAAAAATAAGTTTTAAAACTTTTGAATCTTGTATAACATAAAATCATTTTAACATCCCATCCCATAATTGTTTTTTTTTATATAAATGTGTGTGTTTGTGTGTAACCTTCATAACCAACCATAAATTTCCTATCGTCTGTCTATTCCAGCCACAGTTTGTTTCATTTAATTTATCTTATCAGAATCTTTTGGATAATACTAAGAAAGTTTAGATATGCGGTCTCATTCCCTTCTTTCGTTCATTTTCTTTTCTCTCTCCTTTTAAAACATTTTAAATTGTTTTGTTTTCTAAAATCGTTTTTTATATATGCTAGTTTTTCAAATAATAATAATAATAATAAATGTGCTATTTTTTAAAAAAAAATCAATAGAAAGGTGGAACGCTTATTTTGAGATAAATAAATAACTAGACTACGTACGAATTAAACATCCAGCTTATATTATATTATTCGCATTTAATATTCTTGAAATTGTCCTTTGAATTCATTGTTTACTCTTCGATTCTGCTTGGATCGTAAAACCAACAAGGAAGTTAAGATGCTTAATCCGCTCACCTCCAGAAGTAGACATCAAACTCATCACTTTCACTGGACCAGATTTCCACAGTCCTATCTCACGCGGTTCAAACGCGTGTGATAACAACGCAGTTCTCCTAGCAGACAACTTATAATTTGTGCTATAAAAACACCCGCAGCCCCGACCACTTCATAGCAAATCATCGTCAAAAAACAATAAGAATAAATTAGAAAAAAAACCATACAAATGAATCGTTATAGTTCGATACTTTTCTTTCTCTTCTTGCAACTGTTCTTTGCTATCCAACCATGTCACAGGGTAGTGACCACTGCTGCTGGTGGTGGCAGCTGGCAACTCTTGCAGAAAAGCATCGGCATAGTAGCTATGCATATGCAACTCCTCAATAATGACCGTGTAGTAATCTATGATAGAACTGACTTTGGCAGGTCGAATCTTTTATTACCAGATGGAAAATGTCGGGTTGATTCAAGTGACTTAGTTGTCAAGAATGACTGCACTGCTCATTCTGTAGAGTATGATGTTTTGGCCAATAAATTCAGGCCACTTATGGTCCAGACCGACGTTTGGTGTTCTTCAGGATCTGTCGTTCCTGATGGAAGTCTGGTTCAAACCGGTGGTTTCAGTGACGGTGAACGCAAGGTCAGGACTTTCTATCCATGCAATGGTGATTGTGACTGGGTGGAAACCGGTGATGGTCTTAAGGCAAGAAGGTGGTATGCCACTAATCATATACTGCCGGATGGTAAGCAAATCGTTATTGGTGGTAGAGATCAATTCAATTATGAATTTTATCCGAAAACTTCTTCCCCAGGTGTCTACAGTTTTCCATTTCTATCGCAAACTAATGACCGTGGCAGTGAAAACAACTTGTATCCATTTGTTTTTCTCAATAGTGATGGGAATTTATTCGTTTTCGCCAATAATCGAGCCGTATTGTTCGACTACAAGACTGGTAAGGTGGTGAAGACTTATCCAGCAATACCTGGAGGTGATCCAAGAAGCTATCCCAGCACAGGTTCTGCAGTGCTGCTTCCATTGAAGAATTTAGATGCTGCAACTATTGAAGCTGAAGTTTTGGTATGTGGGGGTGCACCAAGAGGGTCTTTTGAACAGGTGGCAAAACGTAATTTTGTCAAAGCTTTGGATACTTGTGGCCGGATCAAGATAAACGACCCAAATCCACAATGGGCAATGGAAACCATGCCTTATGCTAGAGTCATGGGCGATATGACATTGCTTCCGAACGGTGCTGTTTTGATCATTAACGGTGCCGGAACAGGCACTGCCGGGTGGGAAAATGCGCGAAATCCAGTCTTGAACCCGGTCCTCTATTGGCCCAACGGTGCAGCAGGGTCGAGGTTCGAGTCTCTAAATCCAAGCACGATACCAAGAATGTACCATTCCACAGCAATTTTGCTTCGTGATGGCAGGGTTCTCGTTGCTGGCAGCAATCCCCATGTTGGATATGCATTCAGGGGGGTCTTATTTCCTACTGAACTGCGTTTAGAAGCATTCTCTCCACCGTATTTGGACGCGCAACAGAATAATTTGAGACCAGCAATTCTCTCATCAACTGCTTCCAAAGGTAAATATATTGGCTACGGACAAAAATTGGTGGTAAGGTTTAAGGTCACAGGAAAATTAATACCAAACATGATTTCGGTGACGATGGTTGCTCCAGCATTCAACACACATTCCTATTCTATGAATCATAGGTTGCTGGTACTTGGGAACATTAAAGTGACTTATGTGGGCACATCAACCTATGACGTTCAGGTTACGACCCCTCGCTCCGGAAATCTTGCACCCTCGGGTCATTACATCTTATACGTGGTCCATCAAAGTATTCCTAGTACAGGCATTTGGATTAAAATTCTGTGATCGTTTATTTATAGGGATAGATTAATAAGTTGGTTCGGCATATGGTTACGTGTCTTGGTTTAGCATTTTTTTGCTCAAATTTGTTGGCAATTACGGGTAAAAATCGCAGTTGCTGTTCTAATCTGTAGACAATTACGGGCAAGAATTGTAGTTGGTGTTTTAAATCTGTAGGCAATTACGAGTAAAAATCATAGTTGGTGTTTCTGTAGGCAATTACGGGTAAGAACCGTAGTTGCTATTCTACACACATGATTAATTTAATGCAAGTACTATTTTATTATTTTGGGGCTATCCAATTTTCTTATCTTGTGATTAACTATGTTTTAATTAATGTATTGATTAGACATGAAATTATCATCCTTGAGGAAAGATTGAAGCGTGAAAGAAAAATATTCTTTTATGGTATTTACATGGGAAGATGGTAACAAGCACCGATCATGGAAATTAGTGGAAAAAGGATTTCCGACCCGTGAAGGGATCGGAGTTCATTTAAAGATAACAAGAGGCCAAAATTTAACAACCTAGGAAGGTTAAAAAAATAATAATTAGAAAAACATAACATTTAATAGGTTTTGTTGTTATTAAGATCGCGCAGATTCGGTGTTTAAAATAACATAATTCGATAAGTTATGCCACTAAAACAACGTAACTTATTGAAACATGTTTTTGTAGTTTAAATTATGTTCTTAAATAATTTGTCTTCTTTATTATTCTTAATAAATATGGTAATTATTGATGAAAATGATTAGTTATAGCCAATTTTAAATTCAATAAGATTTCTTAGTAGGTTGGTTTCGGTGTTTTTAAATTATAATAAGTTTGCTTAACTTGACATGTTAAATAATAATTTTGAAAAAAAATGCGAATAAAATGATGTAAACCAGTTGTAATAAAATAGAGAAGTTTAGAATTGAAGTTAAATTTATTTTTTTAAGTATTCTTAAATGGTTTTAATATATATATTTTAAAAATATACATCATTTCAATACATATTTTTTTTAAGAAAAAAACTTTGAAAGTAACAGATCACCATAACAAAACTATTAGAGTAAAGCATGTAGTGGGCCCATGATTTATGATCTATAGAATCTAGATATGACCAATGCCCCCATAATCAAAATTAGGCTCGTGACAGATACATGCAAAGAGTGTATAGAGTGGGGCGAAAGCTCATAGGGATATTCAATGTAGAAACAGAGTCCATATTAATTTAGTGATTTATAGGGAGAGTGATAGAGTTTATGTTTTAAAATATACTAGAATCATACCTTTTCAACTTGCAAAATTATTTTTGATAAACGTATACATACAAAAACTTAATTTAAAACTAAAAATATTTTAAAATAAATAAATAAACCGCAAAATTAGATACCACCCTAGGCAAAATGTATCATGCAGTATAATGATGGTGAGCGTATCCATGCAATGGTGACTATGACTGGGTGGAAACATATCATCGTCTAAAGCTTAATACACATTATTATGATGGTATTTTTAAGGGGCGTGGTATGATAACAAAAAAACTTGTGATCTGTACAATATATCTCTAGTTCGAGTCAGAATATGCATTTCTTTTAAGAGCTTAAGACAATTGAGATTATACTCATTACCTGGACTCATAAAATGTGTTTTCTAGAAATAGAGTTTTCTTATATCCTAAAAAAAAATGGTGTGTCAAACTTCCCAGTAAAAGAAGAATATCCTTGATAAGGTGATAACAAGCACCGATCATGGAAGTTAAGCGGAAAAGGATTTTCAGACATGGAAGGAATATAGCCTTCGAATTATGAGTGGTGGGTTGTGGAGGATTCAATTACAAAATTACGATGGACTATGAATCTCACATGAGTACTCCATATTTAACAATAAAGCATTTGTATACTTCGATTTCTCTGAAATACTTTAACAAAGGCAGGGTTTGGTTTCTATAGATTTCAGATGAATTGTTTGGTTTTGCTTGTTTTCTTATTTTTTATTTTTGATGAAATATATATGGTGGTGATACATTGAGGAAATCAAAGTTTAAAGGCAAACTAATCCATGCATCCTTTTTGTTTGATTTTGGAGCTCCTGAGGCTGGTTAATAATCCTTGCATTTTTTCTCACAGCTTGAGCAAAAAATAAAATAAAAATGTTTTTTATTGTTTTTCTCTTAGCTTTTCTGTTTTTTCCTGCAGAGAACAAAACGGATTCTTGCAAATTGTTGTCTGGTTCGAAGGGGCTTCAAGAGACAAATCATTTCTGTCTTCAAGGATTCGCTTTGACTTATGGTAACCTGCGAAGAACTAAGGAAGGGACCAAGCTGGCAACAACACTGGACAGATAGGTATTTAACTATTCTTGAAACTGTAGTTGGTGTCTAAGGGGCGTGATGTCATATGATGGTAGAGTGTTTGTGAATTGTATAGCAAGATCTTGAATTTAAGGTTAAATTAGGATATGCATCTTTTATAAGTGTTTAATATAACTAAAATTTTACTCGCTCAACTAGATTTATTAACATTAAAAATAAATGCAATTGGCATTGAAACTCCTTGATAAGCAGTCATTCATCTCGGTGACCGTTACATGCTGGATTTGTTTTATTGAGGTGGCCTTTTATTGGTTGAATTTTAATTTTCTTCTGTTTCCACCTACAACAGCTGCAATGCAAGCTTATAATGGGATTGGCTATGGAGGTTAATTCTTAGCGAGTCTAAGGATTAACATTAATAAAACAATCAAATCGCGTGATAATGCACGATCAATGTCAAGGTCATGAGTTCAATTCCTAAAAATAATAATTAGGAAAATAGAAGTATTCTTTTGCCGACACATCTTCTCTTACTCCTTTTGCAGGATGAAATCCTCCGTTTTTCCGAGAAATTACTGGTCACGTTAAAATAAGAATTTGAGAGCACAAGTTGTCTGTTTATTTTATTTTTACTTTAAAAGGGTGGATAACATTATAAAAAAAAAATATTGCCTCTTTTAAGTCCACGCGTTTGGTGTTAAGTTGTTAACAAGCCCAAGCTTGTATGGCTCTCTCTCTCTCAATTATATTGTTTATTATTATTTATTATTTTATTTTTTAATATAAAATTTCATTTGATTTTCATTAGATAGATGATAAATTGGTTTTTCAATTTTTTATTAGATAATAAAATTAAAAATATATATTTCAAGATAAAATCAATAAACTATATAAGTTTGACTGGTTAATTAAGATAAATCGGTTTTTCTCTTTGATTTCTTTCTTTAGACTTGCTCTGTTATCAAGGGTATATCAAAATTATTTTCATGTTATTTAATTTGAAACTCATGCTAAATAATAAATTATAAAATTATGAATCACAGTCGTATGAAATATGAAGTTTAATGACTGAAATAATAGTATTACACTCCATAAAAGAACCTGCCTCCCTGCAATAACAAGGAAATTATGTGTCCGAAAGAGAGTTCATTGGTCGGTATACTGGAGGGTGAGGATAAGCATGAGTTAAGAGTATCTCCAATTAAAAAAGCTATTCCCAGAAACAAAATTAGTAATATTATCATATCAAAACTAGATTTCAAAATATAAAACTGTTAACCCAGCAGCAAGGATCGAGCAACTGGAATTGAAAACACCGACTTCATCGAAATCATCCCCTGTTAGGCTATTGGGCAGGTAGATCGTCCTTGGAAGATCCAAAATATAAAGAAAAGAAAGTCGGTTCATAGTGACCATAGGCCAACACCACTAAAATGCCATCTAATAGACAAAGGCCTAACATCAAACCTCATCCTAAAAACGAGTTTTCAATCATTAGCCGGCAAGCTTGAACTGTATTCTCAGGTTACGTAAAGCAAAGCACTTCCATAAGTTGGAAAAGGTCGCTTCTTTAAATCTATCCTTAGTGTTTTACCAGATGCTTGCCCTGGTTTAAGACTAATTCCGCAGGCTCGGCAGTTTGGATCGGGATTGGGACAAAATCAACCTCTACGAAAAAGTCCGCATCCCATTTCAGACCAGGAGTATTCCTAATCGAAACCTGGTGTTGAATATAATTTCCCAGCCCAATCTAATTCTGACACATGGTAGTCTGATAAGCGATACGAACATGGAAGATGACATGATTCGTCACAAGCAAATTGAAAGATTTGGAAAAGGGAATTTGCTTACTGACTCTCGGAAATTGTTGCTTTACGGGTTTAAAGGATATGGCAGAACATTAGCTTTATTCCTATCATTAAGAGTTTTGATAGGATCTCAATGACACAGTAACAAGGCTAACTATTATGAACAGCACCCCCACTTAATATATAATCCGGATCGAGAACGAAACCACATGAAAATCCATCAACTATACTTGAACTAAGCTTACAATTGTTCGATATTAAAAGCAAACAGTGAATTGAAACTATAAAACCTAAACTAGTTGTATCAAATCCAATGAGCTAAAATTAGTGTACTAAGAACAGAGCTTAAGCACGTTCACCACGGATGCGCCTAGCAAGCTGGATGTCCTTAGGCATGATGGTGACTCTCTTGGCATGAATAGCACATAAGTTGGTGTCCTCGAACAGACCAACGAGATAAGCCTCGGCAGCCTCCTGGAGTGCAAGGACAGCATGGCTCTGGAACCTCAAATCAGTCTGTCAAAAAAAACAAATTCATAAGAGTCAAACGCCATGTACAGATATTCATACAATAAAAACTATAAAAGAAGAAATTATAATACCTTGAAATCTTGAGCAATTTCACGAACAAGTCGCTGGAAAGGTAACTTCCGGATCAAAAGCTCAGTGCTTTTTTGGTACTTTCGGATTTCACTGTTGATTCAATGGGAAAAAAAATTGCAATGAGGGTTTGAAAAACAAGGTTGCAATTAGGGTTTGAAAAACACGATCAATCAAAAACAACACTGAAATTAGGGAAATGGTTACCGGAGAGCAACAGTTCCAGGGCGATAACGGTGAGGCTTCTTGACTCCACCGGTCGTTGGAGCGGATTTTCTTGCAGCCTATAACACACCAATTAATTAAAATTAATCTAATGAAATAGTGTGCCAAGGATTAGAATTGAACCTTGAAACCCTAAATTTACAAAGAAAATTAGTACAGAAAATAATTAAGAACATGATAAGCCGAAACCCTAGAGATACACACCTTGGTGGCGAGCTGCTTCCTTGGAGCCTTACCACCGGTTGATTTACGGGCAGTTTGCTTGGTACGAGCCATCTCGTTTATTCAGGTTAATCAAGAGAGATTCTATATTTTTTTACTTGTGAAATAAACAAGAAGAAAGGACAGGCATTATATAGTGGCAAAATGGGGATTATGTCGGTTTCTTGGACCTCACGTGATAGTTGAAGATTTAAAAATCTAACGACGGCTGAGATTGCTTGATCTTCATTCGTAAGGATCGCCAACGTCCAAGCAGTAACTTTGATTGGATAGATTTTATAAACGAGGATTCCCAGCGTGGACGAGTTGTGTTTCTTTTGTGAGGTCAAACCCTCCGAGTCGTAACTGCGTCAACTCACTCGAGTCAGCAGAAAAGATGTGCTATATGGAAGAAATTCAAACGACATCGTTGCTTGCCCTTTCTTCAAACGACATCGTTGCTTGCTTAGCCCGCCACCCTTTGCTAAATGTGGCAGCCTCTCTGCGGTGTTGAATTTTTGCAGATTGGCAGTTGCAATGGATGGCACCAAAAGAAGAGGGTACGTGTGGGCAATATCTGCTGGATTAAATGCTGCTTTTGCTGCCATTGCTGCAAAATTCTTTTCACATCAGGTAATTGATTCATAATTACTGTTAATCCCAGATGGGTTTTGGATTTTATTCTCACCCAAAATCATAATCTGTTTATAACCCATTTCAGCAAAAATTAGATAGAGTTCTGCAGTCTTTATGAATTTACCAATTGTTTTTCTTGTCTATAAATTGATTGATGGGTTTTTTTTTCCTGATCTTGACAGGTTCTTAAATATGGTTTGGTTGTGTTATTTAACGTGACAATGTGGGGATGTTACGTTAACAGCCTTAAAGCTCTGTCATCCCTGCAAGCCACGGTGACAAACTTTGCTGCGAATTTCCTGTCTTCTGGTCTTGCTGGATTCTTTTTGTTCAAGGAGACGTTATCAGTTCAGGTAAATAACTGGATGCTATTCGAGCCAACGTTTGAAATGCTATTTTATGCGTCTACTTTGCATCCATAAGTTTTGCTGTTGACATCACTCATCGTGAGCTAACTATGTTAGAAATATTGTTAACTGAAGAACAATGTAAGCATTCCCAAATATAGGAGGCATATTTTGTTGTCCTGGTCGTGTATTCTGCTGGATGCTATAAGCTTTGCTTCGTTATAGTTTATTCTGGTTGGCATCACTGCTTAAAATTGATGAACCCTTTGAAAAGACACCAGCTAACCTTAAAATTGGTGAATCCTCTAAAGTAAAAAATAAAAATAAAATTCATTTTTTTTCAAAAATGTTTTTCAAACGTGTTCCCACCACTCAAAATTGCTCATGTTTTCCTTCTACCTTTAGTGAATGGTTCACCCCTTAGAATGATGTCAAGATGATCGTGGAGACATGATGTTTGTGAACAAAACAAAGCACCCTAGATTAGTTATTGAACTCCTTAACTTATCTGTCTCTGATAATCAAACCTGTTATACAGTGGTTTGCAGGTGCCTTGCTCATTGTAATTGGTGTGGTCATACTCAGCAAGTCAAGTATAGAACGCAAGGAAAGCATTGATCAGAAGCTTGACTAGGGATTATGCATGTCTGGATTCTTTTGATTCACAGCAAGATGAAAGTGTTTTGATCGGTATTTAGGTGGTTTTGTAGAATGATTTTGTTCGCATTTATGAAAATTATGGGTTAATCTCTGCGAATTTGAAGGACATTGTGGTTGCTGTGTATAAATCCAATGCAGTCTGCTAGATCACGGACTGCATAAACTATAACAAGATTCAATGGCAGTCTTTCATGAGCTGAGTTCTCTACCTCACATACAATTGTCATGGACGTAATTTTTAGTTAATTAGCACTTTGTTTTGCACGTTTTGCTCCTAGTTTTCATGGTTCTTAGTAGGGGTGTTCAAATAAATGATTAAAACGAAAAACATTTACCAAATAATCCAAACTGATAAAAAAAGAAAACGAATTAAAAACTAGAAAAAATATTTGGTGGTTTGGTTTTAGAAAATTGAAATAAATTGAACCTGATAAAAATGGTCCAGCCTTATTTAATAGAGGGGAAAAAGAGTACAGATACAAACTTATGTTAACCTAGTAACTCTAGATTATATTTTTCCTTCTGTCGTCCCTCCCCCTTGCCCTCTCTTTGATGCCAGAAGACGGCAAGCTTTTACAGAGGTGAACAGGATATTGATTTGAAGATAATGGCTGCATATTCAAAGCATAATGGGATAAACAGGACAGGCGTGGATGCAAATTTTATCACTGCAGCCGCCTCCCCCAAGCCTTCTTTTTGGCAACGCCATTGCAAATCCAATTGGGCATGCCGCTCATGAAAAGAGTTATTCAACCTTTTGACTATAAGAAAATGATTTTTTGAATAGTGTATATATGATTTTTTTTGTTGATGTGTATTTTAATTATAAAAATTATTTTGAAGAATTATTTTTTTATATTATTTTAAATATAGGTATATAGTTTAATTATACAATTAATATGAGTAAATTATATAATTAAATAATTATTTTTAAAAAACACTTCAACAATATAATTATTAGTTTTTTAATTATATATAAATTTAAAAAAATGAATTTAAAATTAAAAACCTGCAACAATTTAAATTTGAAATTTTAAAATATTGAAAAATTCTATCAAAATTTCATTTGCCACCAACTTTTGAACACTAGCTGTGAAGTATGTGGCATATAAGATTCCAGCAAGACATAAAATATAGCTTTTTAGTTCTAAGTTGCTATTTATAGTAGCTTGTATAGGAGAAATTATTTTTGGCTATCTAAATAGCTTTCTTATTAAAAAAATGTTATTACAAAGAGCTAAAAATATATTTTTTTATTTTTAACTCCTCTTGTAACACTCCCATTGTAGATGCTCTAATATCCCCACCATTCATGCTGAAAGTTGAGCTAGTGAAGTTTTTGGCACCATCTATGCAGACAATGGGTTTCCTTGTTTTTAAAGAAGAAATCAAAACTGAGCCACCTTAAACTAATTTGGTTTGAACCTATTTTTGATTTGACCATGTCAAAATTTTATAAAATTAAAGATTCTAGTTTGATTATATCTTTTGGACCAACCAAACCAAACTGAAATAGTAAGCACTCAAGTAATTAGTGTTTGTTTAAATATGTAATTAAAGTTGTTTTTGAAAATAATTTTTATGCAGAAATAAATCAAAATAATATTTTTTTTCTGTTTTAAAAATTATTTTTAATTTCAGCACACAATAATATCTAAAAATATTTAATTTAAAATAAAAAATAAATTTGTTTAATTATTTTTCAAAAATAATCTTGAAATATAATAACCAACATGTACTTATTAATGCTGTTGATGCGCGGAGCTTCGGAATCTGGGCCCTAACCCAAGTAGTGTCTGGTGGACAGTTAAGTAGCTGATTTCTTAGCAAAGTCAGTTAAGGGTGGAGTGGTGATTGATAGCTGGTTTGTGGCCCCACTCCCACCTCTCTTTTCTCTGCTTCAGGCAGGTTCTATGTACGTTTCTCGAGTTTAATGACAATTACTTGTGCCGCAGAGGTAGGATATGTTAGAGGCATGGCTGTTTTATTTAATGTTATTGTGAAGGGTGAAGTAAAGATATTTCGGCAGTATCTGGAGTAGCGGTGCAGTTTATTTATTTATTTATTTTATCAAATTTTAGTTTTTTTTAAAAAAAATATTATTTTAATATATTTTTAAATAAAAACATTAAAAAAAAAGGTATTCGCATATAAAACGAAGAGAAATAACAAATCAGTGCACATCAACGTCCAACTCATTGACCATGCTCGGAAGACGCGTATTTAACAACAGTAAAAGATTTTAATTCTAACCATGATTTTATCGGGAAAGAAATCTAACAATAATTTCACATTTGACTAGTCCAGCCCCTTAAAAAAAAATAGAAATCTATCCTTAAGCTGCACTCCGGATCCTAATGAGTGAGGGTCAAACTCTGTCAATAATTTCACAGTTATTAAAACAATTAATCTAATTTCACAGTTCTATTTATCCCGGTTCTTGTAAATAAATCTCCATAATTAAATTAAATTGTATATAAAACAGGGGGAAAAATCGTAAGCAAAAATCACAAATAAAATTCAAATGGCCCAAAACAGTGCAATGGGCTTCATCATACATGAACCAGCGGTAATCCCGCCTCGGTAACTAGTTTAATTTTTTGCGAGAAAATACCGGTATAATTTATAGGGAAAATAATAATTAAAAAAACCGTATTAAGACAAGACAGACAGGTAAAAACTACCCTCTTTCTCAACACATAAAAAAGTAAGCAAAAAATCCTTCCCCTCTTCTCTTACTGTTCCTTCCACAGATTTGACATCTTCTTGCCCACTTAGGGTTTTCAGATTCTCCTCCTGTCTCGCTTCTTTGAGTAAGCTTAGATTCTCTTACATGTTCAATCTCCTCTCTCTGTCGCTTGCTTTCTGTTCTATCCGATCAGTCTTTGTCGCCTTTGCCTACTTTTTTTGTCACTGACATTTGTGGTTCCCGGTGCTTCAAGTGGATTGGTTTCGCGTTTGTGTTGCTATTGCAACTTTGTTTTTGTGTTCATTTTGTTTGATTTTGGGTTTTGATTGTGTTGAAGTGTAGAACTATGAGTTTTTAAAGGGCTTGGGGGGGTTTTAATTCCTGGGATTTTTTTGTGGTTAGTGTAGAAGTGGTGGTTAGTGGAGAGATGGATTTAGTGTCATTTGATTTTAGATTTGTTGCTAAGGATTTATTCAATGTGTTGACTTGTTAGATGCATATCAGCATTTTGTATTTAGAATTATGTGTAGTGTTTGACCAGAGGCAAGATTGAAACTTTGGTTAGTTTCTGGAGATAATCAGGGGTCCAATTGCTAATTTGTGCTTGAAAACTTGGTCGTTAGTAATGAACTTTAGTTACAACGTTCTCTGTGAATAGGTGCCTGTGATGATTTAGAATCATCTGGTAGTGTATTGGACATTTCTTCTGAATGCTCGTAACCTGGTCTTGTCTGTTTTCTAGGATAAGGATTTGAATATGAGATTAGGACCACATCCTCAGTTCTTGCAATGCAGAAGTAAAAAGAAACTATATTTTGGAATGCAAAGACCAGTGCCTTGTGCTGGGTGGGGGTTGGATTTTAGTTTGGCCAATCAAGGTCGTGTTTATTGTCTTCAGCTAGCGAATCCTTGCTTGTTGACACTTTATCACCTACTGTGGTGTATACTGAAAGAACCTGGAACTATTAAGCATTATGCAACAATTCACATTGCACATACTAAACATAGTGGCAAGCTTTTTTCCCTACAGTTTTTGACAATATATGCGCTCTTAATTTGCACAGGAACTTGTTTGCTTCTTTCTGTTTTAATGTTCTGTGCTGTTGTACATATGTGCAAAATGCTTAAGTTGTTCTTGAATGTCACTGTTATGAACCTCTATTTTACTCCACTTCTATCCATGTTGATAAGAACCACTTTGAAAAGTGCTCTTCCCTCTCACATTCCCTGACACTCTAACAACATATTGTTAAGGAACCATTCCACCTAAAAATTTAAGCTATTAGGTGAGACCTGGGAATATAATTTATATTATTCTCTAACACCCTCTCTCAAGTGAAAGCTATTTGGGCTTGAAACTTGCACACATGCCCGCATTACCTTGTGCTTGATTTTTATCAAATAGAATGGGAGTGGTGAGATTCGAACTCGTGACCGTTGGGTCAACAAAGCTCTGATACCATGCTAAATAACCATCTCACTTAAAAGCTTAAGCTATTAGGTGAGATCCTAAAATATGATTTATATTATTCTCTAAAACGTGATCCAACAAGGTGAAAATAATAATAACAAAAAAGAGTCCTCTAAGCTTGTAGTTGGAATGTATGTCTTTCCAATTCCTTGTTTGGCGTTGTTTTACAATCACACATGTATCTGAATAAACTTTGCTGGTCTCACCTATTCCTTTTATTTTTGGTATGCAATTGAGATTAAAGAATGTTGTGCTGTTGATCTAGATCTATAATTTATTTTGCGCAGGAAACTTTTACAAGGGAATGAGTTTTTACTTGTTATTTGAATGGTAGATGGTGGTTGTGGAACTTTCCTTCTCGTTCTCAATATTAGCATAAGAATTATCCTTAGAAACAGTCTCTGAATTTTTTTTCCTCCTTTGAAATACAGGATTTGTAGCCTGGATAAGTATTCGATGCTCAATTGACTGAGCATTGCATGTACACTTGGGTTTTTCTCTGTTATCTGCAATTATTGCCAGCTGTGGAACTGACATGGATGATGGTGTTCATCGTGAAAATGGCAGGCACAAAGCAGAACAATATAAAGCAGCTCAGGGCCAGGTATCTCAACTTTCCGCTGACAATAACAATTAAAATTATATGATACCATTGGTTGAATTCAATGTTAGAGTACGTAGTTTCTGATATTTCCATATAATTACCTATTCTTACTATTGTTATTCTCTCTGCTGTTATTGCAGTGGCTGATGCAACCACAGCCATCCATGAAACAGATCATGGCCATCATGGCTGAAAGAGATGCTGCCATTCATGAAAGAAATATAGCCCTTTCAGAAAAGAAGGCAGCTGTTGCAGAGAGAGACATGGCATTCCTGCAGCGAGATTCGGCAATTGCTGAGCGAAATAATGCCCTACTGGAGCGAGACAATGCTATTGCAACTCTGCAATATCGAGAGAACTCCTTTACAAGTGCTAACACGTCCTCTAGTGCACCAGGATACCATAACTCGCGTGGGGTGAAGCACATGCATCACCAGCAGCAGCATATTCATCATCTGCCCCACATGAATGAAGATGCATATGGTACTAGGGAAATGCAGGCAGATGATGCTGTGCCAATATCACCGGTTGCTTCTGAGGCTGCAAAGCCACGGCGGGGTAGACAGCCGAGGGGTGCTAAGGCAACACCATCTAATAAAAAGATCTCAAAATCGCCAAGGAAGGTTAAGAGGGAGAGTGAGGATTTGAACATGTTCGGAAAGTCAAATGAGTGGAAGGATGGTGGTGAGGGTATGAATGGTGGAGGTGATGATCTAAACAAACAGCTGGAAGCATCTAAGTCTGACTGGAAGGGTCAAGACCTGGGATTGAACCAGGTTGCTTTTGATGAAACAACCATGCCAGCACCAGTGTGCTCCTGCACTGGATTCTTTAGGCAGTGTTACAAATGGGGAAATGGTGGGTGGCAGTCTTCATGCTGCACAACTGCCCTGTCAATGTATCCTCTACCTGCAGTGCCCAACAAGCGGCATGCTCGTGTTGGTGGTCGAAAAATGAGTGGGGGTGCTTTTAGCAAACTGCTTAGCCGACTGGCAGCTGAAGGCCAGGACCTGTCAAATCCAGTTGATCTCAAGGACCATTGGGCCAAGCATGGAACTAATCGCTACATAACAATTAAATAGATGAAGAAATCTGCGAATCAATGGATAAACATGGAAACGTCATGTAGTCTTCCTTAGCTGTATGTATCCTCAATTTTTCTTATCTGCCGTGGGAAAATAATGATTAGATAACATCCATAAAGTAGGTCATCTTGCAAGTGACACCCACAGCTTTTCCTTTTCCTTCAACAATCATATCGTGAAGATGGGATGTATTTGTTATCATCATAACTCTGGTTAAATATTGGTTAAATTTCAAGGGTCTTTTGCAAAGTGTTGCTGAACTCTTATGAAGTTATTAAGTTATAATAGAATCTATTATTTTTGGCATTCCAGTATTTTTGATCTATTTCACGGTTGATTAACTGATCTTCTGAGATGTTTGATGATTCGATAGACCGGAGACAGTTCTAGGAGACATGACATTCGTTCGTTTTCTGCCCCGTTATCAGCTGATGTAATATTATCTACTACTGTTTGTTCATAGATTTCACATGTTATTCCCACACCATGAGGTTGGTGCTTTACATTAATCAGCTGCGAATCTTTGCCAAGGAAAATTCTTCATAGAGCACTGCCTCAAGAATTCAGCTAAGGAACAACCTTGAGATGTAATATTGTAAATTCAATTGTCAGATTATTTATGGAGATTTAGCAAGGAGGATAGAAGGCTTGTCATCATAGAGAATTTAGACTACATTCATCCATCAAAAAGGTCGAAGCTTGAAGCTCAAGATGCAAACTTTTCCAAGGAAATTTTCCGGTGATGTCGCCGTTTTCCAGGGGCCATATTAAGGACTGGGATTGTTTTAAGTGGGCATTGGGCCATCTTTGTTTCAAAAATTAACCGTGTTCTTCACAAATTCAGGAATGGAGGGGCAAGATTTATGTAAAAGAAAGAAACACAATAAGTAACTCTGATTAACCTGTTAATTAGTGAAAAAATAAAGCAATCATAAAATTAATCTTGCCTGAGCTAGCACATGATTAGTGTTTATCAAGTACGCTTTTGGATCAAAACAACTATATATATATAAGGGCTTAAAAAGAACTCTACAGTTTGTGTCAGAATCAACAATTCTCAGCACTGGATCAGCCAGGGATAACTGTAATTTTTGTATGTTTCTCATCACACACGAAACCTGTAGTGTCCAGAGCCCAGTTTTTAGTTTTCAAACAAATTAGTGAAAATAGAGGGGGAGGGGAAACAGTGAAAATATTCAAGCCTCAGACCGTCCTAGTTCATGAATTTCAACATTTGTGCAAATCCATTGACTCGCTTTCAGTGAAACTGAAGTTTGTCATCATAGGCTGACAGCACAGTGAACCCAAGAAATATAAATAAAACATAAAAAGTTGAGGTTTGGAGATAAAAGCAGATCTTCAGATCTTCCTATTCAAGAATTTAAAACATGAAAAAACAAATAAGAGACTGGGCATTCAGAAATTCAAATTGATTCTCTGTTTGCCTCTTCGGATAGGAGAAATTAAGGCATCTGCTCATGACAAAACACCAAGAAAGAAAAAAGGGGGGGAAGAGGGCGGCGTTCTTGGTTTAGGACTATGGGATGTCATCAGTATCCTTTTATAGAGGGTTTTGACGAGGGTTTTCCTCGGCAAGGAATCAGGGACGTCATTCAAATTTTCTATCGTCGCTTCTGATTGGATCCGAAGTTTTGTTCGGTAACTGGAAGCCCGTATCTTTAATTTCATGGCCTGTTTAGTTCCTGGATTGGGCCCGGTAAATGAGCTACTTGTGGTCACTCTAACACGATGTTTGGTTTGTGTGGGAGGGAAAATTTTATTCCGCATGATCGGGAATTAAAAAAAATGAAAATCATATATGTTTTTATATAAAAAATATAAGAGATTTCTCTTATTGAGATTTTTTTTATTATATAATTATCTAATAATTACTATCAAGATATCATAAAATTTCTTACTGAAAAAGGATAGGAAGTGGTAGGCAAAAAGTTAGATATGGAAGGGGAAGGAAGAATAAATATGAGAAATGAATCATTTCCTTAATATATAGGAAACTTTTTACTGTTATTTTATAAGTTAGAGAGTAATTTTAATTGTGATTACTTTAAATAAAGCACTGTATAAAATGAGATTTAAGTGATTAAGTTGATTAACGTTTGAATTTGACTTTATTAACAATTAAAGTTGAAAAACAAATTTATTATGCATTGTGATAACAGTTTTTTTAAAAAAATATTTTTTTATTTAAAAATACATCAAAATAAATATTTTTTAATTTATCATCAAACTTATTTTTTACCGATTAAACTGTTTACTGACTTACTAAATCAACTTGGTTATGCTGGGATATTTTCAACACAATCTAATTTTAAATTAAGGTCACACAGAATACAAGTTAAAATTATATATATATATATATATATATATATATATATATATATGTATGTATGTATGTATTTTAAAAATTACTCTTATATTTTCTCTACAAATTGAATTTCATAATAGCTATAACTCAAATACAAAAAAAAATATCGCCAATCGCTATAGTCCGAGCATAATAAATTTATCATAAGAAGAGAACTAACCTAGTTTGAAATGTGTAGGATATTATGATACAAAAAACTATTTTTTTAATTTTTCACACCAATATAATAAAAATATTAAAAAATATCAACTTATCATCCTTTACTGGCTACAACTCATCAGGTTTAAGGCTAAAAATTAACCTGATCCGCTGAAACACGATACCAGTCAAGTTTCAAGTCATGGATTTACTGTTCAACTTATAAAATTGAACCGATTATGATAACTATGGACGAAGGGAGCTTATCCTTTCAATTTCTCTTATAAAAATGATAGTAGGAAATTTTAAAATAGCGGGAATAAGAGAGAGAGAGAGGGGGGCAAAATCCAACTGTCTCCCTCCTCCACACTATATACTTTACTTTCTTTAATAATAAATAAAAAGTAGCTCTTCTTGGAAGAGCCAATCGATCCCTTTTTATTCCTCTATTCTCTCATTTTTTCAGGCTTCCATTTTGAAAATTAGGGTTCTCTCACCCGGCTCCCCTCTCGTTGCGAAAGCTCTAAACCCCAGCGCCCCGATCTCTCCTGCTAGCCGTTACTCCCTCTTTCCCGCCAATTTTGCTTCATCTCAGCCGCTCGCCGCTCTCCATCTAAAACACTAACCGTTAGATCGCGCCTTTTTTTTTCTAGCAACTTCCTTTCAATCCCGCCGGAGATGTCGGCTGTTGAAGCGGAGAAGAAGGCTGCAGAGGAGACGAAGGTAGAAGAGAAAGGAGGGGAGCTGTTGTTCTGTGGCGCCACCTGTTGGGATATTATTGGTCGCAAGAAAGGTGCACAGGAAGGCAACTTGATCTCCCCTACTCGGCTACGCCCTCTTGTTGGTGTCGATATCCGCGTCGTTGCCTCAGGCTCCTGTGAGTTTCATTTCCCCAACTGCCTAGTTGATCGTGTATAGCACATAAATTGGCACTTCTGATTGGTCATTTTACTATGTTTCCTTTTGCTGTAGCGTCGTGTCACTGTGTTGCATTGGATGTTGAGGGACGTTGCTACACATGGGGACGCAATGAGGCACGGGCTCAACTCATCTCTAAAGTTGTTAAGTAAGTTTAGTTAGTCTATGTTACTGTCAGTCAATTAATGGAGGTTAGCTTGTGTTCACAGAGGGGACAACTGGGTCAGGGTGACACGATTCAGCGCGATAGACCAACAGTCGTTTCTGAACTTTCCAAGTAAGTTGTCGGATCCAATGCTATTATATTTGACTGGCTTACTGTAATGCACTTGTATAAAAAGAGAGTTGTTGTTTTCATCTCTAGGTTGACTTATAACCGGTATTTGTTTTTGTGCTTCTAAAGTAACTGTGGGAAGGATGAGCTGTGAAATTGATAAAGGTTGTATGAATTTCTTAGGTTTCTGTGTGATCAGGTGTTTGACTAGCACCAATGGAAGTGTATATTTAGGAGTTTTAGGGTCATTGGCAGAGTTTTTAGGCATTGCAGAAGCAGAGATGAGTTTTTGTTGGGAGTGAGATTGGAAAGTTTCTGAGTTTTAACTAAAAGTTTAGGCTGAGTCCTCATTTCTTTGGTGTTGGGCACTATGTGGTCTGAAAACGTGACATCACCAAGCAGGAAGTGCTCCCAGACTTTGATCTGTAGCCTTTCTTTGTCAAAATGTTGACTTGAAATGACCAGGGGAGAATGCAAATTGTTATGAGTGTATAGACTGATCATATGGTTGTTTGTCATTTCTGCGATGTGCCTGTACCTGGCTCACAATAAGAAGTCTCTTTAGAATGTTTGTCAATGCAAAATAATTTTTACATACTTAGGAGATATCAGGATTCACCTCTTTATGCAAAATTTACAGTTTAGAATAAAGGCTTGAAGATTTGTGTGGGCCTGTTAGAGCATGAGGGAATGGTTAAGTGCTATTTTGGAGGAGTTTTGTTGACGCTTAATTTTAACTCTATAGCAAGTTATCAAGATATTGACCAGTGGAAGATGTCAATGGAAATTTTTCTCTGTCCCACTCATTTTCAAATTTCATTTTTGTGACTTCTGAATGAAGTTGTGTAATTGGGAATGGGTAATTATTGTGAAGAGAGTTGTTCTTTAAAGAAATTTGTCGTTCTACCTTAAACCAATTCAGAACTTGTCTGAATTGAGTATCCTGCTCTAGTGACCTGGTTGGCAGTTTTGTGTCTTCCTGGATTTCCTTCTTTCTCATGTTTCTAATATTTATTTTTTCTCTTTTATAAAAAATGAATCAGGTTCGATGACTTGAAACTTGGTGATTATTGTGAGAAGAGTTAATCTAGAAAGAATTATAGAAATTTCCATTTTGCTAACTGAAGAAATGCTGATATTGGTTTTCTCTGAAGGTATAAACTTATTAGAGCCGGAGCTGGCAGGAGCCATTCAGTAGTGGTTACTGAAGATGGTTTATCACTTGCATTTGGCTGGAACAAACACGGGCAGCTGGGCTCTGGCTCAACAAGAAATGGTAAATCCAACTTTTAGGTCATGTTGAATGAAATTTCAAGGGTTTGATACTTTGGATAGGGTGTTTGCATTTAAAAATAATTTTGATATTCTCATTGAAGGGTGTGAAATATTTGTTACTTTTCTTGACTTGCTTTGTATTGTTGCATTTTCAAAGCGAGCTTTAAAAAGGAATGTTGTTAATACAAGTTGCATATTTTTATTAAAAGATGTTAATTGGATTTAGAGTGTTTGTTGTATGTCTCCGGGCATGTACAATTTCAGATATCGACCCTCTAGTTCATTCTTTTGCTCTACTTCTTTGTAGAAATTGAGTCATCTCCTGTTCGCTGTCTTGTGTCTGATGTCAAAACTACTGCTTGTGGCGCTGACTTCACAGTGTGGTTATCCTCTGTTGAAGGAGCTTCTATATTGTATGGTTTGTGGATATGTCTGAGTTCTGTTTTTTCTTGGTTGTGCAGCTGAACAACTACATGCTAATTGTTCTCATTTACTCGGATTACTAACTGATCTGCACAATGTTCTTTTGGTTTCTAGATCTGCAGGCCTTCCACAGTATGGTCAACTTGGACATGGAACAGACAAAGAGGTATGTTTGAAGCAGATCTTTCTTGCATTTTCTCAGCATCTCATTAAAGGTGAATTATCCTAGATACCTTGTTGTGGCTACATTATGTGGCTTTGTGATGTGGAACAATGAACGAAAAGAATTAAAGCAGGAAAGAAAGAAGCTAAGAATTAAAAGCAAAGAAAGAGAAGGAAAAGCCATAAAAAAGAAGAATGGGGTTGGAAAAGTCTGCAATTTTGCTTTCCACTATTGATGAAAACTTTCCACGAGATCTATGAGTTTATGAACTAGATTGAATGGTAGGAACTTGAACAAGCCCGTAGATTGTTTAATTGTAATAATAATTAAAAAAAAGAAGCTCTGATATCAAATTTGATGCGGAACAACCAACAAAAATAAGTAAAATAAAAGCAGGTATGAAAGAAAGAAGCCAATAATTCAAAGCAGGGAAAGAAAAAAGCTAGAAAGAAGAGGAATTTAGAGGAATAGACTAGTTTTATTCAATCATCAAAACTGTGTAACATTTAGAAAAGTAGGAATATAAATACTAAAACCCTAACAAGAACAAGCAATTGGGCTTATAGCACACTAAATAAAATACCCAACAATAATTAAATCAAATCCAACTAATAAAACCTTATTAATAAACTTCATCTAACTGTGTAACAACTAATGATCCCAATTGCAGATTTTAATGTCACTTTGGGTGCTTGCAGTACAATACAAAAGACAGCTCAGTCAGGTTGGCATATGAACCCCAACCTCGCCCTAGAGCAATAGCTTCTCTTGCTGGGGAAACCATTGTGAAAGTTGCATGTGGAACAAATCATACAGGTTATTGCCTAACACATTCCCTCTCCTATCTCTCAATTGTCATCACACCCTCGTTGACATGCTTCCTGCTGCTGTTTTTTGTTTGACCAATTCATTATGGGAATTCAGTGGCTGTGGACTCAAATGGTCATGTTTACACGTAAGTACATTCCTGCTTGATCCACTATATACACTTTGTTTTGTTCTCATGTATCTAAAATTCACTTATATTTGCAAATTGTTTCTGTTGGTATTTTTAGGTGGGGCTTTGGTGGTTATGGAAGGTTTGTACTCTTTGTTTGACATTGCTCTGTGAGTTGCAATGTTGTGGACAACTGAAGCATCTTGGACTTTGATAAATTAAAGATATTGAAATCTTGTACATGGTGACATGGTATTTTGCTTCTTTGCTATTTCAAAATTCATGTGATTCCATGATTTTGCTTTGTAGGCTTGGACATAGAGAGCAGAAGGATGAGTGGGTCCCTCGGCGCGTGGACATCTTCTCAAAGCACAATGTTTTGCCTCCTGGTGCAGTTATTTCAGCTGGTTCTGTGAATTCTGCATGTACTGCAGGTATAATATGTTAGTGACTGGTGTGTTATACTGGTTGCTTTTTTTAGGGATGCTAGAAACCATAGGCTGGATCAACTAGAGGACCAAAATTTTTTTATCACATGGTGCATTATTTACATTATTCATCAATTAGACGGGAAGTTTTAGAATGGCTGCCAGATAATATCTAGGTTTATGTATTATTCAGAGGACATGATTTATGATATAATTTTATACCTTTTTAAGCTTTTCAAACTAGCCATTGGCTGGCACTGGTCCAGCCTTGTTGTATTAGTAAATTTTCTTTCCAATTATATGGTCCTGTTCTGATTTCCAGGAGGTGGACAGTTGTATATGTGGGGCAAAATAAAAAATAATGGTGATGACTGGATGTATCCCAAACCTCTTATGGATTTAAGGTTCTTCTCTATGCCATTTTTATATTACTATAATCTTTTTCACTTTTGATTTAGCATCATTAATTGTATTGTTTTGTCATTGAAGCCCTACTTTCTTTTATGAATCCTTTCTGCTATTTTGTAAAGACATTAATGTTCTGTGCTCTAATTATATTTGATTTAGCAATGCCTGCACAATAATATCATTATCAGTATTATTGTCGGTTAGCTTGTGTGGATCGCTTCTGTGTATTGGAATACTTGAGATTAATGGCTTATTCAAAGTTTGAGATTCCTTCATTTCTTCAATAAAATGGTTTTGATGTACAAGTAACAATCAAGTATCCAATTTTTGTGGTCTTTTTGCATACAGTGGTTGGAATTTACGTTGCATGGATTCAGGAAACATGCACCATTTTGTTGGTGCTGATAACTCCTGCATAAGTTGGGGGCATGCTCAGAATGGAGAACTGGGATATGGCCCTAATGGTCAAAAGTATGTATTTTTTAACACTTGGCATTTCTGTGGTCCTTTATTTTACCCTTACTTTTCCCTTTTTGTTTATTTCTGCATTTCAGGTCTTCGGCAGTGCCCAAGAAGGTAGATATTCTGGAGGGCATGCATGTTATTGGGTGAGAAGCTGCTACTACTAGTATTATTGTTATTATATTTGTTTAATTAAAATTTATGCCACGATAATGATACATGCTTCAATTGTTCCTTTGGACTTAACGATGAGAGCTTTTCCCTTTCTAGTGTTGCATGTGGTGTGGGCCATTCCATGGTCATAGTTGACAGGACACATGTTGGTGATGGACTTGATCAGGTAATAAGTTTAGAATTAGTCTTACTGTGATTGCAAGCCAAGTGCTCTTTCCGTGCCATTAGGTTCAGTCTGTTTTCTTATTTATGGTTTGGCGGTGTTGTTTGCTCATGCTCATGTCATCAATAAAATACAGCAACTATATGGTTGCAACAAAAGACTACTTATTGTTAACTTTTGGTGTTTTCTCAAAAAACAGAGATAATGTGGTGGAAATTGGAAACAAGATATATGTTTTGGAATTACACTGCACATGCTGGTCGGCAATCTTCTTTTTAAGAAGATAACTCAGTTCCTGTGATTGTCACTGCAGGGCTATTTTATGTTCAAAATACTGAGGATCCATATGAGATATCTTTCAAAATATGGATCCTCAGAATTGTCCATGGAATTCCCATTCATGAAACCTTGGCAGTGACAAATGACTTGTTTTAAAGTCCCTCTGTATTTTGTTGGATATTACGCTGTTCTTTAGATAATATGGCATTATCAAAGTAGGTGTGTGGGTGTATATCTGTGTACACATGTACACGCATGCTGTTTTATTTCTGCTAATTACATGAATACTCATGTGTAACACTGTGGTCTTAACAGCTTGATGTCTATGATGGAAAAGCTTCTAGTGAAGGTATGCTAAATTTAAGTGTACAATTCATTGATTTATTTTCTCTTTGGCAAATTCCTCTCACATGCACAAGTCGTTTTGGCAACCAGATTTCTGCCTAGTTTACCATGGGCAATTTCTACAGGGCTTCATTATTGAAACATCTTTGATCTCTTTGTTCTGATAAGCTAAAGTCATACCAAAACACCGATGGGGGGGTGACTCATCAGTGATGACAAGTTGAATTTGATCTGTTTATTTATTATTGTTCTGCAGGTAGTGGGGAGCCTGGGAGTAAAAATCATGTTAAGCAAAGTGGGAAAAAGGGTGCTGCCAAAGATTCTGCTAACTCTGGAAAGAGGAAGTCAAAAGATTCATCAGAATCTGAAGAAGAGAATAGAAATGATGAAAGTGATGCTAGTGATGATCAAGTCAATGGCCAGACAGAAAAGAAGAGCAAACGTGGTGGAAAGGTTGCTGGCAGGGGTCAAAGTAGAAGTGGAAAAAAATCTTCACCCGCTGGAAAGAGTACTGGACGTGGGCAGGGCCGCCCTCCATCGGCAAATAAAATCACAAATTCTTCTCTGGAAAAAACTGGTAAGAGAGGAAGGCCACGCCGGTCATAACTCATAATTTCCAGGTGCCAATAGGAAATTTTGTTCTCTCAAAGAGAATTGTGCCATCGCATACATCAACTGCAGTAATTTGCGTTCCTTTTTGATTGCCTTATATTTTCAATCTTCAATTGCCTCCACATCTTTTGTGTTTTCTTCACGGAAACAATTTTTATGGGTTGGCTCTTGATGGCTTGGAGGACTAGGAGAATTGTATGATTTGAGTGGCAGCTCGTATCAAAAAATTTATATATAATGAAATTCCATTTCTTCATATTGCTAAAGTTATCGATGTAGCACTGATTTCTTTCAATTTTTCTCATTTGCATTTCTGTAATGGCTATTCAATGCAGTAATACTACAACTGCTAACCTTTATCATTCCTTGAGGGCAATGGGTGAGGGCAATGCGTGATTGTTATTGTTGTTTTTGTTGATTTTTAAAGTGTTTTTTTTAATATTTTTTTGTTTTTTAAAAATTATTTTTGATATAAACATCAAAAAAGTTATTTTAAAAAAAATATTTTTTTTGAAATATAGTGTCAAATAGAGTTTTAATTTTACAATAAAAATATTTTATTGTTTATTTTAAATTAATTTTTTTTATGGTTTTAGATTATTTTGATGTGAATTTGTTTTTAAATAAAAAAATATCATTTCAATCCATTTTTAAGTAAAATAACATTTTAAAAAACAATTTTAACCCTCCTTTCAAACATAACCTTAATTGTTTTACCAGGAATCATGCATTAAAATCCGAGTCAATATTTCATTGACCACCCACTAGTTCCTTTATGGCCATAGACACGAGGCAGAAGAGCAGCAGAACTGTCCAAGAATCTCTCTTATGGGCTCTTGCAGGCTTCATGGCCCCTTCCAATAAGCCCGTGGAGTAACAAAAGATTCATAGACTACGGTCTTGGGCTTCTTTGCTTGTATTATTTTAACTCTTTAATATAATATTTAAAAAAAAAAAAGAAGCTAAATTACTGATATTTCGTACCCATCTAGGAATGGTGTTGGTGGTTGCCATCTCAGGCACTCCCTAACCACAGCTTTAAGGTAAGGCCATTGCTGGACACCATCTTCATTCACAAACCCTATCTTTCCAAAAAAAACTTCTTCTTAGCTTTTTTTTTTCATTGCCTCGGGATTCCTTACAGAAAGGTCACGATCCATTCACAGTAACAACAGCTGTTTCTGTTCCACTAAGAGATATGTCCTGTAAGGATGCCAAACAAAGTCTAAGCAATAAGATAATGGAACAGCTGTAAATTTCTATCAGAACTAAAAAGTTCTAAATTTATCGTAGACGTATTTTGGTTATGTTTGGCCCTGCAAGGATAAAGTTGAATGATGGCACTAATCCTGAGCATTTATATGTTAGTATTGTTATGCCAAAACATTTATATACAGGAAACCGGGTGCTAGCTCACAGGTAAGTATATGTTTGGAAGTGTAGTTAAGGTTGTTTTAAAAAATAATTTTTATTTATAAATGCATCAAAATGAAGTTTTTATATTATTTAAAAATCATATTAGTATATCAAAATGATCTAAAAACACCAATATTTTTTTATCAAAATGATCTAAAGACAAATTGAACCAAGTACGTGCACACCTATTTCCGAAATACTGCAATACTATGACATGAAGAGAGAGCTTTCAGTGCCTTCGGAGAATCTGTGACCTGTTCCATTGTTGAGCTAAAATAATTTTATGTTTGACCACATTCCGGATTTCGGCCAGGTTTACTGACCCTTGAATGAACTACCAAGATCATTCTCGTATACGAGTCAGAATTTGTCGTACCTGTGAGAGTTTCTTGTATCGACAACTAAGAATCGTATGGCCTGTAAATTTTTAGCTTGAACAATCTCTTGATGGCATCTCATAAAACTTGCAACCTTATTTACGTCCAGTCCATCTATTATTAATTATAATTTATAGCTAGTAAGAATATAATAGAACAAGACATTAAAACATCAAACACTTGACATGTGACAGTAGTTCCTAGGCATAAGGCATAAAGCATTCTTCTTGTGCATGGTGATACCCGGCAGAACGTCCATGTCTATGTCTTCATCTTTCAATCCTGGCGGCATTTCCCAGTCAAAGCTGCAGAGAAGATTAGCAAGTGCAAGCTCCACAGTCACAGCTCCCATATGTATCCCTGGACAGCCTCTTCGACCAGCACCAAATGGTATCAGTTCATAATCTTGTCCCTTAAAGTCTACAGACTTGCTGAAGAATCTTTCAGGATAGAACTCTTCTGGGATCTCCCACGCTTCAGGATCCCTTCCAATCGCCCACGCATTCACAAAAACTAGAGTTCTAGCTGGTATATCATACCCGTCTATGCTGCAGTTTTGTGTTGTTTCTCGTGGAACGAGTAATGGAGCCACTGGATACAATCTCCATGTCTCTTTCACCACTGCCTTCAGATATGGTAATCTTACGAGATCATCTTCTTTCACGAGTCTTCTGTCACCAAGTAAGCTTCTAACTTCTCGTTGAGCTTTGTTCATCACTCTAGGGGCCTTCATTAGAGCTGTCATGGCCCACTCCAAGGTTCCTGCACTTGTGTTTGTACCGCCAATAAATATGTTCTGCCAACCAAAAAGAAAATCTAAATATATAAGATGCGATGCGTATCTTTTTCTGGGAAGAAAAGAATTTCTGAAGAAAGCAACAGGGGATAAAAACAAAATGAATTGAGAAATTTATTGATATATGACCATTAGCATTGCTTTGATGTGGTCCCAGGTGAGATCAATTGCAAATGATCGTTCCTTTTTCAGTCGAAGTAATACGTCAATGATGTCCTCTTGCTCAGGTTTGGTTCTGTCTGGATCCAGGTGCTCGTCAATTATTTCTTGGTAGAAAGCATCAAATTCTCTGAAATTCTTCTCCAGGCGAGCCACCAATCCAGTGAGTTTATCAATCCATCCCATGAAAGGTATATAATCCGAAACAGAAAAGCTACCCATAATGGCCTGAGCTTCATGAAGAAGGATATGAAATTTACTTCTTTCACCCCCTTGAACCTCATAAGTCTTCCCAAAGGCAACTCTGCAAATTATGGAGCTTGTAAGGGCCATCGCTTCCTTTCTCAAGTTGGTAGACTTGGAAGCATCGGCATCTTTCGATATTCTCTGAATCATACAAGAAACCTCATTTTCACGAATGGAATGAAAAGATTGCACTCGTTTCAAGTTGAAGAGTTGAAGAGCACTAATCTTCCTCATCTCCCTCCAATAATCACCATGTGGTGTGAAAATCAAGTCCAGGCCGTTATAGGACAATTTTTGCTGGCCAAGTAAGGAAGGCCTGCCAGAGAACTCAAGATCATGCGTTCTCATAACCTCTTCGGCCATTTTAGCTGAAGACACCACCAGGGCTGGCACAAAACCTAGTCTCAAGGACATGAGCGGCCCATATTTGTGCGAGAGTTGCCAGAAGTAATGGTGAGGGGGTGATTTGCACAGTACAAATTGATGCAAGTTGCCGATCAATGGAAGTCCATAGGGACCAGGAGGAAGAAGAAGTTTTCTTTTGGTTTTGTACGTCTGGAGAAGAAACAAGAGGAAGATAAAGAAAGCTCCAAGGAAGAAAAACATCGCCATTGTGGCCTATAGCTTTGTGGTGTGTGATAGTTTATGGTGTTGGAAGAGAAACACTGGCAGCCAATTTATAGAAATAAGCATGAGAATGAAGCTGCAGAATGAAAAGAATGATTTTATTTTATTAATTATTTTTAAAAATATATATTTTATATATTTATATATTATAATTTTAATTGGAAGTTATTTATAAATCTCAAGTCCTAAATAACTAAGAAAGTAAACTAAAAAAACCCAATTTATCTAGAAATATAACATTCTAATTAAACAAAAATTATAATAAATTCACTAGTTTATTACAAAAAAAATAAAATAAAGATTGTCAAGAATTTCTGCATTAACTAGAATTTTATTTTAATATTATGAAATTCTAACCATATTAAAACTCTTACAAACTCTAGATCCTATTTTAGTTTAAATCATAAGGCTTTCCTTTCATTTATATATTATATTTTAAGAAATAATCCATTTTTCTTATTTCCTCCCCTGCCATCTACCACCCGTTAAACTAATTAATTGTCTTAATCCTATACTCGATCAGCTTTATGAGAATAAGGTTGCTGCTTGGACTTTCCTTAATTATGTGCGTTGCATCAAGACGTCGGCGCGCAGTTATTCTCATTCTTAAGAAAACACCTTTTCTTCTAACCATTTCGCAATCATTTCACTCGATCAACTAGGTGTCCAGAAAATGTGTAATTCAAGTTAGATCGTCCGTACTCCATTGCATTACACATTTTTTTTATTTTGTAAATGAAAAACCATATTTGCCTGTGTCTAGCCGCAGTGCATCCTCGTACGGGTCTAGCCGCAGTGCATCCTCGGGTGGTCCCTGGTGTTCATATGAAACAAGGATGTGTCTGCGATTTGATGGGTTGAGATCATATTTCATGGAGAGAAGAGATGCGCTTGTGGTCCACGTACAAACCATAGGATGCTTTTTTCATCACATTCTGAATCGCTAGCTTGTTAATATAAACGTTTATTTGAGTTTCTACTCTGGAGTGGCACGTTTTTGTTGATGGCAGCTCTTGTGGGCACGTGCTGCCGACCGATACTTTGATCATTCTAGGCTGATGGCTTCCATTTTTATCCATTCGATCGATTTGCATGGCAAAAGGGATTAGAGAAGAAGCTCAATTTCAATGTTTCCACGACAAGCTCGGCCTACTTACATTGCTCGTGTGTACGTAGGGATGGGTGTAATTTAAGCCCAGCCCAGATAAGCCTGTGGGTCAGAAAATGTTTTGAGTTAAAAATCATTGGGTCATAATGCGGATGTATTGGTCAATTTAATTTAATTTTTCTAGTCACAGATCTTATCTTCAACATGATTCTCCTTGAATAATCCCAACTGATCATTTTGCCATAAGCCTTGTTGATTTTATTTTTTAGATTACTGTTAATTTATTTCAATATGTAAAAGGTAATATCATATGATATGAAATTACTCTTCCAAAATACTATGAATGACAATATAAACTTCAATTTTTTTTTTTAACGTGGGTGTTCGAGTCAGTATATGCGTAACTTGACTAATCCAACGGGTTCTAAAATTAACGACCAATTAAAACCTTCAGTGACCCTGAAATAATTTTGAACAAAATATTGCACATTCTTTTTACTGCTAGTCAATCAAAAAGCAACCTTCAAAATTTATTTTTGACTTGACACATTTAATTCTATTACTAGTAACTCGACTTTTGATAAATTAAAAATGACTCCTAGCTTGTTATTGAAAATGAGATCATACAGTGCTTGAACTAGTTGAGGGTTGCTAAACCTTAACAATTCCAGATGATGCAATTTATGGCTCATAACAAGCTGATTTTCAAGTATTGCTATTACTAAATTATTGATGAATGAGTAATCAATCTATCATGCAGAGCAAGAATGCATATCATTGAAGCAATTCTCATCCATGCCCAAACTCTCTAGATTGAAGGATTACAATTCATTCACCTTTTTTTATGTCATCCATTAACCATAGGCTTGGTCATTCTAGATCAATCTTTAGATTTTGCACATCTTTATTAAGCCTCTTGCTCATATTTTTTCTATCCACTTACCATAACCTTTGAAGATTCTCCCATTAATTTGTCACTTCATTCATGAGAAAATAATTATTATCGATTTGACATGGATATGAATTTGAAGTGTTCTATTTTTTTAGATCTAATATAAGAACATATTATTTAGAAGCCTGACATCCCTAAAATATTTATCGTTATCATCCCATGTGACCCTTTTCAACACTACCCTTATCCATACACTTCAACCCTTCATTAAGTCTATTTTTTTTTATAATTGAAACAACATATCATAAAATTTATATGGATGTCCTATCTTGTTATGTATAAAATAGAAAGCATATAACTTTTTTCATAACAAATATGTATTAGTGACCAATCTCTTTCTCCTCAACGTATCCTTTTCCATCTCTTCACTGACAGTCATGGTTTGCCATGACTCTTATACACATATGACTCGTCCACGCATCGTTGTTGTTATTTTTACACTTTATATATTGTCTAACAAAATTCTCATTTTGTTAGTAGCAATATTTTACTTATAATTGGCCGACAGGTCATGAACTTTAACATATAATTCCACACAAATAAACAAGACTTGTGTTGGAAAATTTTATTCTCACATTTGGTGCATGATCAGCACATGGTTATCAAACATCTAGAATGCACCCTTCTTAACACGATTCAAATCAAATTAATGAAGTAAATGGAATGCATAAAGTCTTGCATTTGATTCCTTTATACACATACCTTTCTCTAGCTTCCATGATTTTACTATTTTACTCATTACTACATTGAGATTAATTACTCAATCTATGAGAAATCTTCTAACTAGACACAAGATATATGATTGAGTTTCTTTCTCAATCCTAGCTCTTTTAAGCATCGACTATCCCCTTTTCATCTTTCATGAGAAAAAGATTTTCAAAACTAGCTCCATTGAATCAAAACAACCATACAAGACTTGAGTATTTTGTCCTACAACAACATGTAAATACATCTCCTTTTCGCAATAACAGGCCTTGCCCTCTCGACCATGAAGAGACTTCATCAATGATGTACCATCAACTACAAATTATTTTATCCCTTGTTTCTCGATTAATTAGTTTTACAAAATAAATTTTAAATTACCTTATTTCAACTTTATTATAATTGCGCAATTAATTCTTGTATTTTCTATTTGTTGATTATTTGATCATGGCTTAAGAAACTAGAGATTTTTATTCATCCTTCATTAAAAAAATAGTATTTAAAATATATTTTTTTTACACTGGAAGATGCTTCAAGGTTCCCACATTAGTCATTTGTCACATGGTATCCCACTTGCAGTTGCTAGACATCGCATGCCCATCGCAGATCATCATGGCGGGCGGGTTACCATGTGGTCATACATGTCATTTGGGTAGTCTTCTTCCACGTGGCGGTTGAGGACAAATTAGTAGCTAACATAGTTTGGTTGCCCGTTTAGAATCTTTAATGGCACCGTGACTCAAAATTATTTGTCCTCTTAATTAATTGTTGGATATGGTAGCCCTATGGGACAAGGAAAAAAATCCTTGTAATTTATTTATTTTATTTTATTTAAATGAAAACTAAAATTGCAAATAAACATAACCGGTGCATATCATTATGTTTGATCTAGATCCTACTAATAATTGGGAAATAACTAAATCTGAAAATTTAGATATTTAAATAATTGATGATTTTATTATTTTAAATTTGAAATTCGATGGATGAATTGAATAATTTAAACATCCCTAATTTAAAATTAAAAACAACTTCCTTTAATTGTGAAAGCTATTCTTAAGATTTCATAATTAATTGCATTTTTTTCATCTTTTAATTCGCTATTTTCCTTCTTATTATTCAACATAAAAATAAAAAGTTTAATCTTCCCTTTATTTTCTTCTACTCTACCTCTCTATCCTTTCTTCTCCAGTCCTATCTAGTTTTTCTCCCCTTTTCTTCTAGTGTTTTTTCTTTGATTTCTCTTTTCAAATTAGCATTGAATATATTTTTTTAAAATATTTGTTTAAAATACCGCATTTTTCAATTATATTTTTTTTTAAATAATTTAAAAATGCGGTATTTTAAATAAATAATCAAAATGGATGGCTCACTTATTTTTAAACAACACATATGACTTGTTCTGGTTATTGTCGATGATTGTTTTTTTTATTTATTATTATTAAATTTATCTTACTGAAATTGCAGTGAAGATAATCACAACTTCAATTGAATTCTTAGATCTCATACTTTATTTTATTTATTTTCTTAGAATTAATGTGAATCTATTTTTAAAAAATAATTTAAAATGCTACATTTCTTAACTTTGATTTTTACTAAACTATATTATTATTGAAAATATTTTTTATTTGTACGTAATTGTTATTTTTTATTTTAAAATATGCTATTTCTTAAAAAATTATCTCCAGTTCTCTAACTGTCTCTAGACTCTCTACATATAAATCCCATCTAAGCGCGCTGAAAATGGTGTCAGATGTCTGTAATGAGACAGCTCGCACTCAGTCAGACAACCCCGTTTCCTTATCTCAAGACACCGTGTTTGGATTCTATTCCTTTCCCACCAAACAGCCCTTTGCCCCGCAGCTTCTAGAAATCTTAAAACTTTCCGTTGCTCATATAACAAAGTGTCGAGTTCTCAACAACGTTATTCATCTCACGAGTCACGACAACTTGCTCATATAACATAAGTGTCGAGTTCTCAACAACGTTATTCATCTCACGAGTCACGACAACTTGCATTATTGACTAAGGAGTGGGTTCCCTGCCCTGTCAGCACATGCTCATCTCTCCATGATGGTAAACTTGACCTCGGATTAGCCTGCAATAAAACTGGATAACGAGTAAAGTTTGTTTATTTTTAAGTTTTTTTTTTTAAAATATATTATTTTAAATTATTAAATATTTTTCTAGATATTTGTATATTATTTTGATAAGTTGATATCAAAGATAAACTCTAAAACATTAAAAAGTATTATTTTAATATATTTTCAAATTAAAATATTTTTTTTAAATCACAAACACAATATTAAATATGTTATAAAAACATCAACTCTTTTTTAAAAAAAAAAATATAAAAGTTATTTTGATAAAAAAATTAAAAAATAAGTCGAGGATTGAATTTTAATAATTTTAACCTGACTTCTTAAAAGTATCCACCAAATGTTTTCTTGCAAATCCTAAATCTACCAAAATTAAGATTAACCTTGAAATTAAGCAGAATTTTATAACTATATTACTGTTGTTGCACGTCGTGGATCTTAAAGCCTGTTTTTGAAGTGTAACTAATTTTTTAAAATTGTGTTTTTGTTTAAAATTGTATCAAAATAACTTATATATTTTTATTTTTTAAAAATTAATTTTATATCAACACATTAAAATTATTTTAAAAAATTAATTTAAAATAAAATAAAAATTCAAGTTTTTTTAAAATATTTTAAAAAACCAATGTCAAAACAGTCACTTCGGTACAATTGGAATTTGGAAATTGATCTGTAAAGGTTATTTCTTGCTTTTACTAGTAATTGTTTTGGCAACTGCCCATGCTCGTAGGCCGTAGTGTCCGCCGGGGAGGTGATTTGCGCATTGCGCACTCCTCATCTTGATAATCACACTCTCACTGACTTCTTTTTCTATATATAACCTTGGATAACTACAACCTTACTTAAAACTATCCTCTCCATGTTTTTTCTAGCCGATGTTATATTTTTGCTGATTTTCATCGCAGGTATTACACTTCAAGGATCAAGTTTGTACATAAATTCATGCAAATAAAGATTTTAAATGTCTGTTTATGAGTGTGTATAGTTTTTTTAAATGTCTTTTATTTTAAAAATATATTAAAATTGTGTTTTGGAATTTAAACATTAAAATAACTTAAACATAATATTTTTTTTTAAATATATGATTAAAGAAAACGGCTTAAACTGAGTGATAAACTTAATAATCACAACATCTTAATGGCACCATCATTACAAATCTGAAAATAATCAATGTAGACGTGACTATGAGATAAAAGTCAAAGACAGCTAAGATTTCCCAGATCGGACTAACTCCTGTAGTTTTACAAACCATATACGACAAGTGATTGTTGCTAAAAAAAAACCAATGAAGTAAATGAAACGACAACTTTCAACTTAATTACAGTCTAACTAACAAGAAAATTCTCTTGTGAATTTAAGTAACTTCTCGCTAGTCTCGTGATCAATCCGCCAGATAAACTGACCAGCATTTAAAAATTAGAAAAATGGGTTAAGAAAAAAAACTACTAACCAGCATTATTCAAAATGATTGATCCAAGAAAATTCAAGATGGGGAGAATTGGCAAGGATCAACTTTAATTTTTCTTAAAAATTAAAATAATATTATTTCAATTAAATAATTTATCAATAAATAAAAGAATTAATATAAGTTTGGACGAGTGAATCTATTTTTTAACTTTATCAACAATAAATGTTTTTTTTTCTCAACCACTAGTTTATATATTAAATTAATTAGGTTCCAAATCGAACTGCTGATTGAAGCTCTATAACTATGCTCAATAAAAAAACAAAAAAAAAAACAGAAGAGTGGAGTATCTGACAGCCTTTTAACGCTTTTCCTCTCACGCTCTCGGACGGGCAGGGCAAAGAGAGCAGCAGAACATGCGATAAATTGGCGGATTCCAAAACAAGAACGAGTTAAATTTAAGTAACATGTTGAGGTCCGTGTTTCTCTTAGCTACAATTCCCAACAAGACACATCGAATATAGGTGGGCTACAGGTTAGTCTTAAAAAAGAGAGAGAGAGGGAGAGAGGGAGTGAGCTAGCGAGTAAGGTTTTTCTAGAGAGAGAAAACAGGAAAAACATAAAAATGGGAAGATCTACTTCCTGTTTCAAAATAATCACCTGCGGCAGCGATTCTGCTGGGAGAGATGATCTTCAACTCCCTGAGGTACTTGATTGGTCAACCATGATCACTTTCTTTGTCCTTCTACTGTTTTGTTTCTATGTTCGGTTACTACCTGTCACTTGTTAATTTTGTGAGTTTGAGTGGTTATATTTGAGCTAAATTCGTGGATTCGTAGTTGTGAGATGGTGGTGGTTACTAATTTCTTTCTGTTTTGTTTGTTGCTGAGAAATTGTTAGAAATAGTAAGCAATGTGTGAACGTGTCAAAGATCCTAGAAACTTTCAATTTTTGTTCCATGAAGTCTGATGTGTAACGGTCATGGAATCTTAGTTACCGTGTCGATTAAAATCATGGAACGTTGCAGAAATTTGTAGCCAATGTTTGTTCTTAATCACGATTATTAAATCTTTTTATATTTGATTCAGTTAAGGTTTATTCAAGCTAATCTAATTTGTAACTAGTAAATGTAGTATGGCATGATGATTTTTGACCGATTCAAGCTGGAACTAGGATGGGCACACGTAAGATCTATGGATATTAATGACTGAAATCATGGATTGATTGAAGGAAATTCTGTGGATCATAGTTTGAAATTTGCAATTGCTGGTGTTGATCAGGCATTATAAGATTTTTGTTGGTTGAAAAATACCTATTTTATTTGAACTCCATTGGTTTTGAAGCCTACGAGGCCTTTTGAGAAGTAATTCACCATCAAGAGTTACAGATACAGGTCGGAGTAAAAGGATGTATGTCTTAATGTAGTATCAGTTAGATGATATTTAAATTTCATTTCAGAGCAAGGGTTCAAGTGACAAGCGTGGATGGAGTTTCCGGAAGAAATCTGCCCGTCATCGAGTTCTCAGCAACACTATCATTTCAGAAACCACCCCTTCTTCAGTGAATAAGGATAGTCCAGAATCCACAATTCTAAACTTCCAACAACCAGACATTCCTCCTGCTCTAGAGAAAATTGCTGTGATACAATGCACTGATGAGAAACCACAGCTTTCAGAGAAGCCCCAGCTGTCAGAGAAGCCACAGCTGTCTGCTTCAACAGAGCAGGAATTACCGGAGACCATTGTTGTAACCAAGGATAAGAATGAAGTTGATGACCATGTGGAAGAGTCTGTTGTTATTGTCATACAGGCTGCTGTCAGGGTTTTTTTGGTAATTTTATTTTGGTCAATGAAATGTTTGATAATGGAGCATCCTTGTTGGTAATTTTTCTTATTCATACTTCCTTCACAACTGTCTTCCAGGCTCAAAAAGAACTGCTTAAGCTTAAATATGTTGTTAAGTTGCAAGCTGCTGTGCGCGGTCACCTTGTACGGCAGCATGCCATTGGAACCCTCCATTGTGTTCAGGCCATTGTTAAAATGCAAGCTCTTATCCGTGCTCGTCGTGCTCGTTCATGGGAAGAGCAGGTTGTTGGGAAGCATGGCAATCCTTTATCCGAGACCCCGGTAATGCTAAGTTTGTTTTAAGAAAACAGGACTGCTTTCACAAAGGTTTCTGCTTAAGGTTTCTATTTCACAATAATCTGGCACAACCCACTGTCTAAAAGAAATATATAGGTCTTCAAAACTTTCTGTCTGATCCTAAACTCTGCATGCCAAGTCAATATTCTCACATGGATAGTATTGCTTTGGTTCTGAAGACATCTTTGGAATATAATAGAAAATCATGAGTTCTCCATGGGCAAGTATGAAATGATATCCTAAACCAATGTTTCAAAGTTTTTACTTGTAGGTTAATGAGTTACCTTAGGATGTCCAGCAACTTTTCTTTTTCATTCTAGTTATTGCATTATGCCTGCTATAAATAATAGCTATCATAAAAGCTACATGGAGGAGAATTTTATGCCTGCCTGTTAAAAAAACCCAACATATATTCTAGTGCTTTTGGTAAAAAAATCTGTTAATACACTTCATGGACCGCAATTCTCCTCCTGAATCATCAGTCTCATACAATTGTTCTTTCCCTTTTCCTTTCAGCAGAAGGAATGCTCGGTAATCAAACCAACCACAACATACATTTCCATTGAGAAGCTGCTTAGAAATAGTTTTGCTCGTCAGGTATGGAAAAATGGATGCCTATTGCTGTGTATTTTGCAATGTTGTTTATGTCAATTATCCGAAAAATGCTTACCTTTTGCTTTGAATTAAAGTTAATGAAGTCAACACCAAAGAGGAAGCCTATCCGCATCAAGTGTGATTCTTCTAAACCCAACTCTGGTTGGAACTGGTTGGAGAGGTGGATGTCTGTTTCATCACCAGAACCAACACCCAGTCCAGATTTAATAACGGAACAACTGGATATTGAGAAGAGCGAGATTGTCACCTCTCCAGTGCAAACTAGAGCCCCACCTGAAAGATTCTGCGAGTTGGAAGACTCAAAACCTAACGTGGAGGAAATTGTTTTGTCATCTGAAAGTGAAAAGAATAATGTAATATCTGATGTGCCTGACTTCAAGTTTCCGGTGTGCCATCCAAACTCCCCTTTAGCAGGAGATCAATTGGAGCGGCTGCCTCAACCTGAGATGATTAGTAAATCTGACACAGAAGAAACCCCGATAACTATAATTTCACTTCCAAATCAAACTGTTGAATCTGAAGTAAATTCTAAAACAGTGACTGATTCTCTTCCTTGTAAGCAAGAATTAGAAGGTGAACAACCTGATTTACCCAGACGTTCTTTGAAAAGGGGAGCATCTGAACAATTGGATACTGAAGAAAAGAAGTTTGTGTATGGATCAAGGAAGTCAAGCAGTCCTGGTTTAATTGCTTCGCAGGCAAAATTCGAGGAGCTGAGTTCAAAAGCCAGTTTGAACAGATCATCCAGTTTTTCGCATCATGATAGTGGAATTGAATCAAACTCGGACATATCTGGGATAGATACTGAATTAAGGACAAAGGAGCTTGACATGACAGAAAACTCAGTCTCCCATATTTCAAGGGTCCAATATGGTAGCTCTGAATGTGGTACTGAACTTTCTGTTACTTCAACTCTTGATTCCCCTGATGCATTTGAAGTTGGAGCTGCAGAACTCGAGCACGGAGCCAAAGTTTCAGAGGAAGAAACTCGTAATCCTAACAGGACAAAATTCCTGGACATCAAAGACAAGGATTCATCTAAGGATCCAGTTTCTAATTTGTCTCACGTGAAGGAGCCTGAGAAACTTGAGGTCATCAAAGGTGAATCAGCTAATACAATTGTTGCTGCTGATTCGACACGGGAGGAGATGAATCCAGAGATAAGTGTATCTGATGTCAAGAGAGAGCTGAGCTCTGAGACTGGTGGTCTAGCATATAGATCATCCCCAGAAGCTTCTCCCAGAAGCCACTTAACTGTTCCCGGCTCCCAAGGAACACCTTCAAGTCAGTTATCTGTGAAAGCTAAAAAGAGCAGAGCTGACAGAAGCAGTTCTAGCCAAAAACACAAGGCTTCATCAGCAAGTAAGAGATCTCCATCAAACCCAAATCATCATTCTGGTGCGAGTAGTGTGGAACAATTGTCCAAAGATCAAAAGAATGGGAAGAGGCGCAACTCATTTGGTTCTCCAAAACCTGGCAGCCCTGATCAAGAGCCAAGAGACAGCAGCAGCAGCAGTCCTTCTCTCCCTCGTTTCATGAAAGCCACAGAATCAGCAAGAGCCAAAGTGAACGCAAATAACTCACCAAGATCCAGCCCAGATGTGCAGGACAGAGATTTCATCAAGAAGAGGCATTCCTTACCTGGTGCAAATGGAAGGCATGGTTCTCCACTCATCCAGCGGTCGACGTCCCAAGCACAGCACGTTGCTAAGGGAAATGGTAGCCACATTGTTCATGGTATTCTCTGACCTTTGTTTTTACTCATTTATGTTCTGTCTTGCACTGTGTTTGTGAAGGTTTTCATTTTCATTTAACAGATTTTGCTCTAATTTGGGATTTTATTTTTTTTACTTTGCCGCTGTCTTTATTTGATGAGGTCACAAGATATAGGGTTTTGGAAGCTACAACTGCATTTTTTAAAAGATTTAAAAGGATATTGTTCAATTGTACCGATATTGTTGGAGGATCTTTGCTGTTATTGCCATAAATTGCTTAGAATCCATTTTGCATGGTGTAACGGCTGGCGACCATCATGCATCACGAGACAACAGTTTGCTGTCAGATGGTTCATTTTTGCATGCAATTCTTTCACCTCAAATACTGCTCTAGTACATTTTTGCCAATGAGGCTGTAGTCCCCTGTTTATTTAGTGAAATTAGTCGATGCCACTTGAGTTAACCACCATGGCATTTGCTGCCGCGATGCTAATGTGTTGGGGAATTTGGTAATCTGGGCATGCATTGGTCCTCACCTTGGGACAATCATCTTGAAAATGATCACTGCCGTGCTTAACTGCTCAAATTTTGCTTGTTACAGAGAAAAAGTGGCAGAGGTGAGAAATGCAAATAATAATGTGCACGACACAGTATTTTACTTGCCACGGGAAACGTAGAGGTGATTGTTGGTCCACAAGATGGCTCGCTGTGATGTTTTATACTTCAATTTTTCTGCACTTGGATGGCGCCTTTGTTATATGCACACTGGGAGTTTGGCAGGGGAGGGGGTATATATATAGAACTGGGTAAGGATTTCTTGTATATTACTGGAACCCTAAAAAATACATATATTATTTTCTCAAACTCTCCACTGTGGAGGTGTGGTCGTGTGTTTTTTGTTCAACATTTATTTTGTGGATATTGTTGAGGCTTGTTAAACATGTTGTGGGATGTGTATCTGTAGTTTGAGACATTAACAGTGAAGTGGGAGCTTTCCAAAGACCACCACTGGTTTTTTCAATAAATTCTTTATTTCTTGCAGTTCGAGACCTAGGTTAGATTTTTTTGTTAGTTCTCTCCGTCATTACAAAAGGAGTCTTGCAGGTCTGCAAACTCCCTTCGTGGAATGGACGCAGGGTCCTGATGGGAGGCATCACTTTCAAGCAGCCCCTCTAGTTCTGTCATCTTAAATGCTGCGTTGAAATTATTTGTTAAAGTTTTTTTTATTTAGAAATATATTATTTTAAATACAAAAAAAAAGTTTTAAAACATAGAAAAGAGAATTTACTTAAACGATAATAATTATTAATTATATGATCTCCAAAGATGTGGTTAAACCTAAACTAATTTTTCTTGGTAGATTTGAGGTAGGCCGGCCTGCTGGCGAATAGGATTTTCTTCAAAGCATTTTCTTGCTTATTTTCGAGAATTCAAAATTTGAGATAAAACGAGATGCCTGGCAAAAGATTCTCGAGTGTTATGATACTTTGACCTATATCTGCCACGTTACGATGTCGTTTCCCCCTGTTGATATTGTTCTGCTGCCATTTGATACTAGGCCGTTTGAGGATAAGCAAATATGTTTGCCACATGTCAACCTTTTGTGGTGGAAACAACATCAGCCTGCAATGTAAGCACCGTTCCCATCCTGTTTTTCACTTAGTTTAAAAATTAATTTTTTTAAAAACTAATTTTTTTAAAAACTAATTTTTTTATTTTTATTTTTAATGAGTTTTTTATGTGTTTTTAAATAATTTTTTTTTTCAAAATCAAGTTAACCACGCTACAAAACAGTAATTAATCGTAGCTGTAATTAATCAAGTTAACCATAATTAAATGTTGCCTCCCACGAGAACACTTCTAAGGGCAGCCCCTTGTTTTGGGATCAACTTGTTTCTTGTTTTCTTCTACTTCCTGCCACTGATGTAGCGAGAATGGCATGCCCATTGATGCCCTTGAAATTCTGCAGAATGCTCCACGAGGATTTGTGCTGCTCACACTTTTTGGTATTCCGTTTAAATAGTGATTTTGAAAAAAAATATTATTTTTTAAAAAAACATATCATTTTAATATGTTTAGGAATATTGTTTTTCTGAGTGCGGTAAAAATATATTATTTTATTACAGTATGTAGATTAATAGTATTTCTTAAAAAAAACTAAATTATGCATGTGCTGACGCGACCGCAGCTTAACCTCTCCTCGGCCAACTGTCATTTCGTTGTCAACCCAGGAAATTAAAAAAAAATGGTCAGAAGATCACTTAAAACAAAATTAGTCAAAACAAACTCCAATCACGTTTAGCTAGCGTGCCACTCACCTCCACTAGTCAGGTTTGTATTAGTAAATTTCTCAACAATTTTTGCCCTTGGAGATTCACCAGCATTTCATCGTCTCGTCCTTGCTATTAAACTAGCTATTTGGCCTTGACTCTCCGCTAGTTGTTTTTAATAGATAAAAAAAATTGGTGATGAAAATGAACTTTTAAAATAAATCTCAAATACGCTACCAATGTTACCTGTTTTTCTTACTTCACTTCTATATCTTTCAATACAATCTCGCTCTCTAAAAAGAAAAAATTAATTGAGTGTTGATTTGAGCTCGATTATGGGAAAAAAATGAGAATTAATTTATTATTTTGAAAAATTATATTATTACAATATACAATAAATTATGAGCGTGTGAGCCAATAAAAAGAGACATGAGATTTATATTATACTAAATTTTCCTATTTACTTTTTTTTTAATATTTTTCTATTTCTAAAAACAAGAAATAAATTAAAAAATAAACAAAATAAACTAGAAAATCAAGTTATTAATTGATTTTAAATGATAATATTACATTAACCAAAGTTAATGAATCTTATACAATTTCAATGAAAGAATTATAACATCATATAATTTATTTTATTTGTCTATTTATAAAAGATTCTTTTTTTCACTGAATTTAAAAACATAAAAATTAAATAATAGTTTTTAAAATCACAATAATTGATTCTGTTAGTGTACAATTCTATATATCTTTTGAAATCTTTCAAAAAAAAAAAAAAATGATTAAGTTATAATTTTCTAGGGGAAAAAAATGTTTGCTCAACTATATATACATACATACATATAAACTTCTCGACTCACGCGCTAGAACCAGAACACGCGTCTCTCCTTCAAGCAAGTACACACTATAGATACACGAGATAAAAAGGAAAAAAGAAAACGGCGTGGAAACGGCAAAGCAAAAGAAAGAAAGAAAGAAAGAAAAAACAGAGGATCTAGGTTCCCTGGGATCTCTCCGTGCTCTCTTCTTCGATCGCGTATTGTCGTGGAATGGGTAAGTTATTGACAGGGAGAGATATTGATGCAGCTGTAAATCTAGTTTTCTAGGGTTCCGAACCCGGGAGTGGAGTTTACACTCTAATCGAAAATTAATTATATGGCGAGGGAAATTGGAAATTGAAAGAATCGAAGATTTTTTGTAAAAATGCGAGGGCTGAGGAAATCAAAAAGAGTTTGTTGGGCATCAGATGTTAATCTTTGTCAGGTAAAATTGCAGATTTTCGAAGAAGTTTATAAATTTTAACAAAAAAAATTAATTTGTTGAATTCATTGACTAAACGAGAAAGCAATTAGAATGATGATGAGTTTGAATGCCATGCAGTTCCAGAATAATCTTTGCTATATTACTGGAAATAAATGTGTTCGTGTTCGCTGATTTAGCTTTGCTTCGTGTTGTCTGTGTTTATCTCACTTACTCTGATGGCGAGGAATCCGATTCTATGGTGTATTTTCTGATTGTTTCATTTCATTTCCATGTTTTAGGAGGCAAGTACTATTAACTGCATTACATGTAATTTAGAATCCGAAAATCAGAAGCTTCTTGTGTTAGGCAAATCACCAGTTTCATATTTATTTTTTGAATTTCCTTTTGAACTGAAAGTGAAAATCTGTGGGTGTTTTTAAGCTCCTTTGCATAAAAATGATATCTTTCGTTTGAGAGGCATCAATGAATTTAGAAGAATTCAGTGCTGAAAGTGCTTTTGTTTATCTTTGAGGTTTCTTATAGTCTGCATGATAGTGGGGTATGCTGAATTTAAGGATAAATAGAAGCTTTCTTGGCTAAAAATGTTTTAATTTGTTCCAATTTGATATTTTTTTAATTACAGTCACATGAATTGAGTTATCAAATGCTATTGTCATCTTCTAATTCTCATGACTTTGCACAAAGTGCGTGCTAACCACCACAGTATAGTGGAAAAGGTGTCATGTTTTGAATTAACTTCTAAATATTTTTCATATCTCTGCTTTGTAAATAATTTGTTATGTTTTGAGTAATAAAATGTTTTATCACCAGTTTTGTTTCTCCTTTAGTTCTTTGCGCTTTAACTTTGGAATTATAGTTGCCTACAAACTCATTTATGCATACGTGGATGTATGAATTGTTGTTTTGGTAAAATCTACTTACACATTAAGTGTTCCTGGCTGCATAATTTAAAAGTGCAGATATTGATGCTGTTATTATGCTTTGGTGGTAAAAATTTTGTGATGAGATTACTGGTAAAGAGATCCCTGTCACGAGGCAAAATATATGCACATGCATGTGTTCCTGGGATGATTGAGAGAAGAGGGTTTTGAATTTAGCTGGAACTTATGCTGAAAGTGTGCTTATATCTGTGCTGTAGTAGTACAGTAAAGGTGCAACTTAACTGTGTTTTCTTAATTGATTTCCTTCTAAATTTGTCCTCATTTTCTCTTTCATCTGGAAGGGGGACTAACTCCAAGATTAGAGCTGCTTTTTAAGAAGGGAGTCAATTATGGTATCCTGATTGATAAGATCCACAGAACCACTGGGGAGGCATGCTAGAGAATCAGACTGAATCAGGGGACCATGTTCTTGGCTGACAGCCAATAACCATGAACATTGTGCTCTTATAGATTGTGGCACATTATGCACCTCCAATCTCTGACCTGATTAAAGTTATCAACAGATTTTAATACACAGCATCCTTAGAGATAAAATCTATTTCCATAATTTGAGTGATATGTGATCTCTGATCCAGGAAGCATTCTTTATTATCACAAAGACGAAAGTTCAAATACAAATGTTAGCAATGTCGGTTTTATCTGGTGTTTCAATGTTGCTCCTTGGGGCTCATCCTTCTCTCTTCTGCTTTGATTCTTCCCTTTGTCCCTTTTTCTTTTTCCCAACCATTACTTTTCCAGAAAAGAATCAATCTGCTTGGCATTGTATCCTATAATTGGACATAAAAAATCTGAAGTGATGGTTTCCTGGATTTGGATCCTATGTATTCCTAGTTCTGAAGGAATCAAAATGGGTAAATGAACATTGATTCCTCTCTAAAACTGCCAAGATATTCAGCAAATATTGAACCAACAAGTTCTCAGCTCTACCTACCAGAGGTAGAGACTCAAGCTGATTTCAGAAACGTTCATGTAAAGAGCAAGTTTGAAAAGTATATGCATCCCTTAAACATAGCCACTGTGGTTGCAGCTCCCATTTGAAGTTTTTAAACCCATCTACCTTAAAATTGTCTATTATTCTTGTCTCTTGCTGCCGAGTCATTGGCTGCTTATATAATTAACCCATGTTTTATAGTCTTCATATAAACTAACCATTTGTTGGTTGTTTAACATGGTCCAGCATCTTGCATTCATCTCTAATGGTTGTTTAAAATGGTCATCTTAGTTATCAGTTTACTGATTATGGCCAGTTCAAGATGTGCGTAAAGGAATAGCATGAATGCGTGTTGTTCAACGTGGTACTGTTTTTCACCTGAAAGGATGTGATTTTTCTGTATAAGCTAACACTTGCTTTGTCATTCCTGTGTATGAGTTCCCTTTGTTTCAATTACTCCATGCTGTTTCTGAAGTATAAAAAGGATGCTGACTTTCACTTAAGAAGATCTGAGTTCTGTATAAACTAATATTTCTTGTCATTTCTCTGTGTGAGTCCCTTTTTCTCAATTGCTAGATGGACTTTCTGTTGCATAACTGTAACAAAGGATTCAGACAGTAGCTATAAGGGCCCAGAAATTTGACTTCTGCTTCTCCCTTTACCAGGTAAGGTTGTTCCTGTCAGAGGAATCTCCTTCACTAGTTGGGTCGGGTGCTCAAGATCACCTCCAAGCAAAGTTGCCATGGCCATCTCATTCAGCTGGAACCGATGATTTTCAGCCCCCCGGCTTTGAAGGAAGTCATCCTGCTTGTCAATTGCAGATTAAGGTGTCAGAAATCCCTGTGATAAAATGGAAATGTCCACCCAGGGTAAGCCACAGTCTTGTAGTCTTTAATTGCCATTCCCTTTGGTTTTTAATATCAATTATGGCGTTGAAAGTTTTGAACTATCACAGCTTGTCTCAAACTTGACTTGGCTAGTGGTTTCTGGGGAGGAAAGTAAAGAGATGGAGTTTCAAAATCATAGAGAGATGAGAGTGCTTGAAGCAGTTTATCCTCGACCATCTGCCATTCCTCCAAAGTTTGCTACTTTTCTTTTTGCCTCTCACTCTCTTTCTGAGTTCTACTTCTTGAGCTGAAAACTTTTCTATCTGCAGCCCCGCTTTTTCTGTGGACTTGGAAAGCTCTCAGCATACTGATCATCAAATTCCTCTGATTCCTATTACCCCCATTGAAGATGAAGATGCAGCAGAGGAACCATCTGGTGTAATGGGACCATCAATGGGTCCAATGAATTCACAAGCTCAACTATTAGCTTCTGGAGTTCCATCTTCTCAAAGCAGCATTCCCAGCATTCCAAATGGGAAATCGACTGCTGGAGTGCTCCCTGGTGTTGAACCTGGTGCAGTGGCTGCCGCATCTGCCGCCTTTGCTGCTGTCAAAAGCAACGAGCAAGGAAGTTTGATAGACCATGACCTGCTCATTAAAATTCTCAGCAACCCAATATTGATTGAGAAGTTGGTTACTGATTATGGAGCTGTGGCCAACGCACAGAACATTCCTAAGATCCCTTTGTCAGATCCTCAACCTCCTCATCTAACTGTGCCCAATCCTGCTCATATTCAAATGAATAGAGCAGAATCCAGTACGCAAGCATCATCAATTGCGACTCAAAGTGGATCATTCTACACGCAGGCAAATGGGACAGGAATAGGGGTTCCTCCTGGTGCACGGGTTCTTCCGCCAGGAGTTTCATCCTCACCTTCTATTGGATCGACACAAGCAAAGGACATAAGCTATTATAAGAACTTGATTCAGCAGCATGGAGGTGATAGACAAGAAGCACCTCAGCAGTTTGGTAGCCGTTACAATCACCAAATAGGTACAAGCCAAGATTTAGTTAATTCTAAGTCTAGGGAATCAAAACACAAGATCATGAAGCCTTGTATTTACTTCAACACTCCAAGAGGATGCAGGAACGGAGCCAATTGTGCATACCAACATGATTCATCGTCCCAGAAAAAAGGAAGTAGCATAGCAGAGGTGCAGAGCGCAAAGAGAATGAAAACGGATAGGGAGATCAGTAGCTAGTGTAATGTATTTTTTAGCTTTCATTTGAAAAGGGAAGAAAAAGCTTAATCTTATAACTGCTCTACTTTTTATACCTTTTTATTTCATTTTTGGGTTGATCTTGCAGCAAAGAGTTCCTCTCTAGCGTGGAGCATTGAGATTAAATTTATGGGCAGAAACCATTGAGAAGTTATGTGGATTCTCTTGTATCTATAATGACTTAATGAGTATACATTGAAGTTGGTGGGGAGTTGATATTTTGAGCAATTGGCGTGCAAGCCTTTTGAATGGCACGTGTAAATGTGTGTAGAACCTTGGCAACAGCTCATTATTGTTTGAGAGTATAGTTTTGCATGCTTTTTTGAAAATGTTTTTTATTTTGAAATGTATCATTTTTAAACAAAATAAAACTAATATTGATATTAACATATAAAAATGATTTAAAAATATTTAATTTAAAATAAAAAATATATTTTTTTTAAAACAATCAAAAATATTTTGAAACGTGACAGTTAGAAGTAAAACTTGTATCTTAGGTTTAATATTTTTTATTTAGTTTTTGTGGTTACCACAAGATCGAGGTGGGGAATGTCCAGGGCTTTGCATATTGGATGATCCAATTCAGGGTGTTTGATAGTGATAATATTTGTTTTTTAAAATTTGTTTTCCTTGAAAATATATTAAAATAATATTTTTTTTATTTTAAAAAAAATTAATTTTCATATCACCATATCACTATGATATGAAAAAAATATATATAAAAAAATAGAAATAAATGTGTTTGAAAGTTTGACAATAATTGTTTTTGAAAATATTTTTTATTTAAAAATATATTAAAATGATATATTTTTATTTAAAAATTTATTTTTGATATTAACACAGCATACTAATTTCAAAATACTTTTTTTTTTTTAATTTGAAACATAATTTTTAAACTTTTCTAATGAAAACATGCTGAGTTTTAATTCTATACCGGCAGACATTAAGGGGATGTTTGGAAAGCATTCAAAAAGTGTTTTTCAAAAAACAAATCCATTTTAATCCTGAAAACCAATTCTTAGTTTAGGCAAAAATGCAAATTCAGCATTCCACAATCAATCACAACTCATGTACAATACTGTTCCCACGAGACTTATGCTAAGGACCTTATGGTAATTGTCTAGCAACGATACTGTTAAGGCTATAAATTTGTCTCATTTTTTTATAGTCTGATTTTTAATTCAAATCTAAATTTCCTTTTCTTTATATTCTTATAATAAATCACATAATTAATACATGATGAAATAAAATAAATAACCTTCATGAGTTAGACCAAGTGTCACTTCGACAATAGTCCAAGACCTCCCACTTGACAAAAGTTTCCAAAAATAAGTAAGCTTTATAAAATAAAAAATGTCTCCACTCTCCACTTAATAAAATATTTCAAGTACGAAATGAAGATTATTCGAGCACTACTTGTCATATATATACATCAAAAATAAAATAAAAATATTTTAAAAGTTTTTTATTTATAGTTTTGTCTAAGATCCCGGCCATCGATCATTATTAACAATTTGTAAAAAACCTTGGACAAGAAATGGGAAGCTGACAGGTACCAAATTGCAAAATAAATAAAAGAGATGGAGGTTGAACTGTTCAATCACCATAGGAGCTCATCTTATATTTGCACTGTGAATTATTATTAGTGCATCCTTGATGCTTTTTTAAAGCCAGTCTGATATTTAAAGTTTTTTATTTGATTTTTTCATCTATGTAGTTTTCATTTTATTTTGTTTATATAAATCTTCATTTTCCTCGTATTTTGATTTTAAACTACACACACGCTAGTCTCCAGATGTCAATTAAGAAGAGAAGAGTTGTGGAAAAGGAAGGGAGAAGATAAAAAAAAGAGAGTCTGATATCAAGATATTTGACTAGAAAAGGCGAGTTTGATGGAGGTAGTATTTTTTATATAATCACATGAAAATAATATAAAAATATTAAAAATATTTAATTTAATTTAAAATGAAAATAAATTTTTTTTTTCTAGAAATACTTTTAAAATATAGTGTCAAATAGTCTAGCTGGAAAAAACAGATCAAAACTACAAAATTTGTTTAGATTTAATTTGATTTTTAATTTTGAGACTAATTAGAAAGTGTTTTAAGAATAAAAATGAAGTTATTGAGATTTCATAATATATTTAATTAGGATTTTTAGGGGGAAATAATGATTGAAATTTGAGTTTAGAATACAAATTACTTGAACCAAGGTTTCTAATAGGTGAAAAATTGTTACGGTAGACAATATAATCTCTGCCTAAACATCCATTAGTTTTGGAGGGGAAAAAATCAAGGAGATGACGTGTTGCCCAGTTAAGGCAAGGGTGCATGGCCTATGCCTTCATTAGTTTTTCAAGGCCTAGGAAAAACATTTTTACATATATATTCATTTAAAAATAAATAAACTCCCTAGTTTATTCTATTTTAATGACAATAATTTGCCCTTCATTTATTGTGAAACAATTTCTACATAAATTAAATAAATCAGCTTATGCACTTATACAAATTTTGTTTTTCAATACAACCTTTTAAAATTGAATAGCACTATTTATTTACTGAAATAGAAATCCACAGCGTAGCGCCGAGAAATTAAGTCAGTTTAACTTCTATATGATCGCAACCATTTCCACTCCCATCAAAACATGCTGTACAATTTACTCAGCGGTCTTCCCTTCGAACCCTGTTGGGGTCCGCCATCATATCCGTCATCATCTTCTCGGGTGAATCCTCCCAGCTTGCAAAAGTTTTCATGTCAACCTACCAAAACCACAACGTTGTTTTTTCGTATTTAGATTCCAGTCTAAATTATTGTCACAGCCTAACTAAGAACACATGCATGGCAGGTTACCTTGCGTCTTTGTGCAGTAAAAAGATCCTCTCTCTTCTTATATGATAATTGGGTTTCCCTTGCTTTACTCCCACCTAAGCCCCAAACCTCAACCTCTAAAATCGAAGCTTCAACTGGGAGAAACCCCTACAATACAGATTTATAAAATAGAAACAAAGTCGATCAAGCTTTGAAAGTGAATATGGATCTTCTAGTGTTTATATAATGTGAAGTGCCAAAATGTATACTGTTGCCACAGAGAGAAAATTCAATCCATTTATTGTCGAACAGGCAATCTCATATTGAGAACAACATTTCCACAAAGGTGACAAAGGAACAAGATCAGAGGTTGCCTTTGGTGAGTAACAAATCTCAGAAAGTCAATGGTGAAAAAAACAGGCCAGAAAAGGTTAGCAAGTTCATTGATAAACAATACTTACTGATGAATGCAACAAGATAAAGACAAATTATTAAAGCAGTAATTAAAAGGGAACAAATGATTAGAAACCACTAAGTGTGCACAAACTAAGACCAGACAAAAATCAAGGAAGGTTTTCACTCATTATATTAGCTAACATCATTAACCTCTACCAGATTAGATCCTTCAAAGTCTAAGATTTGAGGGCCAAAAGTTCACTATCAGCAGTAATGCGGTTAGCCATTACACATTAGTACCTGATTTGGGAAAAGGGAACCGGGTTGGTAAGTTTTGTCAACTGCATGATGGCGAACTGTAACTCTGGCAAAGTCTCCATCGATATAAACTCTCTCATTCCCAATGGTTCCTCCAAATGCAATGCCCACAGGCTTTGGACGTGCCTCATAAGCTCTACCGGTAGGATGCAAGTGGCTGTAAACAAAGTTTTTCTCCTTCCCTGCCAATGGTTTCACAATCTGTCATAGAGGCCCCATAAAGGAAGCATTTCTCATGGATTTCAATTTGGCTCATCAACTTTCATTAAGGAAACGAGCAAGAAACAATTTGTGACCCTCTCTCTCTACTCACTCATTTGAATCACATACCAGAAGGTGAGCACATGTGGAAGACTGGATCTATAGCATACAGGGTTCCAGAGGTTCCATAGAACATATCCCTATTTTCAAAACCCTGGTGGATGAGTGCACCTACCACCCATTTCCTACTATTGGTGCAATCCTCATTTGCATCTCCAGAAGTAGCAGAAATTAGAATCAGCAACGGACCAAGATAAGCTTCAACGTTAGACCAGAATCTGTTCAAGCCCTTCCCATGGAGAGATGATCTGTAACAAGTGTTTGGTAAAATTGAAGCAGAGTAGCAAGCAAATTCATAACTAAAACTGACACAAGAAACCCTGAAAGAGTGAGGGGGGTAGCAACTGAAGCAATATGAGCAACTTTAAGATTACTAAATTTATTCAGGGCTCCAGCATAACGTACAAGTAAATGGGTCAAAAAAAAGAAGGAAGATGACACACCGATAAATGAGATTCTCATCTGAAGCATCACTGTTACTGGGAAAGTATGGGTTAAGAATTTCTTGACTTATTGTACTCCTGATTGTAAGGGAAATTGCCCATGCTTTTCCACAGGTTAGAAGACGAGAGTTGCCTGCCTTTTCTGAAGAGATTTCTCTTAACGATGAGCTTGAAGACTCCGGTGTACCTTGCTGTTGATTGAGAAGAAAAATCAAATGAGATACAAACTCGTATAACTGGTCATAAATTTTTCATAGTCGTGTGGGGTAGAGGTAGTTAAGTGTAATATAAACCGAAAGCAAGATCATGGTTTCCTGTTTTATAACCAAAACAGGAAAAATTCTAAGCAGGCGGCTAACCCTTAATCTTTAACTGACATCAAAGCACCAGTTTTTGTGGTTTTGTTAGAATTAGATACCTCCGAACTAGTGCAGTTTTGCATTGACAAATTGTGTAAAACACTCCGTGAGGTTTGTCACTGTTGTCAGCATCCATGTAAGAAACTTTCCAGCAGGAAGTTGAACATCTAAAACCGAGACATCACAATCCCACAATTCCAATCCAATACCACCTTCAGCACAAGAAACAACTGCAGATAACACCAAAGGACTAATATCTGGAAGATACAGACACTCTTTCTCTTTAAGAACATTCCAAGTTTTTGAATTCCACAACATAGCCCAACACATCCAAAGAAACATAAGCACATCAATAGGCAGAAGGGAGCCGTTTATCTTATAATCACCATCATCAATAGCTTCAACCTCCAGTTTCAAAGGAATTCCTGCTTTCACTCCCGTTGCAGAAAATAGTCTCAACAACGTATTAAGCAATCCTGAAACAGGCATCCTCCCACAGCATTTCAAATAACCTCTGACAAACTCAATCCAATTGACCCCTCCTTTATCAGTAATGAAAAACATGTCTACAATTGATGGACCCAGATGATTCAATAATCCCAAAAGGGAATCAGGCATTTTCAATGCTTCACGTTCTGTGCTTTTATAATTCAAAGAGAAGCATTGCTGCAACAATTAAAATTACAAGTCAATTTCAAAAAACAAAATTCAACATCTAAATATGAAATGAAAAAATTTCTTAAAACTTGCAAAAAAAAGCTATTTCTCTCATACGATTATGCCTCAAGTAACTTCGAGATTGAACTATTGAGCAAGTAATGGCAATACAGGTGGGGGGGGGGACAGCTTTTAGAGTGAAAAGCTGAATTCTTTTACAATATTATTAAGAACCCATGATTTGTTTTTGGTGATTTTGCAAATACCTGAAGAGATTGAAGAGGGATTGCATTTGTTTGAGGATCAACAAGCTTAGAGAAAGCATTTTGAAGCAAGGAGGTTGATCCAGTGGAAGCTGCTAGACTTTCCACCTCCCTTTGTTCACTTGATACGTTCTGCTCCTTAGAAGACGATGCTCCCATTCTGGCGGACAATCAAGATTTCTTTTTTTCGTTAAGAATAAGTGAGTTTTGTCACTTTCCGTTTGATTCCCTAGAAAATCCAGTGAAACTCTCTCTCTCCCCCTCTCAGTTTATGATTTAACGGATAAGAAGAAAAAAAATTCGTTCTAGTCCTACACAGTTTACTCTGGTAAATAAATAATATATAGAGAGAGGGAAATTAACATAATAATAATATAAAAAAATATACAACTCAAAAAAATATCTCCACTCTATTTTTTTCTGTCGAAGACGTAACTAATTTTAAAATTTATTGTCTCTAGATATTTTTATTAATAATAAATAATAATATCTAAGAAAGTAAATTGCAAGGCAACGTTTAATGCTCATGAGAGGTTTGACAACCTGGCTTGAAAATTCAGCGATTGGAGACGGATATTTAGATACTGGCATGGTGCATAATAACATCTCCAACCCAATAGCTATACGAAGAGGCAAAATTATTTTTAATGATTATATACATTTTTTATTTTCTCAACTTAATAACTATATTAAAAGCTAAATTAATTTTTTTTATTTTTTAAGTTGCTATTTATACATGTTCTTGTAGAAAAGCTAAAAATTTAAAAAACAATATAGTATTGTTTGAAACTAAAAAAAATAGTTGTATAATATTTTTTTTATTATGATAATTATTTATTTATATTTAAGAATTCATGAGATGTGATATTTTTAACAAGATATATATTTTAAAAAAATTATTTAAAAAAATTATAATTAAAAATTCTCTAATATTGTCAATATCATTTTAAATAATATAAAAAAAACAATGAAAAAATTATAATATTGTTTGTTCCTGTAAAATTTGTTCTATATTACTAATTGATATAAATTAAAATATATTTAGCTATTCTAGATGGCTTTTACCATTGAAATACATATAAATAAAAAAGTTATATTTATACTATTCAATAAGTTATTTTATCAATTTGATTTTCTAAAATAACATTTTGCATTGGATTTGCTCTAAAGACGATGTTTAAATTCAAGTATTTTTTATTTAAAATATATTAATATGTTATATTTGTTTTTTAAAAAATATATATGAATTGTTTTTAGATAAAAATAATAATCTTAAATAAAATAAAAATTATTTTTCATGAAATGCTGCGGTTACCAAACGGCGCAGAAGAAAAACCACAAGAATTCCGATTCTTATTTCGAAGTACTCCTCGCTTAACTTACTCGGAGCTCTGATCTAGGGTTTCGTTGGAGGGCTTTTTTATCAAATCTCCAGCCAATCAAATGCCGACACCTCCAGGTCCTTATTCCGGTGCCAGCACTCTCGCTCTTGTAAGCAACTCTCTCTACACTATCCAACTATCAAAGAGTTCATTCTCGTCCTTTCCTTCGAAAATGGAGTTTTTATTTTAATTTTTAATTTTTTTGTGTGTGTAGGTGGCGCGCGCATCAGCATTCAGTTTTGGCTTGGTTTATGGAAGTGTGAAGCTGAAGATTCTCAAGGTAGCTAATTCAATTCTTACTTGTTTAACCTTTCTTGATTACCCATATCTATTTCTGCTATGGGTTTATTTTAAAATTTTCAATTTGATTTTTTTATGGAATAATAAACAATGCTTAAGAATTTGATTAAGTTGACCTTATTATTAGTCTGGCAATTTTTGTTGCGTGCTCTACATGTTTCAGTTCAAATTCGATTCACAATTGAAGATGGTGCTGTTATCCTTAGAACGCATGACGCATGAATGCTGAATTTTTTGTTACATTTCATCGATTTCGTTGATAGAATTTATATCATCTTATCTTATGTACTGAAAGCATACTCAATCTCTTTTGCCTGCTAGATGAAAGCAAATTCACACACAAAGGCGGAAGCTAAGGCGCATCACTGAGGAGCTAGTCTTTGGATGATGAAATAAATAGCCATCGATCATTCAAATGGTGACCATAGGATCACTCTTATGCAAAAGATGACTCTTGGTTTTGAGAATTATGAGTTTTTTTTTTTGTATGAACGTGAATTTCCACATTTCTGAGTAAGTGAGATGGTTTTCTATAAATTGAACACTTGGAAGAACAATTATTTTGTGGATTCCTATATACCATACCATTTGGATTTTACAATCTTCTTTCTGAATGCAAAACAATTTTGCATTGTGATTCATATGTGCATGTAATTATTGTTTAGTAGCTTGTCTTTAGCTGTATGGTTATGCAGTTTCCAGGTTTGGTTCTACCAGTTGATGCCCTAGTAAGTCGCAGAGATAATTTTCTTGCTTGTTTGTGGGGTTTTCCTCTCTTTTTTTCTAATGTTTACGGGAGGGCATATAGCAAGATTCAAGATTATGTGTATACTGCTCATCCCTGTATGTTTAGCTTTAATCCTTTGATCACCTTTATGTTCATAACCCATGCAATACTTGATCAAATAAGTTGGCTTCAATGTTCGTGAATCAGGATTTTCATCTCAGGAGTCAGAGGAATTTTTTGCTTGAAATCTATTAGAAATGTAAATAATGTTTGTGTAATATGGTTGTGATGCCTGGTGATATTGATCCTTTGATTATTTAATTGTCTATCAGTAATCTAGGTGATTCTAGTTAATGGACATTTCTCATTCATGATTCAGCACTCATGTTTCCCAAGAATATCCCTTTACAGCAGGTCCCGAGTTCGAGTCAGGGCGTGCGTGATGACAAAGAGCTTGCGATTTGCACAGCAGATCCCGAGTTCGAGTCAGGACGTGCATCCCTTGTAAGAGCCTGGAACAACCGGGGTTTTACTCGGTCACCTGAGCCCACAAAATACACTTTCAGGTATGGGTTTCCTCGCATTAAAAAAAAAAGAATATCCCTTCAGTAATGTGAAATCTAGTCCTGTATATGTTAGCTTGCTATGGCTGTGATGCTCGGTGGACGATGTCAAATCATGATGGTTATTTTCTTTTCATTGGGCTTGGTGGTGCTCACTGCTTGGTGAATGAATCAAGTAGGGGAATGGATTTTGTTCACTATATAGATTTATCGTGATTATTTTCTTATCATATAATATAATTGATGGTTAACATGTTTGTAAGCTTTGCTACATGCAAATTAGTTCCTTGACCTATAATTGATGGTTTCTGTGCTGTATGTAGCTGCTGGCATTGTTGGGCTCGTTTTGTATTCTGTTGCTTCACATGCACCCCCCAAAACTCGAGCATCCTCCGCCATGGTTCTTTTTATTCATGACTTTTTTTTTCTTGTATCCTCTTTACCTGGGAACCGACAGATTGCAGCCTGGTCTCTCTCCCGTGACTTTTTTGTTTGTTTTAAATTCTCTGGTTCTTCCCGATTATTTTTTCATGAGACAACATCAATCACTATGCATGCCCGTGACAAGGAATTTATTTTTTCTTCCTGTTCTTCACTCTTACCTTAAAATCAGGGTAGACAAGCTTGATCAGACCTCCCTATCTTTAGCAGCTTCGGATATTATAATGTTGCTCTCTCTCTCTCTCTCTCTCTCTCTCTCTCTCTCTCTTTTTCCTTCCATAATTTGGGTTTGGCAATTCAACTGAAAGTCAGATAAATCATATCGGCTGTTAGAGGTTTCATGAAAATTACAAGTTATAATTTCTTGTTACTAAGGTTTCAAAATAGTTTTTGTTGAGTTTCATGCCCAACAATTTATTTTTTTAAGGTTTTAAATAAGTGTTTTTTAAAAAAAACATAGGAAAAAACTGTTATAACGTGAAACACACGCTACATTCTTTTAAAAAATGATGTAAAATTTAGATTGCACAACACACCCTGACAAACAAACAGTTTATCACCGTTCTAATTGCAGCCGGCTCAAAATTAATGAAATTAAAAGGGGTGACATGTCGTTCAATGATGAAGTACGCTAATACCTCGGCCTACTTGCTCGGTAAAGAAATAGAGAATGGGGGCGATAACATTGACCATGGCCATGGGATGATCAAGTTCGGGGCTGTTTTGTGGACTGCGTTAATCCCCTTGGTGAGAGCACACACGTGGAGGGACCAGATCACCCAGTGGAAAAGGAATCTCTTCACAGATCAGTTCTACTTCTACCCCTTCCCTTCATGCGGATCCCACCTTTTATCCCATTTATCTAATATATTTTTTAAAACAAATTATTCGGCAACTCTCGTGTATCTCAATTAAATCTCTAAATTTTATATTTATAACTTCATAAGATTCCTATATAAAAAACATATGAAATTATTAATATTCATACTAATATTAATTTGGCTGGTGTAAAACGTGGATCTGCCTTACAAGTTATCAGTGGAATTTGAATTTAAAAAGGAAATGTTAAATTGTTTTTCAACAATACGTGATTCAAAGTTTGAATATCTTAACCCAAGATTATATAAAAAAAGACTTATATTTGTGGTAGAATTTAGAAAAACTATAAAAAACATTAAAAATATTGGTACCGCTAATAGATTTTTTTTTATTAAACTTGATTTATTTTAAATGCTAAGTTTAATATTTTATATTCTAAAATTTGGTCCAAATAGGGTTTTAGATTAAATTAAACTGTATAAAAATTAATTTAACGTGATATAATTAAATATAACAAATTAAATTAAACTGTATAAAAATTAATTTAAATTAAATTCACATGTAATGGTTTTGATTTAATATTTTAAAATATCGAATTGATATTATTTTAATTTAAAAAAAATCTTGAAAGAATATCAATTTTTATCCACATAAATTAACGAGGACAGCCAGGAAGCGAGATGCAATTAATAACTTCATAATAAAGACAGCATTGGTAATAATAGAACCTAACAGCTTGACAAACTGCAACCGACAACTTGCTTTCCAAAGCTACTTTTATCTTAACTAATGAAGCTTAAAAAATATTCACAACTTGCTTCACTTCACAAATCTCACTCCCCTGGTACACACGCTCTCTCCGTGAGAGGAAGAGACCAAGATGGGATCAGTGTCTCTGAAAATAGGAGATGGAACAGCCAGATTCAGGAGAGCAAGTTTCTGTTCATCGGCAGTGAACATTCTCATGCTCTTCTCTGTTGTAACCACTAATCTTTTTGCGCTATATGCCTTCTCATCTTCTCCAAAAGACCATCAAGATCACCTCATTCACAATCCCCATAAAAACATTTCTTTGATCTCCGAGCATGTCTCTTTAATACTAAGAGAGATCGCTTCTTCTCAGAAAAAGCTTGCCAAAATGGAAAAGGAGCTTTTGGGCTATGAAACTATGGATATTTCAAGGCCTAATATTGCAAGTGAGCTCAAATTGTTCCTGCAACACCATCAACTCCCTCTTGGTAAAGATTCAAGAACTGGGATCACTGAAATGGTGGCTTCTGTGGGTCATTCTTGTGAGAAATCTGCAGACTTGCTGTCTCAGTATATGGTTTACAAGATTTCTGGGCCTTGTCCTGATGATTGGAGCCTTGGCCAGAAGCTGATTTTGCGCGGATGTGAGCCCTTGCCCAGAAGGAGATGCTTTGCCAAGTCTGTTCCTAAGGTGGGTCTTTATCGTTTTCCTGTTTCACTTTGGAAACCTGTTAGTGAAAAGATTTTAACTTGGAGTGGTCTTGGTTGCAAGAATCTTGAGTGCTTGAATAAAAAGAAATTGAATAGGGATTGTGCTGGTTGCTTTAATATTACTAGTGGCTATGAGACTCAGAAGTTTGTTAAAGCTAGAGGCAAGAATGATTTTCTCATTGACGATGTGTTAGCTCTAGCAAGTGGAGGAATTAGAATTGGATTTGATATTAGTGGTGGGTCTGGAACTTTTGCTGCTAGAATGGCAGAGAGAAATGTGACTGTGATTACTAATACTTTGAATGTGGATGCTCCATTTAGTGAATTTATAGCAGCAAGAGGGCTTTTCCCGTTGTATTTGAGTTTAGATCATAGGTTCCCTTTCTATGATAATGTGTTTGATTTAATCCATGCTTCTAGTGGATTGGATGGAGGGGACAGACCTGAGAAATTGGAGTTCTTAATGTTTGATATCGATCGAACTTTGAGGGCTGGTGGATTGTTTTGGTTAGATAACTTCTGTTGTGCAGATGAGGAGAAGAAGACAGCTTTGACTCGATTGATTGAGCGGTTTGGGTATAAGAAGCTGAAATGGGTTGTGGGTGAGAAGGTGGAAACAGCAGGGTCAAGGAAATCGGAAGTTTACTTGTCTGCCGTACTTCAAAAGCCAGCAAGAGTGTGATGATTACTAGAGTTTTCACATGAAACTGAACGAGGTGAGAATATCGCTTCCATTTAGAGCTTTATTCACACAGAATTTCATGTGAGTTCGTGGCCTCAAACATCCTCATGAATTCATTCCAACATGCAATAAGTACATCAATTATTACTTCTCTCAACTGTAAACCAGCATTAGAAGATGATATCTGTGCTTTGTAATCCATTAACTGCTTTATCTTTTATTATGTTTTAGGGGATTTAATTATCCAAACCAAAAGAAATGTTAGGAAATGGAAAGTTCATAGTGTTTTTTTGAATCTTTGAAGTGCGAGTTCGTGTCCATGGTGCTTGTTTTAGTTCTTAAACCTGCGGTCTTTCATAAGAGAATCAAATTTTACAGCAAGGTTGCTGTTAGTTTTCTTGTCCAGTGCATAGGTTGACGAATCATTTGCCTGGTAGCTGTTATTCTGTACACTTGCTACATTCAAGGGATCTAAATTAGTTGATGATATAGCAGGGAACTGGTGGTGATTCATATTTTCTGGTCTGTCCTCTACATGCTACTTTTCTCTGCTTCAGGCCCTTGATATTTGAGTGCCTCTAGTTCGGGTGTGTTTGGTATTGTGATTGCTTTTGTAGTTGGGGTTTTAAAAAAACAGTTTCATGAAAAACATTTTTAGATGCTGTTCATAATGATTATTGAAGTGTTTGGTTAAAATTATGGTTGAGTTTGAGGTTAATGAAAAACAGTTTCATGTGTTTGGTTACCAAGCTTTTCATATTGCTGTCAACTTGTGAAATTACTTTAAAGGGCATCGACATGTACACACATTTAATTCTTAAAATTTTATAGATTTAATAATTATAATAACATAATATAATTTAAGAAGAATTGATAAAAAAAAATGTTTTTTTATGGAATTGATAATAGTTAAAAAAATATTAATTTGAATTTAACAATAATAAATAATTAGTTGGTTTTGTTAATTTGATTACTTAGTAATTGTATGGTACTCGAAGATAATATAAAATTCATGACCCACAGAAAAATGATAAGAGTATCTCTACCTGTGATTTTCTATTTTGATTGTTACTTTCTATTTTTTAAATTAGTTTCAAAAAAACAACTCAACCATCTTGAAGTTCCAATGTCTCCTCTTAAACCCAAAAAAGCTTCCTCCTGGGATCACCCCTCTCTCTCTCAATATCTAACCAAATCAGAAGAAGAAAAAAAAAAAAACAGAAAGCCCTTTTGGTGCAACATGTCATCCGAGTCATTGTAGTCGTGACTCAGTAACTCACCTTGCCAACTCAACTCGATCAACCCATTTAAATCATTGTTGCACTGGGTGTCTCTGATTCTCAATTCAGTTGAGTCAAAATTTTCAACCTTTGTCTTTCTATTGTTTTTATATTAGCTAACTTGGTCTTTCTATTAAAACAAGTACTTGTTCAGGTAGCTCTTTCTTCATCTTCGTCTTCTCCTACTGGATTTGTAATTTGCAGAGGATGAGAAGTGAGGGATGGGAAGAACATATGGTGAAAATGCTGTGAGGGTTTAATTTGGAATCAAATTTTCAACGGTATTTTTTCTGTCGATAAGCATTTTTGTGGAGAAAACATACTGATTTTTTCTGTTAGAGGGTTTGAAAAGCAACTAATATCTGCTTGTGGTAAAACGCTGATTTGAATTTTTTTTCATGTGGAACCCACACACAATTTTCTGCTTTTTTAACCATAACTAAACACTAAAATACCAATTTTTTTCAAATATCAGTTTACACCACACTACCAAACACCACCCCCTTCATGTGATAAACAAGAGCATGCGAACGTGACGATGGTAGTGACAGTTGTATATTTTAGCTACACTTCATTTGGCCCGTGCAACGCTAAGTGTTGTGCCAGTTTTTTCCGAGCTGAAAAAAAGAAATGGCTGTGTTTTTAAAAAAAGTAAGAAAAGTTTGATAATTAAGTTAAATCTTGATTAATTTAATAATATAATAGAAAATTAGACAGCAACAATAAATGAAGTTTAAGAGAATACGTCGAAGTCAAAGTTGAGTTGACATGTGAAGCTTGTGTCTAGAACCATGATAACATTTTTTCAGGTGGAAATCCGTACGAGAACTCCTTATAGTTGACCATTAACTCTTGAGTGGCGTTTAATTAATGAAATTTCGGAAATTCCGAGGATGGTATTTCTTCGTGGGCTGAGAAGATTGGAGGAAGGTGGCAGCGAATGCTTGTAGCCCTTTTCACATGATTTGCAATGCCTCCACAAATGGAGGTCGGATTTTTACTGTTAATAAATGTAGTAATATGGCAAGTGGTAAACCTTTTTTGGGTGCTGTCAAGTTTAATGCTGTAGGGTTCCATTTCCTTGCTTCACTTTAATTTCCTTCTGACAAAATGTGAGTCTACTGTGGGACAGTAGAAATTGATAAATTCCATAAAACTAATGGCAAATTCTTTTAAAAGTGATTTCGTGGAGAATCATTTGATAAAAATTAGTGTTTTTATTTCTTTTTCCAGTGTTGACAAGTTGAAAAATTGATTTTTTTTTTTTTTGTAAAAAAAAATACCTCGAAACCTCTGCAAAAACTCCAAGGCATAGCCCCTAAGGCACTATAAATGGCATGGCGCTTCACAAGAAACTGCCTAAGCAAATAGCAAGCTTTTCTGGTCAAGTAGTACAAACAAATCTAATTAATTAGCAGGTTACTATATTATAAGCCAAGCAGTAATGTCTCAAGCTTTTTTGGAAGGATAATATATAATCCATCATCCCATTAATTACAACAAAATCAACTAATAACATACCTATTCATATACCAGAATACATCGTTGAGGCTAAATCGGAAGAGCCCACATTACTCACCCTCTCTGCCATGGGTGATTTGGATAGAGTTCTCCGGGAATGCTTTTAGGTCTGAACAGGCAGAGAACCATTCCGGGAACATTCATTGCCACCAGGTGGGGAAACGTCCAGCCAACTGAGGGGGCGTCACTTTATCAAGCACGGCCTACACCTCGGTGATGGGTGCGTTAGTCCCTTGGATGTTAGCGCTGTTAAGAAGCTTCATTCCTTCTTCACTCATCTGCTGAACTTCTGAAGGTGACAGAATCCTTATGCAACGGACACAGCCAACAAATTCCCTGCGCATGCACATTAAACTTAGGCCTAGTATAGGACAACTTGGTGATGAAAAATATATAGAACGATTAGCATCTACGCGCGGGTAAAGAATAACCAGAAGCATGCCGGCAAAAATATAACTTACTCCCAAGGATCATCACCGATGAGTAGAACGTCATTCTCGTAGTCCACGTATACTAATTTCCACCCAGAACGTTTAGGATTATTCAGAAGCCCGTCAAGTCCAAACATGCATTCAATAGCGGAGCACAGTTCTTCATAATTTTTAAATCTCGAGACATCAATTGACCTGCCAACAGACCCTGTCTTCTGAACCTGTAACCATAGACAATGTTAGCACCGAAAATTGAAACATCAAAAGCCTTCAACCATGCTCACAAGCATACAGAGGGCTTAAAACCTAGATAAGTGTAGCATTTAAGGAACAAATTCACCAGACTAAAGTCTTCCAAATTCAAAAAATTGTGAATAATGAGATGTATGATCCAAACAGACAGTTAACAATCATCTTTTATTCACAAGACAATCATTCATACCTTTGTATATGTGCGCACACGTGGGGCTACTTGCTGCCATGAGCTATTCTGGAGCAGATTGCTATTGTCAAAATCAATGTTGCTTGAAGATGTACCACCTGAGTTGTCAGGAAAGTCTTGCCGTGAGAAAGCTTGGGAATCTGCTAGGCTTGCTGAGGTAATCTGAGACTGAACATCCTGGCTTGAGCTTAGGTTGCCGACTAGACAATCCGAAGCATTCTGCAAATCAGCACCCTTTAATGCGCAGAACTCATCTATTATAGCACTGGAGACAGAAGGATCGACCACAGAACCACCCCCATTGCTGGCGTCAATGTTGAGAGAACCATAAATCCCACTCTGATCATTGCTCTCATCAGATAAATCCTTCACTGCACCTGAGTTTAAGCTACAGGGATCTTTCTGAGTCAAAGGAATCAATTGGTTTGCTTGGGATAGAATTCTTGAATTGCTAATCTGATGATCCCATACATCTTGATTCATAAAAGGCAAAGAGGGATTAATTGCTTCTGGGAACACAACTGACGGGTCCTGTAATCCAAACATAGACAGTGGCCCTGATCTATACATCCCAGCAAGAGACATGGGATGTGATATCCATTCATCTGCATCTAGAAACGGAAGTGAGCAGTTGAGTGCAGTAGCATCAGCAAGAGGTGCATGGATCTGTTGGGAATTAAGCAGCGATGATTCTGGAAGTGACTGTGTAGGCCAGAGGCTGCTTTGTAATTGTGAGTGACCTTGATTCTGGTTTTGGAACTCTAGATGATTTGTGGCATTCTGCTGGGTCAGAGGACACAACAATGCTTTTTGCACATCGCATTCTCCTGTTGAGGTTAGCTGGCTTAACTGATCTGGCAAATGTGATTCTGCTCTTAAGTTTCCTTCACTAACTCCAACTGATGTTTGATTTTCAATTTCGCTTGCAGCAAATGACTTCCCAGCTACATTTATTTTCGATGAAGATGAGTTTATGGCATCAGATTGATCTAGACAGATTTGTGAATAATTCTGGTTTTCTAAAGAAGTAACTCCTGGCTGGTTTAGCTGAGGCATCTGATTAATTGTTGCCTGCATGTTCTTAACATCTATTGAAGTCACCTTTGTAGCAGAAACTTCTGGTGGTGCAGTTCCACAGATTCCAGGATAGTTAATAGGATGAGGTTTCATTAGCATGTTAATCAGTTGTTCAGAACACATGTTTGACATTGAAGCATATGGGAGATTCCCATTTCCACTGCCAGGAAGCCATGAAAGGGGTCTTTTTACCAAACTCCCCCACTCAGTATCTCCTGGCAGGACAAACAGCATAGATTGAATTTCCAACGAATTTTCCCAACAAAAAAAGTAAAAATCAAGCACCTAGATAAACCTTACCTAAAAATCCAGATTGCAAGGGTCGTTTGAGACCTGAAGTCAGAGAAGGAAAAATAAAGAGACTTTCAGGAGTCTCAATTTCCCATGAACTAACCCTGTTCTGCTTATCAGAACACCCTGGCTCATCCCACTCCACCTGTTTGTAAGACGGAACAAATTAGCAAAGCACAGAGACAATATCAATGACAACAAAAGAACAAGCATCACTGAAAGAAAATGATTTGATCAGATCCATGAGTAGACTAATCTACCTGAAGATTCCGCCACTTGGAACCAGGCCACCTCAGTGGATCTAAGTCACTAATACCAACTATTGTGCCCATATATCTGCGAAAAAGATTACGAGCAATTAATCAAGCACTATATATTCAGACTTATAAATAAACAGAACCTTGAGCATGCAATGAGAATATAAACGAGTTCAAAGCACAAATTTATCCTTATCATAGTGCACTTAAGATGAAGAGTTAATCAGTTGATTATTATACAGTGCTAATTCATGAATGCTATCTATGCAGAAGTTTTACACCTAGCCACTGCCTGATTAAAGGTGTAAAAGGATTCAAAGAACTCGGAATATTACCTGCGTTTTCCTGACTCTTCTGTCTCAAACATCATTCCAAACCTCATACCGACTGAGACTTGAGTTCCAAATACAGCTTTACGGAATTTAATCAAAGGAATGACAAAGTCGGAAGGGCATGCCCTATGAATTGTACAAAGCAACAGTCACTAATATGAGTCAGATACCAAATAAAAAGGGCAAAAGACAACAAGGATTTGATTGTAAATTTAATAAACCTTGGATTGTAAAAAATGGTGAATGGGCTTCGATTGGCAGTGGCGTGAGCTGCAGCAGCAAGGACACCTATGTGCATACTATCAGCAGATAGAACTGATGATGGTAATGTTGTTTGTTGACGGTTTGCACGCCTCACACCCACCATTAACTGCGACTTTTCATCCCTGTTGATTGCAGAGAATGGGTAGCTTTAAGATTGCTATAGTGAGTTATAAAATCCATGAAGGTTTACCCATCGTTAACACATGTTCTTGACAATTAAATATAGTCAAACAGCACAACAAAGCATCTCACAATTGCAGAAAAACTGAAGTTACTTTATCAACTGAGAATCTCTTAGAGGCAGGTTATGTACATTAATTTTTGGTGCTGTTAAGCTAACTTGAGAGGACAGGTTTATGTAGCATCCAGGAAAAAAAAATCATGCAAAGGATATAGCTTACCTAATGAACAAAACAGAATCCCCTGCTTTAAGCCTTTTTGAACCCACAAATAAACTCCACCCAGTTGTAAGAAGGTGTCGTTTTGGCTGCCCTGCATAAGAGAGAACAGGGGTGCAATCCATGGTCAAGATGCTTCGTCGCCATATAAAATTACGACAGAGATAGTTCCTCACCGCGGTATATATGGCGAAAAGTCCAGGTATTATCATGCAAGTCCCTTACAACAAGCTCCTGAGTTGGAGGTTGCATTGTGTAATCCTGGTACAGACAAGCAGATTTAATATAACAGCTCGTTGTTTCCTCAGGGCTTTCAATGCAAGGATTTTCAGGTTGGCAAGATTTGCTCACCAATGGAGGGAAGAGCTTTTCCGCTGCCCTGCGTGGAACTGAGAAGCCACCATGTGTACTTGTATCACTAGCAGTCAAGGTTTTGCAGAAAAAATCACTTGGATGCTTGCTGGGCTTTAGCCCAAAATCTGGTATAGGGAAGACATCTTTTTCCTACATGAAGGGTATATTCATTTTTTTAGTCTGGGTGAAGGGATAAGCAAATGGGATGAAGTTAAGATAAGCTGGCATTATTTAAGCTTACAGAGTTCACTGGTTGAAGACTCATTTGAGCATAGATTTCATCTGTGTCTTTGTCTGCCTGTGAAATAAAGGTAAATCAGAGGTAAGAAAAAAATGCCCTCTAACAAGAGATGTATACAGCAGTAGTTCAATCTAATGAAGAAACGCAAAGTGGAACCGGAAAAAAATGGCATACATGTTGGGTGACATTATGAACTTGGCACAATAACTGAGAAGGCAGATTTGGGTAGTTGGGAATCTGTGAAGTAGCTGATCTTCTCGTGGAAACCGCCACCTATACATGCAAATCAACTGGTCGTCAGTTCAATAAATCAAGCCGGAACAATCCGCAGAATATCAAAAGAGAAGCTGTCAAAATTTTATCCAGTCAAGGCTTTCAATATCTTAGAATCATGTCTGCCTAATTTGGAAATGAGAAGATCAAAACACAGCCTTCAAAAGCACAGATATAAGTTCATTTTTTAACTGCAATTTCTGCTAAAACCAACGTGAACTCAATTAAAATACAGTACACAATACGATGCATCTAATCTTTCCAGAATGAACTCCTAATTCTTACTATCAGATTTATTGTTTTAGAATTGTATGTTTACTACACTACTAATGAAAAATCATCCCACTTAACAAGGAAATGCGAGTGATGAGAGATCAAGTTCCAAAATGGAATTTGGTACGGTAGAAATCTCCTAAGAATGTGCTTTGACAAACCTGCTCACTGTGTCCTTGAGGAAAATAATACACCAGACTTCCAACCTGAGGCAAAGAAACTAGTGGGCCTGCACAGGCGTACCACAGCTCCGAGTTGATTGCCTTTCTTATCCCTGAAATCATGCACAACAAGCTCAAAAACATAAGACACACTCTTGGAAAAAAGAGTACCGTTTGGACTTCTAATTATTTAGAATGTCAAGTCTTCATGTTAAGATTCAACCTTTACCGGATCATTTCAGCCCTTAAGCTGAAACGATTAGAAAAAGGTCGAACTTTTATAAGAAATGAAGGTTTTAGTGACATGAAACAAACCGGATTGATCTTGAAATTCTTTCAAAAGCTTCATTTCCTCGAGAAGATTTGCTTGAGCTCCATTGACAAGCACTCCTGTTTTCATTTTCTCTTCCACAGACCCCATGCTATGCTTCTCTTTGTGTTGGTAAATCCTCTCGACCACACAACTAGAGCAACTCAATAGAAAAATGTCATCTTTACTCCTTCAACACCAAACCCCTCGATTACAAAAAACCCCCCATCAAACAGAAGAGAAACTAGAATATTAAAATCACAACACTATATTCCTCCAGAAGAAGATAAATTTTTAGGACAAACCCATGTAAAGGAATCTTAAGTTCACCAAAAAGACCAATCAAATTGGACACAACTGAGAAACCAAGCCCCTTTCCCCCTTGAGGAGTCCTTGATGATCCAAATTCAAGGAACGAAACCTGCAAAAAGGTATTCGCTAGACTAGACACGGACCCTTTTATGGTGTGGGGCAGAAAAAGGGAGCTTCTTTATTGACACAACAAAAACCAAAAGTTTTCATCAAAGCACGCGGACCGAAGCATGAGGGTGGTGTTCTTGTAGCTACTATTCGTCCGACTTTTCAATGAAACCACTGATCTCCCTCTATCATCATCATCATCAGTAAATCCAAAAAACAAAAAGAAAACTCCCCTCTATCTATCTCATCAATTTATGTCTCTGTAAATGTGAAGCAGTGACTCACCCGTTCTTGCTTGAAACTAGAAAGGGTAGGCATACTGCTGACCTGCACTCACACTTTCTGGAAATGGCTATTTCTTTGCAGCTTTAAACTGTTTTAAGGCGGTCCAAAATACCATTACTGTTTACATGTTGCTTCAAAAGTGTTTTTTTTTTTTAAATTTAAAAATTTTGATATTTTTAAATTATTTTTATAAATATCAAAAATAATTTTTAAAAAATAAAAAATATATTATTTTAATATTTCTATGTTAAAAACATTTTTAAATTCACAAACAGTTTATTAAAACAAAAGTAAAGGACGTAATAAATAAGATAAAATTAATAATGCATAGTAAAACAAGGAGAACACGAAATCAGGCACAGCAGAGAGTGACTTCAACAAGTAATGATAGAAATAATAGTGTGTGTTTAAAAAGGGACGGGGAGAAAAGGAAAGAATGCGAGAGTGGCGCATTTTAGCACGTGGATTACGAGGATTTATGAAGGGTGTTCTTTTCTAGGGAAACCTTCAAGTAATCTCTCAGCTATTTATCGATTCTTGATATTTGTCCTCGAACTAAACCGTCTCTCAATCGAGCCCTCCACTAATTGATCGTCGCGTATTTTTAACGTTGGAATCTTAACTTTTTTTCGAAAGGGGTTGTTTTATATGTGTTTTGAATCGAATATATAAACAAAATTTATATATTCTTAGCTTGATTGTATTAAATGAAAAGATCATGTTAAATGTAATTCAGGTTGTTTTTGAATATTTCTTTTCAGGAATATATTAAAATAATTTATTTTTTTATTTTTTAAAAATATTTTTTACATCAGTCCATCAAAATAATCTAAAAATATCAAAACTTTAATTTAAAATAAAAAAAAATGAAACACAATGTTAAACACCCTGAGAATGGTATGATATCCAAAAATTTCTAATATAGAAAATTTTATTTGTTATATGATTTTGTAAGGATGAATATAAAAGACAGACATCCTATTGTTTTTAAAACATGCTGTTTGCAATAACAATATTATTTTTTTGTCCTAAACTTTTAAGATTTATGACGATAATGTTATTCATCATGTATAAAAGAGGAGAGGTCCATTGTTTAGATAGGTTTTACTCGCAACAAACTTTTATGGTTATATTTAAATATATTTTCTGGATAATTCATATCTTCTTCAATTTTTTATTTTTATTTTTGTCTCTAATTTTAGCAATGCTATGAAAGGGGTGACTTGATTGATAAACGTTTTAGTTTGTAGACTTAAATAATCAATAACTGATTGCTTACATGGATCCTGCTGTGCTTTCCATTTCAACTGCAAATTTTTGGTTTGTTTTTGGTATCTTTTGATTGTTTGGAAATTAAAAGGAGGCAGAGTGGAAAGGCTTTTGTACCCCCTATGCGCTTTGTGGTCTGATTTATTTGACCTTCCTCAGGCGTGCGGTTCACGACAAACCAGTAGGGGAAGGCACAGGATAACATTGAGCCATCACGTGTCATGCCCCTGTGTTTGTCGATGCACGGCGCCGTTTCTGGCTTTCACGTTTGATTTTCTTTGAATACTATTTTGGCAATGTGATTTAAAATTATTTGTTAGGTTTTTTAAAAATCATTCTTGACATCACATGAAAATAATATAAAAATATAAAAATTAATTTAAAGTAAAATAAAAAAATCAATTTTTTAAAAACAAAATAATTAAAACGCAGTAAGAAATACCCCGGTAGTCTCCATTATGTTTTCCATGTATGTTCCGGTGCATGCATCCCTGGAATTTACATGTCAGACCTTTACTGGATGTGATCATGGAATTCCTTAGGGCGGGTATATTTAGCTATCAAAATCAATGATTGCGATATTGGATTAGCTGATGAATTTTTATTCAGAAATGAAAAAATGTTTTTTTTTTTAATTTATAAATACAAGATAAGACAAATCAGGCTGGTTATGGATCTAATCAACAAGGAAAACTTATGTTTACCTTCGTTTGTTTTTTACTCTAAAATACAAGGATAAATATATTTATTTATAAAAAGTTTAGCATTGTTTTGTGCGATCTAAGAACACGAAGAGGATTCAAAGAATTCCCCCCTTGAACGTGAGCTCACACGAACTCACCGTGTGAAAAAAACGACAGGGAACACCTGATTGCATACGTTGTTGGAATTACAAAATATGTATTGGCAAAAAAGAGTGAGATTTGGGAGCACCGAGCAGAATCCAGGAGAGGAAGAAAAAGAGAGGGGGGAGACCTTCCCAGGAGAAATGGTTCATGCCATGCTCATGAATTTTCCTTGTCACGCAAGGATCTCCGTTGATTATGATCTCTTTCTTTTCCATGGCCAACCTAGCACCAAAATGAGTGGCCCTATCCCGGAAGAATAAAGAGCACAGCCTTTCCAGAGGTGGGGACAATTGGTGTCGTCCGCGGATAAAAGAAAAGAAAAAACTCGAGGACGACCTTGTTGAATTTGTCTTCTAGCTAGACACCATGCCAAGAGGATCTAGCAACCCTCTATCCAAATCGAGTTCTTCTCGGCGTGGCAACGAGTAATGGCTTGCTTTTTTAAAAAACAATTATATACAAATATATTAAAATAATTTGTTTTAAAAAATAATTATTTAAAATAAAAAATTAATATTTTTTAAAAAAACACTTTTTAAGTTATCCCAAGGACCTCTCTCTTCCTTCGAATAAAATTTTATTACATCTTCATTGATCACAGCTAATGCGGAGTATTTAAGTGGTCGTTAAAAGCTAAGTAACTGCTTTTAAAATATAGATAGCGAGTAGATTTAAAGTGAGTTTGAGTTTTTTTAAGAATGTGTATTATTTAGAAATATATTAATATAAAATTCTTAATATTAATATATATATATATATATATATATTTTAAAAAAAATCTACAAAACCATGTTCTAACTTCTAACCGCTTAAATAAATATTGTCTTATTTCAATTTACAGCTAATAATTTACATTAAAGTGGTTAATGTTTTTTTAAAGTGTTTTTTTGTTTATAAATATATAAAAATAATATTTTTTTATTTTTTTAAAATTATTTTTTATACCAGTTTATGAAATTGATTTAAAAACACCAATAAAATTTAATTTAAAATGAAAAAATAATATTGTTTTTCAAAAATACATTTGAAATATAGTATCAAACATAGGCTTAGAAAGGGATCACATTGTTTGCAGCACTGAAAGTTTTATTTTTGTAGTAAGTGATTTATAAATGATTTACTTTTCAAGTATTCCATTTGATATTGTGATAAAAAAAATGACTGCAAAGAAAAATGAATAATTTCTGTTTTTTTTTCATTAAATCCTTCATGTAATTTAGTTTAAATTTTATAAAGGCTAAAATAACTTTTTTTTTATTTCCAGAAACTTCTCTTTTATTTATCTTGCATGTTAAAACATTTCTCGCAATAATTTTAATAAAAGTAATTTTTAAAACCACAAGTAAAATATTATTTTATATTTCAACTGCAAAAATTATCAAATAAAAAAAGAACAAAAACTCTGTTGATTATTTAACACCAGAGAGAGGAGTTTTTTTTTATAAAAAAAAGGTAATTATTAAAATAAAAATTTTCAATAATATATTAATCCTTGCGCGGGTGTTCTGTCCGATATCTACCGGAATGCGAAACACACACCTATGGTGTGTAAACCAGAATCTTGTTTCGATCAAAAAGAAAAAGAAAAGAAAAGATTTTGCGAGTGTTCTGAATTTTATTTTACCTGTAAAAACCAAAAAAAAAAAAAACGCAGCATATTGCTGTTCAGGTCCCACCACAGGGCTATTTTCCCCAGTAGAATTTCTGGGCACCTCTATATAGATTTGACAGTCCAAGTATCGACACGTGATGCGAGCACGCATTATGTGGATGAGGAATATGATCGGACGGTGTAGACGTGACACTAAAATCGAGTGGCACGCGGACTAGAAAATTGTGGACCCTCCCCCTCTCTCTAGTCTTTCCCTAGTAGCACATTATTCCACGGCTTTGGAAATTAAACTCGCCGTATTCTCAGCTTGCCAGGCACTTGTGATTCCTAGATTAACATTGCTAATTCACATGTCCAAACACCATCGATCTTGTTCCACGTGTCCATCATGGGAATGGTTTCGTATGGATTGAGGAATGCGTGCCCGCCAAGCCGATCTTGATATTTCACATGTTTAATGCTATTTTATTAATTTTTGCCTTACTTGTTAATTAAACATTAATTTCATGGCATATATATTTTGCATTTTTTTACATTAGCACGATATTAATTTAATGTTTTGAACGACAAATATACTTTAAAAAACTTCATTAAGAGCACATCGAAGTAGTTTTTATTATTAGAGTCTTAAAAAACAGTATCAACCAACCGCAAAAACAGACTTAACTAAAATCTCATGTATTACCACGATCATCTACCCAGTAAAATATTTTAAATTGTTATGATGGTTGGAACTACCCAAGGGACATCACCTGCAAGGGACATCACCTGTAAGGGACAGAGCCTTATCATTGTCAAAGTGTGGGGACCAGGGAGTGGTGTTCAATAGAAACAATAAATATATTTCAATTTTAAAAATATTTTTTAAAAAAAAATATTTTTTTATTGTTTATTTTTAATTAATTTTTTTTAATATTTTTAAATTATTTTGATGTGATGATGTTAAAAATATATATTTTTTTAAAATAGCATCATTCTTAAAAAAAATATATATATATATTTCAAAAAACAATTTCAGACGTAAGTTTATCGGAAGACAATAAAAAAAAGTAAGTATCTTTGTGGCCCCCACAAAATATATATAAGGATCCACATTTGAAGAGTTGAGTCATAGAAGAAATACCATAATTTGACGTCCATTATCCATGGTGTAAGTACATGGACTTTAGGTGTACAGAGATAGGTTGTACAATAATTAGGAGAAGATATTGTGCCTGTGGGGTGGGCCCCTAGCATATTATGCCTCAAGGCACTAATGCAGTTTCCCCATTTTCTACTCGTAATTGTATCTGGGTCAATGCCTAATGATGCAATCTCTCTGAAATAAAGAAACAGGAAGACATAGCATGCAGTGTTTATCCTATAATAAAATTCCCTAAATGATGTTCGTGCTTGGCTTATTATTCTGTCTTAGGGAAAGTGATTTTTTTTTCAGAGAAAAGACAGTGGTCATCATTATAAATTAAATAAATCTGGTGCATTTGCGTTTAAATAAAAATATGAGTATATTTTATGCTTTAAAAATATAGAAATTTACTTTAAAATAATTATATAAACAATTTTTTATATATATCACAGTTTTTTTTTTCTTTTCCTGGTAAACGAGTTTTATCATTTATATATATGTTTATTTTAAAACACTAATCATGCGCAAAACAATGGCCATTCCTTGAGTTTAGGGAAAGTAATTTCTGTGTTTAGAAGGTGGGTCCATCCATCAAATGGATAACAAGATCATGGCCACACAATAGACGGGCGAGTAGATCACTGCATAAACTTTACAGAACAAACAAATGATTAAGATTATGATGGGAAATTTCAGCTTTTATCAGGGTAAAAACAAAAGCATTAATGGAGATTAATCATAACAAATGCAAATCTGCTAGGAATTTTTTTTACAGGGGGGAATGAGGACCAGGAATCGAGGGCTCCACGAGTGATAATTGATGGTGAAAGAAGGTATGAGCGAGCGTGGTATAAGGGGAACATGGAAGCAGGATAGGTTGTTGGGGTGTAAGGAGACATTTGCTTCTGAATCTTCCGATGAGAAGGAACTCCATTTTGTCACCATCTCTATTTTATTCTCACTTTATTCATCTTGTTTTATTCTCTCTGGTCTGGTCCCTGTGATTGTGGGCCGATTTCATTATTCAAGGTTACTTTATGGGCTTTTTTCATCAACAAAGGAGGGCGAAAAGAGCCTTCTCTTTCCCACGTTTCCTCTCTCTAGTGATGATTTACCTCCTGCTTTTATTTGGATGCAGATTTGCATGGTATGTTCTCATGATAAAAGTTGTTTGTCCTCGAGTGAGTTTAATGTGACCGCATAATACTTGTGATATGCAAATAAATCTCGAATTTGAATTTAAAATAATATGAATTTTATTTAAGACTCATAAAATATATTTTTCAAAAAATAAAATTATTCGTATTAAAAATAATATTTGACAAATCAACCCTCCTAGCCTCATTGCCGAAAGGAAATCACTTGTTTCTTCAAGCCTGCCAGGCATTGCTCGGATAGGCTGGGACCATGGTTAGAAGCACTCATTAATACTTGAATAAGATAACCTGAATTTGTTTTTTTTTTTTTTATTTCGAGTAAATTTTATTTCTTGAAAAATACACTTTGTAGGTACAGGCGAGCTAATAAAACCCCGATTGTTTCAGGCTTTTTCAAGAGATATATAGATAGAAAGAGATCAACGAGTTATGATATTGTTATTTTTATATAGTGTTTATTTAAAAGTGTGATTGAAGTTGTTTTTAAAAATATATTTTATTTAGAAATATATCAAAATAATATTTGTTTTATTTTTTAAATATTATTTTTGACATCAACATATAAAAATAATCTAAAAATATATTTAAAAAATTAATTTAAAATAAAAAATATTTTTTAATTTTTTTACAAGAATTTTTAAAATGCAATCACAAATAAAAAAAATTAACGGTTGGCGCACTAGTGCTCCTACAATCCCTTAAAATTCAACTTCTTGCGGCGATATTAATATTGCCATTGTTGTTTTGGCAATTAGTGCTGTGCTGTCACGACAAGTTAATTTATTTATTTTCCTGTGGCGCAAAACTCAAATGTAATGTTTTTATTTTTATTTTATAAATAAATAATTTTGTGCGGGAAAATACGGACACGTGGGATTTATCGGGCTGAAATCGAGCTCATTAATGTCAAAAGACATTTAATTTCAGCCTTGCCTATTCTTTAAAATGATCCAAAACATCAGGCCCAATTACTGTGGCCCAAGTTCTCATTAACAGCTTCAACAAACAGGGAAATCTCAATCCAAGAATCCATGCTTTGCTGTCGCAGGGTTTTTCTAGGGTTTTGCCGCTTCCAGTAAAACCCTAATTCAGAACCGGTTGCATTTGAGTTCCAAATCCAAAAATTTAGCCTTCACCAATGGAGGGATTGACTAAATCAGATGCTAATTTGATAGTCTACGTGCATCCATCACAGAGCAAGAATGTTGATAAAGCAATCCTCCGTGAACTCAGCACTTTGCTCTTCAAGTTCGTTCCTTTACCGTTTCACTTTCTCTTGATTTTTATACTGTCGTTTTATTTTTCTCATGGTGGTTATTTTTTATTGCAGGTATTCTCAAGCATTTGATGGAGTTGTGTTGGCTTATAGTGTTGACCCTCAAGATAACTGTGCGAAAATTCTCTCTGGGGTTCACCCTTATTTCGGTGTCAGACTTCGAGCTAACCTGCTAATTTTCTCTCCAAAGCCGAACATGCTTTTAGGTTGTTTTTTCTTCTGCATCTTCATGTTATTTTTTTCTCTGTTAATGCCAGTAATTGTAAGTTGTTTTTCGTATACAATAATAATAATTGGATTAGTATATTAATGTTTGTCGTGTTCGTTTCAGGATGGAGTTTATTTAGAATTGCTGTTGAAGTGTGAGGTTATTTTTTTGCTTTAATAATTGTTTTATTCAACTTTCAGAGGGAAAGATAGTGAAAATTACCCGGGGATCTATTCATTGCATTGTTCTTGGATTTTCATCTGCAATTATAACAGATGAAAACATCCGCAACGAGTTAAAGTATAAAGCTGTATGTACATCTATACTCTTGTGCTTCGAAGTTCATATCTTTTTCCTTTATGCAGCTAGAGAGTTGATATTGTTGGTTGTCACTGAATACTTGTTGTAGAAACATGGTGAGGGGGTATATGTTAGCAGATATCACAAGCGGCATGTGATAAAGGTTGGAGCTGTGATACGTTTTGTAGTCAAGAGGTGACATATTATTGTTTTTATTGTTATATTTTAGAGTAGCTTGATCTCTGTGAAACACATGGTCCTTTTCCTCTCTGGTACAATCTGCTCATCCCAATCACTTGCATGCACAAGTGTGACACACATAGAAACGGACTTTAAACTGATTTCATTAAGGTTTCTAAATTGAATTTGGATTGTCTTGCTCCTAGAAAGATACATGATCATTTAAGTAACTTTCATTATAACATTAATACCTAACCAGAAAAGATATCAATATGGAACTGAGAACAATCAATTGACTCTCAGTAATATATTTGTCTATGGGCATTTGTAGTGCTTCCACTTAATCATTGGGATGTTTATTATGGAGAGTTTTGTTTTGATTTTATTTCCTTGGAAGATTGTGTGTGGGATAGCTAGATAGTTTAGGACAACTGGTTGCTAAGTCAGGACCCTAGTTTAGTTCTCGCAGATTTTTTTTTTTAAAAAGAAATAAGAAGAGAGACTATAATGTGCAAAGCATTCTTTATAAACAGTCAAAACTTCTGTTTCAAGTATTAACATATCACATATGTGATTTGTGCTATATCTATGTACTTGGGTCATATTTTATCATTGCTCGAATTGCAAGAGGTTCACGATGGTAAACAGAATTATCATGTAACTTTTCTTTTGCGTTTGAATTTTAAATGCTTTATGACAAGACATGCATAGTTTACTCCTGTCCTCAGTCTAATAGACAAACTGAAAATTGTGGGAGGGAACATTTGACACTTTGGTGCTGGTGGATATTCCCATCAAGCTTGGTTTGTTTTTGTTTTATAATTTTGAAAAGTTGTTTTTCTTCCATGCCTTCAGTACTGGCTTTATGATACAAGTAATTCTTCCTCGGGCTTTGATAAATTGTCTGGGGTCTCAACATATCCATTTGAATCATGCTTCTCTTTCCTGTATTATGTAAAACTCACTGCTGCATGCTCCCCTTTCATAAATTGGGTTAATTGAGTAATTCTACTGAGACTTACACAGCATAAAGTAGATTTTAGTTGATTTGTAAAATATCCAGTGTACGTGACTTGATAAAGATATTTTAAGTGTTTGGATTTGGTTAATTTTTGCAGTTTGGATGAGGAAATACTGCACATTTCAGGATCCTTGATTCCAGCTAATACTGGAAGTGTCCATTGGCTGGATAAATACTTTGTTGATGCTGCAACTGACAGGTTTTTAACTGAACTTACTTCTCCAAACCTTGGATGAATTTGTTTTCAAATTTGTGAATTTTAACTTTTAGTTGACTTCCTGTCAGTAACAAGGAGGCAAAGACTGAGGAAGAAATCGAAATGCAAGAGCAGATTATTGTAGGCAGAGAGACATTGCCCTCTGTTAATGACCACAAAGTTAAGAAGTCGAAGAAACGTAGAAGAGAGGAAGATCAATGAAGGCTGGTGTTGCTTCTGGGTTGTTTGCCATACTCTTTGTTTCTTGTCTCTTTTTAGTCCCAACTCTGTGCTGTACAATACTACTCATTTTTTCTATCTATTTGTATCCGGGGGGTTGAATTGTTATATGCATACCTATCTATTCTTAATCCCAAGCATAATTGACATAGATCTCTCACCAAGGACTTCACTAGGGATGCAATTTTGATGTAAATACATGTATCATGTCTGAAGTATTTTAAATTTTTCTGTTCAAGATTCATGGATAAGTTCCTTTTAGAACTGGAATCCAAACTCCGCATTAATTTCTTTTTTTTGGACAATGCGTGATCACACGACTCAGTGAGCCAACACTAAATCTTTCACGCATCACTTTCACCGAAGGTTTGGATTATGGTGACCGACCTTGTTGCTGCATGGTCTTCTTCAACCAGTCTGGAAGGATTACTCAAAAGGTGCACCTTTGGTGATTCTCCATTATTTTGGTTTACAAACACACTGTAAACTACTGCTAGATGACCATGTGTCGAAAACCTAGGCCTCTGCACTCGAGATTTCGTCAATCTATTTTCTTAATTAATTACATAAAAGTTGGAGGGCATCTAGTGTTAGTTTGTCAATCATTTTTACGAGGATTTGGGTGATTGGAATCGCAGCTGCATCTGCATTTCGGCTCCCATAAAAACAACTACAGAAATTAGAAACAGGTCTGTATTGTTGGAAGCATGATCAGTTTTGGTATCATCATATGATTTGGGTTTCTTTCATTCAACATCCCATATTCGATTGTGGGCCCATCTGAATAAAGAACCAATTATGGGCCCATCTGAATAAAAGAACCAAATATCTCATATTTCAGCATATACTATATATATGTGTGAGGTGTAAGGCGAGAGAGATGAGAGAGAGGAGATGGGTTTTTTTTTTCCAGGTTGGTGAATGATGCTAACTTCCATCTAACTCCCATGTGAGAGTCGGCTTATTAAAATCGGAAGAATACAGAGAAGATCGTGACAAAATTTCCCGTTATAATCCGTTCTTGTAACGTGCTCTCTTAGCTAAACAAAAGTATAAAGTCTACGTCCTTCTTGTTGGTGAGAATGTACCATCTCTTCTTTCTTATGTGACCTTTAGCAGCCGAGTGCATGGTATTAGAAAAAGGATTTGGTTCACACCACCTAATTTGACATGCATTTTCTCTCTTTGAGATTTTGTGTATTTGGTATGGTTTTTATGGATACGAAAATGATATCAGTTATTACAAGGAAATAGCAGTCTGGTTTTGAAAAGATTCCCCCTTTACACGTGCAAAATTCTAAAACCCGAACCAACTCAAGAATTGGTTGAACCAGAAGTTGGATTGGTCTAAGTTTTGTAAGAAATCAAGGAACAATATTGACTTACCGTAAATCTATTGTGACCAGGGCTTCAAGGATGAGTTGATTCTAAATCGTTTTTCCATGTTAAGTTGCGTGTCAAATTATTATTTTTGAAAACGTAAAAAATATATATATATATTCAAACATCGATAATTTATTTTTTAGTAAAAATAAAATAAAATATGCAAGGATTTATTTGATTTAACATGATCGAATTGACATATCTAAAAGTTACATGGACAACTTAGAAAAAACATAATTTCAAAATAATATTTTTTTTAAAAATATTGGGATGTTAAAATATTAAATCGATTAGGATCAATCCAGGTTAAAATATGAGATTCACAGTCTCATGATTCAGGTTATGGGTCTGATTGACTTGACTCGAGTTATTTTCTTAATTGGTTTTTTTTTTTTTTTTTGAAATTGAGTTGATTGGAAATTAGAGTTCATAATTTGTTTTGATTTACTTTATAAGATGTTATTTGCATGACTTAGGTTGTCAAGTTAACCTAAGTTGATTTTGATTGTTTTTTTTTTAAATTAATTTATTTTTAATTTTATTCTACAATATTAGATTGATTAAGAATTGAGTCTCACAATATTTGTGTATTTATTTTACATAAGGTTATCACGGTTTCATGATCTAGACAATGATAAACTCACGGAAAGGAAGCATAAATAAATTATGAATTCTAATTCACAATCAAACTAATACTCAATTTTAAAAAAATATGGAAAAAATAACAAAAATTTGAGTCAACTAGCTAGCTAGCAAAACCTATTATCTAAGTTATGAGGCTATAATAATCTTATAAAAAATAAATTAAAATAAATCATCAAGTTTAATACCCGATACATTAAATGCCAAATAATGATAAAAAAAAAAGCTAATTTTTTTTTAAAGGTATTGTTTCAAATAACAACATATGAGGAGGGGAATTAACATAAAAAAAGACTCGACTAAGATATCTTTATAAAATACAAACCGAAGCAAATTATAAATTTTAGTTCATATTTGATCGCTTAATTTGGAACCCGTCGCTATATTAGCTTGAGAATTGAAAATCGACACCATTACTTTCCACTGTACGATTGTGCTTATTATATTTAAACAGAGGAGGCGTGCTATAGTCTTCTCGGTGATCAATGCTTCTAACTTTGCTCATACTATAAAATCATACAGGCTAGGCCAATAATTACTATCAACATCTTATTGCGACCTTAATTATTTACATTGTCAAGAAAGAATATTAAAAATCTGAAGTTGTATTGCATGGCCGGTCTTAATGGGGGTGTTGTTGGTTGCTGGTTACTTCTCTACTTATGTGGTTGGTTGTGATTTGAGCTGTCTTGGCCATTTATTGTCCTTATTTTAATTGTTTGTGTGGTACTGTCCTTTGCCTAGGGCATCAGTTTTCTGTTGTTTTTCCTTATAAATGTTTTTTTTTTTTTAGTTCTTATTTTTTGTTTATATCCTAGCCTGCCATCTTTTTAGTTGGATTGTAGGCGGATATTATTCTTCTTGTTTTGGTTTCTCCTTAGTTTGCTCCCCTTGTTTGACCTTCGGATTATGTTTTCTTGAGATGTCTGTTCTTTTTTAGATTTTTTTACTTTGTTGTTCGCAACTTATTTTATTCTTTGATCTTTTATATATATTTATATTTGATAAAAAAAAACATTTAAAAATATGAAGTAATTAAAAACTACAATTGTTAAGAATTTATTAGCACTTTGACTTCGACATCCAACCCCACTGTCCTCCACCCATAACCCATTGAAAAAGAGGTCTTTCACGTCTATCATTGTGTTCCCATTTCGATCGATGATTAAATCTGATATTAGTAGTGGTTGCTCCTCAAATTCATCATAATCATCATAATTGAGATGGGTATTAATTAATTTAGGGAGGAACTAAAAAATTACGTTCAAGGGGAGTGGGAGTTAGTACAATGTGAGTTGTATGGATGGAAATTCAAATATAATGGTAGAGCTATTGTAAAGGTCTAGCAATTAAGGCTGGAAAATAAAATATATGGTGACAGAAATATAAAAAAGGATGGTGGTTTTGAGGGTCTATTAGGGTTTATGAGAGAGCTATATATCAAGTATGATGGTTTTATTTAATAAAATTAAAAAAAAAAAGTGTGATGGTTTTCTTTTAAGAGTCAAGGTTATATAAAAAAAGGGGATAAATGTTGAATTGCTTGAAGGGTATATAGAGACTCACATATAAAAGATAGGGACTAGATTTGCTTTTTCTCGAGGAAAAAAAAAAACCCTACCAAAGCAAAATTAAAGCCCCCAAGGCACAAAATACGCCCACTGTCAAAATAAATTAATGTTTAAAATAGTCCATAATATCGTGTATCCATTTGTCTGGAGTAGTGCATCCATTTGATAACTCATTGACACGACTTTTAACCTGGGTAATATTTTAAATTAAATCAAAACGATGTTGTTAAAAAATATAACGTGGTTAATCTGGCAGATAAACATTATTAAATTTTAATTTAGTTTTAAAAAATTATTGAAAAACTTTTTAATTAACTCGAAATAATCGGTCCACTCCATGACTCAAATATACCTTACCGACTTAAAAAGTTTGCTTCTAGCATGCCCAACAATCAGTAGGTTTTGTGTCAATCAGGAGCGGTGTTTTAGAAGTTTAAGATTCTTATCATCAATCCACCGTCCAATAAATAGCACGAAAAAGCTGGAACAAGATACACTTTTGCTTTTATCGTGTGCGTGGACATAATAATAAAGACAAAAATCCAAGGAAGGAACGGTAATCTAAACCCATACAAGTGTTGAGGTTGGCCACGTAAGATTAGGTTTCGATTCTGTTAATGTATGGCACATGGGCTCTACAATAATATCAAGTGTACGTGGTCATGCACCTCCACCCGTACTGTCTGCTTCTTCGCTTGCATGGGAGTGTTTTACATTTAATGGGTTTATATCAAAAATAATTTTTAAAATTTAAAAAATATTATTCTTATATATTTTAATCAAAAGATATTTCAAAAAGTAACTATTACTATTACTATTTTTTCAAACACCCTCTTAAAAAAAATATTTTTTAGTATTTTGTCGAGTGCGAGAAGGACTGGTTTGGTTGGCAGATTACTTTTTGGATTCAAATCTTAAGATAAGAGAAAATCAATTCTTTCTTATAAATATGTGTCTGGTAATACTTGGTGAGTGTTTTTGAAAGTAGTTTTTGATTAAAATAAAATAAAATAAAATATTTTTATTTTTTATTTCTTACATCAACATGTTAAAATTATACAAAAACTAGAAAAAATATTAAATTAATATTTTTTTTAGACAAATAAAAAGCAAGTTAGACCACAAAAATAAACAGCCACTAAACAAATGTAAATATATATCCTTAATTAATTAATTAATTCGCATGTTAAAAAGTATAACATACTTTGTCTACTCCCTTGTGAGAAGTACCCAAAAAAACTCCGTAGTCTTGAAAAGAAAAGTAGCGTGGAACTAACATTAACAAGTAAATCGTGCCTTGGATTTGTGGCTTATACCTTACCTGTAAATCATGATTTTATTAATAAGTAGCCACAGAAGACGCACTAAATGAACCAAAATGACTAACCCTCAAAAAGTGAGTTTGATACTATAATAGTAATTGCTTTAAAAAAATTTTATTATAAAATATATCAAAATAAATTTATTTTTAACACCAATAAATCTAAAATTATTATAAAAACACTAGAACATTAACTTTCTTTGCAATAAATAAATAAATATAAAAATACTAGCTCAAAGCCTACTTCCCCGCATGCTAAACGCTTTCCCTTCCTTGAATGCTGAAGAGACACAACAGCAAAAGGTTTCTCGTCGCAGAAAAATTAGAATTATTGTGCCATTTCATTTATAAGGAAAAAAAAAATTGTTGATGCAGGAATTTTTCCATTATTATGTCTTAATCACGACGACACAGATCAATATACTTGGTGCTGATCATTATTATATCTTATCCATATATATAATATGGATAATTAATAAATTTATTAATACATGCTTAACATATATTTTATTGTGAAATATATTACAGCTATAAAATAAACTAAAAGAAAGAGGAAAAACAAAGATATACCTATCATAGTTTTCCTTACTGTTTTATTGTAGATTGCTACAAAACGATCTACAATAAATATATGGTGGTTTTTCATTATTCAAAGAGGGGCTGGAAATAATACGTGTTATAGATAAATCAAATATAATATACCATTTTTCAATGTGCTCACATGAAAAGTTATAGATAAATCAAATATATAACTATTTTCTTTTAAAATATCTAAGAATAGATATGCAAAAAGAAATAAAGACAAAAATAACTTTGAGAGATACTCTAGTCTCTTTAAGCACATGAGACTTATATATTTTTAAAGAGAAAAGGTTAAAATGTAAGCAATATATATTAACTCGTTCGGAAGTAAATTTTTTTTGATGAATTATCAAAATAACCATGAAGCCCAAGATGTTAAATTGAGAAATAGTTTTTATTTTTTGAAGAACTGATCAATTGAAGATATCATCAGTATTTTGGAAGGACTAATTTGCCATCTACTAGAAAACTTAACATTTTCTATTTATTATTTTCGTTATAGATGAGAAGGACTACGTACTAAAACAATCCTAAACTTATAAGATTAGACAATGTAGGGTCATTTTCATTCGTAATGTGATTGATTGCCATGCTTGGTCGATGGGATTAATTGCCACCCTTTAAAAATGAAGCTTATCTTGAGGGTCAACTGTATGCCTGCTGTCTTTTTGTGCCAACAAGATACAGCTAGCTCGCTGAAAGCAGCTGCGGGTAGAGAGAATTTCCCATATAATTATTTGGCAAATTAATATGAAAATAAATTTCTGTAAAAATTCTTATAAGTGGGTCTTGACTGTTTGTTTCTGAACGGACATGGAACTTCGGAAGCGATTCATCGTCCATCCACAAAATACCAACATGTTTCGTATATTACAAAATCCAAAGCAAGCAGGCAGGATAATATACAATCTGACAATTAATTGGTATAATAAACTTTTTTTTAGATACTAAGTAAATCTTTTGATGACCTAAATAAACGAGTAAATATTGGTTGTTCTATATTTTTATATAAGTGACGCACACTCTGAATCGAGTTCAAGACCTGCTATGCAGATCGTAAACTCTTCATCATCGCACCAAACCTCTTGAAACATGAATGAGAAACTCTCTATACTTAACAACTCAAGCATCCAAATATTAATGCATAACAAAGCACTAACTCAATAATCTAATGTCGGTCGTATCTACTCTTAGTTTGTCACATTAGCCTGTAATTTGTCTCCAGTTTGAACCGAAAGACAACCTCACGTTAATTTGCATTATCTCAATGCTCTGTACTTAACCATAACACGATGAGTATTAAAAAATACGAGATAAACTAATCAATAAAACTCATGTGTCAACCTCCCAATGATTTGTGCGTTTGATGTCCATGTAAAGTGTAAGGAAATTGCTGGAGAATATATTAAAATAATTTTTATTTTTTTATATTAATCTATCAAAACAATAAAAAAATGTATGTTTAAAACATATTCAAATACAATTTTAAAAGATAAAAACAAACACAAACGATGTCATCACATCTTTACATGCCAAAAGTTGGTGAATTAAAAAATCCAAAGTACAAACAAGATAAAGTTGCTGTTCTCAATTATAAAGTAATATGCAAGCTCTTAAAGTGCCTCTAAACTGGCTTAGCACGTACCAGCTAGATGAATGCCATGAAATTGACAGCCTATCTACAAGCAAAACAGTCGGTCTAAACACTAACTTTTTATTATTATCATTATCATTATTATTATTATTTTAATAGAAAAGGTATTAATTTAAAGGATAGCTTACGCGCATAAAATTATTTATTTTAGGTACAAATAAATTTTATTCTCCTAAAAATAAATTTTATGATTTTAGATAAACGGGTAAAATTCTAGTTATTATATATTCTTATAAGAGATGCATGCTCTAATTTGAACTCGAGATTTATTATACAAATCGTAAACTCTCTGCATCGCACTACGTCATTTAAAAACCACATAGAACTAAATTGCTACACCCCCAAACAAAACTTATATCATGTTGTCCGTAATTATCAATAATAGTAGACAGCGGAAATCAAAATACAAACCACGAAGAAAACATCTCTTAAATTCTATATACTTTACCAACGTCTAAGGATACAATAGCTGAAAACATAGAGAACATATTTTTTATTTTAAAAATTAATTTTAAGATTGTCACAAATTTTTTTACGTTTGTTATTTTTATCTTAAATCACCAATCATACAAAACCTTAATTTATGTTTGCCTTACTCCCTAATATTACAGCAAGAGAATTAGAAAAATGTAGTCGCTGATTTGACTCTCCATGTTCACGCATGCAATTGCAAACGACAATGGTAGCGTACAAGCCTTGTTTTATGAAAGAGATATTTTTGGGTAATTCAAGCTAGAAATATTTTAAAAGCTTAAGAAATCATAAATTTCACGCATCAAGGAAGCCCACAATGTTTGACACTTGTTGTATAATGCATTCATATAGATGTACCCATTCAAACATAGAACAACGACTTTAATCTGAAACTTAATCCAATTATTTCTGGGTGAAGATAGATGTAAAAAATATCAATTAATTAATTTGATGTGTTGATCTGATCACAATTGTATTAAATTTTTAATTTTTTTTAGCAGATACTTTTATTTTATTTTAAAAAAAAAAGATTTTATTTAGAGAAATTTAGATTTAAATATTCAATTTATAACCCGAGTAGTGAAACGGGCTAGTTTTAATTAATATATCATTAAAAAAATAATCTAGTCTAATCTTGCCGTATGGAAAATAATATAAAAATATGTGAAGCTTGGAATTAAAAGAAATAAAATCCCAAAAGTTGATGTGAAAGGGTAATACACAAATAAATAAACAGTAGTCTTTTTCATGACAAAACGACAGTCCGTACGAGGAGGAGACAGCTAGTATAGGGTCCGTGAAGCCCGTGATACAGCCCAGTACAGCTAAGCGGCTACGAACCTTAAAAAGCGACTGTCCACTCTCCACAACTATCTCTCTCACTTCTAATTTCTTCGTGTCCTAAATTATGTTTTTATTGGCCTATTTTATTATTTTGTGGGTCCTATATTATTTAACCCCTCTCCCGGCGGTTGATTCTAAGGCTGGAAGAGGATGCCATGTCAGGCTTCTGACAACGACGTGGGATAACGGTATTCCTTGAATACTGTACTTCCATGAAGGATTGTGCCATGTCATCAATCTTCAATGGGACCCATCATCATGCCTGTGTTCCAGAAATAAAATGGGAAAATTTTAAATGAAGAAAGCAATATAATTATAAATGCAAAATCATTTATATATTTCTTTGGGAAATCAAAGTGTTTTATATATTTTTTCTCTTTCTGATTTTCTTGGATATGTATTATATCACCAGTTCCATCAATAATTAACGAAGTGTATTTTATTGTTAAGATGTTGGTTATATCCTAATTTTTGTTTTCATCACTATTATTATATAAGTTATTATTGAACATTACTAATATAATGATTTTTGCCAATAATTCCGTGGTATATAAATCATGATTTAAAAAAATAAGTTAATGTGTAAATAAATGGCAGGATGCTAAAAAAAGGGGCAACATGATGATTAGGAAGAGAGGTGCTTTGGCATTTTGTTTTGGGATTATAAAGAAAGTGAAAGATGGGGTATCCTTGCACATGGAGCATGCAAGGAAGGGAGAGCTACGTATTATTTTAAAGAAATATTTTTTAGGAGGCAAAAGCATCTTCGAACCTCAACCACCAGCTATGGCGAGGGAACCTTTTTGCTCCAGCTTTGCATGTGGTGGGTTTCCAGTTTCATATTTTCTACTTCGTGCGCTAAAAGCATCCCCCGCAGACAAAGCATCAACTCTCTCTCTCTCTTTTATTTATTTCTCTCTCAACCCTCTTTTTGCCTCAGATTTGTACCAGCTACAACTGCTATTGACCAAACATTACATTGGTTTATCTTCTGGTCTGTGGTTTTTTTCTCTTTTCAATGAGGATTAAGTGAACCTACGATGGTAGTTTGCCGCACGAAGATTCAAGATGTTCCAACCTAGGAGGGTAATAATTGCATCTAGATAGCTTAGGATCGAGTTGAAAGCACAAGCTAGGTTGCATGATGGTCATTTAATTATAGTTTTAGAAATATTTAGATAATTAATGCATATATAACATGGTTTTTCCCGGATATCATGAAAGTTTTCTTTTGAAACCTATAAAACTTTTTTTTTCAGACCATGAGAGCAGAAACTTGTACAGTACCAAGTACATCCTAAGTAGGAGGTGACAAATGGCGTACGTAGTCTTGAAATGGAACCACCATTCATCGTATACCTACTTTGGATTTAGCAATTAGCCGAATAGTGTTCCCCTAACAAAGCACTGATCCGGGCTCTACTGCGAGACTGGACAAAGCTCATGATCCAAATTTTTATTTTTTAGTCTGCGTTTGGTGTATGGTTGTCACCAAGAAATATGGCTGGTGATAAAGAGATGTGATTTGGTGGTAAATAACTTAAGATATATTTTATAGGTTTTGGGTTCGAATTAAAATATATTTAACCTGTAAAATTCTAAAACAATTTATGTTTTACTTGTTTAACTTGAAACTTGAAATCGTGAAAATTAAAATTTTCTCGAATAAAAAAAAAAATTTAGAAAAAATTTAGTATTTGGTTGGTGTCAAAGTTTTCAAAGTCTTGACCAGAGCTTCGAAATTACCAACGACTCTCGGCACCCAGACTACTGAACGTATTTACAGCAGCCAGGATGCAGATGTACCGCCACAAATTTAGTAGATTCTTTTAACTTTCCCTTATTCTATCAGCGGCAATATTGATGATACAGTGTATATAAAGGAAAATACGAGATTGTTTAGTGCTGTAGTAGTACCGGTTGTTTTGAGAGATTTTGTTTTTTGTTTAAAGATAAATATTTTAAAAAAAATATTTTGGATATTACTATATTATAAAAAAATAAGTTTTTTAATTTAAAATAAAAAACAATACTGCAAAAACAAACTAAATCTAAATCAGCCGCCAAGTTTGGCCAGCCAATCATCACTGCTACATTTAAAATATTAAGTGTTTTTTTATGATCAAGACAGAGGAAAACAGAAAGCATGGAAAACAAATTTAATGAAAAGCGTTAATTATAATTTCTTGGCATATATTCGTTATGAGTTGTTTTTACTTGAAGATCATATCACGAGTTTCAATTTAATCTAATAAAGATGAAAATTGAATGTTGTTTTTGAGAGATGTAAAAGTGCAAGAAAAAAAAAATCTTTCAAACTAAATCACCCCTCTTTAAGGTCCTTCATTTAAAATAAATAAATAAATATGGCTGTAAAAAATATATCTCCCCAACACTAGTTATATGAACATTTTTAAGCATTTTTCTCCTTACTTTTACATCTCACCAAAACAATTATTCAATTTGTATCTTAGATTAGATTAAAACTCATGATACGAGATTAAGTGAAAACAACTTGTAACAAATATATTCAATAAATTACAATTAAGCCCTTAATTTTCCAAAAAAACAAGTGTGTGGTCGTTATAAAAGCTTTTGTAAATATGGTTTTTAAAAAAAATATATAAATTATAATTTTTATAAATAATATTTTAAGATTTAATGTTTTCAAAGTAACCCCCATCAAATTGTAGTGCGTTGCAGCAAGCACTCCTTTAATAAATCAATTATGCTAAACAAACACGACCTAGAATATTTTAAAACTTGAATTAGAGTAAAATGCAGTTTCAATACACCAAAACGTACAGTTAAGTTGGTTGGAACAACAGGAGGCACGGCCGGGTAATTATCTCAAAACCAAAGGGCACTTTCAAACTCCACTCTCTATAAAAACCTTCTCCCTCCCATTATCCAAGACCCTAAAAACCTCTCTCGCCTTCAAAAACTAAAGACTCGCAGAAACAACTCAGAGCTCACCAAACGACCGTATTCTCCTCCTGGTTTCCATCAAAATCTATTTTTACTCGGAAAATGTCAGCCGGGCAAGCAAAATGCGCCAAAATCCGCCACATAGTGAGGCTCCGACAAATGCTAAGACATTGGCGCAACAAGGCACGTATGTCAGCCAATCGCATACCATCAGACGTTCCAGCAGGACATGTGGCAGTCTGTGTAGGGACTACTTGCAGGAGATTTGTGGTGCGAGCGACGTACCTGAACCACCCGATCTTCAAGAAGCTCCTGGTACAAGCCGAGGAGGAGTTAGGCTTCTCTAACCAAGGCCCATTAGCGATCCCATGCGACGAGGCCGTTTTTGAGGAAGTGCTTCGATACATTTCACGGTCTGAGAATGGAAAATCCGGCCGGTTTATGAATCTTGAGGATTTGCAGAGATACTGCCACGTTGGTGTTAAAAACGCTAAGCTTGATTTTTGGACCGATTCAAGACCCTTGCTTCATGCTGACAAGACATTCTGGTAAGGTGAAAAGAAGGGCAAGCCAAGAAAAAAATAAAGAGAGAAGAGAACCTCTGATTCTGACCCGGGGTTGGCTCAGTCCGAGTCAGGGGAGTTTTCCACCGTAAATTTGGAAATAGAATATAGTTGCCGAGTTAAAAACTCAATTTGATTCGTAAGGTCTTAATGATTTGTTGGGGTTTGCTTACGTATGTACAAAGAGGTGAATTTGCTGGGTTTTTTTTTTTAGAAATTACTGGACTGGTTTGAGAGTTGCCGAGTCAAACTCCGGAGAATGCAAGGAGACGGCAAGATGGGGTGGGTGAGTTAACCACCGAGTCGTCCCGGGTTCTGAATCGGAGAGAAAGAAAAATACTGAAGACGCTTGAAATGTTCGACAATGAGACGGGGAAAAGAAGTGATTATTGACTGGGGCACTTTTGTAAATTCCGTTATTTATTGATCGATTAATGAAAAAACATCGTAGAGATAAAGTTTATCAATGTCAACATCATATATTAATCTTCACAATAATGGAACTATTAATTTCATTTCTTTTTAATTGATGCACCGAGAAAAAATTATAAAAAGTATTTAGTTGAAGACGTGGTGAGGATGTCTCGTATACAATTTTATAATGAATTTTTTATTTAAAAAGAAAAAGAAAAAAGAATACATGTTTTTTTTTATATTATTTTTCATGTCTTTTCTATCATGAGATAACAATTAAATTTTGGGTTGCTAATGACTATAATTAACTAATTAAAACTTACTAGTGAAAATTTCCTTGCTTAAATAAAAACTCAAGCTTTTTATTAAATAAGTAAAAATATTGATTAAAAAAAAAAGGTTTGAATGTCTGGGTATTTATTTTTTGTGCAAAGGGTTTGTCAATCATGGTGGGCAACTGTCGTGGGAGTAATAATTGGCATCAAGCCACGTGAAAGAAAATGCACCATTGGCTTTGTTTCACCTGATTCAACTTTGTCTTTATTACTCTTTAAATTATTGTCCTTGACTTCTTGCGGGAATGACATGTTTTGTCTTGTATTTTAGAAGTGTTTTTGAAAAAAAAAATATATATTTTATATTTTAAAATTATTTTCAATCTTAAATATCAAAAATAAAAAAATATTATTTTAATATATTTTTAAATAAAAACTATTTTAAAAAACAATTTCAATTAAACTATCCAGCACAAGAAAGAAGATAATGTCCGCAGCCATGAGACAAAACTCGAAAACATTAGCCAAACATTACTTGACTGGATTGTAAAAGGTAATGTTGTTGAGTCTCGTTTCAAAACTACTTTCTAATTTATTTTTATATTTTTGTAAGGGAGGTGAGAGTTTTACTAATATTAAAAAATGATACATACATTGCGCGAACAATTGCTAGGAAGAACTCAAGAACATTATAGTAACATAATTCAGTTGTTTATTTTATTTTTCATTTTGTTTCGTATCATTACTTTCTTAATAATCAGTTGCTGTGTTTTGAAACAAGGTATATTTATTTATTATCCAAACTCGCTGTCTTAGTATATTTCATAACCAAGGAAAGATAATCAAGGAAAATGCTAAACCACTGTGCTGCCAGACACTTATAAATGATTTTACTTGTAATGACAAAGAATTTATGATGTATATATTAAATCTTGAATTCAAATCAAAATATATATTTTTATAAAAAACTAAAATAATTAAAGATTTAATTATTTATCTGAACTCACAAAATATACTTTTCAGATAATAAAATTTACTCTCATAAAAAAAAATGACTGCCCACTGTTAGATCTCTGACTGTCTTCTTCCTTTCAATAATGGGCAAATGCAAAGAACCAAGAGGCCTCGGCTCCTCCTCCAACACAGCCCATATGGCTCTGGTTAAAATATTAGAGGGATCTATGTTTTTAATCCATTAAAAAAAAATATTTTTAAAAAATTATATTTTATATCCGCACATTAAAATAATATAAAAATAATTAATAAAAAAAATATCAAATTTGTTCAAAAACCATTATTTAAGTACTTCCAAACACCCCTTGAACAGGACCATCAGGGCGGTGTTGTGGTCGAAAGCATTAAATTAATTGCAGGTTAGCATTGTTTTCCCTGTTACATGTTCTGCAGAGCATCACCCAATTCGAGTCATCTACACCAAACCGAACCACCACATGCAGTGGGCAATTTCTACTTGTAGTGTTCAGACCCTACAAAGTTGCGGTTATTAGACAATGTTTTCAAAAAAAAAATTAAATTTGTTTTGTTTTGCTTTAAATTATATTTTTTATATCTTTTCAAATTGTTTTAACATATCAATATAAAAAACAAAATATCTTCCAAACGCCAAGGATCTTCAAGGGATGCTCTATAGTACTCGAAGAAGTAGAAACAGAAGTAGTGGGGAGCCGTCACTTTCTTGGAGTGTTTTCAAGAGAGAAAATGGAGGTCAATCTGTAGTATAAATGGGCTTGGTTTTATCGCTTTAGAGCCTGTTTGGCATGGCGTTTTAACTGCCGTGCCGCAGAAATTTAAATTTTTTTTATTTTAAATAAATATATTTTGGTATTTTTAGATCATTTTGATGTGCTGATATTAAAAATAATTTTTAAAAAATAAAAAAAATATTATTTTAATATATCCCAGCATAAAAATCACTTTAAAAAACTATCGCAACCGTCCTCCCAAACAGGTCTTTAATGGGATCAGGGTTCCAGCTATAACACTGTCTATGGGATCAGGGTTCCAGCTATAACACTGTCTCTAGTGATTATAGAATCTGATTAGGGTAGATTTTCTTTCATCTGAGTGTGCTGAAAGTGAGATGATTTCACATGGCTGGCTCACGTGATAATCACCACGTGTCAGGTAGATATTCGATGACGACATGTCCTGCATGAAAAAGAAGAGGATTATTTGTGTCTCTGTTCAGCTTAAAATGATTAAAAGACAGAAATCTGGAGTGAAGACAAAATTCCTCAATCCCACTTATACGAACACTGTTTTCTTTTCTTTTTCTTCCATGTACATATTGAAACTCCAAATAATTTCGCGGGTTGAATTATGAGATTAAAGTGAATTTTAATTAGTTATTGCGTTTTGAATATCATTATATCTAGGTTTTCAATTTATAATTATTATAGTTTTTTTTCTGGTGTATATCACTAAGTTGAATGATTAACTGGGCCTTTCCTTGTGCCGAAAACAAGATTCGACAGGGCCCAATATAAACATCAGCTGGGCTTATTTTTCTGGTGCTCGAGATTGTACAATAATATGGGCTTAAAGTAGGCCCACAACCAAAGCATCCAAGGTCCTGGCTAGAAAAAAAAATAACGCCTACTCACTAATCTGTGGCAAGCATTTTTCCATTCTTCTATTTCACAAAATCTTGAAAGCCCATTCCTCAGTTGAGCCTGCTCCAGTCAGGAAATTCGATATTCGAAGCTTCAAGGTGGGCCTAATTGTGGGGTCGGGGATGGTGTCGGCAGTAGCATTGAGCAAGATAACCCCATTATTGAATTGATAGTTGAGGAGTGATATTGAACAGTTATGGTTAAGATTATTTTTAAATATTTTTTTGTTTAGAAATTTATTAAAATAATATTTTTTATTTTTAGAAAAATATTTTTGATATTATCATATTAAAATGATTTAAAAATATCATTTTTTTAAATTTATAGTAAAAAATAAAAATAAAAAATTTATAATTTTCTTACTAATATTTTTGAAGCGCAGTGTAAAATACCCAATTTTTCAAGGTTTTTCCCCTTACTTTAGCAAACACTGGGCAGTCAGAATGTATTAAAAACTTTGCGTGTTGTTGGGGATCTAAGGTGAATAGACAACAAATCCTTTTTCCCACTACGAAATACAATTTATTAGCCAGAGAAACTCGACGGGGCAGTGGGGACTTGAGCTGTGAAATTAGCTAAGATCTAGACCTGATGCTGCTGATAGAAACGTCTATTGAACACATCCAGTGGGGACTACACAGAGACAAAATATGCATCCATTAAATAAATGAAGACACCTTTCTTCATAAATTTTCCTGGAAAAAAGTTTTCTTGTTGTTGTCATTAGCATTACACAGCAGCCCACAAGATTCATAAAAAACAATTTAAGTCAATAACAACCATGATTTTAGTTACTGTATATGATTCCTGAGCTCTGGCTCGAGCTTGCCATGGATGATGTGATGATTGTCCGTACATTTATAAGAACAGGATTTTCTTACATCATTTTTTAGGACATCAGCTGCCAGATCTCCAACTAAAGTAGGTAAAGACAAAGAGTAGTTACTGTAGTGTTGTTGAGAAAAACTTTATGCTGTTTTCGAGATCATCATGAATCTGGGATCATGTTGCTTGACGAATCGGTATCCTTTTTTTTCTCCTCCTGGCTTGTTAATTGGGCTGGAAAACTAGGGCTAGTTCCCCTTACACACCAAAAGGAGGATTAAAAATTAACCAGTATCTCTTGGCCATAATGAGAAAGATCAATTAAAGTGAAAGGCAACCATTATAAAATGTTTTCTTTTTCACCTCTCTTTTTTTCTTTGCTCTTGATCAATAAATGAATGCTAAAATATGAATGATTAGTTGATTACAATCTACTCTCTAAATGACACAATACCAGGAGATGTTATAAAATTAAGATTTAGTTTGCCATATATATAGGCATGTTTTTAGATGATTGAGACTGTTTTTTAAAATATTTCTTGTTTATAAATATATTACTGTTATGAAAAATGCTGACTCCAATTTACTCTACACATTAATGTGTGTATTTCCTTAAGGAAAAATCTTAAAATGGCAGTAAAACATCGCTATTTTATTTACTACTTTATTCAAGCAACAATTTTCAGGTTTTTAGAGAGAAAAAGGAAACAAAACGAGAAATGAAGTGATAGCAGTGAAAGAAGCCTACGCTTGGTGCTAAAAAGGGAAAGTCAGGAAGAGCACGCTGGCTACTAATATCCTTCATGTCACAATGGGCCCTCGTTGAAACACAGTTAGCAGGGGTGATAAAAAACCATAAAACCGATTAAACTGGAAAAAAGAAGAAGAGAAAAACTAAATTATTAGACAAAAAACTGATTTAATTAGAATATTTTTAAAATATCTAGTTTGATATAGATTTTTTAAGGTTAAAACTGATGAACCGAACGGAACAGTTCAAATTAAAAAAATATTATAAAAAAACTTTTTATTTTCTAATTTGGTTCAAATTTTTTAATTTGATTCCATGTTAGTAAAATAAAACAAGGAAAAGACTTGGTACTGGAACCAAAATCAGACGGTCTAAACTAATTTCAATTATTTTTTTTAATCATAGTTTTAATTTGATTGTTTCTATAAAAACACCGAACAAAAGATAACCTCTCACTGTTATCATCTATGCCATCAACGAGGAGCTGGGTCCTGAGCTATCATGTCTGGTTACCATCAAATCACTGTCACCTTAAAACACAAACAAAAATAAATAAATAATCTCAGGCCCTCCTTGGATTTTCTTTTTTCATGATCATGGATTTGTCAAGGTAGGTTTCATTTGCCAAGACTGTCCCTTTTTGGTAGAATGTAGGAAAAAAATCTTGGATTTTCTTATAAATTAGTTTAAACTATTTTTTTGTATTTATATCTATTTTAAATTGATTTTTAACTTAAAGTAAGAGGTTACGCCACTTATTTTTTATTATTTTTTTAATAAAAAACAGTTTTTTATTAAATATAGTTTTAATTAAATTATTTTTGCTGTAAAACGTTTATGAAAATAACTTATTACGACACGAAATAATAAAAAAAATATCATATTTAACAGAATATAATTACTCATGCAATAAAATATAAATATTTCGTCATCCCTGACCTCTCAAAGTAAAAAGGAAAATTGCATCCTTTTCTTTATTTCTGGTGGCATGAAGAGCAAAACGTGGCACAATATAATGTGAACACGTAACATAAGACAACAAGAAGCTAATAAGATGATGATGATGACCAGCATCTGGCCCTGACTAGGGAAAGGAAACGAAATGGAGGAGAAGTACCGATGCAGATCAGAATCCAATGAAAAAAAGACTCTCCACTGTGCAATTGAAGATTATAAAGGTGCACAGGAGATGGCGTGGAGATGTGGGCCCTTGAATGGTATAATTTGGTTCCATTTTCTTCTATTCCACCCTGTAAGAATTCTTTCGTGCCCACAAAGATATTATATGCAGCTCCATGTTACTCATCATTCTCGTCCACGACGGGCTGCCCTTTTTGGATACGATGGAAGTTTGTGTCACCACCCATTGATCTTGTCTGGTCGAGTTCATGTGAGGAACATCTTCGTGGTAGAGCTGGCTAGCGGTGGCTTTTCTCACTTTGATCTTTGTCCTTCCTTCTATTACTTACTATTTTTAAAATATAATTGCAGTTATTTTTTAAAGTAATTTTTATTTTAAATGATATTATTAAAGAAAAATATAAATTATATTATGAAATTTTATTTAACAAATTAAATTTTTAGGTGAGATGATTCTTTAACATGATATCAGAGTCTTATTGACCTAGCGGTCACGAGTTCGAATATCACCACCTCTATTCTATTTTATAAAAATCAAGCACAAGATAATGTGGACCTGTACAAGTTTCAAGCTCAAAGGGTTTTCACTTGAGAAAGTATGTTAGGAAATAATATAAATCATATTATAGAACCTTACCGAACAACTTAAACTTCTAGGTGAGATGATTTTTTAACAAATGTTTTTTTTTAAAAAAATAATTTTACACCAACATATAAAAATAATTTAAAAACAAAAAAAATTAATTTTAAAAAAAATATTTTTAAAATACAATATAAAAATAACAACCCAACTACAGCATCAATTGTCACTTGTCAGGGACCTTTAGGCCTAGTCATACCAGGCTCTAATTCAAACCAGCCGTCCTTTATGTATACACGAGGAGAAAAAATATTTAGTCCGGAAGATCTGGGCTCTTTTGTTTTCTTTCTTTCTTTCTCTTCGGCCGAAATGGAAAAGGGGGGTAATTGCAAATCGATGACAGCTTTTAACAATATCGATATCTTCGAAAAATAACATCGAGATCGAATCGAATCGTTTCGAAAATTCTGTCCCCTTTTATCTGCAAAACTGGAAGGTTTAGAACTGTTTTACACCTTTTCACAAACACATGAAAGCTAGTTTGTTCTTGTTCTGTGGTTTGGTGTTGTGTTGCCAGAAATGATTTTGATTGCCTATAATTTCAGAAGCTATTTAGTTTTTATGGTTTTAATTTGTTTTTCATCTTAAATCAGGTTAAGAAAATTACAAATTACAATTTTCTAATTTTATCTCTTCAAACAACAAACAAAAAAACTATTACAACACAGATCACACACTGAAATATAGAACACAAATAGACAACCTCTGCCACCTGTTAACTTGTCCAGTCTAAAGGTCCCTCCCTGCGTTGTAAAGGGATGCTATCACTCTAGCTGGCAATGTCGATTTTTTTTCTTCATAAACAGGTGCTCTTGAAGATTTACGAGGGGCCACTTGTTTTCTTTCCTCTCCTTTTCTCCCTGCCGTTCGAATATACTTTGAGAAATAACAAAAACTTGCTTGACAGTCCAAATTTATTTTTAAAACCGTGAATTATTTCTCTATCAGGTCTCGAACCAACATTTTCGATCGAGCCCCTCTACTGCGTGTTGATGTTTTTTCCTGTCAGAATCCTAGAAGTTCTCGCTCCATGCAATAATAAAAACAGAACCTTACATCTTCTGCTGAAATTTATTTTGATTTTATTTAGAGAGAGTCAAATCACTGAAGGTCAGGATTAGATCGAATAAAACAAACATGCTGGGATTTAATCGAGATTAATCCCAGATTTTTTTTTTTGGCCTGGGTGGTTATCATTAACTCCTTTCAAATTATTAAATACTTAATTAAAGAGTATTCACATGATTTATGACTATAATATGATGGCAATTTAGGATATTTAACACTAGAAAACATGTTCTTTAAAATACGAGCACCGATCATTAAATTTGTTGTTGCTAGAAAATGACGTGGTGACTTGTACCTCATACGGGCTGGAGCTAGCAAGGGTGGGTCAGACCAGCGACAGCCATACGGGCATGACAAGACTACACTTGTCCATACGTACGCAAGATTCAGGTATGTGAATGAGAACCGTGTCTTTCGGTTTCTATAATGGAAAAGGTTAGCAAATTATTATCGGATTATTTTGATAGTTGGTGTCTTTATGCTTATTTAAATCAGGTAGTTAGCTTGTAATTTTTGCCCCGTGACATAAGGTGAATGTCCATTGGCAGTGCAATTCGAAGTCGTAGGACTGGAGCTCTGTTGTGATGTATTGAAATTCAATTTAAATATACACTAGCAATGGATTGGGCAAATACAACCCAAGTGCCTCACTTTGAGATAATTGGTTTGTTTTTCTGTTTAAAATTATTTTTGATCGGCGTTTTAAAAATAAATCGGATTTAAAATGATATTAAGTTATTTTTTCAGTTTTTTACAGTTTTGATGAGATTATTTAAAAAATAATAATTTAAATTCGATGTAAGCCGATGCTGGATGGCGCTTGTATTGGATTGAGTGATAAAAAGCAAGTCTTCTTACCAAATTAAGGTAGGACATTGTTTCACGAGCTTGACGTGGCAAACAGAGACTCCACATCAATTCTTATTTATGTGGAAGAAAAGGCCAGGCCAGGTAGGGAAATATCACTGCACGCACGAGATGATTGCATTAAAAATGCAGTCGGCGTTGGCTCGAGTGGCCAGGATTCTTTCTGATACTAAAAATTGCAATTTCCTGAGAAATATTTGGGTGCCGGAGGTTGGCTTAAAATATAATTAGAGAAGGGATTTTACCTCTGTTGACATGGTTGCTACCATTAACTAGCACAACCTAATCGACGATTTGAATTATAGATTTAGTGAGTTAATTTTTATATAATTTAAAATTTATTAATTCGATAAAAATAATTATGTAATATAAAATATAGTCCAAATAGATTTAATATCATAGGATTGACTAATTAAATCGATTTGGATTTTGCACCGAAGACGGTTTTCTAAACTATGGTTGTAGAGAAACATTTAATTATATATACATTGTAAAGATACTTTTATATAAATCATACTCAAATGTTTTAAATTTTATTTTATATCTTGTAGTTTTGGTCTAAAAAGTCAAGAGAATGGTTTCTAAAATTTACCAAATATTTTTACATTGTCTCTACTCTGGAGAGAGAAAATAAATTAAAACCTAAACAAAAGTATTACGAGGTTTGTCCCCGGATAACAGGATAGGATATAGAAGGTCTTGTGAGAATTCTGGAGTCTAAAATGGTAAACCGGATTTTAATTTAGGATGTTTGGGTACAAAGCATGAATTTTAATTTAGGATGTTTGGGTACAAAGCATGATGTGTTTTTGTTTATGTTGGGTTTCTCGGTGCCATTTGAGCAGAAGGCTTGGTTACCGTTAGTTTAGGAATGTTGTTGAATTTATTTTTAAAATTATTTTTTATTTATAAATATATTAAAATATTTTTTTTGTATTTTTTAAAAATTATTTTTTATATTATCATATTAAAAGAATTTAAAAACACTTGAAAAAATTAATTTAAAATACATACTCTGTTTGTCGATATCGGCAGGGGAAGTATTCTTCTTCTTCTTCTTCTTCTTCTTCTCTCTGCCGACGCTTGTCGCTTTCGATAATCAAGGACATGGGTTTTATGGAACGTGTGTGGGTGTAGGACCACGTGTTCTTTTTTGGCCTTTTAACTGCCATTGGATTCTGTTCCCTAAGCGCTTTCCTCTCTCCTCCTGTATTTTTATATTAAAAATATATTAAAATAATATCTTTAATATTAGCATATTATAATAATTTAAAATTAAAAAATATAGCTGCATAATGAGAACGAATATTTGCTTGAAATTGTATTAAAAATTGTTTAAGAGTATTTCTTATTTTTTAAAAATAATTTTTAATATTAGAAAATATAAATAAATAAATTTAAACCATGATATTTAATAATTGTTTGACATTGTATTTCAGTTATTTTAATATATTGATATTAAAAAAATATTTTTTTTTAAATAAATAAATCTAGTATATTTTTAAATAAAAAAATATTTTAAAAAATAATATCAAACCTACTCTAGTCTTGTACCTGCGAGTAGTGCATCAGTTGGAGAGGGTTCTGGCTGCCTTTAACGGCCATTTTCATCTTGTACGCGCCGTTCGTTGGCGTCATGGAAATTTATGACGGGGTTTGGTTATCTTAATAATATAATAAGAAACTCATCTAATTTTATAAAATGCATTAAATTAAAAGGTACGACTACGAGGGGGGATAGTCATGCCAGCTATGCCAATAAGGCTATAACTACTCCGTTAGGGACCGGCGTGTGGTCGCGTACACTAGTAGTATGCGTGGCGGAGGTGGAGATGGGACCTGGGTAATAAAAAACACAGATGAATTGATAATGGTTTTTTATGTTTTTCTTTTTTCTTTTTTAACAGTTTGTTAGCTGTAAATTAAATTTTATAATATATTTTTTAGAAAAAATTATCTTAATTATATAATTAGAGTTTAACAAATTATCCCATGTGGACCTAACTTATTTTTATTATTTAATATTGGATCGAGTTAAATTTATATTTAAATTTAATAAATAAAATATTTTCAATAGAACTATTAAGTATTATGAGTAGCAAATTTACCTAAAATAATTTAATCTAATCTAATATGTTGTTATTTTTGTATTTTTTATAAGTCATTGTTTTTAATTTTTTGAGTCAAATTATATTTTTATTAACTGTCTGAATTATTTTAAAGCTTTCCAAGTCAAACTCATATGATTTAAATTATGTTAAGAAACACATTATTAATATCCAAATATTTTTCTACATTAAAAAATAAATTCACCTGACAGAGAGCACATGCAATAATCTAGTAACTACCTATTTAACGAGGTTTCTTCTCCATCAAAAACGGGATAAAGGCACGTCTATGCGCAAAAGAAAAACCATTATTAAATCTCTCAGGCTCAAATACCAGGGTCGATCGTGTACATTTTCTTTCACTGCCCATGTTTCGACCACACGTATAACTCATGACAATTCAACGCGCGTGTGGTAATATGGTGTCAAAAGATATTTTACATAGTGTTTTAAATTAATGATGTGAAAAGCTATTTTATATAGTTCTTAATTTTTTTAATTTAATATTAACAGATTAAGATTATTAAAAAAACTTTTAAAAATCAGAATAAACCCCCCATAAGAAAAATCCAATTAACATGTAGATCTCAATATTGATTAATTGCACTTTCTTTTCTCTTAAGATACACATGTATACGGATTGCAATTTTTAAATATATATATATATATATATATATATATATTATTAAAAAAGTTATTTATTATACCAGCACATTAAAATGATTAAAACACACAAAAAATATTTTTTTTTTAAAAAGGAGCATGATTATACCATAAAAACAAACATGTTTTTAGTATTTATTTGAGAATATGATTGATGTTATTTTTAAAAATATTTTTCATTTAAAAATACATGAAAATGATATAAAAATATTTTTTTTAATTTAAAATAAAATAAAAATTAATTTTTTTAAAATATTTTTGAAATACAATCACATACTGTTTAATCTCCTCTCTAACAGTGATTTACAACCTCAATTCCCAGCTCCCTACTCCACATCGAACTATCTTTTCTTGAATCTGCCAACAAAAACGACGGTATAACGTTAGAATCATCTCACAGACCGAAGCTAGCTAATGGAGGTCGAGATTTCTGCACACTGTAGATAAAATAATGGCCTTTAACCATTTATAAACGAGTCTCTCGAGGTGTATGATAATTTGTTTTACCAATAAAGCATGTCAAGTTCACCTTTCCTTTTGAAATAAGTGCAGACAATTAAGGTGAAAGGACACCCATTATTGAGAACTTGCCATTCAAGGCACTCGACATCTCGAATAGCCTTGTCCTTTGCGTGTTCAAGGAGGTTCGCGTGAAAAAGATGTGGCCAAATTCATAGCATGGCTCATTCTCCTGTATAAATATGTCAAATCAGTCCTTATACTTTTAACTTTGATATACAGATCCTTGCATCTTCGATTTTCAGCCATCCATGATCAGCCGTTCTCTCATGCCGAGTGCAACGTGTACAATAATACATGGGGGATAAAGAGATCGATCAAATGCGATTAAATTAAGATAGTGAATTTTTTTGTAAAATTGTTTTTAATAAAAAAAAACTTATCAGAGCTGATCTAAATTTGTCTTTTGATTTAATACCTTGAAGTATAAATCAAGTAAATATCTCAAACCGGAACGGTCTATTATCATGTACATGTTTGAGATTGTCATGTAAAATACTTTTTAAAATAGTTTAATGTTTAAAAATATATATTTTATTTTTAATATCAACACATCAAAATTATATAAAAATATATTTTTCAAACATCTGGAAACAATTTCAAACACAACCACAAAAACTTTCTATGATTTTTGTGGTGAGTGAATGATAATAAAATTTATGCTTATGAATTCATGGCTTAGAAATAGATGGCTTGTTTTTATGTTTCAATTAAAATTATTTAAAAATATTTTTTCATTACAAAGTATTTTGAAAAACACAAGCAGCAGGGATAATTTACAAAACTCTCTACAAAATATCGCGGCTGTAAGTGGCCAGGCTGTGTAACCATATGATGATCTGGTGTCTTGTGATTGGCTTCTAGCAATTTATTTTCCAGCTCATTTGTAAGCAGAAAAAAGGACAATTGAATTAATAATTCATCATCCAGCGTCACGTATTTGCCTCCAATTGAAGCCAGGAATCAGCAGTGCTGGCCAATCGCAGCCGTTTCTTTTTTATATATAGAAAAATAGAATTAATGAGGTAAAAAAGGGAGTCGATGCACCGTCAGATTAAAAAACCAGAGAGGAGCAGTGGCTGGCAACGGAAGCAGTGGTCAGATCGAGGAGACAGAGCCTTGACTTTGGGAACCTAGGAGTTTTCTATGGTAGCAGACAGGCTGTATAGACATCTCATCATACAGTTTTTGTACTGCGCAGCAGTTGTATCTGTATGCTTTAATGCTTTTGATGGATTCTCAGCCACAGAACCATGCAGTGCCATCAAATTGATGAAGAAGGGATTTTTTAGCTGTATTATCATGCTTTACAATAATTTCTTTCTGAAAGAAAATATGAAATTATAATGAAAATCATTGAAATTATTAAAACATCATTTTAATAATATTTTAATCTAAAGACACGTTGAAAAATACTTGAAATGATATTTAAACTACAATGACAAATAATATTTTTAGATTATAATATTGTGTTTAAAAATATTTTTGAAATAATTTATGTTTTTATTTTTTTATTTTAAATTAAAAAAATAATATTTTTATATTATTTTTATTTGATGATATTAAAAATAATTTTTAAAATAAAAAAAAAATTATTTTGTTGCATTTCTAAATAAAAACTACTTTCAAAAGCAACGCAACTTTAGTCCCACTCCAAATAAGTATTATATCCAATACCAAATAATATATAAAAAACCATTTGGATGATGATTTTTCTTAAAATCGAACACAGATAATAACTTGAAAAGCTTTTTTTTTTTACTGATAAACTGTATAATCAAGTTTAATTTCACAAAACTTGATACCCTTGAGGAACCAGTCTGACTAACATAAAATTCTTCCAATTTAGTTAAAATAATAATAATAAATATTTTAATATATTTCTAAATAAAAATCACTTTAAAAAACAAACTCAATTATACTCCTAACACTCTCTTGGTTTGCTCTTCACTGCATGATGTAGTTAGGATTAGTATAGGGCGACTATCCTCTTTTTCCACTAAAAGAAGTGTTTAAAACAATTGAACAATTTTCCATTTAATTGACAATGGATTGCTGAGAGTAGATAAAACTAAGAACAATATTTCTTTTATTCTGCAAAAATAATAATTAGAATGGCTACATATAATCTTCAACAGCAAGAAAAGAAAGAACAGGGCATGGTTATTAGGCACAGCCTTCCCCTCTGCTGGCACAACCCTACTAGCCAGAGTTCTTTTTTTCATGAAATATTTGCTCATGGTTTGGTTATCCCTGTTCATTGACGGTCTCAGGTTGATGTACAAAGACAAACACAGAATTGAAAAATATATTTTGTTAAAAAAACGAAGACTTAGACCTGAATATAAAATAAATATGTTTATAGAATAATTATAAAATAAAAAAAGGACAGAAAAGAAGAATCATGAGACATTTTCATTTTGTATTTATTTTATTTGTTTCTTTGAATTCAGAATAGTAAACAGACACTACTATTTGTTTTAGACATTGCATTTGCGTACCCACCATGATTTTTGCTAAAACAACTAGCAGTCGCAGCAGAAACTGTCGAGATTTACTGTAAATTATGGCCGTCGAGCCTTACTGGTATAGAAAATAAATTAGTCAAATTGTACGCATAATTTATAATGATGCGATTCCTACTTTATCAGGAAAAATAAAAAAAGTCCTGAGAAGAAAAGGCTCTGACAAAGTCACAAAGATAAATAATGCTGCCCACTGCATTTGTTGCTTTCAGCATCCAAAAAAGATCGCTGGGTTACCGAAGGAGAGTTCCGAGCCTAAATATTCTAATCGGTCGAAAGAGACCCTCTAACTCTTGGAAGACGACCTCGAAACCCCAGCTATTTCTATACTAGGGCCTGTTTAGGAGAGCGTTTGCGTTAGCTTTTCAGAGTGTTTTTCGTGCTGAAATACATTAAAATGATGTTTTTTTTTTAAAAAAAAAAAATCATTTTTGATATCAGTACATCAGAATGATCTAAAAATACAAAAACATATTCATTTAAAATGAAAAAAAAATTTGGATTTCAGCAAAACGGCGGTTTGGCAGCAGTGCCAAATGGGCACTTATAGTGCCGTTTGGGACAGTGTTTCAACTGCTGTTTCAAAAAAAAATGATTTTTTTTTCATTTTAAATGAATTTTTTTGGTATTTTTAAATCATTTTGATGTGCTGATGTCAAAATAATTTTAAAAAAATAAAAAAAAAATATCATTTTGATGTATTTTTAAATGAAAAATATTTTCAAAAACAACCGCATCTGCCTTACCAAACAGCCCTATAATCTCGGGCCTGAAATATTCGATGCTCGGGACGAAGAAAACTCCAAAATTTATTCGTGTCTGCACATTATCCGTCCCAGAAACCATAGATTAATTGCAATAAGCTCGGATTATCATCACCTAACTAGCATTCATAATTGAACTGGGAAAGTAACGTTACATGAAAATTAAACTAAAATCGACCACAGGAAATAAAGACCCCATTACCAGGAGTCACTGTCCAACATTTCCAGGCCACCCCTGTCAGCCGCATGGGTGGTGTTGACAATATTAGCACCGAATATTTTGGCTGCTAGCTAGGCTCCGGTGGCGGATAAACAAGGTCAGTGCTGTCACTTTTGATATCTCGGCTTCGATTATCATAGCGTCGTAGTTTGTGCCGCGTGGTAATTAAGATATTCTTGAATGTTATTTACTGTTTAATCACCACGGCAATGTCTCCTCCATGGTAAAATAAAATAAAAGCGGGTTAGAGTTCGAGATAAATACATCATGTAATCTCAAGCAAGTATATTGTCTGGCTACATTAAATTAATGTTTTTTTCCCCAATTTACCTTTTTATTGTGATTATTCATCAATTATTACGGCAAGTTTCGCAGCAAATAATTATATTTTTGTTTGGCTAGACCTTGTCCCGGTAAATTTCATTGAAGATTCTCTCTTGAACGCGGGCTCGGTGGAAAAAAGCAATGGAGAAAATTCCATTGGCAGGCGAAGAGCCTGTTAGACGCAAACCTTGTTTAATTTTTCTTACTAAAAAATGGCAGAGATGAGAAAAATGGCAGAGATGAGAAGTACACTGTAACGGGTTGTTTGACTTCTTTTTAAAATTATTTTTGAAAAAAATAATTTTATTTTATTTTAATTTTGTTGTGTGTTTACATTATTTTTATGAGTTGATGTCATAAATAATTTTTAAAACATAAAATAAAATATCATTTAATTTATTTATGAAAGAAAAATATTTTAAAAAATAACTTCAATTATAATCCTAAATATACAATTAAAATGCCCGGGTAGATGCAGACCAAATACGTGTGGGACTTCTAGATGCTAAAAATAGAATAACATAATCTCCATGCATTCTCATGCGCGTGACTAATCTATGAACGCCCAATGGCTTTGTGTGTCTTGCTTATTTCACTTGAAATTACTACAATTTTAAAATTCAATGGAGTAATTGACTCAATTTGCTCAATTGGGAAATAAAAAAACTTGATCTTTATTAGAAATTTTGGTATTGATTAAGAAACTACAGTTACATGGACATGAATTGTTTTTTTATACAACTTGTGACAAGCATCGAACACATAATGGTAAGCCTAACTTGATTAATCCTCCTCCGTTAATCAAAACATTTAAAACAGCTCCCACCCATGATCGGGTTCAAGTCACGAGTCATGAATTGAGTGAGTTATCATGAATTAAAATTAAACATTAAATGGATGCTGGTTTGATTTTTTATTTAAAAATTTTTCATTTAGTTTTTGACTAGTAGACCATACTAAATAATAATATAAATTATGTTTTATGATTTCAATTAATCATTTAAATTTTAGGTGAGATTGATTCTTTAAAATGATACCAGAGCCTTGTTGATCTAGCAGTCACGAGTTTAAAACTCATTGTCCCCATTTCATTTGATGAAAAATCAAGCACAAGGTAGTGTGACCATGTACAAGATTCAAGACCAAAAAACTTTCACTTGAGTAGATGCATTAGATAATAATATAAATTATATTATGGAATCTAATATGACAATTTAAATTTTTAGATGAGATAATTCCTTAAATAATCGGGTCATAAGTTGATTTGTTGGATTAACTATATTAAACCGAGTCAATTTTTAAATTAATTTTTATTAAAAAAAACTTAATATGTACTGATAAGGTATTGAATTGACTCGTCAAATCATGTCATGCTATTAATTGCTTTCACTTTTGTTTGCCTTCTTCAGCCACCCTTCTAATAAATAAATAATATAAACAATAATTACTCCACTAACATTAATTCATTTCATTAATTTAAGGTGGTCAGACAAGTTAGGCAATGGCAATGGTGTTAAGGCACATTAATGGGGTTGCCTGGTCAAGAGACGAGGCAGATTTATTGATTATCCTACAGATTAGGCAGCCAATACAGAGATCCAAAACCATGCAGCAAAGCCAGGCAATTATCCCCTACAATTCCCTCCAAATTACAATCCCACATGAAACACAGCAATCTCTTCCTGTCAAGCAGTGTAATAAAAAAGATTAAAGGTGTCATCACTGATGAACGGCTGAGATTATTTGACCGACGGTGATAACATTGGAAGCACAGCACATGGCGTGGCCACTAGACTTTAAAAGATTATGAGCTGTGACGGTGGTCCAAAGTCTTAACACAAAGATAACAGAAGAATACATTACACGCTCCCTTTCCTGTTATCGGATCCAGCTCATCATTTTTTGCTTCTTGCATAAGCCTAGAGGAATTAAACTGAAAAACCCTTGTAAATAAATCAAGTTAAATATACTCCACTACTCTTTTTTTAATGTGTTCAAATTATATAATTGATATATATATATATATATATAAATTATTTTTAATATATTAAAAGACTGTCAAATAGTGTAATAACTTATATTTTTTTATCCATTCACGGAGAAAAACAGTTTAGTTTATTAAATATTTCTTTTTATTTTCGGAAATTTATCTTTTATTTATTTTGCTTGTAAGAATTCATTTCACAATAATTTCAATCAAATATATATTTTTAAAACTTTTTTTTAAAATTGTGACTAAAATATTTTTGTAAACCTATTTTTTATTTATAAAACTACAATAAAACACTATCATAATATTAGGCACACGTTAAATTTTTACGTGAAAGTGCTGTGTTTTTTTAATAATATATGAAAAAAAGTTTAATTTTAATCGATAGACAAGCTAATGTTATAGAGTTTATTTTAATAAAAAAAATATGGAAAAAAAAATATGGAAAAAAAAATAATAGAGGTTCATCGATATGTATATTAAATTTATTTTATTTGTGTAAAATGTAAAATATGATAAATAAAAGAAAAATCTGTTTAAGATAAAATTAAAAAACTTGTACACGACAACTTTGTCAACAACAAAAAAAAAAGAGTAGATGCCACCGTCAATTTTTAATTTTCCAGGGGCAAATCCGTCAGGATGGAGCGCTCTTGCCACTTTCAAGACTGCAATTAAAAAAAAGAGAAAAATAATTTTTTTATTATTATTTTCAATACAATTAATTTAGAAAGCTGATGGTTATGGAGCATTTGCAACGTCCTGTCTTTTAAGTGACACCTCGAAGTATAATATTTTCACTCTCTCACGCACCTTCTCCACCTCCCCTCCACCACCACCACCACCACCACCACCACTCTCGTCTGTCATTTCTCATTTAACAGAAGACAATCTTAGATCTCCAATTCTTTCCTTAACTTCATTTTTCTCATACTTTCTCTACTCATCGAAGCTACATTTCTACTGGTGACTGGTGAGCTATTTGCTCTTTCTTTTTTTTGTTCATCATCCTTCAATTTGAGTATTTGCGAGCTATTTTTTCATTGGTGGCGAGAAAATAAGAACGAAAACAGAAATGGGTTTTGTTTGGCGTGTGTGTGATGCTTGTTTCCACTTTTTGAAAAAATAAATAAATTTGGTTTTGTTTGGATTTTTTTTCAAACTAGAGAGCATGATTTCTCTATCTGTCGGTGAAGAGTTCCTATTGCGGGATTTCTTCCAAACTAAGTCTTTCTTAGAGCTGGTGTTTGTTTTCCTGTTTTGATTATATGATCTCTGGCTTTAGCCTTTTTTTGCTCAATAGCTAAAATTGGCTTTTACTTCTCATACCTGATTACCTGTGGAATTTTTCTTGATAACTGTTTTGGTAGCTGCCTGGCAGTGATTTGACGTTGGTGCCTTTGGGGCTGATTACTGTTTGGGTTAGATTTTTTCAGCTTAGTACAGTCTCGCTTTCTGTTACTGTTCCACTTCTTGATTTTTAAAAAACAAGGCCATATGGTATAAAAACATTTTGGTTCTTCTGAATGTGATTAGTTTTATTATTTATTTTTGTTAATTTTAGTTGTATTTTTCGTGCAATTCATTGAATTGCTATATATTTTTGAGATCCTTACACGGTATTGATTACTAACTTGGTGATTAGATCTTGGCTGTAATCAACAAAGTATTACTGGCCTTAATGACATAGCATGCATATCATGGATTTTTTATTGGTGAGACTTAGTTACAAACAGGAGATTAAATTATGAAAATGCAGGTTATAATTTGGATGATGATTCATTTGATCAATTTTTTTGGGATTTTTAAAATATTGATAGTCTTATTTTATGTTATATATTTTAAATCGTGTCAATTAAAAATAAAACCGTCTTGTTTGATTGACTGATGTTTTTGCTATACTATGTTTCATTGCTGAGCAAATGCAGGATTTTAGAAGGGAAATTTAATGAGAGAAAATGCCATTATTCTTAGGATTTGCATTACCAATAGAAAGGGCGGCTTCAAAACCCTGTTCTTATTATTTCTAAAATATAGAATGGCTGTCCTGAAGTCATTTTCTCAAGACCTGCCAATTGAAGTATTGAAATGGAATTCCCTATTTTTTATTTTTTTTATGTTCAAGCTCGATGAAGATTATGTGTTATTTCCTGCTTGTAAGCTGTACCAACAGAAAATATAGACTATATGACATAAATTAGAGGTGGTTGTTATAATATTATGGAGGACAGCGTGTAGTAGACCTGTTTTCTTATCTATCTTCATTTTTTTACATTTTTAGAGTGGATTTATAATAATTCATGCATTTTATTAATTTCCTTGTTTGAGGTTTGACCATTTGGGTGCGCCATTGTTGCCCTATATATTTCCTAGTTGATCTCAATCATTTTTGCTCATATTTACACTTGAAATTCCCAGTCCGATATGGATCGAAGGAGTTGGCCTTGGAAGAAAAAGTCATCCGACAAGACTGAGAAAGCAGCTGCAGCAGCAGATTCTGGTGGATCACACGAAGAGAAGGTATATTCACTGATATAAATTTGTTCTCTTTGTTTACTTAGCATCCTTGTTTATTTGGATGGTTTATGACATTGTACGCTTAACAATTGCAGCATTCCCATGAGTTTCTTTGCAAATTTGTCTCCACAATCAAATGAATTTGTGAACTGCAAATATTAACATCATTAAAAATGTCATCACTAAAAAATATCAGAAAAATAGACCGCAGGCTTCGATATAGCTTTTGTTTTTTTTCTGAAAAGGAACTCTGTTCCCTAGTTTGCTTCTTATCATTTTAGTTTCTTGACCGCTTCAGATTTGTTGGATGAAAATACTATGGATAGGATTTAACATTAGCACCATGCACCTGGCTGTGTCATGCTGTTTCGGCTCCTTTTGAAAGCGATGAGTTTCTCCAATTAATTCTTGTTCTGATATTCTTTTTTATGAGAACAGGATAACTATAAAAAACCCAGCTATGTTCAAATTTCTGTGGAATCATACACCCACTTGACTGGTTTAGAGGATCAAGTGAAGACATATGAGGATCAAGTGAAGACACTAGAGGGAGATATTAAAGACTTGAATGAAAAGCTGTCTGCTGCCCATTCAGAGATGACTACCAAAGAAAACCTGGTGAAACAACATGCTAAAGTTGCTGAAGAAGCTGTCTCAGGTATGGCACTTTTCTTGAGATGCTATATAGAGATAGCTGTGACGGTGCTTATTTATTAATGTGACTTCTTAAATTTAGATTGGCATGAATTGAATTGAATTTGGATTACCTTTTGCCTCAGGTTGGGAAAAGGCTGAAGCAGAAGCTTTGGCATTGAAAAATCATCTAGAATCAGTCACCCTTTCAAAGCTCACAGCTGAAGATCGGGCGTCACATTTGGATGGTGCTCTTAAAGAGTGCATGCGCCAGATACGAAATCTAAAAGAAGAACATGAACATAGAGTGCAGGAAGTTGTTCTCAACAAGAACAAGCAATTGGACAAAATTAAGATGGATTTTGAAGCAAAAATTGCCAACTTAGATCAAGAACTCCTTAGATCTGCTACTGAAAATGCTGCACTTTCAAGGTCTTTGCAGGAGCGTTCTAACATGCTCATCAGGATAAGTGAAGAAAAGTCACAAGCTGAGGCTGAAATCGAGCTCTTAAAGAGCAATATTGAGTCATGTGAAAGGGAAATAAATTCACATAAATATGAACTTCATGTAATTTCTAAAGAGCTGGAGATTCGTAATGAAGAAAAGAATATGAGCATGAGATCTGCTGAAGCAGCCAACAAGCAGCATATGGAGGGTGTTAAAAAAGTAACTAAGCTGGAAGCAGAGTGCCAAAGATTACGCAGTCTTGTGCGGAAGAAGTTGCCTGGTCCTGCTGCACTTGCCCAGATGAAGATAGAGGTTGAGAGTTTGGGCAGAGATTACGGAGACTCTAGATTGAGGAGGTCTCCTGTTAAACCTCCAAGTCCTCATTTTCCCTCAGTGACTGAATTTTCTCTGGACAATGCACATAAATTCCATAAAGAGAATGAGTTTCTCACAGAGCGTTTATTTGCAATGGAGGAGGAAACAAAGATGCTGAAAGAAGCTTTGGCAAAGCGTAACAGTGAACTGCAGGCTTCTAGGAACCTGTGTGCTAAAACAGCAAGCAAGCTTCAGAGTTTTGAAGCTCAATTTCAAACAAGCAATCAACAGAAAATTTCCCAAAAATCTAGCATTCAGGTTCCTGCTGAAGGTTACTCTGGTCAAAATATTAGCAATCCACCTAGCTTAACCACTGTGTCTGAAGATGGAAATGATGATACACAAAGCTGTGCTGACTCCTGGGCAACGACATCGATCTCCGAGTTTTCCAGTTTCAAGAAGGACAGTCACAGTGAGAAGTTGAACAAGGCTGAAAACGCAAAGCACCTTGAGCTTATGGATGACTTCTTGGAGATGGAGAAGTTGGCTTTAAATGCAGACAGTGCCGCTACCATTTCAAATTCTCCAAACAACAAGACTTCTGAAGTTTCCAATAGTGATGATTCAGGTGAGGTCTCTTTGCAAAAAGAAGACACTCTGTCTGAAGAGAAGCACAATTTGGATCCACCGGTTAATCACCTGTCTTGCAGTAAGGATTCTTCAGCCATAGATTCAGGATCTGATGCAGACCTGTCATCATTCACGAAGCTTCAGTTGAGAATCTCTATGTTACTTGATTCTGGGTCGAAGGAGGCTGACATGGGGAAAATTTTAGAAGATATTAAGCAAGTTGTGCAGGATGCAGAAACTTGTGCAAGCTGTGTTTCCAAAGATGCACACTGTTCTGATGCAGCACGTGACAGGCAGACTTGTCCTGAAGATGCTGGCATAATGGGGGAGAAGGAAATCGAATTGTCCCAAGAAAGTAAGACAGCCACACAATTTATGCACACAGTAAGCCAGGAGTTATTGCCTGCCATTTCTCAGATTCATAACTTTGTACTATTGCTGGGTAAAGAAGCAATGGCAGTTCATGACACTTCTTGCGATAGCATTGGCCTGAGTCAAAAAATCAACGAGTTTTCAATCACTATTAATAAAGTCTCATACAGTGACAGAAGCTTGGTTGATTTCGTATCTGACCTTGCTCATATATTAGCTCTAGCCAGTGGGCTCAGATTCAGTGTCCTGGGATTTAAAGTCAATGAGGCAGAAATCAGCAGTCCTGATTGCATAGATAAGATTGCTTTACCCGAGAACAAGGTGTTTCAAAAGAACTCATCAGGAGAAACATATCAGAATGGTTGTGCCAGCATATCTAGTCCTACCTCGAATCCTGAGGTTCCTGATGATGGAAATTTGTTGCTGGGATATGGATCAAACACCACATCGTGCAAGGTCTCATTGGAAGATTTTGAAGAACTGAAATCAGAGAAGGACACCATGGCCATGGATCTAGCTAGATGCACTGAAAACTTTGAAATGACAAAGTCTCAGTTACATGAAACCGAGCAGCTTCTAGCTGAAGTTAAATCGCAACTGGCTTCTGCACAAAAGTCTAACAGCTTGGCTGAGACACAGCTCAAATGCATGGCAGAGTCATATAGGTCACTTGAAACACGTGCACAGGAGTTAGAAACTGAGGTGAACCTTCTGCGGTTGAAAACAGAAACTTTGGAAAATGAGCTTCTAGAAGAAAAGAAGAGTCATCAGGGTGCTTTGACCAGATGCAAGGAACTAGAAGAGCAACTGCAAACGTAAGCTTCCATCCTTCTCTTTTCTCTTACTATGTTCAGGTTAACCATCAATCTTGTGCAAACTTATGTCTACCATGGCCTATGTGTGATCCTGACCAATTCATGTTCTTTTTTAATTATCACGTGGAATTTTTTGATGATTCATCTGGATTTGTCTCTAATATGAATATTGTGTTCTTTCTAGGAATGAGAGCACTACAGTGCCTGACATTGATCTCAAGAGCAAACAGGTAGGGCATTTTTCCTCTTCATCATTCCTTAAATTTTCTTTGTTCAGATCAGCTTTGTTTCCCATGTTAGCAATAAACAATAGAAAAAACATGAGATATAAATACTGTGATGAAGACGTTGCCAAATGATGCTTTCTAAGACAATGGTGTATGACCTAAACATCAATCTAGGGCAGCAAACATATTTATAATACAGTTATGGACAGCATTGTATATCATTACATCTTGCAAACCCAGCAATTCAGACCGAAGCACTGTATGAAAGTTGATATTGATCTCTCAAAGCAAACAGGTATTTTCGTATTATGTGACCCATCATAGATCATTGCCTTCCACGCCAAGTATTTTATGTCAAAAGGGGGATTGGGTGGGGGGGTGGGAACAGTATCTTTTTTTCAAAACAACAAAGCACACTGAGGGGGAGAAAAATGATATCTAATGAACTTTTAAGATCCTTGCTATATTTAATGTGCTACTTTGGAGTTTGGACATGATCAGTTCAATGAGCTAAATTGGAAGTGCTGTTTCAGGAGAAAGAAATAGCAGCTGCTGCAGAAAAGCTTGCGGAGTGCCAAGAGACGATATTTCTTCTTGGCAAGCAGCTGAATTCTATGTGTCCCCAAACAGAGATCATGGGATCTCCTTGCAGCGAGAGGAGTCAAATTGGCGATGTTTTTGCTGAAGATGAACCTACTATAAGCGGCATGAATTCGCAGGACTTGGATCAAGCTGAGATGTGCACAGGTGATTCTGCCAATATACACAAAGCAGGGGAGGAAACTCCCGTCAATTCATCCAACGATCCGTGCAGTCCATCTGATACAGAATCAAGCCTCTTGAGACCACCAGTTGGTTCAAAGTCTCCAAATCACAAGCCTCCAAAATCAACCTTCTCATCTTCATCGTCTTCCCCAATGTCGGAGAAACATCCCCGAGGATTTAGCAGGTTCTTTTCCTCGAAAGGGAAGAATGGTTATTAGCCCTGCAGCTTGCAGGTGTAATAAGGTTGTGGTCGATAAAGATCCATTTTGTAATAATCTGAATCACCATACTTGGAGTTGCCGTGTTAGAATCACTTGTGGAATATTCAAGCTCGTGACCCTGAGTTTGTTTAAGTTTCTTATTGTGAAACTATGCTTTAAACACCGGGTAATTTTTTTGTAACTAACGACTGTATATGGTATCCACATCTATTACTAGTTTTCTTGCCCTCTGTAACTCTATGAATGGAACATGACACATAGTTTCTGGACCGGGACCGACCACATCGAATGTAATTGTTTGTGGCAGTTTGGCATGATTGTTCCTTCTCGACATACAAACAGCTGGTGCTGTCAGTTCTCTAATAATATTGTGAAATGATAATAAGTTGCTGAGTTTTTAGGCAACCTGTTCTGTTTTAAACCTTTTCAATTACATTGATTGATCCAGATGAGGGATTTTCAAATCTTTTCATTTCTAAAATCTCTTCTATGCTGGGATTCTGAAGTTCTGTGTTCGGTTTGATGGGTGTTCTCTTGAGCCCTCAAATGGGTCTTGTACATTTAACCTGTACACGGTCCCGTTGAATACTCGTCCCAGAGTTTTAGTTATATGACAGCCTAGACGAATCAAATATAATGTTTTGACAAAAACATATATATAGAAGGACTGAAGACAAAGCTAACAGGTTAACTCATTAAGTCGGTTGGATTTTATGACTATGACTAGAGGTAATGTTTCGTACTTCGAGGATCATCATTCGTCTTCAGCAAGATGAGTTTTAAAATTTTACACAAACACTTCGTTTTTGAGTTCTACTAGGCGATTTCTTTTTTGTGTATTTTTGAAGGGGAACGTTAATTTTACGTTCATTACAATAGATCTGTTCAGGCATCCTTGAGTTTCTTCCATGAATTTAACTGTGTGGCGACATACAGGAAGGTAGATAGGCTATCCTAAGCTTGTGACGAAGCATATTTGAAGGGATTTTTATCATATTTATATTGAAATTGAAATAAAGATGCCTCTGCTGATAAAATCATATATAGAACGTAAAAATGCAACCAGAAAAGAGCTCCCGTCGTTCAGATTGGTCTTGTTCTTTCGTCCCTGATGGAGGATGCCGAAATGGGGTGCCTGTGAACTCGCATATGGCCCCTTCTATTTATTTTTGAACTCGTGGTGAGGAGACGAATTACTGTTAGATGGGCCGAAGATGATCTTGGCCCATTGAGTAAACCAACGAGGCCCTTCAATTCCTTTCGCGAGAAAGAAAGATCCATGCGTACTCCATTGTAGCAGCCTTCCACAACAACATAAGCAGCCGTTTGTTTTAAAAAACATTATAATATTATAATATTGTTAGAGAATAATAAAAATTATGTTATGGGATCTCACCTACCATGTTAGATTTGTAGGTGAGATGATTCCTTAAGATGTTATTAAAGTTTTATTAACTCAACAGTCACGAGTTTGAATCTCATCATCTTTATTCTATTTGATGAAAAAACAAGTACAATATAGTGTTAATATGTGCAAGTTTCAGGCTTAAATAGTTTTCATTTGAGGATATATATTAGAGAACAATATAAATTATATTATATTACCTCACCCAACAGTTTAAATTTTTAAATAAAATGGTTACTTAACATCATCACTCTCATCGCATGGAATATATATTTCTATCAATGGAGGGATTTTTCAACCTGTCTGCTTATATTTGGTGAAGCTCGTTTGTCTTGTCCGAGCACTTCAAAGTTCAAAGACAAACTGCTCGCTCTTCAAGAGATGAAGTATATAGAAGTAGCACACTCTTTTAGACCAGTTCAAAGACAAATTGCTCGCTCTTCAAGACATGCAGTATATTTTAGACCTTTTTAAGCTTTACTGAAAACAAGGATCATGTCCACCTATAACAATTCCTGCATGATAAGTGTATCTAGGTGGGCTAATTTTGGAAGAAGGTTTTTGTTTGGCAGCATGGCACTCAGCTAGATCCATGCATGCATCCATCCACTTGAAATATTGACCCCGTTTTGGTACATGCATTTTCTTCAACACCAAAGGAGTGATGATCCAAGTTACTTGTGCATTCCAAATACATCGATTTCTGAGACAGATGAGAAAAAAACCAAGTCTAGATATACGAAAACTTACACGATGATATTTTGATCGTTAAAATTAAATAAAGAATAACATTAATGTGACTCGAATCGCGTGATTAATAATAGAATTTATGTATTTTTATTTATTTCATGTATAATAATCAATTAAACTTTTCAAGTTGTGAATAATAAGGATCTGAACATGTATACATGGATGATCATGTACTTAAAATACTCTGATCATGAGGTATTGAGTTTAACAGCAATCTGTTTCTCCTCCGACAAGGATCGACGACTGATAGTTGAGCTATGTAGATAAATCGTGTGGCTGAAACCAAATGTCGAAACAAAATTTACAGGGCACACAGTTAGTGCAGAAAAAACACACATCTTGAAGCCCAGCATGGCTGCCCTACAACTCGGCTCACCTCCCAGCATAAAGGGATACCAAATAGCTACACACATCACGTACGTACGTTGTCAAACAAAAAGACATGCAAGAACAACATCAACCATGCAGATATGATATTAAGTTCTCAAATTTATGAATATAATTTCACACCTCAACTTATTAGGTATGGAATATCTTTCTTGTTGGATACATGTTTTCTACTATATATTTCATGAATTTGATTTCAAATCTAGATTTTCAGACCGATCGATATATCCTCGAGTTAGGTCCTTTATTCACATGAACAAACAGAGCTGGGGCTACATTTTTCTTCACATATAACAGCCAATTGGATTTAATAACGTGTCACGCACGGTACCAGAGTTCAAAATAAGGAGAATTTGCTAATTACTTGGAAAAAATATTTGTTATTATAATAATAATCATTTGTTTATTATCTGGAGATAAAAAAAAATGAAAACAAAGAAGATTTGTTTCCTTGTATACCAAGATATTTACAAATATATATAAAAAATTAAAATCTTTCAAAATTCCAGCTGTAATGCAATGTGAACCAGATCAGTCATCTGCGACCGGGGCCTCATTACTAAACACTTTTCGAGGTCAAATCATTTTGGCTGTTATATATATTTTGTGCTGTACCAATTGCAGTCACTTCTTGAAACAAATATCAATCAGGCATGTGTGTTTGTTTGTTATAGAAAATTTCAATTTTTTCCCCTCTCGCTGTGATTGGACTCGTAAAAATATAATATCTGAAGAAAAAAAATTGCAAAACAATCCCGAGTTTGGCTCTCCTCCCGATCTTCCCCTCAGCCATGATAGATCGACAAGGTTGAAGAAAATTGATTCTAGCTGTACGAAATTCTCTAAGTGTTTGGGAATATGTTAGCTTTTGTGCTATTTTATGCATTTTAGTGTAATTTTTTAATATATTAATTTTAAGAATAAAATATTTAATGTATTTTCAAGTGAAAAAGTATTAAGGTTTTGTTTGACCAATATTTTATAGAGAAAGAGAATATATATATAAAATAAAAACATGTTTTGTTAAAAGAAAAAAAAGAATACAAATATAATATACCAATAAATTTTTAAGATTTTAAAACATAAAACACGTCAAAACACACTCTTTTATGTAAGAGAATAATTAAACGCTATTTAAATTAGTCGTTGCTCTCTAAGATTTACCTGCCTGAAGTAAAATGAAATTGTGCAAACATGAATTAACCAGAAGAGACATTGAAAAGACATGGAAGAACAAAGAACCCTAAAAAAAAGGAAATCACCACCTGTGAGTTACTGCCCATTTAGATTTGAATCTACCTTTTCTCTATCTATAATAGAACCCGAAGATCATGAAATCTTCGTCAATCACTCTATTATCCATGTGAACTTAGTATACATGTGAACGTTGTCTCCATTTCAACTGCTTGGTGGCCCCCTGCTACTATGTGGTTTCTGTCTCGGGCCACTATTTTGCGTTCTGGTTAACATGGGACTAATCTTTTCATTCAAGGCATTCTTTTCTTACAAAGTCTTAGGTTTTTTAACCATACATGGATCATTGGGCGGGCTGATCTTTGCAAGTGTTCTTTTATCTGCACGTTATCTACACGGTAACGTTGCGTTTCAAATTGTGTTCGATCTAAAAAAGTCTTATGTTTTTAAGCCAAGTATAATTAAAAACCACACATGCAGACAACGTAGCCTTAACTAAAGACATTGCTTCTCAAGAACCCAATTAAGCCAAGAGAACATTTGGAACGAATGTGAAATATGTTCAATGTTGTTTTTTTAAAGTGAATTTTATTAAAAAATTATTTTTGTCATTAATATATTAAAATAATCTAAAAATATCAAAAATATTTAATTAATTTTTTAAAAAAATCAATTTTTTCAAATATATTTTTAAAATCAAATATACAAGTGGTGGTGAATAATGTTATGATCTCATGGATATATGCATGTAACGTTAAGCACAGAATTCAATGGTTGAATTTTAAAAGTAAAATCAGCTCACCTGATCAGTAAATAAGAACCAAAAGTTCTTTGTCGATGCATTTTTCAAGCCTAGCAAGTTAGGCAAGTAAAGCTAGTAGCTCATCTGCTTGTCAAGCTACACTTGATGGTCACTTTCAACTTAACTTTTAGTGGGCTAATAGTAAAATAAATGATAAATCACAGTCAAAGGATTCATCGAGAGGTTGCTTTGAGGATCGTCGAGCTATAAATTAAAAAATTAAAAGCAAAGCCAAATCCAACACGACTGCACAGTCTTCACTGAGTCGGCTATCCTCTGTAGAAGACACTGAGCTCTTAAAAGAGGGTACCCCGCCCTGTAGATGAACCTTAATTAATGGGCCAAAGCCTAGCTATTAGCACACTATTATCTTTTAAACATAAAAAGTTCAGCTAATCTTCACTGGACATAAATCCAACTGGCTCAAGAATTTATGAAAATCATCAAAAAAATAAACAGTTGAGTGTCCGGTGGGTAGTTGGGTACGGTTTTTAGTGCTAATTGACTGTAAGAATGTAGTTGAGTTTGTTTTTTAAAATATTTTTGGTTAGAAATATATTAAAATTAAATATTATCACTATATTTTTAGAAAATTTAAATTATATTTTTATAAATTGATCTTATTGCTTCACCTGAGTTAACTTTTACTCAAATTTATTTGAAACTTTGCTCATACTAATACCCAGATAAATATAAGTGAGTTAACTCGTCAAAGTAAGTTTAATAACAATTAGCAATTTACACCAGAATATAGTTTTTCAAAGAGTTCTTTTCTAGAATTCAAACATGAAAGATGGGATAAATAAATCGAAATGAATGAAAAAAGGATATTTATTAGTTGATTTTAAAAATATTTTTTAATTATTTATTTATCATTTAAAATTAATATTTTTATATTGTTTTGATACAATGATATAAAAATAATTTTAAAAATATATAGATAAAAAATAAGAGTCGTGAAATATGAGCCATGAGTGGGCCGCCACTTAAGCATTTGCGAATTGTAATTATCACAACTCATAAGTTGATCAGAGACGCAATCTTGTAGAAGATTGTACGAGATACCCGCAGTGGGCCCCTACCACATGGGCTAGGAACGGATGTCGATTGATCAAAGTCTCTGTTTTCCCTTTCTTTTACAATTTTCCCTCGAACAAGCAAAATTCTCCCCCTTCAAATCTTAGGCCTTTGATAGCGGTGGTAGCTTAAAAAATGGTTGGTGTTCGGGCTGGAAAAGAAGGGAAAAAACATGAAGGGACAGTGGGAAAATTTTCTAAACCCAAAATATGAAGAATCGATTTGAAAATATTCTGAAAGGGGCAAGAACTCTTGATATTTTTAATGAATTTTTCTCTATCAAGGTGGTATAATAATAGCTGTAAAACAAATTGATTTTTTTAGTAGCATGAATGATGGATAGCATCACGAGTTCTTGAAATGGTGTGCCACACCGTAAAACGGAAACACTTTTTGGCTCTCTTTTCACTACTGTGCAGACTGCGTTGCACAGGAAGAAACATTAATTTGTTCTGTTTTTTTCATGTGAAACCAGTTTCCATCGAAGAGCATACTGGGTGGCCGGCCAGACTATAGCTCTTGGATGTAAATTCTCCTAGAACTTCAAGATAATGCATGGATCGAACCTTCTTAAATACTATCAACACTCATGATTTAGTGAAAAGCGAAGGAATTGCTAAGACGTTGTTACAATTTCATGCTGGAGAGGAGTTAATAAGTGCCCAGCTGCAGAATATTGATCACAGGAAGAGTAATCTGGTTGTCTGGGACGAAAACCAACTGCATATTTTTGTTATTTTCTTGGAAGAAATCTCTTGCGGAATTAAGGAAATGGGAGTTTGTGTTGTGAGATGGGTTGTTTTTTTGTTTTGCCAATATATTTCTGACGAAACATTCTTCGTAGCTGTCCGTTAGGCACCATTTTTAACAGCAGTTTTAACGGCCAAACTGACAAGAGCAAACTCAAAGATAATGCAGCTCGAGCAACTAGAAACAGAACCCTAAAATCAAGTGAAGAGTACTGTAATTCTATGTCCGTGCAAGCTCCTACATGCAAAGGATATATATATATATATATATATATATAGAGAGAGAGAGAGAGAGAGAGAGAGAGAGAGAGGGTTTGTGAATACGGGAGCAACCCCATTGTATTTCCTTTACTAATAAAAAGGGGAGCGACCCCATTAGTTCTTCTCCCACAGGGTTCAATATTAGTGGCTGGTGAGAAACCCCAAACCACTGTGAAGAGGAATATTTTGAACTCCAGGATTTTTACAAATCTAAACCCAGATACTAGTAACATTTCATGGGTTTTTTGATCAGTCAGAGTCACTGTCAAACGATCGAGGGAAAAAAATAACAATTATAAAAGAGGAAATCAAGTAAGAGAAGCAGGAAAGCAGCTTCATCTCTAGTTATGTCACGCCTTAATTTTCTCTGAACAAACCATATATAGCCCTAACACTGATGCAGCTTTCTCCTAGCTCAGTATCTGATCAGAATGGACTGGAAAACAACTTCTTCACAGGGAATTGTAAGGCCCATATCATGATCAAACCCGAACTCTTCTTCTGCTTGTTGAAGCAAGGTTTGAAACTCGGGACTGCTCAAGATAGATATTGGCACAATGTATCTGCTTCTGTTTTCTCCAACATATACAACAAAATGACCTTTCGGGACGTCCAAAGGAAGGCCTTCATGGTCATGATACCCTTGTTTCTTTCCTAAGCTCGAGCACCTCTTGAGGATCTGCTTGATAACTGCCGTTTGAGGCAACCTGTTGGATTTCCTGATCGCCATTTTTTCGAAGAGAGAGGTTTGACAGAGAGGAGAGAGGTTTGACAGAGAGGTTTTGGCCGTGGAGTTTGGGCGAGGGAGCGGTGGTTGGTGAGTGAAAGAGTTGAAGGGATTGTGGGGTATTTATGGTTAGACTTCAGAGGCAGAGAGAGAGTCAAGTGGGGTTGCGGGGGGCAGAGGTTAGACCATGAGTGTTCTCGGAGTCTGCGCGACCCATTGGGTTTGCACCCCATTGTTGTCCTCCCTAAGAACATCATGGTCCCTCTCTCTATTTATCTCGTATCTATACTTGGCTTTCTCGTAATTCTGGTTTCTTTCGGACTCTATTCTGTGACCGTTTACTAGTATGATTATAATTATTTTTTAAAATGTTTTTTATTTAAAAATAAATCTCCATCCATTTCCTATGCTCCCTCCTCTTTATTTACTTGGTTCTTTAGGGCAGACACTGAGCCTCGGGTTAAAAGTGAGCGCAGTGAAAACATTCCTGTAATAGAATTCTCAGTTTTCTTGTCGAAACCAATTTTTTTTAATGCTCGAGATAACTTTCGTTCCCTATTTAACTCTTCTGTTTGGACTTGGGAATATCATATATTATTTTTCTTCGCTTTTCAAGGAATTCAGATTTTGCAGTGTTCCCTCTCCGAGTGGCTTGACACACACTTCTATTTTCTTGTTTCGACGTTGAATTTCCCTCACCGCTCGTAACTTTGACTTCACTTCTCTCTCACAGGGATGAACTTCGATCTTGGAATGAGTACTGTCTCTTCTCCGAGTTATTAGACCGGATTGGTATGAGTTGTAGGGTAGATGATTAATCTAAATTCTATTTACAAAGTTCATATAAAGTATTATTGATGTAGTTTTAAAGTAAGTTGAATTAGATTGATTTAACTTAAAATCTTGCCTCCAGCATAATCAGAACGGCCCGTCTTGTTGGATCAGGCTGGGAAATCCAATTAAAGTTCTCCAAAAGTAGCAAGTTGTGAGATCGAATCGTACCTTCTCGCTTCTGCATTGTTCATGGTTCAGTGGCCAGCAAGATCTGCACTGAATTGACCACGACTTGCTGCTTCGGGTTTACTTGTTATTATTTTCACTGGATTACCTGTAAAATTATATATATTTAATGTGTAAAATTATATTAAAATGGTTGGAAATTAATAAAATTGAACTTGATTGATCAAATTTCTAATGTTTGAAAATATTTGTTGATCAAGTTAATGATATCAAAAATATTTTCAAAACTATACATTGAATATAGCTGAAATTTTGTAAAAAATACTAAATGCATGTACTATATTTTGGTGACTTTTTAGATAAGTGGATTGAGGTAACATGTTATTTATGAGGGTTGGAATTTTTAGACAAACTTTGTCAAACTAAAACTTCATGTACTTTTTGTATATATTTAGGGCTAAATGTTGAATTTTTACTATATCTAAGCTAACATAAAAACTAGACATTTCAATATTTTCAATCATATATAGTAGACTCATTAATTTATCAAAATAAAAGAAAAACAATATGTTTAAAATAAGGACCCAAATTTATTAAAAATATACTAAAAATGAAAAGGTTATTTTATCATCAAGCAAAAACAGACCGGATGCTTTAATTAGAGAGCAGATTTAGCAGCAACCGTTTTATTTTCTAACAACATTAGTTTCAGCTGAAAAATATTGAATCCACATCCATTTAGATTTGTTTAGGAATGTGAGCGGTGTTATTTTTAAAATATTTTTTATTTAAAAAAAATATTTATTGATATTAAAAATAAATTTTAAAAAATAATACAAAACACGAACAAATATCCAATTTAAAGTAAAAAAAATATATGTAAATTTATGAATTATTTTAATTTATTGATATTAAAAAAGGTTAAATAACAAATATATATATATATATGAAAACAACAATTTACAAATATCCCTTCAAGACTAAAAGAAAGCGAACGAGAAAGTTCTGAATAGTTACTTTTGTTGCTGTATGTAATAAATGGCCCCAGGCCCCAAGCCACGACAACAGACCATAAAAGTAAAACGATGATCCTCTCCTTCCCTGGCTGTAAAAATAAAAACCGAAGAATCTTCGTACACTTCTTGAGGGGAGGCAGCAAGGTCCCATTAATTTGTCAACAATTCCCATCAATGTTGTAATTACACTATGGAAGGCTGACCTTTTTTCTTTGCTCTACATCGCTTGTCACACCCAGTTTTTGTTTTTGCTTAAATTAAGATGTTTCAAGTAGTATTAAGCATAAGACTTGTTTATTGTTTTGAGATGGAAAAGATAAAAAATAATTGGATAAAAAATAACATATTTATATAGCAAATGGGCACCTGTCAATAAAATTATTTTTTTTAATATTTTTCATTCAGAAATACATTAATAATATTTTTATATATGTTAAAAATTATTTTTGACATAATTATAATATAAAAAACAAAAAAAAAAAAGTCAATTACAAACTGGAATAACTTGTAAGTAAAGCAAAAGCAGTGGAGAAAATGAGGTTACAACTTACAACCCTAGCTATTTCAGTTGGCACAGTTAAGGAGGGGCGATTAGGGACCTAACCTGACAGCTGTGCCGGTGACCGGTAAATTGAAAGAGCTAGGATAGCTAGGAGATCTCTTTGAAATACTATATTGTACACTACATTTATGGCCGCCAAGAAATGAAAAAAGGACTTTCGCACGTGGTGGTCCTCCAACCAGTACGAGGCAGCACAGCAAAACAGAAGCATAAATAGTCATAATCAGAAGTAAAGAGGAGAAAGAAACGAGAGCCAAGTGGAATCCATCTCTCTATCTCGGCCACGACGCCTGAACCCCATGTTCATGTTCCAAGAACCAGAAAACTTGCCATTCAGCCAAATTAAGACGGCTACTGTCCGGCCCTGTCCTATCTCTCCTTCTTTGTTATGGTTTTCATCGACATGATGATGTATCTAGTACAATGACAGTACATCTTATCCTTACAGATGTTTGAATGGTTAAATGTCTGCTAAATCATGAGCATTTACATGGATGTGTAAAACACTTTTAACACTCTGTTGCGGTCCTTTGCAGGGCTTCTCGAGAAAGAAAATCTCCCTGGTACAAGTTAAAGCTGGTAGAAATTCAAAGAATTTGTTTCGGAAAACAGAGAATTTGAGTGGCAGATCAGTAACCTGTATAAAACGACCGATTTGATATGAGGGTTTTGTAATTAATCAATTACTTGACTAATTGGTCTAAAATTTTGCTATTTATTCTACTAAATGTTTGCTACAATGCTTGGTTATTGAGGGTTTGAAGATGAGTTGGAACAAGAACTGGGCCAATAGGGTGCTCACAGAGTCTTCATCGCAGAAAGCCACCCCCCATGTTCCGTGAATGAGATTAGCTGATGAAAGAGAGATGAAAACAGAAAAGTGGGTCCGCCATTATTCACCGAAAAGCAGCGGCTATTCATGGTTATTTATATATCAAGGCAATTTCTAGGGTAGAAAATGACCATCTATTTATTGTAAGGGAAGCACATGAAGGCCATGTTACTTTCTCCTTCTATTTCGATACCTCTTGTGAAGACAAAAATTGTAAGGACCTTGTCATGTCTGTCACTGCTGACTAGTGATGTTTATCTCATTTTATTCCGGATGAAATAGTTAAAACATTTTGTAATAGCTAACAAATAAAATAAAACAATATAGTTTTTATCTCGTTTAAAATTTTGGTTTGTTTTGGAAATTTCATCCAAGTTTTGGCCGGAACGCTCCGGTTTCGTTATGCATGTTCCGCTTCGGCCAAATAATATTTTTTTAAATAATAATTATTTTTACAATATTAATCATATCTTTTAATCTGACCGTTAGATTCAGATGAAATTTTACGAGGAGTGTCTTGACATATTTACATATATTATGTTAAAATTTCAAAGCAATTAAAGAAATTAATGATCTTACGAGATTGACGATAACATTCTCGTAACTATTGTGCTAAGACATAAACAGTACAACTTCAAAACAAAATGCTAAAACACTTTTAAACCAAAATATTTCGTTCCAAATAAAAAAACAAAGCACCAACCAACAATGTTGATGCTAACTGCTGCTCTACCTCCATTACTCATGAAAACATCTCTCGAGGTTTCGAACTATATGCCCAATCTGGATCCTTCACAGACGGGTTTTTCTTTGAACATACGATCTTGCTACACAGATTATTGATGGTAAGACATTAATTTGCTGCTGCCCAATGTAAGCCACATCTACACGTTGATCCCACATTTTCGTTATGATTTTTCTTCGAAAATAGAAAAAAAAAAAAACGTGAGGATTAGGACGTGAGTTGAATCGAATGGGATCGATCAAAGAAACTAGATCGCCAACAATACACATGCTTATTGGGGCTAAGAAAAGGTTGACATGGACAACACAAACTATAATGGTATCAAAACCTTGGTAATGAAAACCTTATAGAGGTAGGTACGGCTGCTGTATCGGTATGGCCCTTGATCACTCTATAAATGATCATAAAGTCCAACGATGTTGAAACCAGCAACGAGAAGGAAAGGAAAATTGTATTGCCCCCGTGACAGCTATAAGTCACGTGCACTTGCATGTACCGTAACAACATGGAGGAGGAGGAGGAGGAATGTCAAGCATGTATACAACTGACGTGGAATTTACTGCGAAAATGTTTTAGACGATTAAGTTGAAAAGAAATCTACGAAGGGACCTAAATGCATTGAATATTTTAATGAAGCTTGATGGAAACTTCAAAAATAAAATATAAGATTTCAGTGCTGAGTCGAGCTCAAATTTAATAAGTCCATTTCTTATGAGGATGTGCTTTATCAGTCATCATTTGTTAAAAAAGATTAAGTTTTAGAAGTTTTTGTTTTTTCTATTTTAATTATTGTTTTAATGAAATTTGGGTTTGGATATATATCTATTTAAAGTTTAAACAGCTGCGGTGTTGTTTACACTAGATTATTTAATTATTGACCTTCTTTTTTTTATAAAATATCAAAGATTTTATACGTTTAGGATCATAAAAGATTTTATTCAGACTTTTTATATATATAAAATATCAAAGATTTTTTCTATTTTTCTTTAATATTTAGATCATAATTTAAATTAAAACTTGAAAGTGCTAGTTTTTATCCTTATTATGCGTTTAGTCAACACCACAAGTGTTTGATAGTTTTGTGGTGCATGTCACAAGACGAACCGATGCTTTGTTACTAGGGTCCAAGGCAGGGTGGGTGAGTGCAATATGGTATGGATTCCAAAGATGATACGTGTTTCCAGGTAGCCCATGAAGTCAAGACTCGACTAATTTTTAAGGTTCTTTTTGTTATTGTCTTTTAAAAGTTTTTTTTTTTTTTTAAAAAAAATATATTTTTTTGTATTTTAAATATGATATTTTTATATCATTTTTATATGCTGATATTAAAAATATTTTTTAAAATATTATTTTAATATATTTCTAAATAAAAAATACTGTTAAAAATAATTTTAATCACACAATTACAGATTAATAATGTTTCGGATCCTCCTTAAATGGGTTTGTAACTGACTTAGGCACTATTTGTTAATTCGTTTTAAAAAGGTTTTTGAAAAATTTAAATTTAAATTTTTTAATTTTATTTTTTTGATGTTTTATACCATTTTCATATACTGATATCAAAATTAATTTTTTTAATATATTTATAAAAAAAAACATTTTTAAAATCAATTTAAACCACAATTCCAAACATACAGTGAATTTTGAAAGAAAAATAAGTGTCTGCGGACCGCCGTAACTATAAAATGTTTAGCTCGTTTGTGCTTCTACCTCTATTCGTCTTTGTTTTGCGAGAGCAGAAACCCAACGTTTATGAACCGCGACGGTCCTCCTACAACTAGAGGACGAGCTTTCTTCTTGTAAGCCGGGCACAGTTGTTAAATTCCCCCGCATAAATCCGGCGATGTATGGCTGGGAAGTAACTTTTTTAAAATACTATTTTAAACATTTTCTTTGTTCAAATTAGTGATTGGTGGAGTGATTTGAATCTAGTTTATCTGGATTTCTTTTTTCTTTTTTCTTTTTTTTAATATAAAACAATATCATTTCAGAATTAATTAGACTTGACTCAACAATCTAATAATTTAAATTTTTAATGGACAGGTCCCGAATCAAGTCTAGCAACTATACTATTAATTATCTCAAGCTCGTAATAAAAAGCCACGAATAAATCAATAAAATATACGTCAAAATTATATGACAATGTGATATCTTCTTTTAGGATATTGATTAGGTCTGTATAGATAATCTGTGATGTCACCTTTGCGTCTAAATAGATCATAAAACAAAACCCCTTAATTAATCCCTATCTATTTCATTTGATTTTTAATTGAATTTGTCCTTATAAATTGGCTGTCTTGAGCAAAGAAAGTTTCGTAAACTTGGTTCGATTCATTGTTTGTTATAAATTACTCGTAAAATATATGTTTTCTCTTTCGGCCGTACTCGGAACTTGAAAAGATTGTTGACTGGCCAATATTTGTTGTTTACTTGAATTCCTGCACGTTAGCAGCCTGACCAGACAGGATCAGAGGTCTGTCTACCCACGCGTGCTAGGCCCAGGTCCAGTGCCAACCGAACCAGAAGAGCCCAGCACGCAGCGAAGCTGGACCCCTCCAGACCATTATTTTGAAGAGAGCAGGAAACTACCCATACAAAATTCGAGACCTTGCAGTTGCAGAAACTCCAACGATGAGACATCAGAAATATCTTGCTCTAGGATTGCATAAACTATAATATAAAATGGCAGGAACGGAAGAGCGGTAAACTGCTGGAAGCCATGAAAAGGCCTGTGGGAACGGACATTTGCACCGGGCAGTGTCTCTAAAATGTAAACCCTGTACTCAGAGGATTTCTGTCGAACACCAGGCGGCTGCATCACTAACTGTGCGGTCAGCGACCTAGTTCATTGTTTGAAAATCATCATCTTCAAGATTACTTACACGGTTCATCGTCCTCAATTACAAGACAAGCACTTTCCAGATTCATGGAGACCAAAGCCCTGAATGTTGCCTGGCCGAAAAACAGCTGCAGCTCTCAGCTTTGGTTCTGTCTTGTGTTAACCCCTTTCATGCTCCTCCTGGCTGTGCGTTTGTTCTGATTTGAGCTCGTATGCTGGCAAGTTTTCAGTAGAGTAATGTCCGCTCAGATATTTGTTTTCTTATGGACTGGAAGGATGGGTAATTAAATATAGAAGAATCTGTTCACCGCCTACCTCTGTGTGTTATTTAGTGAATCATTTTATTCTTTAAAGTATAATTTTGAGTGTTTTGTAGTGATGTTGAGTTTGTTTTGAAATTGTTTTTTTATTTAAAAATACATCAAAATAATATTTTTTTTAATTTTTTAAATATCATTTTGAAAATACTAATTTTTTTTAATGAAAAGTAAAAATAAAATAAAATTTAATTTAATTTTTTTCAAAAACAATATTGAATACCGGTGTCAAACACTAAATTTCACTGATTTAGGTTTCAGGTTTTATATTCAGTCATGGAGAAGAAAAAAAAATCAGAATAAAATTGGCACAAAACATGGTAACGTGGTCTATATTTTAGAAAAAATACATTTAGTTTATTAAACTTTCAAAATAAAACAAATTATATAATTTGAATACTTTTATACTTAAAAAAATAGCTATGAAAATACAGCGAAAAGACTTTATTTTTTTTACCAGAGAAAAATATTTAATCCTCAGGGGATGACACATCTAATAAGTATTCTCTAATCCACATAGGCTACAAAAACAAAGAAGAGAGACTAACCCCATAAACGTCTTCGAGAATACTGATAAAGCATCCCGCTGCTGGATGCCACAATGAATGGAATCCGTACTGGCATACCTCCCACGAGCCTGCCCAGGCCGAAGAAGAATCTGACCAAGCAAACACACTGGAAAGTAACCGAGATACAGCGCACTCTGTGACAATAATACTATCGTGAGGCCATCGGTGAACGCAAGAAAACCACTTTGGTCATTTAAAATAATTGTCTCAAGAATGAATAACAAAACAACTCGACATTTTTTTATTTGTAACAGACATAAGCTAACGAAAATTCCAAGCTAGCCGCCAGGTATAGAAGGGAAGATCTTCAAATCTATTAGCCGCAACACCAAATCATTGCATTCATCCGAAACCTATAATATAAACTCTTTCTTCTCTTGGAGCTATTCGGAAGGTAAAAGATCATAGGTTTAAGCAGATACAGCAGCTGGTGTTGCCTCTTCTGCCTGCAACCTCTCATAATATTTGACAAGAACTTCCCAGCCACCAGGGCACATGAAACCATCTGGGGGGTTCTCACCGGTTCTTGCGTAAGTCCTCATCTGCAACAAAACAACGAGTATGCCAAATTAGAAAATTATATCTGGCATGATTGTGTCCATGCAATTTATATACAAAACCTTCAACGCCCAAAAAACTAGGATAAAAAATCGTCAGCATTCTTTTCTAAACAATCACAGGGAGAGTGAGAGAAGTTCCTAAGAGAAAACTTCCACATCTTGAACCAACTTTATGACAGATAAGAAACAATGCAATGAATGTTCAATAATCATCTAATGATGCCATATTACTCTCAATCAAATAGCATGTAATTAACAGCAATAACGCTTTCCTTTCTCTATTCTTACGAGGATATGCATAAGACCAGTTTTTTTACTGTTACCATATTCTTTGTAAATGTCAATTGAACTTACTGACTCAAACAACTCATTATAACTGACTTGCGGGTATTGGTCATAGACAGCATGGAGGAGTTTCAGGGCTTCATACTTTATGAGCAATAGCTTTGACTCTTTTACATCCATGGACACAGAAACAATTATCTATCCGGATATTGTTCCGACCTTGGTTCCAGAGACGAAGAGGAAATCTTTGGAAAAAGATGGATAAAAAAATGCCATCTTCATACTTTATGAGCAATAACATTGATTCTTTTACATCCATAGAAACAGAAACAATTATCTACCAGATATTGTTCCTACCTTGGTTCCAGAGATGAAGAGGAAATCTTTGGAACGAGATGGATCAAAAAATGCCATCTTCTTTGCCATGGTATCATATGCTGCCACCTGCACCATTTAATGACAGAGAGATTACTCACTGGCTTCACCGAGGGAGAAAATGTCAAAAGGAAGAATGCTTGAACTTCAGTTTTTAAACCCAGAATGAGGTTAGATATGAACAGGTGTAAAGAACATTCAGAATGAAGTTAGATATGAACAGGCATCAAAGTGGGAAACAGTAAACAATGGCACCTTATTCACTAGACCTAATCCAGTCTCATATGAGCATCCACTCGGTCGGCAGATTGTTTGTCAACCAATTGTCTTCTGTGCAGTCTTCAAAATGTTTGGTTTCTGGCCCTATTGTGCCTTGCCCAAGTTGGCAATGGCTGCAGTACGTTGTAATTCAATCTTGAGCTTAACTTGTTCTAATTCTAAGACATACTAGAAAATGATCGCTTGAAAAATTTCCTACTCTTCTATTTCAAGAGAGGTCATTGGTAGTCTTGTATTGATCATGACCAGCCATCTATTAGGAGATATTCATTATTGGAAGAAATCCAAAAGGAGCGTTTACTTAAATCATAGTCATATACTGTAGATTATTAATGCACTAATATGAAAATAGAAGATGACGATGTTATTAAAGATGATAGCCAAAAGAGACATGCAGAGAGGAGAAAAGGAACTTTGGCAGCGAGTAAGAGGCTGGTAAACCCACCCTAAATGGCAAAATATTCAACTTTTCCAGGCCTGGGGCCATGCTTAGAACCTTCTTTCCATGATCAGGATCATACAAATCTCTCTTCTCTGTTGGGTGACCCATACCAGCAGGATCGCGGCCTACAATGTAAAAGTTAGCACCTGCATTTATTCGAGCCTTGGCATGCCATTGCACTTCAGTAGGACCAGCATAATGCATAGGTGATGGGAATATAGAAACTATGGTAGTTTCAGGGTCAAGAACTCCATCTTCTAGAACCTGCTAAAAAACAAAACCATGAATGCCCACTTCACAGCAAATAGACTCATTTTAGATATTTGGTCGGAAAAGAAAAGAATGGATGTTATCTCAGGTCAATATTATCTCACAGGATATGTAGAAGAAATTAATGAATGCAACCTTGCTGTGTTGTTTCATCCGAACATCCAAAGGAACGTCATCAGCCTTGGTGAAACCTCCCAAGGGATGAAGCAGTAGAATAGGATTCTTATAACCCATTTCCAAAAGCCGCCTACGTGTATCATTCATCAATAAGGCATGCCCATTGTGGACAGGATTCCTTAACTGGAATGCAAAAACTGCATCAGCTTGACGTCTATCAAATTCCTCCCTGAGTTGTCGGGGAGAGAGCCTGTAGTGATCAAGCCCATCATTGTACTTGATGGTCTTTAGCACTTCTAGATCTCCACCTATGAGCCAGTTACCAGCTGGAGTGATGAATTCCTCAACATATGGCAGTCCAGGTGCAGTTGTCCCCCATGTTCTAGCTATTCTTTCTTCTTTATTATGCTTGTATATCTCAACACTGCACCAAAAAATTAAATTTAGAATATTTCCCTCTTGGATAAGAGAAGAAATTCAAATAACTTGGCAGGTCTGGAGCAACTTGCATAAGTTGAATGCAATAATTAAATTCAAACGGCAATGCAGCAGGACTACTACCCAACAAAGGAAAATCAAAGTAAAAACCAGGTGTCCATTTCCAGCAGCGTAATGCATCTCCTCACGTGAAATTTCAGCCCATGGGGTTTCTAACATGATGATCATAATCAAGACAGAACCAACAATTAGATTTGACACACATTGTAAAGCTGGTGGCTTCCCTGAAGCTGTTTTACACAAACATGTGCTTCAAACATGTAAGCGAGAGCATCTAGTGTGCATTTACATGTGCCCTCCGATCACACATGACAATGGGTGTTCGCACCATCAATAAACTCTGAATTCCAGACATGGAAGTGTCTTCTACTGGAACATCAAGAGTTTAACCGAAACGAAAACAACTTCCTAGTGCATTGCCTGAATTCATTTCACACATAAAGAAACTAGCTTATTCCTTTCCCAAAGTTCAACTATCATAGGTTTTTACTCGAAACTGCCACGCAAGTTATTTAAAATTTCAATCAAAACAACACCCTGCATTTCATTTCCACATAACTATCAAACAACAGACGGGATTCCTTAATACAGATCCCAGGTTTGACTCTGCTAATTATAAATTTATATGGTTGACCACGTTACATAAATGTGTATTTGCACAACATATTCTATTAAAGATTCGTTTTTTAAAACAACAAAACACGGCCACGAATAAATAAAATAAAAACGGGCTAACGAACCTTCGAAGAATAGCGAGCAAATCACCATCAGGACCAACCAACCCAACATCCTTCGAAGACCCAATATTCTTTTTAGTCTCGTCATCAATTGCCAAGACAATAGGAAGCGACATATTGACCACTGTCCCATTTTGCATTCTCAAAGAATTGAAATGCAAACTCTGTAAATACTCATTTTCCCTCATAAACCCTTTCAATGGACTCGCCCATCCTTCACTTATCACATGGACCCACTCTACATCAATCTTTGCCAGCCTCACTTTAGGCAATGACTCTGCTTCCAGAGCTTTTGACCCCCTCTCGCTCTCTGGCACTATAACATCCACCAACACCCCACCATCTGGCTCGATCAAGTAACTCTTGATAACTGAACCGGAAACAGAAGCTTGAGACATTCTGGGTTGTTTGTTGCTATATAGAATGGGGACTAATGCGTTTGAATGGTAGATTGGTTTTGGTCGGAATCCGAGGCTATAGGCTGGGATTTTTGTGCGTTGTCTTGGGTGGAGATTAAGGTTAATTACGCGAGGAGTTATGGTTAGTTTAATTGTTAGAGACATGATGGTGTTCTTTAATGTTTTCCTGCGCTGTACGATTTTGATGGGTGTTTGTTATGGGAGTAAGGTGGAGAGATCTACGAGGGGCTCTGAATTTAGCCAGCATTTTGGTAAGGAGAGGAACAGAAATGCGATTCAACTGCTAAAGAGATCCACACGTTTGCTCTTCTTACTTTCTGTGGATGCTATCTGGATGTCAGTCTCCGTTTTGGTTGGGGACCAAAGCTTGGGCAGCGGTGATGGGCTCAAAAGCTATAAGAAAGCAATCAGGCAATGGCTGCTACTGGCCACATGTTTCGAAGTGCAGTTAATTGTTTTTTTTTATAAATATATTAAAATAATATTATTTTAAATATTAATATTAATATATAAATTCAAAAGTGTGATTGAATTGTAATTCTAAAAATATTTTTCAAATTCCAAACACCCCTGTAACACTGTGATGGTTTATAATTAGGTTTTATTTGGCTTCCAGGTTCAATTATATTTTTTTTTAAGAAAAAAACATTATTTCTTAGTTTTGAATTAATTTTTCTTCGGATTTTTAAATAGTTTTGATATATTGGTATTAAAAATATTTTTTTAAAAAAACATATATTATTTTGATAGACTCCATATGAAAAATTGAGAATTAGAATATTTTATAGGAATTAAATACTAAATACTTAATTGATTGTAAATCAAAGTTAATATTTCGTGGCAAAAGTAAAAGTGGCAAAATAAAATAGAGTTTATTTTGTATGAGTTTCTATGTATCAGACTCACACTTCTTCGATTTGCTTAAGAATACATGCATCCTTCACACAATATTCAGACATTTAACTAGTTCTTAACATCCACTGTGCTTACATAAACCCTCGAGGAGACTGGTAGCTTCTGCTACCATTTATTTGAACATAGATATAGGTTATTATAAGATGGAGTAGTCCTCGACAGTATGTTTAGCACTCGTCGGAAAGTAGAACCAGCGTTACACGGGCGGCGGGGATGGCGGTACAACGGCGGTCTTGGCACAATCATCCATGCAAGTGAAGTTATCGACACCGCAGGTCACGATGCACGAGATGGCGGCCTCCGACGGGCCTTTTGACGAGCAAGTTTGTGCGCATGTCATTATATCTTGCCCACAACCGGCGAGGCACTCCGGCAACGATTTCTGGCTCTTGACCTGAGCTGCCCCGACGCATATCAGCAAAAGCACCGAGAGAACACGTAGCATCGAATCCATGTATGCTGTTTTTTTCTTACACTTAATTCCACAGATAAAGGATTGGCTTCTGCCTGTATTTGTTTCCGATCAATTTAAAAGTAAACCGTTTATAAATACAAGGAGGGTCGGTGGCTCCTGATCTAAACGTGCAAGGTTTCACCACATTCATGAAGGAAGCATGAATGGATCTTGAACATGAGCCGCACGGCATGCTAAGTAATTAGCTATTGTTTCGAGTTAGCAAAAACTTTCAATGGCAAAAGACCCACGCATTGCATGGATTACTTAAATTATTCGGGAGTGTAGTTTTGATTGTTTTAAAAGGTTTTTTTTATTTAGAAATACATAAATTATATTTTTTATTTTTTTTAAGTTATTCTTGATATCTTCATTAAAATAATTTAAAAATGTAATTGAGACGGAAAATACACAGTTGATAGTGTTTTACAATTAAAGGTGTTTATAAAATAAGATATTTACTTGTTCAGCTCGAGTATGCTACCTAGATCCATGAGGAGCTGGGTGCGTATACTGGGCTCAGCTTCCACGTTTAAGCCCATGAGGTGTTGGATGTGGCCCGTTGCGTGCCTAGACTCGGGCTCGGGTATTTCCGAGCCTAAGAAATGTCGAGTGTTAATGCTAGTGTCTGGGATCGGGTACCATGCATGAGCCCACGCGGTGCTTAGTATGGGTCTACGAGTTTAGCTTTTAATCTATTTTAAATTTGATCAGTTAGAAATATTCATGATGCAATGAAGATTTCAGTATTTTTAAAAATATTCACGAATGATATTATTTACTTTATTATCCGTTACAAAATACATTTAGCATAAAAAAAAATCAATTTCTTCTAGAAAATGATATTTATTGTGTTGAGGGTTTCTAGAGAGTTGAGGGGTATGGTTGGTATGATTACATCTTGGTAGTTGACCCCTGGCTGCATTCCTTATCAGTCCATGATTAATTAATGTGGAATGGATTGTGACGTTAGCTATTAAAGAGTGAGGTAGAGTGAGGTCACGTTGTTTAACTATGGTAATAATTGTATTTCAAAGTTTTATTTTTTTAGAAAAAATTAAAATAATTTTATTTTTTAAGAATCATTTTTTTTATTTGAACTTCAAAATAATCTACAAATACCAAAACAAATAATTTAAAGCAAAAATAATCAATTGTTTTAAAAAGGTTTTTTTTAAAACACAAAAATAAGCAGGTCATGAATCTCCATTAACTCTTTGTACTTTGCTGCGAAAAAATATTTATATATAAAAAAAATATACAAGCAAGTTTTATAATGTACTTTTATACATAATTTTTTTGAAGTATAGATTAGAATAACTATTCATATATTAATCAAATAAATTAATATATGTGTGTGTTAATCAATCATAAAAATATTGTAAGCAACATCTAAAAGCAAAACTAGAAAAATCAATAATTATATATAGATCAAGATATTTAATCTCATAAAAAAATCATATTTACATGGTTTTATTCATTAAATATACTAAAAAATTTTCATTTAAAATAAATAAAATTCATTCTTTTTAAAAAGTGCTTTTAAAATATCATCTTCACATTTCTCTTCGTTTATTACTTTAATTAATGATTCGAACTGAAGAAGTTCACGCCAACATTGTTTGCCGCTCTCATGCTACGATTCTTTGTAAATCATGTTTTATAATTGTTTTTTTCATACATAGATACATATCATCTCATCTGCAAGTCTATATCCTAAAAAATATAACCTATTTAATTAAAACATATGCACATCATTTAATTTGTTTTGAACTTCAATAACATATATATATATATATATATGATTTTTGTATATATAAATTTTATTTAGAATATTCTGTAAGTATTCATTAATTATTAATAGGAGAATGCACCTTAAAAAATGATGAAAAATAAAGCTCCAAAAAATAAATATCTCGTGTCAAAAATCTTCGTTGCTCGAGAGGACAATCCATTATACCAATCCCAGCATCTGACCGACCCGCTGGCCCTCTCACACTAGAAAAAGACACAAACACCCCTAAATTTCATGGCAGTTATTTTCCTATTTCTCATATCGTGCCCAACCCCTTTCGTCACAAAAGTTAATCCCCGTACCCTAGTTCGCTGTCGAGAAACAAATCCTAAAACAGTACCGTTAACCACGCACGCCACGGAAAAATTGTGCTTTCGCACATCCTCTCGAGTTAGTTAGTGCTAGGGTTTACTTCATTTTTTGCTGTTTCTGCTATAATCAAACGGGTTTTATCAAGCGAGTTAGAACGGTAAGTTGCTTATCGGAGTAATTTGCGATGGGAGTGCCGGCCTTTTATCGGTGGTTAGCGGAGAAGTATCCGCTAGTGGTGGCTGATGTGATTGAAGAAGAACCGGTAGTCATCGAAGGCGTTAAAATTCCTGTGGATACAAGTAAATCTAACCCTAACAATATCGAATATGATAATTTATATCTCGATATGAACGGGATTATCCATCCCTGCTTTCATCCCGAAGACAGAGTACGATTTGGATTCTCCCTCTCGCTCTCTTCGATTTTTTTGTCTGCATTTTTTGTTTAATTGTGCTGTAGAATGTTCACTTGGTTTTGACCAAATTGTATTGAACTGGTTTTGATTTTCTTTTTTTAACAATGTTTTTTTTTTTTATTTAAATTTTAACCTTTTTCTTCCTCCTGCAGCCTTCACCGACTTCTTTCGGTGAGGTGTTCCAGTGCATGTTTGATTATATTGACAGGCTTTTCGTGATGGTGAGGCCTCGCAAATTGCTATACATGGCAATTGGTAAGTAATTTAAACCGAATGGCTTTCTTTTTATGTAAAGATGATTTGTGTGTGATACTGATTTTGTGGGAATAACTTATAGATGGAGTTGCACCACGGGCGAAAATGAATCAGCAACGGTCTAGGCGCTTTAGAGCAGCTAAAGATGCATCTGATGCGGTATGTGGCTCCTCCATTTCTATGCAGCTGGAGAGTGGCACTGAGTACTGGTTCTTGATTAGCAAAACATAGTTTAGTTTTTCTGTAAAAATTGCCATGCTAGTTTTGTTTTATATCAGGTGAGATTATTTGTAGAGTTTATATATGGATGCATATGCTGACAGTGGTGCTTAGAAATCTGAAAGCTAATTGAAGTAACACGAGTTTTGTGGATAAAACACATAGGCTAGCTTAACCAACTACTTATAGAAGAAGGAAAAGTATTCATGAAGATATAGAAACAACTCTTGAAGGAACGCTCATTAGATAAATAATTAAAGAATTTTAAGGAATATTTACAGTTCATTGGATGAAATTTATCTTCCTCTGGAAAACTGTTGGTTTTCAAATTGTTTGTTTGAAATCAGAGTACTAGGTTTGTTCCATCCTGTAAACTGCATTTATCCTCGGTGAACTTTTTGATTGCTCAATAGATAAATTCATGGTTATGGGAACATCATGCTCTAACCATATATGGAATATACAGATCCAATGGTTTTGAAATCTTCAAGTTTTTGTTAATGAACATATATTTAACCACTAGGGACATCTGTGGCTGTATTTTTCTTTGATTTTTGGATGCCTTTTGGGATAATTTAGGTTTTCAGTGTTCATTATGGTTTCTTTCTCATATCACTTCACTATTATTTTCCTTCCATTCTTCTGAAGGAGGAAAATTTAACATGGCAGGAAATACACCATTTTAATTTTACCAGTCATTCAACATATGTATTGCAGGCTGCTGAAGAAGAAAGACTAAGAGAGGAGTTTGAGAGGGAGGGCAGGAAGCTTCCCCCTAAGGAGTCATCTCAAACTTTTGATTCAAATGTTATCACTCCTGGAACTGAATTCATGGCTGTTTTGTCAATTGCATTGCAGTACTTTATTCATCTTAGACTAAACTATGATCCTGGATGGAAGAAAATCAAGGTAAACCCATGCTGTTGTCCCTTGTTTATTTTTTCTCATGCAGTGTTTTGTTTTCTTTGACAGAGATAATGCTATATCTACCTTCTGGTGTTTGTAACCATAACAAATGCATATATTTGAATTCCTGTTTACATATTTTGTGAAGGTCATTCTTTCAGATGCAAATGTTCCTGGTGAAGGGGAACACAAAATCATGTCCTATATCCGTCTTCAAAGAAACCTTCCTGGTTATGATCCAAATACACGCCATTGCCTGTATGGTTTGGTATATTTCTTCCTTAACTGACTCCTGATCTTTTTTGAAGTAATTGTTATTTTTCCTTCCAGACTAACATTCTTCTCTTTTCATTGGTGCTTCTGATAGGATGCTGATTTAATTATGTTGGCTTTGGCTGCTCATGAAGTTCATTTTTCAATTCTTCGAGAGGTTTGTGTCTTGTTGTTTAGACATGTTTGCCTCCAAAAACGAATTAAATTTTGAACTCTTCATGCTGTCTCTTAGTTATTAGTTTTAGTTGATTAGTAGAGAAAGGTAAAGGGATGTCAATCTTGATGAAAGGCTTGGCCATCAATCTGACAATAATTGGATAACAAGTCCTTTTCAATTATCTGTAACTCATCTGCTAAACCTTTGCTTATTACGATGAAGGCTGATAAATCATCATAATGATTGGACATATCACTCTCTCTTTTTAATTGCCCGTGATTCATATGCTAAATGTTGAATATTTTCTCATTAACATCCCTTCTTAATGGTACGGCTCAGATCGTTTTCACTCCTGGACAACAAGACAAATGCTTCGTATGTGGTCAGGTGGGTCATTTAGCAGCTGCTTGTGAAGGAAAAGCAAAGAGGAAGGCAGGAGAATTTGATGAGAAAGGCAATGATGTTGTTGTGCCCAAAAAACCATACCAGGTAGGTTCTTATAAAGATATTTGAAAGTTTTGGGTGTAAAAATCCTCCATGAGGATGCATTATCTAGTCCTTTTTGCTTCACAACTCTTTTCTTGATGCAGTTTCTCAACATTTGGACTCTTAGAGAGTATTTGGAGTATGAATTCAGAATTCCTAATCCTCCGTTTGAGATTGATTTGGAACGTACTGTGGATGATTTTATATTCATATGTTTCTTTGTTGGCAATGATTTCCTGCCACACATGCCCACATTGGAGATCCGTGAGGTTTGTAAATAGTTGTCTAAAGTACAGCTTTTGAATTCTTTGAGAAAAAAGATAACATTTGTTTTTTTTATTTTTGTTCCTTTTTTCAGGGTGCAATCAACTTGCTGATGGCTGTTTATAAGAAGGAATTTAGGGTGCTTGGTGGGTATTTGACTGATGGCAGCAAGGTACTCTTAACTTTTGAGCTATATGTTCTCCTTAAATTTTTGGCTGCTGCCCACTGGGTTCTATCACCACATTTTTCAACTTCTAGTAAGACTACTCAGAAATCGTTCTTTATATTGTTCTGTTTTCTCAGCCAAATTTAAGCAGAGTGGAGCATTTTATTCAAGCTGTGGGTTCATATGAAGATAAAATATTCCAGAAAAGATCGCGATTGCACCAGGTTACTTTTCTTGTCCAAAATTTTGGATACGTCTTTTTTACTGGAATGATGTGAATTACAGGCATAATCTTATGGTGCACCTTTGCAAGAAATTCGGAATTTTAAGGTGGTTTCTTGGGTACTAATTTTGTGTGTATTTTTGCTGTGTAATGCTGTAAATGGAACAGTAATGTGATTATGATCTCCAAAAGGCTATTGAAAAAGACTAGATATGGGACCGAAAGATATCTACTAGATATAGAAGCAAAAATATTTTCATTTTATAAGCAACAGTATGTGAAACCTTAAACCATAAAGTTCTGGATAGTCAAGAAGAGGCACTGGCAGAAAGAAGCACGCCTTTTCAACATCGTTAATTAATTTATTCTGTACATACCATGCAGCGCCAGTCAGAAAGAATTAAGCGTGAAAAGACACAGGCAAGAAGAGGTGATGACGCACAGCCTCAAAATCAACCTGAATCTTTGGTTGCAGTCACACAATTTCGTGGTTCTCGTCTTGCTTCGGCTCCCACACCTTCTCCATATCAGGATGACGGGACACACTCTCAGACATCTGATGGTAAAGGATCTTCTGTTCGGAGCCCTAAAGTTGCACGTTTGTCTTCAACAGCCAATATCGGTGCTGCCATTGTTGAGGCAGAGAGTAGTCTGGAAATAGAAGTATGTTTTCCTGCTTCAGGAGAGGCACTTTAATGTAATTCTGACTCCTTCAGCCATTCTTTAGGACTCATATTCTATGGGCTAGCCTTTCATTTGGTATGAGCCCTTGCTGGCGAGGGGTTAAGAGTGCATTTGTTTACTCAATTTATTATTTTGTAGAATTGAAATCTGCAGTTTGTTACATTTTTATCTGGAGCACTTAATTTTTTCAGGCACATGAAAACAAAGAAGAATTGAAAACTAAGCTTAAGGAGTTGCTTCGTGAGAAATCCGATGTTTTTAACTCAAATAATCATGAAGAAGACAAGGTTTGAATCTCCTACAGAAATATTGGTTATTATCCATACTTTTTTGGCCCATTAGCTCTTAATGATGTTTGTATCTCTAATGTTCTTTTACCAGGTGAAATTGGGAGAACCAGGGTGGAAAGAAAGATACTATGATGAGAAGTTTTCTGCAAAATCTCTTGACGAAATGGAAGCTATACGAAGAGATGTTGTGAGTACATTTACTACTGTAGCTACTGATTTTGAATGTCCTGTGTCTTTCATAATATTGTGTGATAAGCAGGCTGATCTATCTATTTGACATTCAACTGGGTAGGTTTTGAGATATACGGAAGGGCTGTGTTGGGTCATGCATTATTATTATGAAGGCGTTTGTTCTTGGCAGTGGTGAGTTTTTGAATTTCATTTCCAGCAGCTTAGAGCTCTTGTTTCTACTGTAACCTCTTCCCTTTCCCTTAAACTTCATGATCCAAAAGTAAATGGAAAGTTTGACACTGCATTTTAGGTGACCACTATAATTTTAGGAAATATGTTTACACAGCTCAGTCTTGCAAGATGACTTCATGAATCATATTGTGTCTCCTCAGGATAAATTTGTATTTTACATGCTGTCTTTGTACTTGATATGTCAATGCCTTTAGATCTTCAACTCAGAACTGGATATATTCTTTGTTTCAGGTTTTATCCTTATCACTATGCGCCCTTTGCATCAGATCTCACAGATCTTGGTCAACTGAACATCAGTTTTGAACTTGGCTCTCCATTCAAACCATTCAACCAGCTTTTGGGAGTTTTCCCTGCGGCAAGGTACCCTGTTTATTTACCATTTCTATTAGCAAACCGCTCAATAAAGAGCTAACAATAATTTTTTTTTTCAGTTCCCATGCTCTCCCTGTGCATTATAGGAAATTGATGACGGATCCAAATTCACCCATTTTTGATTTTTACCCTACTGGTATGCATCTTTACTAGAATAGAAAGCTCGACCTGTGACTATCTTAGTTTACATGCATGATAAGATGTCTTCTAACCTCATTTACATCAATCAGATTTTGAAGTGGACATGAATGGGAAACGATTTGCATGGCAGGCAAGTTTTTCTTTAAGATCTTAATTCACCTGGCCTTTCAGACATGTTTTTGTGGTGGAAGTAATTTTCTATGGAACTTGATCTTATTGATTCTGTTGTGTTTTCCCACTAGGGTATTGCAAAGCTTCCCTTCATTGAAGAAGCTCGCCTTCTTGCAGAGGTCCAAAAGATCGAGCACACATTAACGGTATGCTTCTTAAATCAGTTGCTTTACTGCATTATTTGTTTCTTCCATTGCTTGAATTTTCTTACAAGAAGATCCTTTGGTTTCACATTATCTGATCTGAAGGTTGCAATGTTCTGTAGGAGGAGGAAGCAAGGAGAAACAGCATGATGTTTGACATGCTTTTCGTGTCATCATCCCATTCTCTCTCCGAGAGCATATATTTGCTTGATAACCATTGCAAACAATTAACAGACAAGGAACGAGTTGAAGTCAAGGAGCGTATCAATCCCGAGTTGAGGTCTGTATTTATTTATCTATAAAGAACATTTCTTTGAGCTTCAAAAGTGGATTACTTTTATGGGACTCTGAATTTGATTGGTTTCCTTTTTTCTTGTGAATTGCTCTGTCTCAATCAAGTCATTATCCCTAGTATTGTTATCTGAAGTATCGGATTCTTTTAATGTTCAACCAAGTTTTTGCCATCCTAGAAATTGGATTTAATCTTGCATTTCAGAGTTGAATGTAGGTTAAACTCTGCTTGAAAACAAATGTGTTAGCAAAGTGTTAAGCTATTTTATAATCTGTAGGCCATAACTGATAACACTAGTATTCCATGAGCTAAAAGCTATTTTATGTTACAAAATCACATTATGACTGTGCCTGCTTCTCTTGCATTTCATTGGTGAGAGGAGTTTTGCCAATATGTTATATGATGGATTTGGTCAGAATATTGATTTGGCCCCTTTTGAAGCATCAAATCTTATCTCGGCCATGTTAACATTTGCTCACCACATGCTCTCCTTTTTTTATGTCTCAGATTTTGGACTTGAATGAACTGTATTTCCCTCTGCAATCACAAATGTAAAATCTTTTTGGACTATTCTCTGATTTTATTTAGGCCTACATGCAGTGATGGGATGAATGGCTATTTATCTCCCTGTTCTGGAGATACTCATCCTCCTATATTCAGGTCTCCAGTTGTAGGCATGGAAGACATTTTGGCCAATGAAGTCATGTAAGCTTCTAAATGTTGAGTGTGATTTTTGGCCAATGAAGTCATGTAAGCTCCACAAAGGTTTTTTCCTGTTCCTTATTGTCTTTTCTTTTCTGTACAGATGTGTTATATACAGACTTCCTGATCCACACAAACACATCACTTATCTGCCTGATGGTGTTATATTCCCCAAAAAGGTACTTATTTGGTTGCAAGGCCTCTTCTTCCTTTTCAGAGTCAGCTTTACATCTAGTTATTTATTTGTTTCCTAATCTAGGAGTGACTCGCAGCCAAAGCTGTTACTTGAAATCTCCGCAAGTGATATTTTTTACTTGTTCATTTCTCTGTGTACCGGCGTCTCGAATGCACAGATTTTCGGCTCTGTTACGGATATCTTTTCCTTTTGTTGTACTTGCATTTAGTAATATGACATCATGTAGACTGATGCCCTTTCAGACTTGCATTTCTATTATTTACTACAAACACATCTAACATGGATCATGTAGCTGTTCAGCAAAACTGTCTTAGTTAGCTTGAGTCCCTATATGAAATTCTGTTTCTGTTTTTATAGATTGTGGATCAGAGCGACCTGAAACCTGATCCAGTTTTATGGCACGAGGAATCTGGGAGGAGGCCTTGGGAAAATAACAGGTGTGCTTTGCTCTTTTTTTATGCACAGTGTCTGCTTCACTTGATCTTCACAGAGTGAAATGATTATTTGTATGGCTGATGGCATGATAAGATGTTCCACTCTTTCCTTAGCTGATTGCATTGTGCATCTGTGCTTCAATTACCATATATACATCATCACCCTTTTCAACTACAGTTATTTGCTTGGCTCCTCCCTTTCAGGCGAAATAATACCCCTGGAAGCATAGCTGGCCGTCAGCTCGGGGAGGCATCCCATCGACTTGTTGCCAACAGTCTACAACAGAGGGGGGACCGCAATGGGTATGGCAATCATATGCACGCCCGACCACCTTACATTGCAGCTTCCCGTGGCCCACCACTTTCTTCCTATTCAAATGGGTTGCACAATCAGGGACCCCATGGAATGTTGCGACCTAGAATGGATTATTCTCATGCAGGCTACCCCCGATCTACTGGTCCTCGTCTGCCACCTCACCGTGACCATGAATATGTTGAACCCTATTCTTCGGCAGGACCCAACCCCTCGTATAATGGCAGGCTTCCTCCTCAGTATGAAAGTGAATTTCATCAGAATGGTGGGCCAGGGTATCCACATGGGCCTGTGGCACACATATCAACTGGGCCCACTACATATGCTTATCAAGGTGGTTATGATGCCTATCCGAGTCGCCAGTCACCTGGAGCTGGTAGTCACCAGCAATGGGGTGGTAGGTTTCCCCCACCATCAAACCATAACAGTCCCAGAGGTTTTGGCCACCATCAACAAAGTGGCAATCGATTTTCAGCTATGAATAGAGGAAATAAAATGCCACCACAACATGGTGGAGCAAATAGGTACAGGGGGCCGCAGCAATCACCTCCTGGTGGAGCCAGTCGGAGGCCCCATCCACCACCTGGATATGGTCAGCAATAAAGCTGTTTCTTATAACAGAAAGGTTCTTTGATTGCTGTACAATAGTTGTTTTCCCTCAGCTTTTCACAGCTTTCCTAGTCCACTACAACTGTTAATTTCTTAGGCTTTACCATTGCTAGATTGTTGTGTTGTATTTTATTTTGGATGGCCGAGTAAAATTTTAATAAATAATCAGTGAAGAGTGCACATCACATCCTCAACTCCGCATGTTATTTTGAAGAATTTTGTGCTGTAGATTAAATTTTTATTCTCTCCACTTTCCCCCTCCCCTGCCCCCGAAATTATTGGCAATCAGAATATTCTTGATCAAAGCAAGCATTAACGTCAGCATAAGATAGTATTAATTACAGTATCATGAACGAGAAGGTTTAATGACTCAGGATTTGATGCAGCTTAAAATACGATTCATGCCACATGTGATACCCATCTCTTTTAACAGGTGAGTAAAGCGGGAGAGCGCCACTTTTTTTTAATTAAAATAACTTATATAGAAATATATAATAAACCTGTATTTTTCTCATAATCTTAAAATGAATTTCTATTGTTTAGAAACAATAAAACAGATATAAAATGTCTTTTTATTTCTTAGTTTTTTTTCCTTTTAATTTTAATGAATGAAACGTTATCTCAATATTTTCTCATATCTTAAGATATCAAAAGATGATACAGAATAATGAAGGGACAGATTGACAGATTGCTGACCTGGCGTGCCTTAATTTTTGGAATGTTTAGTTTCAATTTGCTTCTCTTCACGCGGCCTGCAGTTAGGAGTCTGATTTTACGAGCTACACGTGTGCGAGATTAGTAGCTACTACAATGAATTGTTTGTTTATGCGAGTTGACCTTTTCTTCTTCTTATTTTATATATATATTTTTGAACCATTTCAATATTAAAAATAAAATTTTAAAAATGTTATTTTATATATTTCTAATAAAAAAACAGTCTCCAGAAAATTCTTACAAGTTATGTTTATTTAGCAAAATCTTAACAGCCGATGCCCAGATAACGACATACGTGTATAAGCGAAGGGAAAAGGAGTGGCTCGCCTCCACTGCTACCTACAATATCTTCGATTTTGTTTACTTTTCTCTTTCGGGTTTCAAGAAACACAGATGCGCGTACGACGTAGCACGCATGTCATGCCGGTTGCTGAGGGTCTCTACAAATGTTGCCGACAAGAAAGCTGCAACTTCCCCTCAAAACTTTACTAATATTCTTGTATTAATTATATTCTCGAAGTATTAATGCTCATAGTGCCCCCTGTTCTTTTATATAGATTTTTAAATCAAATTTGTAAATCAACAGACAGATGCCACCGAGTAAATAGAAGAGAGGAACGGATTAATCTATTATAATCTATTAATCTTTGAAGCTATGCTATATCGAGACAGCGATTACTTGTCTATAATTAGAAGCTGTTCTTCTTGTCTTGCTCCCATCACATTTGTATTTAACTATTTGTATTTTTTAGACGTGTCTTCTTGTTTCAGGCCCTTGTAATTATGACCAATTTAGAGCCAACCACCACCATCTATCACTTTTCATGCATGACACGAAGTGATCTTTTAACAAGACATTGATGGGTAGATTTCGAGTATGATTGGTATTCTAATAATAAAGTCCTTCTAAAAGTTTTTATTCATGAATATATTTTTAAAATATCCTTAAATATAGCACATCAGTAATCTGAAAACATAGAAAAATTAATTTGAAACAAATATTTTTTCTCTTTTTTATTATTTTAAAAATACAAAAACAAATGAATCAAACATATAAATAAGAATCAATATTAGATACACAACTATACATGAGATAATTGGCTATTTTTAAATATCAGCACGTAGTTTAAAATTTCAATGAAATAATATATTTTATATATTATTGTAATTTAAAATCATGATATTAAATAAATATTGTGTTTTAAAATTGATATAACCACCAAAAATACTAGGAAAAAGAAATTTTAATCTCATTACGATATAATTATCGGGAGAAATCTGACGTAGGCTAGATCATAAAATCAATTCTCTTATCATCTTCTTGTCACGAAAAATACTCCAAATCAATAAAAGTCCAATCCTTTGATATAAAATGTCATCTCTCGAGAATGTGAAGTTCAGTGCCACGTGGCCACCTTTATTAATTTTTCAGCGGTATTATTAAAGCTGGTTAAGCTTTTTATATTGACATGTTATTTGTTCGATTGATAAAAGAAAGCTAGCTTAATTTAATTTAATTTAATTTTGCAAAATGATTTTTAAATAAATCCAGGTTAACTCGTCGGATTCATAACTTCGTTTTTCAAGCACACAATTCGGTGATTGACATTTGTATCCTTTCCGGAGATCTGGCTTGACAGCCACTAAATCCATCCGTGAGCATAATATTTAGGCTCGAAAGGTCATACAAACTCCAAAAAAACTTAGTCAGTAATATTCCCGTATCTCAACGACGTCGTCTTTCAACCATTAGAAACCAAATGAATAATAATACCTTCTTTGTGGAGGTGTTAGGTTTCTTCCTTCTTCTTCTACCTGTCAAAGATCAAGCCCCGTTGGATCTTTCAGTGGGATTAAATAATAAACATTTAATAATCACGAGATTAAATATTATAATGGCATTACAATATGGTTGGTCAAAAAAATTCATCAAAACCCTCTTTCAGTGGGATTTTTTTTGGCGCACACTCTCTCTTTTTTTTTTTAAAAAGGGGGAAAATACTTGAAATATGATGGAGTGATAGGCAACGTGTAGAGACAGACAGGCAAGTGCGTGATCATATCAATTTGATCAGGCTTGTTTGCACGATTTTAGGCCACGGGAGGCAAGTTGGCTTCAGAAACAAATGCGAGGAAAAACATATTTAAAATTAAGAGGGAGCGATTGATTGTAGCAAAACATCTATTTATTAAACTTTTCATGTTGGTTAGATAATACGGAAATTTTTATTTTGTATAATATTTTAATACGCTAATATAACAAAATTAAGATAAAAAATATATATAATTTTAATTAAAAAACATCATACACATAGCATTACCAATCACACACGAAAGCATCTCCTCCCGGAATGATAGAATATAGTATACACTACTACTAGATAGCGAACACGCTGCGAAACACGAGGTAACAGCCAACCATCGATCTTCGATAAATCTTGTGGGGGAAAGCTCTTCGATGGATAAGAAGAGTTGAATTGAGGAGCTGGAGGAGAAGATTTCTAAATTATTTATTCAATTGCTATTTTAAAAAAGAAAGTGCGATACATACATACTATTTCTTTTACTTTTTTTTTATCATCGCTCAAAACTTCTATAAATTTAAAAATAGAGAGAGAGAGAGAGAGAAGAAAAAACAATCTGTAAATTGTGCACATGGATGGTGGAGAGGAAGCTACGTCCCCAACAATTAAGCACCATGATCCCACTCTTTCCAGTCAATTTGGATCAAATTAGATATCAACTCCACCACCAATCATGCGACACGTATCTTCATGCTATTTTTCCTTAATTTTTTTTTTTATCATCACAAAGACTACAATATTTTTTATTCATACGTACTTTACTTTATCATACACTGTTGATCTCTTCACTGGCTGGTTACACGACAAGGATTCGCTTCAAATCTTTCTATAGAATGCCCATAAAGGCACATCATGTGACTGATTAAATGCTCCGAGTTTGAATTAATATAGTAATTTGTTAATTAAAAATCTGATTTGCCTAACCATACCAACCAAGCTTTCGCTTTGCTTGGTTACATCATAGGTGTGACTCTCAATGTGTATTTTTGTTATTAACGTGGATCTCCGAGTCAATTTATTCGTACCTCGATTAATCTCACGTGTCCTGAAGTTAACGATTATTTAAACCTCCAGTGACCATTATATTAACAACTACAGAGCTCGAACCTGAGACCACAAGAAGAGTAAACCTTTTGGTCCACCTACTAGATGTTTATCTCTCAATGTGTATTGTATTTGGTTATGTGATAAAATTATGGAATAAATGAAAAGCAGGTCTCTATAAATAAAAAAAAACATGTTATTTTAGTTTTTTTATAAAATTAATATTTAAAATGCAATTATGTATAAAACTCAATATAAAAAAAAAATAAAAGTTATTTAACTCGTTAAATAATCTTGCTGTGATTCTACAGACAGCAAAAATTATCACAGCACAAAACATTCTCTTAATATCTATTCGAAAAGACAGACACAACTCCAGTGCAACTCGAGTTCACAAACACCCCTCTTGCTTTCTCTGTCCTTCCCCTTTTCATTTCTCTGGTCAAATAGATTTCCAATCACCACCAGTTCCTTGCAAATTGGGTTATGCAGTGCCCCATCGAAGAAAAACCATGGCTACGTAGCTAGCTCTACCTTGTCGATAGTTTCTCCGAGTGAAACTGTGATGTTTAATTCTAGGAATTGTCTTTGACAAAGTTATAATCTGTAAGTAATCTCTATTGACCCGCAACCATACGCAAGACATGTTCCATGATTCAAGGCTTCAAGCTGCATCTGGCTTGAACTTTTACCCAACAAGGGCCAAGGTTAGATTGTTGGATTGTCGGCTTTTCTTCTCTCGATCGTTTTCATGTTGTTACAACCGACTTTGACTTCAACTATTTTTATTTAATTACCAAACCCTTTTCAAACTAGTTCAAGAGCAATTTCACACGAGTAGACAGGGAGAAATTAAGCAAATAAATTATTATTTTGTTGTTTGGTACAAGAAGAGATAAAAACACTAATAAGATTAACTTTAACGCAAAATACTATCTTGAAAAGTTAAATTCATAAAATAATTTTTTGAATAGTGTAAATATAAATTTTTTATTCATGTGTATTCAAACGGTAAAAATCATTTAGAAGAGTTATATATACAATAACAGTTAAAATAATATACATAATACAGTAACAGTTGAAACAAAACACAATAATAATTGAATAGTTGAAACACAATACAGTAACAATTGAAGTAATGAGATTTGAACTGATAAACATTGATTTTAACAATATATTACTCCAAAATACTAATATATTGTTAAACAGGTTGTTTGACATTGCGTTTCAAAATTATTATTTTTTAATTTAATTTTTTTATTATGTTTTTAGATCATTATGAAATACTAATATTAAAAATAATTTTTTAAAAACAACAAAATTAATTTTATTATATTTTCAAATGAAAATCACTCTAAAAAAACAATATTAATCAAACTAAATTGCGGCAAGATTAGAATTGTCTGATGTAGGGGGGGGCTGCTCATGGACCACTAAATAAAAGCCTATTTATATAGGATGAAAATCAAAGTCAAAACTGGCTCGATCATAGATGGCCTTCATTGTTATTCCCTTCAAACGGCAGAGAATCAGTAGCCACCAATCCATTGTGATCCACAAGCATCTTCGCCAGGAATCTCCAGGCAAGATCCTCGCGGACTTCTGTCAAGTAGTTGACATGGCCAGTGATTGGATGGAAGTGTCAAACTTCAGTGTTGTTCAGCTACAGTGATTGGTGGAGTTTACTATTATTCTATATCCTCAACTTGGTTTACTGTATTTTTTGATCTCTCCATACCTTCTCGGCCATGGTTGCAGCTCATACACATGTATTTTATTATTCATTGCAAATTTAATAATATCTATGAATAAAATCATCCAACTTTGAGAACATCTGAACTTTTTTTTTTCTTGAAAAAGAACCCGTTTTTATTTTTATTTTTCTGGGAGCAATTAAAGAACAAGGAGCTGTGACTCTCAGACTTTGAAAAGGCGGTTGAAAATGAGATTAAGGGAAGGGAAGGCCCATTCTACGTCTATCCGACCCTCGGACAATGGCAACTATGCAACCACCGTTACAGCTGTGATGGGTAATAGAGTTCAATCAGTAGGTCCGGCCAGTACGGACCATAACATTCCTCTGCCTTTCAAACCGAGATGGCTACCGGCTAGCTAAGCTTCGAGTTCAAGTGTGTGTGGTCATTATTTGAAGTGGGACAGGCTCGGCTTCACATTTTCACGTGCGCTCCATGAGCTTTCCCACCGAAATGGTGTTTACTTGTCTGCTTGGCAGATGTCTACAAATATAATAAATAGATATTTTTTACAACCAAATCTTCTTCTTTTCTTTTCATAGCAAATTGAGTGTTTCTACAATTATCTAAACCAAGTGAAGATATTGGTTGTTTCAGGTGGCAATAATGTTCATCTAAAAAGTGAAATTGCTTCCTAGCAACTTTCTTCCATTTTTATTTTTTTTTCTAATTCTTTTATAGTATAAAGTTTTAAATTGCAATAAAAAGATAAAAATCAAATGTAAACATGAAGGGATTAAAACGTGTGTCCAATCTTAAAGTTTTTAGAATTTTTATTTCGGTTCAAGATTTTATTTTATTTTATTTTCAATTCATGTGTTTAAGAGTAGAGAGATAAACTCACTGAAAATGATAATAATAAAAAGCTATCAGTTAACTATATTCCGATCACCAGAAAAGAAAGTCTTCATGTCAACGGTTTTCTTTTCTTGAGAGGAGTTCAATTTATGTGGTTTTTCTCTTTAAACATTACAAAAAAGATAGGTCCGTTTTTTTTGTTTAACTTCATTTTTTTATTTTTAAAGTGATTTCAGGGTGTTTTTCTTAAGCTTTATATGATGTTTTGGAGGTGTTTTCATGTAAAAATAAGCTGACTCCGACTCTTAAGAATCCAAAAACATGAATCTTGATTTTTCGATCCTTGGAGATGACAAATTGCATGCTTCAAGAAAAAAAAACACAAGAACAATATTTTCAAATTTCTGTTTTTGTTTTTGAAAAATAAATAATGATGTTTTAAAATGTTTCTACAACTACAACATTAATATTCTATTATTATTGTGTTCAAAATTCACTTGGAATTTTATCAACAAACGTAACACAAGTACCAAAACTAGTGACGGGAAGAATGTATGAAGTTATGGTAGATTCGGTATCCACCGCACGAAATCACACCCACTAGCTATATGACCACCACTTCATCACATGTTGGATATTTTTTCTTTTTTTCAATTTTTTTTGTACATGTAGGTTCTTACAACGTGTGTTTGTGTATAAATAAATCAAAAACTATTTAAAAAACAAAAAACCAATTCAAAGTTAATTATCCAAACATGTGTCCAAGGTCATATACTCAACTGAGTTCAATAAATTATTTTTATATAATTTATGATTTTATTTATACTTTTTCTCGCTAGGAATGATAGTTTTTTTAAAGTGTAATTAGGGTTGTGAGTTTATGGATCTATAGTGATTTACGGGGAGGTTATTTTCTTGGAAGGATTTTTTGAAATTGTATTACGATGACGGTGGTGGGGTGGTACGGAGGTTAATATTTTATGAATCAATATTGTATTTCAACTCTTATAATTCAATAACCAAGCTCATAAATTCCTCAAATTTAGTAATAAAAACTATATGTTATAAACATAATTACTTGGCTTGATAGCCAAATTATGACACATGAGATCAAGGGCTCTAGTTTTTTTGTTCCTTTAATATTCACTCGAGATTCACATGCATGTAAATGATAACATCAAGGCAGGCCATCATCATCATCATCATTATTATGATTATTATTATTATTATTATTATTATTATTATTATGTGATAGTGAAACCTCCATCTTAAAGATTCAAATTGAATTTCGTTATGAAATGGATTGCTATTGCTATATTATATATTTATATCACGATATGATGAGAAATTGAGTGAGTGACGTTTGAAGCGTGTAGGTGCGGGGGCGTCGATCTTTTAATATAAAAAGAGAGCAGTGGCTCCAGTTTTCTTTCCCTTGCTTCTGGCCTTTGTTTTCGATACATCGCAGCAGGCAACCCCTTGTCCAACGCTACAGAACGCATTCTCTCTGGTCTCTCGTCCCTCTTTCCATCTCTCTGTCTCGACAATACATATTATTGCTAATCGGTGTTTTTCACCCATGGAAAATCAGCAGCAGCACCAGCCTTCGAAGAAATCAAGATTCAGACGTGTCTGTGTCTTCTGTGGCAGCAGCCCTGGCAAGAACCCTAATTACCAGCATGCTGCTATTCAGCTCGGCAAACAACTGGTATATATATATACACTACAGTATACTACTACCTAGCACTTAGCCTCTGCAGAAAAAAAGCCTCGGCTCATGTTACTGTCGGGGCTTGAACCTCGAGAGCCTCGTCTTGTGTCAAGAACTTGAAATTAATTTGATATTTTGTAATTTTCCTATTGAGCAAGTCGCTCGAGGCTTAATCAGAGAAGATGAGAAGCATAGTGGAGCAGAATAAGATGATCGGGACTCCTCCTTTCGGGAGGAGGAGGAGGAGTCCTCTGCTTGTTCTGCTTTGCTAGAGTTGAGGGAAACTTAACAGTTTCATCTAAATAACAATGGAGTATGGTTGAAATTGTATTGTCTTATAATGGACAGGTAGATTTTAGACTAATTAAACTAATAATAATAATAAACATTTGCAGGTTGAAAGGAACATTGACTTGGTTTATGGAGGAGGAAGCATCGGTCTCATGGGTTTGGTCTCTCAAGCTGTCCATGATGGTGGCCGCCATGTGCTGGGGTAAGTCTTTAACATCTGGTCTTACTCGCCCTCTTTCATTTCTCTTTATTTTGAGTTCTCAATTTCCCTTTTTTTGTTGCAGAGTTATTCCCAAGACTCTTATGCCAAGAGAGGTAATTTCTTTAAAATTATTCAGCTTGAAATCGCTTGAAGAAAAGGGTTGACTCTGAGTACATATATTGACCATTTAAGCACAGAATCTTACCTAAATAGTGCTGTAATTTCAGATTACAGGAGAGACTGTAGGAGAAGTAAGAGCTGTATCAGGCATGCACCAACGCAAAGCTGAAATGGCTCGTCAAGCTGATGCCTTTATAGCCTTACCAGGTAACTTAATCATACTAAAAGACATTAATCAACATTAATTTCAAGCAATAATTCTGTTGATGTTAAATTATCTCGTACTGAATCACGTGCACCTCGATTTCTTGTTTTTTTTTCTATCTTCTTATTACATGATGAAAGCCAATCATTGAACTCGTAGATTTTACAATTCCCGAGATACAACTTTGAAGACATGTTGGGTATCAGACATCAAAGTAAATTTAACTCAAAACTCTCTGACAGGTGGGTATGGAACCTTGGAGGAACTCTTGGAGGTCATCACTTGGGCTCAATTGGGAATCCATGACAAACCGGTACTGAAGATTTTCTCTTGATAGATATATTTTTATGCAAAATTGAACTTCAACCATCGAATGGAGTTCAGTTACTATGAGGTTTTTTCAAAAAGTTATATCGGAAAGAAGAATGTTTTTGCCAAAGTTATTTTTAAAACTCAATTTTAACCGATGGGAGTCATAGATTATTTATCTGGTTGAATCTGATCAAGTTAACTTCTATTTTACCTAATCTGAAATCCAACTCGATCCGGGTAAAATTTGAGATGAACAAGTTGGTGGGTTGTCCTGTCAAGCATAAAAAGTTTAGCAAATTAACATTACTCACGAACAATTACTGTGGAGCTGCGGTAAAAAACACCAAGAATATCGAGCATGGATCGGGATAAACAGAACAAAAATACCTTTCAATTCACTATAGAAAGAGAGCTAAAAACAGTAAAAGACATTACTTTTTCTGGGTTCAGGTGGGGTTGTTGAACGTTGATGGATACTACAATTCACTGCTATCATTCATAGACAATGCTGTCGACGAAGGATTCATAACACCAGCTGCCCGTCACATTATTGTATCTGCCCACACTGCCCAGGAACTCATGTGCCTACTTGAGGTACAAACTTTCACTCGTGCAACACCGTTGTTTGTATTCATCAGTGCAGCCCAACAATCTGAACCGTCCATTCCTATGATAACAGGATTATGAAGCTGAGCATTCTGGGGTGGCGTCAAAGCTAAGCTGGGAGATGGAGCAGCAGTTGGGTTACACAGTAAAGTCTGAGATCTCGCGTTGACTTGGTCAGATAGATACATACTCGTAGACATGATGGAGAATTATTGACCATAGATTTTAGCAAATCTTTCTACGACACACACAACTATGTAGATGTGAGCTCGAGGCGCCACCACAGTTTCTTTTAGTTAGCTGTGTGGATCAGATCGTGATGCTAGCTATTTTTATTTATTTTATGACTTTTGTGTTCCTTGATTTGTGAAGTAGAGTCTGGCCTTGATAGACCAGGCCAGTGATTTTAATATTTGGTAGACTCCGATGTCGGTGTTGCCAACTGTGTAATTCTATATATTTGTTGTTAAGTTCAATAATAAAAAAAGAAAAAAAACAAGAAAAGGAGAGTGGATTGTTGTTATATCTTGAATTGATTGGTTGTTATTAATCACTTTCACGGATGGAGATTGAAAGGGATGTTTAAGACACAATCAAGACAAGGATCGATAAGGGTATTAGCACATAAAAACTTCTCCAACTTGCACTTTTTTCTTAAAAGTGTGCTTGTTATTGCAATGGAGATGTGATATTATTAAAATAATATTTTAAAGAATATATTTTATCAATAAGGGTATTAGTTTTTTAAAGTATTTTATTTAAAAATATGTATTATAATAATATATTTCTTTTAAAAAAATAATATTAAAATATCAAAATTATAGAAGAATCTTAAAATTATAAATTCAGTGCTTTTTTAAGTCAAACATGCTGGTGAAAGCGTATGTTTGTCATATTTTTGAAAAACATCGAGAATTTTTATTTTGTACCACAATTTTTTTTTATGTTTTTAAATTATTTTTATGTGATAATATAAAAAAAAATATTATTTTTAATGTATTTTTTAACGAAAATAATTTTGAAAAATAATTTTAACTACACTCTACAAAATTTACCACGCTATGAAGTGGTGTAAATTAGTCCTGTTTCATTACGATTTTAAGTTTTTTTTTAAAAAAAAATATCATTTTTTATATAAAAAAAATATTATAGAACAACACAACAATAAAAAAGAGATTTAGAAAAATACAAAGCTAGAAAAAACACAGTTGAAATTATATGATATTAAAAAAAATAGCACAACCTTGTTTAAATATTGTATTTCTCAATTATGAATTTTTATGATGTGTTAGTTTGAGAAAAAAACTAAATTTTTGAAAAGCATATAAAAATAAAAGTTTTCTCGCTTCTAAATAGATATTGTTTCATTATGATTTTAAGATTTGTTTTTGAAAATTAGGATAGTTTCTTTATTTTTTTAAAAGTCTATAAACTAACACAACAAAAAACAAGATTTAAGAAATAACAAAGCTAGAAAAAACACAATTGAAATGAAAATCATGGTATTAAAAAAAAAGACAGCACAGCCTCGTTAGAATATCGTATTTCACAATTATGATTTTCCCAATCTTAACAGTTTATAGAGGGACGAGCATGCAAATTAATACACCAATAGACCTTTCTCTATGAAATGCTGAGGACTGAGATAACCTTTAAACGCCATGTAATTGCAATTGCTATTTATCTTTGGCCGCAAAGGGTTTCACATTGATTTTTTACTCAGAATCACTTTTCAAGAACATCTTGAACGTACAAAAAAACATCTTGAATGTTAAGTCCCAACAAACGTAAGGATACTGATCAATCAAACCAGATTTGGTTCATAGAAAAGATTTTTTTGTCATCAAGATGGAGGCTTCACACAGGAATCGAGCCAGGTGGGGTGCTCAAAAGATTCAGAAGAACAAGTTGGACTAATTGAAGGTACAAGGACAGGTGTCCTTGACCGTACCAAGAAGGGCCATAGACAATTGCAGGAGAGGAAAAGAGGGAAGGAAATGGTGGAGAGCACTGTTTCTTTGACCTTCGAAGCTCGGTGATGGTTCGGTTTGTGCTGTTGATAAGGCCTAGGGACGATGTACTGGTTAGTGCACGTGGAAATGGCATTCGCTTAGAAGTTTCTGCGGTGGAGAGAGCTTTTGAACTCCATAGTTATCAGCAGTTTTAATGGTGGGTCATCGTTTTTGGTGGCGATAGCAGTTAATGAAAGATCTTTCAATGGATCTCGAGCTGCATTTGAACAGACATTTCTTTTCAATCCGCTTGTTTATTTCAACATCTTTTCCTATTTTGCTTTCTGGTTATGGACAAGAATGTACTTGATAGTCATGTGGGCATGACAGAGCTGAATCGTAGGGAGTCTTCATCAATACCTGTGCATGAGTCATGGGCTTGGTACCAAAACCATCACCGAATCTTTCAAGGAGATGCGACTTTTCTCGTGGCTAAGATTGTTGCTTCGAAACTTGTTCTTGAATAACGTGAAGGTTTCCTTCTTTTTTTTCTTCTCCCACTCGTTAACCCAGCTGATAAGGATCTGGCTGAGGTTTATTATTTTTAAAAGTATTTTTTTAAAATATATATTAAAATAATATTTTAATGTATTTTAAAAAAAAATCAGTGCACACCCCCTTCGTCCCTTCGATTCATCAAGGAGGGGTGTAGGGAGAGGGACTATAACTTGTATCAAAGATTTGTCCCTCGTAATTCTCAAATAGGAAACTAGAATGGTTTTCTCCTACTGATGCATGGCGTGTACCTTTTGCCTCAACCAAACGTCACCTTGAGGGATTCCCTCACATTTTTTCAGAACTTAATTTTAGTTTCTAATTTTCGAGGAAGTTTCTTTTTGTTTGGTTTTTTTATTCACCTCGTTTTATAATAATAATAATAATATGATACAATCTAGAAAGGAGCAACCAATTGACACAAAATATGCAGCATAAAAGCAGAACACCATATGATTCCAACAAAAATGACAGAAAAACAGTGCAAGAATAACTTTTATATTCAAGGCTCTCCCTCAACAAGGAAAACGAGCTCCAGGCCCTGGAACCTGATTTCAAACTTCATTCTATGATAATGAAACAAATTAATAAAAAAACCTATGAGAGTTCAGGATTGCGTTTTAAAAGCATGTTCTTGGAAAATAATTTTCTAAAAATAAAACAATATCATTTTAATACATTTAAAATAAAAAACCAATCAGCCAAACTCAACCACTCTAAAAAACTGTCAATTATTTTGCAGTGAACAGCTCCCAATCACATCTAATATGATACAAACAACTTGTACCTAATTATATACCAGGATTGATTTAGGTGAAAGATTGAACAAGAGAAGAAGTGGTGACAAGACCTGACAGTAGGCCAACAATTAGAGCACTGTTGTATGTGCTTGGTTCAACCTGCATTGAGTTGTTGCGATCATTACTGACAAATGTTTCATTAAGGAAGGGACCACCGACAAGTGCTCCAGTTGCTACGTTGGGATTCGGCTCCGTACTTTCAAGCCATTTCCAGCCATCCTTGCAACCAGTTGTTGCATCAGCTGGAATTGAAGCTCCCCTATGATGCACATATTGTGGATATTTCTCACCATAACCGACAAGATAGCTCATTTTCATAGGATTATTTCCCAAGACATAATCAGCCTGGAAGAGAAAAATGCTGGCATTATTATATTTGCGAGGTATCTTGGTTCTTGGACATGGTAGTTCATCACATATCTTAAAAGTCTATAATATGTGTAAAAACAGACATGGGCAAAGTACCTGAGATTTGGCAAATTTCCGAAGATCTGATGGTTTATATGAATCTCCATTGCAGGATAGCTTTGCAGTTCCTGAACTAAGCATGTAATCACTGTAAAGGCAAGCTAAAAATGCGGAAGCAACGGGATGCTGCAAAGCATTCCATTCACTGACCCATATAAGACCACCTGTATCAAAAATTGGAAATTAGGCCACAGTAATTGGGTGTAGAACCTTATTAAAAATCTGAACTTGTGCCGCCCATTTTGAATCTGAAGAAAGTAGATAGCTTTGAAAAAGAATATTACCATCTGTTCTGCTCTTTGTGGCTGTTGGAGAATCTGGGATGAGACCACACATAACTGCCTCAGCTGTTTTCCGATACATTTGAAGGTTTGAGTTTGAGGTGTCTTTGTTGCCAAGGAAAGTTAGTCTGGACAACAAAACCTGCATCCAAAATAAATGAATCATTCACTTAAGAAAGAGATATGGATTTCAAATGTTGTTGAAGAATTCTACTTCACAGTTCAAGGCCAAGGGTAACTTGTCTTAGTTTCCTAATAAATTTGACTGTGATATGTATCTGAATACATTCCAAGCAAAAGAGAATCTTGACTTGAGAAATTATAGCGATGCTATCTTCAGGAAAGAAAACTCATTGAACACAGATTGCACCAACAATTTTGTAAATTTTGGCATGCATTATAAGGAAAAGAACATAACTCATTAGTATGATACAAACATACGTATGCCAAATGTAGAAGTCCTGAGACTTCAAAATAAATGTATAAAATTTACTTTCAATTACTTGGAAAAAAAATGAAACGTACCTGCGCTCCTGCAAGTTTGTTGTCCCAACTGAACCATGTCGGACTTCCCCATTGAGCAAAGAGTTTACCATTTTGCCCAGTCACATATTGAAGATATGATTTATCTCCCGTTGCATGATAGAGCCAACTAGCTGCCCACAAGAGCTCATCCCCGTATCCTGTTGAGTTGTAATATGTGGCAACTTCAGGGATACTTTCACTATATAGAACTCTATATTTGTCGGCAAACGTAAACAACTCCTTAGCATGCCTAAGCAGCGTGCTTGAATATGCGGAGTCGGATTTAAACACCAAAGATGCTGAAGCCATAGCTGCTGCAGTTTCAGCAGCAACATCTGCCCCTGGAAAAGAAGTATTAACCTGAGTAAGTGGCCTCTCCTTGGTTATGTCTTCGGGTCTGTCCCAGCAACCATGATCAGTATTAGGGTCACCAACCTGTTACAAAATGATAACCAATTATATATTAAATAGCTCACGGGTCAGATTCTGCATATAGAAAATAAAGTACACAAACATAGCTTGGGAAAGTTTGTAGGTCACGTCATGATTCATCAGTGTTACCTTAATCAACTAACATAACTAGATTGGTCTAATCTTTTTTCAGCAAGGGTCAAATTTCAGGGAAAACCTTGACAGTGGCATGAAAGAATATCAAAACTTTTGAACTTAAATAACTCCAGACAATCAGCATAGAGTTTATTGCACTTTAAGGGTTCTGGGTATAGCTTATTAAGGCTTGCAAATGACATCATAACTTAAAATAGAAACATTTAGAGGCCATGGAATATGAACAAACTTGAATGTAGAGCACATTCGCTTCAGGATGCGCATTGATAAGGTAGTCAGTGATCCACTTGAGCGAACCCTTCGCCGGGGTCAACTGATTTACGGCATCCATTTGATCTCCATACTCAAGGATGGCCCATGACAATACTGTAGCAGTAAAAGCCATTGGCAAACCAAACTTCATATGATCCCCAGCATCATACATTCCTTTTGAAAGATCCAATTTTGCTTGACTTCCATCTTTAAGAGCTGAATCCCCTCTCCAACTAATCTTGTTGTCTACCAACTTGCCAGCTGGATTAATCAAATATCATCTTAGTGCCAACATTCATAACAAAATAGACATAACCGGAGTTATCGAGACTAAAAAAGTCAAAGAATAAGCTCAAGAGAAGATCTTCACTTGTGTTATCAACTCGAAACAACAACAATCAAAGCTGAACCCAAGTCGATTTGCTTCCTTCCTTACATCGTATATTAACTTTAAAGGATCGCAACTGAATCCATGTGTTCGAGAACAAAAAAAACTCCTGTACTATATTGACTGAAATTAAAAAAAAAAGGGAAAGAGAACTTACATTTTTGAATGTCAAAGAATTGCGTTGCAATTTTGAGAGCATCGGCATATTTCTTATCAGTAGCACCAGGAGGCCCTGGAATAGGAGCAGGCCCATCAGATTTCTCACTTTTCTTCTTAACTGTATAAACAATGGCACCAATAACCAAAGCCAATATGATTGCCACCACAAACCACCCAAAGCACCCTCTAGAACTTGGTTTCACTCCCATTTTAACACAAATAGATAAATCAAAATCCAATCAAGATCAATTCTCTAAATCCAGATCTGAAGAAAATGAAAGTCTACGATAAAGGGCACTCCCAATGTGCTCGCATTGAGCAATGCCAGGGAGAAATCTGGGGCTTTGAGAGAGAGATAAAGCATAAATGGCTCTACAGCTTGTTTCCCTTTTTTATTTTAATTTTTTCATTTGCTGGATTTTGGGTGTTGAAGGTATTTGACATGTAAGCGAAATGTTAGTGCTAAAAATGCTTGCTTTAGGCCCCAGCAATCCTGATTAAGGTTCGGTTAAGCTAGATCTAGGTCGGATTAGCGTATATTGGCCACCTGTCCCTGTCAGAGTGGTAATTAATTACTTTTTGCTTGTAATCTTTGGCTCAAAATGAGACACCGACAACAAGTTTATTGTCGTTTTCCGACTAGTCTTATGATTCAACCATGTACATTTCGATCCCCATAGTTTAATAGTTTCCAATACTAACCCTAATTCCTTCTTTTATAATTACTACGAAATCAACCAAAGGATTATTACTACGAAACAGTTCCTTCTTTTCATGCGATTCTCTCTTATTGTCTTCCTTGCTTTTATACATGTGACAAGATTATTATTGTTTTTCGATTGAAACTATGATTCAACCGTGTATTTTTCCGACCCCATTGTTTAATATTTTTCAATGCTAGTCCTAATTTATCTATCTATTAATTGAATATTTACAAACTTGATAAGAAAAATATTGATTTATCAAAAAACTTCTTTTTTCCCTCGTTATTTTCTCTTATGTTTACTCTTATGCAAGTGATAAGGCACAACAAAAATTTTATATCATAATTTGGATCAGTTAATTTATGAATGTTATTTAATTAATGATTTGTTCAAGTCTTATGATATAAATATTTATCATAAAATTTAATTTTAGTAACTTTTGAATACTAGAGAATCAATATTGAGAGATTATAAAATTTACAGACTGGAATGAAACTTTTCTGAATGTACAAGGACCGAAGAATATGTCTTTTTTCCCTAAAAAAAGATTTTTGTCAGTCTCTTCACTGCGAATCACGAATAGGCGTACTGATCGTAAGGGCGAGATTTGCGCAATGGAGTAAGGACTCCATCTGCCGTTGAACTTCTGAGACAGTTTGACATGGGCGACCGTTCAAATGAGTCACCGACAACTGGTCTATTGAAAAGACCGTCGATCTGTTTCTGCTTATTTATTCTGATTTGTGATCCTCATGTGATGATCTGTGCTCTCAAAGCAATAAGGGGGTAGTGGCTATGGGCTTCAATGGCAAGAAATTGTGGTCAGATGTAGTTCTGATGTCCATTTCAGGGAAAGAGACACAAGACCGAAGCCTTCTTTTTTATTATTATTATTATTAGAGTTGGTGAAGTGTGGCCCGCTGTACGGTGGTGAATGATGAGGTCCAACAAGATTAGCATGGTTTTATTGAAGTAATGCTGAGATTTTCTCGGCCCAGATACAAAATATGAAGAGCCTTTCCCCTGAAACTTTTCCTACACTGGGCTTCTTTATGTATGTACCCCGTCAAGCCAGTTGTGTTGTCCGATTTGAGCTCGGCAAAATTCATAGTTGTCGGATCTAATTTAGAGAATACCTCATAAAAAGATTTGGGCTACCAAGTTATTATTTTTATTTTTATTTTTATTTTAAACAATATTATTTTAGTTTTTTAAAAAACATTTCCTGGTATTTATCATTAATGTGCATTGTTTTTGTAAGAATTCGAGATGTGAATATTCAGTGTATTTCGATTGATTCGTTCAAGTGTTACAGCAGTAGTATATATACATGAAAAATAAGCCTATTGTAAATCTACTTTTCTAACTAACAGAATTTGTTACACAGGAAAGGACATAACAATAACCTGCAATTTACAGCTATATTCTTAACATCTATAGCTGTATTCTCAACACTCCCCCTCAAGATGGAGCATAGATATTTATCATGCCCATCTTGCTAATAGCATCATAAAATACCCTTCCTGAAACTGCCTTTGTGAGGATATCTGCTAACTGATCTTCAGACCGAACAAACGGAAATTGTATAATCTTCCTATCAAGATTTTCCTTAATGAAATGTCGGTCTACTTCGACATGTTTGGTACGATCATGTTGTACCGGATTGTGGGCAATCTCAATAGCCGCTTTATTATCACAGTGTAGATCCATAGACGTTTCATAATCAATTCCCAAATCTTGTAACACATGTTTTATCCATAATAATTCACACACACCGTGTGCCATACCTCGGAATTCTGCTTCTGCACTTGATCTAGCGACCACTTTTTGCTTCTTACTTCTCCAAGTAACAAGATTGCCTTCAACAAATGTAAAGTAACCTGATGTTGATCTCCTATCAGTCTGATTTCCTGCCCAATCCGAGTCTGTATACCCTTTAATATCTTGGACCTCCTTCTTAGAAAATAGAAGTCCTCTTCCTGGTGCACTTTTGAGATACCTTAAGATCCGATACACAGCTTCCATATGTTCTTCTCCTGGTGAATGCATGAACTGACTTACCACACTTACTGCATAGGCGATGTCTGGCCGAGTATGTGATAAGTATATTAGTTTTCCCACTAGCCGTTGATAACATCCTTTGTCTGCTGGCGTCTGATTTTCTGCTTGTCCCAGTTTGTGATTCATTTCCATAGGTGTATCTACCGGTTTGCATGCAAGCATTCCAGTTTCTGCCAATAAATCTAACACATATTTTCGTTGTGAAAGACATATCCCTGCTTTGGACCTTGAGACCTCAATCCCTAAGAAGTACTTCAATTGCCCGAGATCTTTCATTTCGAATTTCGATGCCAGAAACTGTTGTAGTGTCTTTCTCTCTTCTGGATCATCCCCTGTTAAGACCATATCATCCACATATACTATCAGTGCCGTTACCTTTCCTTCTTTGTGTTTTATAAACAAAGTATGATCTGAATTACTTTGCTTATAACCGAATTCCTTCATCGTGGATGAGAATCTTCCGAACCATGCCCGGGGGGACTGCTTCAAACCATATAATGCCTTCTTTAATTTGCATACTTCAGTTCCGCATGAGGACCTGGTTTTAACTCCAGGTGGTAACTCCATGTAAACTTCTTCCTCAAGATCTCCATTAAGGAAAGCATTCTTGACATCGAACTGCTGTAAGGCCCAGTCTCGATTCACTGCTATAGATATGAGAATCCGGATAGTGTTCATTTTTGCAACTGGGGCAAATGTTTCCTGGTAATCCACTCCATACTTCTGTGTGTATCCCTTCGCGACTAACCTTGCCTTGTATCTATCAATACTCCCATCTGCTTTCAACTTCACTGTGAACACCCATTTACAACCAACTTTCTTCTTTTCTGTTGGTAGTTGACATAACTCCCACGTGTTATTCTTCTGCAGTGCCTCCATTTCCTCATTCATCGCCTTGGTCCACTTTGGGTCTGCTAATGCATCCTGTACATTACTAGGAATAGACACATTGGATAATTGATTAACAGTAAATGCATATGATTCCGATAATCTATGGGTAGAGATATAGTTGCTGATGGGGTATTTAGTTTTGTGTTTTGGATCAGGTTCATACTGTTTCTTTGGGACTCCCCGGTTTAGTCTTTGTGGGTATCTATTGGTCACATTATTTTCTAAGACAGGAATTTCATTTATCTCATTAGGATTCGGATTTAGGGTTACCTGAGGAGACTGAGGAGAGACATTCTCGGTTGATTCTTCGGTTAATGGTGTAGGCGTTGGTAATTCCAGAGATATAGGGGGGTCGTTACTGAGATCATTCTGGTCTGTGCAGTCTTCCATGTTATCATCCCGGCTTGGTCTCATTTCCTCTAATTCGAATATATCTTCATTCTCTTCATTGTTAGTCTCCCCCTGAAGAGAAGACCCGAGAACTCCCCCTGAATAGTAAGGTTCAGATTCTCGAAATGATGCATCCAAGGTTACATGCAGCTTTCGATGGTGAGGATCATAACACCGATATCCTTTCTGAAACTCCGAGTAACCTACAAACACGCATCGTTTTGCACACGGATCCAGTTTGCTTCGCAGAACTTTAGGGACGTGGACATATACCGTACAACCAAATACTCGTGGCTCCAAATTTGGTAAGTGAGGAACCGAGAGAAGAGATTCCATTTTCTGTTGAGGAGACTGAAAATCAATTACACTGGATGGTGTTCGATTTATTAAGTACGCAGCGGATTTGACTGCCTCACCCCAATAGTACTTTGGCAGATTCATGCCAAATAGCGAAGCGCGAACAATTTCCATAATCTGTCTGTTCTTTCTTTCGGCTAATCCATTCTGCTGTGGAGTATACGTGCAGGATGTCTGATGTCGAATTCCATGATGCCTTAAGAAATTACCTAGCACTTGATCCATAAATTCTGTACCATTATCTGACTGAAGTGTACGAATGTGTCGTTGGTATTGGGTCAACACCATTTTCTGAAATTCCTGAAAAGCTGTACCTACTTCATTTTTATTTCGGAGAAGAGATATCCAGGTCATTCGAGTACATTCATCAATAAATGTAACAAAATAACGAGCATTAGAAAATGATGGAATTTTTGCAGGGCCCCAAACATCCGAGTGGATGACTGCGAAAGGTTCGCAACTCTTATGCAGACTTGGTAAATAGGGAATACGGTGACTTTTGGCTAATTCACATATTTCACAATGAAAATCCAAATTGCTCAAACCTGAAAATAATTGTGGCTGGAGCTTCTTGAGATACCCAAAAGAGAGATGTCCTAGCCTTCGATGCCATAACCATACAAGAGCGTGTTTTCGGTCTTGATTTTCTGTCTGATGTGCTTGACTCAGTTTTGACCCCCCCTTTTCTGTTAACTCCAGGTAATACAGATTTCCTCGTCTAACACCATAACCAAGAATCTTCCGGCTTAGAATGTCCTGAAAAACACAAAAAAGAGGCCAAAAAGTGACAGTGCATGCAAGGGTAAGAGTAATTTGACTGACTGACAAGAGATTGTATGCAAGGGATGGAACAATGAGAACAGTATCTAGAGTTAGAGAATCGGTCAAGGTTATGGACCTTTCTCCCGTAATAGGAGAGGTACTACCATTAGCTGTGCAAATAACTGACTTAGAGGAGGGTTTCAAGAACTTTAAATTACCGGAATCCCTAGTCATATGATCAGATGCACCTGTATCAATAATCCAAGTACTATTTTTAGTAATGACAGAGTTTGCAGAAGTTTTACCAATTGTGCCGGGATGGACGACATTTGCCGTACCTGTGCCGATATTTTTCCGGGGTTTTTTCTTAAAATCCCACCAATTAGGATAGCCAATAATTTCATAACATTTTTGTTTTGAATGACCTGCTTCGCCGCAATAAGAACATACCAGCCCACCCGGATTTTTATAACCCGAATTAATCATAGAACCCATCTGTCTCGCACCTCCATGTATCTCGGTCTCAACTTTCATCCTCAGCTCCTTAACCTCACTCTTCAATACTCCAATCTCATTCTCCTTCTCTTTCTTCTCTCTTACCAAACCATCAACAAAGCCACCCATCTGCGTCTCAATAAACGCATAAAACACCCCATATTCGATATCCAAACTCACTTGTCCATCACTGATTTTTCCGAGCTCAGTCTCCAACTCCTCCTTAGCCTTCACCAGAGGCTCAACTTGTTCTCGGCGTTCTTTCGTTTCCTTGTGGTTATCTTGCTTGGGGTTATGGGTTATCTTGTGGGTTATCATTTCTGTCATCTCCGTTCTTTCGTTTCGGCGATCTTGTGGGTTATCTTGTTTGGGGTCTTGGGTTCTCATCTGGGTTTCTGGGGAAAGGATGGGTTTTTCTGTGGGTTAACTGGGGTTCGTGATGCTGGGTTTCTGAGAGAAAAAAAATTGTTCAAGGAGAAGTACGAGAGAAAAAAATGACTTATCTGTTGGGTCTGATGGGTTTGTTGTAGGAGATGAAGAAGAAGCACGATGAACAGACTCGCCGCAGATGAACGGACACAATCTGGGTTTTTTTTTTTTTCTGGGTTTGATTTTCTCGGGAAAATCTGGTTTTTTTTTTTCTCGGGAAAATCTGGGTTTGATTTTCTCGGGAAAATCTGGGTTTGATTTTCTCGGGAAAATCTGGGTTTTTTGACGAACAGGTACTGAAGAGATCGATTTCTGGGATTAATTTCGAGATGAACAAATACGGTTCAAGAAAAAAATCGAGATTCACTCTGGATTGATTTCTGGGATTTCAATACGTTGATGATGTGTTTGGGTGTTTTCTGGGTAATTTCTGGGAATATTGATGATGATGGATTTCTAGGATTTCAAGGATTTCTCAGATGAGCAGCTGCTGTTGAGAACAAGCACTGTGGGAATCAAAAATCTGGGTTTACGGGCAAAAAATACAAAATTACGGAGATTTGCCTGTAGCAATTCGATTTCAGAAAAATTTCGAGGTTAGCTCTGATACCATGTAAGAATTCGAGATGTGAATATTCAGTGTATTTCGATTGATTCGTTCAAGTGTTACAGCAGTAGTATATATACATGAAAAATAAGCCTATTGTAAATCTACTTTTCTAACTAACAGAATTTGTTACACAGGAAAGGACATAACAATAACCTGCAATTTACAGCTATATTCTTAACATCTATAGCTGTATTCTCAACAGTTTTATCATTCCAAGCAACCCCAACTTTGCTGTTGCTAGTTGATAATTTGTCAAGAATCGCCGTCTAATATAGTTGCAGTATTGCTATGCTGTCCTTTCCATCACTGACTATCCTCTTCCTTTTCACCTACTACATGCGAAGAACAGCGTCATATGTCATTCTGGGCAGCTGGACGTTTGGCTGGTTATTTTCGTTCTTTTTGTTGCTTTAACTTCCTGGAAACCAGGTTTTTTCATTCATTGTTTCGGAGCTGCATTTTTTTTTTTAATGTGACGAATATCACCTTGTAAAGTGTATTTTGTGGTCCCGATGAACGAGTAAGACCTCGGTTGTCCCGAGCTCTTACAAAAGATATACACACTCGAATTCGAGACCTATTATACAAGTCATAAGCTTTTTACCATCATACCACGAAATCACTACTGCTTGTGCCAGTTATGGAGTTAAGTTGTTCTTTTCTGCTCTATTCCTTTCAATTATCATAATAAGAACACTCCTGCTTTTCACTGATTCCCCAGTAATTCCCTGGTAGAATCATTACCACCTGACTCCCAACACGTTGAGCTTGTGTACATTAGACAAAAGAAGGTGAAAGCAACGATGGAATCTGGAGGTGTTAATACAAAGAATGTTGATGATCTAGTCTTTCTCATTACAAGCTGATTGGATCAACTTCAAAACTATTGCTCCTTCAGAGCTTCAATCATCTGCATTCGCTACCTGATTGACTTGTATAGTATAAACTAGTTTGGATAAAGTTTTCTAGTCATTTCCAACAAAGAATTTTAAAGAACAACGTCTGATTTTCCTTGCTGATGTTTGCAAGGATGGGATCAATTAGAATAATTTAAATATAAAAGTAGCCATTAGTGTTTTTTCAAGGGACGTGATTATTAGACTCGTACCTGCGATCTAGATACCGGAGCCTTGACATGTTGTGCATGTCAAAGAATCTACACCTTCACAATTGATGAATGGAGAGACGTCTTTGTCATCCCCACCTTGCTCCACTGTCACTGAGCCAACTCGGGCAATATCTGCATTTTTCTGCAGAAAGTAATCCAGTTACAATTAAAGAACAACCATCAGAATCAGAACATGACAACATCATGTTCGTATATTCATCTAAATTCATTTATGCCTTCAGTCTCGTGTCATTTTGATTCTATCCCTGAAAAATAATGTTCCTAGCAACATATATACACTTCATTATCCACCTTCCCTTCTTTTGTAAACTAGATCATGAATCTGTGTGATAAGCCCTGTGCCAACATATTTCAAAAGGAAATCTAGGATCAATAGTTAAATAATGTGTATAGAAACACTGGAAAAGAGAGGGAGGGAGGGAGGGCAAACCAAGATTTGAATTGGGTTTGAACAGCTGGGTTAGAATAACTCATTTTGGTGTTAATATTAAGATTGCCAGGTCCACCAGCTAGCAGATTCTACCATTAATGATGCTCCAAATCGTGTTACTAATTAGCAAACTGATATAAATGTAGCATATCGCAGCCTGGCGGGTGCCTCTGGGGAATTTTGGGTATGCGGGGTCGATCTGCTTAAGGGTGTTTGTCACGTCGTTTTAAAATTTTCTTTAAAGTATTTGATTTTTTTTTATTTTAAATTAATTTTTTTAAATCATTTTTATATTTATATAATATTAAAAATAATTTTAAAAAAATAAAATAAAAATCATTTTAATTTATTACAATACAAAAAACACTTTAAAAACAACTCAATCTCTTCCCAAAACATTTACTACCCATCAACCAAAAGACGGTTGCGAGTGGGGTGAGCTGTCCATTAGACACTCTGTCAAGTATTCATTCTATGGAGGGTGCTGTTTTTGTTTTCGTCGTTTGATTTAAGGACTGCAGAGCTCAAGTGACAGTTTCGACAATTAGTTCGGCCTATCTTTTGCAGCCCAACTCGATGAGTGGGATTTTATTTGTTTGTTTAGTAGGAGACCCAGACAAACACTTTTTAAAAAAAAATAATGATTAATTACTTAAAACATCGTTTTGAAAACTTTATTTTAAAAAGAAAAAAAAATCATGTTCGGACAAATTTTTACCTAATCTAATTTATGTATCGACCCATTAAATAAGACTGAATTTAATAATATTACTCAGACTAAGTCATATTTCATTTCTAAATTCCACCTCATTCTTTCTATTGGTTAAATGCAAGACTTTTAATAGAAACTCTAAATATTAATCATTAAACTATCCCATTAAGAATCCTTGGATTACCCGAAAATTATTACATGAACTGGACTCTTGTGGATTGAATCTGTTCGACTGGTGAAGCAAATTCTAGTCTTATTGCTAGTTGCTCAGGCAGATTCCTGTAATTGGTTGGTTCGGTTTCTTTGTAATAATTAATCTAAGGCCATGAATAGTTGACCTTGAACAGTCGCTGAACACGTTACGGTTGGCAATCCCACGACCAAGGGCCAAAAAAAAAAAAACACAACGTGTCGTATTAGCTTGACCTTGGCACCGAGGAATAATCATGACCAAGCATTACCATATGCTTATAATCTAGCAAGTGACGAATCTAACTATTCATTTTATTTTACCGTTATCATCGTGTGATTTGCCGAGGGGTGAGAAATGAGAGTGACAGAGACATGCCACCAAACAGATATAATTGGACGCACATGAGAGAGTACTGGCCATGGTGTTGAGTTACGTCTCGTGGCACTGGACCCGTGTCCCGTGAAAATGGATGTGGCGATGGACCAGCATATTTACTTTGAGAAACGTAGAATCCAAGGCTTTGGATGTTTCCCTCCCCACATGCTTCCCTTTATCGATCCTCTTCTCCCCTTTCCTCTATCGTCTCCGAGGTCTCTTCTGCCTTTTCTGCTGGCTCGATCTTCACCCAGCAATGGCTACTTTTTTGGATTTTACTGTTTGTGGACTCAACTTACAGTAGTACCTCTTGTCCAGCTGGACCATGTGGCCTCGGTAGGTTACTGGCCAGTCAATCCTACCATTCTCACAATATTACATCCACGTGGATATGTAAGTTGTTGGAAATTACCTTTTGTGCCCCTCATGACACACCCATGTTTTGATCATGCAAACCCATGACCATGGAGATAGGTCATGGGGTTTGATCATGGGGATCAATTGAATGATCATGGCTAATTATCTCCTTGATAGAAGGAGAAAATTGGAAAATAAATTAGTGAATGGGGTCCCTGATCTACCTATAAATAATAGCCTGTGTATTCTATCCACGGCTACTGGTAGGAATAGATCAGAAGGCTCCTCTCGTAAACGTTTATTATTTTGTATTGTCGTTGTTGTTTTGAGAAAAGCTTTGTTGCTGCTGTAATTGGGAATTCATTTAATTTCAGTACTTGAGGATGCTATATGTATTAAGCATTCGATTAGTTAGAGTATATATAACATAAGTGGCTATCTAAGATAGATAAAACAGCCGGCACCTTTCAGTGCAGTTACGGCTTGAAAAATGAAAAGAGAGGAACCAATTAAAGATGTGTGTGAGGGAAGAGGGATCATATCTGAGTAAAAAAAGAGGCAAAGGAAAAGTCATATGCCGGCAGCAGGGAGCCTTAAAGGATAGCAGGTCACATGGTGGTGAATAAAAGCGACTTGTAAAACTCGATCCATTCTGATCCGGAGAAGAGTCGAGATCGACTTTATTGTAGGGTTAATTCATGAGTTAACGGCAGTGTGGATCTGTTATTTCATTTTCATTGCTCATTGACCCGCCTGGCTAGTGAATGCCATCAACAATCAGCTGATCACATCATCAAGCAGACATGGTCAAGAACTTCTGGACGTTCTTGGTAGATGACAAGTTAACGGGCACTCGACAGAAATGAATGCGGACAGGTAAAATTCCGTGAGCAAGATTTAAGGCGCCTCCCAGATTGGCGTGCCGAGAAAAAAAGACTATTATTGAAGGTGCTTTATGTCACTCTTCACATTATTGCACGATGCTATATGAAATAGGGGGCTTGATAATCTGTATCAACAAGAAAGCATTTAAGAAAGAAATTAGCAAGAGATTATTAGTTTTGTGTTAGTTGGTGTAGTGATTGGCTGGTTCCCTTACGGGTTGAATGGTGTAAATGAAAGTGAGAGAATTACTATTTAATAATTGAGATTGTTTTTAAAAATATTTTTACAGGTATAGGTTGTGGCAGCATAGTTGGGCTTGCATTTACTTTAAAATTTATGTAATAAATCTAGTTAAAATATTGAAGATTCTTCGTGGGACACATTTTTCATGTGGGAGTAAAGGGAAAGCAAGGGGCCAAAAAGAGGGGGAAGAATAGGATTGAATTGAACCTTCACCTCCAAAAAGGAGGGCCAAATAGCATTTTTTTAATATGAGGGGAGGCTAACGTTATTCTATAGACCCCACTCTGTAATCGTCTAGAGTTTTTTTTTCTTATCCATAAACGATTAGATACTTTACTAATTAATCGGCAATTTATTCTCTTTCACACTTTTATCTACAGCAATTATAATATCACCGGCTGGTGATTCTCTGAGGTCACGTGGCTCGCGATTAGGCTGAATGCTTCAGATCCGGAAGCATGTGCATTTTGACTGAAGTCAACACACCTCTTCAGCAAAGGATAAACATTTTTAGTCCCTGTAATCTCATACATGTTACATTTTGGCTCCTATAAACTGAAGTTCCTTGACATCAATCTTGCAGTTTTCCACTGGTCGCGTCCACATCCATGCTTTCTAATAAAACCCTTTAGATATAATAGATAGCATGAATATATTTTGCTTAGATAATTTATATTCTCTAAATACCTCTCTAATTTAGTCATGTAAACAGTACTCGATAAATACAGTAAACCCGCAAAACCTATAAAACATTTATTAACCAGCAATCGTGATGCAAAAATAGCTAGAAAATATTTATTTTTTAGCGTTTAAAGTGGTGTAAAAACCTAAATCACAAAACAAATTTGTCATTGAAACAAGATAATAAATTCTTTATTCATAGAAGAATAATTGAATTGTTATCTTAATCTAATTTGTAGAGATTGCATGGCAAGGGCACAGATTTTACCAAATGAAACAGCTGGATTGAAAATAGTAAATCGATCCAGATTTTAACAGCTGGATTGATCTTGTCAAAACACGGCACGAACCACTATTTACTCACTGAAGGCAAGGCAGAGCCACCAACAAAATGATAAATTGACTGCCATTTAATTTTGCAGCGCCGGTATTCCTTGCATGCTGTGAAGACAAGTAGCTCATGTACCTTTAATGGAGTGGTCATTTCTAGTTGGAGAAAAGCTACCATAGTAAACCATGAACACATAAATAAAAAATAATAGTACACTAAATAAATAAATGTGATAGTTATTAAAAAATTATTTTTAAAACATTTTTTTATTGTAAATAGGATGAATATGGTTGCTTTTAAAAATGTATTTTTAGTTATTTTAACTAAAGTTTATCTACAAATTAGAGAATATATACGTGGATGCTCTTGAAATGCTACTTCATGCTAGATAAATGATGACTTAATAAATAAATGCCTTTTTATTTTTATTAGAACCTCGTACATGTGATGACATCTATAAAATCTGTTTAAAGTGTAGTTGAAAATTTTTTTAAAGTGTTTTTTTTCTAAAATGTATCAAAATAATATTTTTTATTTTTAAAAAATTATTTTTGTTATCAGCACAGAAAAATAATTTAAAAACACCAAAAAAATATAATTTAAAATAAAAAATAAAAATATATTTTTTTTATTTTTTCCAAAAATATTTTTGAAATGCAATATCAAATACCCGGTACACAATAATATTTTGAAAAAAAATTATTAAAATTCGAAACCACTATAAATAAATAAATAAAATACTGCCCTCGCAATTAGTTTCCATTAACCATAAAAGAAAAAGGCGAACCCTTTCGAAACTATAAGGAATAAAGGATTATATTGCAAATTTTAATTAAAGAGGTCAAAGTGAAATTGTGTACGGGGCTAAAATAAAATTCACAATTTGGTTATATACCCGTAGGTGGCAGTCCTGTCGTCCTCACACGTCATAAAATAGCAAGAACTTTCAAACTTAAAAACATCAACGTAACCCATTGTGTACGGGGCTAAAATAACAAAGCGATAGCATACAGCAACGTCACTTTACACTTGTTAGACCCGCTCAGATTATAGAACACGTAACCCCACCGTTTATATTTAACGGTGATTGATCACTAGCATTCACACCGTACTCGTGTATGTCGTTCGCACAAAAACATCTCCCCCCCCTCTCTCTCTGCGGCTAAGATTAAAAAGCAAGAGAAATTTTAAAAAAACAACACTGCTGCTCTCTCACTCTCTCGCTTCCCCCTTTTATATTTTTTTTCTCGCTCTCGCTCTCGCTCTCTATCTCTATCACGACGCCGACATCCTAACGGTTCGCCGTCGTAAAACGGCGCCGCCGTTATTTCCTTACGGAGGTTTTTCAAGATCCACCACCATTTCTCGATCTCTCGAACTCGTTCCGTGCTCTTTACTAACTCACATTGTTTTTTTGTGTGTGTGTGCTCTCAAATTAAATTCGCGATAATAAAAATCTTCTTAAAAAGGTATTAATTATACAAGTTTTATATTAGATAGATCGTTTCTGTTTTAAATTTTGTTTTGGAGAGGATACTGGTAATGCGATTGGATTTTAGCCTGTTTTTTGGGGGTATTTTTTAGTGTAATTCTGTTTTCGTTTCGATTATGATAGAGATTAAGTGCAGTCTTAGATAATTGAATTTTAGGGTTTCAATCGTCATAAAAAGGTATTCAATGTTAGGGAAATTTGAATTTTTGATATATATATATATACTTCCTGCATTGTATCTTAAGTAATTTACTTTCTTCTTCTTCTTTTTGTGCGTGATAGGTATACAAAATGATCGGATCATTTCTAACAAAAGGGCTTGTGTATGTTTCCGGCGATCTATTTTGTTTTTCGCATTTGAGATTAAGTTACGAGCACTAAAATGGTTATAATGTATTGCAGGATGGTTTTTGGCTATGCTTATCCAGCTTATGAGTGCTATAAAACAGTTGAGTTGAATAAGCCAGAGATTGAGCATCTTCGCTTTTGGTGCCAGTATTGGTATTTCACTTTAATTTTGATGTTTGTGAATGTTTGCGTGTATTTCTTAGTGCTAGAAGTGGGTTTCATTTTCTATTTGGTTGCAGGATTTTGGTGGCTGTTTTGACACTTTGTGAGAGAATTGGAGATGCTTTTATTTCATGGTATAGATTCGTAGCTTGAATCTAGTTGCAATTTTTGTGTTCAGCATGTCAATTGGCATTTTAATTTTAATTTTCTGTCTTGGTGGTGTCTTGAAGGGTACCAATGTACAGTGAAGCTAAGTTGGCGTTTTACATATACTTGTGGTACCCTAAAACTAAGGTATGTATCTATAAAGTGCTAATAAGAATGTTTTGCTCATGTATCTACATCCCATACTAATCTTCATTTTAATTGCCCCTCCTGTTTTCTCTGTTTCAGGGAACTAGCTATGTGTATGATTCCTTCTTCAGACCATATGTTGCGAAGCATGAGAATGACATAGATCGCAGCTTGTTGGAACTGAGAACAAGGGCTGGAGATATGGCAGTTGTATATTGGCAAAGAGCTGCAAGTTATGGTCAGACAAGAGTTTTTGATGTTTTGCAGTATATTACTTCACAATCAACACCAAGGCCTCGCCCTGCTCAGGTAATGTAATTAGGAGTTTATGGTGTTGTATTCTGGCCATTAAATCTTATATACAATTTCATTGTGCTAGCAAACTAGCCAGCCAAAGTAAGGTGCAATCAAATAGATGTATTCAAATATGGACTGCTTATAGGGCATGTAAATTATAGTTTAAAGCTGTTGTCTCTCTGGTTTATAAGATGCAATCATGTACTAGGGTTTCATGGCACGACCACCTCTACTTCTCTTGGAGGTTTGACAAGGATCTATCAGCATCTTTGGTTTATAAGATGCAATCATGTAGTTGCTGCTGATAGGGGTATGTAAATAAACGTTGAATTATATTTGATCTTTTGTCCTTTTAGAACTTTGCATGTTGGAGATGGGAAGCTGCAATTGGGAGTGGTGATTGAAATGATCCATGTTGTCTTGTTGAGTTATAGATGCTGTTACACTATCAGTTTTGTACTTATTTGACTGTTTAAATCACAGCCACAGCCGCAAGGTGCTAGGGCTCGCCAGCCTCCTGCTCCCAGTCGTCAACCTTCTACAAACCGCCAAGCAACTCCTGCACCAGCAGAGACTGAGGAACCTCCATCTCCCACTTCTAGCACATCTTCAAGTCAAAACCAAATGGAAGTGGCAGAAGTGGAAGCAGGTCCTTCAAAGGTACTTGAAACAGCAGTTCCTGCAAAAGCAGTTCCGTCAAAAGCAGTTCCTGCAACGGCTTCAAATGCTCAAAAAGAAAATGCTGCTGCATCTGAAGTTTTCAGCCAACCGAAACCAACCGAGGATGGAGCAGCAATAGAGACTGAAGAAGCGCCATCATCTACAGCAAATGAAAATGAAAACCCTGCACCAAAGGAGACTGTGATGGAGCAAACAATGCGGGTTACACGTGGCAGATTGAGGAAAACCCGTTCTGAAAAAAACCGCTGAAGATCGGTGTCAGTTCCCCCCTCCCCAGTTTTAGCCCTCAGAACTAGCATCTAATCAGTTGGTGGATGGTGAATGGGTATCCAATCTTGCTGTAAATTTGTCATCTTCTGTTTCCTAATTCCATTTGTTGCTTTATTTTTTGAACTCAAGTTGGCAAATTTAAGGGTCTTGGGTTACTTAGGAGCTGATTGATGCCACCCTAAAAAGCGATGAAAAATTAAGCAGTTGAAAATGGTATGTAAAGCAGGTTCAAATAATTGCATGACACCTATGATGAATTCATGTGGTTGACTGTGATCCACCTATTCAAGCAGACCTATCATTATAAAAAAAGTGCTCTACCTGTTATAGTTTTTGCTCTTTAATTTTTTTATTTGAAAATGCATTAAAGATTATTTTAAAATCAGTATATTAAAATTTAAATAATTTAAATAAAAATAACTTAATTTTTTTGAAAACAACATTTCTGCCACAAAAACAAGGTCTTATTTCACCAGATTGCTAGAGAATTGCTATGAATTTTTTCAAGTCAATGAATATTCCATGTTGGTCGGTTCGAATGAAAATGATGCATTAGGTACGGTAGTGGTTAAGAGATCCGGTTATTGATGTGGCAAACAAACTAGAAAAATATTTTATTATAATTTTTATATTATTAAATCAAAATAATTATAAAAAACACTAAAAAATATTGATTTTAATTTTTTTACAAAAAGAAATCCAAATTTTAAAAAAATACAGTCCAACCACCCGTCTAAACAAATACAAACTGAGATCTGATATCGAACCAGTACAGGATGCGTTTTAGGGGACATTACATGCCAAAAGAACCTAATCTATGACATGAAACAGAGCTGTGGATCGGTACCGGCCTCTGTAAATGGACGCAGCATGGTGAGATTTTGATATCTCATGATGGAGCATGCTCGACGGAAATTCGGTGGATGGCACAACCACAAAGCCTAAACATAAAGCAAAGGCCTTGAAGGATTGCAGTTCCGAAGTCTTTGTTAGGCTCATCTAAAGTGAAATGCCTGATCATGCTATTTGATGATGCTGTCTGCTCAAGCAATTTAATTCCAGAACTAGAAAAATAACAAGCTAGGTAAAAGGCCGGTTCCTTGAAAGGCAAGGATTAGAGACACAAGATCTTGATCTTCTTTTTTCTTTTTTTCTTTTTTTTTTTTGGGGGGGGGGGGGGGGTTAAAAGGAAGGGCTGTTATTTATAAATCTAACTTTCCCTGATTCAGAACAGTAAATCAAAATTTTCTATCATATCATTGACTTCTCCAAAGCATATCGAAATTAATTATAACGGTAACAATACCTAAAGGAAAGGCTATTATAAATATCACTTTCCCCAATAATGCTGTTAGCTGTGACATGCAAAAGGTACGATTTGTAAATGGTTCAATCTCAGTTGTTAATTATTTGTTTGGCAATCATTTCAAGACTATTTTTAAAAATATATATTTAAAATTATTTTGATGTGATGATGATAAAAATATTTTTTATTAAATAATTTTAAAATAGTTATAAATAAAAAATTATTCAAAATAATAACCCCAATAAGAATTCTCGACTACACTAAATTATGACAATCAACACCGGAATCGTCGAGAAAATGGCCCAGTTTTCGACGGGCAGCTAGATGGTTATACGCCCACTGGCTCTTGAATCTACAGACACCAAAGGCCGAGATACGGTCCTTCACGTGGCGTTGCCTGATGGACAAATTCTGCTGGGTTGCACCAACTGCTACGATATGGGATGGGACAATCACTAATCTTTTTAAAAATTAATATAATTGCCAACAAAAGGGGGATGTAAAATTACCCTTGCAGTCATCTAATACGTCTGCTGCCTGATTTTCATTTTCATTTTCATTTTCATTATGAACTTCTCTTGATGTTCGTTGCAGAAGCGATGAGGAAGCCATCCAAGACGCAAAATCCTCGATGTCAGCTGCATAGCATGCGATTAACAACAAGGTCAGCGGTGATATGTTAGCCTCCAGATTCCTCATGGCAGATCCAGATATTTCAAAAACTAGAAAGTAATGAATTAAAACGAAGTGTAGAGAAACTATCAAACGCCAAAACAAGTGTATAGAGGTACTTGTGCAGGAGCAAAACTAAAAATTAGTAAACTGTTATGAAGCTAATTTGAGGCTTCCAATATTTACTTTGCATGGTCCCAGATGATCCTAAAGCTAGTGAGATGAATGTCTCACAACTGTTTTTGCTACCCCGACACTATGAAGACATCACTGCATCTTGCTCTCTGCATTGACTACAGTTCCAAGCAGTTGTATCCATTGGTTCAAAATGCTCAATAGTTACACCCTTGCCTTGTTTGGATTTTGCTACAAGCATCATCAAGTGAGCGTTATGAAACTGTAGCAGACATCAAATTTTGAACAAAATCATGCAGGGCAGTTCATAATATTGTCAGGCTAAAAACTAAATAAACACTGCATATCTGTTGTGAACGTTACCTCTAGAGAAACACATCAATGGGTCCACTGGTGCTTCTAACAGTCATTTTGTATTGAGGGGAACCAATATCCTGCTAGTGTGAAAAGCATTACGTCAGATATCATTACATTTCAATAACTTTTAAAGCTCCACGCCTCCACACTTCATGCCTCATCAGGATCGGGAGCTTCCAGAGCTTTTATTGCTAGAAGTGTTTGGTTCTGCAGCTGAAGTAACACAATTAGAAAGTGTCACTGCATTTGGGAAATGATACCACAGAGATTTCAAAGAAAATCCCAAAATTTAGGTACCTGGAAGCATTAAAGGCTGGCAATATCTTCTTCCATCAGAACGAGATACCTAACGAAACCAAGTAGGCAAATAAAGCTAGAACCTATGGGGAAATAGCATACTTTTCGCGACACACATCTTCCGTCAAGCCTCTCAGAAGTTCTTGTCTATCACTGAAAAGAGAACATGATAACAGCTTAACTCATCACAGAGGTCAGGTCAACCAAGAAAATGGGAAGAGAACCGAAATTGACTAACCTTATAGGAAATATGTAGTATATAAACTTTCAACTTCAGCATACAATCAAATCAAAAGATAAACAAGTATGAAGACCAAAGATTTTTAACATGTTATGGTGGTACCTCTTAAACGTTAGAAAGCTGAAAAGCCAACTGATGGATGAATGGTCCTTTCACTACAGAGTATCAGTTATCATCAATTTCCAACAATCTAAACTTTATCTTGTATATAGAAATCATTACATGCCCACTGCATCTTCCACACACTGACAATTCATAGAAATCCACCATATTAAAAAATTCCTAATGAGTGATATTTCAGGTCATTTAATGTTAGATCATTATTCCCTGAAATATGTAACCACTTAAATCATAAGAGTGCAATGACAGCATCCAGCCCATAAAAGCCAACAACAGGTTTTCACTTTCTAGAAATATGACCCCTAACATTCGCCAGCAACTTTTCGGTTACAAAAACTTCGTTTTACAATCAAATCTAACATTGACAACCTAAAACAAAAGAAAAATGTCTCAACACCCATTTCTTGGGCACGTAAAACAAGTTTAATTTGAATCTTGAATTTTGTGAAACTCAACCAAATGCTAAGCATGCTTGAATGCAACAATGCTACCGTTCCATTGTGTATGTGCACATGTCATCAGTGCAGAAAGAATGAAACCAGCAAAAAGCATCCAACTTATGAAAAATATATAATGGCTGCATAAATACTTTTATTCCAGCATGATCATCCATTATCTTTTGCTCAAAATCGTCATATCCCCTGTTTATAAGGTCCATCAGTCGATTACAAGCTATGAAAAGCAGACAACAAAGAAAATGCACGAAAAAAAAATCATTGTTGTTACTCCAGCGTATATAATTTCTTGAAGTATTCTTCTATAAACCCTATCCCTTCCAGAATATTTGTGGTATCATATATCCTCCTCTTTTGGACCTGTCAAAACCAATATTGTGCTAGGAAAGTTCAATTAATAGCAAAGATATTCATGCTACCCACAGAATAACTATCACATGTGCATTTCACATTATAGCTAGTTGTGATAAGCTAAAAGGAGACACGCTACTGCACTGGGAATAAAAAACCCACCTTATGTGAACCCTCCAGCGTGAGCAATTCAATTCTCTTATTTAGCAGCATATGTGCATAGCCCATAAAACTTTCCTTTTCAGTACCTCCAACACTCCCACAGTTTTTTTAAGATCAAGTGTCCCATCCTGAGCCTCCTGGGTCAACTTGACAAATTTCTTGGTTAACATGCCTGGCCGAAACAGATTTAAAGCCTCCCAAATTAACAGGAAGTAGAGACATAAGAATGCTTACTATGTGTGCAATTAGAATAAACCTAGGAATATTCTAAACTAACAAAGATTGTATAAGCTAATCAATCCGAACTTATCTACAATAATATAAATCATTTCTTGAAGTTTTATCTAATAGCTTTAGCTTTAGATTAAAATGGTATTAAAGTTTACCACCAAGATCGGAGTGTAACTTATGTAAGTTTCAAGCTAAAAAAGTATATTAAAAAATAATATAAATTATATTTTATATCTTACCCGATAACATAAATTTTTAGGTTTGAGATGTTTATTTAACATGTCTGAAGAACTGTCATATGGGCACCATAGTAGCTGAATTCAGAAACTCTCAAGTAAATATCAATTTAATAAAATACTCAGAATCCCCAACGAGAGGCTCGAAATTATAACAAGCATTAATTTACCAAAGGATAATGTGACACATTACTAGCATCCAATCTTTCCGTCACTAATTTGCAAGTGTAGGATCAGTAACCAAATCACTTTGCGCAGGGATGGTTGCATCTCTAGTAGTCTGAAACTCAGGATTATCACCTTCACTTTCGTCCCCAGCTGTGATAATTATCTTACAATTTAAAATTAAACTACAATCTAATAAATAAGATTGCATGATCTGTAAACGAAAAATTATAATGCAGCTTCATTAAACATGGCAGTTGTCTCAGATTCATCGAAGAACATAGCGCAATACGCAATCGTAACCCTAAACAAATGGAAATTTACAAGTTTCATCGACTAATACACACACACACACACACACAATAAAAAATAAACCATGTAAAGAATTAAAATGAATATTAATCAGAAAATTATATATGAAGATAAACAGAGAAAAGATTAAGAAAATAAAAAAGAAAAGGAGAGTAAAAAAACTAGCGGCGACTTCACGAAATGCAGAATGCGAGTTGGAACTATGAAATTGAAAGGTGAGAGAGTGTTATTGCTAGCAGGAGGAGGATGCGTAGGAGGGAGAGGCGGGTGGTGAGGTTTAAGGAAAGTGGAAGGGAAGAGTCGGTTTGAAGGCGTTGAATTATTTGAAGAAAATAAATTCTGATTGTGAGAGTGAGAGTGAAGTAACTTGAGTGAAATTGCGAAGCATTATTTGTCCGGGTCGGATCTTCTCCAGTGTTCTCCATGAAAGGAGATTGATTTAGCTAGGGAAGGAAGGACTAGAGAAGGGGAAAATTAGAATACGGTAGTTGGCGGGAGAGAAGGATTTGGAATCTTAGAGAAGCAGCAGCGCTGAGCAAGGGAGATTCGAATGCGTATGCCCGCCTTTTTGTTGCCTCCTCTTCTATTTTTTTTTTCTTCTAGGATTGGGCTGGGCCTGGGCCTTTCTATTCTGGAGTGTTATAGAGTTTCTGGTACTGTATTTTTTATTTTATTTTCTCAATCACATAGAAAAAACTTTAGCTGTCAAGTAATTTTTGAAAGGATTTAAATAATATTTTTTTGTATTTATGAATATATATTATTTATTTATTTTATATATAAAAAATTCATCACGGTTTGGACCAAAAATACATTTTTTTAAAAACACACATTAATCCTAATTATATATATATATATATAAATACATTTTACTAAAATATTATAGACGGTTCAAAGCTAGTTAGGAAAGTTCCGTAGGGTTGGGTAAGATAATCGAGCCCCGTATTCAAGAGATCATAGCGCTCGGAACTTGGAGGTCTAGAGTCGGTCCATCTTGAAAGAAAGGGTGGGCGTTTTCTGAACTTTTATTTATCGATCGGCCTAGACTAATTTCGAGTTCCATGGCATGGGCAAGTCCAGTTATGGTCCGTTAAAAGGTTTAGAATTGAGTTTAAATTTATTTTTTATTAATTTTTATTTTTTTAGTGTTTCTGAATTATTTACTTTTAGTGTATTTCCGGAAAAAAATAAAAAAAAATAACTGTCACTGCACTCTCAAATACTCCAAAATCTCTACCCTCTCTAAACAATTTGGACCAAGGTTTTTGCCCTAATTCCCAAGGTTTTTAAGCCGCATCAATAGTCTCCCTCGGCTAGAGTCAAGAGAAGATAATTTATAAATTCTAGATATTAATTTTCTTTTTAAAATATGTATTTTCAAATCCAAGTGTAAGAAAAATATTTTTGAAGAGATAGTTTATATAACGGATTGAGTCCATATTGTTGTTGATATTGTGCTTTCTGGCTTTCAAAGTTTTTAAACACGGAACTATAATGATATCAATATTTTATATCAGCTGGAAGTCTATGGCTTAAATAACAAATATTATTATTTTTTTAAAGCATATGTTTAGAATAAAACCTTGTGTAAAATACTATAATAAGACATGAAATAACATGTCTTCAATGACTAATCATGTCCTGGGCCAACATAAAGTATTATGCTCTAGTCACACCGTTCAAGGTTTCTTGTTATGTTTTATTCGCAGGTGGTGCTATTTTCATTATTATCGATGATGTGAGAAGCATATGCTATAATATTATTTGGAATTGCGTTTCAATATATTGAGAGAAAATATATATTTTCAGATCAATTTAATATACTAATATTAAAAATACTTTTTAAAAATAAATAAAATATTAGGTCCTTGTCAATGATTTTTGCTAACTCAAGTTCATGCAGCCTAGAATCATTCAGTCTTGAGGTGCTTTCAATTTTATTTTTATTTTGGCAGAAGAATTAAAATTTGAGATCCGGAGAAAGCAAGCTCCGCCCAAGACCCAATTGAAATAATCAAGCTTCCAGGTCTCAACTGGTTCGCTAGATCTACACATCGAGGTTAATAGTCCGTTCACATGCAAGGTTGTAACCTAGCATCCGAGACAAGTTTTTTTTCTAAAACTGGCACGAACGGTCCATGATCTCACAACAAGGGTCAATGCTCAACAGGACTCCTCTTAATGGCAAAAGATGGAGCTAAGAAATTTAATTATCATAAAAGACACTAAATTTAATAGTTTATTCACCTGCAGACACATGACCAGTTCCATAAACTATAAAGTAAGTGAAAATAAATTGATTAATTAATTAAGAGCATAGAGCTATGACTCCAGTATTTTAATGGTTAGGTTTTGATGAACAAATAAGATAAAACATTTGCTATACTTGCCAGATTATCATCTCAGCTGGTTCTTTTGGTGGAATTGTTTTTTTTTTGTGTCTGTTTAATAAATAATTATTCCATAATGGTTCAGATACAGACTAGTCTGGTTCCCTGAGCTGGGGACGACAAGGGAACTCTGCTTTCTCTATTTATTTATTTTACCTTCCTAGGAGAATGGTTGGCCAAATCCATATCTGACTTCTAACAACTCTAAAGATGCCTTAATTTGCTTTGCTGTTTCTATTTTCTGTTTGATTCGCCTTGCGTACAAACATACGCACGGAGACATAAATTTTGGTTCAACGGATCAAGTGCCAAAATTGTTGATCTACCAGTTAGCTTATGTACTGTTTTGCCCTCAAAAGTATTTTTAAAAAAATTGAAATTTTTATATTTTATTTTAAATTAATTTCTATATGTTTTTATACCATTTTTATATGTTAATATTAAAAATAATTTTTAAAAAATAAAAAATAATATTTTAATATATTTCTGAATGAAAAACATTTTCAAAATTAACTTAATCATAATTTCAAACATAGACCCGGGAGTTCTTCATGTTTCACAATGTGGCAATGCTTGTATACTTGATTGATGCTAATCTACTTGTAGCTCATCCGACAAATAAGTTTTTCTTCTTAAAAGATTTGGGGTTCGATCGAAGCATTGAACTACAGGTCACCAGCAAGTCATTTAAGCTGGGATCATGACATCACAAGTGACGTTTCTATTGGGTGAGAGCCATGATGCCACGTGGTGAGAGGCAATGCTGCCCGAAGTTAAAGTGACTGCTGGGCATCGGAGGAGGAAATAGGGGCAAGTTGTTCATTTTATGCAGGGAGGTGGATGGCCGGAGACATAAAAAGAAGCGTATTTGCTGCAAGGGTTTCGATACTTTCTCATGTTTTATATGATGTCTGTTTGGCTCATGCGCTACTTTTTGCTTCCTTTGGAATCTGTACCCCACCAGGCCATGATTTGATGCATAAAATAACCAATGTCCACACCTTTAGAGAATATCGCCTCGACACATGATAGGAACTGCCCACTCCATCGAATTCCTTGTTTACTTATCGGCGATGCTGACATAAATTCATCAACCTGAAGAAGTTATTGACAGCCTTTTAACATACTTTATATAATCGAATGTTAAATATATATAACAGCAAAAATTTAGATTATAAATATTTTCAGTTATTATTGTTCAAGTACTGAAATTAAATAAATTTTCAATTGCAGCAGCAAAGCTTTTCCCAAAGCAGCAACAACAATACAAAATAATAAAATGTTTTACGAGAGGAGCCTTCTGATTTATGTCTACCAGTAGCTGTAGATAGAGTACACAAACTATTATTTATAGGTAGATTAAGGACCCCACTCACTATTTTATTTTTCAATTTTCTCTTTCTATTAAAGAGATAATTAACCATTATCAATTAATTAATCCCCATAATCAAACCCCATAACCTATCTCCATAGTCATGAGCTTATATAATTAAGAACAGGGACACAAAAAGTAATTTCCAACGTAGCCAAGTTTACATTGCCGAAGTGTGTGGATTCAAACTCGGGAAATGTTCCGATGGCTTGTGCAGCGTTCATTTATTTTTAAAAACAAATTAATAGGTTGTTTTTACCGGTTCATGTTTGCAAATAAACTTTACATTTTTATTAATCAACAAAATACTAAAATAATTAGGATTTTTCTTCAACTTCTCCTGCGCCTTAAATACTCATACGAATAGTGAATGAAATCTCCCCTGTTTTTCCCCTTTGTTCTTAAACTTTTTTTTTTATTTCAATTAGATAAGAAAGAGTTTTAAATTATAATATAATGATCGAGTTAAAGTTGGAAGAATAAAATGTAAAGTACAAAAAAATATATTATTAATTTCAAATCTATAAAAAAACATTATTTTTATCTAAAAGTTCATCTTATTTATTTTACAGTAGTTGAGTTTTAGAGATAAAAGATAAAGTCACTAAGAATACTCGAGAAGAGAGAAAATTGTTGATTGTCTTGATTATGATAACCAAAATGACCAGGTTTGATATCAAAAGATCTGATTCAGCTATAATAGTTAGATGGTAATGGTTTTGGACCTTCATATAACCATAAAAAGTACATCATAATTTGATTTTTTTTGTGGTTTCGAGTTGTTTTTATTTATTTTGGTTAATATGTTACTATTTTAAAGCCATAAATAGGTTTATTGAGTTTTTTATAATGTTTTTCCATGAAATATTAGTTCAAAAAGGTTTTCTAACTTTAAAGTTGAGAAATCACCTTTCTAGTAGGTTGTCAATCATTTAAGATGGTCAGAAAATGGACACTAAACAATATTTTGATTGCTTTATTTAAAAAAAAAAAAAAAAAAAAACTAAAACGTATCAAACACATTGTTGACCCTCTTGTTATAAAAATAACGAGTCAATGGCCTTGCGCTTGCAACAATCAAAATTGTATTTTTTAAAATGCAAAAAAATATATGAAAAGTGTCATATTTTTTTAATCATTATAGTTACCACTGTTACCATTATTGTAGATAATTAATATTCTAATTATTATTGACACTATTATCGTTGCAATCATCATTATTGTTATTATCGTCGTCATCACTACCATAATTATTATTATCAGTTAAACCATCGTTAAAGTTATTATCACCACAATTATAACTAATATTACTATTATTTTTATTAGTCATAATCATCATCATCATTATTCATGCAGTTATTTAATCATTATCATTATTAGTATCGTCATCGCCATCACTATTGTCACCATGATTATAACCACTTTTATGACTGCTAACATTACTATTGTCATTAATATCGGTGAAATTATCATTAGTATTATTATCACTATTAGTATCATTATTATAATTGTTTTTGTTATTATTATTAGTCTTAATATTATGAATTATTTCAATTATTATTACAATTGTTATTACTATGATTGTTAAATTGTCACAGTCATTATAGCTAACACTATTACCATTATTGTAGATAATTAATATTCTAATTATTATTGACATTACTATCGCTGTCATCATCATTATCGTTATTGTCGTCGTCGTCACTATCACAATAACCATTACCATTTTAACCATTGTTAAAGTTACAAGTACCACCACAATTATAACTAATATCATCATTATTTTTATTTCTATTAACCATCATTATTGTTAGTGTAATCATTCGGTCATTATCACTATTACTATTGTCGTCACCACCACTATTGTCATCACGATCATTACCACATTATAATTGCTAACACTATTATTGTTGTTGATATCATTAATTTTATTATCTCTATTAGTATCATTACTATAATTATTTTATTATTATTATTCTTAATATTATTTTATGAATTATTGTTATTATTATCACCACAACTATAATTATTAATATCATAAGTACCATGACCATTACAATAAAATATTGTTGTTATTACCATTATCATTAGTAATGTCACTATTATTATCATGATTATAACATCTAACATTATAATTACCATTACTGCTCAAATAATTAAATTATTCTAAAGAGTAAAATAAGAAAACCCAAAAACTTTATCGAAAGAGCAAGCAAAAAAACAAAACAATTACTAAAATTATTCTTATTATTGCGTCAAAAATAAAAATAATAAAATTACACCAAAGATAGAAAAACCAAAAAACTTTAACAAAGGAGCAAACAAACAAAATTAAAAAAATTACAAAATCAAAATAAATATTATTAGCATAAAAAATCATTTGATTTGAAGAAAAAATTAAAAAAACCAAAATAAAAAAGGGAAACAAAATAATATCAATTTTAAAATGACCATCAGCACGATTTAAATTTAAGGACTAAATTGAATAAAAATAAAATTTCAATATAAGAGAAAATAATAAAAATTAATAATCAAAACTAAGAGTATAGGCACAAATAGGAACAAAAAATAGAAACTATTTCATAAGAACTGAAAAAATTAAAGCAATTAAAACAGAACCAATAATTAAAAGAATAAGGGCCGAAATAAAAAATAAAATATATGGCAAGTTTTAATTGAAGAAAAAAATTGAAACAAGTAAAAACAATTATAGAAAAAAATCAAGATGAAAAAAGAAATCAAGAGACTAAGGATTGAATTGCACGAATCATATACAAAGAGAATTTGTATGCATTTTTTATTCTAGAATAGAGAAAATAAAAAAAAAAACAATTGACCATCGTCAAGTCTTCGACCACCATGAGCTGACATGCGCACCATACAATAAAGAGATAATGACAGTATATCCGGCGAGATTGTGGGTGAACATTTTTAGCCACCGCCTGATGCTTCACGTATCACCTGTATGACATTGACATAAGAAAATAAATGGGACATCAGATGCGTCAACAACTTTTTTTTAAAAAAGTATAAAAAATAGGAAATCACCACAACACCCTCGTAGCTCGTCCTAATAACAAAAAACCACATATGCAAATACCAAAAAACCCTTGGGCTAACTCTTTGTTTTTGTCCTTTTCAAGGGCAAATCGGTGCTTTCACTGTTAATAAAAATAGAAAAACCAACAATACCCTTGCCAATGAAAAAGTTATTTTATTGTTCATTAAAAAATAAAATGTTTGTAACACCCTTGCCAAGTTAATGATTTTTTACAGAATCCAGTAGTAAAATTTTAGTTTTACTGTTCAAGATAAAATGAAAAAAATGCAAACATCCCTAAACCCAACAATTTAAATTTTATGAATTGAAAGACATAATAGTAATTACACTGTTTCAATCTAGAATGAGCTTTGTCCATAGCTACAATGAACAATCAACACCAATTAACTTTTTTCTTAATATATTAAACCTAGAAATGTGTGTCTAGTTTCCCATGAAGTTATTCCAATTTCACAACTAGGTTATAAATTTGATTTAATGTTTTTTGTAAGGCCTTGTTCATTTCCACAATCCAACCACACTTTTCATAAAATTCTAAGTATTTTTTCCAAGTTTAATTTTTTTTTTATGTTTTTGTGTTATTTTGACATGCTAATGTCAAAAATAAAATTTTAAAAAGAATAAAACATTATTTAAATGCATAAAAAAAACATTTAAAAAAGCAACCGCCACCACAATGTCAAACATCACATAAACTAGGTGATAAAAAAATCCATGTATGATTCTTTCGCGATGATGTATTTTTTAGACTTGACCTATTTCATAGCCTTGACAAACTCGAATATTTTTATTTATTTTTTAAATTATCTTTTATTTGGAAATTGAGAATCTTTTTTTTTTCATTTTTCTTTCCATGCAATAATTTCATTCAGATTTAATTTTTACTTTGTTATCATTGAGATAATTTAAAAATATCATAAAGATAAGTGTCTATCTTTTGAATTGAATAGTTATTTTTTATTTGTTATCCGTGTCATATTTTCTAATAATATCACTAAATCAATAAAACTTATTTTATTAAATGAAACCCACCTAAACAAGTACCCTCTCAAATCCAAACAGTGGGTTACAGGCTTAGTCAAAGTACTCAAAAAATGGTACTAATCGACATGACAAACCTCCTGTATAAACTTGACTCGATCACAAAATGGTTAACCATCAAGTTGGGATTAGTTTTGCAAAAGGCACCCTCACTTGGTGAAAAAAACAGTAGTTAATAATACAAAAAGGTGGAGTGAAACATAAATAGATATCACTAGATAACACACAAAGGCAGACCCACCGGTACCGCACTCTCTTTGCCTCCTCCTTATTACCGATCTCGGAACCCTCTGCATTACACGAAACTCTCTCCTTGTTTCAAGCTCTCTCTCTCCTCCCCCCTCTCTCTCATGTCATAATCAGTGCAGAGAAAACTCTATCCGCTACTCTTCTGCTGTCTTCTAATTTGCTTCTGATGGCTGCCCTCACCTTCTTACAAGAACACAAAGAGACTCGTGAAAAAAATCCGTCCAGGAGCAAGCGAAAGCTGCAAAAGGAAAAGGAAAAGGAAAAGGAAAAGCAACCATCTTCATGGGACCAGATCAAGAACCTACTGACCTGCAAACAGATCGAAGGGTCAAGAGTACACGACCCATCAAAGAACCCCAGTGGACACTCGAAATTCGGCTCTTCCTGCAGCTCAATATGTAGTTTTAAAGCCGTTGTTCATGGCAACACGAGGGTTGTTCATAGAGCTGACAACTCACCGGAAAGTAGCACAGTGGGTCAAGAAACTGGGCTACTGAGTCGGAAAGATGGAAGCACCAGGTCATCATCGACTCGGTCATTGGCGGGGTCAGGGAGATCCAACGGTGGTGTAACGTACTCGTCATCCTCTAGAGGCATGCAATTTAGGAAACTTTCAGGTTGCTATGAATGTCACATGATTGTTGACCCTAGCAGGTATAGTGCACTTTCATATTCATTTTTCCTCTTAATTTCTCATTTTCTCTTGAATATAACAAAAAAAAAAAAGAATATTATTTATTGATTCCGGGATAAAAAATCCAGGTGCCCATCTGCAAGAACCACAATTAGTGCCTGTACTCAGTGTGGAGAGGTCTTTCCAAAGATTGAAAGCTTGGAGCTTCATCAAAAAGTTCGCCATGCCGGTAAGTTTTATTTTCATCTTAATTACAAGGAAATTTATCGTTAATTACATATTTTTGCAGATTTTTCTTATCTTTTATTTGTTCACAATAAGAGGTTGAATACTTTGTCTAGGGTTTTTTTTAGTTGCCATTTACTCGAGTAATGTTAATTATCTCAAATAATATCAATTATTTGATTGTTTGTCTTATGATCATACATATATGTATATATAATCATACAGGAAAACATGTCGTTATATCATTATTGGTGGTTTTGTCTCGTCTAACTCAAAACAGAGCACTAAATATATACAATTTACAGGAACTTATGTCACGGTGATGGAACTATATACACTATGACATACATAGCTTTTTCATTCAATCAACGAGCTAAACCTAGAGTTTGAAAATAGAGCACAGAACATTTCTTTTTATGATTGTCGTCTACATGCTTTTTATTTCCCACCAAATTTGCACAGCCAAAAAATCAGTAAATTACTTTATTTTCCATTACTGTTAGTACTTTTAGAGCAGCTTCAGCGACTTTCCCTTTGAGGGAACAATTTTTTCCTCAGTCACGTAAGATCATCTATATACAAGGTCACCGGGACCATTTACTGGACGCGCACAGCTGTCCCCTGATGATAAAAAATTAATGGCCTGATTTGTGTCATGGAAGTAACTGTAACGTCCCGTAGCGTTAAATTTGCAAGGACACTGACCCCTATTTATTGCCATATGTCCAGTATCGGAGCTGTCGCCAGAAGATTCGGGCCGAAATATCGTGGAGATCATCTTCAAATCAAGCTGGGTCAGAAAAGACAACCCAGGCTGCAAGATCGAAAGGATATTAAAAGTCAACAACACACAACGAACGATCCAACGGTTTGAGGAGTGCAGGGACGCAGTGAAGACACGTGCGCTCAGCAGCACTAGAAAAAACCCCAGGTGCGCAGCTGACGGCAACGAGCTTTTAAGATTTCACTGCACAACGTTATCCTGCTCCCTCGGCTCACGGGGTTCGTCCAGCTTGTGCGGCTCAATCCCTGGCTGTGGCATATGCACCATAATAAGACACGGGTTTCAAGGCAAAGGGTGCAAGGGTGTCCTCACCACGGCTAGTAGCGGTAGGGCCCATGACTCATTCCGGGGATGTACGGACGAGCGGAGGGCAATGCTGGTGTGCCGTGTGATTGCTGGGAGAGTGAAGCGCGTGGCGGAGGATGCGCCGCCGTCTGAGGAGGATGGTGCGTCGTCAGCTGCCGCTGGCTCATATGATTCTGTAGCCGGGTATGCCGGGATTTACTCGAGTCTCGAGGAATTATCTGTGTTCAATCCAAGGGCTATATTGCCTTGTTTTGTTGTCATTTACAAGGCTCTCTAGTCTTAAGAGATTATTTTTCACAGCTTCTTGTCTTATTGTTTTCACCAAGTAGTTTCCCTTCTTAAGCTCGGAACCGATCATACCTTGAGCAACGGTTAGCGTAACCCTGCTAACCTCTGCAGGTATTTGTGTATATAAACCTTGACCTGAAGACTTCGGATGGGAGAGATTATTCACTAAACGACACATTAATGTTGTGGCCCTTCATTCACCGATATTTCTTTTGCCTGTTAATGGTATCTTCTATACAGTCTTCATTGAGTTAAGCCTCATTGGCCCGCAAAAGCTCCTTCGACATTTTTATTAAATAATAATAAAAATCATCTTTAAGTTTTTTAATTTGATAATTTATTAACACGAAATCGAAATTTTATTGATCAAGTAATCAAGAATTTAAATATTATTATTTTATTGTATTTAATAAAAAATAAATATAAAATAATACAAGTTTATATAAATTTCAAGTCTAAAAATTTTTTATTTTAAAAAAATATATTAAAAAAAAATATATATCATAATGATAGTTTACATATAAGGATAATGAATCCGGACTTCATGTCTTGAACACCTGTCTGCTGTTCCTGTATCTTGGTTAAATGGGTTGGCAATTTCAAATTGTTGATGAGAAAAGAATTGTTTATTCAATAAGGACGCTGAAATCATATATTATAATTTGCTCATGTGGTGAAGACATTATTCAATCGAGAGAATCAACTTCTTTTTTTAATCTGAGAAAAATAATATAATTCACAAATCACAACTAAAAAAAAGATACTAATTTTTTTGTGCTTGTTGGCCGCACACGGTGGTAGTTGGAAACGGATTCATTGAATTATGACCTTCAAATTCCATTGTCTAAATAATAGTTCACCAAGTCTCTCTCTATTTTCAGGTGGGCCTCTTGTCCCACGATTTTATTCATGACAATTACAGGTTGGTGCAGTAACTTGTCGTGATAAACAAAATGGAAGTCTTGGAGGCTGATTAATCAGGTGTGGATTATTTCGGAGAAGATGGATTGGTGTAACCTTTTCATTCTTTCAACCGACACACTCCGATGTGTGTTTTTGAAGAGAGCTGGACCGAAATTATGAAGGGCCACGTGAAATTATCTCGAAATAATTGTTCGATGAGATAAAAAGTGGTGGGGAGGGAGGGTATTCTTTGACCTTGACCAACCATCAGTAGCCAGGATAAAACCATATGCGTGCTGGCATTATATAGCACACACAGTGACTCCATTATAATTGCCTACACATGCTCGAGCATATGCACATTCATTGTTTCTCCTTGTTTGCAGTGCTTGGATTTTGCAGGAGGTGATTAGAATATAGGAGGAATAAGGTCGTGGCATGGAGTGTTTAAGTGGGTGTTTGTGAGGGCTTTTCAAAAGTGTTTTTGAAAAAAAAATTTATTTTTATTTTTATTTTTATTTTTAAGTTTAAATTATTAAAATTTGTTATTTTTAGATCATTTTGATGTGCTAATATCAAAAATAATTTAAAAAAAATATATATATTTAAAAAAAAAACACTTTTAAAAATAACCACAAATTCACTTTAAAACAGCCGCTAAATCGAATGGGAGTTTCCTGAAATCTCAGTCAATGAAATCCACGGTGAGATCACTGAAAACTTAGCACATAAATCTATATAATAATGCAAGTGTGAGCGTCCTTAAATTCTTGTCTTAAGGGACTTTCCTCTTGACAGACCAACTAATCGCTGCTTGCGTCAGCCCGTAGCTAAGATTCGAGGGTTGTAAACAGTAGCACGCGTTGACAGGTTGATGATTGTCCATCGATCTTCGATCGAGGCCTGGGCTTGCAGGACAAAACCTTCGGTTAGTAAACCAGGAGAAAAAAATAATCCTCTCCCTGCCCGAATTGCGGGTCGTGGTTATGTTTAAATATTTAATTATTGATAGCTTAATGTAAGTGTTTTTATGGTTTGACATTCGCGCTTGGTCTAAATTATAGAACTAAAATTAAATTATTTACGAGTTAAGAATTTATTAGCATGCATCTGCCATGGTGTCTCTCTGTTTTTTTTTTAATTAGTCGTGACCTTAAATGATTTTGTTTTTCAATTTATTATCTTGAGTTTGAAACAGCTGAGCTTGTAAATGAAATAAAAAAATAAACTAAAATGAAGGATTTCAAGGGTACATTTATCTATATGGCCAGCGATATTTTAAATTGCGGTTGGCCGGGCATATAAATACAAATTAAGTATGGATTATTTGCTTAATATCTAGGATATTTATCTTGATAAGATCTTTGAAGGGAAGAGAGAGAGAGAGAGAGAGAGAGAGAGAGAGAGAGGTTAATTGGTATTATCTTTGGTTTGGTATGTAAAATTTTAATTCAAAATACTATTATTATTAGACGAAAACATTTAGAAAGAAGATATTTTATGTAGATTTTTGTTGGCTGGGTTGAGCAGATATATATGCGTAGTGATCCAAACACCACAAATTCAAGTGTGACGGGGACTGTCTCGTGCTTGATAAGAAGGATCAAAAGAGGTGGAAAAAGGTCCGAAAAAAACAAACAAAACTAAACAAGAAAGAAAAAGGTCCTGAAAAAATGTATTATGTGAGTGTAGTTGAGTGAGTAAAATCCTGATTATTCTAGACTTTTACAAAAAACACATGTTCTGATTTGAACTTAAAATCTGCTTTGTATATTTTAAATCATTTATTATCATGCCACGTCTCTTAAAGACTAGTTCAATTAACACAACAATAAGTTTAGTAGATTTTTCTCTCGGCGATGCTGCCGGAGTTTTTTAGAAAAGACATTAAAGGAAAGAGAATCGAAAGTGAAATCATGGGACACATACTTGCCTTTACAAGGAGGAAATGTGCTAGATATGTGTCTTTCTATTCCCCTACATCATGTATACCAGAATCTAACTTTTAATGGCATGTCTTCAACTTTTTATTTGTAGAGGTTTCGGCTCTAAAGCTATGTTTGGTTCCGTGACATGTTTGAGTTTTGTCTAAACTGTAAATTTAAAAATATATAATTAATCAATATATATCATAGTTTTATATGGGTTTCACCAAAAGCTTTTAAAAAAATTGATGCAAAGCCACACACTCACGAATGCAACTGCTGTGTTCTAGAACTTTCTTCTGCATCGCCTCACAAGAAAATGTGTTGGGATCCTCTCTCTCTCTCTATATATATATATATTTGTTTTCTGGGCTTTCAGCCTCATAATCCTAAGGCCTTCTAACAGGCCCAAATTTGTAAAGTTCAGCTATCACCCTACTAAATGGGCACATCAAAAGCCCAGTTACCAAGCCCAGTTTATACTTTTTTTTGTAGCAATTTTCACTATTGTATTGAGGAGGAACTTTTGAGTGATTTTTATGATAAGAAAAGGGTAGTTTGATTATCCTGTCACACCTATCATGGGTACTTTATTAAAAAATTAAAAATTAAAATGAAAGGTGGTTAACTCTAGACCTCATTATTGTCCCACAACTTAGATTATAGAAGAAAGTACAGGACACAATCATAGTTGTCTTGCAAAATCATTATCTCAAGCCCTCCTCCACTCTTCATGATATCATCCGAACAGACTCCTCTAATCTCATCATACATGTTTTGCTTCTTCCAATTTTAATCTTTTCAATCGAGCCTTTCATTTCTTCTGCCCACTCTTGTCATTGGTCTCTTGATAGGTGCATGCACAATCAAGCCAAGCTATGGATTTTATGTTGTATGGACCACAAGACCAGTCAGCTTCGAATATGAAATTACGAAGCTGTTTTTTATTTGGAAAAAAATATTAAATCGATATATATTTTTTTTATATAATTTTAATGCATTATATATAGCAAATACAGTCTACATTGCTTGGATTAGAGTCGATTAATCACAAGTTCAGCTTTTGCTAGTTCCTAATCAGCAGTGAATGATCAATCGGCAGGTACTTAATTCCTAAACCCTTCGTTCAATTAACAGTAAAACTCTTGGCGTTTCTCATTTAGTTTCGCATCATGACATTAATCACGAGCCACTAACTTGTTATCAAATGCAATTCCACGATTCAATCTATTATCAAATTTAACACCGTAAAATGAAAATGATCATAAGTGGTGTTGAGAAATAATGCTAGTAATTCATTTTTATGGAAAAAAACAATAATTCCAAATCATTTTATCTTCTTGCAAGGCGAGGATGACAATGAGTAAACAATGGATCTAAGCTTCTATATATTTATACATTATTCACTGAGAAATCCAGATATTCTATTATTTAACAATTATTTATTATTCAAATATATATATGTGTGTGTGAGAGAGAGAGTTAAGTCAACTATTTAGATTGGTATTTAGATCATGATAGTCTATATAATTATAATTATATAAAAAAATAGCATAACTCTTGGGAAAAAAACACTAGTCCATTTGTTTATAAGTGTTTTCATACGGACCCACATGAGTTAAACAGTAGCATAATTATGAAACAAAGAAGGCCACGCCCATCATTCACCATGGCTTTTACTCTTCGTTTAAAGAAACCCCATCATACAAAATCACAGATTGGTTTCTTTTGAATGAATCACAAAGGAGACAAGACACATTTGATCCTCCTGCAGTGAACTTGAGCCATTTACTTCGTCTGAATCAGTAATCATTTACTACTCCCCCCTCCCCACTATCTCGAGTTGAAGTTGAAATCACGAATCAAATTATTCTTTTTCGATGAACAAACAGTTGAAACCACGATGCACCCAAGCTTTTTAGGTAATGGGAATAGCAATCATGTTCATGAGATATCACTGTGAGAGATCGTTTGACTGTTGAATCATTGGTGTTAGAGTTTGAATGCTCGAGTTCTTATTTTATTTTAACACTCGGGGGTTTCAATTTATGAACTCAGTAACTTTCTTTCTTTCTGCTTCATTGACCCCTATTCAGTTGCAAATGTAAACGATGATTAAACCCAAGATCAGCGAGTTACGAGTTAATTTAAGACATAGCTTAGCCGTGTTTTTTTTTTGTGTGTAAAAAAAATTAATTTGAGAATTGATAAAATTAGCATGTACTTGGATGGATTTTTTTTTATAAAAAAAAACCAAAATAATATTATTTTAGTTGACCAAGTTCTTCTTACATTAACTTTACAGATCAATAATATAAACCTTGATCTGAATTATGTATTTTATTTCATTACTGTGAAGTTAACATCCACAATGTGAATACCATTTTTTTGATATTTTGCAATAAGTGGTGCCAATTTTGAAATATATATATATATTGTCTGATAGAATTTCTCTCTTTAAAAAAATATCAAAATAAGTGGATTTCATAATTGAATTTTTTTGGTGAATGACAGAAAAAATTAAATATCCGGTAGGATTAGCATATATATATATATACTAATTTAAATTTTTTATGGGCTTGCATAAATCAAAACTCACCTTCATCTAGTTAATTAAACTCACGGGTCCACCATCTGGTTCGAGAACATCATTATAAGCTAGGAAAGTGCCTTTGAAGTTTTCTTAAACTGCTTTAATTAGCTGAAGATAATCAAGAACAAACCCTAATAAACAATAACAACTTGGCCAGGACAAGTGAAGCCCATACAAATGATTTGGGCACATGCTCTACCTCTTTTCCCTCTCCTGCAATATGCTCTCTCTGAGCCTTCCCAAATAGAATAAACGCAGTGTTTGAAAACCTTCCCTCTTTTTATATCCTTTCAACCAAACGACATACATGATTTGATTACACTTCCCGGAGGGTATCTGGCAAGCCAAGAGAAAAGAGAATTAATACCATGCACAAGCCTCAAAGAGACAGCTTTGTTATACAAGTAAGAGGCAGTGGTATTTATTCTGAAGCCCTCTGTAACCAGCCCCCTCGAGCTAGCAAGTTAAATTTCTCTGCCATGAAGCTGTTCAATCGCTTCAGGAAAATTCTCATGCGACTCGTGTTTTCGAGCCCAACTACGTCAGGCATGGCTTCAAAGCAAAGAGGTTGCGAGAGATTTGACCCACCGAAGACTTCATGCAGCTCTTACTACTCGTCCAACTCACATTATAGTGAGGCTATTGCTGATTGCATTGAGTTCTTCAACAAGTCATCTCAGGAAGGGATTTTAGATGGCCGAAAATCTGATGTTTGGGTTTGATTATATATGTTTCGTGATGATCACTTTGATCACTTTCTTGCTTGGATTTTATTTGTTCTTGCATGCTTTGATATATAATATACGCGGTGGATACAAGAGTTAGGCATGCTGTTCTTGTTGATTCTGTCAAGCGATTCTCTTCCCTGTTCTTTGTGGGCAACGTTTTGATGGTTGTGCTATGTTGTAAATCAATAATTCTGAGCTTGATATGAACAATTTCCTTTTCCTTTTCTTTCCTGTTTCTTTTTTCCCTGCACGGTCCGTCGTTTATGGCCCAGATCTTTGTTTGAACACTGGATATCCAGCAAAGCCGTACGTCTCTACATGGATTCCTGGCTCAGTAATGCGTAGTCCGAAGTGTCCATAAGAGGCTTAGAAGTAAAGACCCTGAGATGCTTTAGCTCAACAACTATCAGCTAATGGGCCAAACTTGGGCTGTGACTTGTCTAAGATTTGCCCGCAGTATCACTGTATAAAACAATAAGTTTTTTCATTGTGTAGAAGTGTACTCGTCGATGTATTATTGTAGATGGACTATGCAATTTTTTTTGTTTTTTGTTTATTTAATTTGATTTTCAAGCTTTTTTTTTTAATTTATTCTATTTTTCTTCTAAACGATACTGTAGATATGCTTTGAAATTTCATTTATTTGATGTAAATTCAAGCTCCATTTAAGTTAATAGTTCAAGAAGTAACAAAAACATAATGATGTGAACGAATTTTTATTACATAGACCTCACAACCTTTTCAAACTTACATTTGCAAGTCAGCTTAAGCTACAATTGAAGGGACTCACAAGGATTGTATGAAAACTTCGGGGACTAGATTATCATTATTTTTGGAGCTGAAAGTATGCTAATTAAGGATGTGCTTATGCTGCAACTCGTGGGGATGAGCTTCATTTTCCGAATTTCTTAGAGAAAATCCCTCCTATTAGTGGGATCAAGGGCTTCTTCTTCTTCTTCCTCAGAGAAGGGTGCCTCTCCAGGGCTTCAACTCCTTGTGGAATCATAACCTGTGTCACGGATGGCGGATTAGCAAATGTCACATATCTCTTGTTTTGAAACTGTGTCCCTTCTTCATCAGATGTTTGCATTTTGACTTCAAATTTTGTTGTGTCTTCAACAACCTTGACATCTTCAATTTCAGATTCTATCAGCTGCCTCTCGATTTCACGTTCCTTCAATTGTCGAAGCTCTCTCCTTGTCCTCTCAAGCTCTTCTTGAAGCGAACAAAGGCAATTTGCCATTAGCGTACCTTGTTCTTTAGCTTTTTCGAGACTTTGTTTCGTCTCCTGTAGCTCTGCTGTCACTGTTCCAAGCCTGGAAGTGCTCTGCCCATATTCAATTCCTCCAACGTGCATCTACTTAACAGAAATAAAAAAAATAATAAACATTAACAGTGAATAATTAATCAATTAAAAAAATTCTTCCATCACTAATGTCAAGGATGTCGTCACTAATGGAGCCCTGGCTCGATCGAGATCTTCTTAATTAGGTTCGAGAACCTATAGGATGCTTTGCTTAACGCCCTCTCCAACTAGACCTAAAGTGGTCATGGCCTATCTATGACAAGGTCGCATGCAGGATGAGTTGGCTTCGCCTCGTCAAAAGCAATAGAGATTTGATTCTTAAAGCTCTAAATTCTACTGAACAATAAATTAATATCGCTGCTGTTTATCACTTGGAAAAAAAAATAGTATATATATTTTTAACTTTATCCTATCACATGACAGAAGGAATAAAAGTCTAGAATTCCGTCACAAGCAAGCATAATAACACTGTGATCAAATGAATGATAATTAATGAAATGTTGATAATCACATCATTAACGAAAACATTCAAGTGATCTTCTCCATTTGCTTTGTCTCCACGAGTCCATGACAATGTCAGTGCGTGTTCACTTTTACAATTGCTAAGGGAAAACAAATTCAGTAAAACAGGCAAATATTTAAAGAAATAACAACGAATTCCGTATAAGAACACGAGCAAGACAACAGTGTAATAGAATCACGAAGCAAAAGCAAACCTCTTTGAGCTTATTAGCATAGAGCTCCCCGGCTAGAACTTTCTCGCCGAACAATGTGACAGCCTCTTTAACAGACCTAAAGGGTGCTCGAGTATCGATCTCGGCCCTTTTGAGCACGACCACTCCTTCTCCAGCCTCCATGTTCAATATGTTCTTTGTAAGGGAGAGAGCAAGAGGGAGAGATCAGATATTTCTGGATTGAAGGAAAGATGGGAAATTGGATGCAGTTTTAATCTGAAGAAAAGGATAGAGAGAGGGACAGGTTGGTTGCGAAGTAGCTAGAAGTGAATCTTGGTTAGGGGAGACAATAATGTATGATAAGTATATGTTTTGCGGGGGAGCTTCTTTACTTCGCGTCCACTTCACTAGAATTCTTGTGCTTCTGTTAATACTAATTCTGAGTGTGGAGGTGGTGGTTGGATGGACTTTTGCTCGCCCATATTGATTCGGCAGAAGAGAGGGACTCTTCACCAAGAGCCTCCTACGTTTCAGATGGGGGCAATGCGTGTGTGTTATGTGTTCCTCGATCCGCATTCTGATCCATAATTGTATCAAGTTATCGACTAAAGCCCAATATAACCATATCAACTCTAACCCATAATTATGGGTCCTAATCAGGGCTCTCGAGCTTTGTATCTTGTGCCCCTTTTCAATTTTTTGATATTTTTATTACTATTAGTACTAAATATATATATAAAAGTATTAATTTGATGATTTTAAAGTAGAAAATAGACCCTTACACACACGACATTGTTTAACAAGGAATAAAGTCATTTTCAGTTTCCTCATACTCTTAGATGTTTTTAGAGAAGTGGTTAGGAAATCCCAATACTGTAAGAAATCTCGTATTGAATCTCCCTCCGTGTTATTTATTTATAACTTGATAATTCTATTAGGTTTTTTTTTTTATGATACTTTAGTTATTTTTCTTAAATCATCCTTCAATTCTTACCAAAATTTAAATTTTGATTTGCAATAAAATTAAGCCCCAAAGAGTATGTCGTGGTGATAAAAAGCTGGAGATCTGTCTTGCAGGTTTTGTATTTGAGTCATAACATGTTCACCTTATAAAAGATTAGAACAACTGAAGTTTTACTCATTTAACCTGAACATGTAAAAAGTGCTAAAAAAAATAAAGATTTCTCGGATTCAAAAAAAAAAAAAAACTAAAAAGCGCATTTCACAGGTTAATTTGCATATTTATAAAACTGAATTAGCACAAAATCATAAAACGAACATGAACTAAGTTATAACTTACCTGATTCTCAATGGTCTCTTAGCGCAGAGAGCACCCATCAAGGCTGTTAAATGCCCCGAGTCGATTTACGCTATCATCATCCAATGGTGCCACTGGGATTATCATTCGACCAGTCTACCTCTAACACTTGTGTGGTGGGCAGACGAAAAACCCTATTATCGGTGTGAGTAGTGTGGATTAATTTTTCAAAGGCCCACTTATAAATCATCTGGGGCAGGGCCGGCATTTGACATGATTCATGACCATTTCTAACTTCCAATGCAAAATTCCAGCAAAGAAATTCCCCGCGCCAGTCCCGTCGGAAAATTACAGCGAGTCCATGCTATGTTACCAGATGAAGGCTTGTCTGAACATCTAATTAGTCACAGCCATTGTTATCAGTCTAGAATCAACGTGAGATTCACCTGTTGTCTTTAGAACCTCGAATAATCATGTCCATTTTAATGTCTTTGTGCAGTCAAGATCAGAAATTTATGATTTATTGAAGATTTGTTTCCGAATTGATTGTGTAGTTAGGTGGGTTTCTAGGAATGCTTATATATTATATAGTTATCAAACCTAGTTTAAGATTTGGCCAAGAATTCGGGTCATTGAATCATCAATTCAAATCAATTTTTTTATATATATATATATATATATATATATATATATATATATATATATATATATATATATATATATATAATAAAGCAGCAGAAACAAGATCCAAATTGATATGCCGAATCATTAAATCAAACTGAATTTAACTATCATGATTATAGAATATGAGTTCGGGCTGGCCCTTTAAATGATAAGCAGATAGAGGTCGCGATCAGTTACGCTTGCCAAAACGTGAAGCTTCTGTATCGACATCAGGTAGAGACTACCAACCCACCACCAAATAATGATCTATCGCCACATCCATGGATTTCCTGCACTGCTAGCTTCACTGAGGCAGGGATGAATGGAGCAATTTCTATAGTCACAGTCTGTATTAGGATCATAGGATGCCCCCGAAAGATGTAATTTTTTTTATGCGAGGAAACCATTTTCTAGAAAATATATTTTGTGATTCTATATAAGAGATTAAAACTCTAATTGTCTTAGATTTTTATAAGAAATACACGTCCTGACTTAAATTCAAGATTTACTGTACAGATTACAAATCTTCTACCATCTTACTACATTTCTTAAAAACAAGAGATGTAGTTCGTTAGTAGAATTATACAAGGTCCTCCGAAAATGCCCACTTTGTCCAATAATCAGCTCAATAATATAAGTTATTAAATTTCATTATAATGGGGGGGGGAAAGAGTTCAGATGTCACTGCAATGTTAAGCAATTTATGATTAAATGAACAATCCAAGTATGAACGGATTAGGAAAGCATTCAGAATCTAAAAAGATAGAGAAAAAAGTACTTATAATTCTAAAAAAGAATAAATTACATGTCAATGACATGATTAAGTATCCGTTTAGAAATATAGTTAATTTTTTTTAAAATATTTTTTTTGTTTAGAATTACATAAAAATAATTTTTTTTATTTATTTTTAAAAATTATTTTTCACATTATCACATCAAAATAATTTAAAAATATAAAAAAATAATTTAAAACAAAACAATTTTTTTTTTTTTTCAAAAGTATTTTTTATCCCAAACGCCCCTTAAGTGTTGTTGAGCTTGCAGCAATAAAAATAAATACTGTAAAAAACACAGATTTAATGGAGTCTGACAATGCACATGTATTCACAACAACAAAAAACTATATTTTATTATTTATCAAATTAAAATCACATATGTATTTATAGTAAATTCCAGTCATATTATAAGAGTTATTAATAAATTTCAATAATATCGCCATTGAAACGTCCCCGCACCCTAACTTATCTATCATTCTCGGCAATAAAACGGTAATTTACATCTGTCAATGAGCCATCTACTCCAGGAATCTAGAATTAGTGCACAATGAAAGAAAGTTAAGATTTTCTAGAATCTAAAAATCACAATTTTAAATTTTACAGAAAAAAACTAGAGTTTCTTAAATTGTAGAACTACGGTCCTAGTAGAAAAAACTATTTTCAAAATAAATTCTTGAATAACCATGTTTTAATAATTATATTTGTTCTAAAAATAAGACACAAAATTGTTTACATGGTGATTAAACTGATTTAAGCTGATTAAAACTTTAAAACCAAACTAGAAAAAAATATAGCGTTAAATTTTAACTTCATCCAATAAAAAAAAAATATATATGAACAATTTGGTTAGAAAATTCGTTTTGGTAACCAGAAATCGTGGCATAATTCCTTGTCACCGCAACCTATGTTTCGGACGCAATTAGCTGCATAATGTATTATTATTATTACTCCTACAAGATGCCAAAGAGAGCTAAAACATCTGAATCGAACTCTCCAAACGAGAACAAGGCACAGATGTTGTGTCAACATCGTCTTGTCCGCCCGATCCCTAGCTTTGTCCACTCCACCATGCCTTTGTATCCTCTACCGAACCTCGTTCCATAAAAAATAACTAAACTGAAATATTAAAAAAAAAAGAGGAAAAAATCCACCGAAATCAACTTGAAAGTAACGACCTTGGTTGTTAAACTAAAAATAGAAACCGTTAACGGGTTTTTTTATTTTTCGTAAGAATTAAATATTTTATTAATAATAATAAATCTTGAAACCTAACTGTGGAAACCTTCCCGTCAAGACATAAAAGAGAGAAAACAACACTCACTGTTCGCTATGCTTTCTGTGTCCCTGTCCCTGTCTCTTTTTCAGCCTCACATTTTTCTTTTTCCCTGTTTCTCTTTCTTCACGTTCCTTGATCATACCGTCCGCCCAAAATGTCGGTTGCCGCAACCACTTCACCAGCCGCTGGAACACTTTACGTTTCCCGATTTCCTACGAGCAGGGGCATGCCTCGAGTGACGATGGCTCTCCGATCTAATGTTGTTTCAGTAGGCTCGATCTTGACTAAGTTACAGCAAGACTGTGCAACTCCTTTCCCGGTCATTCGCCACGTGGCGGATTCCATGACTGCTGACATGCGAGCTGGGCTTGCTGTCGATGGTGGCAGCAATCTCAAGATGATACTCAGCTATGTTGATAGCTTGCCTAGCGGGTATTTCCAAAGTCAAAGCTTAAAGCTATTTTTTTGCTTTATCTGGCTGACTTTTTTCTTAATTTTTTTCGTATGGAATGTAGTTATATCTTATTAATGGAGCAAGCTAGGAAAATATTAAATTTTCAGTCACTTGATAAAGAAAGGAATGGTTATTATTGTAGTTAGTTGCCAGGTAGCTTAAAAATTCATATTCAGAAACAGAGATCCCTACTAGAATTATATTTAATATATTTTATTGTTTCTTTGTTTGAAAGAAATGAGAAGGGATTGTTTTATGCATTGGATCTTGGAGGCACAAATTTTCGGGCTCTGAGGGTGCAGTTAGGTGGGAAAGAAGACAGAGTTGTTGCCACAGAATTTGAACAACTATCAATTCCTCAAGAGCTTATGTTTGGTACATCTGAGGTCTGTTTTTGCACAGTTTAAGTCTACCAACACGTTTGTTTATGCATTCCTTTTAATTGTTTTGTGTCTTAATACAGGAGCTTTTCGATTTTATTGCATCCACACTGGCTGGATTTGCAGAAAAGGAGAGTGAGAAATTTCATCTACCACATGGAAGGCAAAGGGAAATTGGGTTCACATTTTCTTTCCCTGTGAAGCAGACATCCATTGACTCTGGCATATTAATGAAGTGGACAAAGGGTTTTGCAGTCTCCGGAACGGTTTGTAACTGTCTCCTTTAATTGCACATACAAGATTTTGGCAAAGTGTTACTGTTGCTCAAATGTTCTGAGGGTCAGACTAATTTTCCTTTCTATATATAAGAAATATTCTTCATAAGATTTTGGTGTCTTAAACAATTTTTATCTTATTTCAAATGGGTTCAGTTTGAACTCATTTGATAGAATCTAAAGTAGAAGAATGTTTGTGTAGATAACTGGATTGTTGCAAACTGTCCCAGTTTAACCTCCGTGCCTGTCTTCAAGTTCATCAGTTAGCTATAAACATAAACTTCCACTCTCATGTCTGGGCACTTGAATTATAAAGTAGTAACTTGCATGAGTGTAGTTCTTTCATTTACTGCATGAAGTGAATTCACTAATTCAAATTGAGTAACCTAGCATGCCATGGACTTTACAGGCAGGGCGAGATGTCGTTGCTTGTCTGAATGAAGCTATGGAAAGACAAGGAGTGGATATGCGGGTGTCTGCCCTGGTAAGTTATGCTCATTCCAGCATCCTCCACCTGAACTTTCTGGCTTGATGAAATATATTTTTTTTTATATAAATTGATGCCTGTTAATTAGGTTAATGATACTGTTGGAACTTTGGCGGGAGCAAGATACTGGGATGATGATGTCTTGGTTGCTGTTATTTTGGGTACTGGAACGAATGCATGCTATGTAGAACGGACGGATTGCATTCCAAAACTACAGGGGCCTAAGTCTTCTTCTGGAAGAACGGTGCAGAAATTTTTCCTCTATCTCTTCTTCCTTCCTTCCCCTTCTATCTCTTTCTATTTTTCTCACCTGAGGTCTTAAGAACGAGGTCCTGATTTGAATCCTTAATTAGATGTCACTCCCTTGCCTCAGATTATTAACACAGAATGGGGAGCGTTTTCAGATGGTATTCCTTTGACTGTGTTTGATAGAGATATGGATGCAGCTAGCATTAATCCTGGTGAGCAGGTAACTTTAGTTTTCTGTGTCATGATCGATTATGTGTACTATGTTGTCATTTCTGGTTAAAATTCAAAATAACTTATGCCTGGACAGATATTTGAGAAGACAATCTCTGGAATGTATCTAGGAGAAATCGCACGACGAGCTCTAGTCACAATGGCTGAAGAAGGTTCTTTGTTTGGCATGGCTGTCCCGAATAAACTATCCACACCTTTTGCACTCCGGTAACTACATCTTGAGATTTCCTCCATTGTAATTATAGAGTTTAAAGGTTCAAAAACTCACCACGAGTCACACTCACACACTGTTACTGTCCGGCTCAGTTATATACTTACATGCGATTAGCCCAATGTATTTCCTGCATGCTGAAGAATGTTTTCAAATGTATTAATTATAGGACACCAGATATATGCGCGATGCAGCAGGACAATTCAGATGATCTTCAAGCCGTTGGTTCAATTCTACATAATGTAGCTGGGGTAATTCTGCTACTTCTCTGACATTCACCCTTCTGACGAAATTGAGTGTAAACACAGAATTTGCTTCTTATATCACATAATGTAGGACAATTAATTTAGTAGCCCTGCTTTTTATACAGTATATTTGAAAACTGATGCCAATTGCTAACATCTGGAGTGTGCACGTCTGAACTTATCGGTTCTTCTTACTCGATCACTATTTTCTTTAATCCCTTTTCAACTTCCAGGTTGAATCCAGCTTAAGTGAAAGGAGGATTGTGTTGGAGGTTTGCGATGCCATTGTAAGGAGAGGTGGGCGCTTGGCAGGTGCAGGAATCGTCGGGATTCTTCAAAAAATGGAACAAGACTCAAAAGGTACCATCTTCAATAAAAGAACAGTGGTTGCCATGGACGGTGGATTATACGAGCACTACCCTCAGTACAGAAGTTACCTTCAAGATGCTGTCACCGAGCTTCTGGGATCAGAAACTTCGAAAAACATAGTCATAGAACATTCCAAGGATGGGTCTGGTATCGGAGCTGCTCTCCTAGCAGCCACAAACTCCAAGTATGATCATGATTTTTAGGTCAGCCAGTTGCCGGCTAGCCATGATGGTAACTTATTTCTCTGTAATTAGTCTTTGATTCGAGTGAAGTAGTTGGGATTTGTAATGTTCACTTAAATTTGGAAACTGAACTTTCCCACGATTTCATTGTAATTCATGAGAAATAATTGTGAGCTCACACTTCCTAGCTCGTAGCCACCCCTAGCATATGGTGCAATTTTGTGTCGTGTGTAATGCAAGTCAAAGAACTTCTGTAATAAGAGTGTGATTTATGTATCTTCAAAATCAGTGAGCTCACATTTCCTAGCTTGTAGGCTAACTTTTCCACGATTATTATTTCATTGTGATTCAAGGTAAATTGGTTTTTTTAATATATTTTTTTTTTATAATTTTGATGTCTTAATTAAAATTTTATAAGAAATATTATGTTAATATATTTTTAATTGAAAAATGTTTTTAAAAAGTATTATGCGTCACACATACAAAACGATGATGTATGTCTATCTTTCTTTGTTTAAATTTAATGTAAATCCACTTTAAAATTTAAAAAATATATATATTTTATTCATTCTTCAATTTGATCAAATAGTTTTTTATTTTTTTTATTTAAAAACATTAACAAAACACAACTATACATATAGATAACGAACACCACTGTGTTCTTATTAAAAAACAATAACAAATAAAACATCCTCTGTTTTAGAAAATAAAAAAGAAGCTGCCTGCGTTTCGTTTGACAGACAGCGAAACGGCTAACTCAGGCTCGGCTCATTCATGTAGGAGTGAAACACTTATACCAACTTTATGTGTATACATCACTATAGCCGTAGATTATTCATATGAGCACAATTCGACAAAATTAGGAAATCTATCAACCGAGAAGGGAAAAAACCGTCAAATTTATCTGTATGAGTAAGCTACACGCTAGATCTCTCACTCTCGCTTCATTTCCTTCGGCATCTATTCAACCTTGGAGAATCCCTGCGAAGACGAAAGAAATTCACAAGAAAAATCAAACATTTCTGATCTCATCCCTCTCTAGATTCACTCTCTCTGTAAATAATATTTTGTGGAATTTCTTCGTTATTTCCTCCTTCGATCCTTCTAACAATGGTACTGTTTTCAATTATCTTGTTGCTGCATTTATGCTTGATATCATGTTTATGTCTGGTTTTTGACTTGGCAGATCCGGTTTATACTGCTGCAAAACAGACAAGGCAAGACTCGTCTCGCCAAATACTATGTTCCTCTCGAGGATTCCGAGAAGCACAAAGTCGAATACGAGGTTATGATCGTATTCTTACGCTTTTCCTTTTGTTTTTTTTGTCTTCAGTTTTTTTTATAATATTTTTTTAAAAAATAAATTACAGGTTCATCGATTGGTTGTTAATAGAGATGCCAAATTCACGAATTTTGTTGAGGTAAGTGATTTCTGATTCCTTTTCAATTTTTGAGCAAAATATTTGATAAAGAGAAGAAGCTAATTGTGAAACAGAAGCCTGTGCTTTTAACAAGCTTTAATCCAATAAATTTGACTAGATGTGCTGAAGTTTTTCATCAATGAAGGCCATTAAGAATTGAATGTTTGATTGGTTTTCCCACGTTTAGTAATAGAATGGTTGTTTTAGTTTTACCTAAGGAATGCTTTGGTTGCAGTTTCGAACGCACAAGGTCATATACAGGCGGTATGCTGGATTGTTTTTCGCACTGTGTGTCGACATAACTGATAATGAACTGGCTTATTTGGAGTGCATTCATTTATTTGTGGAGATATTGGATCATTTCTTTAGCAATGTGTGCGAGCTAGATTTGGTGTTTAACTTTCACAAGGTTTGTCACTGCTGCGGTTTTTCTTTTTTTGTTGTGTTACTTTTACTTTAACCATGGTCTGTCTTTTCTCTTGAAATTCTGTATTTGTTGCATGCATATTCGATGTCTCCTTTTCCTGGTGATCATTTCCTTTTCGTCAAGTTACCAGATCAATCCCGCTAAAGGAATTCATGGGCCTCGTAGGGGCTCTGATAACTCTCCTCATGCGCGCTGCTTGCTTGCATGCGTGTTGTTTATGGTGCTGTTGAGTAATGTGCTCTTTGCTGCTGTTTATCTGATATACAGCTTTGTTTGATTTTCTGTTTCCTCCAAGGTTTATCTGATACTTGATGAATTCATTCTTGCCGGGGAGCTTCAAGAAACAAGCAAGAGGGTGAGTATTTTGTGGAGTTCTATTTCTTCCTGGCATATCCAGCTCATAGGGAAACAACTTTTTGCCCATTTCACACTGACATGTTCAGAGTGCATGGGCTTCAAACATGCAACTAATACTCGTTCATTTGTAATGTGCAGGCAATCATAGAGAGAATGGGAGAGCTGGAGAAACTGGAGTAAGTATCTGTGTTCTGCAGTGAATTCTGAGTGTCAATTTGGTCTTCCATTTTTTTCCTCCGGTGTTTGTTTGCCTTGTTCTTTATTGTTCAGCTGTTATTTCCTTACCCATTTAATACAAGCCAGTTCTTACTTTGTAATATTACAGATTTTAGCCAGAAATTGCTTCTTTTATCTTTCGATTTCCATTGCCTCTCTGCCTCTATGGAGTGAGTTTGTGTGAGATTATTGAGGTGTTCATCTCGTGTTCTTATAACGTTATGGAAGTCTATAAACAATTTGCAATCGTCATCTCCTGTAACTTGTTACTCTTTCAAATTGTACTTTTATTTCAAGTAGATGCCAAAAATTTAGGAGCCTAAAGCTGTGGCAATTGCCCAAAGTGCTCAGGAAAACTAGGAGGTAATGGATAGGTGAGAAGTTTGATAATGAATTCACAAAAGCAACAGTACTTCTGTCTTGGCATGCCAATAATCTTACAAACACAACATTATGAAGACGTTAGATCCTGAATCCTAGATAGGAATGGGTGCTCTCTCTGACAGCATGCCCACTCCATTCTATACCCCCTACAAACAAGCCTGGGATATTTTTTGAAAATTAGAACTGTTTGATTTTTAATGGTAAAATAATGCAGCTTGAAAAGAGAGTTTATAAATGATTGGAAAATACGATATTCAAACTTAAATTGTAAAATGAAATGCCCAAATTAAAATGAGGAAAGAGAATAAATTAAGATGAGAAGAGGAAAGGATAATGATAATAAAATAAATCCACGCTGTATATCAAAGATTTAATTAAAACAACATTAATATCATAAAAATATCTCGAAAAACCCGGATAAAATAAACAATACTAAGAAAAATCACACATTCTACTAAAGATCACCATCTTCTAAATTACGACAAGAATGAATGCACTGTTCCGCTAATTCTTTATTGAACAATGTCATTTTACTATTATTTAAAAAAAAAAAAACGTGCTACCAAGCAAAAACCATGAACTACTTGCAGGATTGTAGATACCCAAGAGAGACGGCGACATTATACAGTTTCCCTTCTATTCAATTTTTCTTTCAAATTGATCAAAAAGTACTGCATGTACCTGTAAAAAGGTCGACAGTACTAAATGCCTTAGATTCTATTTCCACTAGCATCTAACTTCCCCTGCCTGCTGTCGTCTTCCCCATTTCAATTTAATACCCAGGATAATTTTGATGCTCATTCCCCATTTGATGGTGCGGAGGAATCACATGTTATCCCACTGCTCATCTGATAGATAACAGCCTCCAGCCCATTTCACAGGCTCTCGTTACAGAGTAATTGCAATGGCTGTGCACCGCCAGATCGAAACCCGCCTCCAGTTTCTTCATAAACAGAAGAGAGATGGTGGCCTTGTCTTCTGACATGAGGCAATGTAGTTATGGTCATAAGCTGCTGCTGAGATATTTGAGCGTGCTTGGGAGCAAGTGCTTCTTGAGATGACGATGTAGGGATGACGGTTTGGGCACATGATATCTGTGCAGGCGAGCCTTGCCTTCCATTTTGCCAGTTTGGAAATTGAGTCATGGCTGTGGGATTTCCAACTGTTCTATACTGAGCTGCTGCTAACTGAGCTGCCCAAAGCCGGTTTTGCTGCTGCTGCTGTTGATGCTGTTTCTGATGCAGATTTGTGAAGCCCGTGGGGCTTGCACGAGTACCACAGTACAAGTTGCTAAGGTAGGAAGGTTGTTTAATCTGGACCTAAATCAAGAATTGCGCCATAAGTTGGCATATGATTTGCAAGGCAACTAAGTAACTCAACCAGGATTTGACTAATATATGTATAGATGTAGTAGAATTTAGTGTGAGTATGAGACCATAGATAACTCAGCATAAGGCAAGGAAAAAATAAGATCATGAAATAAGATCACCGATTGGCTGGCTCCCTACGTTCACTAAAACTACTATGCTTCCACGGCATCCCCATTTAATGGATGTAATATTGACTAGAATACAGGGAAGGTTTCAAAATCCGTCTGTTAAATCAGTTGTTTAGTCATCAATGTAAATGCATACATGCAATCTAGAAGGGAAGGATAAAAACCTGCTGTGCTGCTGCAGGCTGATCAAGGTAAGACGGGGATGAGTGATATATTTGGGACATGGGGAAAGGCACGAGTGTGGAATGTTGCTGTTGCAAATGTGAGTGCAGGTAAGGAAATTGCAGCTGAGCTGATTGTTCAGACCTCTTTCCAACCCCATTGGAACTGTTATTAGCTTCTAAGCCGCTCCCACCAGTTGACAGGGACAAGAAATTGAAAGTCTGCAAGAGAGTACAAATTGATGAAAACCAGTTAGGAAATACTAAACCATTGGACTGGAAAGCTAAATTTACCTGCTTATGAGAATTGTGCACCCCAGATGGCGGAGTACCGATTTCAACTTGATTTGAATTCTTGTCAACCATTATGGCTCTAGCAGATGTAGCTTCATTCAAACCATTCCCATTGCCATTGAAGTCGTTTATTGTCATGAATGCACCTTGCCTTAATTTATCCGGTGGCTTCAGTTGATTCAGATGCAGTGGCAAGCTGTCTTTGCTCTCTGGAATTTGCAAAACCTGAATGAGACGACTTATGTAAACATGCTTTGTCGACCTCTTCAATGATCTTTTATCAGTGCTGACTTTAGAAACCTGTACAAGTCATAGTCCATAAGATAAACCAGTCATAAAGTTTGGTGCAACCAATTCATGCGGGCAAGAGAAACAATCATTAGACTTAAGTCTTCCATCACCTTTCCAATAGAATTCTGGAATGAATTGGGCCTGGTAGCACCAAGAGCAGTATCCATCCAAGAAGGAAATTTGGTGTCAGTCGATCTGAGATAGGGAAAATTGCATGACAAATTGCAAAGGCATGGATGCTGTAAATGTACAAGATCAAAGGCATGGAAGAAAATTACTGTGATGAAGAACCATGATTGCATGCACCACTTGATATAGTTGGAGACAAACCTGGCCACAATGCTGGACCTTCAAATGAAAAAAAAAAACAATTATTTAGTGTAGTCATAAACATGACAAAAATAATGTAATATCAAAGCTATTTCAAGTACATATGAGATGATAATTTCCCAGATGCAGAAGTTTTACCATTGTTCTTGGAATGACAGGTTGTATGCTGTTGATCTAGTTGACTTACAGTTGTTGGCCCCGATGCAAGTGAGGTTTCCAACCGTGTGGAGTGCTTCACTTTGCTGCACGCTCAAAAAATGTAACGAATAAATAAACAAATGCCTTGAAGCTATAAATAAAGCAATGTATATAACATAACCACCAAATGAAAAAGGAAAAAGAAAAACATACGGAGTATCCTGGTATTTCTCAGGGGCCATGAAGAGATTGATGGAATTGCACAATGACTTCAGCTCCTCCTGTTTAGCCAACATGGTGGGCAGATTCACTTGAGCAACACAACTGCCTAACTCACCTTGGATTTTATCAGTGGGCAAATAAGGTCGTTCTTGAGCACCAGGCTTGTTCAGACAATCAACTTTAGGAGTTTCGTCAAGAAATGTTTTCTCAGCAGCCTCATCTATTCTCGGGAGGGAAATTGGATTCAAGTCCTCTTTTACAGCTACAGAATTCCATAAACAACATCCAACACAAAAGGTTCAACGATAGAAAAAAGAGGAGAAAAATAACAAAAAAAAAAAATTCAAAATCAGGGCAAAAGGCTCACTGGGCTCTTGCAATGTCGAAGGACATGCATCCAAATAAGTATTATCCAATTTACAGCCATTTTTAGGTTCTTTGTTGCCAGCAAACATTCCTGCCAAAGAATATAAGGTCTCCACAACTTCTTCCTCGTCTTTGGTTATTGGCCCACAGACACTCTGATTTCCAGACCAGTCTGAGCTTGGTTGTTTCTACAAAAGCATTTTTAGCTTTATATAAATTAAAGTGCTTAATGCAGAAGGAACTGGAGCTTGAGAGCTGAAATTGGGAGTTAGATATAAACCACATTCAGTCTCGATTTCTTTAAACCAACCCTTTTGGGTGCTTCCACTCCACAGTTAGGGTGGTCCGGCTTCTTTGAATCAGGAAAAGGCGGAGAGATAGATTCGCGATTGCGTTTCTTCATGGCTGAGAATGATAATGGTCATATATCCAAAGAATTAATGCCACCAAAATCATGAAGAACTGATTTTTAATTTATTGCTTATTCAGGAAAAGAAAAATGAAAGGAACTTTTCTGATTCATAAAAAAGCTGAAAGTATCTCCCTTGGAAAAGCAAGCTTAAGAATATTGAAGAACAAAAGAAAATCCTTAACACAATAATATATATAATTACTTGAAAAGATTCGATACACCATGAAAGTGGAGCATCAACATAATAAATAGAATTAAAAAGGGCAACACAAAGAATCTTGCTTCCATAAAAAGTAAAGAGAAGGCAAAAAGCTCCAGTTTTGCTTCCGCTCTAATCCAAAATTCACGATGCCAAAAACAAAACAAAACCATCCGGAAAAAAAGAAAGAAACTTCCAAGAAAGACCCACCACCACCAAAAAAACACTTGTTTTCAGAAACCAGGCAGGCGCATCCAACCAAATAGCCAAAAAACCCACCAATTTTTTTTAAAAAAGCATTCAATTTCTGAATTGACAAACGAAACATCACACACCTGACCGTAGCTTCCTTGGAACAGTTGCGTGATCAACACCATCGCAATCATCCAAAAACTGCATTGAAATTCAACCATAACATTAGTAAAGAAAACGAAATTAACAAGTAAAAATCGTACACCAAAAAAAAAAGTAAACTTCAAACAGGAAACTAAATAATGAAAAGCAACTAACTCATAATTAATGGACTTACCTTTCTGGGAAGCTTGAATCTTTTATTGTTCGTACTAGCAACACCAATAATAGCAGAAGGTGCCTGAACTTCTTCTTTGTCAGACACCTCTCCACCACCACCCATCTCACACTTTTTTTCCTTCTCCACCTCGTAACTACAACTCCCTTTATTATTATTATTAGTAGTAGTAGTAGTAGTAGTAGTATTAACAGCACTCAATCCTTTAATTTTCTTCGATTTCTCCAAAGATACAACATAGTCACCACCATTCAAACCTGAAAAAAATCATAAAAAATAAGAGACAAGATACTTCTACTAGGAATAGCTAACAAAGCAGTGAGCATGAACTAGGAGACGCGCGTTATAAGTGGAACTCTTATCACAATCCAGATTATGAATAAAGCAGATAACGACAAATCTTCATTTGGGGTTTTGTTTATTTGTTCTCAAGTAAAAGACATGAATTTTGTTTTTCCTTGGGGACCAGAAATAACTAAATTTGAAAAATTTAGAAAAAGAAATCACCAGAGAGAAGCTTGTGTCCTGATTGCTTAATGTGTTGTCTTGAGAACCGGCTGGCTCTTGGCCTCACGTCTTTACTCTTGTCCATTTCTATCATCTTTTCATCATTTTAACACATCAACACCACCACCCCCACCAGCATCATCTCTACCTCGGCTTCTTCAAATATCAAAATAAGCCAAGCCCAGATCTTTTTTTCTCGTTGCTAATCTCTTTCTCGTCACAATTTAAGCTTTCTTCAATGGAACAAATACAAGATAGATAACATTGACTATAGGGAGGAAACAGAAGGAGGAAGGGAGAGAGGGAGGGGTTTTGATGTCTTAGTTAGTAAGCGAAATGCAAGGCTAAAAATAACCGAAAATATGGCGTTTGGGTTTTTTGTTTGGTTCCAAAGAAAGAGAAAATTAATCAATTTAGTTGCCAGATATGTCTCCGCTTCTCTCTATCTTGAAGAGCTGATCCAGTGTCTCTCCGAGAAGATGAAGATAAGAGATAGAGAGAAATATAGCCGAGACATAAAACAAGAAAAACCAAAAACAATAAAGAAGAAAAGCAGGAAAGTAATTCGTTTTCTCGTGTTGAGAGAATCAGGTTCTTCTTCGTGAAATAAAGCACACACAAGACACGAACAAAGAACAGAGAAAGAGAAAAAATGGGACACCAAAAGAAAGTCCCAAAGCAGAAAGAAGGAGGAGCAGAGCACGCAAAAGGCAAAGCTCTTGAAAATTTAAAGATAGTGAGTAGGTTTCACTCCAAAAGCTTCGCCGTCGTTACAATCAACACTAGCCCATCAATGCCATCAATCTCTCCCAGCCCAAATTCGATTACCTTCTACACCACTCTACACACAATATCCTTCCTCGCCTCCATTTCAAAAACCATCACTCCTTTCACTCGAGCCGAAAGAAATGGGAATTGCAAGCTCTAAGTAACAACCTCTAAATTCGAAGGAAAATCGTCGTTTCGGCCTTCGGGCACACTAAAATCCTCTTCGTTAATGCTTCACTTGACAAAACGTCCTCTCTAGGACTCCCACCATTCCTTTATACACACTCCCAGTTCTCTTGTAATTCCCAATCTCACGGTTTTGTATTCTCTACTCATCCACAGCCGTCCGATCAGTCATCTTGGGCCACTTACACGTGTATGCCACGTCGGCTTTGAAATGCCCCCGCCTTTCCTTTCTTGTCACTCCCTGACAGTCTGGAACTTTGTGATCTAAAGCTACGGGAAACCTTAATTTAGTCCTCGAAGTCTGTAACTTGTTCACGGTTGAACTCCAAACTTTAATTTTTTAATTTTATCGATTTTATCTTAGGATGTCTTCGTCTTAGCCATTAACCGAACTTATCCGATTTATAGATTTATTTGCATATGATCGCTTAGTGCTTTCATTGAAATTGACGTGTCTGAAATAAGCCTCTATTAGTCTTGAATTAAAATTTATTAATAAAATAGTGGGAGGTTTTAATATGATTTAAAGCTAATTGCTTTTTAAGATAGATTAAGTTAATTCTAAGTCTTGATGAAAATATTTAAATCACGTGTAAATTAAATAAAATCATTTAATTCTAAAAAGTAATACTAGAGTTTTTTTTTTCTTACCAAGATTTTCTAGAAAACTTATAAGAAGTCTGAGAATTTGACTTCCAAATACTAGAGACTCAAAGAAAACAAAGCTCTCTAAGCCATTCGAGAAGAAGTCGAGTGAAAACATGGAGGGTGGAAGAGTCATGAATTTCATTCGAACTACTCTTGAAGATGTAATATAGCCTGTTATTTGTAACTTGTTTGTAGTTGGGACAAAATTGACAAAGTCAAAAGATTTAGGGATCAGTAGATAATGAGGGTACCAGTTAGGGGATAAAATGCTGGTTCCTCGACCAAATAATCAACGCACCTGATTCTTTGACAAGTGAAACTTTTGATTCACTGATCAACGGCTATTATTGAAGAGATCAAATACAGTAAACACGAGGCACTAAAGTATGCCCGTACGATCGATCCGACTGTTTCTACTGCAGGAGAAAGGAATATACTGTTTAAATCCTCTTGCCTTTCTACAAATTTCAGTTACTAAAAAGAGCCTGATTTCAGTCGCTGGCTTCTGATCTGAATCACACGCAAAAGAATTTAAATGGAGTGAAGCTTAAGGTGTATTCACGCGCTATGGAGAGAGCTCGTGTTCGCTGCTGAGAGAAAGAAGGCGGGGGGTTCCAGAATGAGGAAGCGCTCACGAGGGAGCAGAGGTTTTTTAGAGTCGGCGATTCATTGACGGCGATTAATTGATGTGGAGAATGGTGCTGAGTTCAGTTATGATAATTCGATTCCGTGCGTCTAGCGTGGCATCGGGTCATGAATCATGCGTGACTTCCATTTCTTTCAAGCTGGTAAGCGCTTAGCTTAAAATGACAGAAATAGCCCCAGGTGCGATCGGTAAAATAATAATAATTTAGCCGACGTCATCGTTGAAGTATAATTAACTCGATTGTTTCGGTAAAAAATCAAGTGAGATGAATGGCTAGGGCTGATGCTCTCCCAGCTTTCGTTTCTTTATGAATTTCACCGCTCCACTCGAAATTCTCTTTCTGCCAGCTTGGCACCGCCTATCCAGCCCTGGGAATGAGGATTTCACAGTGGATTTAAAAGCCATCTACAGACACTTTCCGCCCAATCATTTCGGGTAACTCTTACCACATCAACTTCACGCTTTTTTTATGTAGTTTTCAAATTTACCTCGCAAATATTACATGTTTTTTTATGAGGTTTACCTCGCAAATAAAAAGGCGATTTTATTATTGTGCATTTCAATAGATTTTTTAATATATATATATTAAATTTTATATTTTAATAATTCGTTTATTTTTATAGTATAAACTAAAAAAGTTGCTCCTCTATATTAACTCATGAAACACTATTCATTTTATTATTGTTTAATTTCTTTCTAGAACTATTTTTTTCTAGTTTAGTATATCAATATTTAATTTATTGGTGACGAAGCTTTGTAATTTATTATTATTTGTTTTATACATTATTAACTAAGTCTTATAACTCATATCACATGTTTTGCCTCGGCACGACATAGTAGTTGCATTATGTGACAAGTTCGGTCCAATGACACATAGCAAATAAATGGCCAGTGGCCTTTGTTTTGTTTTTGGCTTAGAATGTAAATGATATATTTCTTGTATTAATTTCAGGGGGCTAAAGCTTTCGAGGAATGTTGTAATAATTAATGCAAATTACCCTTTGATTACCACTGCTACCTGGTAGAGAATATAAAGTTAAAAAGTATAAAATATACAAATCGGAAAGTCAATTCAGCCATAAAAATGTAAACACTTTCAAAACATAAAAATAAATAGATAATTTGTACTGGTTCAAAGGTTACTCATTTAATTTTTCTTTTTTGACCTTTGAGCCCCGATTTCCATAAAAATAAAGGAGAGAAGGGATGTTTGGTACGTGGATCGATAGCTGAGTGGTTGATAATGTAGGCCGTGTCAAATAATTCAGATTCAGTGCCTGATTGGTGTAAGCATGATGTAGTTTGTTTTTGAAATATTTTTTTTTGAAATATATTTAAATGATTTAAAAAAAATTATTTTTAACATTAGTAAATTGATTTAATTAATTTTTTTAAAAAAAATATTTTTAAAACATAATTACTTTTCATTGGCTTAGTCCGAGCACTAGAATATCAGACTCCAGGTCATTGCTGAGAGCCTCCAACTTGAAGTTTTTTTTTTTTCCTGGTGCAATGACTTTCGTCAATGCAAATAATCTGTAAATTTCCATTCTCAACAGATTGCTAGGAAACGTATCGAGAAAGAAGAAGGAGAAGCCCTTAGCAATCAATTGAAGATCACGAGCCTGTGACCACTGATCGTATTCTCACTTTCGTTTTCATGCTGTCAATTGTTTTTTTTTATCATCAGCCTTTCTTTTCCCTGTGCAGACCCTTTTTCCGTCCTGTTTTCATGTTTGATGATGCAATAATCAGTGATTGTTTGGAAATGTTTTTGTGATTATTTTTTAAAATATTTTTTTTATTTAGAAATGTATTAAAATAATTTTTTTTTTATTTTTTTAAAATTATTTTTGACATTAATACATAAAAATAGTTTAAAAATATCAAAATAATTTAATTTAAAGTAAAAAATAATTTTTTTTTTTTTAATAAATGTGATTTTTTTACTTCCTTGAAGAAAAAATCTCTTGAGAATCAACTAGCAAGCATGGCTTCAAGATTCAAGTATGGTGGTACTTTTTTAAAAGTGATATTTGTTAAGAATATATTAAAGTTATTATTTTATATATGATTTTTAATATCAATACATTAAAATTATCAGAAAAAAATAATATAATAATAACTTTAATATTTTTTTTCCATTTTAAAAAAATATATATATAACGAAAAACATAAACATCTTTTCTTTTCTCCACTTGTCTTACAACTTGGAGGCCCAATGGACCAATATAGGAAAAGAATAAAATTGGTCCTCTTACATTGCCGATTCCCATTCATACATTAACATGGTCCCCGTCGTTGCTGGGAATGTTTTTTACTAGATATATAATCAGGCCCAAGAAAACTACAAACTATGTCATTGGATTTTCTTGAATCATGCTCTCCCCTTCAAGTGATCAATGTAGTTTAAAGCATACAGTGGAAATGATTTCCGTGAATAGAAAGCATCTACACCCTTTTCTTTTTCTTTTATTTTTAAAGAAAGCTACACCATATACCTTAAATCCACAAATTTATTCAATATTTATCTTTCCGTCCTCGTTCTGGTATCTTTTTAATTGCATCCTTATTCTGGTAATTTCAGTCTCAATTCAAGGGCACTTGTGCTGGCCATGGTGAGTTGTCATGTTGCCGTAGCAGGGACACACATCATAGTTTCCAGAAGTTCCTGGAGGAACGCAGCTGCAACGAGCACAGCAGGTACCGCATGCTCGGTGGCACAGGTTTGGCCTCGACGACAATTGGCACCTCACAGCACAAGCCGAAGCACAGTCTACAAGAAAAGTTTAAGAAATTCATAATAAAATCTGTCGAGTCAATCTCTGATTATTTTATGAAAACAACGCCATGAATTTAATATATACCTATCTGCGGGGGTGGGTCGCTCTCCACCAAGTTCTTGATCACCTGGAACATGAAACAATGTTTGGAGTGAATGGAGATCAAGAAATCAAACTGGAGGTAACATACAGTGTGTTTCATATATGACATTCAAAATGCTTAATTACCATATCAGATACAGCAAGGTTGAAAAAGATTGCTACAAGGAGGACAGCAGCTAGAGTCTTGAAGGTGGCCATTGCTTTAAGGTACACAACTTTAAGGTTACCTTCTACTTCTAAGAGTTGCTGTACAGGTTAGAATGAATAATGGGGTGTATTTATAGGAAAGAATTGCAAGAAGGAAGACGGTAATAAATGGGGTGGTTGGATTCTCGTCGAAGTAAAAATGTTGGCTCGATTAGGACTATTTAATACTTTTTGTAGAGTGTTTGAGGTTGATTTTGAAAATGTTTTTTATTCAGAAATATATTAAAATAATATTTTTTTTATTTTTAAAAATCATTTTTGATATTAGCATATTAAAATAATTTAAAAACACTAAATTTTTTTAATTTAAAATAAAAAATATTTTTTTTTTCAAGAATACTTAAAAAAAAAACAGAGACAAATATCTTTTAATTTGACTGGTGTTAAGAGAATCATATGTTCGACAGTTATGACTTTGTATTTGATTACTTTTAACGATTGATTGAAGGTTTGAATATAGCGGTGTTAATGAAATTCATCGAAGAAAAATTAAGAGACGGAGAGAATTTTTGTAATGAACAATGTTCATTGTTTTCTGTATATTTGAAATGCAGCAATTGTAGAGAATATATACAAGAGCTGATTCAGTTACAAGAGAATTTGAAAAACAACTAACTAACCAGAATTGAAAAACAACTATCTAACCAAATAACTAATTAATTCAAACCATTTGAACATGCTGTGGAGCGTAACCTTCAGCCTTCATTGGGCTTGTGCATTTTCACATTGGGCTTGTGTATTTGCACATTGGGCTTGTGTATTTGCACACTGCAGCTGAGAGCAGTGTGCCTTAGTGTCCATATGTCGATACTCCCCCTCAAGATGAGGCTGAGGAGAAGCTGGAGAGTAGATATTGTGAAGACTCATCTTGGACACCAAAGGGAAGAAAAGAGAGAAGCCAAGTGCTTTGGTGAAGATGTCCGCAAGCTGATTTCTAGATGAAACATGGAATGTGCGCAAGATACCAAGCTGGATTTTCTCTCTAACTACATGACAGTCAATGTCAATGTGTTTTGTACGTTCATGGAAGACAGGATTTGCTGCAATATGAAGGGCAGCTTTACTGTCACAATAGAGATGAGCAGGTTGTGGAGAAACTTGAAGATCATGAAGAAGTGTGCGAAGCCATATAAGTTCGCAGCAGGTAGATGCCATTGCCCTGTACTCAGCCTCAGCTGAGGATCTTGAAACTGTGGTCTGTTTCTTGGACTTCCAAGCAATTAAAGACTTATCAAGGAAAACACAAAATCCAGTCACTGATCTGCGGGAATCAACACAACTAGCCCAGTCGGAATCACAAAATGCCTTTAATTGTAAACCAGAACTGACTGGGAAAAATAAGCCTTGTGCTGGTGAAGACTTGACATAGCGTAATACACGAGTGGCTGCTGCTAAATGAGGCATTCTGGGATTAGCCATAAACTGACTTAGAACCTGAACAACAAAACATATATCAGGTCTAGTTATAGTGAGATATAGCAGACGACCAACAAGTCTACGATATGCAGTGGGATCTGCCAAAATCTGCCCAGAATCCTTAGAGAATTTGACATTAGGCTCCATTGGAAAATTAACTGGCTTGGATGCTAACATCCCAGAATCAGCAAGGACTTCCAAAGCATACTTTCTCTGACAAACAGAGATACCAAGTGTGCTGCGAGCTATTTCCAATCCAAGGAAATATTTCAAACAACCAAGGTCCTTCAATTGGAACTTGTCATTGAGAAGTTGTATAAACTGTGAAATTTCATCTGCATTATTGCTAGCAACCACAATGTCATCAACATAGATTAATAATGCAATGAATGAACCTTTCAAAATTCTGGTGAAGAGAGTATAATCAGCCTTGGACTGAATAAAACCAAAATCAAGGAGAGCATTTGAAAATTTTGCAAACCATTGCCGTGAGGCTTGCTTGAGGCCATAGAGAGATTTGTTGAGTTTGCAGACTTTGGACTCCCCCTTGCTACTGAATCCAGGAGGTAGAGACATATACACTTCTTCATTTAATTGGCCATGAAGAAAGGCATTATTCACATCTAGTTGATGTAAATGCCATTTCTTCACTGCTGCAACAGCCAAGAGTGTCCGAACAGTAGTAAGCTTGGCCACAGGAGAAAATGTCTCATAATAATCTAGCCCTTCACACTGATTGTAGCCCTTAGCAACAAGTCTGGCTTTATACCTCTCTAAGCTGCCATCAGATTTCAACTTAACCTTATAAACCCATTTGCACCCAATCACATGTTTGGAAGCTGGAAGATTGACCACAGTCCATGTGTCATTGAGTTCCAAAGCTTTAATTTCAGTGGCCATAGCATCACGCCATTCCTTATGTTTGACAGCTTGAGCATAAGATTGTGGCTCAACAAGTGCAGATACAGATAGGCTAAAGTGTTTTTGAGCAGAAGACAAATTGTTATATGAAAGCACTGAAGAAATGGGATAAGAAATACCTGAAGCTGTAGACGAAAGGGTAGGAGAAGAAGTGGAGATTGCAATATGACAATGATAGTCATGTAGATATCCAGGTGCATGTTTTATTCTAGAGGACCTTCTGTTGGGTAGTGACTCTGAAACAGACTCGGGAAAGCATGGTGTATTCTGGTGACTGGAAATATTGGCTGATGTTGTGAAGTGAGGCTGTGGAGATGAATTATTTGGACTAGACTGGGAAGGTGAAAGAGTAGATGAAGAAGTGTGAGAGTCAAGTATTTGTGGTGGAATTAAGGGATCAACTGATGAGATGGAAGGTTCATGTATTGGAACTGGTATAGACAAACCAGAAATGCCAGCAGTGGTCTGTGGGTGTGAGATTGCAAATGGAAACACATTTTCATGAAAAATGACATCTCTGGATATAAAGACAGTGTTGAGATGCAAATCATAAAGCTTATAACCTTTCATTCCATAAGGATAACCAATTAATATGCAAGGCTTAGCTCTAGGATCAAATTTGTGTCTATTTCGGAGAAGAGTACTTGCATAACAAAGGCAACCAAATACTCTTAAATGTGAGTATGATGGAATAGAGTTGAATAAAACTTCATATGGAGACTTATTGTGTAATACAGGAGTAGGTATACGATTGATTAAATGTACCGCAGTAAGCACACAATCACCCCAAAATTTCAAGGACAAATGTGACTGGAAAAGAAGTGACCGAGCAACATTGAGAATATGCTGGTGTTTACGCTCTACAACAGAATTTTGCTGAGGTGTTTCGACACAACTAAGCTGATGGATGACCCCTTTTGATGCATAAAAAGATTCCATGTTGAATTCAGCACCATTATCTGATCTTAAGGTTTTGATTTTAGATTGAAATTGTGTCTCAATCATGTTGAAAAAGGCTTGTATATGATTTCTGGTTTGGGACTTATTTTCTAGAAGATGAACCCATGTAAACCTTGTATGATCATCTACAATAGTCAGGAAATATGATGCACCCGTGAGAGACTTTGTAGAGAAAGGACCCCATATATCACAATGGATCAAATCAAAAGAATTTGCAGCAATTGATGAACTATGAGGAAAGGATAATCTGTGCTGTTTAGCTAGGGGACAAATATTGCAATTCTTATTCGATTCATGCAAAATCTGTGGAATTACATGAGAAAGAGACCTTAAAGGAGGCTCTGCGGGATGGCCTAATCTATAGTGCCACAAGTTTTGATTGACAGAACTAGTACAAAGATTGGCAGAAACTAGTTCATTAACAGAGTTTTTATTGAACTTATCAGAAATGCAGGAAACAGTAGGTTGTAAAATATGCACTGGTTGCTTCAGCAGGTAATACAATCCTCCATCCTCTTTACCCACTCCAATCGTTGTCCAGCTTGTGATATTCTGAATGAAACAAAAATTTGGTAAGAAGATGACACAACACTTCAATTTATTTATCAATCTGCTAACTGATATGAGGTTGAACGAAAATGAAGGAATACAAAGGACATTATCAAGAACAAAATGTTCTGAAATCCTAATTGTACCAATATGTGTAACTGATGCAAACTGACCATTAGGAAGTGTTACAAGCTTGGAAACGACAGAAGTTATGCTAGTGAAGAAAGAAATGGAACAGATCATATGATCTGTGGCTCCTGTATCAATGATCCATGGAGTTTTTGATGGACAAGTTTGTCGATGTAGTGACAGATAGGATGCAAACACAGAGTGTTTGAAATTATGAAACTGAGTTTTATTGGAAGTTTTACCTGCACTTGTGTGGGTCTCACCTTGCATAGGAATAGAAATTTCTGGTTCTTTACCTATGTGTGAAGATACTTGATTCACAGATGAATCATGCTCTGATATGTCTGATTTCAGCATGCTAAGAAGCTGTTGGCACTGATCATAGGTGAGAGGCAATTGAGGTCCAGTGACTTGGTTGACACTAGGAATTGCAGCATTCTTTCCCTTGTTAAATTTGTAACCAGGTGGGAATCCATGAACTCTATAACATCTTTCAATAGTGTGGCCAGAGAGGCCACAATGAGTGCATGTTGGTCGATCTTTTCTAACAGGGAAAGATCTGTTGCCTGTGAACCGAGATGAAGACATACCTGGCATGGTTTTTGTAAACAAGGCAGTGGTATTCTGATTGAAAGAAGGACTTGATGAAGATATCATTCGTTGTCTCTCCTCTTGAACCACAAGTGAGAAAACTTTGTTGATTGAAGGAAGAGGATCAAGCAGCAGAATCTGTCCTCGCACATGAGAGTAGCTCTCATTCAGTCCCATTAAAAATTGATACACATGCTGTTGATGATGATAGGCCATAATGGTCTTCAAAGCTCCACAAGTACAAGAAGGAATTGGTTGATGATTTGCCAGCTCATCCCATAGTCCTTTAATTGCAGTGAAGTATGAACTAACCGAGCTATTTTCTTGACATAGAGAAGCTATAGATTTCTTCAATTGAAAAATTCTGGGACCATTGTGCTGTGAAAAACGATCCTGGAGATCTTTCCAGATTTCAGAGGCATCGTCAATATAGATGATACTATTAGCGATCTCTGTTGAAACTGAGTTGAGAAGCCATGAAAGGACCATGTTATTGCATCGAGTCCATGCTAGACCTTGACTGTCAAAGAGATTGGATGGTTTAGACAAGGTACCATCAACAAAACACAATTTGTTTTTGGCTGACAAAGCCATTATCATCGCTCTCTTCCATGTGTTGTAGTTTTCACCATCAAGCTGCTTTGAAACAATCATAGCTCCTGGACTGTCACCATGATGCAAGAAGAAAGGATTGGAAGAATCCAATTCCATTGAAGAAGTGATGTTGCTTGCTGCCATTGTTGACAGACGAAGAAATTGAAAATTGAAGAAATGAAGACAAACAGTGACTGAAGGAAAAAAAACCCAAACTAATCAAAGAACAAATTGAAGAGACAATTTCAAAGATAATTGCTCTGATACCATAATGAAATTCATCGAAGAAAAATTAAGAGACGGAGAGAATTTTTGTAATGAACAATGTTCATTGTTTTCTGTATATTTGAAATGCAGCAATTGTAGAGAATATATACAAGAGCTGATTCAGTTACAAGAGAATTTGAAAAACAACTAACTAACCAGAATTGAAAAACAACTATCTAACCAAATAACTAATTAATTCAAACCATTTGAACATGCTGTGGAGCGTAACCTTCAGCCTTCATTGGGCTTGTGCATTTTCACATTGGGCTTGTGTATTTGCACACTGCAGCTGAGAGTAGTGTGCCTTAGTGTCCATATGTCGATATTAACATTTGTAGTACACTCAGTGTGTTTTTTTAATATTAAATTGATAAAATTTAGATGTTTTTTAATAATTTAAATTGCTTTATTAAAATTAAAAAAAAAAAACATACCATTGATTTAATAATATTTTTTTTAAAAATATGTTTTACCACGTTACCAAGCGTGCATTTAGTGAACTACTCCTATGATAAACGTCAATGCCTCTATGAAGTTTACAGGATTCGTTCTGGTCACTATTAACGGCTGCTTAAAGCATACGGGCTGAGCAAAAACGCAAGAAACATCTCTCGGACAGTAAAAGAGGGCATCAAAAGTTTCCTTTACTTAGAAAAACCTCCACGCATGACAATGGCTTTAAGGAAACTAATTAAGGAATGATATATGAAGTGTATAGCCTATAAAATCGATCGATGGTAATCAATACCTGTGTAATATTCCACGCCCAGAACAGAACCACGAGAATGAGATTGTGCCTTTATAATTCGGTTATTGGAATGGGATTAAAGGAAGAAACTATGGAGGTTTGGAGAGCTCGCATGAAGCCTGCTCCTTGAATCCTTTTATCTAGTGGTTGTTTGGGACGGTGTTTCAAATGTCGTTTCCAAAAAATTCTTTTTTTTTTCATTTTAAATGAATATGGTTTGATATTTTTAGATCATTTTGATGTGCTGATATCAAAAATGATTTTTTTTTTAAAAAAAAATATCATTTTGATGTATTTTGACACGAAAAGTATTTTAAAAAGCTACCACAACCACTCTCCCAATCACTAATCTGATTCGATATTTAGCCCAAACGCTCGGTGCTGGACCTGCATTATAATTGGTGGGTAAATAACATGCTCCTCGATGACATGGGCTTAGGCTATCAGCAATCGCTACACGGCCATCATAAAAATTAGGCAGGAAATCCCGAAAGTCAGACGAAGACGGGTAATTACATTGTACAGTTTCTTTTAACTTATTTTTTACATAAGAAATATTAAAAATCAATTATTGTAATATGTTACTATTATAGATATAATAATGCTTATTTATATAATTAGCTGATTAGCTTCAGATTTTAGAGGAAGAATGCTTATTTATAGCAAGGGAGTGAGGCGCGGTGATGAATAGGTGGTGGCCGCTAGCTGCAGCCGCTAGAGGCAAGATCTGCGCGTTCTCGAGGGTTGTACCGTACGTGTTAGATAGGGAACGAAAGGCGGCGGAATGCTAGTTGTTGTGATTTGTCAAGAATGACAAGATATATATGGGGAAAGCGCAAGCATCAAGGATACATGTCGTCTGTAAATATCTCCTCCTTGAAACATAGTTGTCGGATTTGTACCTTGTTCCGAACTAGTTTAGAACTATGATAGTTTGATTGATAAGTCAATATGTGATTTATCGAATAAACTTAAGTCAATTATTTTATTAAAAAGAATATCATTTTAATTAATTTATTTATTAAGTTAACTTGATTAAGTTTAATATGATGAATTTAGCAAAGTAAATATCCAAAACAATTTGAAATTAAACTCAATTTCGATTAAATTTAAATCAACCTACTAAACCAAATTAAATTTCACAACTAAAAAAATGCATATATATGTCTTCAAAGATAATCTTTATTTCAATTAAAAATATATTAAAACACCTTTTTTATTTTTAACACTAAAACTTTAAAATATTAAAAAAACATTAATTTAATATTTTCTATAATAAAAAACAATTTAAAAATCAATGTTAACCATAGAAACAAATAATCGTTCACTCTTTTTAGTTAGGGGTGTTTGAGAGTGCTTCGAAAGAATTTCTGAAAATAAAATTTTATTTTTGTTTTAAATTAATTATTTTCATATTATTATGATGTACTTATATTTTAAGATAATAATAACAAAAATTACAAAACAACTCTACTATAATCACAAATATTTTTTTAAAATTACATTTCAAAAACAAGTACAATTTTTACATAATAGCAACCTGATTTTCAGCTTTACATAAAGGAACAGCATATTTCCTTGTATCTCTTTCAACTCTTTTTATTTATATACCATAATCCACCATAAATGTGTAATATAAACTCATGGGATGCTCGAGATTTGCTTCAAGGACACTTGCGTCTGCCGCCATGGGTAGTCAAGCTGGCGTAGCAGGGGCAAGCATCGTAATTACCGGCTGTTCCTGGAGGAACACAGCTGCATCTTGAACAGCAGGTCCCACATGCTCTATTGCACAGGCGAGGCCTAGATGATAACTGGCACCTCGCCTTGCAAGCGCCACCACAATCTGATCAGAAACGAAATCAGACGAGCATCATTAAGCATGAACGTTTTTTTTTTCCTCTCAGATTTATCCCCCAATTATCAAAATGTTCATAATTGTTTGTTTTAAAAAATAATTGCTATTAAACCAGGGTTTTTAAAAAAAAACAAAATCACGCGGAATACAATTGACAGAGATCATATTTTAATCATTTAATTTGACCACTTAGTTATATTACGAAGACTGAAATTACCAATTTTCTCAGGAGGAGAACTCGCAACCAGATTGGAGCTCACCTGCATCGATACCAAGCAACATATATTATTTAGTTAAATGATATATAGCAAGACTTCACGTAGATGAGAACCGATTTAAAAATTGAAGGGAAAAAAATAGAGAAAAGAAAAGATAATTTGAAGTGAAACGGTACCGTATCACGATCAGCCTCGGCAAGTTGGAGAACAAGAAGAGAGAAGAAAAGAAAAGCGATCAGAAACTTGGTGATCATCATAGTCATTGCTCTGTCTCAAATTGAAACCTTAAACCTTGGCGTGCAGACCAAAGAGAAAGGGCCTTGGTATTTATAGCCAAATGTCGGTAGTAATGAATGAGGTAGGTTTATGGAAGTACCAAATATTTTCGAAGTATTATTCCTATTTTACGAGGGAAGGAAAAGGTGGTATACAAGTATATGATCAATATTGAGTTATTAGCATCTTATTTTTATTAAATAGAATAAGATGGTGAGATTTAAACTCGTAATCGCTAAATCAATAAAATTTTGATACTATATTAAAGAATTATTTTATCTAAAATTTTAAACTATCAAGTAAAGTAACATAATATTCTTTGCTTAACGAATGAGTCCTCGGAATCATATGGGATGAGCGTCTGAGTGGATGCTCTTTACTATCTGTGTATACTCCTTTTGCCTTCTCCAATTATTGTACTCGGAGATGTGGCACATCTTTCAGCTTCGAAAAAGGTGAAAAGGAAATCAAAGCTCGGATGAAGATTGAGAATGGGTGAAAGACTAAAACAAGGGTAATGGAACAAGGAAAATAAATGAGAGGTTCGTTTTTAATGTGATTTTGTGATATATTTGAGATACAATTATTTATTTTCTGAATATGCCACAAGATAATTGACAGGCTAACAGCTATAGGATTGAATAGACAAAGGTCTGGAAGTCCATCCAATTATTTTTAATGTGGTTTTAGAATTCTATTTTTATATTGTAAGATTATGATTCTATATATATTGAATATTGATAATTTTTTTACCATGATGAAAAACAATATATAAAACTGTTAAATAAACATTAAAATCGTTCTAATTAATAGAACTTAAACTAAATAAGATTTTAAAGAAAAGAATATGAAAATAACTAAGAAAAAAATTACCATGAAACATTCTTTAAAATCAATTTGAATATGATTCTAAATAAAAGTTATATTTTTTTTTTATCTCAAAATTGTTTGATTTAACTAGCGCAATACTCATCTTGCGGGTGATCGACGGAGAAAACACTCTGTGGATGAATGATAATTAAGTTTCTGGCCAGCTGAGGGCCCAATCTTGGTCAACCTCACTCTTTCTGCCGATTCTATTTATGAAGAAAAATAGAAAGAAATGACAGGCAGCTCACCTATGCACTTGAAAGCTTCTTTATGAAGTATGAACCTCAATGACTCCTCCAGCTGTTCGAGATCATGGAACACAGTTGTACTATGTTAATGCACATTTTTTCATAACTGGTTAAGCCGACATGCAGTTTATGTATTAGAGTGGGTTGCAGATATAAATGAAATATTTAAAGAGATATATCACGTGATTACAAATAAAAAGTATATAATTTGGTGCGTGAATATCACAAATCGAGCCATTAATTTCTATCGCAAACATGCCCAGTAAATATAAAATTTTGTAAATAATCAAGTCTTTTCATAATTAATAGTTGTTAAATGTTGGGTTTTATGTATTTATCTTTTAACCTAATATTAGCTTTTTATTAATACTAAGTTGACTTTATACTACGAGGGGGTTGCGATGCTGCATCTTATCTTTATAATTTTGGCAAAACAAGCAAAGTTCAAATTGTTGTATCGCGGTGGTTATATATCACAATCCTGAAGCGCAACATTTCAACAATCTTGTATTTCTAAACCGCAACATTCAAACTTTGCTATTTTACCTAAACTTTTTTTTTTATCCTATATTAATTTGCTATTTATTGGTAATTCGTATGCTAACTGGATCTACCATTCATGCACCCAGTGCCAGCAGACACGAATTACATTAAATTGGTAGGAGCCTCGAGTACTTGTGTTGTTTTTCTTCAATACAGCAACGGTCCACCTTGGGAATTAATTAGATAGTAGAGGTGCTTTAATGATTGTTCCTATGCAAGTGTGTGGGGATTAAGGTAGAGTTTGGATAATACTTTTTTTTATTTTTAAAAGAAAAGCATACCTCGTAAGGATCGTTTATTTTTTGAGAGATGAAATAAAATATGCAAAAATCTAACTTTCTCATTTTTTATATGTCATCAAATCAGCCTCGCAATCACATCTCAACCATGTCTTTTTTTTAAAAAATAATAATTAATCAGAGTTTATCTCATCAAGTTATACGCTATGGTAGTGACTATTCGAAACATTTACTATTTGCAACCAATTTTAATTTCTCGATTGTGATTGTTGTATTATAAATGATAGAGCAAGTGAATGGCCGCCAAGTTTAAAGCACTATTGCTTGGTTTTGATAGATCACATGTTTTTTTCCTCGGACTTTGACGACAAGTGAATGGCCGCCATTCAAAGGATTGAGAAAAATGATTCTCGGATGCATTCGTCTGCACGTAAAAATAATTAACTACCAGACAAAAATATTAGGGTTTAACTTGGTTCTTCATTGACTATTTAATTTTTTAAAATAACATAATTGGATGGAGTTAAATTTAAAACTATGATAGATAAATCAAATTAAAAAAAAAAAAAACTTAAATGCAAAACAAAGATAAAATACATGGCTAATTTCAAATTTGCAAAAATTCACGCTTTCAACTTTATTTTTTTATAATTTAATTATTTTATGACATGATTTGATGAGATTAAAAATTTTAATTATGTTAGAAAAATAAAATTAAAAAAATAACTTACATATAAAACATGTAAAACAAAGAGAAAAGGTGATGGTATCTAAGGGTACATTCTGATAGCAAAGATTAAAGAGGCCGACGTGGGTTCATGAAAGTACCATCAAATGCCGTCTCGCTACGAAATGTGCCCAAACGATTTTTCCTTTCTCGGTGATGTCCTGAGGAAGTCTACTATTTTGAGCTTTAAATTTAACTCGGCACAAGTTCAACTTACACGTATTTAAATTAATTTTATAAATTAATATTTTTTTTAAATCATTAAAATAATAATATTTTTTAATTCTTTTCATATAAGCATATTAAATCGATCTAAAAATTATAAAAAAATAATTTATAACAATTTGTTTTTTTAAAAAAAAAACTTTTCACAGTAAAATAAACAAGCTCTTCGAGAGTGTGTTTGTTTTCGTGTTCAAAAAATATTTTTTATTTTTCTATATAATTTTGGATTGATTTGATGTAATGATTTTGAAAATATTTTTTATTAAAAAAAAATTATTTTAATATATTTATAAATAAAAAATATTTTGAAAAGCAACGCTATTATAATATCAAACACTATTTTAATTCAAGTGAGATTTTGATAATTTTTTTTTTTGTTATATTTGATTCGATCAACTCTAATAATTGATAAAAATACTAATTTAAAAATTTGCGAGTTCATCCAATACCTAGAATGATTCTCTATTCTAATTATAAACTAGAGACCTATGCGATTTAGGATTATAGTAGCTCTTACGATTGTAGCTAGAAAAAGTAGATCCATTAAAAATATATAAATTATACGTTTTTTGTAATTATATTTTCAAAGATATAATTTTTGGTGAGATTCAATGATTCATGCAAGATTATACAAATTTATAGTCTTGATATATAACTAAACAATTTCAATATTGTAATTGAAGCAGAATATAATTTTAATCACACAATAATTAATATTTTAAAAAATAATTTACATAGAGTTATAATGTACATCAATAAACTAAATATTTTTAAAGTTATAATTAAATATAATATAATTCTAATCATAACTTATCACGTTAGAGCTTTCTAGAGCTTCCTGGGAAGCTCCAAAAATCGTCTTCGACAGCTGTATTGGATCGCCCCACAGCTGTTCTGTGTTCATGCACCCAGTACAAGCACGCACGAAGTACATTGATTTAGCAGGATTGTCCGAAAAATCATGTCACGGGCATTTGTTTTTGTTTTTCAAGATAGTAAAGGTCCCACTGAAGGCCTTTGATATTTTGTTCCGAGGCAAGTAGTTTAGGATGGAGATCGGAGGTACTTTCCGAGACTGCTTGTCCATGCATGGTAAAAGATAAGCATTGGCGTTGTTACTGGGGCCAATTTTTCTTTTTCTTTTTTTTATCTAATCTATTGTTTTATATTTAATTAGGTTGAAATTTAGTTTCAAATAGAAATTATTTATTTTTTGTTATTAATTTTTTTATTTATTTTCTATCGTTAACTTTTCCAAAACACTCATGATATTTAAATATCATTTTTTTATGAAACAACAAATATGGAATTGGGACGTGAAGCGGCCATGTCAGTATAAACTCTAATGAAATCTTGAGCTTGGAATAAATAAGAAGTCATGTAAAAGAAGTTTTTTATATGTTAATTTTCTATTTTTAAATTAAATTATTTTTAGATCTATCAAAGTTATGATAGAACAACTTACAACTCGTATACATCTCAAGATGTTGGGCAAATTGTTAAAAAAAACAGCAGTTTCATTTTTTATTTCATTTTTTTTTATCAAATTAACTGGACGTGTTTTACCTAATTTAACTTTAAATTCATGTGAACATGAAATTGAATAAGAATATTTTCAAATTAAACTGTAAAATCAAATTTAATACAAATATCAAATATTTTTTTACAGCCTAAATATTTTTTATTACATTTAAAATTCTCTGAGCCGACACAGAAGTGAGGTCCTGAAAAAACTACCGAACTTTATTTGAAGAAAGATAAATTAAAAAAGTGAGATGAAAAATATCCATATAATTTTTAATTGGTTCATTTATAGCTAGGTCTCTCCTATATTTGAGTTTCTTCCTCTATTTGAGCTTTGTTACTATAGATGAATGACCATTCAAAGTGATTCAAGGACGCACTTGTCCCGCACAGACAACAAAGAAAACAAAATGAATAAATTGTTTTTTAAAATATAAATTAAGAGTGAATTCTAATATACTTTTCTTTGAGCAATAAGTTATTTTTTAATTTTCTTAAATAATTGAATATACAGTGTACTTTTTTAAATATCCTCTTTAGCATAAACTTATGACTTTACTGCTCTAACCAACAAGCAAAGTTTTTTATTAAAAAAAATAGAATCTCAATGAACTCAAGTTTTTTTTTTTTTATCACCCCAAGATTTAAAGGTTACTGATCGGTAGGTTAATAGTATTATTTCTTTGTTTTGAAAATCTGGTTGGTCGATCAATTGGTGATCATGATTTGGATTCAAGTTTTGCGCACATAAAGAAAGAAAACAAATCAGAACCCATGATTTTTTTTTTCAAAATAAAATTCCACGTGCAATTACAATTTATCACAAGTAGTTCAAAATATACAACACAAATAAAAAAGAAAAAGAAAACACAGTTTTATATCTATTATTCAAACTCCGATGATTATTCTTGCTGCATAACTTTTAATCGCAGGCCAAAGCTGGTTTCAAGGACACTTGCGCCTGCCACCTCGAGTGGTCATGGTGGCATAGCAAGGGCAGGTGTCGAGGTTGCCGGAAGTGCCTTGGGGGACACAGCTGCATCGTGTGCAGCAAGTCCCGCAAGCCCTCTTGCAAAGACGTGGCCTGGAGGATAAGGAGCACCTAACATTGCAAGCGCCGCCACAATCTGCGTATAAATGAACGGATTGTTTTATAATTAAAACGTGTTAGGTTCGAGCAATAATTTAATTTGATCTTGATATATATTAACCAATGAAATAGTTGTCGTTTGACCATCTGATTACGCACCGATATTTTTCCCAGGAGTATAGCCTGTAGCTTGATTCGAGCTCACCTGCATCAGAGCCATCAGAAACAATGATTAAGAAATCGACATGAAAACACTCGATCTAAAGGAGGAAATAAGAGAAACAGTACTCAAACCTTTTGATCAGCTTCAACAAGGTGGAACACAAGGAGAGATGCGACAAGTGAAACAATAAAAAGCTTCGAAATAGCCATTGCCAGAGCTTCTAATCTTGTTCGGAATTGAATTGGACTCTGTTTTGTTTGATTGCATGAAATGGGAGAGAGGGCGTCACTATTTATAGCCAGGGTGTGAGCATCGAACCAGAGAGTAGGTGCGTGGAAGGATGGGACATCCTGCTGGCATGCATATAGGAAACCAAGAGTTGGTCTACCACAAATTATATTACTTGTTAGGACTCGGGGATGAGATATATCTGGAGCAGGTGTTTTATTTAATTTATTTTTTCATAAAAAAACCCCATAATCATCCCTATTTACCTACACCACCAAGTAAGCTTATATATATATATGTGTGTGTGTGTATCGGAATCAAATAATTAATTTAATCAATCAATTAATTATGAAACATGCTTTTTATAGTCCAAAATAGCTTCCATAAAGCTGTAGGAAATCCATTCTAACATAAATATTGTGTTTTTCGTATAGTGGTGTCAGTTGTTTTTATAAAAATAAAATTTAATTAAAATAGTATTTGTATATTCTTTTATTTTAAAATTAACATATAAAAATATTCATAATATCTAGAAAGTAATATTAATTTGATTATTTTATAGATAATAAAAAACAGTTTAAAAATCGCTAGGATTGACCATTACAGACACTAAATTCATTGGGTATCGCAAACTGTTATTAATTTGTTTTATTCGAAGAATAAAGATTCATACCAAGCACAAGTAGGCTTTGCCAGAACGTAAAGAGTGATGGGCCCCATATCACCAGCACAGGAGGGTTAAGCTGGACTCATTTTGACTCCAAACTAACTATTAATTAAGCTTGTTTTGAGACTCCATTATGCCGAAGGCCGTCGATCACATAAAGACATAAAGACAAAAGACTTAAAGCTGTATCGTTTCCACATCTATCATCCACACCTGCACCAATCATCGCAGTGCCACAGGATAGAGTTTATCTGCCGACACGTTGGCATTCAAACTTGGTTGCCTCACCGAAACTTCTTTCCCAGCATGGTATGCCCGAGCCGTTCACTTTGCTAAAATTTTATGAGTTTATTTTTTCAAAAATAGCATATATGAAAAACAAATTGCAAGTACGTCTTCAAAAAATTAAAAAAAATTAATAAACTTTAAAAAAAAGCTATTGAAAGTAATCATAATCTTCAAAAATAAAATAAAAAAACAATTATGAAAGTTGCTTCAATGTTTTGTTCATAGTTTTGCACAGATATGTAAATAGATGTTAAGTTACCAATTGAATGTTTGGTGTCTGTGGTTGATAAGTGATTTTTAAAAATATTTTATATTTGAAAATATATTAAAATAATTTATTTTTATTTTCTTAGAAAAACTTTAATAGTATCACTTCAAAACTATAAAAAAAATAATATTTTTTTTAAAAAACACAAATTTAAACATTAAATTAATAACACAAACAGTTTCTGATTACTCTGCGGCCTGGCAATCCCCCCTGTTTTTCTAGTACCAAACCCTGCAACTAATACGCGAACTGGTTAGGTACTTTTTTTGATCGATAGCTAGCTACTTTTGTCGAATATGGAGCAAATAATTGACGGTAATTATTATTATTTCTTTGTGGAGTTCGTGACTGTTCAGTAGTTTAACGGAGATTGTTTATTAAAGTGTTTTTTTATTTTAAAATATATTAAAATAATTTAATTTTATTATTTAAAAATTATTTTTGAGAAAATAATTTAATTTTTTTTCAAAAAATGTATTGCCAAACCAGACCTTACTCGGCTAGAAAAATATAAAAAGTTCAAAGATTAATTAATCGAGTGGCCCAAAATTCTTACACGAGAAGAAGAGAACTGGGAGCCCCATGCATCCTTAAATTATTTTATACAAATGGAAGGATTCTTTTTCTTACAACAATTTTCTCATGACGAAAAAGTTAAGTCTTAAAATAGATCCAAGGGCATGTGTGCTCAAAATTTAGAAAAAAATTACTTCAAGAACTGTTAAGAAACCCGTCAAGTTTGGCGTTAAAGTCTCAAATAAATAAATAAAGTAGCTTTATAAAGAATTTCTTCTTCTTTTTAAATCAAAGCTAAAGTAGACTTTTTGTAAAAGGGTTCTTTTATATGTATGAAAAAAAAGGGATAAAAGATATTCTATAAGGAAAGATAAATAAATAAAATGCTAGTGACAAATAGGAGGAATCACTGCCATCACATAGCAGCTGTGACCACAATTATAAAACGTATGTTTGTCGCAACAGTTGAATCATTGTGAAATTTAAATTTTATTTATTTTTTCTTAATATATTATTGATAAAAATAATTTTTTAAAAACTATTATTATTTTTTTAATATATTTTGAAATTAAAAATATTTGGCATTGTGTTATAAAAATATTTTTGAAAAAAAATTATTATTTTTTTTTTTAAAAAAAAAAACATCATTTAAGCCACTCAAGCTTAAATGATAAGAAGAAAAAACCCAGAAAACTTAAAAGGAAATTTTGCTTACACAAGTCAGTTTTTCATAAAATTGGGTTTGGGTTTGGCTGAGAAAAAACAAACCGAATAAACCATAAACCAGGGAGTAATCCATCAAGAGAAATTAATTCCGTTCGTGAAAATATTTCTATTTAACTATTAAGCTATCAAAATGCCAGCATAAAATGCGACAGTTTTACAATCCACCTTCTACTATAACTCAAATGCCTGCAAAAGATAGAACAAGCGTTCACACACTGTATGGATGGCCCAAAAGCAACCAAAGCTAGCATTCTCCCATTGTTCATCTCAGCAAGGCAGAGTAGCTTACACTACTCCTGAGGGGAGCCTTAGAACAAGTTGTCCACCAAGAACACTGCAAATAACCAAGCATGTGTTAGATGGATGGTAAAGAACGTAATTTATATTTTCCAAAATGAATGGCCATTACCCACCTCTTGACGTAGTAGTAGCAAAAATCAGCAAGAATGAAAGTCTGCACAATTTCTGAAAGTAGGACCATAAATGGCCACAATCCATAGCCCAGTGCTGTCAACAAGTGTCCTCGAGTGTCCAGTACCTGTATATAGATATGAAATGCATCCTCAGATTTTCACGGCTACTTAACTGATTCATGCTAAGCCATCTTCCCCTATGATTTGGCACAACTTCAAGCACTAAACACAGCAGAGTAACAGAGAATTTAACATGAAACTTCATGAGACATTTATTTAAGTGTTCTTCTACACGTGAGGTGTACACACAATGCCTAGAGCGTGTCCATGCGGGTAGGGATGGACAAGCAGAAAATTGATGAGTATTTGTGCCTAAGGATACAGGAGGGTGGGTATCATTACACCCAATACACTGTACATGGTCATCCTTGCATCACAAAAAATGAAATGTATGGGGAAATAGGTACTTCTTTAGGCAGTTATATCAATGCACTGATCAATCTTGAGGACAAAACATTACTCTGTATGAAAGTTCTTTGCCTAGTGTTGGGCGGGTGTGCTACGGCGACAAATGCCTGATGGTCATCGGTGAAGCCAAGATGGATAACTACTAAGAATGATTCATAATAAAATGACCATGCAATTTTCCAATAACAGAACCAAGTTATATCCCAAAATCTATAAGCTGCATTGTCAAACCTGCAGGACCCAATGTGCACAACCCAAAAACCTGGCAACTCCAAGCGCAAATACATAATGTGCGGTGAAGGGTTCAACGATCTGAAATAATAAAGAAAAAGATGAGCAAGAACAGTCCTGTAAAGATCATGTACACATTAAAAGAAACAACCCAATAATAGCCCTTATTTGGGCATTGATTAAGAAAGTTCGTAGGTGCGCATGTTATTCTCAGCCATACCTTTGTGTTTTGCATTACTTGCAGCTGAGGCAGCACTGAAATGGATTCAAGGTAAACACAAAAGGCCCAGCAAACCCTATTGACTATGTGGTGATGTGTTCTTGGATGAATAAACAAGGCTAGCAAAGCACATGGTATCACCTGTTGGAAAGGAGAGAAGGCACATAGTTCATTAAGAGAAAGCAACAAAGAGCACACGAGACAAAAAAAAAATCGTAATTAAACTACATTGGGCCTGGTAATAATAATAATAATATGAACCATGATATTGTAAGCAATTAGTACTGCTTTTTTTTGTTGGTTTAAAACTCACAGGGCTAAGTATGAATCTTCCAAATTGATGACAGCACCAATCTGAAATAAAGATTGCACATAGAGCTGACCCACCATTTCAATAGGCACATATGAAGATGGTTAGTTTAAACTCATAGTATAGTCGAGGATGTTTAGACTTAGAGGAACTTACATGCTAAAATAGGCACACTATCAGGTCTCATATCAGGATTTGTTTTTTTGGTTAAACTCATTTTAAGTATGGTGAGCCATAGCAATTTATAATCCTGTTAAGGGCATAGTAAATTCAAGTATATTTAACTTACAGGAATGGATTAGCTAACTGATCAAATACCTATGGAAACATTGCAGTTTAACTTGCATCCAAGAATATAATCTTTAAATCCCATGAAATTTCCCAGAAAGTAAAATAAAATCGTGCTTATGGATGATTTCAGTTCAACAAAAGCATTCGACTCACCAGATAGTAAATTGCAAAGTTATCTTTGTCTTCCATGTAACTTGACCTCAAGTTAAAACGGATCGTATAGATTACCCAAAGGGTTGTCAGCAACGTAGCTGAATCAAGTAGAGTGTGTATGTCATACTCCATGACAAAACTGCAATAGAGCCTAACAGCTAAAAATATGGCTGTTAGCTCCTGTGATTTCAATGAAAGTCCTGCAAAGAACTAAAATTAGAGAAGACCAGGACAATGATAAAGACAAAACATAAATTCTTGATTGCCCTCTTCAATAAAAGTAGAGCATCTACCAAGCAATTATCTATACATGATACGATGAAAATTAATCTTTTGCTTTCTTCAATAAAAGCTATTTATCCAAAATTAGCAAATTAGACCTTCACCCCTCGACACAAATTCTTGACACTCCATCCTTCCCAAGATGAAAAGATAAATCACTATATACAGAAAAACAAGAAGAAAACCTCGCCAAGCCACAATGCAAGATTGGCATAAATGATAAACCCCATGACTGCTGCACCAGAACCCTATCATTTCTTAAGTGAATTTTGACTCAGTTTTCACGGTCTAAGATTTTCAGCTTGGAATGTTTAGCAAAAGCCCTTTTCCTCTGTCACACTTATTTAATCAAAAGACTCAATGATCCTCTTCAATGGTTAAACAGAAATAGCCCCAATAAACCAAACCTTCTACACTTTACAGCCACGAATAAAACGAAAATGATCATACAAAAAACCCAATTACATTTTACCTACAATAGCTTAAAAAATCAATGAGCACAATAAAATGATAAATCAAGAAACAAAAACCCTGAAGTTTAGCTAACCATAAAGTTTCAGAGAGATGTTTCATATTTATTACCAGCGCAAGTCTTCTCCTTCATGAGCTTGTAAATAAGAACAGAGATTCCAATAGAATGAACAACCTCAGCAGCAACAAAGAGGTTATCATGATCATGAACAACCATTCTAAGAAAAAACAAAGCCGCCAGCCCTGAAACCACCGCTAAAAAAACCTTCATCTTGGGTGGTTGCCTCCTTAACCATCGCGCCACTGCCTGTATCGGCTTCTTCGTTGCCTTCATTCTTTTCTTCTTCTCCTCCTCTTGCTAAGACTCCTCTCCCTTTCCCTCTGCTTCTCACTCTGCGCTTCTAATTTCGATGAGTATCAGTCACGGAACAGCGAGGTGATAATTGTAAAATGCATGTGTTGCTGATGCTGATGCTGTAATAAATATTAGATCCGTGGAGTGATGATGCCTGGTGAAGAGGTACACAAGTGAAGTAGAGAAGAAAGTCTTTCATTAATGTGATTATAACACGTGGAGTGGTGGTGAGTTTGGTAAGAAGTAGAAATTGAATGTCGTCCTACTTGTGTTTTGTTATTGTTTTGAGAAAGAAATATATTAAAAAAAAAAAAATAACATAAAAGTATATTTAAATAAAAAAAACATAGATAAGATATAAATAATTTCTTTCATTTAAAAAGAAAAATACAAAGTTAAATAACCTTAGATCATTAAAATAATAATTTTATATAGTTTATATCAATGTGTAGTTTTATAACAGTGATGAAAAAGATGTCATGTGAGGTTCCATGTATCACTTGACTTTTGAATTTAACCATGCGAATATTTTTCAAGTAATTTGTTTTAATTTCTTAATAAAAATATTGAAAAGTTATGTATTTGATGTCGACTCAAGTTCAAACAACACAAAAGATTACCAAATAATTTAATGATGTTACTCACAGCACGACATTTGTATTATTATTATTATTATTATTATTATTATTATTATTATTATTATTATTATTATTATAGTTTAATCTACACAGCCTTACAACACGGTATAAAAGTCACACACGGTATAACAAGGACCAAACAACTCCTAGTCTTCAAAAACAATGGGTTATCTTTGTTAAAAAATAAAATAAAGAATATGGGATGAGGGGTTAGTTTCTGACTGATAATAAACAAATGAGGTGAGATGATGTTTTTATTTTTAATAAAAAAACAGTTTAACTAATGATGCATATGTTATACTAATATATAGTTTTTTATACTAGTGATTGAAAAAAATATATTATACGAGGTGTTGATCCTCTGTCTCCCTCTATACTTGCATTGATCTTTATTTTTTTATCTTAATCATGAGATTATTTCTCATATATTCCCATGTAATTTAATTTAATTTTTCAGTGGAAGTCTTAAAATAATGTATTTAATATCAATTTAATTCGAACAGCTCAACAATAGATTGCTGGTTCGGCTCACAACACAATTCAGTATTTCAACATCAGACAAGATACTTGTTTCCTCTTTAGAATTACAGTAATAAATTTAGTTTCTGTGTTTTTTTAACGTATTTTTATTTTTTATATATAATTTTAATGTATCAGTATTAAAAATAAAAAAAAAATATTTTATTTTCGGTAAGGTGAGGTGGTTGGTCTAATCTTTTTGCATGGGTCCATTGGAGTCGTGCAATATGGTTGACCAGAACTCTCAAATTTGGGTAAAAGCACCTCCTGTTGACCTTATCCATTTCCCCGAGACGTATGCAGATACATGTAGCCAAACGGGAGCTAACACTCATTGCAGTCTCCGGTCCATTGATTGTCCCTCTTGCCTTGAGCGGTATCATCACCCAGCCAACGAGGAAAACACGTTTAGTGGATATGAAAAATTATTTTATTTTCCTATAAGCCAATAGACCATATTTTAAAACACCAAACTGAAAATTGGAACATGTTCTATTCATGTCTGGCACTTTCATGTGGTATAGGAGGTGAAAATGTTGGCTTACATGGAAATCTTGTAAGATCCGATAATGACTTGGAAAGTTTTATCCATTAACTTGTCTTTTCACACACTGTATCTTTTTTTTCCCACCTCAACAAAGGCTAATCACGACTGTATTAAAGACTTAAAAATTTAAAATGCAAATTATAACAATTCTCTTCGTGATGATCTTGCCAATCCTTTTCTTGGTTTCTCTAATCTTTTTTTGTTTTAGATTATAAGTCAAAGTTATTGAACTCCATCAAAATTTATGATCCAGATTGGCGAGTTAATCATGTAGTTTGGAAGAGATTTTTTAAAATGTAAATCATTTTTTAATTAGATCAAACAAGTTAAAATAAATCAAATCCAAGTTACATTCTTTTTTAAGATCTAGTTTGAAATGAAAATAAGATTGACAAATCACCTTGCTGCTGAGTGTAGTTTGATAAATAAGTCCGATGGAATGGTAAGTGAAAAAATAATTAATTTTAAAAGCCCAATGATAAAGCACGTTTTCTTTGGAATGATAATGAAAATTTTGTAGAGGATTTTTCTGAAAAATAATGCTCTGAAGTCTGAACATCCGAGGAGTATTCACCAATATCAATGGCTTTTATTTTTAATATTTTTAGAAAATACTATAGTTAAGGCCCAATATGGCCCAAGTAACTAGTAAAGAAAGCGACACTACGCTGAAACCCCTTTTTTAGCGTTTTCGAATTCACAACGGTCGAATCCGCTCCAAACACTGTAAATCCTAAAATCTCAATTAATCTTTTTCAATTCAAAAAACCTTCCTTTTCTCCTCCTCCTCCCGCATCTTCTATAACGATTCGATTCAACAATGGGTACTTCAAATTGCACTAAATTAGTAACCTCAGATCGTGAAAAATGGGATAAAGTATTTGGTGGCCTAGTAAACTTACTAAAAAGCCAACAAGAACAGCTCGAAACTCTCATAAAAGAGAGGCACCTTCTTGAAGATCGCATTAAAACGCAACATGAAAGATGGGTTTCTGATATTCGTCTCTATGAAGATCATATTGTGCAGGTAAATGTACTTTATTTGTCAAAAAGTTTGGTTCTTTTGGATTTTAAAATTAGGGGTTTGAAGATTTCGGGTTTTTTTTTTGTGATTTCTTGTGTAGATTAATAGGGATATGGTGAAGAAAGATATGGCCTGTGTGCTTGAGGCTGCGAAAGGTGATTTGATGTTGGGATTGAAGCAGAGAGAGGCTTCTCTTCACAAATGCAGATTAGGTCGGTGGATTTTTAAAGGGTTTTGCGCATTCTTTTCTCGATTTGTTTTGATTAATGTGAAAAGAAACGGAATTTCGAGAATTTTAGTATCTGGTTGCAAGTTCTAATTTTGAGATAGCACTTATTAGGGCTGGATGATTAAATATTGCTCCTTTCTTTTTCTCCCTTGTGTGGAATGCATTATGCGGTTTTAATGGTGGAGCCTGTGTTAAGAACAAAGGGGCTATGGAAATTAGGTGATATTTTTTTTTCAAGTGTTTTTATGCATTCTTTGTTTGATCAGAAGAACATGAATGGGAACAAAAAAAGAAATAAATTTAGGGAATTTAGAGTTTGTTGGATGATTTTTCATTTTAAGTTGAAGCAAGGGTTAGATTATTATTTAATTTTTATTCCCTTGTTGTATTAAGAAAAAGAATGCTTTTTATGATTTTGGTGATGGCACGAACAAAATGGGTAATAGAATATGGTAAGGCACTCTAGTACTTTGAATATCTTATTGTTATAGGAGTGATTCTCCATTGACAACCCTGGTTGAATTCAAGTTTTATGTCTAGCTGCGTATTAAAACACTTCACAGGTTTCATCTTTGCTGTCAACTTTCTTGTTTGATTTTCTTGACTCGGAATTATTGGTTTGTTATTTGGTGTTAACGCGTGGTGAGTTTCACCTAGATTTTGTAGTTGGAATGCACTTGTTCATGGATGGCTTTGTAATAACTCCTTTACATATTTAATTATGATAATATTTGATTGGTGTTTGTAATTGCAGAGGAAACCGAAGATGAATTGGCAGATTTTCAAGCATTGTTTAGCTACCTCTCTCAAAACTCAAAAGTATGTTTTGTTTCATTTTTTGTTCTTAGGAACTTAAGTTTAAAAACCATCGTGGGATTTTAATTTTCTGTTTGATATTTATCAGGCAAATTCTGAAGCAACTTCCAATGGAAAGGGAGGTAGGAGTTATGATTTGAAGTCTGGTGGTGCTAAAAAGTTGGAAGCCGAAGTGGAAAGGCTAAAGCTTGAAAATGAGAAGCTTGTTGCTGAAAAGAATTCTGAAGTATCTGCACTCCTGAAAGAGAAAACGTTTGTGTGGAATCAATATAATATTCTAGAAAGCAATCTGACCAGTAAATTAAGGAGTAAAGAAGCTGAAGTCGAAAATGCAAATGAGAAGATAGCAGACGTTCTTGCCAATGCAGAGTTGCTTCAATCCTCTAATGATGAGAAGGATGAAATTATCCGTAGACTGAATACTAAGGTGGCCAAGATGGAAGCTGACACAGAGAAATGGAAGGAAGAAATTTCTAAACTTTCCCGGGAGTTGGAATTTTTAAGAAAGTCAAGAAGTGCTCAAGTTACATCTATAATGAAACCTTGCAGTGCACAAGCCAGAACTTCCACTTTGGGATCCAGAAGCTGTGGCAGGGATATTAGCAATCTCATTGACATGAAAGTATCGACACCTATACTGACCACTGTTCCTTCTAAAGGTGGTGCCAAGGTACTTAAGAATCAATAGTGCGTTTAAGAAGTGAGAAAGGGTAGCATATCATTTTACTTTTTTTCCGGTATTAGATGATGACTAGTTTGGCATATGCTTTATCGGATATCTAGGGACTATATAATATTTTCATTTATGAAAGAACAAAAATAGATACCAGCTTTTAGAAGAACTATTGTGCTGGTAGACCATTAATGCATCATCAGAGCTAAAAATTATATGATTGCCTCATCAGTAGCAACTTAAAAAGTGTCGGAGTAAAACTTGCTTCTTTTTTGTTTGTTGTATATAGATTGATAGTCAAAGTCGATGTTAAATCTGCATGAATCTGTGTGACTTGTCGCAAATACAGGACATTGTTTGTTTGTGATCTGTGAAAATGAACGTTAAACATGTGAGGTATCACATCATACTTTGATCATGCAAAGTTCAATTGTGATTAACACACCTTTTTGTTGTCAGGGTAGCAGAAGCTTGAAGAAAAAAAGGATTGACATTTCGGAAACTCCAAAACTGTTCTCTTCTACCTTTAAAGTGCCTAAAGTGAAGGTCCCATCTACTCCTTCCTAATGACCTTACCAAACCATTCTTTAACCTCTCAGCTTAACAAAGTAGCAGCATCTCTGTGTAGTTTCTTATTGAACTCTGATGTTTGTCTCTGTAATGTTTTTTTTCTATATTATTGTCGATCTGATGTAAGTTAGGGTGCGTCATATCTTGCGGAAAGCCATGCTTTCCTTCGATCTTTTTGTGCAGTTTAAGTTAGAGGTAGTCTTGCTGAGTCTGTAAAGGTGAATTCGGTTAGCATTTGCAATGCCCTTTCTTTGCAACAGATACTCTTGTGCCCTTCTTCTTCTCGATAAAAGATATATAAAATACATGGATGGTGTGAGAGAAGACATTTAATTTACCATCACCAACACCGTCAATCCCCAAGGCAATTTCCAGCTTCTACCATCCAAGCCATACGATGCTTGTGTTAGGAAGCATGGAGGTCTCAAACTTAGACGCCAAGGAAGCTGCTTGCATGTCCATTAAATGGTCTTTTCATTGTATTTTTTTTTTCTGAGGAACTCTTTCATTGTAATCTTACTTTAATTTTGTGATGTGAATTGATAATAGAACATACAAATATAAATGACTGGAACATATTAATATAAATTAATTTTTCACTTCATTGAAGCCCATAACATTCTCATGCTCAGTGAGATTTTATAGTCACCATTAAAAAGCAATTTCTAAATTTTAAGACTACTTTTATTGAATATGTTGATTTTGGAAATCAAAAGATTAATCTGTTCATCTTCTTGAAAACAGAAGATCTAATTAGTTGGAAAATTTTATTATGCAGCAACGGAATTCAAAAAAATAAAATTCCTATAAAACAATTCAAAACTCAATAAGGTAAATAAGATAAGAATTAGTCAATTAAAAGTTAAAGATAGAAAGATAATAAATAAGGAATTGCAATTAAGAAAGAGAAATCAAAGATGTATTAACCATAATTAATTGTTGTGTGAGCCATTAATTTTACACGTGTAAGTGGATCTCCTTTTCTTTCATTATGTATAGTCATGTAAATAGATAATTAAATTAATTATTTTTAAACAAATATAGTTATATTACTTTTAAAATATTAAAAATCAAATAATATAATATTATATTATTATTCAATCAATAAATTAGTTAATCATAAATATAGAGAGAAGATTTAAGGATTATCAGTAAAATATTTTCCATCTAGAATTTTGAATGTTAAAAGGAGCAGGGGAACGGTGTCGTTGCGTCTAGATCGCTAGTGCTCTTGCTACTAGCTCCATACGACATCGCCTAGATATTACGCCTGAAACGAAGCGCTGTTTTCCGCACCCGTCCACAACCTCCATAGAAGCTCCATAAGTCGTTCTCTGGATTTTCTCTAAAAGATGCCTTCAGAGGATGCGAAGCCCGTGAAGAAAGAAGAGGTAGCAAAAAAAGCACCAGCAGGAGAAGAAGAAGATGAGACGAAGAGTTTGAGTGCCATGCTCCAAGCCCGGAAAAAGAACCCGACAAATGCTGGTACTTTAACCACAAAATCTGGGTCCAAAGCTACCAAGGTCAAGAAAGAAGAGCCTCAAGATGATGATTTTGATGAACCCATTAAAGGTAAGGGCAAGGGCTCCTCAGGTTCTAGCTCTAAACCAGCAGCTAAAGTCAAGAAAGAAGAATCCGGTAGTGATGATGATGATGATAAACCCATCTTCAGAAAGATCCCTGCTTCCAAAACTGATAAGGTATTATGGTTTTGGCCTTTTTGTTTCTTTTATCAAGTGTGTTATTTCTCTAAAGGTTACAGTTTTGGTCGAGTACTTTATAAAGGTTTAGTTTTTATTAGTCCCTGTAGCTTGTTGAGAGAGAGGGGGGAGGGGCAAATTTCTTAAATTCCTGGTTTGAGATATTGAGATTATTTTACTTTCCTGCTTTTAATTAGATAGAAGAGTGGATTTTTTTTTATTGACGGGCGTGGTTGTTTTTTTTATTTTGAACAAGAAGAAAGTTAAAAAAGAGGAAGATAATAAGAAGACAAAGGGTTATGTGGCAGCTGAACAGGTTGTGAAGAGGAGGGAGAGAAAGGTTTATGATTTGCCTGGACAGAAGAGAGATCCTCCTGAGGAGGTAATGTGATTTGGCTCATTTGCTTTATGGTGTTTTCCTTTAATTTTCCTGATTTTTAAGTGGTTTGTTGGATCCTATGATTGCAGAGAGACCCATTGAGGATATTTTATGAGACACTGTATGAGCAGATTCCAGAAAGTGAAATGGCACAATTCTGGTGAGTCATTTTGTCTTTAGGGTTCAGTCCCTTTGTTATCATATAAATGTCTTGGTCTATGGTAATTGGAAAAGAAGTCCGCTGATAGTTACCAAAGGACTTGCTTGATCTTCTATGATGCGCTCGCTAAATTCTTTGTACATTTAATAGGCACCATGATCTTGCAAACTCTTGATATAGATTTGAATGTATCGTGCTGGCATAGCAAGCCATGGATTGTTGAGCTTTGATAATAAAGAGCGTGATAAAACCAGCTCCAAAACCAAATTTATGTAATAGTTTTAGAACACAAGGGATAAGGAAGGCCATGGATAGATTATATTCTTCATGGCAAACATAAAGGCATGACTCTTGGTGAGCAGGTGCTACAATGTTAGCAAATGTTGACATTTCATGTAGGAATTATAATGTGCAAAGGCTGTAAATGAGATTCTGCAAAAAAATACTTGCCATGGTATACAAGTATGCAAAGCATCAGTGCATAAAATCAGCTAAATCAGTTTTGTTGCTAAATGAAATCATAAATGTCCACATAGAAACACAGACATACTTTTGCAAGTGTGTACATATATACTTAGTTACCTTATGTTTGGCCTATTTTTTTCCTCTTCATAATGTGCCCAACAAGGATTAGTACGTCTAATTCCATATTCAGCCTCTCATTTGATGTTCAGTTCTTGTGGATGTGTAGGTCATATAAGAAATTGTGGACTAGTTACAGTGACTTCAATGTAACCATATGATGAATGGTGTAGACTCTGTTGCTGTTGCGCACCAATACAATCAATTCTTTGATACTTGAGTAACAGAAGATCAGAGTTTATTTGCATAAATTCACTGGTTATTTCCAGGACATGGCATTTTTATGATCCATGTATTCTGAATAAAGGTTCTGCTGCAATTTTCATGATAGAAATTTATGGTTGGATAGCAATTTTTTATTGAATTCCCTCAAATTTGACACACAAAATATGACGTGTCAAGAGCAATCACAGCTCCATTTTTCTCAAAAATAGTTGTAGGTTCAGCAAGAGGAAACTAAGCTGTTCATGATAATCTCATAATGGTCATGGTAGAAATGCTTGTATCCCTATCTTAAATGTTTCTTTCTTGCTTGGTTATCATGCATGGAATGTAGATGCGAAGAACACAACATCAATATCAGTTTTCTGAAAAGAAGTTGAGCTTGCTCTTGATTCATCAGGGGTTGTAGTCCACCTTGGTGTTATCTCTGCTTCATCCTCTGTCATACCACTGAAAGTTTGGGTGCAATTGTTTGTGGAGTTCAGAGGATGATCAGTTGAATTCTCTGGCTAATCATATCCCTTTTCCTTCTGTAATCTATTGCAGCAATGTCTCCATCGTAAAAACTTGCGTTAGTTTCAATTTCCAATGGTGTGAGAAGGGATAATTTTAGTTTATGTGTGATACTTTGAGTCTGTGTGTCGGGCATATTGCCATTTATGGATTTTTAAAGTTGACTATCTTTATAAAGATTGCACTTGTTTAGAATTAGGCCTACGAAGAATAAGTATACATGTCATGTCGCATAGCATGACTTAATCTATTTGAATATAGCTATTTTCAGCAAACTAATCTGATTGGGAGTGCAATAATCGTGCTCGTTTCTTTGGAGCTGCTGTTTGCTTTATGATTATTGTTGAATTGTCTGCTTTGTGATCTTGATTGTACTTATCTTTTTGAGTATTAGGGTGCCTTTTTTAAAGATAGCTGCATCCAAATGTATTTGCAGGTTGATGGAATCTGGTTTGCTACCTGTGGAGATGGCCAGGAAAGTTCATGAGAAGAAACAGAAAAAGAACAAGTTCACTTCGCCAGTGAAAACAGTTAGTGTCACAAAGAGGATTCAGTCTACAACTGTTACAAAAAGGACACCATCTTCTGCAGTATCTTCAACGAAAACAAAGACAACAGGCTCCAAGGTAGTATCTTCAACAAAAACGAAGGTGACAGACTCCAAGGTCGCATCAAAACAGCCCAAGAAGCGCAAGGCTGGAGATGAAAGCTCCGAAGATGATTCTGATGAGGACTTCTTAATTACTAGGAAAAACGCAAAGAAACAGAAAACATCTTAGAACTAACCAACATTTTCTCATTTTAACTCTCTCGACGACTGTTTATTGTTTTGACAAGTTTGCTGTTGCCAGTGCTGGATTTTCAGTGATTATTTCTTTCCCCTTGAATATTACATGATCTTATTAAACATTGGATAGCAATCCTGGATTTTAAGAGAAGGCAATACCATGGGGTCATTTTCTGTTCAAATTGGAGGGTGTTTTTCTTTACTTTTTTTTATGGGGATCTTGCATAGAGAACCGTGGCTTTAAATAACACCAATTTTACATATATTGTCGATACTCACTGTAGTGATCACATACATTACACCTAGTATGGCGGGTTGACTCTGAATGTCCATGGCCTCGGTTAGTTGTAAACAAAAATCAGCTTAGGATAGTATCACAATCTCTTTATTGAATTTCTTTATATAAAACAATGTTTTGTTTTTAAAAAAGAAAAAGAAAAAGAAAACAATATTATATTAATTGACATGATTAACCTTGGTTAATCCATTTGGCCCTAAACTTGATTTTGAGCCTAGATCATGGTTGTGATTTGATATCTTCAAGTTATAATGCAATGAATATCACACAAACTTCTTTTTTTTTTTTTTTTGGTAATGATCGGGGCTTTACGCCCTTCTAAATTAATCGAGGAATAGTAGACCCAATAAGATCATAGTACAGCAAAGTATAAATACCGGACGGAGGATCAGTCATAATGTCCGAACCTCTGTCTAACAAATCTCTAGATAAACCAAAATTAGCCAACCAATCAGCCACACAATTGGCCTCCCTATAAACATGAATTAAATCAACCTCCCATTCTCTACCCAACATATCCTTAATCTGCATAATAAGATTATAGTTTCTATCAACCCCCCCACTTTCAGCCTTAAGAAGCCTAACTACAACCTTGGAGTCTGATTCCAAGATCACCTTTCGAAACCCTTTCTCCCATGTAAGTTGTAACCCAACATAGATAGCCCATAGCTCCGCAGTCACAGACGAACAAGTACCAATATTTCTTGCAAATCCTTCTATCCAAGAACCCATATGGTCTCGAATTACTCCTCCAGCACCTGCCTTCCCTGGGTTACCCTTACTACACCCATCCACGTTGAGTTTAACCCATTCTTCATCTGGGTATTTCCAGCCTATGTAATCAAACACCTTACCTCCATTCATTCCCCCATAGACATTCCCCTGCACCTTCTTATTGTCTCCCACCATTCTTTTTATAGCAATCACCGTCCCATACCAGTTTCCTTGATTCCCGCCTAACGTTCTACTGCATCTCTCCTTCCAAATATACCACATTGCTATGCCGAATACCATGTTCCAATCCCCATTCCTCCCACTCCCACCTTTAGGAGATAAATTTGACACCAACCAAGTATACCAATTTTGGCTGAAGAACAACTCTCTTTCCTCTTCCTTTATGAAGACTTCCCAAATTTTTCGAGCTTTAGGGCAATCTCGAAGAGCGTGAGTTAAAGTTTCCACTTCATTAACACAATCACAACAACACTTATTATCCGATATCCTTCTCCGCCATCTCATTTCATTGGTCATAATAGCATTGTGGGCTACAGTCCATAGAAACATTCTGATTCGTTCCATTCCCTTCCACTTCCAAACAATCCTCCAGATAGGATCTCGATCTATAGTTCCCCCTTCTTCTCGCACCATATAAGCTGTTTTAACTGTAAATCTTCCATTCGCTGATTTATCCCAAACCACTGTGTCTTCTAACGCATCCTGCCGAGGAGGACTATAACCAGCAATACCCATCACAGCTTGCACTGGAAGTAAGTGAGCAAAAACTTCCCATTTCCAGTTTCCCCCATCATCCACCATATCAGCCACTGTATGGTTTAGAGACTCCACCTGTACCTCCGAATTTAGATAATTAATAAGAGGCCCATATCCCTCCAACCAACTGTCTTTCCAGAACAATACCCGTCTTCCATTTCCCAAATTCCAACTGACACTTCGATTAACTGCCTCCCATTCCCTACATATGGCCTTCCACAACAAAGAGTCTCTTAAAGTTGCCACCGGTTGACTATCTCCCCTATTTGAGTTCATATATTTGTCTTTAAGGAATTTTACCCATAGGCAATTATCCTTCTTCATTCCCCACGCCAATTTCATAATAAAGGCTTTATTCATCGGTTCCATCTTCCTAAATCCCAGACCGCCCTCCTCCTTAGGTTGACACAACTTCTTCCAATTTACAAGGTGAATCTTGTCTCTACCCTCTTTCTGACCCCAGATGAATCTTCTGCAAATTTTCTCTATTTCCGCACACGTGTGTTTCGGAATAACCGCAGCTTGCATCGGGTATAAAGGAACAGTGGCGAGAACAGCTTTGCATAAAGTTATCTTTCCTGCTAAAGATAGGTTATTAGTTTTCCACCCTGCTAACCTTCTTTGCAGATTATCCACTACATAGCTATAAGTCTGCTTAGTAACTCTTTGATGTAGCAAAGGCACCCCTAGGTATCTTCCCAAGTCTGTAGTAACTTGAAACCCACTTCTTCTGCTGATATCATTTGCCAAAGCAGCTGACACATTCTTTGAAAAGAATATTCTTGTCTTTGCTACACTGACTCTTTGCCCCGAAGCTGCACAAAACATATCAAGACAATGAGAAACTCTTTCTAATTGTGTCATACTAGCCTCTGTAAATAACAACATGTCATCCGCAAAGCATAAATGAGACACCTTCAAACCGTTCCTACGCACACTGAAGGGCTTCCATCTATTCTCCTCCACATTCTGATTTATTAACTGCGATAGACGTTCTAAACAAAGAACAAAAATATACGGAGATAATGGGTCCCCTTGTCTTATACCTCTACTGGGATTAAATTTCGGAGTTGCACTTCCATTCCACATGACACTAAGAGAAGTAGATTCAATGCTTTTCATGATGATCTGAATCAACTCTCCAGGAAAATGAGCTGCAATTAAAGTATCTCGAATAAAACTCCAGCTTAGGCGATCATATGCCTTCTCAAGATCCACTTTGATGGCCATAAAACCCCTTTTCCCTTTCATTTTCCGCATTGAATGGATGATTTCCTGGGCAACAATAATATTATCAGTAATGTGTCTTCCTGGAACGAAACTGCTCTGAACTTCACTAATCAAAGTCGGCATCAATTGCTTCAGCCTCCCAACTATCACCTTGGTCACTACTTTGAACATCACATTGCAAAGCCCAATTGGCCGAAATTGATGAAGGTATTCTGGCATTTGAATCTTGGGAATCAGGACTACATAGGAGTGGTTTATTTGAGATATGTCCTTGTTGCCTGTGAACACATCCCTAATATACCTGCAAACCGATTGGCCAACCACCTTCCACTAGGATTGATAGAAAATAGGTTGATACCCATCCGGCCCCGGGGCCTTATAAGGCTTCATCCCGAATATTGCTTCCTTTATTTCTTCATCTATATAAGGCTTCACACAAACTTATTTTATAATATATACGAGTTACTTACTATGTGCTCACTGCTGGAAGAATTAATTTTTTTAAATATAACAATCAAAAGAATTTAGGTGCCCTCTTATTTAATATTTTATTTTGATTTTAACTTTCTTTTAATTATTGTTTTTTTATTTTAAATCTTTTTGTGTAGTTAATTCTTTTCCATGTTTGTTGACCTTGTTCAATTTTTAAGATAATATATATTTTTATTTTTAAAAAATCATTCTTAATATAAACTCATATTATATGAAAACACCAAGAAAAATAAATTAAGCAAATAAAAAGATAAAAAAAAATTAAAGAATTTGATTGCGAACATGGGCGTCGCTACACTATAATTACATCCTCGCACCCAAACCAAAAACATAATATTTTTGGTTTAGAAACGTGGGTGCAAACATAGCTAACTCGAGTGACTAACTTAATAGTTAATTAAAAGTAATTGCTAAACAAACACGACTAAAAGTAAACTTAATGCCGTCTATTCTTTTGGGTTTACTAGAGGGATTGATTTGTTTATTTTGGTTAAAATATTTTTTATTTAAAAATATATTAAAATAATATTTTTTTATTTTTTAAAAATTATTTTTAACATCAAGACGTAAAAATAATTTTAAAACATCAATTTTTTTAATTTAAAATAAAAACAAAAATAAAAATAAAAAAATTTCAATTTTTTTCAAAAATATTTTTAAAATGAAGTGATAAATAAACTGTTTACATTATTTGTGGCTTCTTCTTGCAGAGGATTGAAGAAGTGCAGAGGCAAATAGAACAGTCGACTAAAAAGACAGCTGATTTGCAAAGGGTAATTAACTATGAAGTCTTCTTTCTCTTTACAAGCATATAATTAAGGAAATAACGGCTGTGAAATACACTATAACCTCGTAAAGTTAATAGCTTTAAGTAAATAATATTTTTATTTGTCCAGATTTAATTTGAAATTTTAAATAATATCTTGTATTTTGATTAATAATTAAGTTTTCATAGTTCCAGAAATATTAATTTATATAAAGGTTTAACTGTAAGTTCTATCCAAACTTGTGAAAGATTTCTTGTGTTTTTTAAACTTTAACGTGGAAAAATAAATGGATGAATAGTTTAGGGTTATCTAGTGCGACCAATGATTAATTTTGACTTGGTCCCTACAACATGTGGTTTCTTCTTGCAGAAGATTGAGAAATTGCAAGAACAAGGACACCAGTTGTCATTGCAGGAGGTAATTCTCAATTCTGTTTATTTCTTCTTATTATATGAGATTTTTTTGATTTTTTATTTATTTATTTATTTCCTGGCTTGCCTGGAGTCTGAAATAAGCATGATATTTTTTTAATAATAATATCATTTTATTGCAATTCTTTTTTTTTAATCCGTCCTTGTAAAATTAAGACTACCAACTATGCACGTGATATTTTTATTCATAACTTTTATATAAATGCACTCAATCTCTCAAATACCCAAAATTATTTTTTTATTAAATTATTGAATTTTTTTGGATGCGAGAAAACTTCATCTTTTAAGAAACGTATTTTGTAGACTCAAATGAACGAGTAAAATCCTAATTATTTTAGATTCTTACAAAGGATGTACGTGTTGACTCAAACTCGATATCTATTATACAGATCACAAGCTCTGTCATCACGTCATGTTTCTTGGAAACCTAATACACAGGGAATTTAATAATAATTAAAATTGTTTTATATTTGAGTTTTTATGTAAATACAAGGTGAGGTTGATATATTATTTTAAAATTGAACCGGCGATTGGACAAGCGTGCGAGGACTTCGACAGATTACAAGAAGCGGGTGAGAAGAAGACAAAAAATACTTTGAAGAATAATTTTTTTCCAGCTATTATAATTTATTACTTACGTTAACAACCATTATTAATGTTATCATATCTATTTTCAGCTGATTTTATTGGCCCAGATAAACTGAAGCCTGTCAGCATTGGAACACAACCCTGAGGAGATGGACAGTCACTATTCTATTAGTGTTTATTTAATAGTGTGGTTTAAATTGTTTTTAATTTAGAAATATATTAAAATATTTTTTTAATTTTTTTTGATATTAGTATATAAAAATTATCTAAAAACACCAAAAAAATTAATTTAAAAATAATAATAAATAATTTTTTTTCAGAAATATTTTTGAAACGCAATGTCAAACACGATTTTAATTGATCTATATAATTTAATTATTTAGAGAATTTTATGGTGGATATCAGGTATTTTCTTTTTCTTCAATAGAAGCAATGAATTGATGAGAGAAGTTTCAAGCTTGAAAATTATTATGACTATAATAGTTAAAATTATTATCAACATTATTGTTCACACAATTAAAATCATCAAATTGCCCCAAAGAAAAAAAAAAATAACCACTAAAATTATCCAAAAAACAAATATATGAAAAAACAAAAACATCCCCTAATGTTCCTTATCTTTTTGTTAGCTCTTAGAATAAAATGATAGTTTTACTTTGCAATTTAAATCGAAAAATACCAAAAAACCCTAGATAATTTGAAAATATCATACATGTCCCCTGAAAAATGTCAAAAATATCCCTATCCCAAGTGTTAAATTTTTCAGCAAAGGGATAAAATAATAATTGTAATGCTGGAATCCACTGAAATTTGTATATAGGTGCACAGTGAAATGGTCACGTCTTGTATTTGGTTTTTAATATGCATCCTTTTTTTGCACTTAGCTTTCACTAACCAGGCCGAAATTCCATACACATTGTCCACCTTAATCTAGTACTAGTAATCAACACCACAAACTAGTTAACTAATATTATTCATTGTAAATTAATTATCGCTAATTTTTATTTTTATTATTAAATTTATTAAAAACTAAATTTTATAATTTATTTTTCATAGTTATTCCAATCTTAAAAAAATCTTGTGGCTCCTGTTAAATTAAAATAGCTCAGATATGTTTTTATACTTGATTTTTATTTTTTTTTTATCAATTAACATATAATTAATTAAAAAATAAATTTTATTATTTGTTTTGGTATATGTTTTATGAAGTTATCTTAAATGTTATCTAAAACCCACGATTATCAATGAACTTACCATTTCATTTTTAAATTATTTCATTTAAAACTCATGCTAACAAAAAAAAGATTATTATTATTATTATTATTTATTAATAATAAGATCACATGAAGAAGGATAAATGGTGTATACAAGTATACTATTATACACAGGCCAAACAATTAAATGTCAAGTCGAAGTCCTCTAATTTTCGAAAATAATAGGAAAAACATTTTACTTGCCTGAATTATTTTGACCTTCCGAATTACCTGCTAAATTTTAACCTTGAAGCTCATTGTGCTCGATGACATCAGCTAATCCTCAATTCTTACCCCCCACCCCTTCCAACCACGACAGACAAAGGAAGGTAGATGGTTTCCCTTTCAAGTATCCTCCTTCAACTCTACTGTCTCGTATCCTCTATTAAATAGAAAAAAAATCAATATTCATCGTCATCAAAAACCCTAAAACAGAAACTTCATACTCCCTTGTCACGACACGTGGCTCATTGCCATCCATTTTCCTGTTTCATAAACAAGCGAAGCTCTGTCTCCAAGTAACACAATTTCTCCCTCTACCCCCTTCCCCCCCACCCCTCTTATCTTCTCCTCTTAAGAAAATCCAATGTTTCTTTCTTGATTTATCTCTCTCGGCAAAAGAGAGAGCCCCCCATTATTATTATTATTTTCTCTATTGGAGAAAGTAGAATAGAGAGAGAGAGAGAGAGTGAGAGAGAGAGGGAGAGAGAGGGAGTTGGATCGAGAGAGAGAAAGCAGAGAAACAATGGCATTCAAGCACGCTTACTGTAGTCTTTACGAAGAATTCGGGTGTGATGAACTTGAGGTCGCTGAAATCTTGTTAGGTTTTTCTCGTTTAGTTGCTGTATCTAAGTATGGTTCTCGGCTTCCATTCTCATGGGGCGGTACAAGGAGGAGATCCGTGGAGGCTAATTTGGGTCCAAGACGCGCCGTTCACCCACCACCAACATCAGCATCACCTTCCCCAACACCGATATTATCTGTTCCTATGGTTCCTGCTATTACCACTACTCCTGCTGCTGCTGCTGCTGCTTCTGAACCACAAGGACCCATCACCGTCAAAGCTGAACCGGCGACTAGCCCTACAACCCCGCTTTCTGTCTCTCCAAGTGAATCTGATGAGAGGCCTAAGCGCTTGAAGAGGAAAGTCTATACTAAAAAGGTATGTTCTTTGAAACTCTGCTTCTTTGACTGTCCTTTTCAACCAACCCCCCCCTTTGTTTGGATATGATACGTTGCACTTTCTTGGTGATTTTTTCTGTTGATGGGTTTTGATTGCTGGGATTTATCTGCAATTTTAGTCTTTAATGGGTTTTAGATTCCGTTTATTCTCTGTTTGCTAATTCTTTCGTTTTCTTGAATATATGCAGAAAAGAGAGGATTTGCTGAAGATTACAAGCCAAATTATTGATAGCAATGAATTGTTAAGAGGGGTGAGTTTTCTTTATTTTCTTACTATTTCAAGATTCCGGGAACAAATTTTGTCCTTTTCGTGGATCTTTGCCATACATGGCATGCTTGCTACGTTATCTTCTGTTTTTAATTGTGTTTTTTCTGTTCCTTTCTTTAAGCAAGCAAAACTACAGATGGTGTGGCTACTGATATATCCTTCTTGATTGAATTGCTGAAACAGGAGATTCAAAAGGTGACCCGATATTATGAGCATTTGAAAGTTAGAAATTCTTATTTGAAAGCAAGGAAACAAGAGGTAATCTATCTTTTTCCTCCTGATGAATCAATACTCATTTTTTAGTCTTTTTCATTGCTTTTATTTGAGGCTGTTGGGTTTCTAAATCTTTTCTACTTAAATTATATCATTTAACCCATGTTTCATATTAAAAAAACTTACAGCTAGACATGGGTGTTATTAAAAGAGAAGATCAGCTGAGTCTTCCACGCATGAATTTAGTCCAATCAACTGAAAAATGTCCCGTTGCTGATGATCAAACTCGTGTTCCTCGATTCATGCCTGGCATCAAAGTTCATCATCATCATCATCAGCAGCAGCAGCAGCAGGCCCCCTATATCGTGGATAGGAATGCCAGCAATCAAGAAATGGGTTGTTGTTATTATCCAAACCCGCATGGCCAAAGAGTGTCCTTGTTGCAATCTACGACTACTAGCGGCATACCTGATCTCAATCTAACTGCTGGGGAACCTGTTTGGATGGACTCTAAACAGCTGTTTGTGAATGACAAAAGTGCAGCGGTTAAACGGGCCATCACTGCTCAGGCAAGACAAAGAAGGAAGCTCATTTGCAAGGATAAGAGCTTTAATTCTTCTAGTAAATCACGATTCTCATTTAGATGATCTTGGTTTCTTCCTTGATCTCATTTCCCTATTTAATCGATATAGTAATTAATATTTAATATGAGATATGTTAGTGATTAGTGCGGTATCTAGTTGTAAATTAGAAAATCTCCCAAGGAGATGATTTTTCCCGAATTATTTGCTTAGGTAAGGGTCCCCGGGCCCGCTCATCTTTACTCTCATTTATGGTTAATATTGCTTAAAGTAAGCTAGTTTTTTATTTTTAATTTTGAGTATTGTTTTGTTTATTTTTAGTCTCTTTGAAGGCTTAATATGATTTGGGTAAATTATAAATTGATGTGATTTAATTAATTAATTTTAATTTAGATGGTTCGGGTTGACAAGCAACAAGGATTTAAAATTAAATGTAGAAAATGAGAATTGGAGGTAAAAAAGAAAAGAAAAGAGTACAAATAAGAAAAAATAAATGATATGTGATGTAATTTTAACACCAGTGAATGAGCTATATTTGTAAATAGGTTGGTGCTCGTGTAACATCACGTGTTTGTATTATTTTCGGTAAAATACTTAGGTGCGAAAAATAAACTCGGTCCTAATTAAATAAATAAATTTAATCAAATAAGTTGGATTAGTCATGATCAATTAGGTTGGATTTATTTTTTCGAGCTATAAAAATAAAATAATGCACTATCATTTGGATTGAAAAGTAAAGATACAAATAAAAAAAATTAAAAATCATAAGAATAAAGATCAAATTGAAAACACCAACATATTTTTGTACATAAAAAATCATAAATGTAAATAATATATATTTACATTTAATTATGTTATTGATTTTTCTTGATATCAATAGATTTGTTTCGTTAACTGATGAATTGAGTGATGGAATAAGAATGCAATGGATGCAATTCTAGATATTTAGTTTTGAAAATTATGGGAGTTTTCCTAAATTCAAATGGGGCTCATGGTCATTGGAGGGGCCGCTTAAAGCTTGGTGCTGTAGGCCCAGGCCACCGAGCCCACAACACCTCACTTGAGCCCAACAATGAAGCTCAATTTTATGCCTTTGCTCTGCACAAACAGCTGTTCTCACCGGATTGGTATTGGATTTTGCATGTATAGATAAAAAAGCAGAATACTACATTTTCCATGGAAGCCATTCCTAATTAACGATGCTGGTCACGGGCAAGCTAAACACAGCAGCATTGAAAAGTATGTAAGACCACCATCAAGACCTAGACAGGAGAGCAGCACAAATGGTTAGACCTCTGAGAGGAGCTTGGAAATTTTGCTCTGAGAAAATAAAGCATCAAAACATATGCAGATAATAAACAATATTTATACAAAATATCTGCATCGGTAGATATCACATCCATTCTCATATGCAATGAATTCACAACACAATGAACAATCCCCTGCCCCGAGCACTTCCAGGAAATAATTCCTGAGCGCTTTGACAAACATCAATAGAAAGAAATACAATACAATTGGGTCCCCTCTGCGGAGAGGAACGAACAAACATGGAATTTCTTATTCGAAATCACCTTGCGGAACTGAGAATTTCAAAACAACAAGGAATATAGTGACAGCCACGTAGTATTAGATACACAGCAAGGGCGGCAATCTCATCAAACCCCATTCCAGCGTTATGGAAGTAGCCACAGTTCATATGCTTCTCGGTCATTCATAGTTCTCTTCACCCTCCACCTCGTATTCACCATCTTCGTCAATTGTTGCATCCTGGTACTGCTGGTACTCTGCCACCAGATCATTCATGTTGCTCTCTGCTTCAGTGAATTCCATCTCATCCATACCTTCCCCGGTATACCAGTGCAAGAAGGCCTTGCGACGGAACATGGCTGTGAACTGCTCGCTCACCCTCCTGAACATCTCCTGGATTGAAGTGGAGTTCCCCACAAAAGTTGATGACATCGTCAGGCCCTTTGGTGGAACATCACACACACTGGACTTTACATTGTTTGGAATCCACTCCACAAAATATGATGAATTTTTGTTCTGTACATTAATCATCTGTTCATCCACCTCTTTGGTGCTCATCTTGCCCCTGAACATGGCTGAAGCTGTCAAGTAGCGGCCATGGCGGGGGTCAGCAGCGCACATCATGTTCTTAGAATCCCACATCTGCTGGGTCAGCTCCGGGACAGTGAGGGAGATATACCCCTGGGAGCCACGAGAAGTGAGAGGTGCAAACCCTACCATGAAGAAGTGAAGACGTGGAAATGGGATCAGGTTTACAGCTAGCTTGCGAAGGTCCGAGTTGAGCTGGCCCGGGAACCTCAGACAGCACGTTACACCACTCATTGTTGCAGAGATCAAATGGTTAAGGTCACCAACTGCAAAATTTGGCAGAAAGAAGCTATGGTTTAGTATTAACAGAATATAAATGTGTTTTTTCTATCGATAGTTACTCCAAAAGACAATTAGTAACTCACAGCTTGGAGTGCTAAGCTTTAAGGTCCGGAAGCAGATGTCATACAGTGCTTCATTGTCAAGAACCATGCACTCGTCAGCATTCTCTACCAACTGATGCACTGAGAGGGTGGCATTATATGGCTCCACAACTGTGTCTGAGACCTTTGGTGAAGGGAAAACAGAGAATGTAAGCATCATCCTGTCAGGATATTCCTCTCGGATCTTTGAAATCAGCAGTGTTCCCATGCCAGAACCTGTACCACCTCCAAGCGAGTGGCATACCTGAAACCCTGGTCAGGACAAATTGCAACGAATGAATTCCATCTTCCAACACAGAATAAACAAGAAAAAATAAAAATGCCAGACCAAACTGTAAAATATCAGCTTTCTTGGTAAAGTCAGGTTGAAGGATTAATAATTATTTCTTCCTTCAATCCCTCACGACAAAGAAGAAGTTGATGGATGCTAGCACATACCCAAACAATAGCAATTTCAAAACAGTCAAAATGTCAAGCACTCATACACACCCAGCAAAACCCTGAAGAGCATGAAGTTATGCAAGATCCAGACATGAGCTCATGCAAGGACCAAAAATTAACTGCGGCTTTATACAGATAGCTTCCTCTGACCTGTCTCAAAGGCCTCATGATTTCAGGTCATGATTACTGGCTCGGCTAATCACCAACAACAATTTTACATGTCCACCTTTTCGTCGTTCTAATGACAATCAAACAAATATATGGCACTAATATGTTTGATTGATTGATTATATATATATATATAAAACATTTAAATACTAATGTGACACTAATTGTCATTGCCGCTGTTAAAAATTCCTTTCCCATGTGTAATTCAGGTCCAGATCATAAACCACAGACATGATTCCAGTAATTTGACATAATTAATAAACCACAATTCTCTGTTTTTTTTATTGGAAATATGATTGAGGTTAATTTTCAAAATATTTATAGTTCAAGAAAATATTAGAATAATATATTTTTTTTTTGATATAATGATCTAAAAATGTAAAAATAAAAAGTAAAACAAATTACTTTAAAAAATTTCAAAAACAGTTTCATATAGCAGTAATTTCATCATGAAACGTGGGAAAGGAGTTTTAAATTAATGATTTCAATATTTTTCTTTTTCACTTATATGTTTGTTACTTTTCTGGGAGCGGCGCTCTAACTACAAGATCTACTTTTTAATGTCAGCATTATATAAATGTAAAAAGAAGTCGCTGCGCTGTCCTGCTGGTCCACCAGTTCCATGATACTATAAAAGTCAGACAACGTCATATATTTTTCTCTAATTACATAATAAAACAAAATTCATATCCTTCGGTATCCACACCAGACAAAAATGGGGTCCATTGATACAGCTCAGCCTTATCACAGCCCATAATATAAAAACAAACAAAACAAAGGAGTAATTAATTAAGAATGGCAACAACCCCTTTGAGAAATGACCCGCCAACATATTATATGATATGGGTGAGATAATCATCAATGAGAACGCTACAACACGAATTGAAAATTGAGATAATTAAATATTTTATTTGTTCATAATTTCTAAAAATTGAAAAAATAAATAAATTATATTCCGATTTCAAGGCTTGATTCCGAGATTCGCAAAGTAAAATTAAATAAATTCTGAAAATTCTGAAAATTAAAGTTATACAAAAACATCAATGCTGACACACATGGCTAGCTGAACCACCCTAATTCAACAACTACAATAAATAAATAAAATAAAATAAAAAAGCCCTGTTGGAGATATTCAGAATTCTGCTAGTTACACTAGAGAAGAATCCGGCACATTAAGACCGCAAAATCATTGAAAAAAATATTTTAAATAATAATAATAATAATCGATCGATCTGTTAATCACTTTCAGAAAACTAATGTAAAAAATGAATATATATTTTAAGAAAGAAGGTTGAAAATACCTTGCAAGCAATCACAATTCTCGGCCTCTTTTCTGACAACATCAAGAACAGCATCAATCAACTCAGCTCCTTCAGTGTAATGACCTTTAGCCCAATTATTACCAGCACCAGATTGTCCATGCACAAAATTATCAGGCCTGAAGATCTGTCCATACGGGCCGGATCTAATACTCTCCATAGTTCCCGGTTCGAGATCCATAAGGACTGCCCTCGGCACATATTTTCCACCGGAAGCTTCATTGTAATACACGTTGATTCTTTCCAATTGAAGATCAGACGACGCGGCGTCGCCTGAGTACTTCCCGGTAGCATCAATTCCATGTTCGCCGCAAATAACTTCCCAGAATTTGGAACCGATCTGGTTTCCGCATTGGCCTCCTTGAATGTGAAGGATCTCTCTCATCCTGTTTCGTTAATATATGGAGGGGGAGAGAGAGAGGGAGAGGGAGAGCAGACAGGATTTTTTCCAAGTGTTGTTCTTGTGAGGGAGCAGAAGCACAGGCTTATACTAACTGACCACCTCTAGGGAGGGTGCCTACGTAAAGAAAGCGGGGCCCCATCATTCTGTTTGGGATCAGAGATCTGGATTGAAAAAAATAAAATTTCTTACAAGTATGTCGGCTGTTTTTCTTAGATTTTTGTTGTGTGAAATATATAACGTGAAATGTTTTTTTGGTAAAATATTTTTTAATATCTGATTTGATTTTTTATATATAAAACATTTTACATTTAAAATACTTTTAAATATAACAATTAAAAAGAAAATAGTGATGGTGGTTTTGGGATAATAAAAGCAATGAAATAGTTATAAAAATTGTGAAGGAGAGAAAGGAGAATATAATGGTGATGAGATAAAAACACTAATTTTAGTAGTTGATTGTAAATGTATTTCTATTTGTATAGTATTTTATTAGTTAAAACTTTATTTTTTGCATATGAATTCAGTTTTGGGGCTAATTATAAAATATTTTTTACTGATCAATTTCCTATATTTAAGTTATTTTTTGAAAACAAGCACAAGAAATAAACAAACCTGGTGGTTGAGTTAAATTTTAGGAGTTTTTTGGACGTATATAATTCAATAATAAGATGCGATAGAAATTATAATTCAACTCAATTAATATCGATCCAATTTTACTTGAAATGTCGTGCATGAATAACTTTTGTAAAATAGTTATCTTTAAAGCCAATCTAAATTCAACCCAATAGATGCATTCGTCTCTCTCTCTCTCTCTCTCTCTCTCACACACACACACACACACTCTTTTTGATCGGATCACTCAATTTTTTCTGCACAACCAAGATCAGTACAGTCGTCAAGTCAACCAGATCTGACCTATAAGGTCACTCCGGAAACTTGTATTTACTGTGCTGTGCCAAATTATAATCCCCAGGTGGATGCGGGGATTTGGGTCCACATAGAGATACAAACAGGCAGGAATAACACATCGGAAGAATATAGCTTGTGTTCATCATAGTTGCATCCAGCTGGGTTCAACGGGCACCATCATCCTGTCAAAACCCATGATCTAAGCTATTATTTAAATAGTTTCAATATGCGAATAATTTTTAAAAAATAAAAAAAAATATTATTTAAATTTATTTTTAAATAAAAAATACTTGACTTTCCTGTTTTACCATGCGGAAGCTTAAAAACATAAACATGTCGCCATGGAGATAATCAATGGAGTTATAAAGAGTACTTGGTGATTTTATATCAAGCGAATCAGACAATTTTTGAAGCCGTTGAAAACTTCAATGCAGACATCATGAATGGCCATCTTTTCCATTTCAGCAGTCTGCCACTGAACTATACAGAGCAAATCATGTGTAAAAACGAAAAGAGGATGGTACCAGTAGGCTTTTCAATGCTTTCACAATAAAATGAAAAGGTTATCTAGCATTGAATTAATTACAACAGAGGGGATGGGTGATGGGCATATTACTCCGCCATGATTGAACATGGTGCTCGCCATGAAGCGATTTTGGACAACCTGAATGGTGTAGATTGCTGTGCATCAAGGAAAGCTAACAGCTTCTCAAGACATTGCTCTAGTATTGAAGATGAGATTCGTTGCAGTGCCTTTTGAAATTTAGAGACTCGTCGACCAGAAAGTCACTAGTAAAATTGAATCACATAAGCAAATAGCACAGGAATGTTATTACAGGGACAAGCTAGTAACAAAAACAGGTAAGATTAATAACTGAAAATAAATTGAACTCACGAGATCCGGTCAGCCATTTGTGAGGTTTCCCATCTAGGACTCCATGGATACTCTGTGATGAGAGGTGACTTCACCGGCATGCCAAGGGAATTGAAATGCTATACACAAATATTATAAGCCAGTCATGGAGAGTATTTGCATGCTGTTTTGGATGAATAAATCCATTATTTTTAAACTGGAATATAGAAATATGATCACCTGAGTACTTTGAAGCATCAGAGAAGGCTGCTGTTTTGGAAAGTTGGTTGAAAGGAAAACATGCAGCTGCAGTTTAGGAAATCAAGTTCATATAAGCCAAATTATGTTAAAATATGCACAGAAAAAAAATGTTTCCATTGAAATAACTTTCTAAGCTTTTCATATTAGCTACATCCCCAGTATACAACTGACAACCAAACTGGATCTTAACTTAGGCTCCCATTTGTTCCATGTAATTCTGCAAAATATTTTCCTCATTTCCCCATGTTTGGCTCACCTAGGAAAACATGGTCGAAGGGAAATATTTTACAGTCAAAGTAAAAGAAACTTGAAAAAAGGAAAAAGAACTCAAGCTTCATAAGAGAAGAATTTTTTACAGGACTTCCCTTGTTAAATCCTGGCCCCATCACTAATAAATTCTCATATTTTCTTTTTCAACATTTATTTTTCCATGCATGCCTAACACCAAACAATTATTGTCAAGTAGTTTTCACATAGGTAAACAAAGTAACATGTGTTTATGTGAAGTAAACAGAGGCTGATTTAGCATATTTTATGAAAAATTAACTGTGCTGTGGCAAAAGAAAACCTTCAAATACTTAGACCAATCAATCTCATTTGATATACGACTGAAAAGATAAGATATAATATGGTGAAGATCAGGGGCAAACACCTCCTCAAGCAATTTGGGTTTGATATTCTCTCTTTCCCTATGTTTCTTTACATACAGAAACTTGCCCCACCCCTTCTGATATAATTTGCTATTGGAAAAGATATTACTATACCATGAACGTAAAGGGTCCAGAGCAGTCAAGAAACGAAGCCTTTCTGCAAAAAACCTGGCAAGGAAAGCAATGGTTAACGCCAGTCACTCTTGATAGATTAAAAAAATCTCCCTACATAAAGTGCCTAGGATGCATACTGGATCAGCTTCTAGTGGCCTTCCAAGCAGTGGGGCTAATGCCTCGATAAACTGCCTTCTAACATCAATTAGAGTAACTGCCTCTATGACCTACAAAATGGGAAAGAAAATCCTGTATTAGAATAGTGGGTGAGCAATATATCTCAACTAAAAGCAATCACTGCATGGATGAAATAAGCTAACCAGTCTCTGAAGAAGTTCTTCCAGGTGGGGAAGATATTCAGCCATGCACCTTTTCAGAAGAAAAGAACCAATAATAACAAGTCATGCAAAACTTCATACAAAAAGCAACAAATACATATGCCAAAGATCTGAAGCCAAAATTATATGCATAGCTTACATTCCATCTAACCATGGAGGAAGTTTGACATCATCAATGGAAAATAGGGCTTTCAACTCAGGAGTGCACATTAATTTCAGACGAGGTGCTGAGGGAGTAGATGCATACTTTCTACCAACAGGATATATAACCTGCACCGATAAAATAAAATAAAAAGATTCACGAAATATGGCAATTGTGAAACAAAATAAAAAGGAGGGAGGGAGAGAAAGCAGAAAGATGGGAAAAAATAGAATACAAGATAAACTTTAAATATAAGGATAACAGAAGAAACATCCAACCTGTAAGTATATCTTTTGTGGATGTCTCCAGGGGCATGCAGACACCATTTTATTTATATTCATGTCCATTAAAGGCACTGCAAACTTAACCTCTTCTGGCTACACTAAAATTCAAAGGCATAGAAACCAGTGATGCAGTTAAATACCAACCCCAAGGGTAGTATATTCAATCACTTCATAGAACCCAATTTTAAAAAATAAAAACATTTTCATTTCAACAATTACCTTTTCAAAACCAGAACTCATATGCATTTCAATTCCCTGCAGCACAATGACTAGAGTTTCAGTGTTATGCAGAAAACGAATCACCACGAGTACAAAGAAAAGCAGTGACAACAAAGTAACAGCACAGTAATCTTTTCTACACAAAATAAGTAAATACCCACGATGACCTAGCCAAATGTCAAGACATTAGCATTATACAAAAGATGCAAGTCAAAAAATTACCTCCCTAGACACAATAGTACTAATTTCAAACTTCAACCTATCATCATCAACTTCTCCCACACGTTTCTCCTGGTAAGACCTATATTTATCCCTGGAAAACAGGATTCAAAATCTAAATCACAAGTCACAACCAAGACAAAAAAGTGTCAACAATACCAACTCCTAAAACATTTTAGGTCCTCGACCTCAATTCAATTACGAGAGCCAACAGCCGCGTAGGATCTTTATTGTTCCAATCGGTCAAACTGTTCTTAACTAGCCTCGAGTCACCATCCTCACCGCATACCACATGAAAGGGATGGAAATCTTCATCCTCAGCACCAAATATAACATCCGGTGCAGCTAATGGAAATTCAGCATTGTATATAACATCCCCTGTTACATGTAAATAAAAATCAAAACGAACCCTGACCACGATTAATGGGTAAACACTTGATAAATTGATAAATGAATACAAAATCATGATACTAACATTTCATGTGGTCTTGACAGTAAGGAATAAGCAATGTGAATCGATCAAGACTTCCAGGGAAGTACCTGGTACCTGACCGTGCCTGCTCAATCTGCAAAACAAGCTAATTAAGCCAGCATAACCCTAATTTGAAATTCACAAAATTGCAAATTTGATTAGTGTTTCGTATAATACCCAGGGTTAGGGATTTGTGAGGCAATTTTTACCTGGATCGAGTGAGGATAGTGATTGAGAAGGTACTGGAGTTGGGCGGAGATGAAAGGAAGGAATCCATCATATGACATGGTGCTTTTGGAGGAAAATTGTCGGGTGGTTGGTTTCAGTAAATTCGTTGCGCCGCCGTTTATTGGGGACGGGGCTCACTCGCTCCTCTACGAGGTGGTGCGCCTGTCTCTAGTGAATGCGTACGTTGCTGCCCCACTGGCTTTCTAGACACGGTGGCGTGTGACTCATGTTCAAAATGAATTAGAGGGTGTATAATATTACGGTACAACCGGAGATTACAAAAAAAATATTTTAATTTAGTATTTGGTTAAGTATGAAAAGTATAAATTTAACATGGATTCGCAAAACAAATGAAAAGTCGGTGCAAAAAAAGCAGCTATTTATTAAGATATAACTAAAAGATTACGGAAAATACTGTTCATTTACTGTTCACTGTGTCTAAAATCACTGTGGACGCGAGCTTTTTCATCCGTGCGTCGCGCGAGTTCGTCCACCCTTTTTTTTTTGTCTTTTCCGGATGTGAACAGTGTATTACCGATTTCGTCCCTGATAATAAGACAAAATAACGGTTTACGCTGAGGGGCACGGGCGTAATTGACCACGTACGGACCGGTCCGGTTCGGTCCGGCCCGCCTGACTCTTTTTTTTTTTAATATTTTTGAAAATGTGTAATGACGTTCGTAGCCCCCGAAACGACAAAATATATGAATTCGGAGCAGGGGTGGTTTAGTAATTGACTATGCCGTTACTGTGCGCTTGCGTCAGCGCTGTCAGCGGGCCGTACGGGCGCGTCGGCGCGTTTTGTGACCCCGGTTGATTCAGGCGGCGCGTGCGGCTTCATACGGCGGTGAAAAATTTTCCTCCGCCAGTCAATTCGATTCGCAACGATTCCCTGAAGCTCATGGAGTGGCGCGTGCGGTTTAAATATGGACGTGTAGGCTCAAATAGTCGGTTGAACGTATATGTCCTCTTTTCTCTCTCCTCAGCGCCGGAATCAATTTCAGTCCCCCGGGTTATTGTGCATGCATTTCAGTCCCTTGGTTTTGTTTGATTTCTGTAATCCAAGTTTCGAATTCTTTCAATTTCGTCCTTGCATTCAAATTGATATATATGCAATTTGCATGTCAGTCCTTCTTCTTTTAATTTTTCGGTTTCCTATTAGATCCCTTAATTTGTTTAGTGCAGCAGGTTATATTGTTTTCAATTTTGTCCCTCATTTCAAATAATTAATAATAATAATAATAATAATAACAACAACAATTATTTCAATAATAATAATAATAATAACAATAATAATTAATAATAATAATAATAATAATAATAATAATAATAATAATAATAATAATTTAATTTTTTTTAATTTGTAGAATAATGTCTACTTTTGTCCATGTCTATATAAGTGTACTTAACACAATAATAATAATAATAATAATAATAATAATAATAACAATAACAACAACAACAACAACAACAACAATAATAATAATAATAATAATAATAATAATAACAATTATTTCAATAATAATAATAATAACAATAACAATAATAACAATAATAATAACAATAATAATAATAACAATAATAATACCAATAATAATAATAATATCAATAATAATAACAATAACAACAATAATAATAACAATAATAATACCAATAATAATAATAATATCAATAATAATAATAATAACAATAATAATAATAATAACAATTATTTTTGTTAATAACTCTTTTGTTAATATTTTTTTTGCTCTTCATAATTTAATAATTTCTATTGTTTTGACAGTAATGGTGTTATTTTTTTTTTATATATTTTTAGTCTTTCACCTAAGAATATATATAGGGAAAAGTAATAATAATAACAATAATAATAATAACAATAATAACAATAATAATAACAATAATAATAATAACAATAATAATACCAATAATAATAATAAGAATAAGAATAATAATAATGATAATAATAATAATAATAATAATAATAATAATAATAATAATAATAACAACAACAACAACAACAACAATAATGATAATAACAATAATAATAATAACAATTATTTTTGTTACTAATTCTTTTGTGAATATTTTTTTTGCTCTTCATAATTTAATAATTTCTATTGTTTTGACAGTGATGGTGTTAATTTTTTATATATATATTTTTAGTCTTTCCCTAAGAATATATATAGGAAAAAAAAAATATGACCTAGGATTTTTTTAATATAAAAAATTAATATAAGTATTCTGAGATACATTTAATATAGTTATATAATAGTAGATGATCGGCCACACAATTACAAATAACCGATTGAAACACATTCACAAATTTAATTTTTTTTATTTGTAGAATAATGTCAACTTTTGTTCATGTATATATAAGTGTACTTAACACAATAATAATAATAATAATAATAATAATAATAATAATAATAATAATAATAATAATAATAATAACAATAACAACAACAACAACAACAACAACAACAACAACAACAACAATAATAATAATAACAATTATTTCAATAATAATAATAATAACAATAACAATAATAACAATAATAATAATAACAATAATAATACCAATAATAATAATAATATCAATAATAATAATAATAACAATAATAATACCAATAATAATAATAATATCAATAATAATAATAATTACAATAATAATAATAATAACAACAATTATTTTTGTTAATAACTCTTTTGTTAATATTTTTTTTGCTCTTCATAATTTAATAATTTATATTGTTTTGACAGTAATGGTGTTATTTTTTTTATATATATTTTTAGTCTTTCACCTAAGAATATATATAGGGAAAAGAAAACATGACCTAGGATTTTTTCAATATAAAAACTTAATATAAGTATTCTGAGATACATTTAATATAGTTATATAATAGTTGATGATCGGCCACACAATTACAAATAACCGATTAAAACACATTTACAAATTTAATTTTTTTCATTTGTAGAATAATGTCTATTTTTGTCCATGTATATATAAGTGTACTTAACACAATAATAACAATAATAATAATAACAATAATAATAACAATAATAATAATAATAATAATAATAATAACAACAACAATAATAACAATAATAACAATAATAATAATAATAACAATAATAATAATAATAATAATAACAATAATAACAATAATAATAATAATAACAATAATAATAATAACAATAATAATAATAATAATAATAATAATAATAATAATAACAATTATTTTAGTTAGTAACTCTTTTGTTAATATTTTTTTTTGCTCTTCATAATTTAATAATTTCTATTGTTTTGACAGTAATGGTGTTAATTTTTTATATATATATTTTTAGTCTTTCGCCTAAGAATATATATAGGGAAAAGAAAACATGACCTAGGATTTTTTTAATATAAAAAATTAATATAAGTACTCTGAGATACATTTAATATAGTTATATAATAGTAAATGATCGGCCACACAATTACAAATAACTGATTAAAACACATTCACAAATTGATCAATAAACTACAACAAAAAAATATCACACCAAACAATCAAATAATTCACTATACAAATGGATACAAAAAATATTTCCATAACCAGTAAACACAACTGAATAAAGAAAAATTAGATGATCGGCCACACAATTACAACAAAACCAACCACCAACAAATTCTCAATTGACTACAGCAAACAAAAATCTCTAATCAATATAATCTATTACATTTTTTCGACCAACTGATTATATAATTATCAATCCAATTAAAACACACCAGATAATCAAAACATTGAAATTTTGCAATCTATGAGTTAATTAAATCAACACATAATTCACATCCAAACTGTGATTAAATTATTCTCCAAGCCAGTAAAATAATGTCAACAACCAACCAGATCAATGCAAACAAAAAATAATCTATCTTTAATAGATTTCAGCGATTATAATATTGCTATCAACCAGTTAACTGCTTAGTAACTGTTAAAAAATATTTAACCATCAACACATTCAGTTCAAGACAAAAAAAAATCAACTTTCATTCATTTTATTGATTACAGATTTACATCAACCAATTAAATAACCATCAAAACAATTAATACATACTAAATAATTAATCAATTATGGTCTTGCAATACTCAAATTACAATTCGCTGATCTTTTATAAATTTTATCGCTTATAATTTTTAATTTTCTAAATTGAATTATTATCTGAGTATTTGAGCTTATAACAATAATCAACTAATTCAATACATAAAAAAAATTATAGCATGATTTAAAATTTACAATTCTCTATTTATCAACTAAAAAATTCTTTGTTTACCACATAAATAATCAGTTTGCTATATATAAAAAGCCCGGCGCAACGCGCGGGCTAATTTTGCTAGTATTAGCTATTTTTATTGCTTTTCACTCGAGAGACGAGAGGCTGCGGGGGTGGGGGGTTAATATATTTATATTTTAATATTAAATAATTCAAAAATTAGTTAAAATATAAATAAATATATTAGAAGGAGATCGTAATATAATTTTTATCTTCCAATCCTAATTTTATTTTAGATGATATTTTACTATATGGTATTCTGGGATTACAGAGGCCTTCACGTATGGATTTATAGTTCGTAATGAAATTACAAGTAGTTTGATGGGAGAATAAAAATAAATATCTAATTTACTTGGATTGTTAATTATATTTTACTATTATAATTATTAAATATTTAAAAAACAATACACACACATGCACACACTTTAAAGTAATTTCACAAATTGAAAGCAATATGAAAAGTTTGGTAACTAAACACTTAAAATTATTTTTCATTTACCTCAAACCCAACTACAGTTTTAACCAAACACATAAAAAATTATTTTGAATCGCAACTAAAATGCTTTTCATAAAACTATTTTTTAAAAAATCTCGACCACAAAATCAAAAACAATATTAAACACATTAGTGTCCGTTTGTCATTGCATAACTTTTTTTTATATATAATTATTCCTTCATTTATTATTATTTTGACGCTTTATATTAAGAATATAGAAAATATTTTAATATATTTTTTTATTAAGAAACATATTGCACCACCCTAGTGTTTGTGAGTGCGTTTGGAAAATATTTTTGAAAAAAATGATTTTTTTTATTTTTTACTTTAAATTAACTTTTTTGGTATTTTTAGATTATTTTGATGTGCTGATGTCAGAAATAATTTTTAAAACATCATTTTAATACATTTTTAAATAAAAAAATACTTTCAAAAAGAACCTCAACTATATTCTCAAACAGGAACATATATATATAGAAACTGCATTTCCATAAAAAAGACATTAAAAAATTTAGATCTCATTACTAATTTACAAATTCAATGATATTATTTTGAGAGAGAGAGAGAGAGAATACAAATACCTTCTTTTTCACACAATTTCATTTGATTCTATCTATGTGCATGTTGTATTACGTTTTGAAAAAAAAAATTATATATTTTTAAAATATTTTGATAAGCTGATATCAAAAAATATTTTTTTAAGAATTAAAAATATTATTTTGATATAATTTTAAATGAAAAATATTTTAAAAAATAACTTCAGCCACATTCCTAAAAAATAATAAGACTGAAAGTTTCCTTTCTTAATTTTTCTAAAAGTTAATAGCTATTTTTTAAGAACGAAATTATTGTAATACACTATTATTTCCATATTATATTTTTTAAAAAGTAATTGTATTGATATTTTTAAAAATGATGATATCACTAGTCATAACTAAACTCATTTCTTAGACAATCAAAACTAAATTTAATTCACAGTAGTTAATATTTTTGAGATAGTCTAAAGAGAGTGTAAGAGCTACGAGCACAAGGAAAGCTTGTGCATTAAATTTTCTTCAAATCAATATGATATTTTTATTCGAAGTAATTTCATTTCAAAATTAAATAATTGAAGATAAAAGATTAGATAAAACAAGTCAATATATTGTACAATACGGTAAAAAAAATATATTCTCAGACACCTTATAAAATAATACTTCGAATATCAAAAAACAGGTTAATAAATATTATTGATTTAGAAATAATAAAAAAAAACTTTATTTTTTTTAAAATTAAATAAAATAAAACAATTATATTTTTATTATACAAGACACAATTTATTTTATATCTGGGTGTATTTAAAAGTGTATCTGGTTTAGAAAAACATCAAATTAATATTTATTAATAATTTTGACATATTAATATTAAAAATGTAAAATATAAAAATATTTCAATATATTTAAAAAAACAAAACAAAAACTTTATACACCATACGTAACCCCTGCCCCGGGGTCTACAAAGATGTTAGCAGACCGTAGTGTACCGTTCATACGAGCGTGTGAAGGGATCGATCCTCCAAATGATAAAATCAAAGAGCAGGGACAGAATCGTCAATCACAAAGATAAAAACCCTAATAACAAAATCTCCTGCCTCCTTCCTATAAATAAAGCGGAGCACTGGTTGCTTTGCTGCAGATCCGCCGTTGCGGTTTACAAAAGACAGGATTCCCTCCCGTCTCCCTTCACTTATTCGTATTTTTCTTCTCTCTATGCCTTTTGTATTTATTTCCATTTCTTGTTTTGGCTGTTGAATCAAGTGATGAAATTGGATTGCAATATTCTCACGACGGTCGTCTGAGACACACCGTGTCAATTTTGATGTATTCATCCAATGTTTTCTGATGATTTCATGCTGCTGTTCTAACTAATCAATAATTTTTACTTAGTTTTCTGTGATGGCCAAGCATCGTGATGATATGTGTTTGTCCGATCAATTTCATGACAGGATTAATCACCTCCTACTCATACTGAATGCTTGCTCATCACTGATTTCGCATAATCATTAATTTTTATTTATGTATTAGTCGGGCCAGTAATTCTTTTATAATCATTCTTTTCATCAGATCCTTGTCTTTTTTGTTCAAGAGAGATCAAATTGGACTGGCACAATGAGGATTTAATGCGGTACGAGGTCGAAAGATCTATGAAATTTGTATTTTCTAGTCCTTTTCATTCTGAGTGCGCGGTTCAATCTATTTCTGGAATTTGGTTGCCCAAAAGGCATCCAATTTGTGTGCAACAGACATTGCCTCATTACTCATCCTAGAACTTGGATTTGGGCTTGTCTGGTTATTCAGAAAGGTTGGAGGAAGTTTTGCTGTAAATAAAACATAGTTACAAGTTCATCGTACAATGGGGCCAAGCTGCTGTGATGACAATGATACCTACCTGAATGAACAGAAATTTTAGACCTAAAGTAGAAGTGTTGAAAGTAATATGCTGGTATTCTAAGCTCTGAAATAAATACTATTTCAGATAATTAATTCCAATTAATTAACAATTAATTAAAATTATAAAAGTTTTTTTAAAAATAAATTTTGGTAAATTTGTAATAATTAATTCCAATTTATAGCATTTAAAGTTACAGATACTAGATGAGTGCTTTTAAGACCAGATTGGGTTGTGTTTGAATATTGAAAACCTATCCTCTTGTTTCTTGCCGAGTTTGGTTACTTATCTAATCACCGGTTTTGGCTGTGTTCGAATATAAAAAATCCATGCTTGTCGGGTTTGGATAATTATTTCCCGATCGAGTTTAGATAATAAAACTCTAAACACTAATTCTGTTGGGAAAAAATACAAACAGAACAGAAGCCGATCTATAGATATTTATTACCCTCCTTGATGTTGTGGTTGCCTTTGCTAAATCGTTGAGTAAAACTCGTTTAAGTCAATTGAAAACTCGGATAAAGTTCGTTGCTTTTGCTTCGTTTATCAGAAAAAGGAAATCCCCAACATGAAATTCTACATGTCTATGTTTTCCAAAGAACAGAAATCCACTAGTCGAGTGACCAAGCCTGCAACCAGATAGAAGAGACAATGAGTGATTCGCTCGAGAACTCATACCTTATCTAACCTGTTAGGAGTTGTCTAACCTGTATCTTGCCATCAGAAGTGCCAGCATAAAGCATTTCACCGTCCATGTCTGATGTTAAGCATGTAATTCTGGCGTGCCACCCACTTCCTGTTTTGATGGAAGCAATTCTTGTAACTCTTTCCTTCAACCAAACTTCAATGATCCCACTTTTCGTTGCTGTGAATATGAAGTCGTCGTTGACAGCAATTCGCTGTATGTCAAATCCAGTCGAGAAGGATCCTGTCACAGCTTTGCTCGAGTGAGAAAATACCTGCCATGTACGGGAATGAGTTCACTTGAGTAAATTATCAGCTCAAACATGTTCCTTGAACAATCAGGCAAGTTTCTGCTGCTTACTTTCCCTGCTGTTCCATCCACAGATGAACCACCAGCAAACAGAAGACCATCTTGAATTTGTAGGGAATAAATACTTTGTTTCACCAACAATTTTCTTGTTCCAGAGTAGAATGTGGTCGACGTTAATTTGCTCAAATCCACCTCCTGGATACTGTAACCGGAGATGCCACAATATAATGTATCCCCTGTCATAGCAAGGCACTTCACCGTTTTGTTGAAGTTTATATTTATATGCTTTGGAACACCTGACCATCTGTATACCTGCGAAAATGCAATTTTCAGGAAACCGGATTCTGTCAACCGCTAAAGACTGCCCATTTTGGATTCGGATGTTGAAAATGATAGGTATGTGTCACTTGCCGTAACTCCTGGTCCTTGAGAAACAAAGCATGCAACTTTACAATTAGCTGTCAACTCGTATACTGTCTCTTTCACATCGTGCACTTGAATGCAGTGAATCTCCTCAGGTTTAATCGCCCATACCTGCGAAAGAAAATCCAGGAAAATGACAGCCTCTAATGATTAGATAAAAATGACACGGAGTAGATAGCTAGAAAGCAGGAAAAAAACTTAAAATACCCGAATGGTTTTATCCAAGGAACCACTGTACAATTTGTCTTCTGAAGATGGAATATAGAGGCATGTGACAGCTTTTGTATGGTCACGAACTTCTTGAATTAACCTTAGAACCCTCTTTCCAGCATCCCACACCTAAAAGCGACTGCTGGTTAGTTGCAGCATCAATTATTCATTAATACATATGCAACTGGTAATCATATTAATTCACGGGGAAGAGGGTCAGGCAGATTGTACCTTGATGGTTCCGTCGGAATGGCTGCTAATAACACGACCTTTAAAATGAAGCAAAGACAGCACTTCGTCATTGGCGCAGGATTCTACCTCAACCACTTCGGTGCAGCTCCACAACTCTGTCTGAAATACAGATTACAGAGCCTAATTAGCTCATTTTTTATAGCTAATCAGAAGCAGTCAAGGACATAGTATCCCAATCCCACTTACTGGGTTGACAGATGACAAATTCATCAAAGATTTCAGTACATCAGTGATCACTGGTGAACTTCTCTTAAGCTTTCTCAAGGTGCTGTAGATGCATTTAGCATTCTTTCCGAGCTCTTCAAGTGCAGCTAAAAATCAGGAAAGTTTGAGTTCAGCAGTTGTTTGTGTATATTCGAAACTGTGGTAAGAATTCTCACCCACAGTGATCTTACCTGGGTCACCTACGAAGGTTCTTAATGCCAGGGTTGCCAAAATCTTCTCTTCCATGTTTCTAGTTGATTGGAGGACATTTATAAATTCATCGAGCAAGGATTTACGAGCCGCACTTCTTACACCAGTATCAGGAAGAACTGAAAGCATGTATATGAGCCATGTGGAGATGACAAGGCATGACCTAGCCATCTCTAAGGAATTACTCTTGAAGCATTCCTCTAAAGCCTTAAAGATAGAGCCCTTTTCATGGTTGCAAAGAACAAATGCTACTTTTTTCTCCCAAGAACTTACCGCATTCTCTTCATCTTCCTGCACAAAAGAATCCAAGGCTCAGAATCATCACAGAATTTAATGGAAGAGGGTTTCTTGTTCCATATCACAGAATTTAAAGCAAAAATCGCAAGCCATTGTTTCAGCTAGTACTGTTTCTTCTAAATCATCTTCATTCTTCTTCAGCTTCTCCGCCTTCATTAAAGCATTGTAAGGTAGATCATATCCTGCAATCTTCAGTAACCAGGCTTCCATGTAAGTACCCCCAGATGAAGTCCGACGTGAAGAAATAGAAACTAAAGCATCCAGGGCCATCATCTGAGAATTAGAAAAGTCCTTTCTGTGCAGAGCTTCAATTAAAGCCTCTACAGCTTCTTCCCTGTAAATGCTCATCTTTCGCGGCTCAGCCTGGAAATTCAATCCATAGAAACCGTGGTTAGATATCCAAGTTTTCCTGTTACAGTAAGTGAATGATGTCAAAGAATCAAAGCAAACCAGGAGATCAAGCTGAAGAAGAAGAGAGGCAAGGGAAGGTTGCTGCTCCATGGGAGCCATTTGGAGATACACAAGAAAGGTGTGCATGGTACTAAATGCTCCTTCATCTTTAATTATCTGCAAGATCTGATTGCAGTATGTCCTCCTAAAACACCATGGAAAAGGTAGAACATTCAGTGTCGGTATTGGAGATGATGTGGAAGAAGAAGAAACAGACAAATCTTTTGACATTTGTGTTTTCTTCTTCTTCCTTTTCAATGTTGTAGCATTACAGTAGCACATTTTTACCTTCAACTATCCAACTATTTACTGCTGGAAGAAAATATAAACACCATTCAAAGTATATTACAGAAGAGAATATTTGACCTGTACCTGTTTAACTGAACTAGCTCTGAGAGGAAGTCAATACATAAGCCTCTCACGCTATCATTTCCGGAGTGAAATAATTCAAGAACAGGAGATAGTTCGATTGTACTTGCTATAGAGTTCCGGTAACTTTTATCAGCACGCATGCAACAGAGAAGTATCGAAATAATTGACTTTTTTCCTTCCACTCTATCCAAACACTTGACTAGCGATGGAATTCCATTTGCACATATAACATTAAAAGCATTGTCTGACCGGCTGATTTCATCCCCGCCCGTAAGTAAGTGTTCAAGCACTGCAATAGCGGCGTCCTTGGGCTCTATTGCAAATTGAAAATAATCTTCAATTCTGCTCTGGATTGACTGGACAAGTGAGGGTATAAAGTTGTGAGCTGAAAGCTGAGCAAAAGCTGGCCTCAGCTGGTATATCAGAACAACAGCCTCAGCAAGCCCATTTTTGAACAAAGCAGCTAGGCAATCAGAATCAGAATCTACACTGGTTAGAATCTCTCTGACACTTTCATCTAAAAATGTTAGCTCAGAGAGAACGTAAACTGAAGCTCTAAGAACATCTCTGCTTACAGAAGCAGATAGTATTTCTACGATCCCATTTACAATAGCTGGCTCGGATAAATATGAAAGAACTGCAGGATCACCCTTCGATTCCTTCCACAATTTGGCTACTGCTGACACCGCTGCTTCACATTCTTCCAAGTTTTCAGAAGTACAGAGAGATGAAATATAAGGTTTTAACCCATTGATGATTGTTTCAATAGTAGCTTGAGAAATCACACTGGTTGGTGATGTGGATACTTCTGCGCGGGCAAATCTTTGGCTCCTCTGATGCATGTGACTATCTGTACTGTTATGAGTATGACAGGGAGAACAAAATGTTCCGGATGCAGTAGACACCAACAGATTTTCTCTCAAGGAGGAGGGGCTGAATGAATTCCTTGGTGTTTCAGAGTACGAAAATTCCTGAGCAAGCTCTGGATGCTGCTCTTTCCAAGATGTTATGAGTCTCTTGAAAACATAATTTGTTTTGGGCAGTGAGTTTGAAGAGAGAGGTTGGCGAGTAATAGGGCATGTCGTGTTTCCTCTTTTTACCCATTCTTGAATCGCTTTACTCTCGTAAGTCTGGCCAGTTTCAAGAGTAACTGGATCGTTAAAAAGTTGGCCTGTGATGGGGCAAACAAAATCTTTTGGTGGTCTTGAACGGGGAGTCAGCATCTCAGATGTAGGAAGTGAAATGTAGCTCTGGCTTCCTTCATCACTCTCAGTAAGTGAACTGCATAATAATCAAAAGAAATGTATATTTCTCAAAACTGAAACGAAAAGAACAGCTTGAGTACCGTAAAAGAAAGCCTATGCAAAAGAGAGAAATTTTTAGCTACCTTCTCTCTAATATTTGGTTGTCGACATTGTCGTAACTCATCCTTCTTGTTAGGCTACGGTTCTTCCTGACACTTCTCTGCAGACCCTAGATTGAAAAAATGCTGTCAGTATAAATGAAACACTCCAAATTCGGATGGAATTGGCAAGAACTCATCAAAATACAAGGCAAAGACATACTATCACTTCGCCATCTGAGTCTGGTGAGCTACTGCTGTAATCTTTTCTCAAGCGTGGAGAGTCAGGTAACGAGGTAGCACTGATAGAATCCGTATCAGGACACGACAGAAGCCGTAACAATGTTGTATGTTCTTTTTTATATTGCACGACTGGGTTAGGAGAACTAATCTTTGGTGAAGTTCTAGGAGAGAATGCTCTGGGAGAATGCTTTTGGCTCTTTGCTTTAGCTGGCCTTTTGCTGAGTCCAATTTCCTTACTCTCAGTTGATTCTATGCTGCTAAGAGTTACTAATTTCTGATTTTTTTCTTCAGAATCAATGTAAGTATCACTCTGCTCACAGTCAGAATCTTTTTTTCTGTCCTCGGGCATGGCCTCCTGACATAATAAAAAAGAACACGGCACAGAATCAACTATAGTTCATCGCAATGTGACAGTAGTGATATAGTTCTCAGTCTTACTTGAGGATCACATATAGCAGACTCTTCCAAATTAGGCGACAGGTTTGATATTACGCTCAATCTGATCACAACCCCATCCATCATAACATAAACTAGTTAAAAAGCTTGAAAAAAAGAAAATGTTCAGCGTGGATGTACAATAAAATAAGAGCCAGAACAAGCATATGGCTGTATTTATACTCTCCTGACGGAGTAGTACAATTTAATTTTCGATGCTGGGTGTAGACTAACCTGCTTTCTGCTCTCACGCCATGTTTAGAGCTAAGAACTTGAGAGAAACCAGCACTTCTTGGCAAGATGGGACAGAATTTCACATAATCAGGAATCGACCGGCTAACCTCATGCAGAGGGGTTACTGGTGGATCTGCGATCGGCAACATTGGAATCATCTTCTTGCTTGTTGTTGAATCAGAATTCATGCAAACCTTGTAGTATTTAGCAAAAAGCCGCGTATTTTCATCTAAGGATTCCCCGTAAAGCTCCTCCAGGTTTTGCAATTTTTCCATCTGATCAGGCCTCATTGAATATATCAAAGACTCATTGAAGAACTGATCCGAGTCAGCAGTAAATGACAAATCAGAAGAATCAGGAATTACTTCCATCATAAGTCTATGTCTAGCTTCAGAATACCACCCAACAACTGAGCTCATCTGTGGAAGAAACAGGTCTTTCCAGAGTTCAGGGGCGAAATCAATTCTCGAGAAGAATGGATCAACAATAAACATCTCAAGAGCATGAAGAACAGAATTCTCAGCGCTGTTACGCAATTTCCATAGGTATGAAAGGTTGAGGCGGGCCCAAGCAGAGAGGTAGAAGTTTGGGACCCCAGCTGTTCTTTGTTCAGAGTTCAACAAGGCACAAACTTGCAGCATCTTCTCTGCATAATCTAATCGTGCCAGCTTCGTCTCCATATTGGAGGTGTCAATGGCTTCTTCAATGGCTTCAATACCCCAATCCAAATTTGCTAATACTGCTTGATCGGAGTATCGAAACTCTGTTTCTCTGTCACAGCTCCCATCTTCAGCTGCTAATCTCTCGGCACACTGTTCTTTGTGCTGTGTTCTCTGCTCTTTATTGATCAAACGATCTTGTGTGAAACTTCCCACAGTGGTAATCAAGAACCTCACAATATCCTTTTGGTCCATCGCAAACCTATAGCCTCCATCCATTTCCGAGGAGACAATTCCAGCTTACAAATTCCCAGTCAACAGCAAGAGAAAACAATCGTCATCTTCCTCTAGCAAGTTTCATCAGAAGTAAATGAAGGCAAAAATACCATACTCTTCTCAAATTCATATATTTTCAGTTTTCCTTAGTGTTTAGCACTTTAAAATTTAAATGTCGCAGCACTGCTTGGACTGGTTAAGAATTGAGCAACCTTCAACCTGGAAACCTCCATCTATAATTCTATTGCACCATCAATCTAAAAGCAAGCACCAAAACTTCATAGAAATTTACTCTATCATAACAATAGTAACTCGAGACGTAAGCACCCCATCAAAAATTACAAGCAGCACTGCCATTGACAAAGGATGGATTATTATATAAAAAAGGATTATTGCTTCAAAAAATGAAATTAACATAAAGAAGAGATATGCCTCTTAGACTCTAGTAGGTGTTGCCGGCTTCGATAGTTGTTGTGTGATGATCGAAGCAAAATGTGGACTGTTCATTTTATATTACCAATCACACCTCATTTCGTTATTGTATATAAATTGCCTTCCTAGGCTACATGAAAAGAGGTAGTCAACTATTTCCGTATTGTTTTTAAGTGTTTTATTTAAAAATATATTAATTTTATTTTAACAGAATAATATAAAATAATTAAAAAAATATTTAAAAAAAAAAAAAAACAAGCAACTACAGAAACAACTCTGAAACCACTCACCATTTGCTCATGGTTCTTAACTTGTTTTGGAGGGAACCCAGTCCACATGAGCCGAAACATTTCGTACTAATAGGAACAAGATAATAATACACGTAAGAAACGGGGGAAAATAAAATAAGGTCGTGTTCGGTAATAAAAAGAAAATGCCCCCCCTGTCTCTCAGTTTTCTATTTTTTCTGTTGGTTTTTTAATAAAAAATACTAACAAATGTTTTTATTTTTTGAAAATATGATTTTTAAATAAAAATATATATCTACATTATAATAATTATTTTTCGTGAAAATTCAAAATTTAATTTCTATCTTAATATGTTGTATTCATGATAAAATAATTTTGGAATATTAATTCTTCTTCTATCTGAACTAAAATCTCTCTTGGAAAGTTATATTATTAAAAATATATATATATTAAGTTTATAATTTAAATTAAATTAATTAAATATACGAAAAATAATAATATTTCAAATTACTAAAAAGTGTTAGTATATTTTAATTGTTTATGTACTTTCTTCACTTGGAAAGCAATAAAAGCGTCTGTAACTAAAAAGCTGTCAATATAAAATTATAAAAATTGAAAGATTATTTTTAAAAAAATATTAATATTTTATTCTAAAATAAAAAATTTCTTAGCTTTAATTTCTCAAGTATTTTTTTTTTATCCGGATAAAAAAAGAGGTCTCGTTTAGATGGGCTGAAACTGGTAATCCATGTCGGGTCCAATTGCTATCCAATGAATCCAGCTGAACAAAAAAATCAGGCTCCCTAAAAAATATAAAAACAAAATACCCAGTCGTCCCCGGTCCCGACTTAGAGAATAAAAAGATACTCGCGTCAACAAAACGCAGTTCTAAGAAAGTCTCTTGTCCAAACCCAATTAGATCCATCCACGTGTGCCAACGGCCAAGATGAAACTTCAAAACAGAATCCAGAAACACTACCTCCCTCCATAAAACTAAGCCTCAGTCCCTTCCATTGACGCAAGTCTACATATTTTCAATGGCAAACCCTAGAGTGTACTTCGACATGGCAATCGGCGGCGCCCCAGCCGGCCGGATCTTGATGGAGCTGTTCGCCGACACAACTCCAAGAACCGCGGAGAACTTCAGGGCTCTTTGCACCGGAGAGAAAGGCAAAGGCCGAAGCGGCAAGGCACTAATGGGTCTCAGTTTTTCATATGCACGGCTAAGACTGGATGGCTCGATGGGAAACACGTGGTGTTTGGAAGAGTTGTGGAGGGTATGAATGTTGTTAAGGTCATAGAGAAGGTTGGATCTTCTGATGGAAGAACCTCCAGGCCTGTTGTTGTTGCCGATTGTGGTCAGCTTTCTTGATGGACTCGAGATTTATGATATGCTGGTGTGCGCGTTTGTCTTTTTAAGTGGGCTCTGAACGTGTTTTTTCGAACGTTGCTGTCCTTTAATCATCATAATGCGATTTGCAGAGACAATAATCGAATGGATATTTTTATCTTTTTTGTACCACTTTGTGTGTTGATGGGCTGCTCGGGTTGGTTTCGGCTCTTGTAATCATAGTTGTTAATTCTGTTTCAGTGATTTGTTTTTTTAATTAGAACAAAATATTTTGGTTTTTGAATGTTTTGGCACATTGTTTTGGAATTATACTGTTTATGTGTGTTTATATATATATATATATATGATTAAATATATTAATTCAAAAAATATTAGTTCAAATTCAAAAATAAAATTATTTAGAATTGTACAAATTAATCTAAAAAAAGACACAATAAAATAATTTTTTTGAACAAAATTATGAACATGTATAATATTACGAGAATATCATCATCAATCTCATAAGGTCATTATATTCTTTGATTGCTCTGAAATTTTAACATAATATATATAAATATGTCAAGAGACTCCTCGTAAAATTTAATCTCAATCTAACGGTCGGATTAAGAGATATGATTGATATTATAAAATTATTCATTATTTTAAAATAAAAATACTATTTGGCAGAAAAAACGGGCACATTTCGGCTGATATTTGATCGAAAAATCCAGAATAACCTGGAATTTAAATTGAGACAAAAACAACACTATTTTATCTTGTTTTCTAACTTATACGAAATATTTTGGCTATTTCAATCCAAACAAAACTGCCAATCTTGAATGTAACTATGTTGCCCTTTTTACTGAGGTTTTCATGATGCCGGGTTAGCAAGTGGTTCGGTCAGCGCTTTTAGAATTCGAGGATCCATGCACTCCATGGAAATCGGTAAACTATCGGAGGGCTTGTTGCTCGAGTTTGTGTCTAATAATTAAGGTCTCGAGGATTAGTTGAGGTTGACTAAGTCACACTTCTTTCCCCTCATCAAAACAAGGATTTGGCCTCGGGCAGGCTTTCCCTGCTTTCTCCCTTCTCTTTGGGTGGGTGACCACAGCCGACATGGGTATGGATTTTTTAATGCCGTGTCAATCAAGTCAAAGAATCCCACGTCAAATCAAACCCTGACTCTGCCGCAACCTTTAAAATCCGACGAGAATATTCCGTATTCTTAATAGAGTTACATTATCAAGTGGCCACCTGTAATTGCCCGCGTTGGAGAGAAACCAGATAGGTTGCCCAGCCGAACTATTTTTTTTTATGTAAACAAAATGTAAGGTTAGGAGATTTCCAGGTGATAATTTGAATAATAAAAAAACAACAATAGTTGATAAACTAGCAAAAAAAAAGCAATAAAAAACATTATACCACCGTCTATTTGAATTATTAAACAATTAAATACTAGTCTAATTATAAAAAACATAAAATAATAGCTTGAAAAAAAAAGTAGAATAATTAATTTTTTAAATCTTGAACCCGAGTTTAGTCAATAAACTTAAATATCATTCAATTTAATTTTATATAATTAAATAATTGAAAAATACTCATTAATACTAAACTTGATAGATTTAATTATTTTATTAAAAGGTTAAATGAATGATTAAATATACAAACTTTTAGTATATTTTTTATTTTTCAATATAATAGTTTTAGTATCTTAGCCACTGGAAAACGTCCGCGATGTCGATTTGAAGTCCGCACGGCATCAGATTTTCTGACAAGGTAAACACGCATTTAATCTTCGAGCAATTACCGGCAACAAGCGAACGACGAGTTCTATCCCGGCAGAGAAGAAGTGTCAGCTTGAAGTTAGAAGTTGAGAAAGCCCTCTCTCATTTCTCCCTTTCGTACGCGATTGATCTGAAATTTCAGTTTGGAAAGGGTCAAATCATGTTTTAGTTGCTTTGAAGGTATTGTTTGACTTTACATTTTAATACTAGTAAACGTCGTTGATTTTTTGAAAATGTTTTTTTAAGCATTACATAGTCCAGAAAAGTATGCTTCATATTTTTTTAGACATTTTCATCAATTATACCTTTGACACTTTGTTTTGTACTCTAGAGATTAAGGTTGTATTTCACATTCTAGCAGAGAATATTTTTTTAAAATATATATATTTAAAAATTTATTTCCACTTCAATTAAAAAAATAAAGAGCAGGTAGGCGCGATGGAAAAGAATGTTTTTTGAATCACTTTTTAATTCATTTTAGAAAACTCTGGATTTATTAATGTTTTGTAGTGCAGTTGATGTTGTGTTTTTTAAACTATTTTTTATTTAGAAATATGTTAAATATTTTTTTTTATTTTAAAAAAATTATTTTTAATATTAACACATAAAAATGATCTAAAAATATTAATTTTTTAAATTTAAAATAATAATAAAAATTTATTTTATTTTAAAATTACTTTTGTAGTACAAAACCAAACAATACCTTATTGTTTCATAGCAATATCAATCCTACACCTATCATCAAATTAGGTTAAAATTAAAGCCTAGCAGTCAATTGCAAGCTTTTCAACTAATCAACGGTCATTACATTTGTCATAATACTCCAATATACTAAACAGAATTATATTGAAAAATTAACCTTATCCAAATTAAAAATATAAAAATCTGTGGTCAAGTATCATCCACCACACATCTTTATCTGTTTTCTTTGGCGGAGTCATCTTTGATCTAATTCGAGTGTTCAAGAATGCGATGGTTTCTATTTACATGTGTCTTTTATTTTTATTTTTTATAAAATATTAAATACAAATAATTATTTTAATATATATTTTTTAATAAAACTTACAGTACCAAAAATATACATAGCAGAGCATTTGACTATTCAAAATCTAACAAAAAGCAGCACCAACGAAATGTATTTACTTTACGCATGCGTGCCAATGTTTTTGGAAAATATTTTTTGGTTAATTTTTTTAATTAATTACTTTTTATTTATTTTTGAATTATTTTTACACGATACGTTAAAAATAATTTTTTAGAAAATAAATATTATTATTTTGATTTAGAATTTCGCGAGTCAGAACTCAGAGAAGGTAGGCGGTCAGGGATGACCCAGGTTCCCAGATGTCCGATTCTAACAACGAGAGAATAGTCAACAATTTCTGTTTCTTTCCCTTCCTTCCCCGTTTGGCATCTCTCCATTCAAAATTCCATTGCCCACGAGACTTCCGTTTTATTGCCAAAAGAAAGAAAGAGAATAATATAATAAAAACAACGCGTTTGTTGCATTCATGAACCGAAATTAATATGAACCACCGCCTTTAGATTGCTAGTACTTATAATTAATTCTTTCTCCCGTGCTTGTTACTATTACCTTCTCTGACCTCGTCTTCACTTTTGAATATATTTTTGGGTTCTTCTTCTTGATTCTGAAGTGGGTGTTTTTTCTTATCACTGACGGGATCATTTTGAATTCTTTGTTCGTGGTGTAATTGGGAGAGAATTTGCAACGAGGAAAAATGGGAGCGGTTTGTTCCAGTCGAGCTAAAGGGAAAATTGTGAAAGGCGGGGAGGAGAAGAATAATAACAGTGGCATCAATACCTCAGGGAAACTAGGGTCATTGCACAGCACAGGCATGAAAAGAGAAAATCCTTATAGGAATAAAAACGAGGATGATCTTGGCAGAACGACGCCGCAGAGACGTAATTCTGGGGAGTTTTTATCATCCTTTTCAAGGGAACTCAAGCCGTCAACACCTGCGAGGACAGAGGCCGACAAGGTATGTTCTTTTCATGTTTTGTTTTCCTGATCATGTCTTTGCTTTGGATGTCCAATCTGTCAGTTTTGATGGTTTATTTCGTGCCTTTGGTTTTTGTAGATTAGTCAAAAGAAGTCATTTTTAGGAAAAGCTGGGACGGTGGGACTAGAGAAAGCAGTGGAAGTTTTGGATACTCTAGGAAGTAGCATGTCAAATTTGAATCCGACAGGGGGATTTGCCACTGGAATGGGTTCGAGAGGGAATAGGATATCAATATTGGCATTTGAAGTAGCTAATACAATAGCCAAAGGTGCAAACTTGTTTCATTCTCTTTCAGAGGAAAATGTCGAGTCCTTGAAAAAAGAGGTATTGTATTCAGAAGGAGTACACAAATTGGTTTCTACTGACATGGAAGAGTTGCTCGTAATTGCTGCTTCTGATAAAAGGTTATTGCTTCTTACAAAAGTTCTTTGCCTTTGTTTAATTCGAACACGGTCCATGTTCTGTAATCTTAGCAGTGTTTTAAAAGAAAATTGGGTACTTTTACAGAGAGGAGTTTGATGTTTTCTCGCGAGAAGTGATTCGGTTTGGAGATCGATGTAAAGATCCTCAATGGCACAATTTGGGTCGATTTTTTTCAAAGTAAGGTGCATTTTTATTATGCATTAGTTACTGGTTATGTTATTCATGTTTTCTAACTATGCAATTATCTCTGTAATAAATCAGATTGGATTCCGAATATTCAATTGAGAAGCAGAATAGAACGGAGGCGGAAGTGACAATGCAAGAGTTGACTACTCTGGTGCGGAACACTTCAGTAAGTTTTTTATTTTCTTTTCCCACGTTAAGTAGATGCTTGCGCTGATAAACACCATTATCGAATAAAAAGCATTACTAATTTCCTTTTAATCACTCATTTCAGTATGCTATGCTTGATCCATGTGAACGTTGCAGCTTTGGGTTTAACTCATTTACTGTATTAAATTGTGATGCTGAGCAGTTTGCTGTTGTGTTTGGTATATGCATTTTTATTTTTTAGAATTATCACTATTCCCAGCAACCTTTTCAGCTTATTTCACTACAGTTCAAGAATGCTGGATTTTATTCGGGGTCTTCAAAAGCCTTAGCTTGTGTTCCTGTGATCCTGCTTTACAAATCTCTGTTCTTGTGCAGGAACTATATCATGAGCTGAATGCATTGGACAGATTCGAACAAGATTATCGACGAAAGGTTGAGGAAGTGCAGTCCCTAAATCTCTCTGTAAAAGGTTGGCATGGATGTTTTTTTTTTTTAAGCTTCAAGGATATGTCAAAGTGAATAACATGCTTCTTTATAATGAATAGCCATCAGATCTCATTTATAATTAACTACTTATTTTTTCTCATTACATTTATAACTGGTTGTTCTATGTGTTGATTTTCTTTTCGTCTTTCATTTTATGAGCACCATGTCAAGTATCTGCTTGATACCCGCAAGCCATGGTGAAGCAGCTATATTTTATTAACGGGCCATTTTCTTTGTAATTGTAGGAGAAAGTATCACAATTTTACATAGTGAGCTAAAACAACAAAGAAAGCTTGTAAGGAGCTTGAAAAAGAAATCTCTTTGGTCTAAAAATGTGGAGGAGGTACATGTCTATGATCCACAAGTTACATCTGCTGAAAAGTTGCACCATAGATTTTACTTTTATTAATTCTGAACTCTCTTACACCTCATAATTGCATAGTTTGGCTCAACTCCCTCACTCAACATGAATGCTTTGCAGCCTCAAAAATTGATTCCAGTAGCGGTTTTATGTAACACTAGCGAACTTTTTATTTTATATGAATATGTAGCTTACTCCATTAGAGTGGTTCAAATGTTTTCACTTTTACTATTCAGCCCATGAGAATATTAGTTTGTCTGTCTCAAACAATAGAATGTTCTATAACCTTCTTTCTGAACTGCAGATCATGGAGAAGCTTGTTGATATTGTCACCTACTTACAACAAGCGATCCTGGAAGCTTTTGGAAATAATGGTATGACGACTATGTCTTGCGATGAACTTAGAAGATGAAAATTTGCATGAATATCATAGAAGGGTGCATTTCCATTTCCATGCATTTCCATCAGCAAGATACACATTGATGAGAACCTTTTGCTTTCCTAGACGCGAACCACATTGTTTTTCATGTGTGTATGATATATGCAGATAATTAGTGAAGGAACTGGTTTCGAGTGGGGTCTTTTATCTGAAACTGCTGTCCCTGAAACGTGTGTGTTTCTGTACTCTTTCGTGTCTGAGAAATTATCTATATTAGAAATGAAAGACCGTTTATAGTGCCTGGATAATAAAAGAGGTGAATGCCATGTCCGAAGATACTGTCTCATCAACTCTCAGCTAGATCATTCCACTATTTCTGAAGTACACAAACAGGCTAGTATATGAAAGGGTGGAATCAAGAGGATTTACACAGGCAAACTGATGGACATAGCTCAGCTGCATTGAATTGAGCTGTCCATTTAAGTGCATTCTTACTTGTGATCGATAAATGTGTATGCACTTGCATCCTTCTGGCCGGGTAAAACCATGATTAGCAGACATGAGCTATCTTAAAAAAAAGATTATTAATTCCATGTATCAGCAAGATTGTAATCTGAAGTGCAGCTTTAGTTTATGAAGATTCAAACATTTTATTGAATTGTGGCTGCGAAGAACATTATAATCCTTACTGCAGTGACTTGGTCAAAGCCGACATATAAGAAACATGCCAATATAGAAGTCTGTTTTTGTTTATTTTCCTCACCTTGCTGCTGTATATGCATCGTTACAAGATATAATTCAATGTTTCTGGCTTTGAAAGATGTGCTTCAAATAAAAAAATTTAGTGATTGACTGACAACTCGTGGCAGGTGTTATATCGGTCGACAAGGAGCCTGACGACAGTCGTCAAAGACTTGGCACATCTGGTCTTGCATTGCATTATGCTAACTTAATCAACCAAATTGATAATATTGTAAGTGAAGCTCTTTCTTTCTTCACTAATCACATGGTTATTATAGAATGGCTTAGTTTTCCTATATTGGGATGAATTCGACTGAAATATTATATGTTATTAGACTTCTCGACCCGCCTTCCTTCCTCCTAATACGAGGGACAGTTTGTACCGAGGAATACCAGACACTGTTAAGGCATCTCTACGCTCAAGGTTGCAGATGGTTGACACCAAGGAAGAGGTATGTGTGCTCATTTTCTACTTTTTCTCCAAATGGAGATTGAGGATGGGAGTTTGTTCTTACTTTTTCGCTCATGATCGAACCTTCTCAACACATAATTGCTTTCCACTCACTATGTTTCCCTGCAGCTCACGAAAGCTCTGGTGAAAGCTGAAATGGAAAAGACGCTCCTTTGGCTTGCGCCCATCGCCACAAACACGACCAGGTCGGTTAAATGACAATCTGATTTGATTTTTCGTCATGTTCCTGTAAACATGTTTAAACAAGATGATGTTTTCATCTGGCAGCGTGACCCATCTTTCTTGTTTTGTCTTTTTTCTCCTTGAGAATATTTTTTCTTACTGTCTTTGCAATTACACTCACTTCGTTTTTGTTTGAATTGACAATAGAGCACATCAAGGCTTTGGATGGGTTGGAGAATGGGCAAACACTGGGTTAGTAGTGACGGCATATTAGAGTTGTACTGACTAGTGTAATATATGCAGCTTAGTAGCAGATGGGTGACTGTGTTTTTTCTTTTTGACAGAGACGAACTGGGCAAGAATAGCAACCAAATCCGCCTCCAGACACTCTATCACGCGGATAAGCAGAAGACTGACCTATACATTCTTGAATTAGTGACGTGGCTTCACCGGCTGATAAACCTGGTGAGACAGAGAGATCATGGTTTCAAATCCATGCATGTTACATCTCCAGCTCGCAAGGGGCCGGTTTTTCACACCAAGACGCAGCGACTTCAATCCCTGGACGACGGCGACCAACTTTCTCAAGAAGATCGAGATCTGTTAGCCACCGTGTATCAGAGGAGATTGGTTCTCGGAAGAAGCAAAAGCCAGGAATTTTCCGGCAACAAGAAAATAGGACAGGACTGCCGATTGAGCAGGAGCACTGGTAACTCACCGGTTGCTGCAACAAAAAAGTTAGAGCATAAAAAAACTGATATTTCGGATGCCATGGAAGGCCTGGATAACAGGATATGAAGACCTATCTTGTAGGCTTTGACTTTCCTGGTGATTAATGAACCTCATTTTTCATGTATATTCTTGTGTTAAAGTCCCAATCTATTGTATATACCCTTATATATTATATGTAATGATGGCATTAATATTGTAGTCTACTAATCTCTCGGTTCCATTTCTGGAGGGTATTAGAAGAGATGGTGGCTGATTCTTCCATAGCTTGCAACATCAGGCTTGGTATGTAACTAGATGTTCATCCGCTTCTCTCCACGGGGTCTGAAAAAATATGAACTTTTTTTTATAAAAAAAAATAATCTTATAAAAGGATTAAATAAAAGATCGTGATAATTCAATGATAAAAATGATTTAAATGTAAGACTTTTCAAACTCATAAATCATGTTATTGGTTCTGAAAAATTCCATTTGAAAAAACCATGAAGGTTAGTAATCAGTACTCAATTAATCAATCGATCAAATATTGAAGAATATAATTAAAAAAATTATATAAAAAGATCCAAAACAATAAATAATTTATTTTTTATTGAAGGATAAAATTAAACCAATTAAATATTGAAATAAAAAAATGTTCAAATTACCTTTTAGAACAATTAAATAAAACTTGTGTAAAAATATTAAAGCATCCCTAAACATCGTTTTTTATTTTATTTTAATAGTGTTTGTTATTTTATTATACTTTTAAAATAAATAAATAAAATCTATTTATCGAAAAACAATCATTCAGTAATAAAAATTAAAGTAAACAGTGCCTCAATGAGCTATATATTGCCATGAAAAGTGGACGATTTTCGCCATAAAAGTTGGTTTAGTTCACACTTACAATGTGATTGTAAAGATTATATCTACCATTAAATCCGGGTCAAACGGAATCTTCCCGAAAGTTCTAGCTTTGGTTAATTAGGCTAGGAAAGGAAGGTTCGAGTGCAAAGAAAGCAGAAGGGAGGGAATGAATAAAAAATACCACTCGTACATGCACTGTAAATTAGCTGTGCACCAGATTCCTTAAAGTTATAAAGGCAAAGAAAAAGTCAGTTCTTATGGTGGATAACGTCATGGCCTCGTTATCTGCCACGTAAACTCATGCAACTTGTGAAGGAGGGGCGTCTGGGTTGTATATTAGTGATTCACATGGCTTGGTTTCAGTTATTATTTGCTCTTTCAAATATAACTTGTAGAAACCAACTGGTTCTAAATAGATTAGTTAGATTAGCAGCGGACAAGAAGGCATAAGATCGAGGAGAGTTTGAGGAAAGAAGAAGAGAGTCAGAGCAAAACTAAAAGTGGAAACTAATCTATCTCCCAGCAGATTGCAGCCAATCAACATCGTCTAGAACTTAACAAATGTAAGATCAAGCTGAGGTTGGTTTGCTGCGGTCTGCTGGGAGATTAGATTAGTTTCCTCTTTTAGTTTGGCAGATTCTCCTCTTATTTCCTCAAATTCTCCTCTTACTTATCCTATTGCCTCGCTAATCTTTCAATATATATAAGCCATTGATTGAAGAATAGCACTTGAAACATATACCAGGTATGCTATCATCATTATATTTTTTTTGTTTTCTGGTTAATTAACGAGTGTTCTTTGCAAGGATTTTTATAATTTGCAACAAGCAGCATGTCCAGCTCCAAGCATGCAAAGATCTCTATCAATGGAGAGATGTTTTTACTAATGAGATTTTCTTTTTTTTTTTGGTCAGGAATTGGGATGTTATTCGAAGTCAAAATGATGAAGAACAAGTTGAGGTGTTTGTTCCGGTGGGACAAAAGGGAAAGAACAACGTTTCTCTTTTAGTTTACGCCGATAGCGTAAGCAAGAAAAAGGAGATTTGATTCAGACAACGACACTGCAGATCCTGGACTCATCATATTCTTTCTTTCTTTTTTCAAAAGCCGTCGACTCCCACTAGCGGTTCCGTTCAACCACTACTAGAAAGGCGTGCTACCTGTTTGGGAAAAGGTCTACAAGCGTGTGAATGAAGCGGTCCAAATTATGTTACTAATAACAGGAAGAGATAAATTACCCGTAGGGGCACAAACTGATGTGTAAAGGAAACTTTATGGGGTCCATTGGGTTAGTCTATTTGTTGATTTAGAACAAGTGAGCATGTTGCAGTCACCCACCTATGATTTCTCGGGCCTTTCGTTGCCTGTGTGAAAGTGCAACAGCTTAGTTGAATTCAAAACAGAGTTTTGTATTTCCGACCATTATACAAACGAATAGTAAAAAAGGTTGTGGTTTTGTTCTTTCCAGTTTCGTCTCTTCCAACCATTTTCTTCATCTGAACCATCGGATCTCCAGCTATATGGACCCTTTTCTTATTGGGCCATTTTCCTTACGCTCTTTTATTAGGCGATGGTTGTGGAATTCCAGTTAGCCAACAAGAGCCTACGTGAGCCCACCACGTGCCTTTCATCAGAACTCTTAAAGGGCACGGTTAACTTCCTTGCAGCCTTGCAACCATGAAAATTTCTTTTGTCGGTTTACGTAGCATATGCAAGAAAATATATATCAAGAAAAGAATTTAACTTTCATATATTAAATTTGATTTTTTAAACAACAAGATCTCCAGTGTAATTATTGGAAATTATAGGACCAGATTGTTCTTTGGATTAGATTTTTACGTGCCACATAGGCAATGTCTACTTGACTTGATTCTTGTAATTTCCCCGAAGTTTCATTTGTCAAATGCACAGCTAGATTCATGATAAGAGGTATCAAAAAGAAATTAAAAGTAATTCTTTTAGAGTGGTTACTTTACTTCGGGTTGGTGACAATTTAACCCTCGCCAAGACTTCGATATGATGGTGACGCAAATACTTTATTAATAAAAATACCATTGTCAAAATTTTACCAAATTATATATGTGTGTGTGTGTGTGTGTGATGTGTGTAATTTTTAAAAGTAAAATCTACATTAGCTGGTATTAATTAAAAGTATTTATCCTTTATTTATTTTTTCAATAAAAAAACCAACACCATGTTAGGTGGGGGGATTCTTCTAGTTTTTAAGCCATTAAGGTGCCATTTGTCTTGAATAATAAAAATACCATTGTCAAAATTTTACCAAATTACATAATTTCCGCGTAGCTCCCGTGGCTGTCTCAGCTAGTTTGCGAGGAAAAATTCATATTAGCCCTAGCTAAGAGGAAATGATTTTCATTCTGCAGTAATCGATATCAAAATAATTTTTAAGATCCTAATTCTTACTCTTTTATGTCAACGTATAGTAGGGGGGAAACAAGGAAGTAATTTAGGTTACATAAAAAAACCTAAATTAAGATCAATAAAAATATGTATGAAAAAAAACTTGAGAAAAAAAAATTAGGTTACATAAAAAAACCTTTTGACCCAAATTCTCGCATAACTCAGTTTTTAATTAAGGAGGTGTTTGGGAGTGTTTTTTAAAAGCACTTTTGAAAAAAATTGAAAATTTTTTATTTTTATTTTTAAATTTAAATTAATAAAATTTAGTGTTTTTAGATCATTTTGATGTGCTAATTTCAAAAATAATTTTAAAAAAATAAAAAAATATATAATTTTAATGTATTTTTAAACGAAAAGCACTTTTAAAAACAACCGCAACTATATTCTCATACAGGCACTAAGACTTATGAAAGTTTTCTTAACATAAAAATGCTAACATGGTGTGTACCCTCTTGTAGTTTTTGGTGATTATGGACTAGTAAAGTTTAAGGATAGTTGATATACTAGACATGTTCGGTGTCTAATCTAGAAACTAAGAGATTTGGAGCTTATTTAATTGGGCTAGATTTTAATTAAATATTAATTTTATATAATTCAAATAATTTAGACAAGTTTTTAATAGCTTAATTGATTGAGTCGAACTCACAAAAAAAAAAAAAACTCATCATTTTAATAAAAACAATCAACTTATCTGAGTTAGTTATCTAATTGGAGTCGACATTTATGTTCTACCAAACATAAAATTGATAAAAATAACTGAAATTAAGAAGTTTAGGCCGCAACATACTCCATTAGTGTTTGATCTCACCGGCACACCCCAAATTTTCTCAAGACAAAGATGATGTTTCTGAAACATTAAAAGTAAAAGTAATTCTTTTAGAGTGGTTACTTTACTTCGGGTTGGTGACAATTTAACCCTCGCCAAGACTTCGATATGATGGTGACGCAAATACTTTATTAATAAAAATACCATTGTCAAAATTTTACCAAATTATATATGTGTGTGTGTGTGTGTGTGTGTAATTTTTAAAAGTAAAATCTACATTAGCTGGTATTAATTAAAAGTATTTATCTTTTATTTATTTTTTCAATAAAAAAACCAACACCGACATGTTGCATTCTTTTGTTATGACCAGGTACATGTTAGGTGGGGGGATTCTTCTAGTTTTTAAGTCATTAAGGTGCCATTTGTCTTGAATAATAAAAATATCATTGTCAAAATTTTACCAAATTACATAATTTTCGCGTAGCTCCCGTGGCTGTCTATGAGAAGTAGAGATGAGTATGAATGAATTCTGGATTCTATTTCACAGTGATGGATTGCTGATACATGGATTACATATTTATAGTTGACAGTGAATGAGTCCTAATCTATTTGACTCTTAACAGAGTCCTATAGAGTTTATACATATTAATTCTAATCCTTATCTAATCACTGTTATCCTAATCTCCTTCGCTGTCTTGATCTCCTTCAATATCTTGATGAATGCAGGTGCTGGATTCATGGGATTCCACATTATCTTCTACACGCCCCCTCAATCTGAAGGGGAGTGGGCGCACATTCAGATTGGATAAAGTTTCTGAGAATTTGCGAGGAGATAATGGTTTTGTTAGTGAGTCTGCGAGTTGATCTTTGGAGGAGATAAATTGAACTGTGATTTGTTTTTGCTGCACTTGATTTCGCACATAATGAAAGTCAATTTCAATGTGCTTTGTTCTTGCATGGAAGATAGGATTGACTGTCAAATATGTAGCCCCAATGTTATCATACCATAGAACTGGTGTTACCGAGCTTTGTAGATTAATTTCCTTTAACAGTGACTGTAGCCATGTGATTTCAGAAGCAGCATCCGCAAGTGACTTGTATTCGGCCTCTGTGCTGCTGCGAGCAACTGTAGCTTGTTGCTTGCAGCGCCAGGAGATGAGATTTTTGCCCATGAAGATGCAATAAGCACTTACAGACCGTCGATCGTCCCTATCCCCTGCCCAATCCGAATCTGAATAAGCTTGTATAGCAGAGGAGGATGATGATCGAATGAACAGGCCTGTGGAGATAGTATGCTTTAGGTAGCGTAGAATTCTTTTGACAGCCTGCCAATGTGGTTCCAGTGGGTGATGCATGAACTTGCTGACCTTGTGGATGGAGAAGGAGAGATCAGGTCTTGTGAATTGTAAGCTTCCAACTACTTGTCTGTAAAGAGGAGCATCAGAAAATGTATTGCCATCATTTGCAGAAAGATGACAGTTAGTTGACATTGGACTTTTGCAAGGCTTTGCTTCTTCCATGTGTGTTCTTCTTAGCAGGTCTGCCACATATTTCCTTTGTGTGAGATATAAACCTTCTGTGCAGCGTAATACTTCCACTCCCAAAAAGTAATTAAGGTCTCCTAGTTCCTTGACAGCAAAGTCGCAATGTAAACACTGAATAATATGTTGAATGGCCGGATTAGATGCACTGGTAATTATAATATCGTCAACATAAATGAGGACTAATACTATAACATTATCCCTGTGACAAATAAATAATGAAGGGTCAGATATGCTAGCAACAAAACCAATTTCTCATAATTTGTCTGTGAGCCGAGAGAACCAAGCCATTGGTGCTTGTTTCAATCCATAAATGGATTTGTGTAGGCGACAGAGATGATCAGGATATTGGGGATGGACGTAACCCGGTGGTTGAGTCATGTAAACTTCTTCTTCCAAGTTGCCATGAAGAAAAGCATTTTGTATATCAATTTGCTTGATGTGCCAGTTGGAAGAAACCGCAATTGACAAAACAGTGCGAATAGTAGCATGTCTCACCACAGGACTGAATGTTTCGTTGAAATCAATACCCTCTTGTTGATGAAAACCTTTGGCAACAAGTCTTGCCTTGAATCGTTCTATGGAACCATCAACCTTTTTCTTGATTTTATAGATCCAACGGCAGCCTACAATGTTGGCAGTAGGAGGTGGAATAACCAGTGACCAAGTAGCATTGCGTAAAAGTGCATCAAATTCATTATTGATAGCATTGCGCCACTGTGGAAATTTAACTGCATCACTATAGCAAGATGGCTCAATATCAGATGAGTGGACAGTTGACATGAGAGCTTTTGGCAGAGGATACCGTATGAAATCATCAGAATTCTTCTTCGGTTTAAATATGTTGTTACGTGATCTGGTGGCCATCGTATGAGTCCTGGTTGCTTCTTGCACGGGAGGATGAATTGGGTCTGTAGCGTCAGTGTTCAATTGCAATTCAGCAGGATCTTCAGCTGAAGGAGGTGCAACGTTTCTTTCATGGGATTCCACGGCAGTACCTGCAGAGTGAGAGTCTAAAGAAATAGATTGATTAGTAGCAAATGGTTGTGGTGGGGTAAGCATATCCGTAAAACTGGCTGGAATTGGGACTGGAGAGTGAAGTGGCAGTGTGACATGTGTGGGGGAATTGGAATTTGAAGACAGTGGAGAAGACATGTGATTTTTGTAGGGAAACAAATTTTCATCAAAGATGACATGTCGGGACACATAAACTCGACCAGTTGATAAATCAAGACACTTGTAACCATGGTGATTTATACTGTAGCCAATGAAAACACATGACTTGCTCCGAAAATCTAATTTATGTCTGTTACAGGGTCTAAGATTTGGCCAGCATGCACACCCGAAAACTCTTAAGAAAGAAAAATCTGGGATCCTGTGATGTAGAATTTCGTATGGTGACAGATTTTTAAGTACTGGTGTGGGTAGGCGATTTATTATAAAAGTGGCGGTGGTAAATGCATCTTCCCAGTACAGTAAAGGTAATTGGAAGCTTACAATATGCTGATACCATATGAGAAGTAGAGATGAGTATGAATGAATTCTGGATTCTATTTCACAGTGATGGATTGCTGATACATGGATTACATATTTATAGTTGACAGTGAATGAGTCCTAATCTATTTGACTCTTAACAGAGTCCTATAGAGTTTATACATATTAATTCTAATCCTTATCTAATCACTGTTATCCTAATCTCCTTCGTTGTCTTGATCTCCTTCAATATCTTGATGAATGCAGGTGCTGGATTCATGGGATTCCACATTATCTTCTACACTGTCTCAGCTAGCTTGCGAGGAAAAATTCATATTCGCCCTAGCTAGGAGGAAATGATTTTCATTCTGCAGTAATCGATATCAAAATAATTTTTAAGATCCTAATTCTTACTCTTTTATGTCAACGTATAGTAGGGGGAAACAAGGAAGTAATTTAGGTTACATAAAAAAAACCTAAATTAAGATCAATAAAAAAATGTATGAAAAAAAACTTGAGAAAAAAAAATTAGGTTACATAAAAAAAACCTTTTGACCCAAATTCTCGCATAACTCAAGTTTTTAATTAAGGGGGTGTTTGGGAGTGTTTTTTAAAAGCACTTTTGAAAAAAATTGAAAATTTTTTATTTTTATTTTTAAATTTAAATTAATAAAATTTAGTGTTTTTAGATCATTTTGATGTGCTGATGTCAAAATTAATTTTAAAAAAATAAATAAAAAATATAATTTTAATGTATTTTTAAACAAAAAACACTTTTAAAAACAACCGCAACTACATTCTCATACAGGCACTAAGACTTATGAAAGTTTTCTTAACATAAAAATGCTAACATGGTGTGTACCCTCTTGTAGGTTTTGGTGATTATGGACTAGTAAAGTTTAAGGATAGTTGATATACTAGACATGTTCGATGTCTAATCTAGAAACTAAGAGATTTGGAGCTTATTTAATTGGGCTAGATTTTAATTAAATATTAATTTTATATAATTCAAATAATTTAGCCAAGTTTTTAATAGCTTAATTGATTGAGTCGAACTCACAAAAAAAAAAAAAAAAAAAAAAACTCGTCATTTTAATAAAAACAATCAACTTATCTGAGTTAGTTATCTAATTGGAGTCAACATTTATGTTCTACCAAACATAAAATTGATAAAAATAACTGAAATTAAGAAGTTTAGGCCGCAACATACTCCATTAGTGTTTGATCTCACCGGCACACCCAAATTTTCTCAAGACAAAGATGATGTTTCTGAAACATTGTCTAAAGACACATGTAATGTTTTGTTAAGCATTTGATGGTTTAGGTTTTTTTTATTTATTTAGAAAGTATAGGATTTCTTCAACCTTTTAGAATTGGAGATTGGTTGCTTGCAACTTCTTCAAAAAATTAAGACATGCTTAACTTCTTTTTTCAATTAATACCGATTTAATAAATTAATCTTAGATTATTTCATTTTATTTTAGTTTTCAAGACATCAGATTTGATTTTCTTAATATAAGTCTCGTATTTCTAAACACTTGTCTACAGGTACATGTCATGACAACTTGATAAAAAAAATTATTTTGATATTAGCATCCCAAAATATACAAATATTAAATAATTAATTTAAAATAAAATAAAATTAATTTTTTTCAAAAATAATTTTCAAAATGTATACCAAAAGGGCCCAAACCTTAAATATTCGGGCTTAAGTTGTCCGGGCTATTATTGAAAAGAAAACTTTTCAGGCTATTTTTCGAAATAAGCAATAGAAGACCAACCCACTTACGGAGAGAAGAGAGCTAAGAATATATTGAAAACGGTGAGGAGGACGACCTTGGACGCGTACTACAAATACCAGTAAATTTATTGGCCCAGCCCAGTTTTGTTTTTTTTTTTAAATCCTTCAATTTGAAATTTTCCGGATATCTCCACTAATTAAATTACAAGATAATTAGGATCCGTTGGAGTTTCGAAGCAACAGTTTATATTGAATTATGTTTATATATAATTGTAAAGCCAGTTTCCGAGTAAAATTTATCAGCGAAATTAAAGTGATTAGTCGTTTAAAGCGTTGTTCGTTTACTTTGGGATTATGGCAATTTAATTCTCGTCAAGGCATAACTAAGATGGTGATGAAATTCCAGTTACTTTATTTAACCGTGTGTTCCTGCTGCCGCTATGCGAAATTTCTGTGTGAGCATCGCAAAGCTCAATTTCAATTATATACCATTTTTAGATTTAAAAAAATTATATAATTTCCGCGTTACGTGTCTCTCTCGGTTAATTTGCGAGGAAATTCTTAACGGTCGTTGGAGGAAATGTTTTCCATTCTTTTATTTTCGATTTTCTTAAAAAAAATCCCAATTCTTCCTCTTTTCCTTCAACGTCCAGCCAAAATAAAAAAAAAAAGTAATTTGGTTTCTATGGTTGGTATGGGATCAAAGGGGTGGAGAGTAATGTCGAAGAATTTTCATGGCAAATACATGACGGTTTTTTTCTAAAAAAACGCGGATGGGGCTCGTGCTGAATCATCGAGGAGATTCCTGTGGGGCGCACCAACTTACTTCTATTTAAGGAAGTTGTCGTTCTAGTTCGATGTACAATGAGGAGGAGGATCTACTGCTGGTAGTCGTGTGCATGCTCCTTGGTGTCAGTGATGGTGCGCTATTCATGGATGGGATCAGCAGGGGACAAAAATGTCATAAGAGATGTACAAAGGAAGGGAAGACAGAGATTATATCTGCTACCCTTCTGTTTCTCTTATGCATTTTTGTCCCTCGCCGGTCTCGCCTATGTTAATTTGCTCTGATAAGGCCACTTATGCATTTTCATGTTATCGCTGAGTTCAGAAGTGTTTATATAATTTTATATTTTTATATTTTTTCAAAGTTATTGCAGGGGCATCGCTAATTTTTGCGTGTACACGTCTGTCAGGTGACGCGTGCGGTGTTTATAGGTGGTAAAAAATATCTGGTTGCCGTGTCACTAGGTAAGCCATCATGTCTTTTTTTCTCCTGGTATAATGCGTGTCGGGTGAGGATGATCGGGGAATCACCAGTTGACAGTTCTTCTTTTTATCTCCTTTTTTCTCTCCTGCAGCTGGAAAATACATGACAATCCTTTATATTTTTTGGTGTTTTACTTCAGTCTCTGGTATTTTGATTTCATTTTTCTTCCTGATTTTTTCAATTGAAATTTTGATTGTTTTCAATTGTGTCATTCAATTAAAATTGATCATATATAATAGTTTTCATTTCAATCCTTATTCTTTTTAATTTTGGTTTGTTTTTTGTTCCTTAATTTTTTCGGTTTGCAGATTTATTTATTTTCAATTTTATCCTCCAATTGAAATTGGTCATATATGGTACTTTTCATTTAGACTATTATTCTTTAATTTTTTTTTAACAATTACATTGTATTTTTTTAAAAAAAAATCTCTTTATTTTTTACGGTCACAAGGTTTTGATTTGTTGCAGTTTTTTCCTTCAATTGGAATTACTTATATTTTTTTTTCATTTTGTCCCTTATTCTTTTAATTTTTTATTTATTATTAACTTCTTTGTTTTTTTCATCTTTTATTGAACAATGTTTATCTTTTAGTTCCATATTTATGCATCTATACTTTTAGTTTTTTTTTTTTTTTTTTGGATTTTTTTTTGTTTTTTTTTTGCTAACATGGTGTTTACGCTCTTGTATTTTTTGGTGATTATAGACTAGTATCGTTTAAGGATAGTTGTTATACTAGGCCTTTTCGATGTCTGATCTAAAAAGTATGGGATTTGGAGCTTATTTAATCGGGTTAGATTTTAATTAAATATTGATTTTATATAATTCAAATAATTTAGCCAAGTTTTTAATGGTTTAATTGATTGAGTCAAACCCAAAAAAATAAAAAATAAAAACCCATCAATTTAATAAAAACAATCAACTTATCTAAGTGGGTTATCTAATTGGAGTTGACATTTATGTTCTATCAAACATAAAGTTGATGAAAATAGGTGAAATCAAGAAGTCCATGTCACAACATACTCCATTAGTGTTTGATCTCACTGACACACCTCAATTTTTTCTCAGGACAAGGATGGTGTTTATAAAGCATTGTCGAAATACACATGTAATGTTTTTTAAAGCATTAGATGGTTGTTATGCAGTTTAAATTAACAAAAAAAATATAAAATTAATTTATAATTATTGAAATAAAATATTTAAAAATTAAGAGTCAATCTTAATTTGATAAAAAAAATAAAAGGATTTTAGGTGATTTAGTCATGTCTTTTTCAAGAAACTTGAAGCCTTCAGCTGCCTCGTGGAACGAATTCTTAAGTAACTCGACATCAACCACCTGCCTGATAGCAGGAAGGAATTTTAAGCCATTAAGATCGACCGTACGCTACCACCAAACACTGCAGTCGAATTAATGCATCGATACCACTCAGCTGTTTTGCATTTGTTTTTTGAGCTACCACGAGGATGTAAATGCTTATTAAATTACAAGATTACCAGGGTTCTTAGTTTGGAGATATTGAATTCTCTCATGCTTTAATTAATCTTCATCGCTCACGAAGTATTATGAATTTCATTGTCTGTCTTTACTTAATTTACAAGTCATTTTAGAAAGATAGGAGTGATCAATTAATAAAACTATTGCATATTTTTATTCTTACAGTTTTCCAAATCTTCCATTATTTGTTTTGAATAAAAATAGTGAGATTTAAGCTTATAAGCATATGATCATCAAAACTTTAATATCATGCTAAATAATTGTTTAAATATTTAAATGAATAGATGAAACTCATTATAGCTTGTTTCATCTCTCTCAAACTTCACCCTAACTCTTTATATATATAATAAAAAATTACATATAATTAATATTTTTTTCAACGCAAAAAAATATTAATTATATGTAATTTTTTTATTATAATATAAATTTGAGTAAAATAATAAATTTGTGAAGAAATCTTGTGAAGTGCAAGTTTTCTATAAAATATATAAATTTTAAATGGATATAAATTTATCTGTTTAGTAGGTTTCAATGAAATAACCAATATAAAATTATCATTATCATTAAAAAAACAAGAAGATTCAGATATCTGAATTATTGAATACATTGTATTAAGATTAGTTCATTTTATAATTCAATTTAAATTAAACACAACAAACAAAATATAAATTGTGAAAGAACCTGTATTAATTAAATAACAAAAATAAATAGTTAATTTTCTATCTCCAAAAAGAAGAAAACATAAGTTGAAAATTCATCATCACGTTACTGTCATTATCATTATTATAACAGTTAGAATTATTATCAATATTATTATCCAAACAGTAAAAATCATTAAATTGCCCCGAAGAATTAAAAAAAAACTATTTTGTCAAAAAATAATTAAAAAAACAATCATTATTATTGTGCAAACAATAAAATCATAAATCATTTGATCTGAAAATCAGATAAAAATAACAGAAAACAAGAAAAAAAAGAACAAAGAGGAAAATGGAGCAATATTAATTTTAAAATAATCACAAACATAAATTCAAATTTCAGAATTGAACCGAATAAAAATAAAAACCCAATAAAAAATAAAATGACAAAAATTCAAAAGAAAAACCAAAAGTATAAATGAACGAATACGGACAAAAAAAACATTCTCCAAGAAAGATAAAAAAAAAAGGAAAGGAATCAATACTAAATAAAAAATTAAAAGAATAAGTACCAAAATAAAAAAAATATATAATTAATTCCAATTGAATGACAAAACAACAAAAAATCAAAACCTTGGGACCGAAAAATAATAAAGGAATTTTTTAAAATAAAATATAGTGTATCCAACATAAATTAAAATTTTAGAACGGAACATAATAAAAATAAAACCCTAACAAAAAATAAAATGACAAAAAATAAAAACAAAATCTAAAAGTACAAATGCATAAATATGGACAAAAAATAAACATTGTCCAAGAAGGACAAAAAACCAAATGAATTAATACATTTTTTTTTAAGAGAATAAGTACCAAAATAAAAAACAAAATATATATTTAATTCCAATTGAAGGATAAAAATAAAACAAATCAAAACTTAGAGACCAAAAAACAATAAAGGGATTTTAAAAAATCAATACAGTTCAGTTATTAAACTAATTAAAAGAATAAGGACCAAAATAAAACGTAACATATACGCGCCACCTGAAAAGCGCATGCAGGCAGAACACGGTTGGCATGTCGGGACGACGTACCTTCAGTGTTTTAGAAAAAAAATAAAAAAATTGATCACTTACCCATACACCCTTGGACCAAGCGATATTTATGAAAAAATCGGGATGAAAGTACTGCACTACCCCCCGTTCTAGGTGACGATTTTTGTCATTTAGGAGGGCTAATGACATGATTTTACTGTGCAACAAATCCGGAAATACCATCCATGTCGCATGGAAAATTTAAAAATACCCTCGGTTTCCAGGGTTAAAATTTTTTTATCCTAGAATAAAATGATAATTTTACTTTTATAATGAATAATAATCTGAATTTGTATAAATAATGAAAAAGTCTATAGTAAAATGCCGACCCGTTTTATTTTATAGTTAATATATAAATTAGAGAGATGATTTTAAAAAGTAAACTCTACATTTGTTGGTATTAATTAATAGCAGGTGTACTTTACTTTTTTCAATAAAAAAATCAAGAGTAACATGTTGGATTCTTGACTTGACCGGGCACGCGTGAGGTCGGGTTTTTTCTCTTCTAGTCATATAATTTCCGCGAAGCTCTCGTGTCTGCCTCAGATAGCTAGCGAGGAAATTCATATTAGCCCTGGGATGAAATTATTTTCATTATTTTATATTCGATATTAAAATAATTATAAATACCCTAATTCTTACTCTTTTCTTTCAACGTATAGAAAAAAAAAGGAAAAGAAAAGAAGTAACTCAGCAACTGTGGTTGGTATTGCATCAAAGAGCGGGAGAGTAATGTCGAAGAACTTTCATGGCAAACACAACTGACGGACTTTTTCTACAAAATTAACGCGGATGGGCTCGTTCTGAATCTGCGAGGAGATTCCCATGGGGCGCACCAACTTCCTTCTATTTAAGGAATTAACGTGCCGTTCTAGTTCGACGTGCAGTGATGATCAGGAGCTGTTCTTGGATGGCAGGGATCAGCAGGGGACAAAAAGGCATAAGAGATGAACGAAGGTAGGGAAGAGAAAGATCGATATCTGCTACCCTTCTTTTTTCTCTTATGCATTTTTGTCCCTCGCCAGTCTCGCCTGTGTTAATTTGCTCTGATCACAGGGCCACGGTATACACACACACACACACACACACACACACGATTCTTTGATCCAAATCACGTACGTGACGATCTTCTTCTCTGGACTTGCATCATCTTGGTCGTAAGGTATGTTCTTGTCTTCATTTTGAAAGATGTTTATAATTTGATCTGTATCAAACAGTGCAGATATGCTTCTTTAGGTTTGAAGAACTTGCAGAAACAATATGGAAGGAAGCATGTGGGATTGGAGATCGAGGACAAGGAAGTTCCGGGAAGACAAGGTCGTTGCACGGTTTAGGCCAGAAATAAGAGAAGGTCTGGTTGTGCAAAACAAGCTAGCATGATGACGAAAAAATATGTAATTTTTTGCCAGACAATTGATTAGGCTCGGTTTTTTTAGAAGATTGCTTTTCCGTTTTTGTCTTCCACATGAAGCTTATACGGTAACTTGTACGGTTTCCAAATTTTTTATGACATTCTTCTTTGAAGAAACAACCTCGACAGCAATCCTATGTTTTTTTATCTGTTCCAAAACTGAGAAAAGGAAGCTAGTATAACTTGCTTAATCCACCTCTCTCTCTAACCTCATATCATCTTTATCGTTCTTTTCCTTCCAAAAACTACAAATATACGAACATGTTTTACAGGAAAAAAATATATAGAAAAGTAAGCTCTACATTATCTCTTACTAACAAGGTATTTTTGTTCTGATTCGCAGACTCAATTTAGATATATAATTGAGTGGAAAAACCCATCTAAAATGCTGCAATACGAAAACTAAATGAATAAATTAAAATTACAGTACAACATGAAGGTATTTGTTGGAATATATATATACTCGACCCTTGATTTTTACGTTGGAGATTTGCATATCTACAGTTTATTTGATCCTTGTTATTTCGTATATAGTGATTTCACTTGCATATGCACAGTTCAAGTCCTCACTCTCTCTCCCCCAAAACGAAACCCAGCCACCGCAACGAGGAAGCCCCATCGCCATGACCAACGTTAAAACCCACCATAAACCACGACATCTGCGGCTGCCCACATCAAATCACCGTCGTGAAGTGGGTTTATGTTGGATATGTGTATTTGAAGGAACCTGGAAATGGAGAAAGAAATTGTTTAGGGTTTGTTTTTTATTTAGAAATTACAGGATTTCTTCAACCTTGTAGAATTGGAGACTGGTTGCTTGCAACTTCTTCAGAAAATTAAGACATCCTCAACTTTTTATTATATTTTTCAATTAATATCGATTTAATCTACCGAAAATAAATTAATTTTAGTTTTCAAGACATTAGATTTGATTTTCTAATATAAGTGTCATGTTTAATAAACACTTGTCTAAAGATACATGTCATGACAACATGATAAAAGAATCTTATGTCTTTTAGTTTTTTTTTTCAAATAAAATCTAATCTACTTAAGTATTTCATAGACAACCTGATATATAAATAATAATAAAAACTGAATTGACAGGAAAAAAACCCTCACAATCCAAATTATTTTCTACCACGAGTTTTTAGATTAAATTGTACAAAGTATTTTTTATGTGACTCAATCAGTCTTAAATTAATGTGACTAACCTATAAAAAATGAGGATGGAATTTAAAAAAAAAAAAGATAAAAAAACCTACCAGCTAAATTCCTTACATATTATATAATATTTAATCTAATATGATCTTGTCAATTTATTCTTCTTGTCACCTGCCAGATAAAAATAAGGATGGAATTTAAAAATGAGGATGTCGCATTATTTTAGTATTGAGGGGGGAAAAAAGGACAAGTGTTTGAGTATAGAGAAGATTTTTTCGTGCCAGATTGGCATTGTCTACTTGACATTTAATTCTATTAATTTCCATGTGGCACAATTAAAAAAGACTTGGAAAAGGAAAGAGTGGTTGAGGGAGCGGACTTGCTGGCGGAAACGGAAAGAATGGTTGATTGAGCGGTGGGTGCATTTGAGAGATGTAAGATTTGTTTTTTAAATTGCTTTTTGTATGAAAATATTATTATTTTGATATTTTAAAAATTTATTATCAGAGTCATGACACCTCCTTCCTTTTTGTCACAAATGGGCGGGCTTCGACGCGTTCTGCAAATGCCAGTAAATTTATTGGCCCAGCCCAATTGTTTTTGTTTTTTTATTTATTAAATCCTTCAAAACTCATGTCACAAAAAACCCAACCCAATTTGAAATTTTCCGGATATCGCCTAATTAAATTACAGGAGTATGAGGATCCGTTGGAGTTTCGAAGCAACAATACATATTGAATTATGTTTATATACAATTGTAAAGCCAGTTTCCGAGTAATTTTATCAAAGAGAAATTCAAGTGATCAGTCGCTTAAAGCGTGTTTCGTTTACTTTGAGATTCTGGCAATTTAATTCTCGTCAAGGCATAACTAAGATGGTGACGGAATTCCAATTACTTAACTGTGTGTTCCTGCTGCCTATATGCGAAATTTCTGTGTAAGCATCGCCATGCTCAATTTCAATTATATAAAATACCATTTTCAGATTTTAAAAAGTTATATAATTTCCGCGTTACGTGTCTGTCTCGGTTAATTTGCGAGGAAATTCTTAATAGTCGTCGGAGGAAATGTTTTCCATTCTTTTTTTTTCGATTTTCTTAAAAAAATAATCCCAATTCTTCCTCTTTTCCTTCAACGTCCAGCCAAAATGAAAAAAAGTATTTGGTTTCTATGGGATAAAAGGGGTGGAGAGTAATGTCGGAGAATTTTCATGGCAAATACATGACGGTTTTTTTCTAAAAAAACGCGGATGGGGCTCGTGCTGAATCATCGAGGAGATTCCTGTGGGGCGCACCAACTTACTTCTATTTAAGGAAGTTGTCGTTCTAGTTCGACGTACAATGAGGAGGAGGATCTACTGCTAGCACTGCTTGGTGTTCTATTGATGGTGCGGTCTTCATGGATGGGATCAGCTGGGGACAAAAATGTCATAAGAGATGTACAAAGGGAAGGAAGACAGAGATCCATATCTGCTACCCTTCTGTTTCTCTTATGCATTTTTGTCCCTCGCCGGTCTCGCCTGTGTTAATTTCCTCTGATAATTCCTTGATCCAAGTCACGTACACAATTCTCTGGGACTTCATGCATCATCTCGGTGCATCTCACAGAAATAAGGTATGTTCTTGTTTGCTTCTTAAAAGATGTTTATAATTTCCTCCCTGTCAAAAAGGGGGGATGAATTATTTGAGGGTGTTCTGGTTATTTTAATATTTATTTGTACAATAAAATTATCTATTTATCTCTGGGATTTGACAAAAAGACTAGCGCTGATTGGGGTTGTTTTAATTTTTTCATATATTTATGCACAATAAAACTACTTAAATACCCTAAGAAAAGAAAAAAATTAGGGCATGTCATTGGGGCATTGTAGTACTTTCACGTTTGTTTTTTCATGGTTATCGCTGAGTCTAGGGATGTTTAGGTAATTATGCATATTATTGTTATCATTTACAAAGTTATTGCAGGGCACTGTCAGTTTGTGCACGAGCGCGCTTGTTAGGCGGCGCGCGGTGTCTATAGGTGGTGGAAAATGTCCGATCGCCGTGTCAACGATGAGCCGCCATGTCCTTTTTCCTCGGTGCAATGCGTGTCGTGTGAAAGTGGTTGGGGAATCGCCAGTGAATGATTTTTTTTTTCCCTTTTCTCTCTCCTGCAACTGGAAAATACATGACAATATTTTATATTTTTGGTTGTTTTACTTCAGTATCTGGTCTTTTGATTATGTTCTTCTTCCTGATTTCTTCAATGGAAATTTTGACTGTTTTCAATTGTGTCAATCAATTGAAATTGATCGTATATAATATTTTTCATTTTAGTCGTTATTCTTTTTATATTTGATTTGTTTTTTATTCCTTTAATTTTTTCAATCTAGATGTTTTAATTTTCTTCAATTTTGTCATCGAATTGAAATTGGTCACATATGATACTTTTCACATAGGCCTTTATTCTCTTAATTTTTTTAAACAATTACATTGCAATTTTTTTAAAACATTTTTTTTTGTCTCAAGGTTTTGATTTGTTGCAGTTTTGTCCTTCAATTGGAATTAATTGTATTTTTTTTTTATTTTGGCCCTTATTCTTTTAATTTTTTATTTAGTATTAATTCCTTGGGTTATTTTGGCCTGTCTTGGACAATGTTTATTTTTTAGTTTTGTATTTATGTAGTTATGCTTTTGATTTTTAATTTTAATTTTTGTTATTTTATTTTTTGTTGGGGATTTATTTTTATTCGGTTCAATTCTGAAATTTTAATTTATGTTGATGATCATTTTAAAATTAATATTTCCTCGATTTTCTCTCTGCTCCCTGTCAAAAAAGGGAGGGGTTATTTTTTGGGTGGAAAGAATTTGCAGAAACAATATCGAAGGGGCAAGAGAGAAGCATGTCGGGTTAGAGAGGAAAAGGATGTCAAGGGAATTAGCTAACGTTGTTAATTGCACAGTTTAGAGCATGTATATATAGTACTGTGTTAGTTATTTCTGCTTTTTACTCCATCATGGATATATTGCTTTTAATCCAACAAAAGCATATATGATAACATATAATTTGTTTGATCCAAGTCACGTGACGATCTTCTTCTCTAGACTTGCATCATCATTAACGTATGTTCTTGTCTTCTTTTTGAAAGATGTTTATAATTTGGTCTCTGTCAAGCAGGGCAGATATGTTTCGTTAGGTTTGAAGAATTTGCAGAAACAAAATGGACGGGGGTGTTTTTTTCTTGTGGGACGGACAAGGAGGAGGCATGCGGGATTGGAGAGGACAAGGAAGCTCCGGGAAGACTACGTCGTTGCACGGCTTAGGCCAGAAATAAGAGGACGTTCAAAACTAGCATGATGACAAAAAATATGTAATTTTTTGTTTGACAATTGATTGGGCTCAATATTTTTAGGAGATTGCTTTTCCGATTTTATCTTCCATGTTAAAGAATCATTTCATTTAAAAGTTCAAGCTGATAGGTGAGGTCCTAGAATATGATTATATTATACTCTAACACACCCTCTCAAATAAAAGTTCCTTGGACTTGAAACTTATACAGACCCACATTACCTTCTGCTTGATTTTTTTTATCAAATAGAATAGGGGTGGTGAGATTCGAACTCGTGACCGCTGGGTCAACAAGACTCTGATACCATGTTAAGGAACCATCTCACCTAAAAACTCAAGCTGATAAGTGAGGTCTCATAATATGATTATATTATACTCTGACAGCTTATACGGTAACTTGTACGGTTTCCAAATGTTTCATGATATTCAGTTTGATCTGTTCCAAAACTTTGAAGAAAAAACCTCGACAACAATCCTATGTTTTTTGATCTGTTCCAAAACTGAGAAAAGGAATCGAGTATAACTTGCTTAATCTACCTCTCTCTCTAACCTCGTATCATCTTTATCGTTCTTTTCCTTCCAAAAACTACAAATATACGACCATGTTTTACAGGAAAAAAATATATAGAAAAGTAAGCTCTACATTATATGTTACTAACAAGGTATTTTAGTTTTGATTCGCAGACTCAATTTAGATATATAATTGAGTGGAAAAACCCATCTAAAATGCTGCAATACGAAAACTAAATGTATAAATTAAAATTACAGTACAACATGAAGGTATTTGTTGGAATATATATATATATATATATATATATATATATATATATATATATATATATATATATATATATATAATATATATACTCGACCCTTGATTTTTATGTTGGAGATTTGCATATCTACAGTTTATTTGATCCTTGTAATTTCGTATATAGTGGTTTCACTTGCATATGCACAGTTCAAGTCCTCACTCTCTATCTCCCAAAACGAAACCCAGCCACCGCAACGAGGAAGCCCCATCGCCATGACCAACGTTAAAACCCACCATAAACCACGACGGCTGCGGCTGCCCACATAAAATCACCGTCGTGAAGTGGATTTATGTTGGATATGTGTATTTGAAGGAGCCTGGAAATGGAAAAAGAAATTGTTTAGGGCTTGTTTTTTATTTAGAAAGTACAGGATTTCTTCAACCTTGTAGAATTGGAGACTTGGTCGCTTGCAACTTCGTCGGAAAATTAAGACATCCTCAACTTTTTATTATTTTTTCAATTAATATCGATTTAATCTACCGAAAATAAATTAATTTTACCTTTTTCATTTTATTTTAGTTTTCAAGACATTAGATTTGATTTTCTTAATATAAGTGTCATGTTTCTAAACACTTGTCTAAAGATACGTGTCATGACAACATGATAAAAGAATCTTATGTCTTTTAGTTATTTGTTTTCAAATATAATTTAATCTACTTAACTAGTTGATAGAAAACCTGATATATTAAAAAAAAAAAAAAAAAAAGGAATTGGCAGCAAAAAAACCTCACAACCCAAATTATTTCTTACCCCGAGTTTTGAATGAAATTACAAAGTCTTTTTTATGTGACTCAATCAGCAGTCTAAAATTAATGTGGCTGACCTATAAAACAATGAGGATGGAATTTAAAAAATAACAAGATAAAAAAACCTACCAGCTAAATTCTTTATATAGTATATAATAGTTAATCTAATATGATCTTGTCAATTTATTCTTCTCGTCAATATAAAAAATTTAATTCTTCTTAAGCCTACCAGATAAAAATGAGGATGGAATTTAAAAATGAGGATGTCGCATTACTATAGTATTGAGGAGAAAAAAAAAGACAGGTGTTAAAGTATAGAGAAGATTTTTTCTTGCCAGATTGGCAATGTCGACTACACATTAAATTCTATTAATTTCCATGTGGCACAATTAAAAAAGAATTTGAAAAAGGAAAGAGTGGTTGAGGGAGCGGACTTTCTGTCGGAAATGGAAACAATGGTTGAGTGAGCGGTGGGTGCATTTGAGAAATGTAGGATTTGTTTTTTAAATTATTTTTTTGTATGAAAATATTTTATTTTTAAATTTATTTTGATATTAGCATATCAAAACATATATATATATATATATATATATATATATATATATATATATATATATATATATATATATATATATTTCAAAATTTATACCAAAAGGGCCCAAACCTTAAATATTCGGGCTTAAGTTGTCCGGGCTATTATTTAAAAGAAAACTTTTCAGGCTATTGTTCGAAATAAGCAACCAGCCCACTTACCGAGAGGAGAGTTAAGACGATATTGAAAACAGCGAGGAGGACGAGCTCGGACGCGGATTGCAAATGCCAGTTAATTTATTGGCCCGGCCCAATTTGTTTTTTTTTTTAAAATCCTTTCAATTTGAAATTTTCCGGATATCGATTACAGGAGTATGAGGATCCGTTGGAGTTTCGAAGCAACAATACATATTGAAGTATGTTTATATACAATTGTAAAGCCAGTTTCCGAGTAATTTTATCAAAGAGGAATTCAAGTGACAGGTCGCTTAAAGCGTGTTTCGTTTACTTTGGGATTATGGCAATTTGATTCTCGTCAAGGCATTACGTGACGGAATTCCAGTTCCTTTACTTAACTGTGTGTTCCTGCTGCCGCTATGCGAAATTTCTGTGTGAGCATCGCCATGCTCAATTTCAATTATATAAAATACCATTTTCAGATTTTAAAAAGTTGTATAATTTCCGCGTTGCGTGTCTGTTTCGGTTAATTTGCGTGGAAATTCTTTATAGTCGTTGGAGGAAATGTTTTCCATTCTTTTATTTTCGATTTTCTTAAAAAAATAATTCCCATTTTTACTCTTTTCTTTCAACGTCCAGCCAAAAAAACAGTAATTTGGTTTCTACGGTTGGTATTGGATCAGAGGGATGGAGAGTAATGTCGAGGAACTTTCACGGCAAACACACGACGGTTTTTTTTCTAAAAACACGCGGACGGGGCTCGTGCTGAATCTGCGAGGAGATTCCTGTGGGGCGCACCAGCTTCCTTCTATTTAAGGAATTCAAGTGTCGTTCTAGTTCGACGTCCAATGAGGAGGAGGATCTACTACATGCTCCTTGGTGTCTGTGATTCATGGATGGGATCAGCAGGGGACAAAAATGTCATAAGAGATGTACAAAGGAAGGGAAGACAGAGATTATATCTGCTACCCTTCTGTTTCTCTTATGCATTTTTGTCCCTCGCCGGTCTCGCCTGTGTTAATTTCCTCTGATAACGTACGCCATGCTATATATAATTCCTTGATCCAAGTCACGTACAAAATCTTCTTCCCTGGGACTTCATGCATGCATCATCTTGATGCAAATCCCAGAAATAAGGTATGTTCTTGTCTTCTTTTTTAAAGATGTTTATAATTTGCTCCCTGTCAAAAAGGGGTGGGATTCTTTGTTAGGTGGAAAGAATATTCAGAAACAAGATCGAAGGGGCAATAAGGAAGCATGTCGGACTGGAGAGGAAAAGGATGTCAAGGGAAGCTAACGTTGTTGCACAGTTTAGAGTATGTATGGTACTGTGCTACTTAATTATTTCTGTTTTTTACTCCATCGTGGATATAGAGGATGTCAAGGGAAGCTAACTTTGTTGCAAAAGGGAAGAATAAATAAAAAAAGTACCACTCTTACATGCACCGTTAACTAGCTGTACTTTCCAACACCAGATTCCTCAAAGTCAGTTCTCATGGCGGATTACGTCATGGCCTCGTTGTGTTTTCCTTCTAGCTTTTCTTTAGATATCCTTCCCGAGTGATGGTGTTATAAATGCAAAGAAAAAGTCAGTTCTCATGGTGGATTACGTCGTTTCTGCCACGTAAACGCATGCAACTTGTAAAGGAGGGGCGTCTTGGTTGTATATTAGTGATTTATATGCCTTGGTTTCAGTAATTATTTTGCTCTAAATAGATTGGTTAGATTAGCAGCGGACAAGACAGCATAAGAGGAGAGTTCGAGGAAAGAAGAAGAGAGTCATGAGAGCAAAACTAAAAGAGGAAACTACTCTAATCTCTCTGCGGATTGCAGCCAATCAACATCGTCTAGAACTTAAAAAATGTAAGATCAAGCTGAGGTTGGCTTGCTGCGGTCTGCTGGGAGATTAGATTGGTTTCCTCTTTTAGTTTGGCAGACTCTTCTCTTATTTCCTCAAATTCTCCTCTTACTTCACTTTGCACCTATCTTGTGCCTCGCTATTAATCTTTCCAGTCCTTTAGTTTTTACGTCAATATAAACCATTGATTGAAGAATAGCACTCGATCGAAGCATATACCAGGTATGCTATCATCATTAATTTTTTTTTTCTGGTTAATTAACGAGTGTTCTTTGCAAGAATTTATATACTTCCAACAAGCAGCATGTCCAGCTCCAAGCATGTAAAGATCTCTATAATTTGCTGCCCTGTATATATCAATGGGTAGATGTTTTTATTTATGGGATTTACTTTTTTGTGGTCAGGAATTTTTGGGTGGAAAGAATTTGCAGAAACAATATCGAAGGGGCAAGAAGGAAGCATGTCGGATTGGAGAGGAAAAGGATGTCAAGGGAATTAGCTAACGTTGTTGCACAGTTTAGAGTATATATTTATGGTACTGTGTTAGTTAGTTATTTCTGTTTTGTACTCCATCGTGGATACATTGGTTTTAATCCGACAAAAGCATATATGATAACATAGCATGCTTAATAATTTAAAATAAACCAATCCTGTGTTCTTTTATTTGTTTCAAATTAAGCTTCTAATATATTAGCTTAATCTCCCTCCCTCCACCCTCCATCTCTCTCTCCGACTTCATCGTATTTTTATTATTTCTCTTTCCCTTCCTAAAACTTCAAACATGCGACCATTTAGTTTAGCGGACAAGACGGCATAAGAGGAGAGTTCGAGGAAAGAAGAAGAGAGTCTGAGCAAAACTAAAAGTTGAAACTATCTAATCTCTCTGCAGAGTGCTGCCAATCAACATCGTCTAGAACTTAAAAAATGTAAGATCAATATGAAGTTGGTTTGCTGCAGTCTGCTGGGAGATTAGATTAGTTTCCTCTTTTAGTTTGGCAGACTCTTCTCTTATTTCCTCAAATTCTCCTCTTACTTCACTTTGCCCCTATCTTCTGCCTCGCTAATCTTTCCAGTCCTTTAGTTTTTACGTCAATATAAGCCATTGATTGAAGAATAGCACTTGAAGCATATACCAGGTATGCTCTTCCATCCTTAAACAGGTATGCTATTATCATTATTTTTTTGGTTAATTAACGAGTGTTCTTTGCAAGGATTTTTATAATTTGCAACAAGCAGCATGTCCAGCTCCAAGCATGCAAAGATCTCTATAATTTGCTGCCCTGTATACATCAATGGGGAGATGTTTTTACTTATGAGATTTTCTTTTTTTTGGTCAGGAATTGGGATGCTATTCGAAGAATTGGGATGCTATTCGAAGTGAAAACAATGAAGAACAAATTGAGGTGTTTGTTTCTCTTTTGTTTCCGGTGGGACAAAAGGGAAAGAACAACGTTTCTCTTTTAGTTTACGTCGATAGCGTAAGCAAGAAAAAAGGAGATTTGATTCAGACAACAACACTGGCGGCTCCGTTCAACCACTACTAAAAAGGCGCGCTGCTTGTTTGGAAAAAAAGACTACAAGCGAGTGAATGAAGTGGTCCAAATTAAGCTGCTAATAACAGGAGAGATAAATTATTGGATTATTTGGCTAAATACTGGCTGAAATGTGCTAGTATTATTTTATCTATGTTGTTTTGGAATCAGAAATTTTTTTTATCTCTCTCCGTCTCATCTCCCATTTCGACAAATTGAAGTGATCTATTTTTTTTTGTTTTTTTCTATATAATCTAGTAGCATTAAATTGATTTTATTACTATTAAACTCTTTAAATAATATTTGATTTTATTTATATATTATTGTTTATGAGATATATTGAAGATGCGAGAACCAAAATCAAAACAATAAAAATTCAAAAAATATATATTATAAAAAAATAAAATTATTGTGTCAACTTTGATTTTATAAAAAATAAAAATTATATTAATTTATTTTTCTTTGTAATTTTTTCCATATAATAATTAAATAATTATATATGAGCAGTATAACTCTAAAATAACGTGCTAAAACACTTTAAAATTAATACATTTTATTTCAATTAAAAAAATAAAAAACCAACAGAAATAAAACATACAATTTTGGTACAAATTAAGCTACTAATAGCAGGAAGAGATAAATTACCCGCAGAGGCACAAACTGATGTGTAAACGAAACTTTATGGGGTCTATAGGGTTAGTCTATTTGTTGATTCAGAACAAATAAACATGTGGCTGTCACCCACCTATGATTTCCCGGGCCAAAAGTGAGATGCAATAGTTATTAATAATATCATGTTATTCATATAGAAAACGATCGTTATTGGAATACTTTTTTTGCAGACTATTTTTTTTAGGATAGCACTTTTTTATTTTCTTTGATCTGTTAATAATCTTATTTAGTAAAAACTATTTGTTTTTTTTTATTGACCGCCTTTTAATAGCAATCATGATATTAATAATAATATGGATCGTCATTAAAAAATAATTCATCAGGGATACGTTAAGGAGTTTCAATAATTATAAAGCCAAATTCATAATAAAATTTATCAAAATTCAAGAGATTAAAGTAATTAGCCGCTTATAGTATGGTTAGTTTACTTTGGGTCGATGGCAATTTAACTCTCGTCAAGGCTTGAATATGATGATACACAAATACTTTATTGATGGAGGGTTCCTGCTGCCGGCAGGAGAAATTTCTATGCAAGCACTGTCATGCTCAATTTCAATACAGATGAGGAGCAAGATATAGTTATAGATATAGATATATTAGCTTTCAAGAAATTAGATTTGATTTTCTTAATATAAGTGTTGTGTTTCTAAACACTTGTCTAAAGATACATATCATGACAACCTTATAAAAGGATATTATGTATTTCCTCAAATAAAATCTAATCGACTTAACTAGTTCATAGGCAACATGATATATCATTACAAAAATGATTTGACAGGAAAAAAACCTCTCAACTCAATTCTTTTGAATTATGGGCGGGCTTGGACGCGCACTGCAAATACCAGTAAATTTAGTGGCCCAACCCAATTTTTATTTTTTTTAAATCCTTCAAAACTCATGTCACAAAAAACCCAACTCAATTTGAAATTTTCCGGAGAGTATTAGGATCCGTCGGAGTTTCGAAGCAACAATATATATTGAATTATGTTTATATACAATTGTAAAGCCAGTTTCCGAGTAATTTTATCAAAGAGAAATTCAAGTGACAGGTCGCTTAAAGCGTGTTTCGTTTACTTTGGGATTGTGACGGAATTCCAGTTACTTTATTTAACTGCGTGTTCCTGCTGCCGCTATGCGAAATTTCTGTGTAAGCATCGCCATGCTCAATTTCAATTATATAAAATACCATTTTCAGATTTTAAAAAGTTATATAATTTCCGCGTTACGTGTCTATCTCGGTTAATTTGCGAGGAAATTCTTAATAGTCGTCGGAGGAAATGTTTTTCATTCTTTTATTTTCGATTTTATTAAAAAAATAATCCCAATTCTTACTCTTTTCTTTCAACGTCCAGCCAAAATGAAAAAAAGTAATTTGGTTTCTACGGTTGGTATTGGATCAGAGGGCTGGAGAGTAATGTCGAAGAACTTTCACGGCAAACACATGACGGGTTTTTTTCTAAAAAAACGCGGACGGGGCTCGTGCTGAACTGCGAGGAGATTCCTGTGGGGCGCCCCAGCTTCCTTCTATTTAAGGAATTGACGTGTCGTTCTAGTTCGATGTGCAATGATGGGGAGAATCTGCAGGGGGCAAAAATGTCATAAGAGATGTACAAAGGGAAGGAAGACAGAGATCCATATCTGCTACGTACCCTTCTGTTTCTCTTATGCATTTTTGTCCCTCGCCGGTCTCGCCTGTGTTAATTTCCTCTGATAACGTACGCCATGTTATATATAATTCCTTGATCCAAGTCACGTACACAATCTTCTTCTTTGGTGCAACTCACAGAAATAAGGTATGTTCTTGTATTCTTTTTAAAAGATGTTTATAATTTGCTCCCTGACAAAAAAGGGTGGGATTCTTTGTTAGGTGGAAAGAATTTGCAGAAACAATATGGAAGGGGCGAGAAGGAAGCATGTCGGATTGGAGTGGAAAAGGATATCAAGGGAATTAGCTAACGTTGTTGCACAGTTTAGAGTATATATTTATGGTACTGTGTTAGGTAGTTATTTCTGTTTTTTACTCATCGTGGATAGATTGCTTTTAATCCGACCAAAGCATATATGATAACATAGTATGCTTAATAATTTAAAATAAAACAATCCTGTTTTTTTTTATTTGTTTCAAATGATATTTTAACTTTATTTTTGAAGTAATTAATATGTAGTGTACGTGGGTGGCTGGGTGAACATCAAAGTAAACTAAATAAAACAAGGTTGACGTTGATTAAAAAATTCTTAAATAATTACAGCCGCAGTAGAACAGTTGGAGACTTAACGGATAAAAATGTCCTTCACCCTTGATTTTTACGTGAGAGATTTACATATCTACGTGAAAGATATGAATACTGTATGGAAATTTATTTTTTTAATGGGGATAAAAAACCAGATATATATTCTATGTTCACAAAAGTAATCTGTGTTTTTTCAATGTACAATAGAAAATCCTATATATATCTTATATTCACAAGAAATGAGTTGTGTTTTTCTATGATAAATACTTTTTAAAATAGTATTTATTATTTACAACATAAGACAACTACTAAAGTATGATGTGTTATTCTTTTTACACGACAGCATTTCCGACAAATTGACGATGCAATTTCTAAGAAACCGTGCTTGAGGCCTAAGTAAAGGCGGCCCTAGCTGAAATTCCCGTGCTGTAGTTTTTCTCTTATAAAAGATAGCATTTTGCTCTCAAGTTTAACATATGCGAAGAGGAACATCAATTCCATGGATTGAAGGATGAAAGAGTCGGGTACAGGTTACTTAAGTTTCATTACATGGTGAATGAGTTCTAGACAGGTGGTTTTTTTATTGCAATTGTTCCCTGTGAATAGCGAAGTAGTTTATTTTTCGTTCTTTAATTAAGATTTCTAACATCTGATTTCTGAATTATCGTTGCAAACAGAGAGGAAGAACAGTCGTCTGTGAATAAAACATGGGTGAGATTAGCTGGGACAAAAACCCATAGTAGAGGATAAAGAGAAGTCAATAGAAAATTTCGGAGAGATAGGAATGGCAGTGAGAAAAGCTATGAGAGGGAGCTGTGGTAATTACCTTCTCTCTAACTAGCCCTGATGGACTGTGTTAAACACAAACCAACAAGTTACAAGGAAACTGGCTTGATCTCCTAGCAGAGTCCTGCCAACCAACCAAAAGCTGGTTTGCAGCCCTCTGCTAAGAGATTTGATTAGTTTGAACCAATTCTAGTTTTACTGAGTCTTTATCTTATTCCTTCAAAATCTTCTATTATTTCTTAATTTCCCTCTTCTATGCGTTTTTGTCCCTGGCCAATCTCATCCATGTAGGCTGAGATCATGAAAGGCATGGTTTTACAGGGAACGAAAGAATTTGTTGAGAGGAATGGTTTTGATTTCATCCTATCAAATCTCGGGTACGGAAAAGATCATAGTGTCTTCTCGGTTTCCTTAACTTGCAGCAAACAGGGTAGGCATTTTACCATTTAAGGGATTTTGTTGAATTCCTTTCATTTTCTTTTATTCTGTTATACAATGCTTTCGATTTTCATTTCCTTCTTAAATTTTTTATCTTAGGCGTGTGAGCGGGGATTCTCAGAATTTTCAGAACTTGGTCAACATAAACATTTCCTAGAAAACCCGGATGGCTGTGTCTAAGAGGGGAGGAAGAGGAATAATTCATTTATGGGAATTCAATTTGTTGAGAGGAATTTGAGGCGAGGGCAAGAAGAAATGAAACAGAACTTTGGAGCAGAGGAAACTTCCGTGGAAGCTACTAGTGGCTTCCCATCCATCCATCAATCATATGCTCTGCTACCTTTCCTTTCTAAAGACTAAGTTTTAACAAGTCCAACTTTTTGGCTACTAAGTTCAATAGAAGCCGAGGAATCTGTCACAATGCCACATCGAGCTTTGTACTTTTTGTAATCCAAGTCATATGGGATCATTCTCCAAAAAGAAAAAAGAGAGTATAGTAGGATTTATTGTCTTGATCTTTTTGTTGACAACAAGTGAGCATGTTGCTATCACTCCCCGTCAATATTTCGGGCCATCAATTTCTTCTTGCAATCGGTTACTTTTGCTTTTAAAAAAATTTAAAATATTTTTTATTTAAAAATAAAAATATATTATAATATATTTTTATTATTTTTTAAAAAAAATATTAGTACATGACAATTATCTAAAAATATCAAAAATATTTAATATAAAATAAAATAAAAATTAAAAATAATTTTAAAACACAATCCAAACACAGCAGCTCGTAAGTTTCGTAATTGGGCTCAAGGCTGGAGCAGTTAGTGCCTTGTAATTCGTGCAGGATCGATCATATTTACCCACCCAAAGCCGACAAGAACAATAATCTAAAAACTCGGCCCAAATTGAGCTAGCTCGGCCCAGTGAACTAGACCTCAACTGAGCACGACCAGGGCAATGACCGGTCCAGCAAATCAAAGGAAAACAGGGATTTTATTCATGGCAAGGGGCATGAGAATCAGGTTTTGTATTTATTCAGATCTCAATTTGCTGGATTACCCATAATCGAGGACTGGGTTTTGAGCTAATCCAATCCAGAAACTAAAGAAATTAAAACAAATTCAATCGAGTCAACATCTCAGATGAATGAAAAAATATTTAAAACTGAACAACATCCATAAGTTTAATCCAAACTGGTGGATGCATTTTCTGAAGAAAAAAAGAGAAATTCTTTTTCATTTTTCTTTGAATTTGTTTTTTTATATTTCTAGATAAGGTAATGGAGAAACAAATTTTTAAAATTTATGAAAAATCTTATCTTAACATATTTGTAACGAAAAATACAATACTAAAATATTTCTACCGACTCAAAGCCAATAATTTTATACTAATTCCAAGATTTTATGGAATATCTTCAGTTAGGGATCAGATAGGTGAAGATGGGAGTGCCCTGTTGTCGTAACCAGGGAGTGGGCTGGACACCCATCTCGCATATTTATTTGCGAGCATTGACCACTCATCATATCCCGTTAAACCCTGAAGGATCATGGTTAATAGAAGAGTATTTTCTTTATTTTATAGTAACGTTCAAGACCCTCCCTCTTCTATCTTGTCGATGTGGGATTATAAAGCCTTATGTTCGAGTCAATACCGTTTTTGACCTTGCTAGGTTATCCTTTTTAGCAAATGGCATGTCTTTCACATTACTGGCTGAGCATATTAAGGGGTGAAGATTGTGGTCCAGCAAAGTCATTTTCTTCTATTTATTGGAATTATATGTATCTAAAAAGATTTACCTCGTAGTTTCAAATTCCATGTTTTTTTTCTTTATATATCTATATATGTGTTTGCTATTTACAAAAAAAATAAAAATCTTCATCTTGTAGTTTCAAATTTCAAATTGAATAAAAATTTAAATGCAGATCCTTCGTGAAGTATATACTAAATTAAATAATTTGAATTATTACATTTTAACCCTTTCAAAATTAAACTCAGTAGCATAAGATTGTTTCTTTTAATCAAATAAAGATAAAACTTTTATTAATAATTTGAGAATAAAAAATAATATAAGTTATGTTTCTCAGTTATCAAAACATCATCTTGAAATGTTATTTATTTATATCAATAACCATTGCTATGAACGTTTTTTAAATATTATATATGAAAATATAATTACTAAAGAAACTAAAATAGATCACACATTTCCTATTCATTACTGTTCACGCACTCACATTGGCACTGTGGACTTGCACTTTACTCTAGTGCTTCGCGCGAGTTTGAGCTCTTTTTTTTTTATACTGGCCTTCTTTTTGTATTTTTTATGGTGAAATTGACAGATGAGGAGTTGTGGCCGAGCGGTTCGCTGCGCGCTGGAAATCCAGCGCGCAGGGGTTTGAACCTATCAGCCTCTGTTTTTTGTTTTATTTGCTTTCCTGGCTAAGTTGCTTCCGTTTTTTCAGTTTTATTTGCTTTCTTTTTTTTTTCTATTATCTGTTTTTTTTTAAAGCAATTGCTTTCCCTTTTTTTTATTATTATTCTTATTAAATTTTTTTTTAAACTCCCGTGTTTTTGTTTTTTTCTTCTACAATCCTGATTTTGAAAATGACTGTCTGGAAAATTTGCTTTCCCTTTTATTTTTTATTTTTATTATTATTATTATCATTCTTTTAAACTAGGATATAAATGACAGTTTACGCGTACCATGACTAATCTCCGGATCCATTTATTTTCCCTTTTTTGGTTCAACTTATATATTTTTTTTCCATTTTTTTGTTTCCGCTTATTTTTTTTCCCATGACCAGGGTGTCTAGGTTAACTTATACACTCCACAATTTTTTTCTCATTACTGATTTTTTATTATTCTTATTATTATTTTTGCAAACTAGGATATCAATGGCAATTTACGCGTGCCATGACTAATCTCCGGATCTATTTTTCTTTCCTTTTTTTGGTTCAACTTATATATTTTTTTTCCATTTTTTTGTTTCCGTTTATTTTTTTCCCCATGACCGGGGTGTCCAGGTGACTTATGCGCACCACATTTTTTTTCTCATTACTGTTTAAAAAGGTTAATTCCCCTTGCACTTTTTTTTTATAACCGTGCTTCTTCTTTTTCTTCCCTTTTTTGGTTCAACTTATACATTTTTTTCTATTTTTTTGTTTCCGCTTATTTTTTTTCCCGTGACTAGGGTGTCCAGGTTAACTTATGCGCACCACAATTTTTTTCTCATTACTGTTTCAAAAGGTGATTTCCCCTTGCACTTTTTTTTTCATAACCGTGCTTCTTCTTTTTCTTCCCTTTTTTGGTTCAACTTATATATTTTTTTCTATTTTTTTGTTTCCGCTTATTTTTTTCCCGTGACCGGGGTGTCTAGGTGAACTTATGCGCACCACAATTTTTTTCTCATTACTGTTTAAAAATGTGATTTCCCCTTGCACTTTTTTTTTATAACCGTGCTTCTACTTTTATTTTTTGATTGGTTTCAATTTCATCCTTCCATGCAAATTTATTATAAATCCTTAATATTTTCGGTACCAAAGTTTGATTTCTTTCAATTTCATCCTTCTATGCAAGTTAATTATAGATTTCAGTTTAATTTCGGTCCCAAATCTTTTAATTCCAGGTTTTATTTTAAATTATTTAATTTTCATTTTTTTATTTACTTCAATGTTATCCTTTAAATTAAATATATTATTTAAAATATTTCAAATTAATTATATATTTGTATATTTATGTCAAATTAAAATATGTTAAACCAATTATATGTTTTAATATTTATTTAATATTATCGCCTAATAATTTATATAGAGAGGGAAAAAAAACCCTGAGATTGTCCTTTAAATTAAATATATTACTGAAAGTATGTCAAATTAATTATATATTTGTATATTTATGTCAAATTAAAGTATGTTAAATTAATTATATTTTTAAATTTTAATTGAATATTATCGCCTAAATATATATAGAGAGAGAGGAAAGATGACCTTGGATTTTTTCAAGAATAAAAATTCATATCAGTATTCTTAAATACATTTAATATAATAATATGATGAATACAAATTGGCTTCAAAATTAAATTTTATGCTTTTTTTTTAAGTTTATCTCTGGAAAAAAATTTGCAGTGCTTTGATTTTTTAATTATATATTTTGTATATTTATGTCAAATTAAAATATGTGAAACCAATTATATGTTTTAATATTTGTTGAATATTATCGCCTAAGAACATATATATAGAGAGAAAAATGACCTAAGATTGTCCTTTAAATTAAATATATTATTGAAAATAAGTCAAATTAATTATATATTTGTATATTTATGTCAAATTAAAGTATGTTAAACTAATTATATTTTTAAATATTTATTGAATATTATCGCCTAAAAATATAGAGAGAGAGAGAGAGGAAAAATGACCTAGGATTTTTTGATTGACAAAAATTCATATCAGTATTCTTAAATACATTTAATATAATAATATGATAAATAAATCTTATAAAATAAAAAAAACAAATTGGCTTCAAAATTAAATTTTGTGCTCTTTTGTTTAAGTTTATTTCTTGGAAAAAAATTTCATTGTTTTGATTTTTTAATTATATATTTGTATATTTATGTCAAATTAAAATATGTGAAACTAATTATATGTTTTAATATTTATTGAATATTATCGCCTAAGAACATATATAGAGAGAGAAAAATGACCTAAGATTGTCCTTTAAATTAAATATATTATTGAATATATGTCAAATTAATTATATATTTATATATTTATGTCAAATTAAAGTATGTTAAACTAATTATATATTTAAATATTTATTAAATATTATCGCCAAAAAATATAGAGAGAGAGAGGAAAAATGACCTAGAATTTTTTGAAGAACAAAAATTCATATCAGTATTCTTAAATATATTTAATATAATAATATGATGAATAAATTTTACAAAATAAAAAAACAAATTGGCTTCAAAATTAAATTTAGTGCTCTTTTGTTTGAGTTTATTTCTTGAAAAACATTTTCAATGTTTTGATTTTTTAATTATATATTTGTATATTTATGTCAAATTAAAATATGTAAAATCAATTATATATTCTAATATTTATTGAATATTATCGCCTAGGAATATATATTGAGAGAGAAAAATGGCCTAAGATTGTCCTTTAAATTAAATATATTATTGAAAGTATGTCAAATTAATTATATATTTGTATATTTATGTCAAATTAAAGTATGTGAAACTAATTATATGTTTGAATATTTATTGAATATTATCGCGTAAAAATATATAAAGAGAGAGAAAAAATGACCTAGGATTTTTTGAAGGGCAAAAATTCATATCAGTATTCTTAAATACATTTAATATAATAATATGATGAATAAATCTTATATAAAAAAAAAAAATTGGCTTCAAAATTTAATTTGTGCTCTTTTATTTAAGTTTATTTCTTTACAAAAAATTTCAGTTTTTTTATTTTTAATATTGTAGATCTGATATTACTGGAAAAAAAATACATCTCAAGAAAAAAAGTTGACAAATTTACCTACATTATCTACAATTAAAATATATATGAGTCACTTCCCGTTCCCATTAGACTGTCTTTTTAGACGGCAAATAAATAATTATAGCACGCAAAAAAATTAAGTTCATATTTAAAAACAAATTACAATATTTTTATTTTCAATATGTGTGATCGAATATTACTGAGGAACAAAAGCAACTCATGAAAAAAAATATTGACAAATTTACCTAGGTTATCTACAATAAAAAAATATACGAACAACTTCTCATTTCGATTACTCTATAAAGTATGTGAGACTAATTATATGTTTTAATATTTATTTAATATTATCGCCTAAAAATATATAGAGAGAGAATAAAATGACCTAGCATTTGTTTTTTGTAAAAAAATTAATATCAATATTCTTAAATATATTTAATATAATCATATGATTAATAAACCTTATATAAAAAAAAATTGTTGCTTACAATTTAAATTTGATACTCTTTTGTTTAAGTTTATTTCTTAAAAAAAAATTTCCAATATTTTCATTTTTAATAGTTTATATCTAATATTATTGGGATAAATAAACAACTCAAATTTTTTTTTGACAAGTTTACTTAGGTTATCTACAATTAAAAAATATACGGACCATTTCCCATTTTGATTACACTATTCCTGTCAAAAATTATGCGAATCACTTTCCGTTTCGATTACACTATTCTTTTTATATGGCAAATAAGTCATTATAGCACGCAAAGAAATTTAGTTTATTTCTTCAAAAATTTACAATGTTTTTATTTTTAATGTGTCAGATGTAATATTACTGAGGAAAAAAACAACCAATTTTTTTTTTGACAAATTTACCTAGGTTATCTATAATTAAAGAATATACAAACCACTTCCCATTTCGATTACACTATTCCTTTTAGGTGGGTAAAAAATTAATTTGTTACATATTTTATCTATTATAATGTTGCTAATTAAATATTTAAACAACTAATTACAGCATGTAAAAAATCAATTATTTTTCTACATAGAAAAAACCCTGACGCAATGCGCGGGCAAGCATACTAATTATACCACGCAAAAAACTCATTTCTAACATATTTGATCTATTGCAATTTTAGTAATTGAACATTAAAATAACTAATTATACCACACATAAAATATAAGTTTATTTGTGGAATTTTTTTTTTATAATGTGTCAAATCTAATATTACTGAGAAAAAAAATTCAGAAAAAAAAATTACATACGTTATCTGCAATTACAAAATATACAAACCACTTTCCATTTCAATTATACAGATTTTATCAATTATAATTATACTAATTAAATATTAAAATAATTAAATACAATACATATAAAAACAATCAATTTTCTACATAGATAAAAAAACTCCGGCGCATCACGCGGGCATACAGCTCGTTGATCTCTAAAAATCATACTCGATTATATGCATCGTTCACACGAATGAGACCGTTTCGGCCAGCAGCTTTCTGTGCCAAATGCTAACAGTGATGAGAGGTAAAATAAACTTGTAATTTGATACTTCACTTGATATTTAGGTTCGAACTTGTAATTTAAAAGTGCAGTAGTTTTTATTTTTATATAATTTTTAAAAATGTATCTAGTTTTTAAAAGTATAAAATTTATATTTTTAATGATTTTAATGTAATGATATAAAAAATAAAATAAAATATATTTTATCATTTTCCAAATAAGCCTATTAAAGTACAATTTATCCCAGCTTCAATGTTTTTTAGCCCATCACCTTGCTACTGCTGATCTTGATTAGAAATCTGGATCCATTGTAGAGTGTTGCCTGGGCTAGCCAGTTTTCTATTTATCCAGTGGCTTTATTGCTTCAGACTCTATCTGATTGGGCTCTTTTCTCGGGTCCTGATCTCTTACCCTAAGAAAATTTTGGATTGAAAGTTCAGGGGAAAAAAAAGTTGTTGTTGGTTGGATGCCTTTATTATTAAATTTATATATGAGATTTATCAAATATTTAAATGTTCAAAATCTAAATTCTAAACTTATTCTTAGTTAGACCAAATTTTAAAATTATTTCATTGTTAAAACAAGTTGATTTTTTTATTATAATTATCCAAGTCAAAATATACTTGATACGTCCAATTAAAGATTTATAGTTTTTTTTATCAATTAAAATATTTAAAAAAAACAATATCTTCAAAATAAAGAAACAGAATTTTTGTTTTAACAGTATACGTACATTAATGTATTTTACTTATTCAATACATTTAGAAAAAAAATGATACTGGTAGATGATTGGATTGTTATTTGCAAGTCTTTTAAAATCAAGATTATCACCATTCTTCTCCTGCTGGAAGACTGACCTCTATACCTCAATCAATATTTTCACAGCAATTTTCTATTCCCGGTGACTAAATCTTTAAATACCTTTATATTTTTAAAATTAAATTTATTATATACTATATAATTTTTTTTCTTTCAGAAATCCAAGAACATCATGAATTCAGTACTGGCGAATTTCTTATTAAATCAACTCGATGGGAGTTTACATGGGATTAACGTTACTTTTATTTGGAATATGTTTTACAACCATCTCTAAGCTATATTCTATGGAGTGTCTGAAAATACGTTTTAAAAATGTTTTAAAAAAATTGATATTTTTAAATTATTTTGATGTGTTATTATCAAAAATAATTTTTAAATAAAAAAATATCATTTTGATATATTTTCAAGTAAAAAAAAATCTTTTAAAACAAGTTTTGTAAGTCATAAAGTTGCTGCTATCAATAGAGATTGATGAGCAATATTTTGAGTGGCATTTACCCTGCAAGAGATGTTTAAGAATCTGTTTAATTTTTTTTTAAAAAAAAAAACACTTGATTTTTTATTTTAAATTAAAAAAAATAGTGTTTTCAGGCTGATATCAAAAATAATTATTAAGAAAAAAAATCATTTTAATATATCTCTAAATAAAAAATACTTTCAAAAACAACTTCAATCAAAATCTCAAACAGTCGGTCAATCTGTCGAATTAGTTTTTTCTATAAGCTGGGATCAATGAATTTTGCTTAGAAAAGTAAAGCATAAATTCATGGCTAGGTCGTCTTCACGTGCTACCTTTTATTGCAGGAGACCACCGTCCATTCCCCGAGAGCCGGACGCGCGTCCATCCTTTGCAGAAGCAATGGATCCTCCTCCGTCCTCACATGCTCACCATGTGACCTGGGAACGTGACACTTCAAAACCAGGGCACTTGTTAGTTTATTTATTTTAAAAAAATATTGTTTTAATTTTTTTAATCCAAAACAAGTTAATTAATCACAGTTTGATTGCATCACCTTTTTTTACAAAAAAAAAACGAATCACATAATTTTATTGGGTTACAGAGCGGTTTTCAATTTGATTAAAAATTATATGATCCGTTATTGGTTTTCGTCTTCGCAGGACCGTGCAAGATTGCAGATTCGACAGGACCACAACCTACCATGCAAGGACAACATTTTCTACCTGGTTTCTTTATCCATGCTTAATCCTGACTGGCCGACAACCACATAGCTGCAAAGATTATTAACCTTCCAAGTGGGAGACTTGGAATTCAGGTGGTAAAAAAAAAGGCCAAAGAGATTACTGCTCATGGAGATACTTTACAAATACAGTGTGGTCCTCGGTCAATTGACTCGGGTCCAACGACATTCAAGCTGGCAAATGCGCTGTATTCGACCCATCACGCGTTACAAGGACGCCGGTGAATAGGCCACATTTTAACGAAGTGTTTTACACTATATTTAAAAAAAATAATTGACTAAATTTGAAAATCTTTTATTTTAAATTAATATTTTATGGTATTTTTATATTATTTTCATGTGCTAATATCAAAAATATATATTTTAAATAAAATAAAAAACATTATTTTAATATATTTTTAAATAAAACATACTTTTAAAAATAATCATAAATACAGTATTTAATAGTAATATATAGAGCAGATGTACTGTTCAGGGAAACTAGTGTCTACTAGTCCCACATGACTTCTATCTTATCCATATTCATGGCCCATGAGCCTTTTTTCCCCTCTTATTATCTGCTAAAAAAAAGGAAAAATTTAGAGAGTTTTACTAGCTCCAAAATCTTTAACTTTTATAACGAGAAAAGGAAATGACAGTAACGTTGTTGCAGGGCATATCCAAAAGTATCATACGAATCACATACGACTTTACATGGTTACGTACGTATCGATTTACATTATATGTAACGTCTCCAGGCAACCTTTCCTGAGTAAATAATCCAACATAACTGGATTGGAGCATTTAATTGATTTTTCGTCTGATACGATGATGACAGTGTCTGTATATTTCATCTCGGGCACAGTGGTTGCGGGAGTACGTATCTATGACTTTGCATTCGATAGCGGTATTGTTATCTCGTTGTAATGTGTCATCACCGAGTCAGCTTGACAGTTTTTTCTGGTCACAAGCCAGATGGTTTAACTACCAGCAACGCACAACAAGACAGGCCAGATTTTTTAAAGAATAAGATATTTAAAATATTTTATTTTTATTTATTTAAGCTTTCATTTTTCAACAAATTATGACAGTAATTTATATAGAAAAATCCGGTAATGAGAATAAATGAATAGATATATTGTTTTAAAGTAACTTTACTATAATTTTCTAGTTTTTTATTTCGCGCAGATACCTTTCAAATGGTACCAAGTGAACCATGTCTCATGAATCATGCTTATGTGAGCAAGTTCAACATTAAAATATCTTGATGAACCAGGAACACCTTCAAGAGCTACTATAAACAAAGTATTCAATGAAAGGAATAACACTTTGGGAGGGGGTTTTAAAATTTGAAACCCCGACAAGTTGGAGCAAATATTTCTTTAGGAATTGTATTTTGATAGATATTATAACTTAGTCCTTCATATTTTGAAAGTCTACAGCCTAGTCCATCAACTTTTCTTGATCATTATTTTGTTGAAACACCTTTTGATTTGTCCTTAATCTCAAATCTATCACTTGATGATTAGATAATCCCACAATAGTTTTACAGAAAAACAATTAACTTCACAGCTACCAACAAAAATTAAGGGAATAAATTATAACTGGATTAAAAACCGAGGGGTTTTAAAAAAATTAGCCCACAAGTTTTGGAGGAGGAGAGGTTCAAGAGAGGCACGCAAGCTTCCGACAGATACCTGGACTACAAACGTACAGTGTCAGCTCTTGCCTGCCAGCAGTCTGAGATTCTCATATACGTCGACGGCTTTCTGAGTCAGCATGCGATTGATCCAAATGGATAAGCCCGTAATTCGTTAACCAACCAAACTAACCATGGTTAACCAATCCCCGGCATCTCTATAAATAAGGAAGTCACCCGTTCCTCACCCCCTCGGCATCCTTCAAACACACAACTGAGCATAGTAAAAACAGCTTCCTCTACAACCATGGCCGTCACATCTTCTCTTGCATCTTTTAGCTCCTCCACATCCCCTTTCACTGGCTCAAAATTTTCCACAAACCAGCCTCATACATCACCATCTCGTGTCAGCTTCCGCCCTTTCCGAGTAAGCGCCGCCTGCGCTTCCACCGCCGAGAGACCCACGTCATACACCGCTACACTAACATCGGAATCGTCTCTCTACGAAGTTCTTGGGATTCAAATAGGTGCCACGTGTAAAGAGATCAAGACTGCTTATCGAGGTCTAGCAAGAATTTTGCATCCCGATGTTGCAGGTAACGGTCAAAGGGAGGGCACAGCTTATGAGTTCATAAGAGTCCATGAAGCTTACGAAACTCTGTCTGATCCTGAAAAAAGGGCAGATTATGATCGCTCCCTTTATAGACGAGGAAGGCAAATGGGTTCTCCATTTTCAATGTCTGCTGCTACTGCAACAACAATGGCAGCAGGTTATGCAGCTGCTGGATTTTCCGGGCGTACAAGGCAGAGATGGGAAACTGATCAGTGTTGGTAACTGGGAAATGAGGCCGTAAAGTTATAGTCACAATCGATTCTAGTCCCTTAGATTGCTAGATGAAATAGTAAGATACCGTATGGATCCCCAATTCCTCAAATTTTAGGGATCATTTCCTGTTGTAAATAGTCGAGATTGGTCCTCGATCTCTTGTATCATGTTCCAAGACGGCATTTTTTAAGCCTGGAATTATTAATTCTTACTTATGCTAACGCTAAGATTTCGACACCGATGTGTTGGAACTGTACTCATTGAAGGCGTCTGTTTTCGTCATCATAATACCTGTACTGGATTATATTTCAAGGAATTTGAATATCATTCATGAAGAATGCTTCATTTACAAATAGAAATGGAATCAAACCTCGATTTTTATTTTATTTTATTTTATTGAGAATTTAGATTCTTATCTATGTTGGTTTGAGAAGTATCTGGAGTGATAGATATAGCTGAAACATAGTTTTAGCTTCAACCTTATCTATCGATGGAGGGTCCCATTTCCACAGGCCATATGGATGACTTTTGCTCAATGATTGGACCAGAGGATTAGAAATTCTGAAATTTCTTGGAGTTCAGAGACAAATGGCTTCGATTTTCAAAATGTATGAACAGAATATATTCGCCAGGACTTGTAAATCGGACACTCTCCGATCTCTACAAAATTATTGGGAGGTTTGGACAGAAAGAGATAGAACTGGGCAGGAAAAGTGGTTGGAAAATCTATTTTAGCATTCAGTTTACAGCAACAGCTAGAGAAAAAAAATAAATGGGTGAATTAAATACATATATATATATATTTTTAACAGGTAGTTGTTAGTTGTTTCAGCAAATTTAAAAGGGTAGCTGTTTAAAGAATTAACTCCAAGATCCAAAAACAAATTATTGCTATATATTTTATGTTTTTTTATAAATAAAAAATTGTGTTTTTTAAAATATAAAATAAGTAATATTTTTTAATTTAAACACTTCAATTTAAAATGATGAGATGATCTATTTTTAAAAATAAATAAAAAATTTCTTAAAGAATATTTTAAACTTCATTATCCACCTCCATTACAGCTACAATTATACAGAGTTAAGCCCAGCAAGTACAACGCGGTCTTAACCAGGTCCACTGCCATTTAAGCTGGCAAGTGCTCTGTCCTTTCAAAGCACCGAATGCATGCACATCAAGTACATCTCTAGCCGACTTCTATCTTGTTTCACACTGTATAATGTGTTTTTAGAAAATTTTGAGAATTTTTTATTTCAAAATATTCTTTTTAGTATTTTTAGATTAATTGCTGATATTAAAAATATTTTTTTTAAAAAATAAAAACACATCATTTTAATATATTTATTAATAAAAAATATTTTTAAAAACAACAAATTCATCCCCACTAACAAACATCACTTCTTCTTTTCTTTTTCCATGTTTAAGGCGATGCAAGGAAATAGCGACGGGACATTATTACTCTTTTTTTCAGCTGTTCTTATCTGGATATTACCGGATCAGCATCTTTCTTCTTATCCACTTTCATGGACCCGCATATCACAGCCATTGATTTTATTTTTCTCGACCAAATTCAGGCTAGAAGGTCAAGTGACATTTTGCAAGGTCAGACGTCAAAATACTTTTTTAGAATTATATTTAGCACTTTAAAAACATGTATTGTCAAACATTTCTTTTATAATTATCTTATGCTCAGGTGTTTTCATCTACATATTTTTTATTTTAAAATGTATTAATTTTTTTAATATCAGATAACAAATTAAAAACCATTAATTTATTTTAAAAAAAATCAAATATATTAAAAATACTCCGAGGTATAATTTCAAACAAGAAAACAAACTATCTATTCATTCATCTAAAAATCAACCTTGATAGTCTTACGATGACCCTACCAGATAGCGCTGGAATAGTTGATACTCAAATTATGTTTAACTGTAAACTCTATTAAATGAGATTTAACTCGTCATATTCTAATAGCAGTAATTTTGACAAATATTTTTCTCGGTCCTATGCAAGGCTCGACTCTTTAAGAGCCCATGGCATCCAAGTACCGAGGAGAAGTTTTGCCGGTGTTTGGAGTGTTTTTAAAATAAAAAAATGAAAAAAAATGATTTTTTTTTCTATTTTAAATTATTTTATATATATATTTTTAAATTATTTTAAAATATTGATGTCAAATTTTTTTTTTTAAAATATTATATTGATATATTTTTAAATAAAATATATTTTAAAAACAATCACAATTATATTTTCAAACAGATAATACTCGGCTCGAGGCTTGAGTCATCAGCTTATGAGACATAGTTCTTAATTTAACTGAGATCCATTTCACTGGGACTAAAACACCAAAGGAATCCTCGGCTCGAGGCTTGAGACATCAAATTATGAGACTGAGTTCTTAATTTAGATCCATTTCACTGGGACTAAAACACCAAATGGAATCCTCGGCTCGAGTCTTGAGACATCAAATAATAATGAGACTTAAGTGTTTTTTTGTACTTCACTGATGGAAAAAATATATTTGCCTGCCGGCATGTACGGTACAAGATTTCTGTATGCACGGCGGTTCCTGAGTCAGCATGTGCATGAACCAGAAATATCCAAATAGATAAGCACATAGTTCATCAATCCAAGCAAACTAACCATGGTTAATCAGTCTCCCACCTTCAGGTAAATAGCAACAAGTCGTCCATTTCTTTAAATGTAGTTATCTGACATGGTTAAGGATAGATTTGTAAAAAGGTTTGGGCTATTATATCAATTCACGTCAATTTTTCTTATTAAAATTGTATTTTTATTTACTATTTTTTTACAATCAAGTTTAAATTAAAATTAATTAGATTAGCCAAATCATTAAAATTCTAGTCGAGTAGATTGGATTTTAGTGGATTAATATTTAATAAAATTCATCTGAAAACTTGAACCATGTTAAGTTTCAAAATTCTTAATTTGTTTTAAGTCAATAGACTTAACAAGTGAGACGAGATTTAATAATCATTACTAAAAGTCTTTTAAAAAACTTATAAACATTAATAATTAAAGTCTTTTTGATATTAGCACATTAAAATGATAAAAAAAATATTAAAAAAAATTAAATTAAGGCAAAAAATAAAAATAAAAAAATTAAATCAATTCTTAAAATTTATTTTTAATAACCGTTACATTGAATTCTTGTTTTTTTAAGAGAAGTTTTAAGATTGTAGTAAAAATTATTTTTAAAATTTATTTTCTTGAAAATATAGAAAAATAATTTTTTTATTTTTAATATTAGCATGTTTTAGAACAGTTAAAAAACACTAATGTTTTTTTCAAGAAACACAGGTTACCATAGTAATAATAAAAACCTTAAACTACACAGCACATCAAGACAGGAAAAACAAGCGTTGTCGTATTTTCAATCATGGCCTCCACATCTTCTCTATCATCTTTAAGCAGCCCCGCTTTTATTGGCTCTAAGATCTCATCGAAACATGCAGAAAAAGATCATTCGCTCTTTTGACCTGGAAAGCAAATGAGCTCTCATTCTACAATGTCTGCAACAACAATGGCATTAAAAATTGCAGCTGCTGGATTTCCTGCCTACACCAGGGTAAGATGGGAAACTGATCAATGCAGGGTAGCTGCTAAACTATTTACTACTCTGGCTGGATTGGACCCTGAATTATTGATATCATAATCAATTCAGGCTTTTTTTTCTTACATGCACAGATCCACTGTAAAGTAAATAAAACAAAATCAAACCATAAAATTTGTGTTCATTCCCTTGTGTTAGAGAATAATATAAATCATATCATGGAGTCTCATCTACAAGCTTAAGCTTTTAGGTGAGATGGTTCCTTAATATGGTATCAGAGACTTGTTAACCCAGCGGTCACGAGTTCGAATCTCACCACCTCCATTCTATTTGATAAAAACTAAGCACAAAATGATGTGAGTCTGTGCAAGTTTCAAGCCTAAAGGGCTTTCACTTGAGGAGATGTGTTAGAGAATAATATAAATTATATTATGAGACCTCACTTATAAGCTTAAACTTTTAAGTGAGATGGTTCCTTAACACCTCGACAGTATTACACGGATAGTTGACTTTCAATCTATCCTGTTTATCAAGATGGATATCATGTACCTTTCGTGGAGTTCCTACTGGGTTTTTTTTTATCAAACAGAATCAAATGTCCTCGGAGCCGTCATGAATTACTGTAAACGGTAAGAACAGCTCAAGATATATAGAAAGAAAGGCAGCAAATATAGGCAGAGATACGTCAACAATCGAGTATTTAATTGCAATTTATTTTGGAAAGACTTGACTGCAAACTGTATAACAAGCATGACAAGGCATTCAAACTACCACAATTCTGTCAAATTTTTTGTTCATATCAGCAGTCTAAATAGCGACTGACTAACCGCACTGATCCCACAAATAAATTCTTATTCGGAAGAAGACGAGAAAACAAATCCATATGAATGCCAAGCTTCCTCCCTAAAAACATCAGATCGGTGTAACGGGACAGAAGCTTAATTCTATATGCCAATCAAAATTATCTTCATGACCATCTCGGCAAAAACTCGATTTCTATTCTTACTTGAGGCGCTAGAAGATTAGAGAATAATATAAATTATATTCTGGAACCTCACCTAACAGCTTGAGCTTTTAGATGAGATTATTCATTAACATGGTATCAGAGCCTTGTTGACCCAGCGGTCACGAGTTCGAATATCACCACTCCCATTCTATTTGATAAAAATCAAGCATAAGGTAATGTGGGCCTGTGCAAGTTTCAAGCCCAAATGGCTTTCACTTGAGGGGGTGTGTTAGAGAATAATATAAATCATATTCTGGAGCCTCACCTAACAGCTTGAGCTTTTAGGTGAGATGGTTCCTTAACAAGGTTGAGTCGGGGTTTTACGGCCATGACATTTAGGCTATATTTCACATTTTATTTTTAAAAAAAAATTATTTTATTTTAAATTAAAAAATTTATATTTTTAGATTATTTTCACATATAAATATTAAAAATAATTTTTTAAAAATAATAATAAAATATTATTTTAATATATTTTTAAATAAAAAATATTTTAAAAAATAACATCAAAAAAGAACAGATAGACACTTACCTTTTCGCTTCACCCTTTTTTTGTTGTGGTGTGTGTTGTTTAATAATAATGAATACACTAGAAATGTTACAGGAACAGTTTCAAATTTTCAATAGAAACGAATCTATTATGTAGAATAGTTGTCCAACTTAAAAATAATATAGGTAATTATGTCATCGAGTGTAGTTAATATATATTTTATTAATTTAATCTGATTTATTTATTTTTATTAAAATTTATTCTGAATCTTTGAGCCTCTGGTTTTATAAATTGAATTATTGGTCCGACTATGTTAAAAACATATTTGAAAGTATACTAATGGTTGTTTTTTAAAGTAATTTTTACTTGAAAATACATTAATTTCTTTAATATTAAGATTAATTTAAAAATGATATAAATATATATTTTAAATAAATTCTGATCAGTCTTCATTTAAGCCGCAATCATAAACAAGGCTATCATCTTGAAACACATCTTCGGGAATATAGCATGGGCCCATTTCTCTTCATAGGTCATTTATTTCTAATGGGCTAGAGCTACAGGCCGAAATGGAATGAGCCTTAGAAATTACCGAGCCAGGCTCCAACTCTTCTTTCAAAAATGACATGTCGGTGCAGCATTGCTGCGGCGCATCAAAGAAGCAGAAGTAGCAATGGCTCGTCTGATCCGGCAATGGCCGCTGTTGCATCACCATTGCTTCCCTTACGCTGCACTCAATTACCTCCTCTCTGAACCCTTAACTTTATCTACCAAAGCTACCTCGCATCGAGCTTCTTTCACTAAAGTTGCAGCTTCTAATCGTGGCGTGCGTTTTCGACCACGCGGTCCCAAGTTACCCAATTCTCCAACACCTTATGATTTCGATCAAGGAGGAAATGTGATCCCTTCGGATTCAGAAGCAAACAAAAGCCGCAACCAGAAAAAACGCGAGGCTCGACGCGCTGTTCGTTGGGGCATGGAGTTGGCTTCCTTTTCTCCGCCTCAAATCAAACGCATTATCAAGTGATGAATACAAACTCTCTTTCTTAATTTTCTCAAACCAGCAGTGTTAAAGCTATTCTTTGTAGTTTACTTGTGTTTTGCTTGGGATTTTTTAGAGTGGCTTCACTTGAGAAAGACGTATTCGATGCGTTAATCCTAGCTAAGGTACCTCTTTTGTAACATAATGTCTATTGCTCTTCCAGAGTGTGATGATTTTTCATTTATCTAGTGTCACAGAACGATAGAAAAAAATGAAGCTAAGGTGTTTGTGTTTTGGCCGCAGAGACTAAGACCGGATGTTCGAGAAGGAAAGCGGAGGCAATATAGTTATATTGGTACTGGTTGGACTCTGTGTCTTTAAACATTAGTGTTTAGTAACTTGTCTCTTAAACATTATGGTTTGCTAGCTACGTTGTTTGATTTCCTTCCTGAGAAACATTGACAACATGCGTGCAAGCACTCTTAGTTTTGGACTATTGGTCCATGCTAATACATTTAATGTTACTTATCATGGAGCAGGGCTCGTTGCTTATTTTAACGAGAAGGATTCTATTTTCATGACGTGGATTTTATTTCTCTGAATAATCCAGTAAACTGTGCGACATGCAGACACATACTGGGTGTATATTTTTTTGTCATGTAGAGAATCTTTGAGGTCAATGTTTCAGGAATTATAAATGTTTTCTTGGGCCTTGATTGTTATGTGAAATGTGTTGGCAGGGAAATTGTTGCGGGAGGTTGAACCTGAATTGATGGATGTTTTGATTCACTGTACAAAAGATGGTGATTGGAGTAGGCTTCGTGATTTTCCTGGCTTGGAGGAAACGATTGTTGGGGACGACAATGAAGAATGTGAAGAAAGTGAATACGAATCAGAAGAGGAGGTATATTGAATAATTATCACCTTTAATTATTATTGTGCAAGTTTTGAGTGGTTGTACGGTTTGCCAAACTCTTCAATCCTCTTCTAGTCTAACTTCTTTTATAAACTCTGCTCACCGAAGAGGCTGACCTTATTTAAGGTTTCTGCATTACCGTTTTGGTTTTGAATGCAAATCTATTGCTACAGTTCTTTTCTCGCTCTCCATTAGTCTTGATGTGTTGGAAGGCATTTGGCTGCCATAACCAGAAGCTTGCAGGGGTGTGGTAATTGGAATATACTACACTTGACCTTTATGATAATTACACTTATGGAAATGGAGAAGGTTAAATCAATCTAGAAAAAAATCCTCTCTACTTACTGAAGTGCAAGCATAATTAGAATACAATTTGACAAACTACATTTTTGTTATTTGTACAATTTTCAGGGTTCGAACGAGTACATTGATGTGGCAACCAGATGGTTTGATGGCCTGATTAATAGGGACTTAAAAGTTACCAATGAAGTTTATTCACTTCGCAACATCGATTTTGACCGCCAGGTTAGTGAACCGTTACCTCAAGTGAAGAATTATTGCATTTTTTATTTGTTCATCATACCTCTCAAATTAATTATAGGCTAATGATTTCTACTGCGAGTTAGATGATGGAAAATATTGCATGAAAGAAAAAAAATGAGGGGGCAAGTATTCTTATGAAGTTACCAGATGAAGAGGAACCTGTCATTTATTTCCAGCCAAAGAAATAAAAAGAATCAATATGGGACTTATTGCTTCCCAGACTATTACTTAGCTCTTGTGAATCCAGCATATTTGACCCATGCTCACTCTATGCACGTTTAGGTGGTCCAATCTGCAGAAACCATGGTGGGCCTGAATAATTAGTTGCATGAATGCCTTCATCGGTGAAGTTTAATTGCTTATCATCTATTATTTATATGATGGCGTGACATCTATTGAACAGGAACTACGTAAACTTGTGCGGAGAGTGCATGCAGTTCAAGAACGCAAGGGTGTTGCGGAAGAAAATGAGCAAGAAATGGACACTGCATTCACAGTTGCCAAAGAGTCCCTCGCTCGTTTCCTCCATGGCCTTGCTAAGCAGATGCCAAGTGAACCTAATCGTATTTATTTGTAAGATACATATTTTCTCATCACATATTTCCTTCATAAAACGTCTAATATGTGTAACATTCATCTCGGTAATTTTACTGGTTAAAACAAGCAGAGCAATTGACGGGCTCCTCGTAGAGTTACCGAATATCCTGAGCTTAGGCTTATAAATGTAACCATGGCTAGCAGCCTAGAACATTCTTTGCTTTTCTAGGCCAGGCCCATTACAGAATATCATGCCCACCTTTGTTTCCCTCCTCTACCATACCTTCTTTTTTCACAATGGATGATGGCAAGGACCACTGGGAAGAAGAGGCCTTTGTGGTCCAATATCCTAACTTGACATGCACCTTAATTTTTTATTTTTTTTATTATTTTCTTTCCCAACTTGGGACACAAGTAGGGATATTGGGGGTCTTAGTCTCGTAGGAGATGAAGCAATACAATAGTTTAAGATTTAACGTGTGGCTTGATAGATAAATATAAAATGAGATTTGATTAAACATTGTTATCGCTTGTCTATGTAAAGTTACAAAGCGCAAGATGCCTAAATCGTTCGAGTGCTTTTAGTCAGCTAGTGATAATGCCATTTTGTTTTTTAGAACTGATATGTAGTTTTTAGATGGTGTGAATCAGATCCTTATAGTAAGTAGCAGGTGATCTTTGTTTTGACAGCTATATTGATGCTTGCATCATCTTCGTACATATTAGTCCGAGCCATCACTTCTACCTTTCAGTAGGTGATCATAATCCAGCTATATATCACAATGGTGCTATTACCTCTACCTTTTTAAAATGGTTTCCTGGATGTTTTTATTGCTTAAATTTCAGCATTTTCGGCAACCTCTTAAGATTCCCGGAGAATCTCATTGTCTCTCGAGTGAAAATATCTTTTTTTGTGTCAAAATCTCAGCGTTGTGGGCTCTAATCACGATCACATCCTTGTAGCAATATCACCGACGATACATTATCGTTAAAAAACAAGAAGACCTCGTCTTCGATCGCTTTCGCTTCGTATAAAGAGATTCTTGAATAACTTAATAGAGGGTGTGGCACCCTTGACCTAAACTCTAGCCAATGCTTCCCTTGATGGGTTGCCCCTTCACTTTTGATTTTTGAAGATGGACTAACGAATGCCAAATGAGAAACAAATTTTCAGTAAAAAGAACGAGAAATAAAAGGACACACTAAATGTCATTTTCTCAATAAATAGGGCACCGTCTGTTGATAAACTTTTTTTCGATTATCATAAAAGCTCAAGTGCTTTATGAGAAAGTCGTGTGGTCCCAAAACTTATGTCGATACATTCACTATATACTAACCTAATCATTATATTAATTTACTCTCGGCAAATAGCAACACTGTTTGACAGTGAAAATAATTGCAGTTTAGGTCGAGGGTGTGGCACCCTTTGAAGCCCTGACAACAATTCTGATTTTGCACCAGCAAGAATAGATTAGCATTCGAAAACTTGGAGCTCACAATTAGTTGATAATGCATGCAGTCATATTGCATAACCCAAACTCCGAAACAACTTGACCCTGCAAGAGATAGAGCTTCTCCAGTGGGGGATTATTTCCATCAGTTCTGTATTTTGTGTGTCCGATTATGCCGAATAAATCTGGAGTTTGTGTCATCTGGACGTCGTCGATTGACTTCTGGTCACGGAAAGTTGCAGCAACAGTGCGACTGATCTATTTGGCACTAGAAATACTATATCTGAAGAGATATTTTCAAGAATGAGTTATGACAATGTACACCTGAGAAATTAAATTGACAATCCTTGCCATTGGATTTAGCATCGAAATCATGATCCGAAGCTCCCCAATCTTCTTGAAACTTAATTCTTATCTCTTTTTTTCTTAGTTAAAACTTAGTTCTCATATGGAGTCTGTCCATCTTAAAAAATCAGAAGAATGGAAGGCGACCCACCACGGGAGGCATTGGCCTGAGTTAAAGTCAAAGGTTGGCGTAACACCCTCCATTAAGTTATTTCAGATTCTCAAAATATGAAGCGAAAGCGATTGAAAAGAGGCCTCTCTCTTTTTTTAATGTGTTAGAAAAAACAAAATTGATAAATAACACAGTTCAAAAGAAATATTGAAGTAATTAGCACCCTTAAAATATATATATATATATATATATATATATATATATATATATATATATTGGCGTAACACCCTCCATTAAGTTATTTCAGATTCTCAAAATATGAAGCGAAAGCGATTGAAAAGAGGCCTCTCTCTTTTTTTAATGTGTTAGAAAAAACAAAATTGATAAATAACACAGTTCAAAAGAAATATTGAAGTAATTAGCACCCTTAAAATATATATATATATATATATCGCCGAGGTCGAGTCGTTAAACAGCCTGCAACCCTTCCAGAAACTGAAGGAGTGGGTTGAGGACAGTGTTCTAGTTCACTAGGTTGTCCCAATTAAAGAGAGAAAAAATATATATTATTTTGACAGGACAAAACAGAAGGTTGAATTTCTGACAGGACATTTGACCTAATCAAGTGAACCTTATAAGAAAGAACCTTCTTTCCCTCAATATATATTATTTTAATTAATCCAATCGCATGCTTGCACTCATGGGTTTGAAGGGTCTTGGGGCCGCCGTTCAGGTTTCCTCCAGGTGAAGGAGTAAGAAACAATCAATTACTCAGTCCAACTCGACCATAATTTACCAGGCTGACCATCATTACATGTGTGCGTGGAGTAATCGTGCCAAGCTATCTGGTCCGAGGTGGTGGCTTCTATGTGAAAATTCTCAGAACTACTGCGATATTTTATTCATGTTTAAAAGACAGCTAAACTACCACTGCGATATTTCCTGTATTGATGGCCGAGCAGTTGTTTTCTGGCGAGACTAATTTCTGGTCGCCACCTAATTCCTCGAAAAACTGTGACCGATACAGAATCTAAAAGCTTAGAATATTATAGAATAATAGAAATTATATTATTAAATTTTATCTAACAATTTAAATTTTTAGGTTAGATAGTTTTTTAACATGATATTAGAGTCTTGTTAACCCAACGGTTACGAGTTCGAATCTCACCATCTCTAATCTATTTGATAAAAATCAAGCACAATATAGTACGATTCTGTGCAAGTTTCAAACCCAAAAAGCTTTCACTTGAGGGGGTGTATTAGAGAATAATATAAATTATATTATGGGACTTCACCTAACAATTTAAGCTTTTAAGTGAAATGATTCCTTAACATTGAAAACATGTGATATGGGATTTTAAATACAGAGGTCGAACCCAAATTTACCTGTCTTTCTTGCAATTCATACAGATTGCCTGGCCAATTAATTATTTTTTTCCAGCACCATAAGATTTCTCGGTTCATTTAGAGATCAGTTGCCTTGACTGGTCAACAGGCATGAAGAATGGGGTCACAAGGTTTGACCTCGTGCTATGAAGAAGAAAAACGTGTCTTTATTGAGAAGCTAACCACAGATGACTTACAGTATCCAAAATACCAAGAGATTAAAGAACTCCCAGAAAGGCTGCAAGCCGGTTTTGACTTAGTTTCATTCCCAGCTATCATGAGCAGGTCAAAACTTCCTTGTTTCAAACATTAGGTTATAAAATTATTTATTCCAGTACTGCTCTGTGATAGAAAAAAATATACCTTGTTCTTGAAATTGCCTGTCGATTGGTATATAAATTCAGAAACCATTTGAACTCTTGAAACAATCAAAACTTTCTCGCACCATCTACCCTTTGAAACTCATACTGGTCAATTAGAAAGTGATTTCTTGTTTTTTTTACCTTTTCTCTTGTTGAACTTTATCTCAATTGAAGATTATATAAATGCAAAATGCTGACCATCGCAATGCATACATAGGCAGCTGTACCATTAGTATAATGTTGAAAGAACAAGTCCAAAACATTTGAATGGTACATACACCATGAAAAACAAAACACAGTTATAAAACCTAACTTCAAGTTTGTGCCGGCCGGTCTAAAACTCAAATCCTCGATTGGATAGTTGATAAACGAGAAAATTATAGTTTTTTTTTTTTAAATTCCTCTGCTTTATTTTTGATGAATTAAAGTTAGAAAACTGTTCGAATCCAATGTTTTTGCTTAATTTCCATTTCGTGTCTCCCACTTGTACTGCCGTCGAAGCTGTCACAGGCAGGAAGCTCTCTTAGAACAGCAAAGAAACGGTCGATCAACATGCCATCTTCTCCTAATTATGACTTTCTTGCTGGAAAAGAAGAACTTTAACGAAAGAAACTCAATCCAATCTCGAGGTTAGTGCTAACGGGAAATATAATGATCATAGTTTAAAAGAAATTTGATGGGGTTTGGTAGGAAAACTTCCATTCTTCCGAAATCAGTACTACCCACGTCTCTTGTAGCTAGAACAAAAGTACATGTATATATTTTTAAAATTATTTTTTTATTAAATTGATATTGATCTAGAGGTTTTGCTATGATTGTAATCTACGTATATATATATAAATATTTATTTTTTTATTTAAAAATATTTGTTAAAACAAACAACTTTTACTAAATTAACGACAGCTGCAATGACAATATCACTATCCCACACCGTATTTAAGATGCTTTGAGCTCTGCTCAACAACTGCTTGCTAATGCCGGGGGTTTGGTTATAAATTTTTTTTTTTTGACTAAATAATAGAATGACATCGACAGAATTTTTGTATTTATGTAATTCTTAAATGAAATGAAACTTCAGTCCCTTACCATCTCCAACTACCACGTGGAATATGCAACAAGCAAACGGTCTTTTTATTATTGCAATAAAAGTGAATTAAATTTTAATTTAATCGCAAGGTGGATGATCTAAAAATTGAAGATTAAAGATGTCTTTAGTGAAAACATCAACTGCTTGCTTACATTAATATTTATTTATATATATTGGTTAATGTTTCACTGCCTGAGAAATATAGATGGAAATGAAAGGATTGTTTTTTATTAGAAGAAAACAAAGAAATAAATAGGATTAATCTTTATTTAAAGATAAAAAAACATGTATCAGACATTTTTATTTTTTTCATGTTCTGAAAATATAAATACTGTTTAATGTAACTTGTACCGACAGTTATTTCATTATCCGTGCCCTAACAAGCAGAGTGCTGGGTGTTTGCCAGCAAATTGAGGTTCATCGAGCTTCACATCAAAGCTATCTCTATTATGGGGTCGAATATCTTCACAGTTTTCACACACCTAATTGGTTGGTCAAACTATGAAAATATGTCTAATATAAATTTGAAAAACGATGCTTTCTTCCCATTATTACTACTTAAATAATATTTAATAATTTCTTCCTATCAATTTTAACTTCTGAATAAAATAAAAGTTGAACCAAGAGTCTAATTTATTTTTTTAATTGCCACATATATAAAATAAACAAAGGCCATTAAATATATTCTTAATTAATTAAAGAAACAATACAGAGCACTAAATTAAAACGATGTGGCTCCTCGTCAGCTTAATTAAAGATGGTAGACCCGTCTTCCCGCCTGGCCCTTCAGGATTCATCACATGCCCAAAAAAGAGAGTAAAATAAATTAATAAAACTAAAGCAAAATCCAGAAAACACACTAGCTTCTTTCGCTATAAATACCCATCGTGTCAGCACGATTTGGAATCTCACAATACCTCGTTTCATTTCATCAAGAAGAAGAAGAAGAAGAAGAAGAGTTCGGCATCGATCTTTGCTAATTGGATTCCAAACCACTTCTCTTCTTCTCTCTCTCTCTCGACATATATCTAATTAATTCTCCTTCTTCAATGTCTCAGCTAACATTACTTGCCTCTTTATCATCCTTCTTCATTGCCCATTTCTTCATTCCAGGTAACTAAATATTCTCAAGAAATCCATTGATATGATCGGTTCTTTATATATATGTGTGTGTGTAATCTTTGAAATTAATGTTTTGTTTAATGTTTTTGCAGCTGTTGTCTCAACAACGTTTACATTTACAAACAAGTGTGACTACACAGTATGGCCAGGAATTCTTTCCAACGCAGACGCACCAGCTCTCTCTACAACTGGGTTTTCCCTTCAAAAGAGTGAGTCAAAAACCATTTCAGCACCAGCTTCATGGGGTGGACGTTTCTGGGGCCGAACATATTGCTCGGAAGACTCCACGGGGAAATTCTCTTGTGTTACAGGTGATTGTGGCTCGGGAAAGCTAGAGTGTTCAGGCACTGGCGCAGCTCCTCCGGCCACGTTAGCAGAGTTCAAGCTTGACGGCTATGGAGGGATGGATTTTTATGATGTGAGCCTTGTTGATGGGTACAACTTGCCATTGCTTGTTGTCCCTCAAGGAGGTTCTGGTCAGAATTGTACGAGCACGGGATGCGTTGTGGATTTGAACGGCTCGTGCCCTTCAGAGCTTAAGGTTACAAGTACCGAAGGCGAGAGCGTGGCCTGTAAAAGCGCTTGTGAAGCTTTTGGGTCTCCACAGTACTGTTGCAATGGCGCGTACAGTACACCTGATACTTGCAAACCCTCCACGTATTCCGAGATTTTTAAGAACGCTTGTCCACGCGCTTACAGCTACGCTTACGATGATAAGACTAGCACCTTCACTTGTGCCTCCGCTGATTACCAAATTACCTTCTGCCCCTCCCCGAACACCAGGTAAAATTATTTTTCACCGCTGTCAACTCTCAGACGTTAGAAGTAGTTTTATCAATAGAAACGTTATGAAAAAGCCTGTCAATATGACCGTTTTGTCCTCATTCACCACCTGACATTAACGTTACCACCACATAAAGAAATGTTTGGAGGGGACCGTTGATAAATCATGTCACTTTAGCTCTACGTTAACATGGATTTGGGTAATCCCAAGACAACCCAGCATGAAGGACACGTCACATGTGACCTAGAGCTAGTGTCCCTTGCCCGGGAGTTCTACCCACGTGAAATGATGTTGTCAACATCTTGCCCACGTTTGCCGCAAAATGCTCTGATCAATCCTGAAAATTCATAGACAATCTTAGAATTTACAGATAGGAATCTTAGTTGTATTATGCAATCAATCCTTAAAAACTCATTATTGCATGATAAAGTAAGATATGTTGCCTGCCTACATTAGTTTGCACGTCTTTTGCAGCAGATGGGTTTGTGATTGTTTATCTACCTGTGTTTTAAAATATTAAATTAATATTTTTAAATAATAAATAAATAAAAATACTTCAAGTGGGTGCACTTATTATTAGCTTATTATCTGAAACATAACCACGCAAAACAATACTTCTTTCCAAATCCCCACAACAAAGTCGATTTTCTTACCAAGTTTTTTAGAGTAAGTAAATGTTGCATCAATAACGAGGGTACTAACGGTTATGTTTTTGGTGAACTGTGCAGCCAAAAAGCATCACAAGGGCAGAACACTGAGAGCACAAACGCAGACAAAACTACACCACTCGTCAACAGTACAATGGTGTATGAGGGTGCGCTGAGCCAGAATGGAGCGTCCCCATCATCAACACTACAATCACATGTGATTGCGGGGATTGTCAGCTTGGCAGTAGCCATTTGGCAGATGGGATAGATCTTCTAATTCTTCTTCGGGCAGCCCCCCCATGAAGAATATAATCCACCAAGTTTTTCGTGCATGTTAACCTAAGAAAATCGGCCATCTAAATTTCGACCCAAGGGTGTTTGGCCTAGGTGCGAGTTGAAGCTGTGTGCGATGATGGAAAAGTTGACCAGTCAATTCAAGGCCGCTCCATAAAAAAGGCAAAAACATCTTCCGGAGATCAAGCACTAGATACTGCTGTGCTGGCCGCCGGAGGCTGAGGAAATAGTGGTGGCGGGGGGCAGAAAACATGAAACTGAGCTGTTATGTTAAAATAGAAATTTCCCTTTCTCATTTCTTTTTTAGTTTAGGAAACCATTCTTTTTTTAATTAAAAGAGGGATTGTATTATGTAACCATTGCATCTGGTCCCAATTAAGATAGTGAAATCATCTAGCTACTAATTTGATGTTTGTCTTCATGTTTGATGTCATGTTGCCACTTGATCAGTCCTTTGAGCTTTCATACAATAGAGGTGTCTAGCAACACACAAACTGTTCTCCAATTGGATTAAATATTGGTAGATAGGATAACATAAAGAAATCTGTAGTGATCTAAGCGTGGAAGATAATGCTAGCCATTGTTGGATGTATCCCACCAAACCATCGATGGCATATTCGAGTACCCCACAAAAAATGGATTCTTCAGCTGTAATAATAATGACCTCGTTTATGTATATTGATTGCAGAGAACAGTTAATTTTAGGCCTTTCTCCAGCACCATTTCAACGGCTATATTCCTGTTAGCACAAGGTGTTGATTTTCCTTCTCAAAAGATACAAAATTTCTTTATCCAACCAGTGGCAGATCAGGCCATTTTCTTGCCCGTCAGAAAAGGGTGCGAAATTATGAGCCTGGCCAGAGAACGATAGAGCATTCCGTCGAAAAATTCTATGGTTTAGTATCGATGGATAGGTTTAATTGAATGTGTCAATTTCACATCTCATACCTGCAAGTTTGTTGAATATTGAAGGCATGAGCATCACGACCGGCCATGTTTTGTCTTTTAAATTGTTTCTTCTAGGTCGGGATCATCACATGTTAGCTCAGCAGCCATGCACATTAGAGAATTCAATGATAAGGACCCGATGCCGTCGGCTTACGCAGAATTTCCGTCAAGTGTTAGTCACGATTGATTACTTGCATTATCACATCTTAATCTTCATATTTTTTTTCTACATTTTCGGCCTCGAAAAACACTGCTAAAAGTACAGCACCTTGTCTCTCTTTTTCAGTCTTAATTTTTAATTTAGCTTGAATCTCTAACATCAGTAGGCAAGACATTGGACCATCACTCTTCATTATACTACTTTCCAATTTCAGTACTGGATTACCACAATTATGCCCTTGTTGCAAGAAATTAACCGGATGGATCATTGTTGAGTCAAGGCATGTATGATCTGGCTCGATCAGTGATGGGGGGCAATGTGAAGAACATGAAGGGTAAGATTCAAACTGAAGTGAACGAAAAAGGATCACAAGTGTCATATGTAAGCATTTTACAGGGACTTGACCATAGAAAACTAAAATTAAGGATCGAATTAACTTTACAAAACATTTTCTTGACGAAATGGATTTGCAGTAGCATTTTTAAGCAACAAGCATATGTTAATCCACCTCTGTCACGCACGGACCATTGGGCGAGAATGCGCGACTCTCTTGTCGAAGAAAGAGAACGAGCATGGCTGAATAATCGTAGCGAGAAGCACCGAGAGTTAAAGATAATCCAGTCGTTTGACAAGTAGACATAAAAATTATTGTTGAATGATTCCATTAATTAACCTTTCGTGCTTAACGAATCCTTAATTATTTAATCTCCATTTTTTTATTAAATTATTGTCGAAGAGGTAAACTTCATGCAAGTTAAGTCATGGTATTGTTAAAATATGGTTGCTACAAGGAAATGGCATAAGATAAGGTTTAAAGAAATTTTGAACATGAAGAGATGTATTTGTCGCTCAAGTTCTTCTGTGTGTGAATGAAGATTACAGCTATTCTCTTATTTGTCCCTTGAAAATGACATTGTCTGCTTGCATGAACATTTCCCGTTTGCTACTTCAAAAACAATTATTTACTTCGCATGGAAATTTTATGCAGCAAGATTTATTTATAATCACTTTATTTCACGTAATTAGATGAATTTGTCGATTTAAGCCAAGGCCAAGCCATGTCAATCAAGAATCTATATGTTTTTTAAGAATTTTTCATAGCATATCTATAACCAAATCGTGAGCCGGGTCAGCCTCCACCTTAAATCTAATAAACGATTGCAAAATTATTAATGTCGTATAAAAAAAAAAAAAGACATGAGCAATCAGACAGTGGTAAATAAGTAAATCAAATAGTCAGAGTAGCTAACTGAGGCAGAACTCGTTATTGATTTTTTTTCCCACATCGATGATAATCACAGTAAGGAATTGATTGTAGACCACTTTTTGAACATATATAAAGAATATGCCAAAAAACTTTATTTTCAGAATTTACCAGATAACAAAGGGGAAAGGATACGGGCCCAAAACTCGGGGCGATAAATTATCCGGCCCATCTTCATTTCCATTCAAACGAAGCCCACCACTGATCGGACTGTGCTGTCTAGGTAAGCTCAGAAAGAGTTGCGTCCCTTGTACCACACTGCTTGAGCCCATAGGTTTTCAAAAAGGTTATACACCCTGTTTCTTTAGTAGATGAGTATTTTCGAATTAGCATACGCAAATCATAAACGAATCATCAACACAAATATATTTACCATTTTCTTGTGTCAGAAGTATTTTTCAAAGACAAAATTTATGGAAGATGCTACTTATGTCTTTATATGATGTTATAGAGTTGAATGAATAGTAGTAATTCTAGCAAAAATCTTTTAATTATCCTCGAAGCAGCCACACTCCTATACCTTTGATTTTTCTATTTATAAAGAGGCAAAACCTTAACTTGGAAGACAGTGTGAACATTATACTGTTCCGCGAGATAATGAAAAAAAGATGGATGACATGCCAAATTTTCAAAATAATAAATCCTTCGAGCACTTTACAGATCCATATTTCTCTTTTTATCTTGCATTTATATCTTGTTTCCGATTACATCATGTGAAACGGTGAATGTTTCAAAAAAGGCCCATCTGATTAAAAGTGGTGGATAAAAGCATGTCCACTGATCCTGTTTCTGTCCAGATAGCATTCAATCCAAGATGCTTGAGATCAGCTTGAGATACGTACAAGCAGTGCGCTGATTGTTCAATTGACCCCAAAAGTTTGATTTTCTTATCGGTTCCTTGTTTAAATATATGGAATTCCCTCACTGGCTGGTCATCTTGAATTTACTAATCAGATATTTGAGAAGCAGGCTAAGTCCGAATCAAGAAAAGAAGCAAAGCTTGAAAGATTGCTAAGAGCTGACAGTACAAAGTTTGAAAAGGCAAACACTTCTTTTCAGGTCTTCGAATTGCAGATATAACTATTGATAATGAGATGAAAATCTTTTATAAAGATTGGAAAAGGAAATGATAAAAGGATTTGGGAGGGCTGTATTGTGATAATGACAATTAACCAGACGTACTTTACACGACATAAAACGTGGCAAAGGACATTCTGAAATGCTGAAAGAACTGCATATTTTCTGCTAAAAGAAAATATATATATAGATGGAGATCATCGGTTTCCTTTTCTTATTTGGATCTGCTGCTGACCCTCCTGATCATCTCATCCTGTTCAATCTAGGAACGTCAAGCAAGAGAACTATCAATTTGGTGTAAGGAAATATGCAGCAGTTTATGAACTGCATAATTCATAGAATTATCCACAGTACCTTTTAGTTTAGTTTCATAATTCATTGCAGGCATACATACACGTTTAAGAACCATGCTGTGATCAGCTGTGCCATTTCTCCCAATGGCTTCCACCTCATGCATGTATACTCAGAAAAGAGACTGTCAAGTACAGATGTGTCCGACCATTAATATGAAGGGTTATTTCCTTATCTACAAGATACCGCATGCGCTTGCCATTGAAATGCTTGCTAAGTTCCTGTAATTTTGCACGTTTGTGTGTGTCTATATATATATATATATATATATATATATATATATATTAACACCTCGTATAATGTGTGTTGAAGTCTTGCATGTCAAAACACTTATTCAATCCTCTCTTGTGGCCTGTGATCTTATCATTCTCCTCATATTAACCAAAAAAACATCTGCGCCACTTCACAGAATAATGACCAAGTTTTTTTCCACATTTGTGCTCTAATCGACTACCGCGTAATGGAAATTGCCATCGTCATATTTATTATTTGATTTTCAATGTTGGCTTAATGTGATTATTTCAAGTTGAATTTGATGGGAATGATACTTTACAAATCATATATAGTTAACATGGTCACATAAAGCATGTCTGAATACAACTAGCTAGCTTTAGTGCCATGTAAACCTAATTCGTATGAAAAGCACTCGACGATACACGATATGGACAGTCACCTTTTTTTCTTTTTTTCATCACATTAGCGTGCTCTATGAATATATATCACGGACATGGATTGTCCAGGCCCTTGCATTACTGGTTAACAACTTTTATTATTATAGGAATAGGAATAATTATTTTTTAAAAATATATTGAAATAATGTTTTTTAAGAAACTAATTTTAAATACCAAAATAATTAAAAAAAATAAATTAGCCCTTATACTGCAAAATCTTTACGTTGTGGTGAATATATTTAGCCCTTCCGAGGCAAAGCTAAATCGAGCGTCTGGTCCCGGAGTGCAGTGCCGGAACTTGATCAAAATGATCGGTCAGCAGCACAGCCAGGAAAGGGGAGAGAAAGGGCCCCGATCTAGTGACTTCCACGGCACCATGGACTCACTGACGTGGATGAGCATCCACATTTTTAAAACTGGGCATCTCTTTTTGCTAATTTCAAAAGCAAAGGCGATTCCTAAAAGTTAAAACCTTCCTTTTGCTTTAAAGGTTCCACACTGGGCCCCATGTTTCGGTGATCAGGCTCGGCCCAATAGACTCCCGAGTTTTCTGCTCTAATCCAGTTCTTGATTAATGCATGATGGAAGTAAATATATAGTTGTCAGAGTCTACCATAAATCCACCAAAGAAAAGGCCGTAAAATTTTCAACTAAGGTTTTTTTAGTTTCTTTGCTTTGAAATTGAGTTTCAAAAATATATTTCACTTGGAAAGATATTAAAATATTTTATTAATGATTTTAATATATTGATATTAAAAATAAATTAAAAAATATATTTTAATATCTTTCCAAGTTAAATATACTTTTAAAGTTCATTATGCGTGATGATAAAAAAAACACTAGAGAGAGTAATCTCTATATCTAGATTGTTGCATTTATTAATAATAATAATAATTATTATTATTATTATTATTGTTTAACCATGCGAACATGAAGCCCTCGTTTGGTATTGAGGTACAAACTGCGTTTTGTTAAAAACGCAGTTTGTACCCAATATAATGTGTTTGGTAACTTTAGAATTGATGGTAGGACCCATTAATTCTAAAGTTCCAAACCATGGTTTGCGGAAAGCAGGAATTTCCTGCTTTCCGCAAACCATTTTGCTAAAATGGAAAGCAGGTCTATATATATATATATATATATATATATATATATATATATATATATATATATATATATATATATATATATATATTTATATATATTTATATTTATAAAAAATATATAATTTTTGTCTCGTAATTCTAATTTTATTTTAAATGATATTTTACGATTGTGTTTGGGATCGAAGAACCCTTTACGTATAGATTTAGTTTGGATGAAATTACAAGTAGCTTGATGAAAAAATAAAACAAGTGTCTAATTTACTTGAATTATTAATTATATATTATTATTATAATTATTAAATATTTAAAAAACAAATTTTAGATGATTTTGTACCATTGTTCCGGGATCGCAGATATCTTCACGTATAGATTTAGTTCGTGATGAAATTACAAGTAGTTTGATGGAAGAATAAAAACAAGTGTCTAATTTACTTAAATTATTAATTATATTTTATTATTATAATTATTAAATATTTAAAAAACAAAATATATATATATATATATATATATATATATATGTGTGTGTGTGTGTATGTGTTCTTTAAAGTAATTTCACAAGTTGATAGCAATATGAAAAGCATGATAACCAAACATACGAAACTGTTTTTTATCAACCTCACACTCAACCACAGTTTTAACCAAACACTTTACTGCTTATTTTGAACCGCAATAAAAGTGCTTTTTATAAAACTGTTTTTTTTCAACCTCAACCACAACAGTAACCGCAATACCAAACAAGCCCGAAGTAGTGATGTGTGAAGTAAATCCTCAACTAATGATGTAAATATTTCCTAAAATCATTGTTAATATTACAGCTAAAATTTGTAAACTGGCTGGTGCTGGTTTATAACTTTGTAAAGCTTGTTTAAAAAAAAAAATTATAGTAATTAAATGATAGTAAAGCATGGCCCTAATTTATGATTGTGCATCTGCTTAAGCTCAAGTTAAGAGAGCCTAAAATTTTATCATTGTATATCAAAAATATTTTAGAAAATAATTATAAAAAAAATATTTTTATTTTTTATTTTAAATTAAAAAATTAATGTTTTTATATCATTTTTTATATATTGACGTCAAGAAATTCAATCACACTTACAGGCTATCAAACAGACACATGTGAAACAAACTCTTGGCGTGATACGAATATCGTTGCATGAAATTCAATAAAAAAAATCCCATTCATCAGATTTTAAGAATCTAATTCTATTTTAAGAGATGTCAAGATCAGGGAAAATCCGTGTAAGATACATAGCTATCTACATTCATCACCTATTTAAAACATAAAGATTGAGATTCGTTAACATTTTTCTTCGCTCGTTAGGTAGGTCATATATAGGGAAGAATAAGTTGATGAAGATAAAATTTAAAGATGCTTTAAGAAAGCAGTGTGCAGATCCTCTTGAAGACACTGACCTTCAACATCAATAATTAGCTTGCCCATCTCGAAAATCAATTGATTTTGCAATGAATCTCGAGGAGTCACGCCCATGAAGTAAAATATATATACCTTGATAAACCTTGCACGTGTACGGATTCCCTGCACTGGACAGCAAATTTCCATGGCATTGCAGTGTGAAAGCGTTCTTCTGGAATTTCGTAAAAATGTAAAAAAAAAAAAGAAAATTCATCGTTTTGATGGAATCTCTCCGCATTGGGTCATCAGTTCCTGCTCGATGCAGATAGAAAGTTTAAGGAAAAAACAGTGAGTTTTAGGGTAACACATCCTTGCCAAGTTTGACTATCGTTAGGTCATGGGACATTGTGACTTTCATTTCTGTTGTCTTTACAAAGATTAGATTTTATTCGGACAGCCACCTTATAAATTGAGGTATGGAGGAAGTGGCCTAAGTTTCTTAACTTCACATCAAATTCTGATCTCCTGCCATTTTCATTTCTGACCTCTCTCATACCAAGCAAGTTCTCTTTTATTTCTTCTGTTTTATGGGCAAAAAGTTTCCTGTCATTAATTTCTCTTTTCACTCTTCTTCTTCGTCCTCTCATCAATAGAATAGACAGCTTAGCATTCTATTCCCTCGACGAAGAGTTTTAAAAACCACATATCAGCGGTTTATATGCATATCCTTTTGTTCCAGCTTAGATTTCTCCTTATGGATCACATCTTCTCCACTTCTGCTCTACATATCACTCTCATTTTGCTTACAATCTGCGAAGGTATTATTTGAAAACAATTGATCATGCTAGTTTTGATGCTCTGTTTTCTTTCCCTAAAAGTTCTGTAGCTTGCAGATGCTTTTGAATAATATGGGACATGTGCATTTATTACAGGAATATCAGGGGCTAAATTTACAATCATAAACAGATGTGACTACACAGTATGGCCAGGTATTCTTTCCAATGCAGGCAGCACTCCGTTAGATAGCACAGGATTTGAACTTCCACGAGGTGGATCACGATCCTTCCAAGCACCACCAAATTGGTCAGGTCGATTCTGGGGCAGAACTGGTTGCACATTTGACCCGAATACCGGTCAGGGTACCTGCGTAACAGGTGACTGCAGCTCCAACCAAATTGAATGCGATGGTAAAAATGCAAACCCTCCAGCCACTCTAGCAGAATTCACTGTCGGATCAGGGGTAAAGGATTTTTACGATGTTAGTTTAGTTGACGGCTACAATCTACCCATGATTGTCGAACCAAATGGCGGGTCAGGTGGTTGCTTGCCGACCGGGTGCATGACAGATTTGAACCAGCAATGCCCGACTGAATTACGGGTTGAATCAGGGCAGGCCTGTAAGAGTGCGTGTGAGGCCTTTGGGAGCCCTGAGTACTGTTGCAGCGGCGCGTATGGAGCACCAGACACATGTAAGCCATCTGTTTACTCGGAGATGTTTAAGACCGCATGTCCGAGATCATATAGCTATGCTTACGATGATGCCACTAGCACATTTACATGTACAGGAGCAGATTATGTTATCACATTCTGCCCTTCATCAACAAGGTAAGGATTGTATGCTCCTGTTTTATTTTTCACTTTATTCTGTTGCCACTGTTTTATTCTGTATCTATTTTACATTGTAGGTGTTGTTTGCATTTCCATTATGAATTCTAGTGTGTAAATGTTATCTTCTTTATGAGCAATATATCTGGCTTGAGAGCTACTTTTTCCAACTATACTATGCTTTTGTGTGCCTCAAGCTAACAGATTGGCATGTGGAGTACAGAAGGGAAATGATTTGTAAATTGAAAACAGGAAAAAGAAAGGGAATATCTGCAGAAATATCTTAGTTTTCAGGCTTTGTAAAGAGCAAATTGCGATTTATATATGTTTATTGTATTCTGATCATTTCTTTATTTTTGTCCTGAAGTCAAAAATCTGCAAGAGACACGACTCCACCAGCAAGCACGGCAAATGGGGCTGAAACAGGATCAGGATCAGGGGATGGGCCAATAGGAATAGACACTTCATGGTTGCCGAACTTTCTCACCGGGGACTCACCCGGTGCCTTTCCCTGTTGCGCTTGGCAATTTACATTGATTTTTTCTGCAATGTCCTTTTTATTCCTCTCTTTGGTTTATTTATAGCCTCATCTTTGGACAAATGCACATGCAGCTTAAGTGGTCACTCGGAATTTGTTTTGCATTGGAAGGAAAGACTGATCAAATCCAGATTGTAAAGAGAGTTTTCCAGGCAACAAGTATATAAAGTTCTAATATTTTTTCTTCACCGAAATAATATGCGTGCGTGTGTGTGTGTGTTGTATTTTAACCCTTACAACCTTTACTTTAGAGTATGAACCATTTGTAATCTAAGGCAACGAATTGGAAAGGAAGAGACTTTCGAGATTGGCAAAATCATTATTCAATTTGATTTAGATGGCATTGGAAAAAAGTGTTTGCTTCACAGTGAATCTTGAGTAATATGTTCGGTGAGAACCAACGAAGGAGGAACCCCACTTTGCTGGAATTGGAAGCTTGGTAGATTTGTCATGATTTTGGCTGCAATATTAGAAGGGAAATAATGCCGTTAATAAAGGGATATGAACCTATCATTTCCTTAAATCCATGAAATTAACCTTTGTTCTTATCTTGACACTGGCCAAAACTCAAATGATTTAACAACAAAATCAGACAACTTTTTAGATGAATATGTCAACCTTACACAATCTAGTTTCCCTTCTAACAGACACCTCATCTTTCTCCAAAAGTGGCAAGAGTAACATCAATGCCTGTCCTAAGATTACAATTCAGCGCAATAAGATTTAGATGGCAAACAATCTTCCATAGAAGGAAAAGACTATTACGGTGTCAAATCAATTACCATATGCATGCAATATAGCCACAGCCCAAACTGCTTAAAGTACGGATTCCCAATTTGTGGTTTGTTAGTGGAATTTGATGAGATTCGTGATGTGAGATTTGAGAGTTAGTGGCACAGGAAGCAGTTGTTCTTGAACGAGGAACTCTGTGCAGATATAGTGATCTTCCTGATTTGTAGTTTAGAAGCTCGTGAAAGTAGAGAAATCAGAATTCATGCACTTGAAAGGTTACTCTTGCTTTAGCTTGAAGATCTCTATGGCAATGATTTTATATTTGGTGAGTTTCGAATGGCATGGATAGAAAAAACTGCATGAGAGCAACTCAGACCTCCCCGAGCACCAGGAAAAGAAGCTTTTCTTCGAATGGGATATGCTCTATCTCAACGGAATGTACATTTTACTCTACCAGAAAGGACAGGGGTCCCACCTCCAAGCCCCAGTGCCCAGTGGGCAATGGCTAGAAGTAGGGTTTGGTCCCTCCATGATCTGCCGCAGTTGTCCAAGTTGTCCACTACCAAGCATGGAGAGACATTAGCGGCTTTAGAAATTCTTATTCCTCAAAAACACGTTGCGTAACAAGATTTTTTTTTTTTTAGTCAGTGGGAGATCATCAGAGGCATTATCTGGACTGTGGAGCCTCTTGTAAAAGTGGAAATGAATTTGTGTATCCACTTTCTTACGGGCCATGATTGGGGTAACCTTCCAGGATAATTCTTTCTTATCCTGAGGACTTGAGGACTTTTGCATAGTAATGAAGCCATGAAATGAGAAACACGATGATCTGTGTTGAGACAGATAAAAAATAAAAGCCTGATTGCATAAAATGCAATATCCAGGGAATCAAATCATCTTTCTTTAGTCTCTCTTTAATCATTCCCTTTTGGAAGTGGGTTCTGTTGTTTATTCTTGGACGGCTGCTATGAATGAAGGATTTTGGTTCCTAAGAGAAGCTTAATAAATTGAGGAATCTTATGTTTTTTCGTCAGAAGTTCAGTGGGACTCTCTGGGAAACCAGGTTCAACGAATAAAAGGCAAAAAACAATAGAAATCATTAAAAATTATATTAAAAAAGAGCCACAAATTACAAATGATGTTTTGTTTTTTAATATTGCTAACAGCGTGGCAATGACGATAAAAAAATGCATTAAAATGTGCAAGAGAAAGAAATGGGCCTGTGCAAGAGAAAGAAATGATGTTTTTTTTTTTAATTTCTTTTTAATACTTTGAGTACATGATCCTATTAGAAACCATCTTAAATAATAATTATGACTTTCTTAGAAAATGTCTTCAAATCTACCGCAATCCGGTGTTTATATATATTCTAAAAATCAAGTTTGATCACTCAACCAATCCCGCGATCTAAACTATTCAGAGTTCATCGTGAATTGAAATGGGCCTGTGCACTCTAAGCTATTATAACAAATCCTTGATCTTGGCGAAAGGTCAGATTAATGCTATCAGCTACGATCACTTGATGGGCCTTATTGGACCGAAAGCTCCAAGCCCAGTATCTGTGTACGGATTATGAAACAAGCTGTGCAGCAAAAATGCCATTTGTTTATCATTTAATTGCTGCAATTCATCATTAGCCACCGAGTGCTAAAAAGGTAAGATTCCTGAGTATTCATTAACTCTACGATCTACTGTTTAAGGTTCGACAGGGTGAAAAATACAGGAAGCAGCTCACAGCTTCTCTCAAGAAAACAGCATTACAGGAAAAAGGGGTGCCTTCATTGGATGGTCTCGTGGCACATTTCTTTGGGACATCTATAATTCATCCTTCACAACAGAGGGTTCCGCATCCTCGTCATCTCTAGTGGGTTCAGCTTCACTGTTGGGAGTGGCTTCTTTTGCTTCGGTTTCAGCCTCAGCTTCGTCAACATCTTCCTCCTCTTCGATGATAGCATCAGGACTGATACTTAGGCTAGATTTTACCGAGCTGTAAATACGAGAGGCAAAATCCTTGGGATCACTGAGTGTGAAGCCACTCTCCATTAGTGCTGTTTGGTACATGAGGTGGGCAGTTTGCTTAACACCGTCATCCTGGAGAGAGAGAGAGAGCACCTTAACGTCAATAACTGGAGTAGAAATATTGATCAAAGATTTAAACTGCAAAACGTTTAGTCGAAGACTCGCCCCCATAGATCATTGAGGATGACAAACCCAGAAGATAAGTATGCAAACCCACGTGTCCAAATTCATGCTTCTAAAACACACGTGCACAAATAACAAACACAAATTGCAAAAAATTACCTCAGGGTCCTTTACAACTCTCTCAAGGAGCTCCTTGATGATTGGATGCCTTGGATTAATCTCGAGCACCCTCTTGCCACGCATATATGCTTGCTTGTTTGCATCTGACAAGGTTTGGGCTTGCATTATCCTTTCCATATTCGCGCTCCATCCAAATTTTGATGTCACAACAACACAAGGGGTGTCAGCCAAACGGTTGCTAATTTTCACATCATCAACGTTTTCACTGGCAAGAGCACTCTTCCACCACTTGGTCAGGTCCTTGAATGACTCCTTTAGCTCCTTAGCTTTCGAGTCTTTCCCCATTTTCAGACCCTCCTTGGAAACATTCTGGAATTTCTGGTCGCCATAATCCATCAAGTATTGCATCAAATATTCATCAACTGGATCTGTGAAGTAAATAACCTGGCAAGATGACAAACCCAGAGATAATAAATCAGTAAATAAAGGGAGAAAATAATTCCGGTTTCCGGGATACTAAACCATGTAAAGGAACAAATGCTGGAGAAAATAACGTGAAATCTAATGTCTTATCCGGAGGTGAAATGTTTCTCAATCATACCTCATAACCCTTCTTCTTCAGCCTCTCAAGGAAAGGAGATTTTTCCAATTGCTCCTTGTTCGGTCCAGTTATGTAGAAGATATCTTTTTGCCCAGATTTCATTCTTGATATGTACTGATCAAGTGATGTCAATTTACCATCCGACTTGGTACTGTAAGAGAAGATCCATATACCATAAGTTATGAAAAAAGAATCATAGCACCGACACTGCTTCAGAAAAGATTTCAAAAAAACAAAAGATTCATAGAACAGGACAATACGTTTCAAATCTGAGAAGTTTTGCCAGGCGATTTCTGTTAACTGAATCCTCAATAATGCCAAGTTTGATAGACTTGCCAAACTCATTCCAGAATTTTGCATATTGACCTTTCTTCTCATCATCACTGGAATTCTCAACATCTGCATCCATAATTACACCACCAGTCATCAGCAACACTAAATACGCAGATAGATTTGGGGGGTAAAAGGGGCACACCAAAGTATATAATACATGTCAGAATGGTGATTCAGCCAACAGAAACCGTTACACATCTTTAACCAGAGAAAATCAAAAATCGAGCCAAATAATAGCAAGAACCTCCAGTTTAAAGACAGTAATACCTTTCTTGTCCTTGTCATTTGCCTCATCGGGATCCTCATCAGCAATTTTACGGATCATATCAAGTGCCTTTCTGATAAGTTTCTTCTTGATTGTTTTTAAGCTGCTGTGTTGTTGAAGCATTTCTCGTGAAACATTGAGCGGTAGAGTGTCAGAATCAACGAGACCCTGCTCAAAATATCACCCATTTGGAATCAATATATCTGGTGCTTTCTTTTTCTTTTTTTCTTTTTACTATAGAGCAATGCATAAGAATTATTTGGCATTCACCCATTACCATTAAAAAGTTCAGATATTTTGGCAAAAGCTCATCAAATTCATCTGAGATGAAGACTCGTCTAACATACAACCTCAGGTTGGCTTTATTAGCGTTGTAATAACTCTCATATAGATCATGAGGAGCCTTAGGTGGAACAAACAAAACAGCCTTGAATTCAACATCGCCTTCTGCAGTGAAGTGACTCCATGCTAGTGGCTTCTCATCACCAAAATCCTGTTGGGCAACAAAAATGTACAACTGAAAAAACCATACATACAACTTACAAATTTATCAGGTTACTAACTGACAAGAAGTCATCCAGTGTACTCCCTCTCACATTCATGTAGACTTGATTGATAGTTTTCAACAGGATGCCCATCCAGGATATAAAAGGGGGGAGAAATACACAAGTGTGATTGGCAAATTACCTTTGCTAGAGAGTGGTAGAATTTTGTGTACTCTTCTTCTGTCACCTCTTTTGGATTTCTCAACCATATAGCCTTAACATCATTCAAAAGTTCCCATTCATAAGTAGTCTCCTTAATTGTTTTGGTTTTTGGTTTATCCTCTGCATCCTCATCTTCACTTTTCTCAGATTCTCCATCGTCAGAAGAGCTGCTTTCAGCTGCTGATAACAGCAAGGTAAATAAAAGCAAACCACGAGATTAAATTACAGCACCTTTGGAAACTCAAGTACTAGAATAATAAGCATTATACACTGCCACTAGAAAATGCATGCATGTTTCACCTTCATCACTAGACTCATCTTCGTCAGCCGGAACCTCCACATCAACCTCTTTACTTGCCCACAAATAGATTGGGAAGTTGATGAATTCAGAATATTTCTTCACCAAATCCTGGAGGCAGGAAAAAACAGAGGTTCTATTTATCAACAAGCAATTCCAGCTCCTCACAGAAATTGAAATTTTAGCAGTAGTGGATTACTAGTACCCTACTTAAATTTGTTAAAGATGATCAACTAAAAGGTTCCATCAGAAGATGGGAATCTTCTCTCCATATTGCAAAGAAATGCCAAGCAAAAACATTTCCTCAAAAAGGGCATCAATATGATTCAAAAATTCCCGAGCAACAAATATATAAAATTATTAATAACAAATCTATAATGTAACTCACTGCCACCATCCATTTTAATTATTTGCATGGATGCTCGCTAACCAACTTTCTTCAACCAATGAACATAGCCTTCCTGAATTGTAGAACAAAAAAACACCAGTCCTTGCAATTAACCCGGGAGCTATACAACTATCATGCAAGCTTACCATCCTAATTTGCTATGTTAAATACAGCTATTGCTATCCAAATTCTGGAAAAGTTTCTTCCATGTCCTAATTTCATTCCATGACTACCAGAACCATTTCAACTTCACAATTCTAACAGGTTTACCTTGTCTTCGAACACCATAAACAACAACAGAAAATAGCACAAAACAGTAAAGTATAACATTATTCATCAAATATTAAATACACTCACTTTCAATTTACTCTCCTCCAAGTACTCTCCAGCTTCTTCCCTGAGATGCAATCTAATTTCAGTTCCACGTCCCAAGGGTTCATTCCAGGTATCCTCAGAGATTGCAAATGCTCCGTCAGCCTTTGATTCCCATACGTACCTGAAATACACAAACAATGCATAAACAACCACCTTTCAAGTTCCCATATGCAAAGTTCCAATTAAACGAGAAGCTGAAAAACTAATCCCAGAACACTTACTGTTTGTCTTCGTTATGCTTACTAATGACTTCAACATAGTCAGCAACAAGATATACAGAGTAAAACCCAACTCCAAACTGTCCAATTAAATTTAGGTCTCCACTTGTCTGCATTTTCTCCACAAATGCTGCACCAAGAGCACGAACAATTTACATAAACATTCTAAACATTTCTCAGAAAATTTACATTTTTCGACTTCTGTTCTGCAGATACCTGAAGTTCCTGACTTGGCTATAGTACCCAAATTCTTGATCAAATCCTCCTTTGTCATACCAATACCTCTATCACGAATTGATAGAATTTTCTTTTCTTTATCCAACTTAATCTGTATTTCCACGCATAAACATATAAATAACCATAAAATTAATCACCATCACAACAACTCCAAATACAACAAGATCAACTAATCACTCACCTGAATATCAAGCTTGGCATTGTCGCCTTCGCCCAAAACCTCTTTATCCGTCAGAGAAAGGAATCTGATTTTATCAAGCGCCTGAAATTCAAAAGAGGTTTTTTATTTAAATCCACTCCATCGCGACAACAATCAAAATAATGCTGAATCAGGTAAATAATTAATAATAAATACTCACATCAGATGCATTGGAAATCAACTCTCTGAGGAAAATATCTTTGTTACTGTAGAGAGAGTTGATAATAATATCCATAAGCCGAGACACCTCAGCTTGGAACTCGAATTTCTCCGCAGTGTTGCGAAGTGTTTTCCTCGAAATCGACTCCGACTCTCTAAACCGAAAGATGAGTAAAATCCATGAGCAAGAGAGTGGGAAATATGTTACTTAAGCAAAAAAGGAAGAAGAGAGAGAGAGAGAGCAAACCTCTTGACGACATCAGAATCCGTTGATAATCCGTTTGGAACGGCACCGAGTTTCTCCTCTACTTTTGGAGGATCTAAAAGCGAATCAGAATCATCCTCTGCTTTCGCATGTAACTTCTGACCTGTGAAACCACAAATCGAAACACAACATCGGTGACAGGCTCAGAATAGATCAATCCGGAGAGAGATCGATTCGAAAATGATGAAACATAAAGGTACCTTGATCTGAAATGAGAGAAAGAAGGCACAGTAGTAGCAAAACGGAAGGGACCGTCCACTTCCTCATCTTGATTTTTTTTTCAAGTAGCTTCGTTCAGTTAAGAGATCTATGCGTTCATCCGTTTATCAAGTAGTTTATATAGGAGAGTGGTTTTATGAGAGTGAGGGTTTTAGATCTAGCAAGACTTGACTTCTGTAAGCTAAATTTGTTTAGATCGGGTTGTGCTGGTACCAACGTGGATGATCGCACGGTAGGCGGTATCCGAAAGGCCACGTGGTTTGTGTTTATTGGTGATTGATTAGTAAGTTGACGTGGGGAGCTAAGCGTTCACGACGACCCCACCGAACGACTTGAGGACGGAGTGTGGTTGACCGCTTGATTGGCTTGAAATTGCAACGGTGGATGATTAGACGGGTTGTTATGTGTAAACGTGGCAGAATGTTATTGGGTTTTATTCTTCAATTGACGTGGAGAGTGGAGGCATGAGAGTCTAGATTGTTCTGCAGTCGATGTTTGGTTGCCAGGATATCGGTAGTTCAGTCGCGGATAACTTCCTGTGCACCAATGGAATGGAAGGAAACCACTACTCTAGTTTCAAATCAAGCTATTGTTTATTTTTCTAAGAAAGATTGGATTTTTTTTACTTTAAGTTTTCTTGTCATTGAAGTGTATTAATATTAAGATATATTTTTATAAAATTAAAAAAAAAATCTAATATATTTTCAAGTAAAATATACCTCAACAATTGGTACTGTAATATCAAACACTACTTAAAATTCATCAACTGACATGTTTTATAATTTCTTAGTGACTATATGATCATTAAAAAACATGTTGGTCAACAAGAATTTGTATAAAAAAAAATTAAATATACATGGAAAAAATGCATTATTTTCAATATATCTTGCTTATAATAAGTTACATTATTAATTAATTATTTTTCTCTAGATCATATTTAATTGATTGATTTATTTAAGGTTTGAAATATTTTTTTTGTTGATAGGAAGGTTCTAGTCCTATTGGACTAAAACTTATTAGTTCTAAAATTCAAATCAACTAATTTCTAATATAAGGATATTTAATTAATTTCATAAGAATATAACAACCTCATTAAAAATCAGTTTAAAAAATCACGAAAGTTAAATTCTTAATAAATAAGAGATAAAATTAAAAATAAAAAAAATAAATAGTATTTGGCTACGAGATTCGCCTCCTCTTTTACCTGCTAAATTTGATTGCTTGTATTTATTCTAGCATTATGTGGATCGATATTGACATTTAACAATACAAGATAGTTTTACTATTGTTAATTATTCTTTCTCTCCTCTTGGTACAGACATGTATCTCTTCTAAGCCATTAACTGTTATTGTTATTTTACAATCACATAAATTATTGGGGTGTTTGATATTATATTTTAAAAATATTTTTATATTATTTTTATGTATTAATATTAAAAATAATTTTTTTAAAAAAAAATATTTTCAAAAAACAGTATTTCCAGTTGAAACCATGACAAATCAAGACTCCATGCTCGCGAGAGGGGATTGGATTGGAGAGAGGAGATTAGTGGGCATAACTTCAGACAGGAAGAGCTAACAACGCCGAACATTGAACAGGTTGGGTGTCATACGACGAGCTTTCGACAAAAATCTCGATGACCCGAAAGTTCAACACTGCGCTGCCCAGGCTAGTCAGTCCGAGGTTATTCAGGCCCGAGCCTTTTCCAGATAGAATTGAATAAACAAGTAAATGCCTCGACGGCAATTGAAAATGGAAAACCAGTTTGAAAGTCCCAGAAAATGAAAGCAAGGGATTTGATTTCTTGCAGGGAATAAAAAAAATATTTTTATTTCTTGATTAAATTATTTTTTATATTATTTTGATATGTTAATGTTAAAAATAATTTTAAAAAATAAAAAATATATATTATTTTAATACATTTTTAAATAAAAATCATTTTAAAAAATAACTTGACTCTCAAATAAGCTTTTAACCCCGTCGATTATTTTAAATTCAATAGGTAGAGCTAAGTGAAAAGAAAAAAAAAATAGCGATTATATTATACTGGTTAGATATAGCAGATCATGTGATGTAATGATTCATTGTGATTTTTTTATTATATAATTTTAAAAAATATAATGTAATGAATAACTCGTCACGCTACTGGTATTCTGTATAAAAAGAAATGTGTTAAAAGTCATTACGTGATTTACTTGTGATACCTAATTGCAAAAAAATAAAAATCACAGTGATTAAATTATATTAAAAAATACAGGGATAAAAAAAATCCAATTTGTAAGTGGAAATAAAATAAAGAGATTGAAATAAATAATAAATAATTTGAAAAAGATAAATACAAGAATGAAACATTATAAGAACGTTCTTCATATTACCAGGAATGTTTGTAAATAAATACAACAGTATAGTGCAATAAATAATTACATTTCTTTTTTTCCATTGCATCATACGCATGTATGTAATGTTTTGTCTTTTTTCGTATATATTAAGATTGAGATTTCAAGTTATCAACGGATAATCTCATCTAAAAATTTAAGTTATTAGATAATATTTCAAGATATAATTTATTTTATCCTTTAATATACCTCCTCAAGTAAAAATAATTTGAGCTTGAAACTTTCACAAACTCATACTATATTATGTTTGATTTTTATTCAATAGAATGAGGTGGTGAGATTTAAATTCGTGATCGTTGAGTCAACAAGTCTCTGATACTATATCAAAAAACATTTCATCTAGCAGCTTAAATCTTATTTAAAAACTTAAGCTATTAGATGGAGACTAAAAAATAATTTATATTATTTTATAACACAAGTAACAATTCTAATCTTCTTAATGAGATGGGATTGGGAGGATGTGTCTTCCTTCCAAATTCGTACTTGTAAAATTTATTTTGGAAATGGAATTTATTTCAAATTTAAATCCCTGAAATCAATCCAGAATAATTTAGTTTTCTTAAAAACAAATCTGAAACTTTATAACAATGAAAAAGAAAATTCTTTATTAACCCAATTCAAATTAAATCGTGAATTGAGTCACAAATCATGCTAAGAATCATAGAATCGTCAAATTTTACTTGCCAGTTAAAGATCAAGTGAGGTCTTGTAAAATTTTATTTAGTATTATGGTAAAAAAAACTAAGTGTTTTTAACTCAAAAATATATTAAAATAAAATTTATTTTATTTTAAAAAAAATATTTTTATATCAACGCATAAAAACAATAAATAAATCTAAATAATATATATATATATATATGTAAAAATACAAAACAAATAAACTCTAAGTTAATTTTAATCAACAACCATTCAATACGTCACCAACACGCGGATATCCCTACCTTTTTCTTTCGCCAATCCCAGCCGGTCTAGACTACTGTAAACCGCTACTGCACGAACCAAGTCTTTGGTTCGGCACTTCCACTTCCAAATTTCCAGTCTTCGACGTGGAGTGTACACCGGGGCTAGTGCCTGTGCTGTCATCTCATTCTTGTCCCTTAAATGCATCATTGTTATATTTTATTTTGGCAGGCGTGGCTCTATTTTTTCCGGGTGTCAACTGCCCTGAGTCAATTATGTTTTTATTTTTTATTTTTTATTTTTTTATTTTTTATTTTATTTTTTAGATATTTTAATGTTAATTTTTAAAAATAATAATATTATTAATATTTTAATATATTTCAATAAAAAAACTTTAAAAAACAAAAGATTTTATTTAAAAAATAATATTTTTTTATTTTTATTTTTATTTTTATATATATGTTGATGTTACAGATAAATTTTTAAAAATAATATATATATATATATATATATATATATATAATTTTAATGTATTTCCAAGTAAAACATATTTTAAAAAACAATAATATTGATGAACAAAATATTATACTATAAATAATTTAGTTTGTTGAATCTATAAATGTTTAACTTTCAGCTTTAACTTTAATATAATTTTCAACTATTCTAAAATATAAAAAATAATTTGAAATTTTGAATAGACAAATATAATTCAAAAACCTAAGATACAATTCAAAGTCTCAAATATCTAAATAACAATAGAATTAGACCCAGCCAGGAAACACGCACGTGACTTCTTTCTACGCCAGATGTGTAACCTCCGATTTTTCATCCTGTTCTGGAATGGGACAAACCTTGTGGTTTGGAGGTGCTACTGGCAATAAAGTCATGCAGTTATATTGTTCTGCGCTGGTATACCAGCTACGAGCCTACGACACGAGGAGTCGGTTACAGGCATACCTCTTCACAAGGCCAAAAATCATGGTATTTTAGAATTCTGATACAATTTCATGAAAGTTTGTGGAAAGTAACACGTTTCATAAAGGTGTTGGGGGGATTCCAACACGGTTGTTATTTTAAATAATTATCGTTCAAAAAACCATGTAATTCTCGATTTAATTAACATGTTTAAAAAATGGATCATTGGGGACATATCAAAACTTTATTTTCGACACCCTAGGTACCACTAAAGAAGGTGGGGTGATTTTAAACACACTTGAAACACTATCAAACATGATCATGATCTGATAAGAATTTTATTTGAGATTAATTATTACCTCACTTGGTGTTCTTTCATTATATAGTTAAAATCATATAATTGATATTTTTTAATGGTATCCAACATGTCAAAAAATTAATATTAATGTGTCTTTGATATACCACTATTTCTTTCTTTTTTTTCTCCCCTCTCATTTTTCTCTCGCGCCTCGTCTCTCTATCTCCCTTTTCTCTGTTGACCATTGGATATTGGATTTCATTATTTGGCCATTAGATATTCATGAAATTTCTAGTTAACTTTTATCTAGGTAAATTAATTTGCAAGAAAAAAAATTCACTAAACATTCACTAAACAACCGTTGTTTATGACAACGGTTATGTAGAAAATATATTTTTGAGATGAAATTGCTATTCAAGATAATGGTTGTGTATAAAAATGATGTTCTTAATAACATGTGGCTTTCATGTAGTCGGTTAACTATAAGTTGACATGGGAGTTGATGATGTTCGATTATATTCAATGAGCCTGTGGCCTGAACTACTATTTGGGATATTTGATCAGTCTCCTGATTTTGACAATATTATTCTTCATTTCACAATGAAGTGGTTGATAGATCATGCTCGACATCTACAAAAGATCTCATTTTCGAGTTTATGGGTTATCTGATAACTAAGTTAGTATCTCTTGAGATGAAAAAGAATTAAAGTTTATAAAAAAAAAACCTAAAAATAAACATATTTCATTTATAATTGAGAAAAAAATAAACTTTTTGTCGAGGTCACATTGGTTCCTTCTATAGCCCTTAGGGTTCCTCTCTCTATTAAAGGGGTGCAAATTAATGTATTTACAATAAATATTTATCTCATTAACATGAAATATTTATGACTTGTTATAACAAAATAACCTGACCTCACTTCCACGAGCTCAATATTCTTTTGAAATTAATGAGACCACAAGATCAACATCAATAAATTTGGAAGGTTGTCGAACCCATTTATACTTGAAAGTGACGAGTCTAATAACTCGTCATATTCATATGTGTTTGAGGGTAAAAAACTTGTAAGTTCATCAAACCCACACATGATCAAACTTAGAGGATTGATTTAACTCAAAAATAACAAGTCTGGAAGCAGACAGCTCGCTAAATTCATATATATAAAGACCGGTGTTTGATTGAGCTCCGAGATGATAAGTCATAAGTCATTATCTTGTTATTCTTTACAATAACAATTTAACAATAATTAATATCAACATATTAAAAATATGTTTTCATATATGAAACATTTTTCTATCCATGTAAAATTATAAAATATTAATTACCTTGACCGCTATTTATAACAAAATATTGTTAATGTACAAATTATATATTGTTTCTTTTTGTAAATAAAGTATCAAAATAGAGTTTTCGTAGAAACCGTGTAAAACTATAGCATTAACTGATTATCCAAATAGTTTAGATAAAATATAATTTAAACCATAATTCATTACATAATTTACATTGACAAACAGCCAAAACACCCCTTGTAGTCTTCTTTACCGCTGTACGAGAAAGAGGTAGATTTGCCAAGGCAGCCTTGACTCTCTGTAGTTAACTTAACCAACCATCCAATCAAGAATGATAATTATAAAGCCCGTACAGAGAACATTCACCCAACGACAGGGGATTGGATATGGTCAATAAATTTTGACCCCGTGGAGGCACTGCCCGAAACTTCTTTCCAATGTAAAAAATTAAAAATCGATGCAGGCGTGGGCCATGTCATAACGTGTATCGCCTAAACCACGCATGCCGTAGTCAATGAAGATGTGGGGTCATTATCGGCGTTGGAGGAAATAATTATCCCAGGCATCGTTTGTTTGTCCGGTGGAATATAGTTTTTTTTTTTTAATAAAAAAACGGTTTTTTAAAAGTAATTTTTTTAGATATTTGATAATGTTATAAAAAATAAATTTAAAAGTAGTTTTCATTACTTGACTATATCATAAAAAAATATGTTGAAAAATAGCTTAATAATATTTTGTCTCATGTTCATTAAAAGAATAATCATATCTAACATGTAAAAAAGTTGAAGATGGTGAAGTTAAAAACAAATAATCTAATTTTAGTAATTATTGAAAAGAATAAAATAACAAAAGACTAAATTTGACATGTTAAAAAATCTAAAAATAATAATTTCATATATCATTTAAAATAAAATAAATAGCAATTAAAAAATATGGACTAAATCTAATAAGTAAATATTTCAACTAATAAAATAATAAGAGAAAATACAATAACAATAAAAGAATATATACAAAGGTTAATATAAAAATCAAATTTGAAGGGATAAAAATAAAATAAGAAATCAAAATAAAATTTAAACCAATTACAAAACTATAAACTAAATCTGATATATATCTACGATTCTTTTGCAACCTTTGAAAAAGGTTTTCCATCTGAAATAAAAGGAAAACACTCTTTTATAAACCATTAAAACTTTTTATTTAGCTGATAAGTGTTTTTTATTTACCAATTTTTTGAGCGACAAACAAGCATATGATAGTTTATAAAGTAGGTTTCATCAAAACATTTTTCATTAAATAAACAGGGTCCAGTTCATTGAAAAAATTGCCCGAGATCAAAATATGCAATGATGATAAAACTGCGTTTATACAATCATTAATTAGCCAGGATGAAAAATAACTTACAATTGTGTCACGATTATAATAATTTAAAATGTGCATTTGAGTCGGGATATATATTTTTTTATAAAAAATCAAGATAATAAAAGTTTTTATTTATTTATCTGGACTCATAAAATACGATTTTCAAGAGATATAATTTCCTCACATATAAAAAAAATATTTATACCATAATAACAATTATTTTTTATTTGAATATATATATACATATATTATATACTATTTTTAATTTTTTTTACACTAACCTATCAAAATGATAAAAAAAACATTAAAAAAGCATTTCTAAACCAAAAAAATCAAAGTTATTGAAAACTTGTAGCTAACCATGTTTAAAATATCATATATTAATATACCAAACACCAATTAAAAAAAAAATCCACACTACCAGTGCATTAAAAAAAAATTCCTGTGCTCTTTTGTTAATTGTAATCTAAGTACTTGGAACTGGCCATCGCTCGTTCCTGGTCCATTACCACAGTAGACAGAATGTCTCTGTCATGGCACCCCCACATCCACCGCGACGTCGTCATAAAAAAGAATAATCAAAAGTATTTAATTTATTAAAAATACTTAAATATCTCGCGACGCGTGAAAGGTTCTCCATCTCAAAGCAAAGAAATGCACGTGGTACTATCTCTTTGGCTACTTTCAGCGGGTGCACGTCATGAAACTGATACCTTCCACCTACAGTCATAAGATAAGCTCAACTCTCCCTCCCCCCCCCTCCGGAAAAGCAATTGTGTTGCACTTCTGTCATGGCGCTATCTGATGGGGTGACAAGGAATTTAACGACGATCTACGTGGCGGTGATAGCTGGAATTAAGTTTTTTGGGCTGGTCTGTGGAAGGAGCTTCAATGGTGGATTCGTGCTGATTCTGTCCACTATCGTAGTGGGTTTAATATTGATTGGAACGCTGGCTTGGGATATTTCTCGCAAGGCCACGTATGCGATTTCAAGGGATCATGTCAATGTTCATGAGATGTGCAAAGGTGGTATTTGTTGGCACGGTGTGGCTGTCAGGTCGCCGGCTTCTCAGGTCCGGTTTAGACTTCCTCAGCATTAGCAATTAACATCAAGCAATACGGGCTTTTCTGTAAAATAAACGACAGATTTTGTGAGATAGCGTCAACAGAAGTACGAAAAGAAGGATGGGAATAAAAGAAAAGGGATTAAAAATGCCAGGTAGACTCTCTTTCTTGGTTTCTGGTGGTTCTTGCCGTGGATCATGGAGCCTTTTTCCATGAAAGAGTGACTCACGAGGTGTTTGTTTGTTTGCCAGAGAGGGAGGAGATACAATAATGTGCATACATATACTGAAAGAGTGATGATTACTTTATTTTTGAGTATAAATAAGAATTTATCATACCTTTTGTTTTCTTGTACCTGTTTCAAGCTTTGTTTCGTTAACTTATTTTTGAGCCTTTGCATTAGCTGAAAAGCCTGACATGGAAGTCGATACTTGATACTGAACAGCAGCAAAAACAAGGGAATTGTCCAGCTGAAAACAAAAGTTCGGATTGAATTTCCAGGGACAGAGCCTTGGTTTGGCTTCTTTTGCATCTCAATTTTGGCGAGGCACAGGGTGTTTTTGTAAAAGTTGAATGATTTTTTTTTACATTGACAATTCAAAATTATCAAGAATAAAAAAAATCAGATAAATAATTTTAATTAAAAAACACTTGAGAAAAAAGACCGAACTACAATAGCAAGCACTGCTTAGTAAATTCAATTTAAACGAAAATCTGATAAAAAGATTAAAGACTCCTAATCTTGCCTCTAATAGCTCTTATCTTTCTGCATTTCTTGCCGTTTTTTTTTTTTTTCACATTGAATTGTATCTTGGTTTTATTGGATCTATTAACCTCTTTATTTTGATTTCAATACCATTTAACGTCTTTTTCATTGCCCCTGAAATTGGTTGCCGGAAAAAACTTTTTCCAATAACTTCTACTCTATCCACTTCTTGTTTTACTATGGTTACAAAACATGTTGATTAGGGTGCATAAAAAAATCATATTGAATCTCATTTAAATTCTAACCAAGATTAACTGAGATCATAGGTTAACTCATACTTATTAGGTTAACTCAACCTAATTCGATGTAAAATCTTGCTCGGTTTAGTTTTTGAATCGACCAGTCACTAAATTAATTAACCAGATTATATCATATTTAATAGCACTTCTTTGTACTATCAAACTGAAAAAAAACAAGTATTTTCCCACATCTAAAAAAGAAAAGAAAATTCGGTGACAATTTGGGTGTGAACTTCAAATCCTGCTGGAATTTGAAAAGGAGGATAGCATTGAAGATCAATAAGCACAAACACGAAATTTCAATCAAATGCGGACCCCTTAGTAGTAAAAATAGCCAGTCTGAAATATGGGCCCACTGGAATAGCCTGGTAAACGGGGCCCTATAGTCCAATAGCTGCATAACCCATTATCTTTTAACTGGGCCTGAAGTGACTGTAAGCGGAGGAGAAACAACAACGTCTAAAGAAGGCAGGAAGATGCCTCTTCCTTCCAAAACCCTTGACAAACAGCACAAAACCCTTTTCTGCAAAAGCAGCCAACACAAACTCCCTGCCTCTTCCCAGTCAAATCAATGGCTACAAGCTTCGTATTTGAGCCTCCTAGCGACGAAGAAGTTGATTTATCAGAAGCAGAAGAACTAGAAGATGAAGAAGAAGAAGCGGAAAGAGAAGGAGAAGAAGAGAAGCCATCAAAACGGCGGCAGAAGCAGTCGCCTTGGGACTTTGCTTCCTACTCCGAATCCGTCGCCGAAGAACACGCTCGTAGAAGCACAACTTCCATCGATGACAAAATCTCCAGAGTTCGCCAACAACACTCCACTCCCTTACCTGACCACACCGAGGATGCTAGTTCCTCGGATTCCGAACCCGACAAACAAGTAACTAACTACCTTACGTTTTGCATTTATAAAGGGATTCATAGGTTTCTTATATTTTATTATTTTATTTTCCTAGGAAGAGTACAAGGGGGAAGATGATGACGGTGATGAGGATACTAATGTAGAGGAAAGGAAGTCATTTTTTGCGCCGTCTGAAGGAACTTCTTTCCATGCTAACTCGTTTATGGAGCTTAATCTATCTCGGCCATTGCTTCGAGCTTGTGAGGCTTTAGGTTATACTAAGCCCACTCCAATTCAGGTTTCCAATTTCACCCCAATTTTTACTGTTATGCATTTACTTACATTTTAGTTTAGGATATTGAATTTAGGGATTGTTTGTAGGCGGCTTGCATACCGTTGGCCCTCACTGGGCGTGATATTTGTGGGAGTGCTATTACTGGTTCAGGGAAGGTATGAGCTTTTGTTAATAACTTGAAAATTGGTGCGTTTTGTGCTCAGATAAAAATGAGTTGATCGAATAGAAATTTGAAGACCAATGCTGAATGATTTTATTTTACAGACAGCAGCTTTCGCCTTACCTACTTTGGAGAGATTACTGTTTCGTCCAAAACGTATTCTAGCAATAAGAGTCCTTATTCTTACTCCTACCAGAGAATTGGCAGTTCAGTGAGTGTTCATGTGCTAATCTTTTTAATTAAAGGTGTGCATATCTCATTTTAAAATATTTGATCGAAGTTGATTCTGTACTTGGTATATATGTTGCAGGGTTCATAGTATGATTGAGAAACTTGCGCAATTTACAGATATAAGATGTTGCTTGGTTGTTGGAGGGCTTTCAACGAAGGTATTTATCTTTTCAATTCACTCAATTGTGTAAAAACATGCACATTTGGTTTGTGGTCGAATAACACCAAAGTTTTTTAATCTGTTGCTTTTGATGACATCTATTATTTGATTGGACACGGTTGGAAGTGTACAATTAATTTGATATCTTATACCTGCAAAATGGGAATTCCTTGTTTTTCATTCATCAATAATTCAGAAGTAATGTCTTTGTTGTTTAGGTGCAACAAGCTGCCTTGAGATCAATGCCAGATATTGTTGTAGCTACACCAGGGCGCATGATAGATCATTTACGCAATTCTATGTCAGTTGATTTGGATGATCTAGCAGTTTTAATCCTTGATGAAGCAGACCGACTTCTGGAGCTTGGATTTAATGCTGAAATTCAAGAGCTGGTACCTTTGACCTCTTCTTGTTTCCGTACATAAGATCCACAATGGCTTTCCTGTCATTGTTAACAGTTTTGTTTGTAAGCTTAATTGTCAAGAGTAACAGTTGATCTCATAAAACATTTATCCAGGAATTAACAGGATCCATTTCTCCTACAGTTAACAAAATTGTGCTAACTGAAATTTAGGACCACTTCACTTTAGGTCTCGCTGAGCTGGGTACACATAGAACAAAAAAGTCATCCGTTGCTTCTGCATTTCAATGATCAATTTTGTGTCTTAAGTTTCATGGAGTTTCCAATGAAGGTGTTATTATTGCTTTGTCTTTTATAATCAGTTCCTGGTTTATTGACAGGTTCGACTTTGTCCCAAAAGAAGGCAGACCATGCTATTTTCGGCTACTATGACTGAAGAGGTTGATGAGCTTATACAGCTTTCTCTAACCAAACCACTGCGTCTCTCTGCTGATCCATCTGCAAAACGGCCAGCAGCATTGACCGAGGAGTAAGTCATTCTGACCCTGCTTTTTTCATTTCATTTTTATTTTTACTTCAATGTGTTATCCATCTGTATCTTAGATGTGTATTGGGAAGGGTGTATCTTTTACAAGTTATTTTAGGAGGATTGCCTTCTACTTTTGTTGGGATATACCCTCTATTAACTTGTTTTAACCAGGAAGTATGGCTCTCTTCTGTAGGGTGCTTAGACTACGCAGGATGCGAGAGGTCAATCAGGAGGCAGTCCTCCTTTCTTTGTGCTCAAAAACTTTTACATCCAAAGCGATCATCTTCAGGTTGATATTGCATTATATTGTCATTTTCTTCATGAATATGCTATGGCCGCCGAATGTTTTTTTTAAACAGCCTATGGCAATAATTATTATGTAATGAATCTACATGTATGGTCTTGCTGAATAGCATATGGAAATGTTGAAGTAACAGCAATTTGAATTTGTTATATTGCTGTAACTGCTGAGAGATTATCAAAATTCTACAATAGAGCAAATGGAAATAGTAAAATAATCAAACACCTGTTTCTAACTAGGACTTTGATATGGGGACAAAATTCGATGCTGCTTTCTCTGCAGATCAAGCATGTCCTTCCTGTACTTAGGCTTATCAGTTACGTGTATGTAATGATCAATTTCAATTTCCTTTGGCAGTGGAACCAAGCAAGCTGCACATAGGTTGAAGATTTTGTTTGGATTAGTGGGATTTAAAGCTGCCGAGCTTCATGGAAATCTTACACAGGCCCAGCGTCTTGATGTGAGCTGCTTAATTTGAGAAGTTTTGTTTTGCTTATTTCAGGTCTTTGCAGTTGACTGCATATTTCCCCTGTTGTGCTACCAGAAAGTTAGAACTCTGGGGATAGCACAGTGCTTAGCTTGGTATTTTTAGATCTTCAGTTGTCTCCGGGACTTATTTATGATTACATGCTGCAGGCTTTGGAACTTTTCAGGAAGCAGGAAGTTGACTTTTTGATTGCAACTGATGTAGCTGCACGAGTGAGTGGAAACATGAGACTTAAAACAGTCCCTTTCATATTGCTTGATAATATCAATATCACCTGCTTGGCCCTTTTCTAGTTTTATTTTGTTGATTTAAGGTTTTTTTGTGTGCGCACATGCATGCATGCATGCACATGGTGAGGTGTTCAAGAATTGGAAGTTAAGAGTTATGAATAATTTACAAATATTTCTTTCATTGGAACTTGGGAGAATCCAGCCTTTATGCCAGCATCTGGCTCATTTGTTTTCCTTTTATTTTTATCTGCTATAGATTTGGAAGTTGGACAATATAATTTGTGCACCTTTTTACCTTCTTCTTGTGTTTTTAGGGGCTTGATATTATTGGTGTTCAGACAGTTATTAACTATGCATGTCCCCGTGACCTTACTAGGTAAATACTGAACCGTTTTCTGATGCTGCTTGGTTTTGACTCATCTATTTTTTTATTTGAATATTTGTTCATCATCCTACATTTGAATGCTATTTTTGGGTTGCTGAATGATCACAGTGCATTGTGGTATCTCTGTCTTTGTTTCTCTGTGCAGTTACATTCATAGAGTGGGCCGTACTGCAAGAGCTGGTAGAGAAGGATATGCAGTTACATTTGTGACAGATAATGATCGATCCCTTTTGAAAGCCATTGTGAGCCATATTCTTCCTTTCATCTTCTAAGACTGGTTTAACTTTTCTGGCTAACTTTACCCCAAGATATAAACAGTCTACATGTAACTTGAACCATTAATTTGGCATAGTAATTCTTTCTTGGCTATTCCATTCACTCTCGTAATATTGATATTATTTTTCTCTGTGTATGGAAGGTGTTTAATATTGGCTTTCTAGGAGAGACCATGCACATTTTTGGCATCAAAACCCTAAGAAGAGAATGTTTTTATAGCCATGGAGATGTCAAAAATGCACTCACCAAAACCCTAGGATTTCCTGGGTCCTAAAATTGAAACTAACGTTTTAGCTGTCACAATATTTTGGGCGAGAGATTGTTTTGCATCTAAGAGAAAATTGAATATATTCCCAAAATAATAGTCAAGGCTTCAGAAGGAAGGAATGTATTAAAGCATATTTATGGCTTCTGAATAGAGGGTGTTTGGGAGTGTGGTTATGGTTGCTTTTCAAAGTGCTTTTCACTTAGAAATATATTAAAATATTATATATATTTTTTATTTTTTAAATATCATTTTTGACATCTGCATATCAGAATGATCTAAAATACTATTTTTTTTCATTTAGAGAAAAAAAAATCATTTTTTTTCATTTAGAGAAAAAAAAATCATTTTTTTTCTTCTGTAAAGCACTTTTGGGGTGCTTCCCAAACACCAAATATCACTGGTTAAATTATATAAAAATAAAAATACACATGGATGAAAAATCCTGTTTTTAGTTATATAGGCTCTTAATGTTCAATTATGTTATATTTTGAAGCAGATCCCATAGTATTAGCTAAATATTTTATCATAAAAATTATATATGGATTCTCTCTTTAAAAGGCTGAATCTTATATGTTCCCCATTTAAGTAGGTTTTTAAAGGAGAATTGGAGATGGTCCAACTCTTCATTTGTGTTGCATGAAGTTGCTAATGTTAAAACTAGAACTTTCATCAATGTGGTTTTGGAATGCAACTCATCCAGAGGCATGTTGTCCATTTAACAGGCAAAGAGAGCTGGTTCAAAGTTGAGGAGCCGTATTGCTGCAGAGCAATCAATTATTAAGTGGTCTCGGATAATTGAGAACATGGAAAAACAAGTGGCTGATGTTCTTCAAGAAGAGAGGTCTTTATGTGATTATATTCGCGTGGTTCTTTTACCTAAAAATATTTCTTATTTCATGCTGAAGTTTTTGGTGTTCAATTACTGCAGGGAAGAGAGAGCAATAAGAAAAGCTGAAATGGAAGCAACCAAGGTATCTAACCCTTCTCCAACTAGACTGCGTATCTGTTGATCTTTTCAGAGATAGTGTACTTCATAGTCCATAGTTATAACTTGAGTACTTGTTCTATTTTTGCTTTTCTATTTCCTTGTTTTGGCCATCACATTGCATTGAAAGTCTTTACTATTGGTGTAGAAATATTTTGTGGCTTTGAAAACTGTTAACCTGAGAAAGCACTAAATTAAGCTCACACTTCTTTGATTCTTGCAGGCAGAAAATATGATTGCACACAGGGATGAAATCTTTTCACGTCCCAAAAAGACTTGGTTTGTAACAGAGAGAGAGAAAATGCTCTCAGCAAAAGCAGCTAAGGTTATTTATATACTATCTTGGTTGTTTATGTTATATGCCTTGCATGCTCAAAACAAACCTGTCCCAGATAATCAAGTTGGAATTTGAATCTTTTTCTGGCCATTGAGAACTGCCAACACCAGTTGCTCAGAAAATGACACAAACCTTGTCAGCATAATGATTTCTTGAAGGTTTTGATAAAGAATGCTAGGCTGGATAATGCATTTGTTATATTTTCTTGATCTCCTTTTATAATTTTATCCTCTAAGAGGACAGAAATCATGTGAAGATGGTATTTTGTGTTAGAGGATGCCTCCTAAAGTAAAAATGCTGTTCTTTATATATGGAATGCACACAACTTGAGCTATTTCATCCTGTGTTAAATGACTCCCCTCTTCCGGTTTCATTCTCAGCACTTCTTATGAAGCAATTTTAGCATGAGCTTAGTTTCTCCTATTAATCAAATGGTGTCTATAATTGCATGCAGCAGTCATCAACTGAAAAAGAAAAGGGTTCTGGCAAGGAGTTGATGAGTGCCCAAGAAGCCGAAGACCTTAAAATGAAGGAAAAGAGGAAGCAAGAGCGTGAGGTGACTTTTTTTGTTGTTGTAGCTATTATTTTATGGGAAAAAAAATGTTCTCACAAGCATAATTAATTTTTGTTGAACAGAAAAATTTACCCCGTAAAAAGCGCCGAAAATTACAAGCAGCCAGAGAGATGCTAGAGGATGAAGAAATGACTAAGAAACCAGAAGTATGTGTCCACCCATTTTCTGTGTGCAAATATTGTGCATGTATATAATCTTGTCCTGTTGTGTATGGCACTATCAAACCATAAGGTGGCTATGTGCAAAGATATTTCTGAAGTAGGGTTTTGAGGCGGCAATTTGTATGTCAATTTATCTGTGCTTTTCAGGTTTTCATAAGATCATTAAAGGAGGCAAATGTATTTCACTGCCAATGTTTTATCAGTGCAGAAGTTTCTTTTATGATCCTTGCAAAGTGAAACGTGTTTTGCTTATATCGTACTGCAGGGCAGTGGAAAAAATAAGAAAGAAAAGACTGGACTATCACTAGTCGATCTGGGTTACCGGCGGGCAAAAGCAGTGAAGGCTGTGAAGAAGGCAATGGATTCGGGCAAGATTGTGCAGAAGAAAGCTAGTAAGAAATCAAAGCAGCCTCCTGAAAGAACTCAATCAAGGACAGAAGAAATGCAGGAGTTATTCCAGAGCGACATGAATGAAAGAAAGCAGAAGAGAAGTAGTGGAACAGGAAACAGGAAGTCCAAGAGTTCATTCAAGAGCAAATCAAGGTATAAATCAGCTTAATATTTTTTACTTTTCTTGGCTTTTATGTTTCTAGATCTCCTACATAAGTCTTATAGCTTAGTATCAAAGCAATATTCTTTTTTTTTTTTTTATCATTCCAAGTACTGGGATTCAATATTCATCGATACCCATTTTCTTTTTTCAGGTATAAGCGCAGGTAGCACTATCAAGTCGGCCATCAAATTATGTGGTCATTTACCTCTATATTATGAAGGTTCTATCCCTTAGCTCTGCTGATTTTAGAGGAAGACAGGCAGGCAGACAGTAGCCGATGATGGTGTGTACGTGGAAGCATCCTCGCAAATGACGTGCTCATCATCTCCCTCTGATGTTTTAAATTTCCATCCCGTATTTTTTTCCTGTATAATTACTAGGAGATATCGAGACCTAATAACAAATATTTTCCAGGGTCGCAATATTCTGGTAGTTGGCCCACAGTTTTGATCTATTATGCTGCCCTGTGGTGTCGGTTGGTCTCTGGGCCTAACTGCCCCCCCTGATTTCAGTTTGGTTTCTTGATTTTCATCTCTGAAACAATGTAACTCACCTTACCTTATGATACAGGAAATAGGTGTTCAAAAATACACTACTTGCGAGCAGCCAGTTAGTAAGGTTCCTTGTCAGTCTTGCCTGCCTTGCTATTTGAGTTCTTAGCTCGTTTTTGTATCATATGGGCAAAACTCGCGTCTGATACATTGATTTTATTTTTGATTGAAACATTTTTGATCTTAGCCGTGACTTGAGCCTTGTTCTGGATTAGCCTGACCCCTCCGAGCTAAACTTTTTCTGTTACCCGAGCCTTAGCTATTTGTGGCTTCGGGGGATTTCTGTTTTTGAGCTTATAATATTGCGTCGGCTGGCTTTTGATTAATCAGCATGAGCTGCTCGTTTTGTTTCCTCCAAAGAACGCTGAAAACTGACACCTCCACAGATCTCCATAAAGAGATTTATGTGGTGCACCAACCTCAGGTGCACGCTGCACACCATTCTGCAATAGAAAATTAGCGAAGAATTCATGTGCCCTTCGCTTTTGTTATGCAAAACAGGGAATAGTAAACTACTGAAATTAAATTCACGCCCTTCTATACAAGAACTTGGAAATATCAAAAAAAGAAACTTCAAAAAATGAGGTTAAAGAGAATTAGTTCCTTTAAATTTCTGTGCTATTTGACGAAGATAAATTACAGCTACATGTACCAAAGCTTCTATGATTGCAATTGCCTTCTATGAAACACAGAAAAGAGAAGAAACTAAACCAAAATGATAAACAAATAAAAACCCTAATCTTCTTTTTGCCCTCCTTCAGCTATTAATCTCATGAATCATTTTACATTCACAATACCCCCAGTTTTATTCTGCTCCCCTCACGTAGGCCAATCAGCTGGATTATCATTTGCAATCCAAGTATGAGCCGACTTGTCAACTGATTCCAGGAGTCGGCATGCTGACAACAATGACGAAGTTTCTATCTCCATGGAGGTTGAAGATGCTTATGTTGATAGATTAGGCGGGATCCCACCCCCTATCTGGTTCCTTCCTTTTCCCACCCACCCCCGAGCTTGAAGGCCGTGAGCTGCCTTGGCCAGGCATGAATAGCTGCTGCAAGCCACCTATGTTTCCCCCTTCCATAGTGAAACCAGAATTTAAGTCAAAGTTAGGCCGAGAGGGGCCAGCACCATTTAAACCTAGGGGTGCTCCGCTCATGCTCATGAAGAATGGCTGCTGGGAGTACGGAGGAATAGCTGCTGTAGAGCCACCCATTATTTGAGGCATGACAGGGGCTCCTCTTGAATCCACCATATAAGGGATTGAGCCAGTAGGACCATACATGGCTGAAGAGATGGGCATGGCGGGTGCTGTTGCCAGTGCATTGAACCCAAAAATAGGAGAATGCGTGTATGACACAGAGGGGACAATACCCAAAACAGCTCCCATTCTTGTGAGATTAGCATCCATTGCATGTTCCAGTGGCTTGCCATTTGGCAGGGATGGAATTTGAGGAATAAAACCCTTTCTGTCAACATCAAATCTACTCCCCACTTCCACTCTAGTACCCATGATAGAAATAACAGGATCGCCTGGTTTTGGTCTTCCATAAGCACTTGCAGATTGGGAAGACTTGCTATGATAGAGACCTTGATCCAAGGAGTCGTTCTGAAAGAAAGGACTGTCATTCAAATCAAAGTTCCTCAGAGAAGGCTGCCTTGAAGATGACGACAAAGCAGGAGATGGACTGCGTTGGCCATTCTGCTGGTAAAAGAGCCGTCCCTCCAATCTCAAATCTCCCGGTGTAGCATCACCATCATCACTGGTACGATTTAAATCCAAGTTGGGTCTCTCTGGTCTTCTTGAACCCACTTCCAAAGAAGATTCCCCGGAATGGAAGCCTGACGAGACTGGCATTTGTCTTGACAAAATCAAATCCATGACCTTCTCCTCTCCATCCTCAGACACATTGAGATCAATATCAAGAAAAACTTGCCTTCGTTTTGAACTATTGCTGCTACCCCCGGTCTCAAGTGTCTTGTCCGCATCAGAAATCTTGCGCGGGGAAGCTGGACGAAAAGCACTAGTAGCTGCAGAACCTCTCCATCCAAGACTCCCCTCAAACCGCAAAGGAGCTACAGGTGATCCAGAAGCTGCTGCAGGTCTTGAAGCTGAAACAACAGAAATTGGGGCAGAGATGGTATTCACAGGACGATCCATGTCATCAGAACAGACTTCTTCATTAAGATCAAAATCACAAAAGCCTTTCTCTGCATTAACTTCTGGTTCTTGGGCCACTTCAGTAACCTGAGAGGAATCTAGGTCATGCATGCCATTCTCTGCTTCATTTTCCAGATTATTTGAATCAATCACGCGCCCCTCTTGTTCAGCATGTGTCTCAAAAGGCTGATTTTGTCTTGTTGGAACATTTTCTGGAGGGATCTCATTGGATAAGTTCTGTTTTGCATTCATGGAGTCTGGGCTGCCTGGCTGCTTAATACCACTTTCCATGTTTTTCTCTGAAGATGAGCTGCAGGATTGTTCTCTGAAATCCACAACTTCTCTCTCCACTTCTTGAGCGACTTGGCGAGCAACTTCAAGAGCATCAACTATGCCATACTCAAGCTCAATATCAGATCTTCTTCTGTCAATCAAATCTGGACTATGTTTATATGTGGTTGGTTTAGAGAAATCAAAATTATTTTCAGCCCCATCACTGCTATGTTCTCTATCATCATCACTGGCACCGTCTTCCATCCGTGAAAAGAGAGTCCCTAAATTGTCATGTTTTTCCAATGCACTCTTGTTGCCAGACAAGTGTTGTGGAGGGTCAGGAGAAAATTCACCATCTTTGCTGGCAGGATTAAATATCGATGTTTGACATTGATTTCTGTTTTCCACTTCATCTGTCCCAACCTTTGATGAAGATAAAGGTACTGCCACATCACCAGGTGCACTTGGACTGCAATTATCCTCTTTGGCATCAATATTATTTTGCAAAGCAGATTCCGTCACAGTTTCCTGAGCATTTCCTACAGCCTTACTCAAGGAAATAGCTGCAGCTTCCACATTACTAGAGGTAGCTGCTTTATCAGTGAGCATCTTTGGAGCTTCAAAGTCTGGTTCAGCTGTGTGTCCCTTTGGGACTGCTAAACTATGTGTCTCAGTAGAAGCGGCTCCTTCTACAGTACTACTCACTTGGGATTTTTCTTTCAATGGCGAGCTTTCTTGATCAGAATTTGACACGACAGGAGGGGGACAAGGATCTAATGATCTATCCACAGCGGTGGTAAGAGGATCTTTTGTTCTATTCTCCAAATTTCTATGGTCTAAAATCTGATGATCACAATCACTTGTTTGAATTTGTACATCCTGGCTGCTTTCCGCTGGAAGACAATTCGAGCTTCTCAAGTGCAAGCTTTCATCCCCTGTTTGTTCTGCAGCCTTATTTTCTACATCAGCACTTCTGTTTGAAAGGGGAACATCAAGAACAACAGATTCAGTTTTGCCAGTGCCACTGACATTCATTCTGTCATTATCAAATGCCCCAATGCTCTGAGCATCATGGTGAATTGCATCACTATCCTCGCCAGGCTTCCAGCTATTGAACAGTGCCCTTGCCCTATCCTGAACCCGAGAACTGTTGTGGTCGAGTAGATTATTGACAGTGTCCCAGACCCCTGAAGTAATAGACCTCTCCTTGTCTATTTGCAGCTTCTCCAGCGCTCTTAACAATGCAGAAATTGACTCTTCTACAGAGCCTTCACCTGTTTCATTACTGAACTTCTGAGCGAGCTTTAACCATCTATCAAAAAACAACAGTCCATCTAAGTTAATAAAAAGATCAAGACAATCTTTATTCTCTGTGGCAGCAATTGTGCTTGCAACAGCAGCCCATTGCCTGGTTGCATCTCCAACATTTTTCACAGCAGTAAATTTCTCCTTCTTCATTACAGCAACCAAGTCGTGGACTCGTGAGGGGGCTGTGAGCCCATCCTTCATCTCAGTTAGTGTAAAGAAATCTTCGAGAGTCATACTGAATTACATGCACCTCCAAGCATTGAAGAAGTCCTTGTGGCATAATAATCTGCTCTTTTCCATCAAGAGCCACAGTGGCTTTTAGAGCTTTTTACAGGATACCCTGCAAAAGGGACAAAATAGAATTCCTAAGCAGATAGTTTGAGACAGTATATATTAGCTGATAAACACCTTTTATACTTCATATTAGAACTCATCAAAAAACAAGTGCACAGAAACTAAATGAAGACCAACTAAAACCACATAAATGCATGGCATGGGCTAAATCACTCATTACAGAACATCCAGTGTAAGAAGAAACCAGAAAAAATATAGAGTATAAATTAAAGGACATCCAGAGAATGTGTCAAGGTTAATTCGCCCTTGGTTCAAGATACTCTTATTCATAGAGAATGGTAGCGGGGATGTAAAAGAAACGGTAAATGGTTATCCACTGTGAACAACAATACAAAAAGGGAAAGTTAATTGGCCTTCCATATTGAGTATAAATTCCACAATCAAATTTAGCCCATGCTTGCCTCCTCTAACACAGGTTATAAGGTACACTAGAACATGCGGGTGGTAGATGGCGTGGAATCTGACAAATATTAGACTAGTAATCATGACACATAATGGAAAATGCATGACAAATCATATAATTAGTTTGAATTTGGAATCTCAAACTGATAGATATTGTTTGTGCAGGGAGGGATAAAACAGTTGACCATTTTTAAAGCAGAATTTGGCAGGGATGGGTCACTCACCACCCCCAAATAAGTATTTTGTTAGTTTTCCAACACTAGGAGACATACGCCAGAGCATCGGAACATTAAGCAGAAAATGCATAGCAATTGTAAAGGTAAGGCACCATTATCTTCTTTCATCACACCCATAAATAGAACGAAACAAGAGATTACAGGATTATTGAGGAGACACTTTCTTGCACTGTTTTTACATTGAGAAACACATTCATCGAATAAACATTTCATAAGATCCAAACATACAGGTAAAACACCAACGAATACACAAAATCGATCAACTCATCATTGCTTTATGAAAAGTGTGCATGGTTACTTTCGTATGCCCTTGGCACAGGCCAGCCTTTTCAAAATGCCTAACCAAGAAAGAGAATTCAATGCATGACATGCATAGCACACTTTACATTATGCTCGGTATGTCACCTCAACTAGTACATGATATGCATGTACTTCATGAAGCATGACAGAAATACAATTTGATGGCCATCCTCGCTGCACTACAATTCGCTTCATGTGCACAGATCAAATAGTGAATCGTGTTCAGCATATACCAAAGTCCCTTCACCAACACTTACAAAGAGAGCACACCAAAAACATTTCCAATAAAAACAAGCGATAGAACTGATCACGTAAACCTACGGGTGTAGACAAGATAAAACAAGCAGTATACCAATTAGATGACAAGCAACAGCAACAGGAAAACAATGGCCAACCCTAAAACCAACAGTAATACTATCTAAAGGTCAAAACTTTTTCAAAGCACCCACCAATTACACACCACTCCAAACCCAATAGACCCATAATCAGAGAAAGGAACGGTAAAGTGAGAACCCACTAATTGAATAGGAAAAACAAGCAAATTTCAAAGACCGTCAGCTCGAAACAATAACAAAAAAACATACTTTTCCATCAGTTTCAGCTTATGACATTTCAAAAACCCAGTAGCAGCAATGAGAGGAGATCAAACCCTAGAATCCAAAATACCAAAAATAGAAAATAAAAAAAACTAGGTCTTTTTTATTGCTTGATATTAAAAGATACGGAGTATACTTGGAGAGATTTTGTGAACTAAATTAAGATCATCCTAATTAATGCTAATCGATGTGTAACTACAAAACAGTAAATCACATAAATGGAAATGAATTAACAAAAAAAACAAATAAATTTCCAATAAATTAATAAAAAGTTTTTACCTTGATGATAAATTAATACAAAGAGGAAATGAAATTAAAACCCTAGCTGGTGAGTGACACGGCTCCAAGACTTTTTTGTGTGTTTCTCTCTCTAGAAAATTCTCTCTTTTAACTTTCTCTCTCCCTAAAACGGGAGTGCTTTGTCTTTATTTTCTAAGGTTTCTATCATGAATAAACCCCTCGTCTTGCTGTTCTCTTTGAGATTATCACTGAGAGAAGAGAGAGCAGAAGGCGCAGGAGTTATGTTGTTCTTCGAGTTTGTGTTTCTTCTTTTTAATTTTGAAAATTATTATAATTTAATTTTCTGGTTGGTTTTAGCTCAGAGTTGGGTAAATGCACGTGCGATGCGTGCGATGGAGCCGTGTGTTTTCGAGCGGTTCGGTTTATTGCTGTCCAGACCCGGCAGCTTGTCTGGTCAACCGGTGACGATGCAAGCTTGTTTTAATTTCTTGGACGGAATGTTTTTTGTTACTTGCATTTTATGAGCACGTAAGCACCCCACTAAACTATATTTTAATCACATTTTCACAACGTTTTAATTTTTTTCTTTAATGTTTAATATTGAAACAAATCCAAATTGCATTTTGTTGCTAAATAGTTGACCGCAACAAATAAAAAAATATTTTTTAATCCTTTTCCTTTAAAAAAAAACAAATGCGGTTTTAAAGTAGTATTAGTTGTTTGTTATTTTAAAAATAGAGGGTGAGAGAAAGATATATGCATGGAATTTGTTTATTCTATTTGAACCTTTTCAGCTTCTTAACAACAGCAATTATTTCTGATATAATGAGAGTTTCGTTATAGTAAAAATGTTTTTTATATAAAAAAATTGTTGTTTAATCTTTAATTTTAATATTTTTAAAATAGCATTACTTGCTGTGATTTTAAGATGAAACGGTGAGAAAAAGATAAAAATCTGGCCATTTTTAGCAATTTAGCAATTATATCCATTATTACAGGTTTGATGATAATACGAGTGACTGCTTATTTTCAAATTAAATATTAAATATATTTTACTTAGCTTGCACCATAAACTCAGAATAGTGATACACACACACTATGTTTGTTGGATGTTGTAGTCATGCCCCGATGACAAGTGCCATGTTAGAAATTTCTAGATGTGTAAAATTTCAAGTATAGAAGTCAAAACACTACATTAAATATAGTTTATATTAAGGATAAGTATCCTTTTTTTTTCATGATAATGTTTAATATTGTGCGAGCGCTTGTTTTTTAAAATTATTTTTGTTTTAGAATGTATTAAAATATATATTTTTATTATATATACATCTAAAAACATCAAATAAAAATATATCCAAGCTAAAAAACCAGTTGTTTGAAAAAAAATATAGTGACTACAAAAACGAACATTTTCTTTGAATTGTGGTGAAGTTAAAGCAGGAGAGTTTTGAGCACGGGAGTCAAAACAGAACATGATAAAATCCATGAGAACTAGAGTATAACAAGGTTGTCAATTATGTTTTGGTTAGTATTTTGTTTTTTTAATTGGAACATAATACTTTGATTTTGGAGTGTTTCGGTGCGCAGTTTCGGGGTTATACTGCTTATGTATATATATAATTAAATATACTAACTCAAAAAAAATAGTTCAAATTCAAAAATAAAATTATTTAGAATTGTGCAATTTAATATAAAAAAACATAATAAAATAATTTTTCTGAACAAAATTATGAACATGTATAATATTACGAAAATATCATCATCAATCTCGCAAGATCATTATATTCTCCGATTGCTCTGAAATTTTAACATAATATATATGAATATGTCAAGAGACTCCTCGTAAAATATTATCTCAATCTAACAGTTGTATTAAGGAATATGATTGATATTGTAAAATTATTCATTATTTAAAAAAAACATTATTTGCCCGAAACCATAACATTTTGGCTGAAATTTGGGAAGAATTTCTGGAAAGTACTGAAATTTTAAATGAGATAAAAATTACATTATTTTATTTTATTTTTTTAATTAGTATGAAATATTTCTGTCGAAATGGAATGAAATTAACAGAAATGCAGAGATGAGTGGTTTTATTTTTATATAATTTCCAGGAAAGGAAGTTGTGTAGGTGTCGACTTCAGGTGGGCATTGACGTGGGGCTTTCCGTGATGAGATTCCAGGGAAGGGGATGGACAGGTGCATAGGCAGGAAATTAAGAGGAGACAGGCACATCGTTGTCAATGTCAATTGTGTCCCTCTATCAGTGACAGGTGGCATACACGTTCGATGATGTTAAAACTAAAAGTGGGGATTTTGTGCGCTGAAGCCCGTGAAAAATCAGCAAGGGACTACATGTACACTGCATGCTGATGCTGGTGAAACTCGAAAGCCCCACCACGTGTCGAGTGAAAATGAAAGTCCATCTATTTTCAGGGCCCAAGATGCTTGACCTCGAATGTACGTGCCTCTTTCACTTCGAATTTCGACACCAACAACTTTGTTTTCTCAATCCATGTACTTGTCGTAGAAAATGTCAGCTGCTACAAAAAGTTATTGAAAAAAACAAACAAATGGAAAGGGTAAAAACAGCATGATTGAATGAATCTCGAGATTCAAGATATTTTGATTCAAGATATTTAAAAATAAAATTAATCTTCTAGTTTAAGTAATTTGATTTATTTTCTATAGCCAATGCGTCCGGTGACTTGATATGAAATCTAAAAAACTATCCATGGACAACAAAAATAACTATGAAAATAAAAGGTGATTAATTAATACACTCTTTTTTATTTTCATTTCGGGTGTCCAGACATTTTACCCGACATTGTTGACACACCTAAAAAACACTATTGTGCATCTTTTAATATTTCATTTTGGTCCATGAAATTTTGTTTTGTGCGATTTAATATTAAATAAAAGTTAATTACTTTTGAATTCTCACTCAATGGTTGAATTGAAAGGAGAAGTGCCGAAATTAAAAAAAAAATTGCTAAACGTGGGTGGCGTGCCAATTTTCAAGATGCTCATGTAGCTCACACTTCTCAAGGGTTAGTTGGACAGCATATTCCTGTCCCGGGGCACCAGAAATGTATAAAACAAAGGTTCCATGCTCTGTATTATTAAATTATTTAATAGAAATTATATGTAACCAACCTTGCCTAGCATCTCAAGGAAGTTATATGTACCATGTTCGAGTTAATTATAAGTGATAAGAATTTGAAATTAAGGAGTTTGTTCATCCTATAATTTTATGTTTGATTCTTATAGTTGTTAATATGATAATTATTAAAAATTTATATTGTTATTAATTTTATAATCTGTAAAATTAGTTGAGATAAATATAATTTGATCCAAATATTAATTTATATATCGTGTAAAGTCATCATATGGGCACGGGCATGAAGATTAAGGAATGGGCAAGCTTTGTTTTGTTCTGGACTCCCTATTAAACTTATACCTAAATTATCTCATAAAAACAAAAAAATCTGGATATACGATGGAATTGAGTTCTTATCTTGTTTGGGTTTTATAATATCTATATTTCCCATTTTTTATTTGTTTTTTAATTAATCATAGACATTTTATTTTTATTTGTTTTTATCAGATTTTGTTTTATTTTCTGTCATCATCGTGGGCCAGGGAATTTTAGATCTATTATTAATAGATAGGTTAGGTTTAACAAATATTAAAACCTAATGGAAACTTGTAAAACATGAGTTTTTTTTTCTCGATTTAACTTTCTTTCTCAGCAGGGTGCTATTATAAAGTGACTACCCGTGGTTATAAAAAGTCAACGATTCAATTGTTATGTCTTGATCAAGTCAGGCTGGATCATTAGGTCAACCCGGGATTTCGATCGGGCCATTTTTTTCTTCTTTTTGTTTTACTTTGACCAATCTAATGTTCAAATTGGCTGGATCCAATTGACCTCGTACTTTTCTTTTTTTTATGAAACTTTGTTTTTGCTTCATTTTTTTTAAATAAACATATTTTGAGTTATTTTGACGTGTCAGATGCTGAAATAAAATTTAAAAAATAAAAAATACCACTCACAAACATGTCCTAAATTGGATTTCGTTGTGTTTGGTGTTGCGTTCCGACAATATTTTTAAAAAATCTTGAATTTTTTCAGCTTCAAGTTATTTATTTTTATTATTTTAATGTGATAATTCAAAATAAATTTTAAAAATTATTATAATACATTCCCAAGCAAAAACACTATAAAAAAACAACTTACATCACTCTCAAGTAGTCATTTTGCATCCTGTCACTTGAGGTAACGTGTTGTTAGCTGTAAGAATCATAGTTGTAAAATCCGTTCCGGGCGCCGTTCTGGTTTTTTGATTGGAACGAAACGTTCCGGTTTCGGTGTATTCCGGCGTGCCGTTCCGGTTTTGTACTATTCATATTTAATTATATATATATATATATATATATATATGAAAAAAAATAAAAAACAAAATATAATTTTTATTTTTTATAAAATCAAAGTTGACACAATATTTTTTTTAATATATATATATAAAAGCTTACAGTTAGTTGTAACGTGAAGTTACAACTATAAACCCTTCTTTATTATTATTATTATTATAAAAACCCACAAACCCTACTGCCCCCATTTATTATTATCAGTATAAATTATAAAAACCTAACCCTACCCCCTCCCTACTTTCTCTTTGCTTGCGTCGTCCCCCCACTTTCCCTTGGCTTCCCTTTGCTTGCTACTGCCCCACCTTTCCTCGGCATTGCCTCTAACTCTGCACATCCCACCTGTGAGGAGCTTGAATCTCTTTGTGGAAACCATGGAAGATCTGCTAAAGGAGTCGAGAGTTTACACCACTAGACTATATCCACGTGCGAGGCACATGTGGTCCAGGGTCTTGGATATTTTGCTTTGAGTTGTTCATTTACGTTCTCTCTCTGTCTCTCTGGTTTACTTTGATGAATACATTTACGGCGTCGTTTTTTTTTTCTGATACCGGAACGGAACGCCCGGAACAGAACCGAGGCGTTCCGGCCGGAATTTTCAGAACCGACCGGAATTAAAACCGGGACAAAAACGATGTCATTTTGTCCCGATTTTATAAACAGAATGGCACGTTCCGGCCGAAACGGAACGGATTTTACATCTTTGGTAAGAATAGTATAGATTAAAGAAAGGAAAAAAAAAATAGTACTGGTTAATTTTGATGACAGTGGGAGATAAAATAAAACAGCATGGAGCCGTGCAGAATGTTGTCTTGTTAAAGCCCACAAATAAGATATTCACCGAATCACAGGTTAATCAGGTCCTTTTAGCAGGCAATTGGAATCCCAAGTAAAAATTGATTATTTCACTCCACGATTCTCATTCTCATGGCTGACATTACCATTACGCAACTTCTTTTTTTTTTTTTTTTTTTTAATCCAAGATTTTATCATATTCAAAATTCAATGCTGCAAGGATGTTCGGTCAAGGTTCAACCCATTGACAATTGGGTCATTACAGCCTTATTTATTTATTTATTTGATTAAAGGTTACTTGATGTATTTATGTTGGAAATTGCAAGAAAATGGACAAGATCTAAGAGCTTGATTTAATTAGCTGGGATCAAGATATTCATTGACTGAGATGCTATACGTTCCACTCATTAAACTTTGTTTACCGGTTTATTTTAGAAAGTGATTTCAATAGCTTGTTAATATTTCTATTTTATTTATCAGGATTCTTAAGAAAATAAAAACCAAAATTAACAGATATAAAAGTTCGATGAAGATATAGTTGATTTTTTTTAAAAAATTATTTTAAATAAAACAAATAACGATCAAAGAAACAAAGACTAAATCTAACAGAAAAAAATATTTTTTTCAAGTAAATAGGAATTACAATAATAAGATCACATTCAATAGATAAGGAATTTTAATTATGAAAAGATGAAGGGAAAAATAACAATAAAAAAAATAGAAACTAGATTTAGTTTAAAAATAAAATTCCAAGAGATGAATAGAAATATTGAGGATCAAAATTGATATAAATAATAAATAACAAGATACTTGAGTTTTTTATAATTCTTGAAAAGTGTTTTTCATCAAAATAAAAAGAAAAATAATTTCTTTTTCTGAATTCAATCTATTTTCTTGTAATTGATTTTTTTTATAATAAACACAAAAAAAATAAAAATCAATTTTGAAATAACCACCTGTCAAACTAAATAAACGGGGCATAAGTTCTATCCATCATGCCTTTAGCTTGAACCATTAATGAGAAAGGTCCTGGATGTGGTCCATGGACCATCATGGTCAACTGTCGAGTCCAACAAAAAAAAGGCACGATTCTCCTAATTATTTTGATTATTTCAACTCATAACCTCACATCATCACTGTTTTTCATTTCCAGAAACTAATAGTCCGAGCCTCGTTGACCTTCATTACCATTCTCCAGGAGCATTGGAAGGGGAAAAAAGGCCTAACTCTGAGTCAACTCAGGCCTAGAGAATGGACGAGGCTCACTTTGCCGAACTAAGACAGCGGCCCAATTCCAGTTCTAGCTCGTCAGCTCGTCCCGATCTCAAACTCACCGATTCTTACTTGGATTAATCCTTCAATTTTGTGTTTTTTTTCCTGTAATGAGTCCTGCCAAATATTATCTCAAACCAATTTTCTTTCTAAATAAAAATAAATACTAACCAAGTCAAACTCAAATTACTGCGTAAATCAATACTCAGGTAGAACCCCATTGGATCAAACTTAAATGACTTATAAATCAACTCATAACCCAAACCCAAATAATCAACACAAACCCAAGACCCAATCGGGTTGGCTACTGGATCTTTTAACCAATCCATAACCCAAATAACCAACACAAACCCAGGTAAGATCCAATCGGGTTGGCTACTGGATCTTTTAACCATAACCCAAATAACCAACACAAACCCACCCAAGTAAGACCCAATTGGGTTGGTTACTGGATCTTTTAATCAACGTATGACCCAAGTAACCAACACAAACCCAACTGGTCAGCCACTTGGGTTTTTCTCAGAAAGAAAACTGTCAAAACCAATAACATTTTATATCAAAAAACCACTTGAACATCATTATTTAAAATGGCTCAAGATAATCTAGGCGTCGTCAAACTCATCTCTCCACAGTGGACACCAATTAAGCGCTGGTTTCTTGATGCATTGACATGGGGCTGAGAAGTTAAAAGTTCAGCATAGTCTGAGATCAGGGAATGTCAAAGGAATCTGTTGTGTAGGAATGACTGGATAATTAATAAGGCGTCTACATGATTGTATCTAACATTGTACTATAACCCCTTAATGGATGAGCCATTACTCATTTATTTTTTTATATTTTTTCAAGAAAAAATAAAATCTGGGTTTTGAAATTGACCGGAGCAACCCAGGCCGGGACCAACTACTCGATAGAAAAGCATGCATATAAAATCAGGCCAACACTGATACATAACATGAGATTTTTACACCAGCGAAGGCGGCGTTGCCACCCATTTCGCCACAAAATTATTACAGTTTGGTTACGCTATTATTCGTTCAGAGACATTAGTCAAGAGTCGAGTACATGCGCATCAAGACAAAAGCCTAGACGGCGAGCAGGCTGGGGGCAGATTGAGGAGGATTGGTGAGCATGTGAACAACTTCCCTCATGGTAGGCCTGGCTGAGCTCTCATCTTTAACACACAACATGGCTATCTTAAACAAGTGAATAACACCTGCAAGAGGGTAGCCACTAAGCCTGGGGTCCACAACTGCCAGGACTGAAGCTGAATCAGACGGCTGAGATAGTTCTGATGTGGTCTTTCTGACCCACCTCACGATGTCCACCCCATCTCCAAACTCCCCGACTGGCTTTCTGCCTGCGACCAGCTCCAGCAGCACGACGCCAAAACTGTAGACATCACTTTTCTCGTCCACTTTCAGCGTGTATGCGTACTCTGTAGTAAATCAGACCACATTCAGAGACATTATTAGTAAAGTAGCCTTCACTCCAAATTTGAAGTAGTCGCCTTGAATTCAATAGGCTATATACTAAAAGCTGTGCCTATTTAAATGAACAGCTGAACATAAACAATCATGTTAAATCTTACAGAAAAATCTAAACTATTAGATCTACATGTTTGTATGCAATGCAGTCAAGACATATAATTAGCTGATAAAGCAAGAGAATCAGTAATGTAATTAAAAACATCATGGACCTGGAGCAATGTAGCCATAGGAACCAGCAACGGAGGACATGCATTCTGATGCACCTGCATCTTGTAAGAACTTGGCGAGACCAAAATCAGCAACATGAGCCTCAAAATCAGAATCAAGCAATATGTTGTTGGACTTTACATCCCTGTGTATGATCAGAGGCGAGCAATCGTGGTGAAGATAACACAGTCCCTTGGCAGCCTCCACAGCAATCCTGTATCTGGTCTCCCACTGCAAATGGCCTCCCTTTGAACCATGCAGTAGCTCCCCTAAGCTTCCATTAGGCATGTATTCATACAACAGCAAGTTGGAATCCTTATTCGAGACGTACCCCAAAAGCCTTACAATATTTCGGTGCCTGATTCTTCCAAGAGTTTGAATCTCGGCCGAGAAGCCATGATCATTTCTTCCGCTGCCTCGACCACCAACAAGTTGTTTGATTGCTACATGATCGATACCCTCCGGCATTGACCCCCGGTAGACAGTACCAGCACCACCTTTGCCTATAATGTTTTCCTCTTTCAAACACTCAACCACATCCTCCGCCTTGAAGTCCAGCCTTTGGAAAGCAGTTAGCTTCCAGGCCCGTGAATTATGCAGCCTCTTCTTTCTCAATCTGTAAACAGTCACAGCTATTAACAGCAAAGCAGTGACTAGTGCAATGACAGTGATTATTAACTTTGAAGTACTAAAAGACCCCCCATGGCCATGGCCACCAAATGAGCAAGTATCATTTCTCGCCGAGCAGAGATTTGGATTTCCTAGAAACGAACTGCCATTGAACGCCAGGAATTGGCCGACAGAAGGGATCCTGCCAAATAGATTGTTGCAGGAGAGATTAAGGGATGTAAGGCTTGTCATGGATCCAATTTCACCTGGTACTTGACCGGTAAGTTGATTTCGAGAGAGATCGAGAAAGCTCAAATCTTTCAGTCTGGAAATCTCCTTGGGAATCCCCCCACTGAGGCTGTTTTGACTGATATCAATGGATGTAAGTGAAGTGCAGTGGATAATCGAAGCTGGGATTTCACCGCTGATGTTGTTAGCACGGAAGTTGATCTTGGTGAGGTACTTGAGCCTGCAGATTTCTTCTGGAATTTCACCAGAAAGTCTGTTCATGTCCAGCGACAGAGTCTGCAAATTCTTCAGATTCCCAATAGCAGGCGGGATTTTACCTGTAATCCGATTGTTAGTAACTGATAAAAGCCCCAGTGCATCTCCTGAAATCTCTGGTGGAAGCGCGCCAGAAAAAAAGTTATTGCTCAACTCAACTAGTGTCACCGAAGGCAAATTAAATATCCCAGCAGGGATAGTTCCAGTAAACATATTACTCATGATTCGGATTTTGAGCAAGGACTTGCACTGGCCAATTTCTTGAGGAAGCGATCCAAGGAAGAAATTGTTCATGAGAATCAAAATCTGCAAATGCCCTCCTTTGCATAAATCTCGCGGAACCAGTCCAGTCAAGTGATTAATAGACACATCCAGAATCTTAAGCTTCCCATTCCGGCCAAGATTTTGAGGAAGCTCGAAAGTGAAGTTGTTTCCCCAAACCTGAAACACCTCAAGGTTTGGGAAATCACCAACAAATTCTGGGATTGGACCGTGCAGCTTGTTTTGGAAGAGGTTGATCAGCTCTATGATCTTCAAATCAGAAAAACTCTCTGGTATCTCCCCAGTGAGGTTGTTGATCGAAAGATCAAGTGATTTCAAGCTAATTAGACCAGATAATTCAGGAGGGATAAAGCCAGTGAGGTTATTGACTTGAAGAAATAACGTATGCAGACGGGTTAATTGGCCTAAAGTGGCAGGAATCTCACCATTAAGGTTACAGGAAGCCATGTCAAGAAGTTCAAGGTTAACTAGTGACCCGAATTCAGGTGGAATAATCCCTTCATAATGGTTAAAATACCCAAGGCACAAGCTCTTAAGATTCTTCAACTTAGACAAGCTTGAAGGTATTTTGCCTGAAAGCGCATTACCGTTCAAGCCCAGGTACTCCAAGCTCAGAATCTCGGAGTACTCCTCCGGTATTGTACCAGAAAAGAAATTCCCTCCAAGATGAACATGCTTCAGATTTTTCAGGCTAACAATTTCAGTTGGCAGTGAACCTGAAAAATTATTGTTGTAAACATCAAGAACCTCAAGCTGTGCCATGCCAAGAGTGATTTTTCCGGGGAAACTCTTACAAAAAACATTGTTGGAAACGTTCAAAATCCTGAGAGATGTCAGCATGGCCATCTCCACAGGGATTTCTCCCGTGAGATTACTACTTGACAGAGTAAGATTCACAAGCTTGTTCAACAGCCCAATCTCTGGAGGGATTGGACCAGGAAGATATCTGAACGACACGTTCAGAGACACCACACGTGATTCCTCGTCACACTTCACTCCAGAGAAGTAACAATGAGCTGTAGGAGACGCGGGAGAAGCCACCCAATCTTCAAGGCCAGTGCCATTTCGTCCATACATGGAGGTTTTCAGCTTCAGGAGGACTTCAAGATCACTGTATCCAATGCAAGGAGTGAACAGTGGTACTAGTATAAGAAGAAGAAAACAAAGAAATCTTTTCATTTTCTAGAGCTTTTTTCTTTCTGCAGCGGAGAATTTAGCGAAGAAGGTAAGGTAGAAAGCCTGGTAGAGTATTTGGTATACTTGGCTGTGTTAAATCAAACAGAGGTATGGCAGGCTATAATAAGTAGAGTATGCAATCGATGACTGGCTCTGGCAGTATCAAACTTGAATCGATAAACAAATCTAAAAGTTGGGGTCACAGAGAGCAGTAGAGGAGGTTGCATGAGTTTTGTGTGGCTTGGACCCTACCGAACCTGCTACTGGCTAGGGTCCTACTTTGTACGTTTTAGATTTCACAGTGGCAGTAATTTAGCTTCCAGCGGTCGTTTTTTGTACATGGTTCAGAAATGTAAGTCCATTTATTAACGGAGTTAGACCTTTCAGTTTGTCTTCCAAGGACTCTTTTCAGAAACCTCCTGTTTACAGCTTATTTGATATAAAAACATTTATTTCAAAAATATAGTAAATATTGTTTAAAAAAATATTTTTATTATTAGTATATTAGAAAAATCTAAAAAATAAATATTTAAAAAATATAAATTGGTCGCAATGTCAAATAAAAAACCATTATGAAATAAATTCCTTCAATTTAAAAAATATCAAGTAAAAGGATATTTGTGGATGTGGTAATTATTGTATTTTAAAGTTTTTGTTTAAAAATATATTAAATTAATAATTTTTAGTGTTTTTTAAAAAATAATCTTAACATTGACATATCAAATTAATCCAAAAATATCAAAAAAAAAACTTAACAAAAAAATATTTTTTTTGTAAAAAACACAATTAAATTGCAATGTCAAATAAAGCGAAAAGCATTGTTAAATAGATTAAGTTGATTGGAACAAAAAAACAAGTAAACTGGTGTTTGAAAATACAATAACAATTGTTTTCACAGTGTTTTTTTTCTTATAAATACATCATAATATTTTTTACTTTAAAAAAATATTTTTAACATCATCACATTAAGATAATTTTTAAAAATAATATATATATATATATATATATATATATATATTTTAAATATGACACCAAATAGCTTCTAATAAATATATTCCAGAAGCAAGATTATGTTAAACAAAACCGAGACATGAATCAACTAGTAAAATATTATAAGTATTCTATTTTTTTAATTTATTAAAGTATTTACATTTAAATTCAATGTTAAATAAATAAGTTAAAGATTTATAATGATAGATTTATCAAGGTAAAATAATAAATATAAAATGTGGATTGGCTTGACAATTCCATCTAAAAACTAGAATTTAGGTGACTCTAGGTCTAAATAGGACTAGATTTAAAAAAAAAAAAAAAAAGCTTGGCTAGCCAAGTGTATGTTAAAAAAAAACAAAGTTTATTTTTAACAGAATGATATTGTTTTGATCATTTCAAGGAATATAAAAATCTAACTCGGGATAAAGCTTGAGTTATAGGTTAATTTAAAAAAAATCAAAATAATATCTTCTTGACTATTTTTAAAAAATAAAATATATATTAATTTAATATATTTTAAAATAAAAAATACTTTTAAAACAGTTTCTACCATTGCCCCCGGCAACCCCTTCTACATATCAACCTCCCAACTAGTTCAAACGACAACTGTGGTTCAAATAACTATTTACTGGTCTTAAATCCCAACGTTAGAGTCTAACGGCATCGTTTGATTGATATCTTCCTCGGAAAAAAACAATCTAGTCCTCGCCTTTTTGTTTTCCTGGCTCACGGATTTCTCATTTCCAAACGGCAGTGTCTGCAAGTGTCGCATAACCATTTTATTTTTTTTATTATAAAAAACTTTTTTAGATGTTCTAATGTATTGATATTATAAATAAAAAAAACAATCTCACTACAATACCAAAATACGCTTTAACAATTTGGTGTATTTTTCCGGGTCCATTGCAAAGGCTGGCTGTGTCTTTTCCCAAAACAGACGCTTTTCTCTCTGACTCCTTTTGGACGCCAGTTAAAAGTCCACCCTTTCTGTTTTTTTCTCGTCTTACACCAATCTTGACCGTTCAGTGGTGGACCCTTGGGTTTAATGGCTTGTACTGGCCTTACATTTTATCTCTATTTCGTAGTTCGTATGTATTTTCTTAAAATATATATATATATATTATTTTTTTTGATATTTATATATATTTATATGTGCTAATATCAAAAATATTTTTTCTCTAAAATACATCTATGATAGTTTGTATAAGACCGCCCTAAGAAGTAATTGCCGGTTTGTCTACGGTTTTGCTATGTTTTAACTTTCATTTCAAATGAAAAGGTATTATTTTTATTTTTTACTCGAGTAACAATTATTACCATGTAAATAAGTTACCCCACGGTGTCGTTTAGTAGCACAGCAAACCGCACGAGAGTGTATTCGTACAAGGCTCGAATAAAACCAGCGTAGGAAAATTACCAAGAGATGCATAGCTCCTCGAGAAGAAATAATACTGAAACCTTGGAAAGGGGGGTTCTGTTTGAAAACGACGACGGAGTCCAACCGTAGACTTTTGATAAATGTAATGGATTCCTATATGCTTTGATTCTTCAGCAAAGTGACTTTTCGGGACAGCTTTATACTTGAGTTAAAAGCACCTAAAGTGGAAGTGAAGAAGCACTTCGAACATCTCAGGTATTTGGTCCGAAAATCGGAGAGCCACGCAAGTTGCGCTGCGAAAGACAAGCATTTATTCTTGTTTTCCCAAATGTTGACACTCTTTTTCGGAGAACTTATTCATATTCTCCCAATGAAGGGATTAGTGGGAATTCTGGTTTAGAAGAATATAAATAAATAAGTGGATGATTTTCAGAATAAAGATCTTTGCTTTAACATGCAGCAGGAGAACTATTTTGATGATCGGGGCTCTCCATATCTGGTGATAAAGGTAGAGAATCCTCTCCTTGATGCTTTAAAGTGGGTGGTTATTTGACATTGTAATTTAAAATTATTTTTATTTTAAATTGAAAACTTTGATGTTTTTAAATGTTTTCATATATAATGATATTAAAAAAAATTAAATATATTTTTAAATAAAAAAATATTTTTAAAAATAAACTCGAAAATAATATCACACCGTCTCTAAATGCCCGGGGGCTACAATTATGACCTGGTCTGCATGTCTAATAAACTCCGCTTTGATGTACTCTCTGGAGGTTCATTCCACTAATTGTCCCAGAGAATATCTCAGTTGTGATGTACTTCCGGTTTGTTTTCATGCTTTATAAAATTATTTTATTTTATTTTAAATTATATAATTTAATTTACCGATATTAAAAATAATTTATATATATATATATATATATTAATATTAGCATGTTGAAATAATATAAAAATATTAAAAAATATTTTTATTTTAAAATAAATTTTAATAAAAACCAGTTCAATTTTAATTCTAAACACATTGGATCAAAAACCCAAAGGCATGCACAGAACCATGCCCCCTGCCAAGAAGTGCTAACAGAGTTGTGATTTTGACTTTGTTTCAAAAAATATCTTTTTATATAATTTAAATTATTTTTTTATTATTTTCTTCGATATGCTAATATAAAAAATAATTTTTAAAAAATAAAAATAATTTTAATATATTTTTAAATAAAAAATAATTTCAAAAATAATTTTAATCATATTCTCAAATAGTTATTATCAAAGTGACTGTTTTGGATGTCTGATTAATGTAGAGAAATTGAAAAAATCATGTGGTCCTATCTTAAAAACATATGTACCAGAATAAGTAGCAAATTACTGTTTTATGTGCGGCTGGGGCTGGGGGTATTTATTTTAATTATATTTTCTGTGTAGGGAGGAATTTATTATTATTATATTTTCTTATAAAAAACATATTTTTAATATTAAAATAATAAAAAAATTAATTAAAATATAAATAAATATATTAGAAGGAGATCACAATATAATTTTTGTCTTGCAATCCTAATTTTGTTTCAAATGATATTTTACTATATGTTGTCCCGGGATCGCAGAGACCTTAATTTATGGATTTATAGTTCGTAATGAAATTACAAGTAGTTTGATGAGAGAATAAAAACAAGTGTATAATTTACTTGAATTATTAATTATATTTTATTATTATAATTATTAAATATTTAAAAAACAATATATATATATATATATATATATATATTAAATTTCATAATAAGTTGAAAGCAATATGAAAAACTTAATGACCAAACACTTGAAATTGTTTTTCATTAATCTCAAATTCAATCACAGTTTTAACCAAATACTATAAAAATTATTTTGAATCGTAATTAAAATACTTTTTATAAAATACTTTTTTAAAATATCAATCACAAAAACAAAAACAATACCAAATATACCCGATATGCTCCAGTCGATCCACTTCTCAAAATAAACTAGTAACATTTCGTTCGCTCATTGGCTACAGGAATCCTATAGCCAACTCGCTCGAGGAACTTGATGCTCTTGTCCACAAATTATTAACATGCCTTGTTTATATAACTAGATAGCTAGGCTAGACCTGAGAATATCAAGATTGTTGAATAAAAAATACAGAGATACGTTGAATTTTTTTATTTAAAAATATATTAAAATAATATTTTTTTTATTTTTTTAAATTATTTTTAACATAAACATATTAAAATATATATATATATAAAAAATTCAAATTAGTTTCCAAACAACCACTATATATTAAACCAATTATATCATAGAGATAATGGAGCACACTGCGCTGCAAACGTATGGTATAACATTCACTGTTACGGAAGGGGGCCCGAATTTTTTTAACAAAAGGATAAGAAGAAAGAATGAGATCCGCCCAATATGAAGAGGGAATTCCCACTATGTTATAAAATTATAAATTTTATAGTTATTAAATCTAAGCGTGAATTAGTGTTTTTTTAATTAGAACGAATGATGAGACAATTAAATTTAACTGATTTAATAATTTAATTGAACTGGTTAAAATCTATATATAATTTAATTGTTTTTTTTAATTTAAAACAATGTAGTTTTTATTTTTATCTTTTAAAAAAGATCATCAATTTGTTTATAAAAAAACAGCTTCATTCTAAGATCAGGAAGGAAGGAAAAGTAAATCTTTGATGAACAGTAATGTGCACAGAATAAACAATATTTATTCTAAGAAAACCATTTTTTATTTATTGTCATAATTGTTTGTAGGATAAGAGTTTGTAGGATAGATTCTACAGCAGGTTCAAGGCCGTGGCCCGATGAGAAAGCTACTGTGATGTCATGATTGATGGACCGCAGATTAGAGGACTCATAGCCCACTCCAAGGCACAGCTCTGTAATTATTCAGCCTCGCAATTATTACGGTGATAGATTCGCCGAGCCTTCCCTCAACTCTTCAAATCAGCTAGCTGGCAAGAGATCATATCAGGTCACTGTGATCGATCAACTCATGTTGATGTCCGAAATTCTTATCAGCAGAACATTGCTTCAGCCGGACACGTTCATGTTCTCAATGGTAGTTTGATTTACCAGGTTATTTGATATAATTGAGAAAAGAATAATTTAACATGCACACAATATAAATTTTACACTGAAACAATTAATTTAGAAAAAATAATCTAAATTACAAATGTACAAAAGGTTCGGTGCTTATGTTTTGTTGACAGCTGTTGTCTCTCCATCACTAACCTTAATAATAAACAGAGGTTTGAACATCGTATGCGTTTTGGGTTTAATTATTACATTAAACGAGTTTTGATTTTCAATACTAATAAAAAAAGGGGCAAACATTCTGCTCCTGGATCGTGCTTTGATAAGGGATTTCACCGGATAAATTCACATTTCACATAAAACGAGCTAGTTTGATCTTATTCTCAAATTAAATGTTTTTTTTATAAAAAAAATCAAGTTTAACAAGAATTATTTTTAAAATAATCCAAAATAAAACCTGACTCGATTAATCCATGACCATTTGCCACGTCTTCTTGCGATCGTGACCTTCCCGCTCAAAAAACTTTACAGGCGAGGACGGTCTTATGCTCTTTCGCCGGAGACTACTTCCGTCCAGGTAAATCTCCGATTGATCTTATATCCGGCTACATTATGAAAAGATAAGGAAAGAATCACAGGAAATCGATAGCAGAACCACAAATCCGAGCTTCTAAATGGACTCTGTTTATTAGTGCTGGCCTGTGGAATCTGCTCTTCCAGCCTAGCCTTTTGTGTCCAACTTTAGGGGTGCACATTGAAACTCAAGCTACAATTTTCGTCACAGCCTCAGAAGCTACTTATCTGTAATGTTTTACTGATCATATTACTTTAAATTACATGCAAGTTTATCAAAGAACAGAATTAGTCTGATTAAACAGAAGAACCTGGCTGGAAATTGCTACAGATTTTTACTAAACAGTACCTGGAAACGTTTCAGCAATCTTATATTTACAGAATTCATGCTCCTGTAATCTACAGAATCAATTATTAGAGGGCACACTTTCGTACTGCAATTCACTATAAACAAAAAGCAGAAGGCCATGTCTCATGTTTTGATGAATACCTACTAAAAAACAAAATGACTGTGCCCTTAAGATGTCTTCCATTGCAGCTCAATTTGGATTTGGCCGTTCCTAGAGTCAATGAGATGGTACTTCTCGTTGATTCTCCTGTTTGTCACGACATCTGCTAGGTTTATAATCACATAACCCAGGTTTTCCTGTTTGGATATGAAGAATGAAGGAACATAAACGAGTTAGACAATGATCAACATTCAGCAGGATACAGCAGACTTTTTTCTCAAAATTTCCAGAGGAGATGGTTTTAACTTCTTGTTATGTTCGAATTGTTGGATCAGCCATGCAAACGATAGTATCGAGGCAATTTAGCTAACGCAATGTATATACCTTAGGGTGGAGTAGAGACATCTTTGAGGAACTAAGAACTTCCACATGAAGTCTTTCACTTGTAGGTGGTTCCTCCAGCGTGAACTGAAACTCTTCCCCCCATCTCGGATCTCTATTTTTCTTCACTAGCTGTATCAGTACCAAAACATACATCATTAGTTGTTCAAACATCACTCTTCCACTGAACATATATTACCAATTTACAAAGAGAATTGTATTAATATCACAGTTGAAGAATGGAGCAACTTGTTGGCAAAATTACAGTGAGTAAATAGAAATTGGGACTTCACCATGGAAGGCAAAAAACAGCCTAATTATGCTCATTAAGGGTGTTGTGAGTTTATGGCATACCTTGGTTCTTTTCTCCTCCCCTTTGAAAAGTAATCGGACATAAGGATTTGTGTGGTGCTTTCCTTCAATATCTTGAGCTTCATGCACAATAACTACAAGCAGACCACCACCAGAAGGTGTTCCTTCAGGAGCTTTTCCCACTGCATTTGGATTATCTAGATCCCTTTCTGTCTCGAGATCCTTAAAGGGTTTGTAAACCACTTCAACAACAATCTTTCCACGTGATTTCTCATTTTGAACATCATTTGGATCCATATTTTTTAGCAGATCAAGAGTCATAACCTTATTCTCATCCGGTGTAAGATCTTTCAATGGAATGACATTCATACCCATCTTGTCATGTTTGCCAACCTGAGGAAAAGGAAGCAAGCAGCTCTTCAATCATCAAGCCCGGAAACCAAAGGACAGAAGCGTTAAGCCATGTAGCAAAAGAGAGTTTCTCATGCAAGAGACCTGTATGGCTCAGCCATCGACTATCTTAAACCACTCATCCATCCAACTCTCATGGTAGGAAAAACTTCTGAAGCATATGTGGTTGTTGAATTGCTTCAGGAATGCTATTCATGCTATCTTTCTGTCCTATAGCTTCAAGTTTTTATGTTTCCAAGCAAATAAACATTGTCCTAATATGTAGGGGTTGCTAGTTTGTTAACAAATCATAGCATGATTTTGATGTCTATCAATAAATACGCAATCAATTATCCTAGATTACGCTGGTAGAACTTTTAAATGTCTTTGCAAGCTCAAGAACAATGAAGGCTTATTAGGCAAGATCATTTTGCCGAAGGTGCCTTGCCAGCCACACATAAGGATTTTGGAAAGGATAAAATAAAATAGTTCAAGAAGTATCAAGATTCTAGCAGTGAAATTATGCAAATAATCAAATCCTATGCGAAGGTGGAAGTTAAAGGATTTTGGAAAGGATAAAATAAAATAGTTCAAGAAGTATCAAGATTCTAGCAGTGAAATTATGCAAATAATCAAATCCTATGCGAAGGTGGAAGTTAAGGAGTTGTCCACCTTGTCAGAACTGTGGCAGAACAGGCCATCCTCCAGTCAAATATTGGAAAAGACTAGATGCAATGTGTGACAAATGCAGTCAATTTGACATGAAACTATCATTTGCAAAATCAAATTTCAGAAGCAAGAAGCAGATGCTTAAGTTACTGATCAAAATTATGAAGATAAGATGTTCATATCAACTTATTTTTCAATAACGAGCTCATTGAAATGTTAGTTGATTGATAGTGGTTGTACAAACCACATGACTTTTGATTGAACCCTTTTTAGAACCCTATAGCATACTAGAATTACAAAGGCTCGAATAAGGAACAATGACTATATTCCAACATAGGAAAAAAGAATTGTTGCAATTTCAAAAAACTTAGATGCAAAAACAATTTCAGATATCCTTTATGTACTTGATATTGATAAAAAAAATTGAGTGCAGGTCAATTAATTGAAGATAAGTATTGTTGCATTCACGATGTTTATGGACAAAAAAATTTACAAGCTAAAATGAGAGGTAAAAGCTTTTTTTTCCAGTTGAGGAAGAGCACATAACATATTCAACCAATATCAACATCACTGAAATCTAGCATAAAAGGCTTAGACATCGCTATCTTCAATAAATGATGAAAATGAAAAAAAATGCTGCAGCAATAGGACTATCGTTACTTCTTGATCATATACCAAGTTGACATGTCTGTCAATTTGGTAAACAAAACAGAAAGCCTTTGCCTAAATCAACAAGGAGGTCCTCACAAAAGCTTAAGCTAATTCATATTGATGTGGCAGGATCTCTAAGAGCACCATTATTAAAAGGTAACCTTTGCTATATTGTTTTCATTGATGATTTTAGAATGCAATGGATTTTATTCTTGAAATTCAAGTAGAAAATGGTTGGAGTTTTCTGGAAGTTCAAGAAAATGGTGTGAAATCAAACTAGTTTTAAAATTCAAGTTGTAAGAGCAAAAAATAGAAAGGAGAGCACCTCGGCATTTTGTGAAGATGAAAGCATTTTGCATCAGCTCATGACTCCCTATACTTCATAGCTTGATCAGACTGCTAGAATACTAGTTTGATCTATAGTTGTAAGGATGTCTATCAAATAAACACGCAATCAATTGTCCCCAGTACGCAACATAGTAGCATTCTTGCAGTCTTTTAATCTCTTCCATTTCATTATTTACTTAAAAACTATTAGTGGTTAATCTTAAAAAGATGCACAAAGATACATACCTGTTCCCAATCATATACAAGAATCTCCAAGGCTTGAGATTCCGGGTCTTTAACGGTGATGTTAAATTCCTCGTTCCATTCGGGGTTCAAGTTTCTGTTTTTGATAGTTGTTTTCTTTGAAGGAATCGCCACTTCGGTAAGCTTTAATTTCACATATGGGTCTGATGACCCTAACATGTCTTTCTTTTTTAGATTCATTGCCCTCACAACCTTCACAGTGAGTATCCCAACAGGTCGCTTCATGGCTCTGACAAGTTTTAGAAAAGCTTAGCAGGTCCTAGCAAACAGATTGCTTGAAAACATGGAGAAAAGGACTTAAATGATACTTACTTCGAAGCATCCACTATTGGTACTACTAGGGTTTTTGGCCATAAATACATTCTTGCAACCTGATCTTTGATAAGCTCCTAAACAGGAAAAAAGGAAAGGAAGTAAGAAAAGCGTGAGAGACCGGAAAAACTTTATAAGAAAAAAGTTTCCCCTAATCCCTATGGGCCATATAGATAGTTTGATCGATCCTTGGAATTGCAGTCCTTGTGTAGCAATGCTTTTTTAAGGCAGATATTTGTCGAAAGAACATGCACATTAACCTCCAAACAAACATCCAAATAGACATTATCATGAATGATAATCAACAGTTTCAGATATTATTTGTTGAAAAAAGGCATCCCTGGAAATGATGGTGGTGAGGAATTGTTTCTCGAGACTTGATAATGAGAGGAAACCACCTCGCCCCATCCCATCCAGCCATCGAAAAAGAAACAAAAATAAAAAAGATGAATACCTGGACAAATTTGTACAGGCCAGGAATGGCCATTGCATCAGCTCCAAACAATTTCAATCCAAAGTCAACATGTGGCTGCGAAATCATAAAGAATGTATAATGATGCCAGATTCCTTGCTTCCAATTAAAATATCCCTGTGCATAAAATTCGATATAGTAACGCCACATACCTTCTCTAGCAGAGACACGTGTATATTGGCAAAACAAGGAAATGAAGGAATCAAAGGCTTTAGGGTGATACGAGGAGTGGCAAATACTTGCAAATCGACCACCTGAGAATGGTCCAAACAGGTCAATGATGTCGCTTGTAAAGAGAGGAGGGGATGAGCAAGAGCAAGTATTTTCATAGCCTACTCAAGTAAAACCAATAACTTCATTTCAACAAACAAAATTGTTTTTCTGTTTATTAGCAGTCACAAATCAAAATACCTGAACTGTGGCTTTGAGACCAAATGCTTTAACTGCAATGATAATATTTGGATTCCCAGCCCACTTCAATACCGGTTCCATGATCACCTCTTTCTCATCAGTGATAAAAACTTTCATTCCTGGAATCCAGTGAAAGCAAGAATCAGCACTGTTCAAGACTTTACCAACTACCGCGCTGTGTGTAACTTAAAGCAGCCTTGTGTTGTATATATGCGCAGCATTGGTGTGAGGAAGAAGAGTCCACTTAATGAATCAGATGTTATTGAATGATTGGCTTACTGGGTTGAAGGCAGTGTATTTTCCATATTCAACAATAAATCATTTACAATCTGTTAAAAGCTATAGAATGAAAAGTTTGCGAATACTATTAAGAGGGAAAATCCCCACATGTTCTTAGTGTCAACATATTTTTAGGTTAAGGGTCTGTTTTCCCCGTAATGGGTGTTGGGAAAGCATAGCTCCAACCTTAAAACCTGTTGATTGAAATGTTGAGACATTTGTTGACACTTTCCACATAGTTCTTTCAATTACAATGTTTTCTTAGATCACTATGACAAAGAAGTGTGCACGCAGGAGCCTATGAAAGTGTGGGGAGAGAGGGAGGGCAATATAACCTGGAAAAGTTGGTGGCAGGGAGCCCAAGGTAAGTGTTTCGAATTCAACAGATTCAATTTTGTATTTTGGAATTTGCTCAGCAATAATGGGCTTCGCTATATTCTTTGCAGTCTTGCAGATTGCCTAGAAAACTAAAAGCCATCAAGAAAGCACATAAAGGAAAATGAATGTGCCCTCAAACAGAAATGAAGCCTCCACAATCCAAAAACCATCAAGGCACCCATACCGTATCTAGGTAAGGCCACATGTTCTCAATCAATTTGTTAAGCCAGTCAACCTTCACAGAAGAAAATTTATTAAAATCTATGAGAAGATTGCTTTAGAATCAGCATTTCTCTACTGTGATTGAAAAGCAAAAGACAACTGCAGGCAATAGCATACCCGATCATAGTCTGGATTTTTCACCCACTGGGGTATTTCTGGAAGCAGACGTTGCAAAGTTTTCGAGTCTTGTTCAATCAAAGGACGGACTACAGGATCCTGGATAGGCCAACAGCCAGAACTAATCAATCAAATAATGAGATGAATGCACGAACTAATCAAATTATATGATGGTTGGAGTACTTATTAGTCAGTGACTTTAATGGTAAGAAACTAGATAAAACATAAGTTAAGGTAGGCTGTCTTGAATAAAAAAGACAGTGGCATCTTGAAAGAAAATGTCCTTACAAGAACAAAAACTCATTTCTGTTATGAAAGAACAGTCAGGATAGAGAGACATGTCCTCGAATCATTTCTGTTTTGGAAGAACAGCAATTCATTACAAAACTGTCATAAAGATTTATTTCTATATCTCCATATATGTCCTTGCAACTAAACATATTTTTGTCTCTCTCTTTCACCAAATTTAGATTCCAAATATGATTTCAGTGGAAATTATGGAGAAATGCGAATCTCTGAATTGCTAAAATAGAGTGACATTTGTATTAACTGGTCCGTCTGTCTATCTGGATTCAGATTAAGCGATGAAACTCTCACTCATATTCCATATACAGTCACCATGAAAACATATTAGCATGTGCAAAATCATGGATTGCCTTGCCCTGTAACAGCCCAACACTTCATACAAAAATGCATTAGTAATATCCAAATGGCACAGAAAACTGCTGCAATGTTTTTTCTATAAGGAGCCCCATACATGCAAAACTCCTACTCTAATAAAAAATACAACCCATCAACAGCCAATCCAAATCGGCAAACAATCCTGTGAAAGACCAACTTGTAATGGACTTGCCACTAATCGTCTTCTCAATGAAAATGTTAGCAGAATAAACCATGAAGATACATAAAAAGCCCAGTAAGGGACGGTAAATTCCAAACTCGTTCCATAAAACTGAAGGGTAATTAACCATACATGGCCTTTAACATATTTTCATCCCTACTGGAGCTTAAAATAGCCCTGCAGTTTTCTTTCCTATAGTTTACATGTCTCCACAACTAGCATATAGCACACATACATTGCAGCCCAGCATGGAATCTTAAAAGGCAAGGTTCAGACCAAACAAAACCAAGAAAATGAAACACAACTGGAAAAACATGAGAGAAAACAAAAACAAAAACAACACTGACCTTGACATCGGTTGGCTGAAAATATATGAACATGTAGTACCCAATTGCAATCCCAATTGATGTTCCTACTCCAAAACCACAAAATCCCAATATACTACTCAATATTCCCATCTCTTAACAAATCAAACCCAGTGTTGCAAGCAGGGGAAAGGAGAAACGTAGCTGAAGTAGAAGAAACTACTAAAACTTTACAAGTGGGAAACGAGTATCCGTACGATCATAGAGTGTCGCTTGGTCTTATCATGTAAGTGCAATAAAGGTTGCATTAATTGATTCTTGTGGCCAATCTCTTAACGTTTCATGTTTTTTAACGTTGACAACGGCTGAGAAATGAAAGTTTCACCCGCGTGTTATTCAGGTGCTGTCGGTAACGTCTGTTTGGACATTAAAATATGAGGTGTGGGCTATTGATTGGTTGTTTTTTAGAGAAAGTAGGGCCACTTTTTGTGGCCGCAATTGACTATTTCAGTCCATTAGTGGTGTTTGAGCCTCGAAAATATCTTATTATCCAAAATTGGGATATACCAGCTAGATAGACAGGTGTTCCTTGTTCGGCAGTGAGCTGAGTTCATTTTTTTAATATAAAAAAACGTCAGAAATAATAGTGTTTTTAAAATACAAAGAAGAATCTCGAACCTGGATTATTGATTTAAATGGGTTTAAAAAGCATGATTAATATAATAGTATAATTATAAAAAAAAAAGTTCACCGCCAAAAAATAATGATGATTAATAAAAAAAGTGTTTGTCAATATTATAAAAGAATATCATCTAATTATTTTTAAGAATATTTGATAATTTATTCGATAACAAAATAAAAATAAGATAATTTTATAAAAAGAAAAAAAAATGAAATCTCAATTACTAGCAAACCAAATGTTAAAAAATAAATTAAAAAAAATATTTTTTTCAAAAGATAAAGAAATCTAACTTGAATTAGCAATCTCGTATAAAAAAATGAATATAAATAATTAATGTTAATTCTCAAGCAAATTAAATAATAAAAAATAAAATTAAAAAAAATCAGGTATACTTAAGTTAACTTAGCATACACGATCGAGATGACTTTAAAGATTTGTTTTTCAGAAATACGAAGAGGAACGGAGTTGGAGGTACTAGTAATGATCACTATTTACGCCACATATAATTTGTCGAATTTCTAGAAAATATTCTGTCCATTTTCCAACAATGGACCCACTAGATTCATGACATGACAGAGATATTACACATAGTGTCTTTTACTGAACATAATAAAGGATGATTGTGCTATAAAAACTCGAGTCAGCTCATAAATCATGGTAAGAATTTCAGCGCACCGACTACGTGCTTGTACGGGAGTATGTTTGTGTGTTTTTTTTTTTTTTTTTATAAATATATTAAAATGATATTTTTTTAAATTTTTTAAATTTTTTTATATAAATATATTAAAATGATTTAAAAATATTAAAAATAATTTAAAATATAATTTTTTTTTTCATAAACACTTTCTAAAACACTCAAACACCATCGCACTAAAAAATAAATAGTTAAAGTTTGAAGTACAATAAGAAGTCGCGAGACCTTTGCCTAGTCATAAAATGTTTGCTAGGCTAAATAACTTGTATTTTAACCGAGACTCCGTTTCTTTCTTGAATATAAAAAAAAATCCATATATCATATTTATATAATGTATTTGAAAGAATAAATTCATTTATTTATTTTTTTCTTCAAATTCGAGATTAGAGAGTGGCGAACTTTTTTTTATCATTTAGTATTACAATAATTATTCCAACCTAAGAACTTAGTTATCTAAGGTTATAAAATATGATTTTTATTATACCTTTCAAATGAAAGCTCGTTTTTTTTATTTAATTTAATCAAATTCAAATAAAATAATATATGAGGTAAACACAATGAATGAATTATTCGTTCGTTCATTACCGGGCTACAGCAATCCACCCTTGCCCTACCGCTTCAGGCACCAACAACATGGCTAAGGAGGATGGTGGGATTCCTGTGGTGGCCATTGAAATGAAAATGTTTTTGGTCTTGTGGTGGTGTGATTGGAGACAGGAGAGGACCCTTGTGGTGTCTATTTGATTGAGAAGTCACATGAAAATTCGTGCAGTTTGAAAGAAACCAAAAGAGAGACGACAGGGACAGTTGAGGTCACAAATACGCCATCATATATCATCTCTTTTTTTCTTCTAAAATATCTGATGTCATTTTTTAAAGTGTTTATTATTTAGAAATATATCAAAATATATTTTTAAAATATATATATATATATATATATATATATATATATTCACCGTATCAAAATGATTAAAAAAACAACAAATTTTAATTTTAAAAAAAATCAATTTTATTTAAAAACAATTTTGAAATATAATGTTAAACATGCACTTAGTACATGAGGTGCACAAACTGTCTAAATAAGGTCAGCATCACATGGGTTTTTATAAGAGCTTTTTAGTGTTTGTTTGACATTGTGTTTTAAGAACAATTTTGAAAGAAAAATAAAAGTTTTTATTTTTATTTTTGATTTTAATTTTTTTTTTTATGTTTTGGGATCATTTTAATATATATAGATATCAAAAATATTTTTTTAAAAAATATATTATTTGAATATATTTTAAAACTAAAATCATTTAAAAAAAAAACTTCGGCTGCATTGTGAAACATGCTCTTAATCGACAGGCCAAGGTACCGAAGTTGCCAGAAGGAAATCGAATCAAGCTTATAAAATGATAACTGGACAACATTATACTTGGCATCGGTGTTTCTGAGACAAAAATCTAATCCGACCACACCAACTAGTTAGGAAGCCGGCGATCCCCGATTTCTCTATGTTAACTAGCAATCTCTTATGGAATGGCTTCGAATGTATCCGAGGCCCCGTCATCAACTTTGAGGCACGTGGTAAGACAAGATGCATCACTGAACCAGAACAAGAAAAAACGACGGCCCAGTTCATGGCAATTCGGCCCATGTAGCTGAATCTGATCTACTTCTTGAAGACATGTCCATCAAAGCCTGGCCCATCCCCGTTAGTCAATCCAGTGGATTTTTTTTTACTCAGAGATCCAGTTTGTTTTTACTAAAATAATATTATTTAAAAATTTAAAATAAATAAACCTGAAGTAAAGAACTTCATTTCGGGACAAATCATTCAATGGTCATTTTTTCATCCATGAGCAATTAAGTTTTTCACTTTAACAGTGTAACCAGTATACTTGCCATTTCCTTCCCATCAAATATAATTAAAATATGATCTATAAATGATAATTTAATTCAATCTTGATACATTCATATGTTAGTAGAATATTTATTTTTTTAATAAAATAAAATATAATATTAATATATAAACACATGTGATATTTATAATTTCATTATTTCATGTGTGTGTGTGTTGACTATTTTATTTTTTATTAAGTGGAAATTAGTATTCATATAGGAGATTAGGCTATTTTTATAATTTCTATTTTTATAATTTTATTGAATGATTTATAGGCGTGATTTATAGGCTATTTTTATAATTTCTATTTTATTTTTATTATTTTATTGAATGATTTATATATTCTTTTAAAAAAAATATTGAGGTCAACTAAGTTCGTGGCCCAAAGTACATGTTTGATGAATTAAACCATAACATCAGAGCTATCTGTCGCTTTCAATTTTTTTTTTACATGTCTTTTTTCTTAAATAATTTTTAAATTTATAATTCAGTTAATACCCTCCGTTTTATTTTAATTTTTAAAAATAATGGAATTTTTATTTTATTTTAAAAAATGATGTCGTGTGTATCTAGTACATGGAAAGATTATAATTCATCTATAGTTTTTTTTCTTCTGATTTTCAATGAAAATAAACTGTATTTTTTAAAATAAAAATATTTATTTTCAAATAATATTTATAATATGCGCATCATTGCATAACATTTTTATTATATTTTATTTAACTAGTTTAATATGCGTGTCTACTTTGTTAAAAATAATAATAATAAAAAAATTCAACCAAGACTATCGAGTGAATATATTAAACCACACATATCTCTTGATTAAAAAACTAACGTTGAAGATTTAATTAGAAAATTGAAAAAAATGGTTTGGATGAGAAAATCAAACCAAATTTTATATATTAAAAATATCATAGACACATTGTATCGAATCAAGTCAAAGACAAGCTCAATTAAATTAGTTTTATTTTTTAAATAGAAAATTGAAATGGATCGATTTTTTCAATTTAAATTGATTATTTAACTCAATATATTATTTTTTATTTAACAAAATATTATTTTAATATATTATTAAAAAAATTTAATTTAAATAATCATCTCCACTACAATTATGAACACTTTAAATTTCTGGAAGGAAAAAAAGGGCGATTCTCTGGCTTTGGCCATCTATACGTTGTCACGTGGTCACCCGTGATTATCAAGAAAGAAAATGTCGAGCAAAAGAAAGGAAGATTTGTTCTCTTTATCAAGGAAAGAACAACCAGGCGTAAAATTGAAAGGGTGACCACTAGCAAGTTAGGAACAAAAGAAACTTGGAGTGAGAGTATATATATTTAAAAGTGTTTTTGATAATGCTATACTGGTTAATTTTTTAAATATTCTTTAATTAAAAATATATTATGATAATATGTTTTTATAATTATTTTAAATTCTTGGACATTAGTATATTAAATTTATAAAAAAACATATATCTGTGTTTTATAAAATAAAAAATAATTTGAAAAAAAATAACAGAATATCAAATATACACGAAACTATCAAGATTGATCCTTGTGAAAAGTCATTTCATTATATGTATGTACGAGCCGATTTGCCCGCTTTGCCGAGCTTTTTTATCTATGTAGAAAATTGATTGATTTTATAAATGTTGTATTTTGTTATTTTAATATTTAATTAATATAATTGTAATTGATAAAATCTGTTAAATATGGTTTTTTTCAACCAAAATGTGATTGAATATTGCTATTGCTAAAAAACTTTTGATAAAATTTGTTAGAAAATTTGCTAAGAAGGTGAAATGATTTATTAGAAATTTGTTGTCACGGATACTCTGGTTTAAAAAAAAAACCGATTAAAAAAGAACAACTGACTTGGACACTAAAAAATAAAAAATACATGTGAAAAAAAGGTCACCATTTCTTAAAAGAAAAAAAAAAGAGTCTAAAATATAAATTTAAATTCAAAGCCAAAGTTTTTTTTATAAGATTTATTCATTATATTATTATATTAAATATAAGAATACCGATATTAATTTTTTTTTGCAAGAAATCATAGGTCATTTTTTTTCTCTATATATATATTTTTAGGCGATAATATTAAATAAATATTAAACACATATACTTAGTCTCACATACTATATAGTGTGATCGAAATAGGAAGTGATTTTTATATTTTTTTAATTGTAGATAACCTAGGTAAATTTGTAAAAAAAACAAATATGAGTTGCCTTTTTTTCTCCAGTAATATTAGATCTGACACATTATAAATAAAAATATTGCAATTTTTTTTAAAAAGAAATATAATTTTTTTGCGTGCTATAATTACTTATTTCCCGTCTAAAAAGAACAGTGTAGTTGAAACGGAAAGTGCCTCGTATATTTTTTAATTGTAGATAATCTAGGCAAATTTGTTTACCTTTTGTTTTTTTTAGTTGTATTTTTTCACGGGTAATATTAGATCTTAAATATAAAAAATCCAATTTTTTTATTTTTTTTAAGAAATAAACTTGAACAAAAGAGCACAAAATTAAAATTCAAAGCCAAATTTTTTATTTATTTTATAAGATTTATTCATCATATTATTATATTAAATGTATTTAAGAATGCTGATATTAATTTTTTTCCTGCAAAAAATCCGAGGTCATTTTTTTTATCCCTTTATATATTTTTTAAAAGGTCGTTTCTTAAAAGGAATAGTGTAATCGAGACAAAAGTGACTTGTATCGTTTTTTAATTGTAGATAACCTAGGTAAATTTGTCTATTTTTTGTTCTTGAGCTGTCTTTTATCCCCAGTAATATTAGATACAAAATGACTATTGCAATTATTGCAAAAACAATTAAAATTATCAAATTATCCCGAAAGAAAAAATACTCAAAAACATTAACAAAAAAGTAAGCAAGATAAAGAATATATTATTATTATTATTATTATTATTATTGTGTTAATGATGAATAAAGAACATAAATAAATAAAAGAAAAAAAAATCATAATAACTCTAACCAAAAAAAAAATTCATAATTATCAGGAAAAAAAATTCATCTAACTTGAAAATAATAACAATAAAACCAATAATAAAAATAAAAGAAAGAGCACATAAAAAATATAATAGATGATAAAACAAAAAAAAAATATTAGCTGAAAAAATCATTTAATTTAAAATTTTTAAAAAATATATGTTCTACGTTGCGGGCTGAGTAAACAATTTTTATAGGATTTGCTGGATCCATATAAAAATATAATATTTATTTATGCGAAATTTAATATAATAAAATAGCTCAACACCCCCTAGTATAACAATAGTAAAATCAAAGTTTGAAAATCTAAAATTATCATTGCTCTTACTATTAAAATAATAAAAATTATCAAACTATCCTAAAAAAAACACTCAAAAACATTAACAAAAGAGTAAGTAAGAGAAACAATTAAATTATTATTATTATTATTATTATTATGAAAGAAACAAAAATAAATGAAAGACCAAAAAAATGCTAGAAACTTGAACAAAAGATAAAACAAAGACATAAAATAAAAATAAAAATAAAAATTATCATTGCTATTACTGCCAAAAAAATAAAAATTATCAAATTATCTGTAGAAAAAAAAAACATTATCAAAGAAGCAAGTAAGAAAAACAATTAAATTATTATTATTATTATTATTATTATTGTTGTTGTTGTTGTTGTGTTAAACACACTTATATGTACATGGACAAAAGTATGGGTTATATTAGAAATTTAAAAAAATAAAAGTATAAGAGCTGAAATGAAAATCAAATATAAAGGGATTAAAATCAAAAATTAAAAGTTTAAGGGTTGAAATGAAAATCAGATTTATTAACATTTTCAATTAAAGGACAAATTTGCAAAAATTGAAACTTCTGTACCGAATATATTCAGCCTTTTCAACCCAATCCGGAAATTAAAAGATGGAGGACTGAAGTGAAACATTAACATTTAATTAATTGCAATCGAAAGACTCAATCGAACAAAATCAAAACTTATATAACTGAAATCAAGCCAATATACACAATTAAAAGTCAAGGGACCGAAGTGAAAGTATACAAAACCCGGGGGGCTCTTCTGCACTTTTACGTGCAGGAGAGAGAGAAACGGTACAACCGGCTTTAACCGGCCACCTGGTGGAAAAACGTGCCACACCGGGAGGAAGACCAAGCGTAGGCGCACCGGATTAGACGCCGGTAGCCCATTTCCGACACCGTATCATACCTCACGCGCCACTTGAAAGGGGCGTTAGGGGGAATACTGTCGGTCGCGTGAACCGCACGCGCCGACAGAATTTCAATAAATAAATAAATAATAATGGTCAGTTACCGTTATGGCCATGTGCTTAATTAATCAATTTTATCTTATTGGGGGCTATAACCGTCTTTAACCATTTATAAAATATTTAAAAAAGGGTTGCGGCGGACCGGACCGAACCAGACCAGTCCGTACGTGCACAATTACGCCCTTAACCCTCAGCCGGAAACGTTATTTTATCTTAATACCGGGGCTAAAATCGTTACTACACTATTCATAAGCGGGAAAAAAAAGGTGGACGAACTCGTGCGACGCACGTACGAAAAATATCCAGTCCACAATACCAATAAGTCACAATGCACAGTAAACATCCCGAGCTCTTTTAGCTCTTTGGATAATAATAATGAGATTGTATTTTTTTTTTCCATTTTAAGTAAAATACAAAAATAACAAAAAATAATAATGGTCCCTGTGTGCCCACCGTCCTTCCCGCTATCAGAATTTTCGATCTTCACATTCGTGCTCTCCATTTTGATCTTCGTGTTCCGACTGCTGCTGCCAGCGGCGTTAATGGTCTCGAGGCGGGCTGCGGTGAACGTTCTCATGGAGGATTCATTGTCGAAATCTTCCTCGTCACCATCGACGACGGCGTCGGAATCTTCAACGTCATCGGAGTCGGAGTCGGCGCCGCGAGCGGAGATGCTCTCAAGGTCGTCGTTGGAGGTGAGAGCGCCGTCGCGAGTGTCTGCGGAGAGAGAAGACGGAGCAAGTGGTCGTCGGACGCCGCCACAGCCGCTGCGAGTTTCCGTTTGTGGATGGAAGAGGATGCGGATGCCGAGGCCGAGTGGGAGGGAGACGGAGATTGAGAGCTGCGAGAGCGATTAGGTACAGTTAAGTGAGAGTGAGTGTCCATTGAATTGACTCAGTTCAAATTTGATGATTTAGGGTTTTCAGGTTTGCAGTGGAGAAGCGAGTGATTTTTTTCACTTCCGCTTTTGGAGGGAGACAGCAAGAGATCGCAGCGGAGTTTTAGAAAAACGGTTATTAGTGAGTGGACACATGGCGTTGTTACAGGTGACATGTCTAATTTTAAAGGTTTCTTAAGAACGACGACGTTTCCCTAGTGGGCTTAAAGTCTGGGCCATGCCCTTTTAGCCTGAAGATTTGGATTTTATACCGCTATCTCAAGCACGATATCTGCATTCTTCTTTAGCAGGAGGATGGACTAGCCCCACGATAAGGGCAGCTCATTGATTATTTTTACTAGTTCTTAAATAATATGAGAAGATAAGATAACAAGTCAATAAAAAAATAGATAAAAGAAAGGACAAAATCTAATAAGAAAAGAGAAATACATGTCTTCCCAACTACCTTCGTCTCTTCTATTTCGATTTTCAATGGATTAATTAAAAGCTACCAAACTTATCAACTCCGTTAGCAATGTTTCCGACCATGACTTTGCCGACAAAGTGGTCCTATGGTATCATCTGAATAATTAACTTATGCTCCGACGATGAAAGTTTTCCGGCTAAGATTTCACAGTTGTACGCAGTAACATAAAATTCTTGTACCAAACGGTATATATTTGTGTCCAAAAAGCATCCTGAGCACCAACATGATTTGCTTCGATGAGTTGTCTGATCTTATAGTTCTTGAAAGGGCAATTAGGAACGAAAATAGAACAGCAGCTTTCTTCTTTTCGATATATTGTGGCTGTACAGTCAGTGATGCAGTATCTAATTGAACTGACCAGCTGTGGCTCACAGGGCTATACTTTTCCAACATTTGTATATAAAACTACACCTGTGATATATAACAGACAAATGAAGTGATTAAGATACTGTTTGGTAATGTCGTTGTGGTTATTTTTTAAAGTGATTTTTGTTTAGTCGTGGTTATTAAAAAACAATTTGGTTTGGGGATTAGTCGTGGCGTGCTTAAGGCGGCCCATAGATCCTGGTTATAAAATAATAATAATAAAAAGCTTAAGCTGGCTCAGAGATCATGGTTATAAAAAAAAGTATAAGTTAAAGAAAAAAAAAAAAATATATAAGCGTGAAAGCACTGTAGCAATCCATATTGTTTTAAAAACAAATTCATTTCGGGAATTAGTCGTGGTGTACTTAAGTTGACTCGTAGATTCCGATTATAAAAAAAAAAGATAAGTGAACAAAACAAAAGTATAAGAAAAAAAAAGTATCAATGGGGAAGCACTTTAGTAAAAAAAATAGGTTCGAGGATTAGTCATGGTATGCATAAGCTGGTTCGGACACCCTGGTTATAAAAAAAATTTGGATTCAGGGATTAATTATGATGCGCTTAAGCTAGTCTGGACATCCCGATCATAAAAAACAATATATATATATATATATATATATATATATATATAAGTGGAAAAAGAAAAAATGTATAACCAACAAAAAAAAAGTTTCATGGAAAAAAAGAAAAAAAAATTAGATCGGTAGATTAATCGTGTTATGCTTAAGTTAGTCCAAACACCCCAATTATAAAAAACAAATAAAATTATATATAAGTAGAAAAAAAATATAACCATCAAAAAAATATTTCATGGAAAAATACAAAAAAATAATTAGAAAAAAAAGCAAAAAACAAAAAAACAAATAAAAAAAAATGAAATGTATAAACAAAAAATACGGTTACAATCCACAGTACTTTGTGAGGGGAGGTAGAATGCTTTCCCCCCTGCAGTGTAGCTTAATAACGCAGCAGTCGTTTCAACTTGTTTCATCTTGATTAAAAAGTTGAAAGATAAAATACAAGAGGAATAAAATAAACAAGAATGTGAAATGAAAAGACAATATATTATATTGATTCGGGTTAATAAGTGAATTTGACAACTCGAGTAACGCACGCAATCATAATAAATTAACCTTAATTGGATAATTTCTTTCTATTTCTTTTCCTTGTTCTTTTTTTGCTGGGCCTTCATAGAGTTTTAGTTTACCATGAATTGAATTAAATCCACAAATAAACTGAGGGTGATAAAATAACTAGAGATTAAATTTTTTAAAAAAATTATTGACTTTAATCAACTTGATCGATAAGCTCTACGCCTAAGGTCATGGATTTGATCTCAATTAGACATAATGAGATTGTATTTTTTTTTTCCATTTTAAGTAAAATACAAAAATAACAAAAAAGGGCTTAAATTCCTTACTCAAAATAATAATGATAATAATAAGATGACAGATGCATTAGATAACATCAACAAAAAAGAGCTTAGATGTTGACCCTTAACCCGTCAAAACTTTGACCAAAGAGGGTGACAAACAAGTCTAGATAATTTTAAAATCGCAAGACTAAAAATCTAAAAGAAGGCCATGGTAATGGGTTTAATGGTTTCGTGTACCTGTGCCTTATATATATTAGAGTTGATTTTTAAATTGTCTTTATTATTTTTAAAACTTATTTTTTATATAATACATCAAAATAATTTAAAAATACTAAAACAATTTTATCTAGAGTAAAAAAAATATTTTTTAAAAAGCAATTTTTGAGTGATTCCCAGATACCCTCTCAGTATCTCTTTAGATTAAGATTTTTTATCATGTGAATTTTTTTAATAATATTTTTTTAATATATTTCTAAATCAAAATTCATTAATAAATTATCACTTAATCTCTAAATGTAAAAGCAGCCTATGCAGACACAATTGGGTAAGTGCGTAAAAATAGGATGGATGGGTCTTAGGCCAACGCTCCCTGCAAAGTACCTGTGCGCAAGTTCAGTCAACACACCACTCGTACATCCTTACAGCCAGCTGGGATCATGCTCAACACAGCTGTGCACATCTTTGACTACCTCTTTTATGATTGGTTCTCATAAATGTTCCCATGATTTACGGGATATTTCAATTATTTTACCGGTTATGTTTTGAATTAATTTTTGTTTAAAGATATATTAAAACATATTTGTTTATATTAACATATTAAAATAATTTAAGAATAATGTATTATTTTAATTCGTTTAAAAACAAACAGATTGTTATATATAGATTAATATTGCATATTATTTTTATATTTTTAGATTACTTAAATATATTGTGTCAAAAATAAATTTTAAAATAAAAAATAATTTTAAAAATAAATCATAAGTAAGTCATCATATTTGAATGCTTAAGAGATGCATCATATGAAGTGCCGGTCGATTGTATTTCTTATCTGGTGCCTGTTGTTCAGTTTGTTTGTTTTTTTAAAAATTGTTTAAAAAAATATGAAAATAATATTTAAAAAAAATTATTTTTGATATTAACACATAAAAATAATCTAGAAACACTAAAAAATTTAATTTAAAATATATAAAAAAAATTGTTATTTTTTTCTTTTTAAAAACACTTATAAAATGCAATGACAAACATGGCCTGGGTAAAGACATAGGCGAACCCAAGTTTTTTTTATTCCTCTAGGTAATATTTATTTTTGTGTGCAATTTGTGTTTTTATTTTTTTTAAATAATTTTTTCATATTTTTAAATTGTTTAATGTGCTGATATTAAAAAAATATTTTAAAAAATAAAATAAAACTATAATTTTAAAGTATTTTTAAATAAAAAATATTTTAAAAAATAATTGTTACTATAATATTACTAGTGAAACCTGAAATTCTAAATAAAATTGAGAAATTTAGAATGGTAATTGATATTTCCAATTAATCTTACTAAATTTGAATCTGGATGGTCGAATTGAAGTTGTCAACAGATCAACAACGGGAAAGACATAGAAAATGAAATCAGGGATATAAATTGTAATGTTAAAAATACACGATCCGAGACTTGAGCGCAAAATTAATTATACTCAGTAATATAATAAATCTATCAGTAAATAATATAAAATATATTAATTAATGATTATAATTATAATTATAAGATAAATCATTATAATATATTCCAAGTAATATAATAAACAATAATATTGCAATTGTTGTATTTTATAACTTATTTAAATAACTAAAATATATTTCAATGGCTCTATCATATTAGTTGAATTAATAATAATTAAAATGTGTCAAGTAATTCGCTGGTAGAGTATTTATTATTTTACTAGTAGTTTTGTTTTATTATACAGTTGAATTTATTATTGATCTTATAGACTTTAAGTTATGAAAGCATAATAGTAAATTTGTTTAATTTTTTATACATGAATTCCGAGAATAAACTAAACACAATAAAGATACATTACTTAAATATTTTGCTTAGGTTAAACTTTAACGACGAAAGACTGCTTGCTTTATGTTTTAAAAATAATTTTGAAAAGAAATATATATTTTTTATCTTTTCAAAATGATTATTTTTGTTATTTTTAAATCATTTTAATGTATGATATTAAAGTCCCCAGGGGGGCAGCCTGGCGGCAACAGGCCTCGCTCTCATACACGGGAGCGAGGTTCGAGCCATCCTAGCGCCATGTCCCAAACTTGTAAGAGCCTGGGACAGCCGGGGGTTTACTCATGTTCTGGACCCACAAAGTACGCTTTCCGGGTCATGTGGTTCCCACGTTATTCAAAAAAAAAAAGTATGATATTAAAAATATATATATTTTTTTAAAAAATAATATTAGTTAAAAATATTTTCAAACTCCATTACTATAACAACGACAAAAAAATATAGCAAGTGTCGACAGGATAAAATTTTATGCAACAAGATATCAATCAGTGAAATATATTTGATTTGATTTTATTTTATTTTTATATAGTTCTAATATATTAATATAAAATATTTGTTTAAAAAAACAATAAAACATTATTTTAATACATTTTCAAATAAAAAACACTTTTAAAAATAAACTACATCAAACTTTAAAATAGAATTCACAACTCAATCTAAAGTAAACATCACCATCGCGGAAAATTACGACCAAGGTGGGTAGTTGGGAGTTGGGAGGATGCTAATAACTGCGCAGTGCATGCATGCACCATTTATAGATGTGTTTTCAGAATAAGGAAAGAAATTTAATTCCTTGACCAGTTGTTAGTGGCGAGTTAACTCCGTTTTTATGTCTATGAAACCAGGAACAGACGCTAAAAGTTCTGAAGTTAGGCAAGCAAAAGCAAAGCATCAAGCACCGTTTTAGAAAGCTAGTCACAGTGCCGTGCTGGCGGGAGAAGAAGCCAACGTGCCCTGCTGGTCTGCTACCATACTGAATAGTCTGGTGAAGAATTTAAACCTCGCGAAGCTGTAATTAGCTAAAGTTTCAAATATTCCATGCTAATTAGCGCATCATTATCATTTAAATAATTCACTTCCATTGTAGATTTAGGGGGAGTCTGGCTGGCCAAATTTTGATTTTTTTTTATATATTCTTGAATTATTTTCAATATAAAGAATAATTATTTGAAAATAAAATAAAGAATAACTGCTAATAGACTTCCAAATAACCGTGTTACGAAATTGATTAAATAAGGAATAAGAAAATAAAAAAATTTGCACCCGACCCCGCTTCGTCCATTCTGCATCACATACTTCATGTGCACGTGAATGTTTACTAATTATCCATAGCATCTCGTTTACCTTTTCTTTTGTTATGATAAGCCCACGTAAAGTTTCCTTTCCTGGCCAAAGATCCAGGGACGGGGTCCATGCATTAGGTGCTGGTCTGTTATTATTTTTATTTTGCACTAACGTCATCCGAGAAAAGAAAAAAAAACAGATTTGATTTTTATTTTAAAATAATTTTTCTTACGTTTACTTTTAATATCAACCATTCAAAACAATATAAAAATATTATAAAAAACATTAATGTAAAATAGATAAATAATTGTTTTTAAGAGAAGACTACCGTAACTTGCATTCCTAATTACTATATAAAGCCATGCATGCACCACCCCAATTCATGACATTCACTACTTCATCTTTTCTCAAAAAATAACTGGCTAGTTTTGAATCAATATAAACCTAAACAAACCCTAGTTTAACCTGAAAATAACACTTTCCACAGATCTCACACCGAGTTTAGAATCACCATGGCATCGAATGATCTTCAAAAGTTCATCGCCAGCCACCTTAGTCTCTTCACCAACTTCATCGCGCTAGTACTTCTCTGCTTAACCTTAACAATACTTCTGCTCTCAAAACTCTTCGAGTCAAAACCTTCACGTAAGGTTTTCTTGTTAGATTTTGCATGTTACAAGCCTCCAGCCAGCCAAATGTGGAGCAAAGAACTCACAATGGAAATAGCCAGGCACCAGTTCGCCTTGTCAAAGGAAGCTTTACTGTTCATGGAAAAATTATTGGAGAAATCAGGGCTAGGTCCGTCCACATACTTGCCAGAAGCATTTAGAAGGTACCCCCCGAACGAATGTATGGAGGAGGTGAGGAGAGAGAGCGAGATGGTGATTTTCGGTGCTGTGGATGACGTCCTGGCAAAGACTGGAGTGAAGGGAAAGGATATAGGGATAGTGATAGTGAATTGTTGTCTTTTTAATACGGCTCCATCTCTATCTGCCATGATAGTTAACAGGTATAAGCTTGGAGATAAGGTGGTCAGCTATAATCTTAGCGGGATGGGCTGCAGTGCTGGACTCGCAGCTATAGGCCTTGCCAAACAGTTGCTGCAGGTTGGTTTATTTTCTATTCTATATATTTAAGGATGATGGTCTTCTTACATGCTGGCTTTGGTTTCTGTTCACAACAATATATGATACGTAATTAGCAGTACTGGTTTATCTAGCCCTAAATTTAGATTAAAGATTTTGGATAATCAAACTAAAAGAAAAGGAAAAGGTAAAGAAAGAAAATCACATTGTTCCGTCTTTATTTCTGTTGATAAAAGTTTTGATCTTTTGACTACAAAATCCAATTGCTAACAGTTTCGTGTCTAGCCCAATTAAGGAGTCATGAACAGATCCGTGAGGGCTCACATGAGAAGTTGAAGCTGTAAATTTGTTTCATTTCCACATGCCATGATGAACTTAAACTCTCTGGATCTGTATTTGTGGAGTCCTAGCTAGACTCCTGAGCAATTGCGTTATAAATTTATGGGCCGAAACCTGTGTAAAGTAATGGTTAAAAAAGCTGGGACCATCTCTCTTGTAAATGGATGGAGCCTTTCGTTAATTAACGAATTCTTTCTGTTGATCATATGATTCTTGATTAAGTTAGCTTGGGATGCTTAGTGGTGACGATTGTAATGTGGGGTTATTAGGTACACGGTAATTCCTACGCTCTGGTGGTGAGCACAGAGAACATCACCGGAAACCGCTACCGGGGCGAGGATCGTTCTATGATCTTGATCAACTGCCTATTCCGTATTGGTGGGGCAGCCATCCTCCTCTCAAACAGGCCATCGGATCGCCATGCTGCCAAGTATCAGCTCATCCACGCCGTCCATACCAACACAGCCGCTTCTGACTCATCCTACAACTGCATTTCAAGCGTGGAAGACTCAGAAGGACTCCCGGGTGTCTCAATCAGCAAAAGTCTCATGCCAGTAGCAATCAAGACCATTGAAGCCAACTTAACCACACTAGGTCACCTAGTCCTTCCCACATCAGAAAAGATCCTTTTCATCGCAAATTACATTGCTAGGCATTTCCACTGGGAAAATATCAAACCGTACGTCCCTGATTTCATGAAGGCCATTGACCACATCATCACTCACGTTGGCGGCCAGCCTGTGCTCGATGGAGTGGAGAGAAACCTGAAGCTAAGTAAAATTGATATGGAAGCTTCAAGAATGACTTTGTACAGGTTTGGCAACACTTCTTCTAGCTCAGTGTGGTATGGGCTGGCATATATTGAGGCTAAGGACAGGGTTAAGAGAGGTGATCGTGTGTGGCAGATTGCATTTGGGTCTGGGTTCAAGTGTAACAGTTTGATCATGAAAGCAATGAGGGACGTTGATCTTGAAGAAATTAATCCTTGGAGTGATGAGATTGATGGGTTTCCCGTGGACCTGAAGAACGCTGATGGGGCCTTTCCATATGAACTTGAACCTTCCAAACAGATATGATTATGATATTGGGACGGATTGTAGCCCATTAATTATTGTCAGTTTAACCTGTTCTTTCCTTCGTCCCATTTAAGGTTGTTGGATTTCTTTCAAAGGACACAAACGTGTTCGGCCTCGTAGCACTTAAAGTTTGAACTTGCCAAGGTTCTTTTGTTATCAATAAAAGTTTTCTTTTTTTATTTTTATTTGTTATCATGTAGTTACACAACGACCCTATTCCGGCCTTGAAATTAAATTTTCGCTGTTTATTTTCGAAAATATCTATAAATGGTCCATACCCGCACTCCATGTTAGTTAATTTTCTTCTTCTTTTCAGTGCCTGATACTATATGAAAATTGAATTAAAATATATATTTTTATTTTTTATATCAACACATCAAAATTATTAAAAAAAACACTAAATAAATATCAATTCATACCTTCTCAAATCAAATGCTACTTAAAAAAAAAACAGTTTTTTGAAATAATAATAATAATTAGCATATTAAATCATATATTTTCAGGTTACAGAATCAAATTCTCTACATAGAAATAAAGCAATCGATTATTTGAATTTGATAAAGGGGGTTTAAAAACACTTTTAAAAATAAACTACACGAAACTTTTAAATAGAATTTACAACTCAATCTAAAGTAACCATCTCCATCGCGGAAAATTACGACCCAGGTGGGTAGTTGGGAGGTGGGAGGATGCTAATTAATAACTGCGCAGTGCATGCACCATTTATAGATGTGTTTTCAGAATAAGGAAAGAAATTTTAATTCCTTGACCAGTTGTTAGTGGCGAGTTAACTCCGTTTTGATGTCTGTGAAACCAGGAACAGACGCTAAAGGTTCTGAAGTTAGGCAAGCTAAAGCAAAGCATCAAGCACCGATTTAGAAAGCTAGTCCCAGTGCCGTGCTGGATGGAGAAGAAGCCAACGTGCCCTGCTGGTCTGCTACCATATTGAATATTGTCTGGTGAAGAATTTAAACCTCGCGAAGCTGTAATTAGCTAAAGTTTCAAATATTCCATGCTAATTAGTGCATCATTATCATTTAAATAATTCACTTCCATAGTAGATTTAGGGGGAGTTTGGCTGGCCAAATTTTGATTTTTTTATATATTCTTGAATTATTTTCAATATCAAGAATAATTATTTGAAAATAAAATAAAGAATAACTGCTAATAGACTTCCAAATAAATTGAATTAAAGTAAAATATAAAATAATTTTTTATTTTATTTATATAAAAAAAATGTTTAAACATGGTATCAAACATGAGTTACATAAGTTAGATATGGTTATCTTAGAATTCCAAGGAGGTGTTTAATAGCGTAATTCAAAAGTATTTTTTAAAAAAAAATTATTAATATTTTTCTAATAATTTCAGATTTTTTTTTAAAATACTATTTAATTTTTTGATAAACTTATTATTTTTTTATTCTTTTATATAGAGACGTGGTGGATTTGTTTTGGGAGATATAAATGCTAATATAATCACATGTTTTTATTGGCTGCCTTGCTAGGCTTAATTAGGCTGGGCGTTATGGCTGTTTAAAGTGTATTTTTTATTTTAAAATATGTTAAAATAATATTTTCTAGGTTTTATTTTTAATATCAACAATTCAAAGCAATATAAAAACATTAGTTTAAAATAATTAAATAAATGTTTTTAAGAAAACACTACCGTAACTTGCATTACTAACTACTATATAAAGCCACGCATGCACCACCCCAATTCATGACATTTACCTCATCTTTTCTTAAGAAATAACTGGCTAGTTTTGAATCAATTTAAACCTAAACAAACCCAGGTTAAACCCGAACATAACACTTCCACAGATCTCACACCATGTCTAGAATCACCATCCATAATGTTTAGTTAAAACAAACCCAAGTTCGGGTCGGTGCATGTCTAGTTTTTTGAAATAATTATAATAATTAGCAAGTTAAATCATATATTTTCACTTTTCAGGTTACAAAATCAAATTCTCTACATAGAAAAAAAGCAATCGATTATTTGAATTTGATAAAGGGGGTTTGATATTGTTTTTAGGAAAAGTGATGCTAGAAAATAAGGGCGTGTTGGTCCACTGAAAATAATAAATAAGGAAACTAAGCAATCACCGAGGAACGTTAAATACGATGTTCGAGGGATGTTAGGAGGACAAACATAAATATATAAGGTCCATCGTTTTATCATCGAATATTCATTCAGTGGAAACATCATTAGATTTCAGATGGAAACAACTTAATGTATAATTTAATAATTAATTAATGTATGGTGTTTAATTTGGTGATATATTTTATTATTTTAGTGTGTAGAATTAATTTCAACGATAGGCTAATTAAAACGGAAGATTGAAGAGCTATTAAGTAGGGGGAAAATCATTAAATCAACCGGGGATACTAAATTAACTCTCATCCAATTTATTTTTAAATCATTAAATCTAATTAATTAATATGATTTTAAGGTTATGTTGACCTAGAGAGTTTTAAAAGCACTGTAGAAAAAGTTCCATGCTAATTATCCATGGACTTCTTTTGGCTTCTGGGGTCGGGTTGGCAAATCACATTGTCGACCGAACATATCTAGCTGATTTTAATAGCATTATTAACAAATTCCATGTAACAACACGTGGCCAAACTTGCTATTATTTTTTAAAATTAGAATATTCAAGGCAGCTCGAGTTTATCTTAATTAAATCTTTAAATTCTTGTATCTATATTTAGAAAGAAAAAAATTAATATAAAAAAACAAATCATTAAATACTAAAAATCATGAGTTCAAAAAAATATAATTGACGAGATCTAATTATTATATGTTTCTAATTGTTAGGTATCATTTTGAATTATTAGTCTAGCTGGTCATCATGTTTGGTAAAATTCACATAAATTTTATTTTTAATATCAAAATAGGAAAACAGTTCAAAATTATAAAAAAAAAATAGTTTTAAAAAATGATGTTTTTCAGAAATATTTTTAAAATATAAAAACAATACATTTGAAAGTTCACGGGCTTGGATGACACAGGTTCGATTTAGCTTTTTTTTTTGTCCCTGCATGATTCATTCTTTCGCTCTTTATTTTTTTGTAAACTTCATGTTTTCCAATTATTCTCTTCATGCTTCTTTTTTTAGGGTAAACGTTTTTGGACCCTGTATTCGATTGATCATTGATACTTGGTCTGAATTATAGATCCGTGGTCTGAATTATTATTTTTTACTTGGTCTGAATTATAGATCCATGGTCTGAATTATTATTTTTTGTCCGATACGACGCGGGAAATGATCTGGTGTCTACTAATTATTCAGTACTTCCGTTCGCTTTTCTATTGGTAAGAGTAACCAATGTATTGTTTCCTTTCCCGAGAAAACATCAAGGATGGTCACGTGCATTAGGTGCTAGGCTGTTATTCATCCACTAACGTCATCCAAGCCAAGCAAATAAAATTGAGTTAAAAGAATTAATTGAGAAATGTTTCGGATACCCATGTAAATCAAATAAAATAAATGAAATCCCAGGTTGGCATTACATAATATTTTAAAAATTCCAGAATGGGGAAAATAAATGAGATCCAGAAACTAAAACAGTGCCCACAGCCTCCAATACTAAAATTCCGGGAAAATCCCGTGGACCTGAAGAGCGCTGATGGGGCCGCCTTTCCATTCCATCAAAATAAATATGATTATAATGATAGTGGGCCTGATCGGAGCCCATTTATTTTTTCCCATTTAATTTGATTTCCCCTTTCGTCCCACATTTTTCACGTGTTCAAAATAAATTATGTCTCTATTAAATATCTATACATGTCTTCAACATTTTTAAAAAGATTAGAGATCCTTCTCTGGGTTCCCGTCATTACTTGTCTCAAGGCTCTTCAAAACATTTTCTGTGGCCATTTATCTTTAAAACGATAATTTTATTATATAAACATTGATAAAAATAAAGGGAATTATTTTTAGGCTCGCAACATAAAAAATGAAAAACATGCAAAGCCATAAAAAGGTAAATGTTTATACTACAAGAATTATTTCTCCATTTTTTCTGGTTAAAATCTTCCAAACATGTTTATTTAAAAAAAAAATCGAAAGCATCGTGCATATGTTTTACTTTACCAGAACATGATAACAATAACTTAAATTGATTTCTTTTGGGCCATATAGCCTGAACAAAAACAACCTTTTGTCATCATCTGGGCCGTGCCCGAAAAGAAACACCCACATTGCTTGGGCCTTGACCTAGACATATATACCAATGCATGAAAAATTCTTGGCTCCCTGCACATATGTTTCTCAGTCATCGGGGAGGTGTTTCGTATTTTAAAAATATTTTTTTTAGATAATTTTCATATATTCATATCAAAAATAATTTTAAGAATAAGTTGATGACATTTTTCATATAATTTTAAGACAATTAAATATTAATTTTAAGATATGAAATGACCAATGAAAACTATTAATATTAAAAATAAGTTCGATGACATTTTTGCTATCAATTGATTTAATGTATAAATTCCTAACCAGTAGCTACCCTTTGAAATGAGTGGTTTCCCTGGAACGAAGAAAAAATAATGGCATCGCCAGAACCATGATTTAGATCACGACTTGTGGAAGAGGAAGCGTAACCATTAAAAGTTCTGAAAGGTTGCAACGTCAAAATTGACGGTTGGTCCCCTTAACGTTCAACTGTCTTTTTTTAATTGGTGTGATACGGCGACAAAAAAATTATAATTTGCATGATAAATTTCGAGTTATCAGAGCATGTATACTTTCTAAAAATTTGAAACAATCAAGATTTTACTCGTTCATTTATAGTTATAAAATATGTTTTTTGAAAGGTGGAATTTTCTTATATTAAAAAAAAAACTCAACATTTGCTTTATTTTTTAGTCCCCTTTATTCAAATTTCTAAAATTATAACAAGGCTGCCATGATTAAAAAAAAATAAAAGATGGTGGTAGATGGGTGGGAGTTTTTTCTTTTTCTTTTTCTTTTTCTGGGTGTGAGGTCAAGGTTTGGCTCCCACCTTTTGCCTAACAAGGAAAAGAGAGATTAGAACGTTTATTGATGATTACCTCCTATTTCTTTGCCTCCTTTCCTTTTGATGGGATGCCTCTCATGGATCGCGGCGTGTTCAGCATGCTTCACTTGTTGTTGATTAGACTTTAGAGTATGGTAACTTTTATTTTGAGATTATTTTTTTGAAGTATATTTTCAGATAGTTATTTTCATTTAAAATTCTGTTTTTAGAAGTATATTTTGTATTCTATTTTTTAACGTATTTTTTAGTCAAAAACATTTTAAAAAACAATCATTAATACCTTCTCAAATATCTTTTTAGTACCGTGATAATTGTTTTCTCTCCAAATATTTTTTATTTGAAAATACATTGAAATATTTTATTATTATTATTTTTAAAAATTTATTCTTTCATCAAAATGATATAAAAAAATACTTCGAAAAAAAAAAGAGAAAGAATTTTATTTATTTTTAAATACTTTTTGAATGCCAAAATAAATAGAGTCCTAGTCATTAGTTTCTGTTATCTACTTAATTTTACCATAGAGAGATCGATGCTCAAGATTGGGCTATTTATCAATAAAGAAATTTGCATTTTACTCGAAGTAAGAAACAAGACTCAATTCCTCGACAAGGAGAAAAGGGAAAGACTTAAATCAATACATCCATTCTGTCCTTTGGATTGCATGAACGTTTCAACTTAGTGACAATTCAGAAATGTGACTAATATTGTTTTTGAAAATATATTTATTTAAAAATAATATTTTTAAAAAAAAAAATGATGGTTGACATAAATACATAAAATTAATATAAAAATACCAAAAAAGTTTAATTTAATATAAAAAATAAAAATATATAGGCTGTGTTTGTATGTATATTCGGTGGCCATGGATTTTCAAGCCGGTCATCCTCTCGAGGAAGTAATTAATATTCCCTGCTTTGGAGCTACCTTAGGCTTCAAGAAATAGCGAAAGCTTGGATCGAGATTCTTAAAGTAACAGCGAAATCATCCTCCGAATTTACAGGTCTCAGTTTCCGCTCCGAGAACACATTCTAATTTACAAGTGTTTTAAAATCTGGTTTAGCCAGCTAACCAAGAACCCTTTAACTTTGAAATCTAATGGAGTTTGAAAATTGACATAACCAATCCATCCCCGGTCAATATATAATTATTATTTAAAAAAAACAATATTATTTTAAATAGACACATCTAAGCTGTAATCCAAGATCAAGACATAATTAAATTTAATAACTTTACAATACTAAATAGGGTTAGATTTTGGGCCTTTTCCCATCTAAATATCCAGAAGGATCGTCACACAATAAAACTATCTTGATTCGCACAGTCCAGTAGACCCTTGTCCATGATTCTTCTTCGCACAGTCCAGTAGACCTTTTGTCTATGATTCTTTTTTGTTTTTTTGCCTTTTTTGGTGACTGATTGTAACTGTTTTTCAAAAGAATTTTTTTTTAAATAAATTATTTTATTTTATATTTTAAATTAAATATTTTTGATGTTTTTAAATTATTTTGATATGTTAATATTAAAAATAATTTAAAAAACATTAAAAAATATTATTTTAATTTTTTTTCTGAACAAAAAATACTATGTAAAATAATTTTAATAACATTCTCAAATATAATATTAATTATAAACAAAATATTTGAAAAATCATTAAATACTCTAAATTTATTGTTACTTCACTCGTGAACATGAAAATAACCCAAAGATAATGAACTCTATGTCCCACTTCTATATATTTTGGAAACGTTAACATTTTGTGATGGTTTAGAAGGTAGTTGATATTATTTTTGAAAGTTTTTTTTTTAAAAGAAATATTAAAATAATATTTTTTTTATTTTTAAAAAAATATTTTTAATATGAAAATAATCTAAAAATAATAAAAAATTATTTTAATATAAAAAATAAATAAATTAAAATACAATACCAAAGCAAACAGGGTCTGGAATATAAACCTAAACGTCACCGGCAAGTAGCACATCATATGTATGACACCTACCATTGTACAAAAATAGCAAGAAACGATGGTAGAGATTAAACTTTTGGCTCTTCTTTATTCAAATTTTGAAAGAGATGCCAACAGGATGGGTTTTTTTTATATAAAAAAATAGCATAATTGATTAAAAATACCTATAAAATAACACAATTATTATTTTTATAAAAAAAACATTTAAAAGTGAAAGGTGACCCGACTCACCTGTTTTTAACATCAAGTGAGACCAACCACTTAGATCAATGTTCATAAAAAAAATTATGTTAGATATATTTCGTCAAGATTATTTTTTATGGTGTCATTATCAAAATTTCCAGGGTTTTGTTTTTCAATTTTCTTACTCCCATTTAATAATTTTAAAAATATCCATTATTTTGAATAAAAACATGTTATAATATATATATATATTCAACTATGATATTTTATCAATATTTAAAAAAAAACACAAAAATCGCCAACAGGAACATGTGTGAAAAGTTAAAAGGAACGTATTTCCTAGAACCAAACGAAAAATGCATTGAGAATAGTGTGATGATCACTTTTCTTTTTTCAGTGGAGGTGGTACAAAGAAAAGTTACAGAAAATAGCACCGGTATTTTAGTTTTGTTAATTACCAGCACAGGAGGGAGCATCGAAAGCCACAATTCACTTGCCACAATTCACTAGTTTTGTTAATTAGTATTTTTAGCATTAAATGAATTATGAAAAACTAGCATTATTCTATTCGAAATTTGTTATTGAGCTTTTTTGTAATATTAAATCTTCTATTAATTAAAACTACACTAATTAAAGTTATACATGGCATTGATTTACATGATGAATTAATGCATCGAAGCTTTTCCTTTAGCCTATTAAAGTAGAAGGGTTAGCGGATACCAGTGTATGGATGTAAAACAACTCTTAAATGGCTGAACCTTTGAAATTGTTAACAAGATAATATGTGTAAAAATCTAAATTACTGGGTGAAAAAATGCTGTTTTTTTTTTTGGCTGGAATAACCTATATATACCTCATACATTTAAAAAAAAAAAAAAAAGCGGAACAAACTTCATTTCACTGTAGATCTCAAGTAGATGTGAGAAAAAAACCGAATAATTAATTAAACAGAAAAAATAAATTAAGAAAAAACAAATTATTAAAAAAATAGCAGCAGTGATGTTTAAAAAAAAAACCATTATAAGGTGATACCGATTATTTATTTTTCAAGAAATTACAATTATATTTTAATAGCATATTCATTCATATTAATTAATTAGTGTAGCGACGCTTTCTCCTGAATAGTTAAAAGAGAAAATAGCAGCAGTGGTGCTAAATAAATAAAATTATATTTTAGCCTTTTATAGCGAGCCATCGGTCAAGAAACATATATAATAGATGCATTTCATCGCCCGTTTCATGCTCAGGCCTGCGCTTGTGGTTCTGCTCAAGCCATACTTTTTATACTTAACTCAATTTCTTTCAATAATATTTAAAAAAAAAAAAAACTCCCTTACTTTCGCCTTCCCTGCTGGAAATATTCAACAGCGGCGGATAAGGGCACATCAATCAGCCTGTTGAGATCTAAGCACTTCAAAGCCACTTTAATTTGGCCACTCTGCACTAAAAGACTGTTTAATTTGGCAATGTTTCTTCGGGCACACGCAACATAAACCATGCTTCCTTATTGCTAAAAAAAGGGTCATTTTAACATAAGAATCAGTAAAACCAAAAAGCAGATCAGGATTGAAGTTTTCATTAACTTCTTGAAAAGGAAAATCTCAACATTCACGACAGCATTTAAAACAAGCCTTTTGGACCGACCACATTTTTATTACAGGCAAGGAACTTCCATGGATAACGAAATATCTAAAGTCTGCTTGCACGACAAGAACATATTCATTCCGAGGATCCATCTTATGCATCCCCGCATGGCTCCAGGAGCAATGTCCACTTCACAAGCAACGGTTGCCCATATAAAAATAAACCAACTGAGCAGGCATCGTCACACAGACGCTAGATTCATAGATTGAAGGCAAAATATTATACATTGACCCCGATAGTTGAACCAAATTCAATCCTAGTTACCCACCAATAAATCTTCAAACCATGGAGAATAAAGAGAGTCAAGATTCAAAAGGGTAGGGAAGTAACTAGCTCACTTACCAAACCCACGCGGCAAAGAAAAATACCAACCACCCCTGACCAATTGCTCACCTCTCTGCCGAGATTCCACAACAAGCAACCACTGTGATGTGAATGAGACTAATAAACTGTCACAAGCCAATCAGAATATCTAGCTCAAAAAAAGGATAAGAAAAATAAAAATAAAAATTGAATATGAATATGAAAGCTGAGACCCATGTGGCTAGGCTATTAAATATGGTTTTCTGCCAGTCCTCACCTCACGCAGCTCGAGAAAGCACGAGTCTGTTCCCTCTTCATCATCAAGTTCTGTCCTGCTCGCCTTCATGAAAAACATATAAAAACACCAATATATGACATATGACGGGTTAAGAGAACAGAGAAATAAAAAATGGAGATTACCCTTTTTCTCCTGCTACTTATTTTATTGTACTGGAGTAGAGATCCCCTTCTCTGTGAGAAGTTGAATTAGATTATAAGAGAACGACAACAGGATGGGAGCAAATTGTAAAATCAATTGAACCTCATCTGACTTTTTGCTAAAAAATAAAACTCTATACACTAAATAGGAAGATTGGAAACAGGGAGAGGATTAACAAAAATCAAACCAGGAAATTATGTCATTTGTATTAGCCATTCTTCTTACAGTAAGGAATTTTATTGATTAGTAGTAAAATCACGCCCTTGCACAAAAAGCAGAAGGGGTTTTGATTCGATCGGTTAAAACATATACGATCATATAATCTGTTCTTCAATGTAAAAAAAAAAGGTAAAAAAAGGGAGGCGGATCAAAATTTCAGGGCTCATCTTCAATAACAGAGGCCAATCCAGTCACCATCTTAATCCCAATTTGTAAACTTTTGGGCTTAACCTCAGGTGGCTTCCACTCTTTCACCTCTATAACCTCCTCTTCTGCCACGGAGCCTTCAGATGACAAAGCAAACGTAGACTCGCCCATCTCAGCATCATCCTCTACTGCATTCTTCTCTTGGCAACTCAGTTCAATCTCCGCAATCCCATCTTGAACCAAAGTTTTCTCCTTTTCCGGTTCAGGATCTGTTTCTTTTGAGCTAAGAGGTGGTGTGGTTCGCAGGTGAGGAGAGAGCCACTTGGCTTTGATGTACTCGGCTTTTCTCCATGGTGGAATGGGCATGCCCTTCTTCTTAAGGCTCTGCTTTGCTGCATCCGATACAATGGCAATAATCTTCTGGAGACGATCAGCTTTACCGACGAAAATGTAAGGTAGAGTTTGGAGAAGAGATTTGTAAGTCTTGGTTGATCGAGCTATCTCAAATTCTGATCTGAAATCAACGTCAATTAGCAGCCTCTCGCCTGCGATGATCACATCTATGTATTCATACTCCCCTGTATTCGAAACAAACTATATGTTATTTCCCATAGTTGATTGCCTGTAGCTGTTTTGATCACAATTCACATTGAAATGTAATCACAGCTCTTCTTCCCCGGATTCTCCCAGCAAATAAAAAGGAGATTTAAAATTTTCCGCTCTTAATATCCATTGTCTGATGAACCACACAGAAAATGAAAATATTCCTAAGCTGATGAAAATCTTGGGTTCAAAGATTTTACTTGTTTCCGACATGTGATAAAAAAAAATGGTTCCATTTTTTTTCCTGGGTTTCAGTTAATTATCCTTTTCCAGGAACCAAACAGAATATAAAAGGATATTTTGCGCAATTTAGGAAACAGACACAGACACAAACACCAACACGGTTTATCCATTTGAGAGAGAGAAAGTACCGGCGGGATAGGAGGGGGATTTTTCCCAGCGAGATTTGCATATAGAAGCGTCATATCCAAGACCCAACAAACCATCAGCAACGATCTTCCTCCAAACATCATCTTTTCGCTTACACATCTTGTTCTTATCGACAACCCTCGCTGCATCCGCCAGCAAATTCCTCTCACGGATACTTACACACAGGACCAAACTCTGCCAATAAAAACCGTATCACTCGCACAATCCCAAAACCAAAAACAAGTAAAAAAAAACTCAATTCCAATGCAATTGATTTAATTACCTTTAGAATCTCAATTGCTTCAACAGAGGAGGAAAGGTTAGAGTCGCCAAAACCACCAAACGAGTCAAATTCATCTTCAGAACTGTCGTTACAATTTCCGTTGAAGCAGTTGCAGCGATTACGATTACACCTAACTGGTGGTTGCTTCTCGTTGCTATCCTCGATGAAGTTCTGCACCATTTTCGCCAAGCACACCGAACTCGGCTCGAACTCGTTAGAGCCGTCCTTCAAATGCGACTCCTCGATGGCACCGACCTTTTCAGCAGCTGAATTTCTCAGGAACTGCCTCTCAAACAGTCGCTTCAATCGTGATTTCCCCACCGGCTTTACTGACTCCAACTGGTGAGCCACTGGTTCATTGAGTGTTTGAAAATCGAACGGCTGAATCTTCATTAGAAAAGGAATGATCACAGTGATCAACAACACTTTTTTCTTAAGAAAAAAAACTCCTCACTCTAATCAAATTCTCTCCACCATTATTGAATTATTAATTTCTGCCAGCAGAGTGCACAGAAACCTCGAAAAAGAAATTTAAAATATCTTCGCTCTCCAGACAGATTGAGAAACGAAGAAATTGAAGAGAAAGCCGTAAAAAAAGTTAGTTGAACTGTAAAACTCTCTACTCTACACATCGATTAAATGAAGCAGCGGAAACATCGATAACTCCGCACGGGATGAGATCAGCAAATCAAAACGACACGGAAACCCATGATTTTGATGCATTTACCAACTTTTTTCAAAATTTGAGAGGCTCTTAGGAGTTGAGACCTCCTCTGTAGACTCTAATTATTACAAAGCAGTAGTATTATATTCGACTCTGATTTGCGAGACAAAGCATGGAATAACTTCTAAACTCTGCTAAGTACAGCTCGCTTTTGTTTTGGTTTTATAGAAAAATATTGTTAAAGTTCCCGAAATACGCGACGGCAAGATAACGTCACCCTTTCACTTTGGAAATTGAACCACCGGTTACAATCAGTAGCCGGATCCTCCATTTTCCGGTTAATAGATTCAAATCGCCGGCGAAAAGATGACCGCCGGCTACAAGGCCCAAACAATACACAAACAGAAAAGTGAGGAATGAAAATGAGAGCTTTCAGTTGTGTGGTGATTTCGTTTTGGCGAGAGAGGGGATAAAGAGGGGAGGCCAGTAGCGTATTATTTTAAAGGGGAAGGATTGCTGACTGGGATTGATTTGCCATGTGCTTTCCTACGTGGCAATTAAATGTAATCTGCACAGAATGAATCGCTGCAGGTTCTTATGCTTTTTAAACAGCATCACGTTATGGGCTTGGTGATGATATACGGGTCACATTGTTGTAGTTTCCTATATTGTCCCTGTTCTTTTTCTGAAAGGACAAATTTGGTGCCTTAGGGTGGTTCCCTCCTCGTGGATACGGAGGTCTTTTGGAAACAGCCTCCTCGTGGTGGCAGTGGGTGAAACTACCATCTTGGCTTTATTTGTTAGTTTTTTGTTTTGACGAAAATGTCCTTTATGAATTGATGTTTTCGAATGTAATGGACGACGATGTTTAGACTAGGTGGCTGGTGGACAGAAGGGCTGGATGGTCATTAGATTACTAGTAGTTAATTTCTTTGTTTGCTGAGGGTGCATTATTGGAAATTGCTCTTGTCTGTGGTGAAACCTTATACCGGTAGTTGGGTGTTTAGTTGACTAAAATGCCCTGAAATAAAATGTAACAAGGGCCTGAATTTAAGAGTAGAATGCCATGTTAACGTTTTGTTATTGTCCTGTATACAAATAAAAATATATTCATTCGAAGAGATAAAAATAGAAACATAAAAATAAATTTGTTTTTGATGTAATTTAGAGTGAATTTATGTATTTTCAAAACAATACGTACACACAAAACATGTCTTTAGAGACTGTTTTTTATTCCTGAAATATCTATGTAAAAAACCATTAATTTCAAAGTTATCAAACTAAAAAGTATAACTCTAAATATAGTTTAAAACTCAACCCAGTCATGTGTGACGAGAGTGAACTCAAGTTTAGCCAAGCCAGCATAAAATAAAATCGTTATTATCAAACTTTTACAACTTTATTTTGGGATTATCGTAGGGCAAAACTAGAGTCACAAATCAAAAAGATTGAGTCATGCTGACTCAAATCAATCTAATAATTTTTTATTATTATTATCATGATTTTAAATTTTAAATTGTTGATTGAATAGGGTAAAGCCCATGGCACGTGTAACAGCCCGGCCCAACCTGCCATATATTGTCCGCTTTGGGCCTTACCGCCCTCACGGTTTTGTTCCTGGTGATGCGAGCCCACTTGTGAGCCTGACGCCCCAAAACGCGTATGACAAGTATGGAACCAGCACTCTTAATAAGGCCATCTACCACTCCCTCACCCGCCGATGTGGGATACTACAATCCACCCCCCTTAAGGAGCCCGACGACCCCGTCGGCACAACCGGGCAGCCAGTGAGGTCGGCTCTGATACCAAATGTAACAAACCGGCCCAACCTGCCATATATTGTCCGCTTTGGGCCTTACCGCCCTCACGGTTTTGTTCCTGGTGACGCGAGCCCACTTGTGAGCCTGACGCCCCAAAACGCGTATAACAAGTATGGAACCAGTACTCTTAATAAGGCCATCTACCACTCTCTCACCCGCCGATGTGGGATACTACAGCACGGATAAAAAAGATCAACATAAGTCAATGCATGAATAAAATAATTATTATCATATTTTTAAAAAGTTTCACTTGATAATTAACCCAATACAAGGTTCAAGTCATTGATCGTGAGGGTCAAGCTGGCTAACCTAAAAATAGAAACCTAAAAATAATTGTTTTGACCATTTGTTTTTCAATTAAAAAAGACGATGGAATGATTGAAGTTTTTGGTTATCTTTTATCTCTGGTTGATATAATCAAGTTGAGCCTATTTTTTTTTTTTTAAAAAAAAAACTTCAATGATTCCATGTCTTTATTTTTATAATTAATTTTATTGTAATATTATAAAATTTAATATTCAATATAAAAAATATATCTAATTATTTTAAAAAATATATATAAGTTTGACAACAATACATGTCAAGAATAAATAGATAAAAAATTATATTATTCATAATAAGTAAACAAGATATAAAAATAGTAGCTTGTACGTCACCACTATCAATTATAATTTTATCACTTTGTTATTTTTATCTCTATTATTTTAGAATAATAAGATGTCACATGTATTTGGGAAGCACTTAAAAAGTGCTTTTTGAAAAGAAAAAAAATTGTTTTAAATGATTTTTTTTTATGTTTAGATAATTTTGATGTGTTGATATCAAAAATAATTTTAAAATAATAATAAAATATTATTATAATATATTTTTAAATAAGATATATTTTAAAAAGCAAATGCAATTTAAAAAATATATTTGTCGATGTTGATATTATAGTCATTTCAACGATGCAATTAATATACTATACGGTATTTGGTTAAAAATACCAGGTGTGACGATTTCAGTGGCATGATTTGTGGGGACCACAATTAATTTCACTGTTGATAAGTACTTGGCTTTACAGTTACAGTTACAGTGATGTCTGAATTGGACTGGGAGGGTGATCTGGTAATTCCGAAAAGATAGCGGGTTTGTTTGGAAATAAAACGATGTACGGGGATGTCTTTTAGCAAGAGAAACCGGGGGGTGTGAAAATTAACGATGGCCGTTGGATCAATTCTCCCCCGAAACTGAGTTTTATATCCTGAGAGTCCGTTTGGTAGCCACAACACCAGCAGGGTTTGTAGTTGATAAAGAGTTTTGTACAAAGGACAAGAGGAACTCCGTTCTGTTCCTAATCATTAATTTTATGACAATTTAGATTAGGTTGTCTAACAAACATGCATAAAAGAGAAAATCAAATCCATCTCTTGATTTCTACTCACTGAGATAATGACATTGCCTTGTTGACTATTTGAAACATGTTTGTGGTTGTTTTTTATAGTGATTTTTGTTTAAAAATATATTAAAATGATATTTTTTTATTTAATTAATATATTAAAATGATATAAAAATATATAAAAAAATTAATTTAAAATATCAAATAATAATAATTTTTTTTTCAAAAAGTGTTCAAAAAAAGCACTCCATGGTCCATGCAATTAATTTTTCAAACTTTTCTTTCTTTCTCGTTGCCTTTGTTGTCTGAAATTCTATTATTTCGGGATTTTTTTTATTATCGAATATTAAAACCACGGAGTTCTAAATTTTTGCATGAGTTTGTGTTTGAGTTTTTTTCCTTTTCCCCATTTGCATTTTTTTATTTAAGTTTGGGAATGTTGGCTAGCGATGATTATACACTATAATTAACAAGTTTGAGTGGATTACTAACCATTTTTAGTTCCTAATTGCTTCATTGAAACTATGTTAAGAAGAGTATGGTATTGGTGGTCATCGTGTTAAAGAGCTGAAGAGTATTTATTTTTGTGCTCTGGAAATATTTTAGAAAAATGATTTTTATTTAATTTTGCTTTATTTTTAATGTTTTTATATTAGTTTGATGTAAAAATAATGAATAAAACCATTAAGTAAAAATGCATTATATTTTCAAAACCATTTTTATGACTTTTGTAATATTTCCTTTTTTGTAATAAATATATTTCTATAAGAACCTAATTCATTGATAGAAAGATTAAAAAAACATTTACTATAATAATAATGCCTAAACTCTATTTCTATAGAATTTTCACGATCATATACATGCTATAATTACAATGCCTTAAACTCTTTTCTATCTATTTCTATAGAATCTTCACGATCATATACATAACAAATTTTATTAATAAAATGATAGCTAACATTATAAAAAAAATCTCATTCAAAAATTAATATATATATATATATATATATATTAAAACAATAATATTATTTTGTATATTTGATCATTTTTAATTTTAATCAATATTTAAGGAAAAAAACAATTATGAAAGGTTGTCAATTTTTTTTTTATCTAATATCATAAAAAATATCATGATCTTGTTTGAGAACTAGAACAAAATTGAATGGTATTTAATGGATTGATTTTATAAAATGTAATTTTAGCTTTTTAATTCAGATTAGTTTTATAAAATTATATAAAAAAAAACATGAGGTATTTAAAAAAAATAGCCCAGGTAGTGGCCTAAATGTGAAAATACCATGTAGTACCTAAATGTGAAAATAACATCTTTTAAAAAAAGAAAAAAAAATATAAAACAAATCATCAATTATAATTTCAAATCAACGGCAATGTTAAAAAACATTTTTTTAAAATAAAAAAAAACTTAAACGATCAAATTAGAAAAAAAGATTAAAATGGATTAAAAAAAATCAAGGTAACAGTGCAATTCAAAATATACACCGAATAAGCTCTAAATAATATATATAAATATGTGTTGTGTTTTTTATTTTAATAAAGAGTCCTTTTGTAATATTTGTTTATTAAAACTAGTAAAAAATAATAAAAATTATTAATTTGATTTTCCAAAATAAAATAAACTTTAAAACAATACTTTTGAACTGGGCTAAATAGTTGATGTGGGCCCCACCATGGAAGGACAGCCGATTGATTGAGTTGGGCCCAGAAAGACAGTATTCTACATTTATGCTGGTCCACAGAGAATGATTCAATTCGCACAAGAAAACCCATTTACTTTTTTTTCTACACAAGAAAGGCTACCTGTACTTTAGTTTGTTTGTCAAAGTCTAGGCAGGAGTTTAGTTGGGCCCATGAATAAATGGTTCCGTCTGATGAGTCTATGAACAAATATCTTGCATCAGCACCGCTCATCGGAGACCAGACTTTATATATTTGATCTGTTGTGGGTCCTTCTAATAGACTGCGCATGTATATTAAAGTGGTGGTTATTTTTTTAAAAACAAAATTAAAAAAATCATTTTTTAAATATTTTTAAAACAAAAAACTCTAATTTACCTCAACTATATGATGTGGCGGTAGTTTGGATGAGTTGTCAAATCTATCATGGATCGTACTGGGTACAGTAATGAAACAAATGGTCCTTTCTAGTTATTTTGCTCCCCGCAAACTTTGGGGTACGGTCGTAATATCTCACAAATGTAATGTTGTTTTGGAGTGATGATATCTTTTTAATATTTTTTATTTATAAATTTATTTTTATTTTAAAAAAATAATCTTGATATTAATAAATCAGAACAGTATAAAATACAAAAATTATTTCAAAATAAAAAATAAAAATATTTTTTTAAAAAATTAAACACGTTTTAATCACAAAGACAAACACTGCCATGTGTGTTTAGTGTTTTTTCTTTTTATATTACAGTATATAAAAGATAAATTTTTTAAAATATTCTTAATTGTGATTCTCAAAATATAAGTTAAAAGAATAGAAATATCTAGTTAAGATTATTATGAGATTGATTCTTGTTTATTATGAGATTGATTCTTGTATATAAAATAAATAAAAATAAGTTTTTTTAAATAAAAAAAAAGATTATTTTATTTTCTATGAAACCAGGATTTTTATTATAATTTTATATAAAAAATCAGTAAAAACTAAAAACTATTTAGTTAATCAGACAATTATTTCTATAGTAAAAAAAACAGTAACAAACTGTGCTAGTCTCTTAATGAGGGCAAATATCGCAGGAGAGGGTGGAAAAAACATAGGCTAGCCAGGTTAGACTTTATTCCATGGCATGAACCACATCTTTTTCTGCCCTTTATTTCTGTTATATATATATAAACCTTATCACGTGATCACATGATATTTAAAGTATAGTTTGAACCCCTGAATTCATTTCAAAAGCAAAACAGCTCAAGTTATAAATGGTTTTTGATATTATTTTTTTAGTGGTGGTAAATGTTTTTAAAAGTATTTTTATTTGAATATATATTAATATATTTTTTATTTTAAAAATTAATTTTTCATATTAGCATATAAAAACATTTTTAAAATATTAAAAACACACCTTTTTATATTTTTGTTTATTCACTTCGACCACACTGAATCAGTATGTGGAATTAAACCCATCATTTGATGTTTGGAGTCACGTGGGATTGATTTATTATTAATTATTCCAAATACCTCTTATGAATAATTATTTTTTTTTAAAAAAAAGTTAACAAGATCGTGCAATCTTATAGTCTGCTAATCATCGTCTTTTTAAAAAATTACACCTAGTTTTGCAATTATTCTTCACTTTACGAGCTATGCTGTACCTATTTAGCCGATTGATACTCTAATTAAAGTTTTTTTTTTTAAAAAAAAAATTGTTTAAAAATATATCAAAATTATATATTTTTATTTTTTTAAAAAAAAATTTTGAAATTAGATCCAAAAATATCAAAAAAATAATTTAAAATAAAATATATTTTTTTCAAAAATATTTTTAAAATACAGTATCGAATACCCCTAAAAAAAGCAAGTTAGACAGGTTAAGCAATTATTCAAGGTATTTATTAACAAAAGATTTTAAAAGGTTTTATAAAACAAAGATCATCTTCCTTTAGTAAAAAAAAAAACTCAATTATAAAATAAAAATGACTCAATACTCGATCTATGTGTCATGTATATAAATATTTTAAAAGACTATTTATAAATTCTCTAAAAAAATCTATTCACCTTTGGCTATGAAGTATATGACACGTCACAGGCGGGCATTTCCTTCCTGCTATATGAATCCATGGTCGCTTAAAGTTTATGGCCCCTGGTTTTACATTTCTGTTGGCTGTTACAAGGTTTCATGTCTTGCAATTCAAGGGATACCACACATGTCTTTGTCTTATCCACAGAAGAATGATGCCCGATACTTAACCTGCAAGATTTTAAATCCTGCTGAAAAAGAAGATTCAAGAGCGTGTTAGTGTGTAGAGTTTTTATAAATATTTCAACATCATATATAGTTATATACTTATATATATATATATTTTCAAGATTTTATGTATATAAAAAAACAATTAAAAAAAAAGATTTAAAGATAAGGAAACGAACATCTGGGAAGTTTTCACGGGCTGAACTATTTTAAATGAGTAAAGTTAAAAAGGTTTTCGCAGCAAGCTTACTCAATTAGCTTGCAAAATACAAAAGCACAAGTTTTGTTTGCATGGGGCAAAGTTAATGATGCTTTCCAAGAAAGCTTTAGGGCTAGGACCCATCGGCTGCCTTTCTTTTTGGTCCATCGATCAATGATTCCCCTCTTTTCCTTGAATTGTTGCTGCAAATACAAGACAATGATCAATACTACGAAAAATTGATCGCAGGGAAACACAACACAATCTCCTAGTTTTCTCCACATTTGGGATTTGCTTTATTCTTGTCTACTTTTTTGTCAACACCCGATAGATTTCCCTTCCACCACCCTACCTAGTACCTTTCCACGCGTCTCAGGGTGGCAATTCTCACAGAGCCATCAATCACCTATGCGCGGTGCATTATGAGTGCTATTTGCGAAAGAACACGTGGACACTGGATGATCGATCAATGGCGGGGTTTAAGAAAATGCATGGGCTTGCAAGGTTTTGGTTTCACCCAGTCGTTCTCTGCCTAGAATTTTCTGGAATCGGGAACGTTCATGAGATTTGATGATTTCGTAAATCAGGTCTAGCTACTTAAGAATTTCTCAAGTATCAAACCAATTCAGCACGCACAGATTCGCTTTTTTATAGAAAGAACTACGCGTAGCCTACAGTCATCCAACTTTTCAATGGAGCAATCTTAAATGATCAGCATCGTCATTCTTCCTGCTAGATAGAAATACTAGCTACTCCTAGAGTGTATCTTAAATTTTTCATAATGACTCCAATAATCTGATCTCTGCAAATCAAAACAAGGCCCTTTTTTGATCTATATTTGATTACAAGTTGCTAAGTGGTGCCCGGAAACAGAGTGACAGGCGAGTGCACAGACCGATCTTATTGCCTGTCCGAAATTCCTTCCTACCACTACCACTACCGCATCCGAAGCTAAACTACAAGCTCACTACTAACAAGAAATACTTGCATCTTTTGATACTGTCTACGTATAGGGAAAAGGAAATATAAAAAGTAAAGCATGTGCGGGCTCATGAGGCGCGTGTCTCTAACTGGAGTTTCACCTCGGTGAGGCTGAAAAGGAATAGCAAATGGAATGAGGGTTGTCGATTTCATTTTATTTTGATTAAAATGATTGAAATATTTTGTATTAGTTAAAAAAAATATATATTATTTTTATTTTGATTTAAATTCTGGTCTATTCTGGATTTTTTTGACCGAAATATCAGTAAAAACATTCCAATTTTATTTAGAGAGAACATCGATAACTTTGAATTAAAAAATACCAACCAGAAAATAAAATGAATTAAAATGAGATAGGAATTTAGAAGGCAACCGCATAAGTTAACCAGAAAGAACATTACGTTCAGGGAGCATCAATCTCTTCGAGTAGACTGAAGGAGACAAGGTCACCAGACACAATAATCCCTCTCTTGAATTAAGGAGCAAAAAAAGTTCCATTTAGATCAGGAGGAGAACGGGACAGAAGAGATGCCATTTGCCCATTTTCTATATAAATAAAAAAACGCATCGTCTTCTAATTTGGAAGCAGCTGAAATTCCAAAAAAGATAGCCTTGCTACCAGCAAAGAAAAACTTCAACGTTTCAGCACGACTCGAAGGAACAGATCCATGCGGGGAAAATAAAAGATTCCAGGAAGACTTCTATGAAGCATCGATGAAATGATGAGTTGTGGAAACAGGACTAGGATGAGAAAACTGATGCTAATGTCTTCGCATGACATAGACCCGTGGGAAAATGCCATTTTATAACCGGATTTTGTTTTTCAAAAATGGTTTAGTTTGGTGTAAATAATGGAAAAAAAGAGATAAAAAAAAGAGATAAGGATACATGGCAAAAGATAAATAGGGAAAAATAAATAAATAATGGAATTTGTGCAACTAATTAAATCTCTCATGGCTATCATGGCTCCATTTGATATGTGAATGATTTCTTCTAAATTCTTACGAGAGTAAATGCTTCCTATACTTGTGTCGATTGCAGCGTCCTCATAATAATAGATCGAGATATAAATCATGATTGTAAATAAAAGGATGATGCTCCAAAATCTGATATGCTAGAAAACTTAAGATTTTTGGTATCTAGGTAATGGATGATCTATAATAGAAGGCACAGAAGGTTGGTGGAAAATGTCTGAATTTTTGCAAAATAGTTTTTCCAGGTGGAGTTTATAGACCATTTGATGAGTAAGCTCTTGACAGACCTACGATCTTGATCTTGGTGGGTTAGGTTTTCAAATCAGAATCCACTCCATCTGGATGGGTTTGGATCAAGCATGCTTGGGCCTACCTTGTTAATGGTTAGGGCACAGGTTAGGTTTTTCGATTCTCCAGATTCAACATTGAGCCAACCAGTGTTTCTCAAATCCATAGGCCCTACTACAAAGATAGCATGATGGCATGCCCATGCCATGACTACCCATCCATACATCCCATTTTACAACGACTAGCGTGATGTTGTGATGGAGCCCATCATTTCGAATGACTACACCTCCACGTACACTACAAGGTTTAGAGCATGGTAAATGGTAAGAGTATTTGGGAGAGTCAAATATTTAAAATATTTTTTTAAATAGTGTATATATAGTTTTTTATTGATGTGTACTTTATTGGTAAAACTATTTTAGAGAGCTATTTTTTTATATTATTTAAAATAAAGTTAAATTATTTTGTATATAGTTTAATTATGTAATTAATTGTACAATTAATAAGAGTAAGTTGTATAATTAAATAATTACTTTTGAAAAACTCTCCAACAATATAATTATTATTTTTAATTATATTTAAATTAAAAAAATGAATTTAAATATAATTAAAAGACCCGCAATATTTGAAATTTAAGCTACTTATTGTATTTTTTCACGTGTTTGTTTGGTTTTTTATGGTTGTTGTATTTGAAGTTAATTAATGTTACTTATTGTCTTTGAGTGTTATAAAAACTTAAAAAAACAAAATGAACACATTAACAAATAACCAATAAGTTCAAACATAATTAATTAAAATACATTCCATAACAATTAATTCAATCAAATTAATTACAAATTAATACCTTTAGTTTTTTATGCTAACTATTATTATTATTATAATTAATAATAATTATTAGCATACCCCCCCCCCCGTCTATTAACTCTCCTCCCCCGTGCCATCTCCCTTTCCGCCACTCTTTTCTTCTATTTTCCTTTTCTTCGAATCTTCTTCTTCTTCGTTGCCCCCCTCTATCTCTCTCTGATGTTGTTATTGTTGTGTTTTCATTGTTGTTGTTTTGCAACAATAATTCCAACAACTATATTTATTTTGGCTTTGCATGTTCCCATCTGCAGGAATGGTTTCTCGGTTGAAAAAAAAAACATTTTGCCTCTCGGGATGCCTCTCTCATTTGAGATATTAAATACAACAAAAATAGCTAAAATTTAAAAAATTTAGCTTTGATACCTCTCCCGTTGGACTTGCTTTTACTCGCATCCTGTCCCTTACGCCATGCAAACTCACGTGATTTGTGGATGTAGACACGAGGATTATTATGTATGTCTCTAATCTGATCATCAACTTATATTAACACGCAGAAGCTCACACTTTTCTCTTCAACCTCGGATCATCTCTTGTATTTCTGTAAACACCTCCTGTGCCAGTGCTATCTTGAAAATATCACAGAACTTGTTTTGGAGGAGCTTGGGCAACCCAAGACACCAGCAGTCATCTTTAGCAGCCTCCCAGTTCATCCTGGAAAGACTCAAAATCAGTGAGTTTTTTCTCGAATCTGGTCAAATTTATATTCAGCTCATTTGAAAAATATATACACGCGGACAAGAACGGAAGACGGTAATGCAATCTTCATTTCTTATAAGTGCGGTCATTTCTCGTCCAAGAAACAAACTATTCCCCAACAACTAATCTGCAAGATACTATTACTCATGTAGTTATGAAGCTAGGGGTGTGATCAGTTTAACAACCTCTGCGTTTCCAAAATATATCTCTGATTGAAAAACGAAAAAGAAAACTTCAACTGGGAAAAAAAAGCACTGTGCTATGAAAAATTACTTCCCAGATCAGTCTGAGAGATGTAATGCTAAACAATTTGGGTTAATTCTTTTTTTTTTTTTGTCATTCCACATTACCTACATTTGACAAACTTGTGAGAGCATTAATTGAAGATTATGGCACTAACCTTGGAAGATAAATGAGAAGCATCATATTATATTCTTGAACCAGACTCCTGTTCCTTTTCAACTTGAGATGGCGACGGCGCCGTTGCCTTTATCTTCATTCAATATCTTCAAGCGATAGTTACGTCCCGGTGCCACACAGAGTGCCGGTTCGCATGAACCGGAACCATGTCTCCAGCAGCTAGCACCTCTAGATCTTTGAATAAGCGCACGTTCGTGGCCCTATAGTACACGCAGTCTTCGTCCTTTAAGAGTTCGATTTGCTCCTGGACCCGTTTTCCTTCAGCTCCGCTTCAGTCACCAGATGCACTCCATCTCGGCCATCTCCGTCAGTGGATAATATGAATCGGGAGTTGAACGGTTTCCACTCATTGGGGAGCAGACTGCGTTCTAGGCAGGTGAAGGTGAACAGGGCAGCGAGGGTTTTGTGGGGCTAGTCACAGGAAGAAAGGTCAATAAAGGGCAGATTGTTATCACGTGGCATGTAGTGAGTGGATATAATTGATGACGTGAAAAGTTCTGACTTGGCTTGTAGATTTTAAGGTGTGGGGGGAATTATCTTTCAGTTTCTGTAAATTTAGTTAAAGTTCACTTTTATCCTTAAATTTAACAATATTTCCTTATCGATCCCAACACTTGTAGGAAAGGTTCAGAATGATCCCTTATCTTCGCAAGGCAAAAGAATAGAGTGAAACTCTCCATTTCCTCACTCTTTTTTCCACCTTAATTTTCTCTTATTTTTCCTCCAAACTCTAGCACAAGTGATAGTTTTGTCTGACACCTTCAAAAATAACCACCCCAAATTTCAACATTATTTAGCTAAAGGTATCGAGTGGATCGATTTTTTCATCTTTTTTCTACGTTTTCAACTGTCCCTTTTAATTTTCTCTTACGATTATTTTTTCAAAGCTGTGCAAGAAATCTTTTTTTTTTTTTAAATCCAAGGGCTAGAATGCCACGGTATTTATTGTTAAAAATTAATTTTGATATTAATACATAAAAATAATATAAAAATATCAGAAACAAATAATTTAATATAAAAAATAAAAATATTTTTTTTAAATTTCTTTTAAAAACACTTTAAAAAAACAATGACAAAATAACAAAATAGATCCAGGGGTTCGATTTAACTTGTCTTGAAACAATTGATACGTAGGAACTCACAGTGGATGCAATGTGGCTAATGGCACATGCAATGGTGGACGTCAATGCTTGGAAAAAGACACGTTTGGTTACTTCCAAGGCGTTGACACCGAAACTATCTCATTACTTAAAATCTAAAAGGAATGGGGATTTATATCGTGGGTGCTCTCTCTTACTTGGCAGTATGGCCGGTTATTTATGGTGCCTTTTTTTTTTTACTTTGGTTTTTATTTGATCAAATTATAAGCCACTTGGTTGAGGCAGGGTAGGATTTAAATATATAATATCATGATAAACATCAAAAAGGAAACAAGATGTTTTAAAAAATTTAGATGGGATATTTATTATCTTCAATTTTTTAAAAATACCAAAATATTATTCATTATAATAATATATATTTTTTTAATTTTTTAAAAATATTTTCTTAACTTTAATGAGATTATCCTAATCTCATTACCTGTTTTAAAAGGTTGATGTAAATTATTTTTTCAATTGAAGTATTTTTAATATTACTATTTAATGCCGAGTTGAATAAAAATCATACTGGTTATTTTTAGATCCAATAAGTCAACCGAGATATATCATATCATTAATTACATCCTTAGTTGGGATATTCAATGATTTAAAATAATATCTAAAATAGTTAATTATATTTAAATATATTTTTAAAAAACTACTGAAATAGTGAATTAATGTCCTTACAAAATGTATAAAAATAATATTTCATCTATCTTTCCTTTTGAAGCATGAGAAACAAGAAAAAAATTAAAATATTTTTAGTTTCATTTTCGATTCTTCATTTCAGGTAAACCAAAAAAAAAAAAAAGCCAAAAATTTCGAAATCGAAAAAATTTGGGGAATTATTTCCCACCAAAAGAAGCCGCTCCTTGGGTTTTTGCACATTCAAATTCCCACCTTCCCTATTAAATTTATAACAATCCTCAACACCAAACGCTTACCACTCGTTTCATTCAATCTCTACAGTTCCCTCTTCTCTCCTCTCCAGATTCAGAGCGCCTCAGGTCTCTCTCTCTCTCTCTGATTTTTTTGTTTCCTTTTTATTTCTTACTTAATTGGAACTCTGGGTCTTTCGTATTTTCTTTGCTTTAATCGTTTTCATTGAAATTCTTTCGAGTTCTCTTAAGATCTAAGAGTTCTTTTTACTTAATTTTGCTTAGATCTTCTTCCAAATTCTAAATTTCTCGTCTTTCCTTAAAAGTGAAGCCCAGATCTCTCTCTCTCAATTACAAATCTCAGCCAGTTGCTCTTATTTATGGGGGTCCCTATCTCTTTCCTCTGTTTTTGCTAATAGTTTCAAACTATATTTTGCTAACAGCCTCAATCTCTTACAGTTTTTCTTCAGCTTTGTATTTTTCTTGTGTGTTTTTTTATTTAATTTGTTAATTATGATCAATCTGAGAATTTGATTTTTTGAAAAGAAAAGGTGTAAGATGGCTGGAAAAGGAGGAAAAGGGCTTCTGGCAACGAAAACAACTGCAGCGGCTAACAAGGACAAAGACAAGGAGAAGGACAAGAAGAGGCCCGTCTCTCGGTCTTCTCGTGCTGGCATACAGGTGACATATGTGCTCAATCGAATTAATTTTCATGTGATCTTTTATCATTGTTAACTCGAGTGATTCTAGCAGTAATTCGAAGATCAATTTTGGATAACTTTATTACACGTTACACGGTTTATCTGGGGTGATATCTTTTAACTGTAAATGTCACGTCCCTTGCAAAAACTGTCTTAAAATCGCCAGTATGCCTGTACTAAAACAGCTGTGATTTCAAGGAGGTGGGTCTTCTTCATGAAACAGAATACCAATTTTAGGAATATAAAATTACATGCACAAATTTTGAAAAACATAATTAAGTTATTTGTGATTAAAAATATTCTCAAGCCTGTCAGCGTGTGTTAATGCACTCTTTACTATTGGATCTAGGCTTACAAGAATGACAGTCCTTGTTTTAAAACATGATTTTGTTTGGAGTACCTTGGTTTCGGGTAGCTAGAACAGACATGGTCATTCCTTTGGTTTGTAGAGTAAGATTTTGGTTGCAGCACCGCTTGTGTTCTGTTAAAGAGGTTTCCCCCCCTTTCATAGTAGCGTTTGTGCAAGACTGTTGTGATTTGTTAACGGTGTTTGTATTTATCTGTCTATTTTCTGATGTCTATAATGGACGGATGTAGTTTCCCGTGGGTCGTATCCACCGGCATCTAAAGCAAAGGATCGCATCTCACGGGCGAGTTGGGGCCACTGCTGCTGTCTACTTGGCTTCAATCCTTGAATATCTGACTGCAGAGGTTCTTGAGCTTGCTGGAAATGCTAGCAAGGATCTGAAAGTGAAAAGAATCACACCAAGGCATCTTCAGCTGGCCATTAGAGGAGATGAGGAGCTGGATACCCTCATCAAGGGAACCATTGCTGGTGGCGGTGTCATCCCTCACATTCACAAGTCTCTCATCAACAAAACCACCAAAGAATGAAGTTGTTGGCATCTGATCTCAAGTTGCTTTCAGCTGGACAATCATGTGTTTAATCCGATGACCGTATTTGGGTTTAGGTTAAGGTAGATTTGTTTGGTATTTTAATGCTATGCTTGCGTTAGTGTAGGACATCGTGGTTAAGTACATATCCTTTGACTTCTAGGTTTGTCCTTTAGAACTAGCACCTTCGTTTAGAATAGGAATGTTGTTTGTTGGATCCCTACCTTGAATTTCTTAGTATCTTCTTGACTTTCTTTCCATGTTTCTGATCTTCTAAACGCTGTGTTTTATAATTTATGCTAATGAAAGGTGATGATGGTACATTGCTTTTGAACTTATCATGAATAGAAAAAAATATTCTGTTTTTCGTTTTGGGAGGATGGACTGGCCTCTATCTTGCATGGAGATTATGCCAGTTGATGGTCTGTTGCATCCCAGTTAATGGCTTGTCTTATAGTGTTAGAGTTTGCTTTTGTTTTTCGTTAATAAAAATATTAGAATTATGATTTTTTTATATTATTATATTAAAATGATCTAAAAACGTTATTTAAAAAAAATTAAAATAATGTTAAACAGTGTTTAAATACTACGGAACAAGAGTTTCTCAGTGCGATTTGGATCCATTGAGCTCCAAGTTTTGAGGTGATGGGTCAAGGTTGTTAAACAATGTATTTTGAAATAGAATCCGTGAATAATTTATGAAATCGATTAGAAAAACTGAATTGACTTTACAAATTGTATTGTATTACAAGAAAACATGTAACTGGTTGTCCTAAATTATCTTTGTAGCATGCTGTCATTAAAATTGTAAATCAGATAATGCTGTCCTGAAATTGAAGTTTCCTCAAGTTCCACAGGAAAGACGAGAGTTCAAAAAGGATCAAATTAAAAAGAAGCATAAAATTGGAACTCCGGCAAGCACATTCCTGTAGTGGTATGATTGTACCCTCTAGGTCTTTTTGCCGGGAACGTAATCCCGAGGCTTATTCATGAATCAGGTTTGCCTACAACAGCAGGTGTCAGATGTGATTTGTTCCGCTGGATCTGATGAGGTGGTTGCAATTCAATATACAAACTATTTAATTACAGAAGTTTTTGGGATTCTTTCAGAGAAGGGAAGCATGGTAGATTGGTTCGACCAGGTTTTCTTGGACGGTTTATAATGCCCTATTTTAATATAGTGAAAACAAAAACTCATCTTTCATGCGGATATAAACATATGATCGAACCATGTTAAATGTTAAATCTTTTGTTTTTTTTCATCTATTACACTATCAATCAATAATTGATTTTTCACAACAGCATTAGGTCCCTATGCATGTGGCCGGATATAGTTTTGAGAAGGCCGACCACTAAGATGTGATTAAACTTTATCTTCCGGAAATATATTTTATGGGTCCAAGTGAACAAATAAAATCTCAACTATCATAAATTTTTATAAAAAATATACATACTGACTCGAAGTCGAGAGATACAATTTAAATCACATTTTCTCTACTACAGAGATCATATGTTCTTCACTTGTCCTGCTGTGGATGATGGTGAGAGACTATTTTGCAAAACATTTTGGGTCAATGAAGTCTGGTATTCTGAACAATTTCTGCAGAAGAAGAGCTTCATGTCAGCTGTGTCGAAGCTGACCTGGTGTAGCTTCATTTACGTTACGTGGCAGGAAAGTAACCGAAAGACTCATGCAGCTAGCTAGCAGAGATTTGACAAAAAAAAATTCAGTGTTAGAAAAATTTGAGCGTATCGAACTTTCAGAGGTCAGTGAACAAATTTTTCAGAATGCATAATTCCTTTTAATTATAATCTGGCCCTGCCAATTTTACGATTTTGTAGGTTAGTCCTTTTAGTTCAAGTTAGCCCTTTTATTAAAGTTGAGTTTTATTTTTCTTTCTAAATTGCTCTTTTTAATTGCAGTTTTAATATTTTTTTGTAGTGGGTGAGAATGCAAATTTTAATTAGAAATAAAACAATCAAGTTTCATAAGGGGGATCGATATTAGTTTTCCAAAGAAAGGGGTTAACAAATTAAATATTACATAAATAACAGGTATTAAATTAATAATTACTATTACAAAAGACCATTCTTCCCGGGACAACATATTTCATTTCCACAGTTTCATATGGGCTCAGCTGCCCATTAGCTTTAATAGCCCAATACACTCTCCGTCTTTTCACATGAGAGTGGCTCGCACAGGCTCCTTGATAATACACTTGAGCATGTAAAACACGAACCGACTTTTGGACGAGGTTTACGGAAAATCCCACTTTCTTTCCGAGATTGATTGATGGACTGAAAGCTGAGAAGACTGAACTTGGCCAGGTTAAGTTAGCATTGATGTCATGATTGTAGGAGAAATAATTTATATATATATATATATATGTATGTATGTGTGTGTGTATGTATGTGTGTGTGTATGTATTTGTGTATATATGTATGTGTGGGTGTATGTGATTTTAACACAATGTAATAAAAAAAATTGAAAAAATATTACATCCAAGTACAATTGAAAATAGTAGTTAGAGATGCTATGGAAAATAATAGTAGTTTCAAAAATCATTTCTTAGTCAAATTAATTAACAACTAAAAAAATCAATATATTTTTTTTAATGAAAATCTAGTTATATAAAAAAAAATTCAAGATATAATAATCATTAAATAATAGGCCACCAGGGGCATATTGGAGTTTTGTTTTCGACACTCGATACTGTTAAGATCTCAACAAAATAATTTTAATCACACCTTTAAAAACTATCAAACATGATTTTAATTTGTTAAGGGTTTTGTTTGATGTTAATCTAGGGTTGATTATGATCTTATTTAATGATTTTCTAAGGTGTAGTTAGAATTTTTTCATCAAGATATTACTGAGTTTGTCCAAAATAATTCCTTGGTCACCCATTTTTTCTTTCCTCACTTCTCTCTCCAATAAAATTAAAATCAACTCAAAATTTAGAGGAACACATTATGCTAGCATCCCCCAAAGTTATCATGCAATAATGAGAACCGACTTCATCACAAAAAAAACATGAGATAAATTCAATAATAAGTAAATTTTTTTTGGTGAAATAACAAAATAACATATATTTGAAAATCACAGTTGGGAATCATAATATCTATTTAAATTTAGAATTAACTAGTAGACCAATTTGTTAAATCAAATGATTGATTCATAAGAAAAATCACAAAATTTCCAAAACTAGGTTTTGAGGATGATATGTTTTTAATCTAAAGATTCAACGATTAGATTAATGATCTACTCGAAGGAAAATTGTCTATTAAAACTCTTGTAAGAATTTAAATGGTTAAAGTTATGGTTTTTCGAATCATCATTCTGGTTGACGTGACCAAATCTCCTCGTAGATCTAAACATTTCATGTTGGACCCTAAATACATATTTTTCTTACCATACATATAGTTTTGAAATTGTTGAGATGATTGAACCTGCGGAATCTAAATCCCAATTTGCAATGATCGAAGATTGTTGGTTTCTCCTTAACATGATTGAAGATTGTTTCTATCCTTTTTTCCCATTCAATATCTCTATCAGCACTGGTTTATTTTTTAAAAAAAGTACACAAAAGCATATTACATTGCATAAAGTGGTTTGGAGATTTTCTTTTCTTAGTATATCAATATAAATATGCTCGGCAAACTATTGAAGAGCAAGCATATTTGCACCATCACCACCTTCCACCATAACCATCTTAATCCAGGAGGTTGGTGTATTAATATATGTTATTCTACACTCTAGTGGGATCCAAGTCCAAATACTCTTTTATTTTAAATTCAAGTAAACCTCACCTCAGAAAATATACTTTGTGGATCCAGGTGAGCAAGTAAAACTCTGTCTATCTCACTCGAACTCGAAACTTGCTATGCAGATCTCAAGTTTTTTGTACCCCTTGGGGACCAAATCCAAATACATGATCGTGCTCTCTTATTTATTTCCTGACATCCTCAAATTAACATCTTTTGCTTTTAATAGAGAGATGTTCTAGATTAAGCTTGACATCTAACTTAAATTAGGGCAAATTTATGGTCTAGATTAAAGATGGCATGGTGGCGCAGCGGTGGAGCCCCACACAATTCTGGAGGAGCTAAACTGACTATAATCTTAATATTAACAATTGATATAAAAAAGAGTCCCAAGCCCTAACTCAGTGTCTAACCAAAACCAACACTCATGCTTGCCCCACAGGCAGGAGCTTTCACATTTATAACATGAACCAAAATAACAGATACGTACCAAAAGGAGTTTTTTAAGCTACCATACAATATTTGCTCGAGGGACTCTTCATGTTTGTTTTCCATTCACCACGAATCTCTTTCTGAAATGGTCATAAACCACACACAGGTTTCAAGGAGATCCAAACATCTCTGGCTCTGCTCTAAACTTTTATGAACTTAGTCTAACGAGGCACGCAATTTACCTTAAAAAAAGAAGAGGCAGAATTTGTTGCTTCCCACTGAAAGATTCTTTGGAGTGTATGTTTTGTTTGATCCATGATGTATTGATGTGATGCAAGTTGAATGAAAGACAGGGCGCTGCCACCAGAACCTACGCTGATCACTCAATAAGGTGACGATAATCAATGCACCAAGTAAACGTCCACTTGTACTTGCCATAAGTACTCTATATATATATATATATATATATATATATATATATATATATATGACGAGAAATGCAATAACACAATTAAGGCTGCAAGATTCCAAAAAACCTGAAACAAAAACAACAGGATCTTGAGTTTTCTTTAAAATGCTATCTACGTCTGCTCTCTTTGTGGTCACAGGCTCCACTTCTGCCAAAAACTAGATCATAAGATATAATACAGAGTTTAGGCCCTTTAGCCTCTCTATCTCTTTCTGATCAGCCAGAGACATGGAGGCGAGAATTCTTTGGCAAACTAGAAGTCCTACTCCAACCCTGCCGCGTGGTTGTAAGATCAAATACCACTCTCCTGCTGTTCTGGCAGTTCTTACAAGAACACCAGGTGGTAGTACTCTGACTGAAGTGACAGAGAAGAGGAATGCTTCAAATCGGACAGACAAGTTACCAGGACTTACGAGAAAGACTGTCTATAATGATAGCTGGTTTGCCGAGCTAGCGATAAACTATCTATCCCAGAGATTTCAAGATGCAACAGGTTTAGTTAATCTCTCTCGATTATTCACGGGCTTTACTTCATTTCCTTTCCGAGGATAGAAATACAGACCGTGAAAACATGTGCAGGGTTAAGGAACAGCAAGAGAGGTTACGAGAGCTTGACGCAGACAGCTACAGATACATGGCAGAGATTCAGTCCGATTCAGCAACACGGGCTTGTGCTTCAATCTCTTAATCGAGCCATCCCCAGACCGATCTTGAACATGGCAAGTTCGATATTTTCCTTCTTGGTTTTACCATTGTGTAAAAGATGGTTTGTTTGGCGAAAGCAAATTAAAAACAGAAATTATTTTTTAGATTGCATGGAACTCTTAAATTATTTGCCCACTAATCTATGCCAAGTGAGGTACGATCCCTGAATTCTTCAAAGCATGGTCCAAAATTGTAACAAATCAGCGGTGGTGTTTCGATTTTGTGCAGATAAGGATAGTGCTGCCAGAGTCCACGTTTAAAAGAGAGTATTTTGCTGCCTTCACAACCTTGTTCTTTGCTTGGCTAGTCGGACCCAGCGAGGTAAGGAATTCCATTTACATGAGCTGTTGCTCTTACATGGGCTTTAACATCACTCCAAGAATTAAAACTTTCAATTTGTTTTCTCAACTACAGTGGTTGACATGCTTGCTTTGTTTGTTTTTTCTCCTGTGAAACCCGAGGGGTGGGATCAGGGATTGGGTGGGCCTCATATCATATTCCTTGGGAAAAATCATGCCATTAGCTGAACAAAAGGGTGTTTAGGATTGTTTTTCAAAAAAATTTTTGAAAAAAATTAGATTTTTTTTTTTAAATTTTTTTTTAAAAAATTAGTGTTTTTAGATTATTAAAATATGCTGATGTCAAAAATATATATTTTTTTAAAATAAAACAATATCATTTTAATACATTTCCAAACAAAAAATACTCTTAAAAACAAACTCGAACATTACCCAACAGACACAAAGTCTATTAGGAATAACTTGGCCCTCGACCGGGGGAATAGCTGGGGATTGCATATTGAATATTGAGTTTTGAACCCGAAAAAAAAAAACCTTGAATGGTGGAGAATCACTTCCTGCCATCCATTTTAAAAAAAAAAAAATAGGTAAAAGGAAAAACTAGGAAAAGTATTTTCATTATTTTTGTGGAGTTATAAATTTTATCCTCTTAAACCTCTCTGTGTGCAAGAAACAGGATCCAAAGGCTCCTCTCTCACCTTGCTTTTAACTGCCGAAATCTCTTTCTTCGGATGGAGCTGCCCTTGATTCTGTCATATGATTCACCATTGTCATTTCACCTTGTGTTTGCGCTCGAAATTAGTCAAACTTGCAGTCTTTTTTTTCTCAAAATAAATCTCAAAAAAAGTAATTAATAAAATATCACCATGCATTTTTGGATAGCAACTAGTCTTACTCTAACATTATTTAAGCATCCTGAAACAAAATTATATTGAATATGGTGTCAAAATCCTAACCATAAAGGTCGGGCTATTCATTCAATATTCACATTTTCATTTAAATTCATCAATGGTGGATCTGTTTACTCGTATTTCTTTTCCCTTCTGCTCAGTTTGATTTATTTTTTTGACCCAAAATTTCTCTCATTGATGTCTCTACGTTAGGTCATATGACAATCATTGATGTCCACAGTTATGGGAACATTTTTGCAGATTAATCGCTCCATAATGCAAAAGCACACACTAACACCAAGCATTTTGCGAATTAAGATATTTCTATTAAACTGTGTTTATACCCTAACGAGAGTGATTTCATGGATTTTACAAAACAAGGTGCGGGAATCTGAGTTCAACGGAAAGAAGGAAAAGAATGTAGTCCACATAAAAAAGTGCAGGTAAAATAACTTCCCTGCAATGTCAAACTTAATTATTTTAACATATAGGGGTCCCACCATCCCATACAGGTCACCAACCTAAGACACTTGCTAAATCAATCTGCTCCAACAAGTTTGATGCTTCAAGGCTCTCTCTCCTTCTCCATTACCATCATGACCATCATAATGACAATCATCATTAAAGTTTTTATTGCACTTGGAATCTTAGCCATCAAACCTACACCTTGCAGGTTTTTAGAGGAGACAAACTGTGCTGGGATGTGTACCAATCTGTGTAAGATCCCGAGTCAAACATTTATCATGCACTCCCTTGGAATGCCAGTTGACATGGTTCCTAGTAAGTATTCTCATTGAGCAACTATATGCATGGCCTGCCACACAGGCATAAGAATCAAATCACTGTATGTGGCACAATCATAAGAGACGGCATTTGCGGTCAAAAAGAAAGAAAGAAACGACAAACACAGTATACTACTGCATAAGAAATCAATACTAAAATTTTGTTTTGCGCTGCGAAGGGCGTATAATGTGCAGAACATTGGAATAGAAAGTTGCCAATAGAACAACGATTTTTCCATTTTCCTCGCATGGAAATTGAAAAGAAACAAAATTAAAACAGGGGTACACTTCGAGTAATAGTACCTGCACTAGAGAATGTGGAAGCCATGCTCATCATGTCAATGGAGGGCCCCAAGAGGGCCCCCAGCATAACCACTAAGGGTGCAAAACTGCAAGTAGATCCATCCAATCTAAGGTGAGAATTTCAGCATATGGAAGAGTACTGCTAATATAAATCGAGTTGTGCAAATCAAGTCAAATTACATGAATTAGTGAACATTAATTAAAAATATATGATTCCATGATTGGTGCCACCAAGTCGTCCAAGATCAAAACAGTCCGCTAATCTTCACCTGTTTCCCTTGAAATTAATCATGATCCTTAACCTACCCCCATATATCATGACAACAAGCACCTAAGTTGAACGTTAGTCACATTCCCACGTGCCAATCATTAGCTGAGTGCAGGGCCACCTTTGTTAAAATCTTGCGATCAAAACACGATGATTTAAATGAAGGGAATTTGTCAACTGCAGCTAAGTTACTAATGGTTTGCTGTCTGATTTTTGTAGATTTTGATGATATGAGCTGTGAGATGATATTTGGTCAGGAGCCTCCAGCAATAACTGAAGATCCAGCATTCAAACAGCCATGCTATAAACTATGTAATAATTCAAGTCACCCTCACATAAGCTCATGCTCATGCTTACTTAATTAATTCAACCATATGTTTTGGGCTTAATGAACCAAAGAAACACATCCAATCTGGCAGCAGATTGACCATATGTGGATCAAAAGAACTTTTGAGTGTTCTAAAAGGACCGTCTACTAATTGAGAACAATAACGTCAAAGTTCAGGGGGGGAAAAATTAAAGTCGTTTCTCACTCACACAATCCTTGTGTATCTTGCAGGTAAAGCGAACCGAAAGCACATTATGAAATGCTCAAGTAAACATGAAGACGCAAGGAAGGAGGAGTTCGTTTTACAAAAAGAACCTTTTATCCTGACAGCTAATTGAGAGATATTTCTTTCATACTGTATACAATCCAGAAGTTCATGACCACTTGTCATAAGTCACCATATTGTAATTATATTTTATACTTGCTCAATATATCACTTAAGCAATACGAGACTTCTTGTCCAGCACTGGTAAAGGAACGGTAATATTGGCTTGATAGAGATTAACGTGTTTCCCCCTTTCTGCTTCTCCCTTTCCCGATATTGTATCTACTGTAGTTTTGCTCTGTTTCTTCAAGAATTTTCATGCAGTCCTTGGAGGTTTATACATGTTAGCCTATAACTTGGGTGATTCAGATTTTACAGTGCTATGGCAGTAAATACCAAAATATGATGATTATCAATACATTGAACTACGCTAATGTGTAACTTCCCTCATTGAAAAGCTCTAATAAATTTCTTATGTTTTTTTTGGGCCAATTTATGATAGATGTCACAGGACCCAAGAAATCAAACTCAGGATGGCTTTGGGTTGAAATGATGCTCTACTAGTCATGACTCCAGGATAATTCCATAGGTTTCTTTTTTTCCTTTTTTGGAGATCAGTAATGGATGCCAGTCATAAATGGACCTTGCTGGTATAACAAGCAACAGTGTCAATGGGGAAGGAATATTTGTGGATTTGTATGAAACTCACTAATGATGGTCACACATATCTGAGACAAGAATGTTTGAAAATTTGAGGAGCTAGTAGCATATCATGATTACCTCTAATATGGGTTTATAATAAATGCTTGCATCATTTACTAAACATGAAAGGTCACTCAAAATCAAAGAGGCTATTAGCATCAACTCTCTCTTTACCCCTTTCATTCAGATTAAGCCATCATGGTGGGCGCCATTTAAATAAAGCCAAACAATAAAGTCACAGTTTGGATTATACAGATCCTCAACAGATAGCTAAAATGTTAAGACATTGTTCCTCCCCCCTAAATAAAAACTGCTTGTGAGCAGCTCTAAATAGAATTACCACCACGCTGATTTCATCACAATATTTGGTGAGGCTTGGACTAGGTGCTAGACCCCTACTTTCTCAATCATGCTCACAGCAAAGACAATTAACCTTTTATTATGAAAAGTGCTTTGACCAAGGATTTATTGTAGGGTTTAGAATCAGCAGGGTGGACCAAAATTGTCTCCCACCTTTTATGCTCTGTCAAATGATCAAACTAAGATTTTTCTGCTGTCCTTTCTGTCTTGTTGAGAGAGTGACTGACTACTGCCACCCATTATATAAAATTTAGCTGAAAGTGGACACCCTTCATAATAATCTCTTTGCAAGTGTTCAAATGTGAGACTCAGTGGAGAGACAAGTATACCTGGGGCCAACCTTGAGAGGTATCATTTCATTTTCATTCTACAAAGACTGTGTTTGGATCTCAACAATGGGAACAATGGATAATGCGTTGAGAAGCACCACAAATCCAAACGGAGAAAGGAAGAATACCTGGGCGATATTGGCAGTAGTAAGAATTTCATCACCAAGCCTATTCTTGCCAAAATTTCACGACCATGGACGGAGGTTTTATGTCATCTCGACATATCAACCTAAACCAAGCTGCCAAAAATTCTACGAAACTAAGAATCCATAAAATTGAGGTAAAGCACTTAAAACCAATATTTTCCGCTACTCCAGACATTGGTGGAGCAGGACTTCCACCTTCAACATCTAATCCACCAACAAAAGGGGTCCTGAACAGTGAATTCCACAGTGTTGCACAGCATAATCGCACTCAATTATTGTTAAATGCTTACATATGTATCAACTACGCATAATTAATTGATTGATTTCAAGTCTTTGGAGTGTGTGATTATGAGTAAAAGAATATCATAAACTGATGCCAATTATCCTTCAAAACAGCATAATTTTCAGCCCGTGAAAAGAAAATTCAGTTTCAGTAAATGAACTTAACTCTGCGCTACTGCAGCAATCAAAGCCAAGCTAACGAAAGTAATCAAAAAACGGATAAAAAAAACTGATAATCAACAAAACAAATATACAAGAAAACGAGAAGGTACCGTTCATTGCAGCACGTAATGAGCAAAGAGAGCACAGGTGAAGGAACTTGGAGGTCCGATTTTGGAATTTGTAGCAATAACCGCTCCTAGATGATCATCGCTGTAAATCATTCTTAAGTACAGGAGGTGTGATTTCCTTGGATCAGCGTATCATGTCACGTGCCTTCATCGATCTGTCCAGTTCCAATCTCTCTATCTAGACAGAGAAATTGTCATCGCTCTTTAACACAGGGCTTCTTTTCATGGGCTTGGGTTGGACCGATTGTATTGCTTGAGTGAGGGGCTTCGTATGGCCTTAGTAAATGGGTTGTGACTTCGGGCTAATGTTTAACTATGATATTTGATATCGTGCTAAAAATTGTTTTTATTAAATTAATATTTTTTAAAATATATTTTCGATACTGGTACATAAAAAATAAAAACACTAGAATATAATAATTTTAAATAAAAATAATTTTAAAAAACATGGTTGTACCGAAACTTTCAATTCATCTCGAATAATATCAGTGAGTAGAAAATTCAAATTTAAAACTACGAAGGAACATATCTTTTGATGTCAGCTCGTCGACAATTCAGTAATCCATGAATATTTATATTAAGGAAAAACTTTAATGGCCACTCATCGGTCTGGACAAATAACGAAGAGGGACCAACCAACTGGGATACATGGGCCACCAGGCCCATAATGGAAAAGTGATATGAAAGAAAGGCTCAAGGCCCACAGAGAAAGAGGGCAGCGCGCTGAGGTACATATCGCTTTATAACCCCACTGCATTTGTACCCTAGCTTTCATCGACCGGACAACAGGTCTACACATTACATGATTGGTATTTTGGCAAAAACAAATAATTAAAAAATATTTTATATATTTTTAATATTAACGTGTCAAAACAATTCAAAAACACAAAAATCAATCATTCAAGCTTAAAGAGAACAGTACCCATGAATTTATGAGGGCCAAGCTCTACGGACTAATAGTGGAAAGATGAGACGAGAACAATCTCTTTCCGGGCCATCGAAAAGCATTAAAAATCAGCACATGGCATGCTTGCTTTAGCTGCCATGCTATCACGAGGGAGAGGGAGAAGTACTCGTGTCTAAGAAACCTAGGTGCCTTCTATTTAGTTAATGCATCAGTCATTAAGCAGCTTTCAATTTAGGGTACTTTTTGAAGACAGACAAGAAACAGGAAATTATAGCCAACTCCAAGCAAATATTTGGAGAATTTAGTTAATCAACCTGTCAAATCAAATCTAAATTGACAGCACTTCCACTTAATAATTTTTAAAAAATAAAAAATATATATTTTGATGTATTTTTAAACAAAAAATATTTTTAAAAACAATTTCAATCACACTACCACCACACAGACCGGTAAATATTCCCTTATATTCTGCATCTTGCATTAACAAGGAAAACATGCTGATACAGAGCGAGGTAGTTAAAAATCACCCACTCTAATTTCAGCAACAATTACCCGTTGTAGGAGGGATATTGTCATGGCCCACGCTTTTTATTTTTCCCTCTCCTGTAATAAATCCATTTTCCCAACCAACCAGTACTTACATTTCCTAGAATTCTCATTACATCATATGAACATTCATGATCCAAACAAGGGACTATCCAACAATCAAAACACATGCGGCGGTCTCTCTTGAAAGGTTGAGCTCACGGTGGTCGGTGGATGTTGGAAATATGATGACCACCAACCAACACCCTCTAGGGTGAGTCGGCACTGAAATGAACACTTGACCATAATTTAAGAGCATCAGGTGGAATGATTATTCATTGCTTGCTAGGGACGAGACTCATGCACTTAAAACTATGATTTAGTGGTAAAATAATGGCTCTTTCCATGCACTTTCTAACTTGCCAATAATTTAAAACACCAAACATAATGTGTGCTTTGAAAGCTTACCCACACCAAATTTTACATTTTCTTTCGTAGTTTGCCCCCCCAATTCTCTTTACAAATTGCAAAACTGAAAACTCCCCACCACATTGTTAAACATTATCCCTCCCAAACCTAAAAAGGAAGGAAAAAGAAAAAAAAAAAAAAAAAAAACAATGCCGCTTTATTTTTTTGTTCTTTCGATTTTAGAATACTAATTTCCTTCTAGGCACGGGGACTACTTGATTGCATTTCCCCTTCCGGCAAAAGGCAGCGAGATCTCGGATGGTTTCGCCAATTAAATCCTTGAATATGAGCCTCTCGATATCTAAAACAGCTTCAGACATCTCAGTTGGGCAATCTCCCCATCCGGTAATGGTATCACCGGCGAGGTCCTTTCTAAGCATACCACAGATCACCTCAAACAAGTCATCCGATGCGTCTCTCTCCCTAATTCTCTGAAACTCTGACCAAACTTGTTGCAAGGAGATTTCTCCTCCCTTCCAAGGAGGCAAATGTCTCGTTCGATTCAGAATTTCCGTGATTGTATCAAAAACAAGCTTTCTTTGCATTGCTGACACTTTGGAAGTGTCCTTTCCTTTGAGATGCCGCTGCTCCTCTAGAAACTGGAATATATCCGAGTCTTCAGGCAAATAATTTAAAGCTCGGAGAATATCAGAAATGTACATGAAGTCCCAATCGTCTGGATTTGACTCAGCATGAGGGATTGCTATGCTCCACATATCATCTTCTAGTTCTGCCATTGGATCTGAAATATAAAAAAAAACAAAAAAGCTACAAGACATCAATGTCCAAAGTTGTGATAAATCAACAAAACAGCAGCACTGTTCCCGTTCAAATGTTCCTTTACTTTTAACAAGAGATAAAGAGTGTCCATATCAGTACGGACCATGATAGTAACAAAGTCTTAATAGAACTGGCAGCGAGAGCAACTGGTCATAAAAATAAAGAAATCCACACCCACAAACCCTAACCGGGGAGGGCACTGTCTTTAACATGGTGGGCCATTATTAACAACAAGCATAAAGCATTCTAGTTTATAATGAAAGTCCTGAACGGACATCTGCCAGTCAGCTCACGGAAGCGGAAGCATATTCTTTTCGAACTTAGAGAGAAAGAAGAGTACGGGGGTTCGGTGATATTTTTTCTTTCTTACTTGAGTAATTTTGCAGCCTATCATACGCACAGTTACTTTGTTACTCTGGCATTTAACACTCTTCAACAAGGACTATCCAAGATACGCAGTCGTTTTCCCGAATCCGAGGGATCATCATCACTTTAAGTACTCCCATCTCTCCACGTGATTATACAGCCGGCGCGTGATATTTTGCAAGCTCCTACGTCGTTTCTACATGGACCAACCAGGCCCATCACCTGCTTTGAGGTTGCTACCCGTAACGATAATATATCATAACTTACCGTGTTATCAAACTGTAGCCAATCCGCCAATTAAACCAACCCTCGTCGTCTATTAATTCGATATCCAGATTTTAAGCATATTATTAGAAAATGACATGGCAAGTTTTTAATGGATCTTACTTGACTGCTGCACTGTAGGAGGAGGAGGAGGAGGAGAAAAGGACCCCTACGCTAAGTACAAGCAGGCCTAGATCTATTGGCCTAAAGTAAAGAATCAGAAACTACGTTACCAATCTAGCTTTCGAAGTCGCCTCTGGGATTTTTTTAAAACACAGGCAAATATAAGAACAAAATGACAGAGACAGGGAGTCCCCTTACCTTTAAACTCAACGCACCGTTTCATTACTGGTGAGGGAGAAAATTCCTCCTTGTAAAACGAGGAATCAAGCACTGATACTGGACTAGGTTGCAACTCGGTTGTAGTTATCTCTGCTATGCTATGAAGCAGCTTATCACACCTCTCCAAGAGAGTTCTTCCTTCGTTATAATCCTCCAATTTCATCCTCTGCAACTTAATGTTATAAATTTAACACAAATTAATCAACAAATTAAATTAAATCAATCCCTTTATTATTTTTAAAAAATACTGAAAAGTCACCTCTATATCTGTGTGAGAAGATGTGCTGAGGCTACTCTCAGAAACAGTGGATAATTCATCCTCAGCAGGAACCGAAGCTTTATCATCCTTGTGATAAATCTCAGCCGATGGTTTTCTTCTCGGTGACCGATTTGTCGACCTCGAACAAATTTTAGGAGACTGAACCGGGGACTCTCTTCTCTGCTCCAATGAATCATTGCTAGCTCTCCTCTGCGTTTCAACACTCATAGGTCTCCTTCTATTGGGACTTCTACCACCATTCTCATTTGCCATTGGCGAACTCATATTCTTACCTCTGACTTGCCCCCTCGCGTTCCTTTCAATCTCCGGTCGCTCGCGCCTGGGGCTCATTCCAGGCAGTGTCTCAGCGGAGTAGTATGGATCTCGACGAACACCAGGTCTTGGTCTATAACTTGAAGGAGGCGAATTGCCGATGATCCTTCCATCTGGCCGGTTCATTGAAGCTAGTGATTTTGCTGGCTTCATTAGGACTACTGGAGATTCTTCGTAAACGAAGTTTCTTTGGTTAGTTTGATTTGTTGGCTTCTTGCAATGCAGAAGGCCTTTGAGTTGGAGAGCTTCAAGGATATGCTTAAGGGTTTCGAGATCTTTCGATGGTTCATCGATTCCTCTCATTTTCAGCCTCTTCTCAATCTCCCCGTAAATAGAAACAGTCTGTTTTGGCTCGGGAAAGAAATCAGCTGAATCGAAGAAGCTCTTTCTCTGTCCAACGCCTTTGTTTTGAGCTCTGGCTGGTTCAACTCTCACGTTCCGCTCCGCATTGTACGCTTTTGGATCTACTGCTCTGCCATTTGGTTTCAGATTCTTACCTCCGTTTCTTGTTACGCTAGTTTGTGTGTTTTGCTGCTGAGTTTTCTTTAACTGAAAATTGACTCCATCAATGAATCGATACTGAAACAGATCTCTGGAGGCTCTAGACTCAGAAGCAGATCTTCTGAGTTCAGGTTTGTTCACATGTTCAGAAGGATCCGCACTGGAATCCTGCAATGGCTCCAGCCCCATAAGCCTTGCAATCACACTTGGCGATCGGCGTGTTTTGTCATTATCGTCCGTTTGATCTTCATTGCAACGATTGACTGGCAAGATTGCAGCGTTTGTACGAATTTCTCTAGGTTTAAGGCTTCCTTTTGCATCAAATGTCGCCCTGCTATCAAGAGACAATCTTGGAGCTTCTTTGCGGAATTTCCAAGATGATCTAGAGCCTTGTTTCAATTCCAAAACAGGAAGAGGAAGAGGCGATTTTGATTGAATCTCATCCGATAACAGGGACTGCGGTGCAGCAGGTGACCAGAGCTCCGTCACCGGAGATTGCTTAAACCTCTCCGGAGAAGGCATTGATCTCGTTGGCTGCGGTTTCTCCAATTCCCTCGACATAGCTGGTGATCCAATTGACTTTTCTGACTCAGGAGTAGAATCAGCACCCTGAAAATTCCAACAAATAATTTCACGCTAAAATTAAAAGCAGAGACATGTAAACAGAACAGAGAGTGAGGATTGAAACGGATTATCAAAAATTACCGTAGATAAAGGGAGACGTTTGGTAGCATAGAGGCGCTTTCCGGTGATAACCTGCTGACGATCAAAGATCTGTAGGAAGCCCGCCATGCAACCCATCTGCTTCTCTATGTGCTTCTCCATATTTTTCTCTGGTACCATTCCCATCATTTTGTATTTCCCTTCTTTGTATACAAATTCACTTTCTCGTTAACTCTCTTGTTCTTAAGGAAATCTCTCTTCTTTCTCAAGAAAACATCTCTCTCTCTCTCTCTCTCTGTCTCTCTCCTGTGTGTGTTTTTTTCTCTCTGAGACTGCGCCTACATCATCGTCTCCCGCTTTTCTAGTCTTTAAAAGGGTGGGTAAAGTTAAGAAGAGGGGCAAAACAAAATGACGTGATTTACTCTTTATTTATTCTGAAGGCCAAATTGGATTTTAGCCGTTTGTGCCTTATCAGGAAATGGCACTTGGGTCCTCGTCCTCGAATAAGAGCGGCCCTTGAAATAGGCGTTTCCGTCTTTTCATTATAGAACAGGTTAGTTTTTTAAAAAATAAAACAAATTAATATTGATTTGGTTTAATTTTATTAGCTTGAAATGTCAATCCATAACTTAATTAGTCTAACTGGTTTTTTTTTTTTTTAAATCCAATATAATTTAAATAATCTAACACAAAGAGGTAATGAACCATTTATAAATAACAAGACCTAATTTTTTTTTTTAACATCAGTTAATCCGTGTGTTTTTAAAAGTTATTTATTTATATTTAAATTTATTTACATTATTTTAATATATTGATCTTGAAATAAGTTTTTTTTTAAATCATTTTAATATATTTTTTAATAAAAACAAATATTTTAAAAATAATCCTTACTATATTTTAACCAACCCGTAAATTGGCATGTTCCGTGGGCAATGCATTCTACGTGTCAGATAACCCGTTGTCTAGAGCATCTTGAGTTTTATTAGTGACTTATAGATAGATTGACTCCCTTTTTCTCTAAACTAACCCCAACTTAGAGGTGTTTGAAATTGTATTTTAAAAGTATTTTTTTTTAATATTTTTTTATTTTAAATTAAAAAAATAATGTTTTAAGATTATTTTCATATACTAATATTAAAAATAATTTAAAAAAAAACAAAAAAAAACATTATTTTTATATATTTTTAAATAAAAAACATTTTAAAAAACAATTAAAACCACCTGCAAAGAGGCAATTAGTTGGTTCCGACTTTTAATGCTCATAGACATCGTTTTCTCTGAGGTTTAACCGTATCTAACTCCACTTGTGTGTGTCTGCTGTATATCTTTGACCTCTTCATTGTATTTGTTATTATGATACAACTTCTAATAACACGTGGAGTAACCTGGTGGTACCTCTCATGAATGTTGCCCATTTACAATAATTTGTCATCAAAATCTATTTATTAATTAATGTTCTTTATTATATATTTGGAAGTCTGATTGAATTTATTTTTTAAAATATTTTTTTATTTGGAAATATTTTCTATCATCATATTAAAATTAAAATAATATAAAAATACCAAAAAAAAGTTAATTCAAAACAAAAAATAAAAAAAATATTTATTTTTTAAAAACTCTTTTTAAATGGTTTTCCAAACACCCCTTTAATCTCGTATCTTTTTCTTAGTTTTCTTGGATATTGATTTTACCCCACCCTCTTAAGTTTAGAAGAGTTTGGTATTGTGTTTCAAAAATATTTTAAAAAAAATTATAAATTTTTATTTTTATTTTTTATTTTTTATTTTAAATTATATTTTTGGTGTTTTTAGATCATTTTTATATACTGATATCAAAAAAAAAAACTTTCAAGGATAAAAAATATATATTTTCATGCATTTTTGAACAAAAAATAACTTTCAAAAACAACCTCTAGTACACTCTCAAACATGCATTTACTTCATGTGTTACTCTTCAACTTGAACTAGTATTTTTTTTAATATAAATAAGTAATTTTAAATTCTAAGTTTTTTTAGTATTATTATTATTAAACCCAATATAATAAAAAAAAAAAAACTTTCAAACTCTAAACTTAATTCCTATAACTATTTGCATGTGGATTTTAAGAAGAAGAAAACAGAGAGAGAAAATAAAAAAAATTTGGTTCAGGATAAAAACTCTTGAGAAGTTAGGATTATACGTGTATTTTTTTATTTTTACACACCAGTCCTCTTTTTTTTCAGGCAGAGTAGAAATTTAATTAAGGATCCTTCTTATGAGTTGAGGCTTGTGGAGGGATCCGACGGTCTTTGGGTTCGAGAACTTTTGACCAATCACTGACGGGGTGCACGTGCATTGCAAAGCACTTTAAAGCCGCCAAGAGAGAGAAAGAGAGCAATGTGCCCGACTGCCCGTATTAACGCGAGTCACGAGAGGGTAGAGGAGATAAATAGGGTGGTTTTAACTTCTATTTACCGCGGTGATTGTATTTCTGGCTGTGAAAACTTTAAAGTAAAAAGGGCGCCCCGTGAGCAGTGGAAAATAACATTTCGCTTTCCCAGTCTAGAAGGTCGTGACAGCTACCGTCATACATCCTCACACCGTCTCTCCGGAACGAGGTTGTGAAGTATTTCACTAATCAGTAATCACCAGTCCAGTCCACTTCCGTACACTACTAAAAGACGCGAGACTTGGCTCGACCAAGTCCGTAGAGTTTCCACGTGGCATCTCCTTTCGCTTACACCTGGGCAAGAAATGCACGTCACAACAGGCAAAAAAGGAGGCAAGAGTACGGTTTGAGAGAATCAACGAGCCAGCAGTGCTGTAATAGCGATGTAGCACATCCTGACACGTAATATTGCGGGAGAAGGGCGGCTTATAGTATTATTTTTTAATCTATGTGTATGATTACGAAGCTGTTTGGGAGGGCGTTTGAAACGCCGTTTTGTCTTTTCTTTATTTTAAGTAAAAAAATTTTGGTGTTTTTAAATTATTTTGATGTGCTGATATCAAAAATAATTTTTAAAGAATAAAAAAAATATTATTTTAATGTATTTCCAAATGAAAAACACTTTCAAAAGCTACCGCCTCCCAAACAGGCCCTATATTAAAAGTGTATTTGTCGTAAGAAAATATATATTTTTTTAATTATTTTGATTTATTGACATAAAAAAAATGTTTAAAAAAAATCTATCTCAATATCAAATACTAATAATATAATTCGACGGCTAGCTTGGAATTGAAATATATTCTGCATTTTCACTTGATTATTGGTTATAATTATTACATAAATTATCAATAAAGATAAACATTAACATTATGATTTTAAAACAAGATTTAATATGTGTTTTGTAAAGTGGTACAAGCTTTTATAATATTATTGTTTCTAGATAAAAGAAATTTGAAAAACAAAGTAGAAAACCGGTTGAGATAAAAACACGAACACCCGCATGTACACTGCACATGCCCCGTCCAAACAAACCCACACTTATTTATGTTTCATTAATTTAATTATTTATATAAATTTTTATTTTTATTTGCATGTTTTCATGGTTATTAGTATAATTAACACATTAGACATTGACATTAATTCTACAAAGATTATGAGGTAATTAATGACTAATATTTTCCTAATCGTATGAAAAGGAGATGTATTATGATAAGTATTCTATAATTATTTACATATCTCATTGTTTACTAGAATATAATAAAAGAATGCCAATTCAAAAATACCTAACAATTCCTCTAGTACACCTCCAATGCTTTCGTTTTAACTATGTCCAGTGGTTTTAATTAGGGGTGATCTTTTCGATTCGGTTCGTTTTTTATTCATAAAAACAACAAAATCAAAAATAAAATCTAAAAAGAAAGAAACTGAACCGGACTCGGTTTAAATCAACCGGTTTCAGTTTAGTTCAGTTTTTTTAACTAAAAAACTGGAAAATAATTTCGTTTTTTTTTAGGAATTTTTTTTACTTTAACCAAATTTTCTTCTTCTCTCATTTTAATAAAATAGAATCAAACCAAAAAAATTTAAACTGGACAGGAAAAATACAAAAAAAATATAGTATATATATTTTTTAATTTAAACCAGTTCGATTTAAGTTTACTGGTTTTTGTCTTGAAAAAACAAAAACCAGACCAAAAGTTTGTTAAAAATATCTAATGAGTTTAATCAGGGTTTTTTTTAATGTTTAGTTTTTTCTTTTTTGTTTACTTGGTTTTATCGGTTTTTTAGTTTTTCTTCTCCTCATTTTTTGTTTCAATTATATATATATATATATATATAAATATAAACCTAAATCCAAAGGTTTTCAATTCCCATGCGGAGCATGCATTTGTACATAGATTGGTTAAATTTATATACCTGAGAAGCTGCATGTATCCATCTACATGTTTCAGGTCTTCACAAGTCACGTGAAAAAAATTTCAGTTGACCGGGTGTGACCACTAATCTGGTGGGCATCGATGAAGAGATTCTACGAATCCAATTCACAGAACAATGATCAAATGACCACGCGATCTTAGATTCATATAGTCCTATATATCTCTAATTAGAATCATCCTCATCTGTTATGTGTGCCATGGAATCATAGGATCCGCCGCTGTGAAATCGGTATTTGGAAATATTCACTCGTCATACACAGTATGGATTTCACAAGCATTTCAGTGGAACGTTTGCAAAATAAATAAAAAGATAATTGGGATGCTCATTATTCATAACAGAATAAGTCAATGTAAATAGTTAATTAGAACCCCATGTTTCATCGATATACATGAACATTAGCTTGAGTTTTAAGGAATGCAAATGCACTGATTTAATTTACATAGAGTGACGAGTACGTACTTTATTATTTACGCGCAGTTTGTTTGTATTTTGGGATCTCCCGCTCTCACCTTATATCCGTTGTGAATTTCACAAGCATTGTCCTTTTTATAATTGATATTTACGCGTCCAATTAAGTAACGGTAAACTAACTTAACTTCCTTGAGTGAAGTTGCATGCAGATTAATGAATTGAATGCTAGCTGTTCTGGGTTTCTTTGCTTGTGATACAGCATAGATCGATATAAATGTGCATGCAAGACAATCGAAGCCGAGGAGTTTTTGAGGTAAATATTAAATAACTGTTTGAAAATGTGGTTATTGTTTTTTTTTAAAATATCTTTTGTTTAAATATCATCAAAGTGATGCTGTTTTATTTTTAAGAAAATATTTTTAATATTAGCATATAAAAATAATCTAAAAACACTATTTTTTTAATTTAAATTAAAAAAAATCAATTTATTTTAAAAATATTTTTGAAACCCAGTGTTAAACACTCATTCACACAATCTACCTAAAGCAGCAACATATTTTCTCACAGTTAGGTTATCTGGAATTTGGTGATGGCTTCAAATTGGCAAGTTCTTTAAGCCAGTCTTAATCTACACGTTAACATATTATTGTATATATTAATTCCAATTGCGAGTTTACAAATTTGCAGACCCAACTGGTCAAGTCCAAAATTGATGAGCAGATGAACAAAAGTGGTTACTCTATCTTTTTACCATTGTCGTGTATGGTTAATTATAAACTTCGAGTTACTTAGTATTGCTCGACTGTTCCCTCGGAAAGAGCTCCAACTGGTCAAAATCCAAAACTGATGGAGCAAATGAGCTAAAGTAGTAGCTACTCTGTGTGTGTGTGTGTATACCTTTGTCGTATATATCAGCGTGTATATTAATTTTTAAAAAATATAAATATAATGAATATCGAGTTTGATAACATCTATAACTTATCTATTATTTTAAATAAAATAAATAAACATAAAAAATCTATCTATCATCCGTAGGTTAGAAGAAATTGTCGTCCATGTATATGGAGGCAACTGATACAGTTAATTCTGTGCATAAATTTCAACAGATGGAACAAGCAGTCAGATAGCTGGGAAGTTACTTGGTGCATTCCAAACAGGGCACCTAGAGTTGCATTGAAATTTACTTTTATGACATGGCTTTGTGAGATAAGTGGGTTCCAAGATGGAAATTTGGGCTGCCACCCCATGTGGATTGTCTCTGGGACGACTAATCACAGCGACTGTTTGAAGGTGTTTTTAATAGTGTTTTTTATTCAAAAATATATTCAAATAATATTTTTTTAATTTAAAATAAAAACTTTTTTTTTTTCATTTTTCATTTATCTTTTAAAACACGTTATCAAACAAACACTCATAACTTTCTAGGTTACTCCATGTGAGTCTTTCTCTCGGTGAACATCTCTAAGTCCTGCCTAATATCATATACCATATCTTATAGGGCCAAGCATCTCTTTCACATGTCTTTTCCAGCCATGGTCCAACAATTATTATATATCATAAAAAAAGAGCATGCACCCGCTTCTCTTTTACTTTTCATCACTCTCCGCGATCCTTTTCATTTAACCCACATGAAATCAGATCTGCAGCTAGCATTACTTTAATTTTTACCTTTTTTATTAATACATTGTGTGTGTGTGTGTGTGTGTGTGTATTACTTACCTTCATCGCTAAGCAGCCCCACTCAAATTAAAAGGGTATTCGACACTATATTTCAAAAAAATAAAATAAAAATCATTTTAAATTAAAAATAATAATATTTTTAGGTTATTTTCATATACTATTATCAAAATTATGTTAATACATTTCTAATAAAAAACAATTTCAAAAATATCTAAACGAAACAATTACTAAGTTCAAAAGTGGAAGTGGTCAAAAGAAAGAAAGAAAGAAAAGGTGAAAATGGACGTGGGGTGTCTTGTTAATTAATGGAGCCCACACCCCAATCAAGTCCCCATGTCCTGGTTACATGAATGTGGTGAATAGCACAAATACCGACCTGAAAACTCCATGTTTTTTCCTCACCAACCCACTCCCTCTCAAGCCACAGCTCTAGCGCCTGCGCATTCTAATCTGCTATAAACCGGGCTTCTAATCACCATCTCTCGTCTCTATATATAATTAGGTCTGTTTGGGAGAGTTGTTGTGTTAGCTTTTCAAAATACTTTTCGTGTTGAAATACATTAAAATGATGTTTATTTATTTTTTAAAAATCATTTTTGACATCAGCACATCAAAATAATCTAAAAACACTAAAACATATTTATTTAAAATAAAAAAATTAAATTTTTTGGAAACAGCGTTTCAAACGCCGTCCCAAACGGCTCTTATTTGATTAAAAGATCAAGTGATTATCTGGTCCTCCCTCTGTAGCCTCAATGCATTGAACACTAAAATAATACAAGGCCTGCTAGTATATGAATGAATATTCAAAGCTTGTTCAGGGAAATGCGAGCCCTTGTTGTTTTATGGAGGAGACCCCCCCCCCCCCCCCCCCGTATGCTTAGGGGAGCCCTAGGAACATAATTTACTCTGCAAATTAATTGATTGGGCTAAATGGATATGGGAATGCTGAAACAATCATGAAGAGATGGGGGATTCTGATTCTTCTCTAGGGTATAGCAGTTGGACCACTTCGAAATTTCTGACCCTATCCTAAAATCACATGGGCATTTTATATTTTCTTATGGAATGATTGCCTATGTCAGCTTCAAATTTTGCGCCTTCTGCTTCAATTCCTCCTTTTATTATTATTTCCCTCGCAGCTACCGGCAAGGTACCAAGTTTTTATTTGTTTATTTATTGGAAACAAAAAAAGCTGGAATTGTAATTTGTAACAGCCGTTGCAAGCCCCGTTTCAGCTTTCAATGGTGACAACTCTCTTCGTTTAACGGCGACGTTTGGTTAAAAAGCCGAGTCTTGGATTTGTATATCACGACCGTGCTCTTACACATGATGGGTAAAAAGTAACTTTTTTCCACCTTTTTTTAAAAAAGAATAACCTTTTATTTTATTAATTTATTTGAGTAATAAGTGTTTAATAAAACATCTCCACTTGCTTCCTTTGTATTTATAATTTTAGTATTCTACCCCACTTGTTTTTCCTACGAAAATAATAACTCAAATTTGGCAATATTCAGCATATTTTTATAAACTCACATTCAACACTGCCATTTATTACTTATTTTCTGGCACCGGCCAGCCCGTGTAACCAAGGAAAACAACCATCCCGGAATTCTTTTAACCCTGCCGGCCATTTCTTGATCTCTCCCACTTCTTTTAGCTCTTGAACTGTTGCTATAAATGGGACAGGCGTTTTTTTATGTCCCCTGACTCGGTAAATTCCGGGCCACTGACAACATTGTTAAGTGATATTCTGGGAGAAACGAACAGTAGCTGAACTAGAATGTTATTGGTTCACCAGTGTTTTGTAAAGTAAGAAAATAAAATTTAATTAAGTGTTATTTTCAAAAATATTTTTTATTTATAAACATATCAAAATAATATTATTTATTTTCAACATAGACCCATCAAAACTTTTAAAAACCATTAAATTTAATATTATTCCAAGATCAATTATAGATTCAACAGCAAGGTGAAATTGACAGGACCTTTTTATTTCATTGAAGAGGAAGAAAGAAAAAGGTAGCCCTCGTGAGGATGGAAATTGATGAGGTGCTTGTCCTGTAGCAGGGAAAAAGTTCCACTTTCTTTCTTCCCTCTGTGCAATTAAGAATCTAATGACAGTCCACGACTCTCGTGTCAGTCTAGTTAAGATGGAATATGTATGAAGCCAGTGTCGCATTATCTAAAAGCGAAACAGAAATTCTCCTAGCATGTGCATGTGTATAGTCATTGTTTTTTCTTCTTCTTCTCTCTGACTAGGGGAACAAAGGGAGGGACACTGATTAATACTAAAATTATCTTATCTAATAATTTAAATTGTTAGATAAAATTATAAAATATAATTAATATTATTTTTAATATATTTTTGGGCTTGAAACTTGTACAAACTTATATTATTTTGTGCTTGATTTTTATCAAATAGAATGAGATAGTGAGATTTGAACTCGTGACCGTTGTATTAACAAGGCTCCGATACCATGTTAAGAATTAACTTAACTAAAAATTTTAATTGTTAGGTGAGACCCCAGAATATAATTTATATATGACAATCTAATCGTTTAAGCAATTTGGTGAGAGCTCAGAATTTAATTTATATTATTTTTTAAACTTATTTAAATTTAGGCATGCATGTGCATGATGCATCAGCATGTTTTGGTGTTTGAACTCGCTCCTTGACTATAATCTCTTCCTAATTCCGCAAAAAAAATCTTTATTAAACAACAGAGATCAAGCTTGCCTGTAGATATTATGATTGTTGCACCATCCAAGTAAAAAAATAGCCAAAAGAAAATAGAAACGAGCCTCGTTAATCACGGGCGTCGATCTACGATTTTGGCCTATCTATCCCATCAAAGAGGTGGAAATTCCTTTCGAACATAGATTAAGACACTCAAACGCGTATTTTGTGGGATTGGTTTTTCCTCTTAGACCCTAGACCAGGGTTTAATTCTAGGCATCGACATCGTTTAGGTGGTTAATTAATTAATAATAATAATCATTCTCCTAGCTTATTTTGCTTCATATATTCTCTCTATTTTGCTCTACGTACACTTAACTTTTTTTCTTAAAAAATGTGATTTCTACACTCCTAATTGGACCCTATGTATATAAATTAGGGTTTTTTTAGCAGGGAATTAGGGTTGGCTTTAGGTCACGATCTCCTCACTGCTTTTGGCATATATAAACGTACTTTCCCTTGTTTACAACCGAGAGGCCATCGATGCCGAAATAAGACTACAAAATGAATAAATATAATGGTAAAAACAGCTGCTCGTTTTGTATATAAAAAAATATATAGCGCGGATGCGTGCAAGGTGTCCGTTTCCATTTGCTCGGGAAGCGTTGCCAAACTGCCAAAAGTGGTGGGCTTTATCATCGATTCATGCTCGCCCCACATGAAACGGCCTCATTGGAGAAGGCAAAGAACATGGAGCCACTGTGGATGCCTCCTTTGATAATCATTTGTTAACAAAATATTTACCAGTTTTTAAGTCTTTCGATGAAATTTATGTTAAGTTAATTAATCGATGCACTTTAATCATATAATAGTGTGTGGTGACGCAATGCTTACTCTCAGAATGAATGCACCTCAAGTTGGATAAACTGTATTCTGAAATACAGACAGCGAGCCCTTATATCTTACAATATTAAAAATTTGACCATCATTGCTTCGATGAATTTAAGAATGTATCGACAAACTAAACCCTGTAAATCTACCTAGGTGTGTAGGTTTCATATATTTATTTATTTATTTATTTTGTAGAATACATATAGGTGGAATTTATAGGTTCCACGTGAATTAGTTGCCGGCCATGTCGGTCCGATGGAAAAAAATATTATCTTCTGGTTATTTGCATTTTGGGCTCTTTTTATATTAATTTGGGCTCAGCTAGTCCGATAGATAACCAAGCGGATAAAACTGGGTTGTAATATCACCCTGACGTACTGCTTGCCTCTGCGTTTTAAACCATTTGGCCTGTCACTCATGAGCGGCGTAGAACAATGAGAAACTGCTATTAAGCAATGGTCCCTCTTTTATTATTATTAAGTTTTGTTTATTTTTATAATTGGAATGTTTTTTTTTTTTTAATGAAAACACATTCCAATTATAAAACAGACATTATTTATAGTATGAATTTTTAAAACTATTTTCTGAAGTAAGAATGTCAACTCTTAAACTTATGTCATTAGCTATAAATTACAAAGCATACTCAAGTACTCAACAAATATTAAATCCGAGGTTGGTGCGCAATGACTTGCTGAAAGACCAACCCGAGGTTTAATTTTGGCATGTAACGAGATGTAAGTTAACATCCACTTCTTTTGACAAATATTAAATCCTATAATGTTTTTATATCCGTGTATGTTGGGTTGATTTAGGCAGTAATAGATTTGTTTTAAGAAATATATTCAAATAATATATTTTTAAAATTTATTTCTGTTATTAACACATTGAAATGATTCAAAATTATAAAAAAATAAAACAATAAAAAATCCCATAAACATTTTTTTTTCAAAAACAAACACGAACAAATTACAATTGCATGGAAAATGTGTTTGACACTGTGTTTTAAAAATATTTTTGAAAAACATTGAAAAAATTTAATTTTAATTTTAAATTAATTTTTTTGATATTTTTAAAAAATAATATAAAATATTATTTTAATAAATTTTTAAATAAAAATTATTTTAAAAAACAATTTCAAACAGGATAAAAAAACTTGTGAAAAATTTAAAAGATAAGGATGGCTTTTATGATGCAAGCATCAATTATCATTCCACCTGGCCCTTTCGGCACATAACCTATCAGATATATAAAAAGACGAAGCACTCTTATCAACATGATGTCACTTGCGATCCACCACTATTAATGGACGATCCTCGTACAGCCAGAATTATATAGATTCGCAATAAAATAAGGCAAGCAACCGTTATTCCTTTTATTTTAACCAGACTGATTTTATTTATTTGGATCCGTATCTTTAAAATAATTATTTAAATTTTAAACAGTGTTTTTAAAAGCTGAAAACAATTTCCACCGCTAGATCCATCCCGAAGACTATTTTCAAGCAACCATTATACTCGCCGAGGAAAGTGTTGTGCATTGAGAGAACATTCATTTCTTCTTATTGAAGGTCTAAAAGATATTAATCATTTAAAAAAATAAGATTATCATTAATGTTTTTACTTTGAAAAAATTAATTTTCCACGTTTACAATAACAATAATAATTAAATTTAAAACCTAGATTATCATTAGTATTTTTATTTTTTAAAACCAGGAATTTACAAATCTGAGAATTTTATTGTTCCGCTTTTATAGTAATAATAATAATCATAAGTTTAATAAATAAACCTTATGCCGCAACAAATAATTAAAGAAAAATAAAAAGGAAATACAAGGATGAATGGTCCAATGAAATTGATACAGGGTGACAAAATACTTGATAATACTAAACTTGAAAGCGGGTTTAAGTTAGTATCAAATGAGCTAATCCATACTGGAAAAGTTTTTCAAACAAGGAAGAAGAGTGAAACCATACAGATAGCCAATATGCGTAAACTTGTGGCTACGAGCACAACAAAGCCGTGTCCCTGTTCTTTTGCAGTTGTCATTCCCAGTCCAGGTCAGCCTCTTTATTTTCTTTTTGCTGAGCATAATTTTTTTTTGAATTCAATCTTGAATGGTTTAATTTGTATTTTACTCCACAGTTTTCCAGTTACTCATAGTTTAAAGATTTTGATGAATTCTGGGGAGGGTCCCTTTTTCTTCAACAAACAATATATGTTTTTTCTTGGTTAACAAAGTGAAGTAAAGAAAAGAATGATGCTATATGTATCTGGTTGTGACATATTCTGATGCTGATTTGCCCGATTCATGATAGAAAACCTTAATATGGTCCCTGTTAAATTTCAAAAGGAGAATCTTATGTCGTAGTGCCCCTCAAAAGCTCGATGAATAAATCTTGCATTGTTGAAGTTTTGGTGATTTTTATGTTTGTGTCTCTGTTGATTGCTGTTCATAGATGACGAAGTCTCAATTGCTATACGATGCTCTTGTTTGGATGAAAATGATATGTTGGATTTGAGATCTTGCTCAGCACATTGTTTACTTGATCTGCCAATGCTTAAGATTGTATTCAATTTCATGCTTCAGTAATCTGATCCTCTAAATCCTTGATCTGATGTAACAGGATGGAATTTTGAGTTTTTGTTGGCAGGTTTGGGACGGATCTCTTATAACTTTTCTCCCTGTTCGTTATTGTCATGATTTTAAAAGATGGCATATGGATATGATTCTAACTTTTCTTTTTGCTAAATTTAATGCCTGTATTTTCAGGTTCAAGCTTGAGAGACTCTTGAATCATGAAGTTCAGAGAAGGGAATTTGGTGGAGGTTTTAAGAAGACACCATGGGCCACGTGGGTCGTGGTTTCCCGGCAGTGTAGTTTCGGCCCGTGGCAATTACTGTAAAATTAGGTACAAATCACTTTCGGACAACAATGGAGAGCCAGTCATGGAGAAGGTGCGTGAGGAGGATGTCAGGCCTCAGCCTCCTCAAAAGAAAAGGAAAAGATGGATGGCTGGTGATGTTGCTGAGATATTTGATTTTCAATGCTGGAGAGAGGGCAAAATTGCAAAGGTGTTGAATAATAACCTCTTTGTCGTGAGACTGCTCGGGTCCATCCAACTTAAAGAATTTCATGGATCGAGTGTGAGGGTTCAGCAGGCTTGGCATAATAATAATTGGTCGGTGATAGGAAAGGTATTTGTTTTCGTGATTATGCTTTGGTTTACCTTCCATTTCTCCTTGGCTAGCCCTTTCCAGTTGTTCCAAAAATTTGCCTCCTCCCTGTGGATAAATGCTAGCTTATCATACTTTGAGATTGAGATTGAACTGCATTTTGATCTGCAAACTGAATGTTCTGATATTAAATTGCGTGCAAAAGTTCTTGAAAAACCAGCTTAACGGTAATCTTTTCGCGAGTTTTCCGTATGAGATCTTGTGTGTGTGCTGCTGCGTGTGAACAGCAGTCTTCTGATGTTTTTAACTCAACTTCTTGTCTCGATGTATTCTGTCACTGCAATGTTTCATATAACCCTTTTTCCTCTGTTTTAAATCCATGAATTTTTTAGTCATTCTCTAACATATGGCTAGAAGTCTTCTTCTTTGAATCCAGTGTCTTCTTGATAGAAGTCTTTGTTTATTTGCCTTTTGTTTTCCTCTGCCGTGCATCCATACACTCGTATGAGAACAATTACAATATATTTTGACGTGAATTGTGTCATTTTAGTCTTTTAGTCGAAATGGTAAAGGCTTCTGACAAATTTTATGGGGAGAAACTGTTACTGATATCCGAGTAACTTCAATTGCAGGTTGCTCAAAATAAAGAACATACCGAAAAATTCGCAGAAAATAAGTCAAAGCATCCTGGTAGCTTGGTGCGAAGGGCTCCGGTATCAGTGACGAGGGAAGGTCCATGCTTAAGAGAAAAGGATGGACAGAAACACGTTAAAGATGGACAACATAATGTCAAAATGGATCTTGACCGGCATCACCTTCAAAGATCTTCCAAGGACCTGGTTTCTTGTATGGAAGGATGCCACAAGCAACTCGTACCAAATCTTCCTTTTTTTGAAGGGGCAGACAACATATCTCCTGAAAAACTAATAGTGGATGAGAAATTTAAGGGATCTATTAAGATGAATGCCAAAATGGTAAAAGAAACTACTGAGCTGTTATATACTTCTTCCACGGCTCTTTTGACTGAGGATAGCAACCAAAGCTCTGTTGCTAGCTGCAGTTCTAATGGCTTCGCCGACTCCTCCAGTCATAATTTCCAGACACCATTGGATAATGCATCCCATGAGTCAGATGCCGGGTCATCATTTCTTTCCTTTTCTTTCATCAAGCGTTTAACTCCTTATTTTGAACAGAAACTAGAAGCTGAAATCCATGAGCTGGAGTTTCATGCTTACCGGTCAACTGTGCAGGCACTATACGCCTCAGGTCCATTAAGTTGGGAGCAAGAGTCACTTCTAACAAATCTTCGCCTGTCCCTTCACATTTCAGACGAGGAACATCTTCTCCATCTGAGGCAACTACTGTCCACTCAAGTCTTGTAATCATCTTCTTTTCTTCACCACCTCTTTCTCTGTAGGTCTACACAGTGATAACTCTGGAATTGGTTCCAGCTGATTTCAAACTACTTCATGGTTGGTGGCCTCGTTTCAACTTCTGATTGTACATCAAAGTTACCGTGTACATTGTTTTGAAATATTGTAGTTTCCGTTCCTGATGCCTGTTTATGACAGAAACCCTTGTCTTGCACCTCACCAGATAAGGTTATTTGTATGGAATAGAGTGTTTTGGTCTGTACTGTTAAAACTAAGCTGGCTTGCATGTTGTGTTGCGATGGATAGAGCTTGCATGGCACTCGTGGAGATCCACCGCCAAGTATCATGCCTGCTCATTTCTGCACCGTTGATCTATCCTGCATCTAGTTTCTGGAAGTCTGGTGCAATCCCTTCCAGCACAGCAGTCTCTGTAAGTGACATAAGATCCATTAAACCCGGATGTTTACAGTACGCGTATGAACACACCGGATAGTTTGGTCTTCCAAAATCTAGCATCGCAACGGCTACTTTTCAAGACAACCACGACCTATATTTCTGGCTCGGGTCGTAAGGAACCCTCGGAACCCCTCGAGTCAATCACGTTCCAAGGGAATAATATTAACGGCCTTGTTTTGGAAAACGTGGGGATTTCTCAAAACAGAGTTGCTTCCAAAATATCATGGGTGAAAATGCAAAGAGCATTTTCTAATAAGATGTGTAGGGCCTCTGAAATTCATCAAAAACTCAGAGCCACCACCATGTTAAGACTTGTAGTGCTTTTCTGATGTTGACTGTTTATGTTTGCCAATAGAGTTGATCACTGTAAAAACGAGAAAGGATCGTGCCCGTTCCTCATTAGCACATTGTTCCAAGCTAAGTGACTGTTGTATAGCGCGGAAACTGCTCTCTGGAAATGTAAAAAATCCCTACGATGATTCTCAGTAGCTATCAGGAATCTGTAAAAAAAAAAATGGCGGCTGGTGTAACGCTATCAGCTTTCCGGATGGGAGGATACCACTTTAACATCCTTGAGAGTGTGAGAATCTCTAAAATGTAATTGATTTACATTTTTATGATAAGGAAGTAGTTGTAATATCAGTTCTCAAAACCCATAATTTCACTATTGCAGTGGGAAAATTCGTTGACCATTCGCTAAAATAGTAATTGTGCTATCATATTTTCACAAATCTGTTAGATGACATGTCTTGAAGCTTCCAGCAACAAATGTTACAGATCAGAGTATCCTGCACATGCAACCTTGTGATTTCTGAGGCCTCTCAAACCATCGGTCCCACAATGGGTTTGCAGGGCCATATGTTCTGTAATGGAAGAAACCAATGAATGAGCATCATAGACGATAACAAGAAGTCATATGAGGAAAACAATAGGGCATGTTTAAGGTGTTAGTGAATTTACAGTGAAATTAGTGGATCGGGTAGGTTCTCCACACCGCGCAGCAACCTGAAGAGCAGCAATTAAAACATATTCAATCCTAAGAAAATTCTTAACAGCTTGGAGAAGAGATTGAGGAACTGTTGAGCAAATCCCTTTTTCTTGAAAAAAAAATCATTTGTAATACTTACTCTTCACACACAACTGATACATTATCTGTGTTTTCGAGCTCCTCCAACTCTTCCTAAGAAAATCAGACGAAACATAAAAATTAAGATTGGGTCCAGAATACACTCTGCCTACAACTGAGTCCATGCCAATGACGCATAATTGAATAAATATGAAGAAATGGAGATGATAATGCACCCACGTCGATCTGCACAACATGGCTGAGAAAACAAAATTGAGTGGGGAGCAAACCTCGACCCTACCATTAACCTCCACACCAACACTGTGGTCACATTTCAAAACCGTATTTGATATGCCAGGTTAAAGCAGTTGCTTTTTATTCAAGAAACACAGTCAGGAGTAGATATGCATAAACCTGTAACTAGATGGTGATTTTCACAGACATGTTAATGTTTTACTCGCTTTTTCTAAATTCTCCAGTCACAATGTCAAAGGGGTACTGTACTTAATCATAAGCCACAAGTATACAACTAGAAATGCTCCACCCCAATGCTATAAGCTACAAAGGGACTAAACTCTTCCTAACATCTGAGCCAAAGCTTAACTGCTATGATGCTTTGTGTGGTATACATATATTTCCCAGGCATAGCAATACAGCTCTTGAACAAAATGTTAGCCATGAAACTTAAAAGTTACTCTATTGACTAGAATCATCGAAAGAGATTGAAGAGTTTCAACCATCGCTTTCAAAAAAAATCTCAGTAAGCATGCCCAGGTAATATAGCTTGGAAAACAACAGTATAGTCAAACAGTCCAATTTTCTATAGCTAAATAAACACAACAGAATTCATGTTGAGATATAAGCCATCAAAATTAGACACCACAGAAGAGCTAAAAAACACTGAACTTTGCATGATTAGAAGTATAAATTATGCCCTGCATTCTTCAAATTTTGCCTCAAACCATTCCTACTTGATAAATCCTAGAACTCTGAGAGTGACTTTTAGTCCACTCCGAAAAATTGCAACATGTTAGGCTCTGGCAATTTAGATAGCATAATTGTCTGTTCCATTTACATTGACAATGAACTCAATTTCCAATCAGAAAGAATCATTTTTCCTATACAATCATCTAGCTCCCACCAAACTCCTGGTGATCTCTCTTTCGGTCTTTCCACTCAATTCAATCAAATCATAAACTTTTTTGGATGCCAATGTCCAGTCTAAACCCAGTCAGCGGGATTAAGCATAAGCCAATGTACAGACATGCTAAAAAAAGAAAAGTTTTTTTTTCCGGTGATCAGACATAATAAGCTAAGGTCTTAACGACATCATGGGAAAAAACTACTTTCCCATAAAACCAAACCTATACGGCACATCTCATAAGCTAATAATGTGGGCTGTCTATAGCAATTAAAATATCAAACACAAAAGGAGGTCCAAACTGACCTCCAAAAACTTCATTTCTTGCTCCACGCGCTTTAGTTCAGCAAGAATCCGATGTTTTCCTCTCTTATCAGCTCCCGCTGACGAACTTCCACCTCCACCGCTAACTTGTTCATCAACCAACGACGCCGTTTCAGACTCCACTCCTTTTTCGGCCATGATTGAGTTCCTATACCTCCATCACCACTTCTTGTTTTTTTAACACAAAAATATCTCACTTCACTGCATTAAATTGAAAACAAGAATCGGTACATCCAGCCCTACGGATGGATCTGCAGCCAAACAAAGTGTTAGGAAAGAATGCCCGTACAACTCTTGGACTTTTTTTGTTTCGGGGTGGGGGGATTATATTCCTGCGTCCTCCAGCTCCCTCGAGGCTCCAGTGGCTTTTATCTCTTATTATTTTATTTAAGAGGCAGAAAAGGACAGCAACGTTCTTTTCTTCGTTTTTATTTTTAATAATATTTTTTTATTTAAAAATATATTAAAATAATATATTTTTTAATTTTAAAAAATTATTTTTATTACCAACCTATTAAAATAAATTAATGGTTATTATATGGAAATCTTAAATTTCTTAAACATCCATATTTTTCTACTTTTTTCTTTAATAATATAGTTTTCAATGTGTGATATATTTAGCTAATATTTAAATTTATATTCATAAAAACTATATTTGACATTCTAAATTTTATTCGTCATTCCATGCCGTCTTATATGAGCTCATCCACAAGCAAATAAATAACCTAACCTAACGAAAACATGATTCTTGTTGTTGCCAGTTGTCAGGGTGAGTTTATTTTTGTGGTGTGATTATATTTTTTTATGGTTTTAAATTGTTTTGAGGTTAATATTAAAAATAAAATTATTTAATATATTAAAAAAAACACTTAAAAAACCGACACAAACATACAAATTACTTTGAAAACTTCACCTCTTCGGGGTTGTATAAATAAGCAACTACAAAACAAAAAAAGCTTATTGATTGCGTTCACATCGATTTAGGTTCATTGGTATTGTATTTTAAAATTATTTTAAAAATATATATATAATTTTTATTTCTGTTATAAATTAATTTTTTAGGTATTTTTATATCATTTATATTTTTTAAAAATAAAACAAATTTTATTATAATATATTTTTAAATTACAAAATCAATTCAATCACATTTACGAGCAGTATTTATTGGTGGCCGCCACCACCATCAAGATGCCGTATATATCTTGGCAAAGTTGCTTTTCTTGATGGGACCTCCCCACTTTTAGGCTGTCTTTTTTGTTTACTTCCTTAAAACAAAAAATCGATCTCATTTTCAATTCTATATATATCGGCACATGCCGATTGTTTAGCCCGAAAGCCTCAAAACCATTAAATTATTTATCAAGGCACACTTAAATACATGTGCGTTTTATTTTAAAAATATATTAAATTTATTTTAGATTTTTTTTTATTTTTAATATCAACACATTACAATCTTTGAAAAAATAGGAAAAAAAACATTAAAAAAAAAACTTAAGTTACCATTTTTCCAAACATTAATTTATCATTCTATTCATAAAACTTGAATCGAATTTTCTATGGCAACGAGGAAGAAGGGAAATGGACACAGCCCACTTGAAATGTTGCTTTCATTCACCCCACCCCACGTCATAGCCTTATTTGTTTGGACTTGAACTTGAAAATTAAAGTAACATTAAATGCAGAAATGCCACACGAATAGCACAAGCAATCACTAGAAATCCCATGTCATTGTGCACCCGGATCGTATTTATTATTTTATAACTTCACCCCAAATTAAAAATCTAACGATGGAGAAAGGAAATGAAAGAACACGGTACGATATGAAGAAAAAAGAGGAAACATTTTCAAAAAAGCGCAGGCAAATCATCAGGCTTCTTCTCCATGAATGGCGTCATCTTCGTTTAATTAAACAAGAAATTTCGGACAGGAGGGGCAAGTAGAAAAAAGATTAGCGTTTGAGTTAGCAATCAGTCTATTTGATATATATATATATAAAGGTTATGTGGCCAGCTGGCTTCCCGTTAATTCTCTCCGATTTTTATAAACAACTCTATAGACATGAATTTAATAAGATTAAAAAAATTAGAAATTAAATTCTTTTAAAAAAAAAAAAAACTCATTCCATCTACAACCAAGATGTATAGACTCAAGTATAATAATAGACACGCTCAGCTCGCTAGGAGTGTTGTCATAGCCAACATGGGTGTAACACGCCTAGCACTCACATGGGCTAGGGGTATCATTCTTGGGCCCAATATGCTTGGGTCTAGACAGCACATTTGAATCTATTTTTTTTTTCTCGAATATGTCAAAGCACTTTGCTAAAGGTCGATATTCTTTTGAGTTTTTTCTATTCCTTCAATATTTTATATTAATTAAATAAGTATTATTTTGAGTACAATACAACTTGAAATATTACAATAATAAGATTACATTTTAGTCCCTCATCTCCACATAAAAACATGAATCATAAGCTATAAATAAATACATCGTAAATCCTTCAAACTCCTGGTTCACAATCTCTTTATTTTTAATATTTTCAGCATATGAATTTTCAAAGTTTGTCTGTCTAAAATACCTTTACACTTTCTCTTCTAAAAAGTTATCGACTTAAATATTTAAGAGTCCTCGACACACTTGTACATCAACAGCACGATGACGTTTTAAAACTCAATATACTGTAGAATTTGTGAGTGTTCGTTGAGTTGTCAATTTGTACTTATTTGTTTTGTAATTATCAACTCTTTTCCTTTTAGTTTTTCCTTATTGATACGAGAATCATACAATAATGGCAATCAACTAATTTTTGTAGGTGATTTTTCATATTATATAATTTAACATTGCGAGATATGATGAATTTTTTAAAATATATTAAATTTTTTTTTTTTAGCATGCTAAGCTCATTAAAAAAATACTAAAATAATTAGTATTTTTTCACATTAAACATAATAAAACTCAGTTTTTTCTTTTTTTAAAAAAAATGTTTTTGTAATCTCCATAGCCATAGCCTCCTCTAGATAATTTTCAATCCTTCCCATTTTTCTTCATTGGAGATCCTCATACTCTTTTACAGCTCATTTCTATATAATTTAAAAAATAAAATTTTTTACATGTATGTCCAATATAGTTAATCTGTACAATATCAGAAAAAAACATCACCTAATTATTTAGAATATTACGAGAATATTGGTATTTGTTTTATTTATTTATTAAGCTTTATAACAACCTGGTTTTAGAATTATTTTAAAACTTAAATAGTGTTTTGTTTTAAGTATGTGTTTACTTGACCGACTAATCGAATCAACTTTAAGTTGATTTTTCAAAAACTTCTCCAGCCAACCCGAGTTTTGTATATGACAAGGGACCTATTAGAAATACTCTGAAAGGTACGGAGATTTCCCGTGCCCTTGTTCATTAGAGTTGCTCTTACTTATTTTAGTTATTTATTATTAAAGCTATGAAAAAAAAAAAAAAAACTATTTTTTCTTTTTAACTCTATCATTAGAGTTGCTATTACTTAAGTGTAAAAACCAGTGATTTTATTTCCGGATTGGGATCCCTGTTTACCACCAACCACTTCTGCGCACATAAATCCCAACCTCAAGAACCAAACTCACTGCATTTTCTGCTAACTGGCGGTAAGCCTCCTCGACTGCTACTCTAGGTCACTTGCTGGTTGTTTTATATATATTTTGTTTCAGTTCTTGAGAGATATAGCGAGTAACCACAACCGTACACACTAGAAGCTTGGACATCGACATCATGCTTTGAACAGCGACACACCGCAGCTAGGTAATTGTTTTGCAAGTGGGTTTTCTCTGTAATCTCCAAATCCATTTCTATTCCTCTGTGGGTTTTCTTTGTTTGGTTCAGTCATGGCCTCAATGCTCAATGGAGCTGAAAACCTCACTCTGATTAGAGGCATAACCCCTAAAGGGCTAGGCTTTCTGGGGTCAGATTTGCAAGGGAGGCACTTTTCTAAAGTGAATCTAATCTCCAGCACTAGAATTTCGAGGGCAAGAACTTTAACATCCAAGTGCAGTTTATCAGCCCCTAGGCCAGCTTCACAGCCTAGGTTTATCCAACACAAGAAAGAGGCGTTTTTGTTCTATAGGTTTCTTTCAATTGTGTATGACCATGTCATAAACCCCGGGCACTGGACTGAGGACATGAGAGATGAGGCACTTGAGCCTGCTGATCTCAGTGACAGGAATATGATAGTGGTGGATGTTGGTGGCGGCACTGGTTTCACCACCTTGGGTATAGTTAAGCACGTGGATGCCAAAAATGTAACCATCCTGGATCAATCTCCGCACCAGCTTGCAAAGGCCAAGCAGAAAGAGCCTTTGAAGGATTGTAAGATTATTGAGGGCGATGCTGAGGATCTACCATTTCCTACTGATTATGCTGATAGATATGTGTCTGCTGGGAGGTATATCTCTGATTTACATGCCTTGCCTTTTGTTTGAACTGAATATTTTTGCTATTTGAAACTGCACTTTGTTGTGCTAAATTCTGGTTGTTTCATGTTTTGGTGGCCGGAAAAACAGTCTTTTATGTTGGACTACAATGAGACTTTTCTGCAAACGTTTTTTTTTATTACTTTTGAGCTTTTTAATTCCTTTTACGCGCTATCTAGAATGATTCTCCTGGTCAAATTTTCATCAATGGTTTTCATGAATATGCTTTCCTGTAGTTTGGTATCTACTTTCCAGTAGGCATCAGAACTTTAAAAAAATATAGTTCCGTCAAAGTGGTACCCAGCCAAAAAGAGGAAGAATTTGGAGAAAGTCCTTGTCTTCAATATTTTTGCATGAAGTGGCTTCTCCTGAACTATAACCTGCAAATCGGCGATGGCCTCTATTTCATTTCTATGAATCAAGTATGTTAGTCTAGATGCTGGTAATGTGCCATTGATGTAATAGAATCTTTTGGGTAAGCTCTTACAAGTGTGCATGCATCAATTTTGGTCTCTCAGTATGTAGCTTAAAGTGTAAGAATATGGTGAATTTTCAAGAAAAAATAAATAATTGATGCTTTGTTGTTGAGATTTGAGTGAGGTAAACTTAATGATTTCTTATGGGAATTACTTGTCTGCACCTTCTCAGTATTGAGTACTGGCCTGATCCCCAACGTGGCATCAAGGAAGCGTACAGGGTTTTGAAGATAGGAGGTAAAGCCTGCTTAATTGGTCCAGTGCACCCAACATTCTGGTTGTCTCGCTTCTTTGCTGATGTCTGGATGCTCTTCCCTAAGGAGGAAGAGTACATTGAGTGGTTCCAGAAGGCTGGATTTAGGGATGTTCAACTAAAGAGGATTGGACCAAAGTGGTATCGTGGTGTTCGTAGGCACGGGCTGATCATGGGATGTTCTGTAACAGGTGTTAAACCTGCATCTGGAGATTCTCCTTTGCAGGTAACTATTCTTGACTTATCCATCGCATGATAATAATTACCCACTTTACTCTAGTTTGGCATGTCATTTAGATGGAGGTAATATATATGCTATTTGCACCTGGCCAGCTTACCTGCCATGTTATTTTTTGGGCATTCCCACCGAGGTTTCAATTTTAAATCATTATTAATATGTAATATAAAACTTGAGCTATGAATTTGCTGTTCTCTCTTAGAGATTCCACAAAAGAAATATATTGATATCTGAGATGGCAGTGGATCTTGTAGTTGTTTCTCTATCATCAGAGTCTTTTCATTGCTGGGAGTAATTCACTGTTTTAGGTCATGAGGTTGGATGTAAACTTGACAACATTGAACCCCACCAATAATCGTCTCTGTTAAGAACTCCTGGAGCAAGTCATTGATCCCATATTCTGCAAAATGAATTCCTATTTCTTCGGTCTATTTTGTGCCGATCCTGGCTTAAAGGGTCTGAGCTTGTAATTCTGAATAGTTCAGGTTCCACTAAGAAAAGAAAGAGGGTTGTTGCACAATTGTAGAACTTTTTTAGGTTCTAAATGTAAATGAACTTGGTTTGATCTTCCAGTTTTGAATCTTAATCATGCAATAATATAGGATTTCTGGAATTTTCTTCTATAGCATTTTACAGGAAAGTTGACAAAAAATGAAAGCTAGAATCTGATCAAAAGGTTCCCTGCTGAGAAAGAATATGATTGGACACAACATTTGTATTTAGGCTTAATTTCATCATCTTTGCACCACTGAGATCAATATCACGGTTTTGGGCCCAAATTCTTGAACAGCTAAAATGATGAAATTGAGAAAATTCTCGACGACTTGTTTATGGGCATTGCAACTTTTGCTTTTAGTAGTGGCACGATTAGATTCCTGCAACTGACTGGAAAGTATGAATGCAAGGTTTTAGTTGACGAATGATTTTGTATGTGGCCATGAAACCAATGCCTTTGGAGCAATTGAGATAGGAAATCTATTTGAAAATGATGCATTGTTCTGCAATTGCAAGCTTCTTTACTAATCTTATTCTCACCTTTGCAAATTTTCCTTTTCTTTTACCACAGCTTGGTCCGAAGGCAGAGGATGTGTCAAAGCCCGTAAACCCTTTCGGCTTCTTTCTGCGCTTCATTTTGGGCGCCATGGCAGCAACATACTATGTGCTGGTTCCCATCTATATGTGGCTCAAAGATCAAATTGTACCCAAAGGTAGGCCAATCTAAGAGAGAGGTTAGAGCTGCTCGTACTCCTTGAGCTTACATGCATTCCCTTGTTTTGTTTTGTTTAACAACAATGCTTAAGTCATAGGCATGCTGCTATATCCAACACTAGGTGGGTATTAAACTTGAGTTGTCTATTTAAAATTCCCTCGAATTATTCGTGGCATCTCTTCCTCATCTCCTCTAGTTCTCTTTAGTAAGCATTGATGATTTTAAAAAGCCATGCCAAGATTGCTCAGATATGGAATTTCTTCCAACAAAATGCTTAAGACAAGCGATTGGTTCAATTTAGCATGCTGCTCTTCTATGAAGAGAACCTGACAAGTTTATACAAGCAAAAACAACTTTTTTTTTTTTTGATACGATGAAATCTTGAAAAGCGTATTTTATGGGGTCAAGCGAGTGAGGAAAATTCTGATTATCTTAGGCTTTTATAAAAAATATATGTCTTGATTCAAACTCAAAATCTCTTGTGTAAATCTTAAGCATATTGTCATCATGTTTTTGAAAACCAAGAAAAAAAAAATAAACCAAGAAAAAGAAAAAAAAACGCCACGAGGAAACAAACGTTCCAGGCTCCCAGTTTTTCCTAACCGTCCATCACATGCAATTTGCACGGCAGGAATGCGAAGGTAATGAATCACGAGTAATGCTATTGCTACAGAATATAGCCTTCCTGAATAGAATACACCCACGCTAACATTTATTCTGAATTAATTTACCCCCCCACCCCCAAACAGTTTTGCTATCTCTGTTAAGTCTTCATCTCCACCAGAGAAACAAGAAAACGTCAATTGCATCATCCCTGGTGTCCCTATCCGTTTGGTCCATGTTATTCTATCTCCATCCGTGGTAGTTGACGGAAGTTACAGCACTTTAAAACCTTGTTTATATGGAAAAATATATTCTGGAAAAATGAATTACTTTTTGGTGTTTTTATTGTGTTATGGAAAATAAATTGAAAAAAAACTAATTTAAAACATTAATATTGATTTTCAATATTTGGTTGTGGTGGGAAATGAGTTGGAAAAAAATATTAGTGTTATAATTTTTTATTTTTTGACATTAATCGGCTGATTAAATTGAGTTTTTGGCAGGGTGTCGTTTACATGTATTATTTATCAAAATTTAAACATGTAAAAATATAAACCATATTTTATATCCTCCCTAACACTTTAAATATAAAGCACCATTACAAAAAATATGAACACTAATATAAATAATAAAATAACTAGCTAATCCTTTTGTTTTTAAGAACTAATATTAAGTCCCTATATTTTCATATTGTATTGTAATTTGGTCTTCTTTTTTCACATTTAATTGTTTTTTTGTTTAAAATATCATTCGTTTTTAATTAAAAAAAAAACACTGATAAAATTTAAGGTGCATTTAAAAAAAATAATTTACAAAATTCAAAAAAAAAAGTAAACACGTTCAACTTTGATCAAAAGTAAACACATCCAACTTTGATCAAGAAACTAAGTTACACATTTCAAAATAGGAATAACTTGTAAAATTATAAAAAATAAAGATGAAATTATAATTTATTCAACAAAAAAGAGTAATCAATGAAAGTGTTTTTCTAGTCACGAGAAGAGAAAAACACTTTCCAGGTTTTCTTAAAACCAAGACGCGCCAAATATGAAAAGCTTGAAAAATAGTTTTTTGAAAATCATTTTCTATAAAATAGAACAAAGCCAAATTAAGTACGAAGTGGCTACTATTTCAAAGAAGAATTTATTTCAGGTCATGTTCACCTGATCCCCTCCAATTTTCCCAAGGAAGATACAAGCAATAGATCACAATTTAAAACTTGGCCTCCGGTGAATTAATCACATCAATGAAAGAGAGTTCCTATTGGGAACACACAATTTTTGATGTAGTGCGGGTGTTCAAAATATTTTTTAATTGAAAATATAAAATACAAACATTGATTCACTGCTTTTTCAGAAGAAGAAAAAAAACAATTTAAAAAACATATCTAAGCATAAAAACAAACACCTTGAATACTTAAATATCTTATCGTGCTTGAAATTGAAACTACTATGAAGGGCAAAACGGTCGTGCATGTATCAGGAACAGAAACGAATTTTTTTTGTTGAAGTCACATGTTCAAATGGAGGCCAGGAAAGAAACATAGGAAAGTTCATTTGGCCCCCAGTTAAGAGACGCAGCATAAACTCCCCGCCAGCATAATTTGAACACGGTAAAGTTGCCGCTCTCCTTTTCCAAGACAGAAAGGCCCTCTCAAGGCTACCTCATTTCAGTATATCAGGACTGGCATCCCCATAGGAAACTAGACCTTGCTGTCCAGATGGTGAGCTTGAGCGAGACAAGCTAGCTCTGGCTGCTATGCCTTGATGTTTTAGTGATACAGCATTGGGAGATCTAGAATGAGAAAATCCACGGCTCCTAGACCTGGAACTGGACCTGGATCTCAGTCTTCCTTTGTTAGGTAACGGCTGATCATCAACCCGGGGACCTAATCGAGATTTCAAACCGTCGCTTATGGAAGGTCGCTTATCGCCAGGAGTAGGACTTCGTCTTGGACTCCTGCTTCTACCCCGCCTTCCATACCATGAAACAAAAAGTCTGATTAATTCGCCATGCATGTAGCGCCTCAGTTTGCAAAAATAAAGCAACATAATTTGTTCTTTTTGAAAGACAAACAGAGAGAGGGGGGGAGAGAGAGAACCTTGGGGGGCTCCTGCCTCTTGGTGAACTTATATATCGTCTTGGTGGAGAGCGCTCAGAATAACTTCTGTAGCTTGGCAGCCTGGGAGTGGGGGCATAAAAGTGGATTGTATTCAGATGATGGAAGTCCTTCAAATGAAATGCAATTTATGGCATTGAGCATACCTATCACGGTTTCTCCCATTGATATTTCTTCCTCCATAATGGTAGGACCTCCGAGGGGATCTCTCAGGAGAAGGGGTGCGATACCGACGTGCAAATGCATAACGATCGGTGAAACCACGCCCTTTTCTAATGCGCGTGGGGGCACCATTTGGGGATTGACTCTGGTTTGACATAGAAGGGTCATGGCGGCCTTTGTTGGCAGGACTACCCAGTGGACTCCTTGATGACCTTTCCTGGTTCAGCTCCCCAGACTTCCTAACTGGACTTCTACTGTTTCTTTTGAATCTTGGACTCCTGGAAACTTCTTCAGGACTCATGCTAGGACTGCTCCTACGGCTATTGTTTGGCCTACTTTTGGAGTTTGGGATTGCTCTCCTGTAAGAATGTGCGATTAAAATAAGTTATAAACTCAAGTGGGATTGTGAGAGCACCAAAAGCACAAATATGTAAAAAGCAGACACCTGGATTTGTTCAAGTTATCTAAATAGGAATGCTGATTAGGAATAGCACTGGACTTAGAGTCCATCCCATTCCCATTGTTTGGATGTTCTTTATTCTTGGGAGACAATTCACCTTCTTCATGTGACGAGTTGCCCACAGCTGTCATGGGCTTTTGATTCCTATGGAGTTGTTCCACCACAACTTCTTTCACGGCAAGATGGGTCGGGGATTTTCCACCTGCACCTGCAATATCAATTCAGCAATGAGTTAGAATCTGCAGTACCACTGTAACAGTCTCAATGCAATTCATTTGAAGTCTTGCTGTATTACAAAACCTTTAATCCAGGAAGAGAACGTCGTGTAAATATAATGGAGCTCGTAACTTGAAGAAATACAAAGAAAATGCATACCATAACTCTTAATTGATTTCTTTCCAGCCTGAGTTGAGTTGCTGGTCTTATGAGCAGAAACAGGACTTCTATCATCAGAAGTGCTGGTAGTGCTAGAACTATCAGTCTCTGTATCACTTGAGCTCTCAGAACTCCTGAAAAAAGACCACAATGTGCAATTAACACCATTGAGGAGTACATGAAAATACAAGGGAAAAGGCATCATTAAAGAGGTTGCACTTCAACTAAATATAAACCTGACCATTTAGATTTCCGCTTTGAATGTTTATCTCTTTGGCCTCTCTTCCTCTCCCTTCGTCCATGTTTCTGTTTTCTCCCATGGTATTTACCTCTTTGTGCTGACCTCCTCTTTTTCTTATGCCTTCCATCACTAGATGAACTTGAGTCAGAATATGATTCCGAAGATGAAGTTTCGGAATCAGATGGAGATGAATCGGAATCAGATGAAGAGTATCTCCTTTTTCTTTTCTTCCTTGTATCCTTCAGGGATTTTTTACTTCTTCCTCTAACTTGTTCATTTGGACCATCATCTGAAGGCTTCCCAGCTTTCTTATTCTTTCCTGAGAGAACGTAATATCATATTGTACATCTTAAAAAGTTTGGCAAGCATGCTCCAGAAACAAGAGTAACAACCACCCAAGTTATACCTGTATCTTTCCCAACAGCATCCTCAATTTTACTTTCAGAAGTTTCACCACAATCCACAATTTTTACAGGTCTGGCAGGTTGGCCATGGGCACTTCCTACCTGTTCAATTTTCTTCACAATGTCCATTCCCTTAACCACCTTTCCAAAGACAACATGTTTCCTGCCATACATAAGAAAATGGGAACCTAACAATTTGAGCATTTTTTAATAGTTATCCTTGTTTGAAAAAAAGCTTTATGAGATCACGAAAGCAACAATGAAAGGTGAAAAATATGAGGGTTGATGGGTAAATAAGTGATAGGAGCCAAATAAAAGAACAGGACAGGTGAAGGTCAAATACCCGTCAAGATGAGCCTGTGGCTTTAAGGTTATGAAGAATTGGGAACCATTTGTGTTTGGACCACTATTTGCCATAGAGAGACGACCTGCTCCTTCATGCCTCAGTATAAAATTCTCATCTACAAAACAAGAGCATAAATATTTATAAACAAAGTAGTGATGAGAGGAATCCATCATTGCAAGCACACGGATGATTAAACTTGGAAGATTACCTGCAAACTTCCCTCCATAGATACTTTCCCCACCAGTGCCTGCAAACCAATTAAAGGTTGAACCTTAACCTTACTAGTCTGGCCAAGAGTATGGGACTCGAACAGAGAAACAGGATTCATTAGCAGGAAAGAGAACATATGAAGTCAAAAAGTGTACCATTTCCCTTCGAAAAGTCACCACCCTGTCAGGACAAGAAAAGTGATTGAGAATTTCTCTTAATCATATATACGTTTATTTTAGATTGACAAAAACCTAAATAACTTGCTTTTTCTACAGTGCTATTGCACAGACCCTCTAATTCCAATAACTTTTGATCTGTATATAACTATGCTATTCCATATACAAAACAATGGATAGTTAAATAGTTGTGCAGAACTTTGATCTCATAAAAACAACATATACAAAGTAGGCATACTAATTATTTGCACAATCAAGAAACCAGGATACAGCTGCATGGGGGGGCACATAAACAAAGTTGGTATACTAAATGTAGAAGTTTATCCATAAGTTGTTGCATCATATTTTCATACTGAGAAATCAAAGTTGGTGATTTAAAATATAATAGCCAAGAAATATTTGTAGATAAGTAATCTTTAAGCATGACATGTTAGTTAGATAAAAACATGATAAGGTCAACAGACCAGAGTTCAGTATGTGCTAGTATTCAACATGCTCAGAAGCATGCATCAAGTCAATTATTTAATTCATTGATTATGGCAATCAGTAAGTTCCCCGCCAAAAACATCTCCTGATAATTAATGTGTGTGCAGGTATTTAAGTTTGACCAGATCAGGTTATGGACAAGAGATCCTATGGTGTGTAACATTGGGATTCAAGAGCATGTGCATAAAGATAAAAGCTTGTCCTCTCAAACAAATATGAATACTTTGAAAATCTTAAATTGGAAAGCAATCAGTGATAGAAAACAGGTAGCTTTTTCCAATAGCTTGACAACGCTTATATAAATTTGCAAGAAACTACTTACAATAAAAAAGACAAGCATCATAAAATATTGCATTAACACTTATTGACAAGGAAAAGAAACAACATACTTGGGCCATGAATTCTTTTATTATTCGATGGAAAGCAGAGCCCTTATAGTGCAGAGGTTTCCCAGTGGTTTTTCCAATGCCCTTTTCACCTACAATGGACAACAAATACAGGTGAAATCTACCACACTGCTAGTGAAACTAAAACGTAACACCTTCAAATATATTGACTGACAATGAAGAAAATTCCTTCAAGCATTTATCATGACAAATTTTGCCACTGATTTATCATGCCAACAAAAAGAAAAGGATAGCATCCAAATTAAATTTGCATAACTATAATAATATATTGAAAACATCTTTCTGATGTGGCAGTGCTGACAAGAAATATAGCCATCTACTACCACAAACCTGACCGGTCACAGACAGGATTTTTTTGATAAGAAATGTCTTGCTGAAAGGAAGCGCTGCCGCAATGCAGAAAAGAATCATCCTTTTCTGTTTCATCTCCTTCCTCATGGAGAGGTACAGTATTCTCAACACTATGATAAAAATTTCAAAGGATTACTAATCTTTTTATGCTTGTGCACTTAACCATCCGGGATGGTTAACCGATATGGAGAACCAGTTAGACCAGGCGATACAATGTACTTGCTATTAAACACAGTGTCATCCACTTTGATCCCGTCAAAAGCATAAGTTGTTCTCCATGTTCTTCTTCCAATTTATAACCGAAGATTGCTTGTTTCTATCCTTTTGAATGCAAATCACTCTCCAGAGTCCAGACATGTGTAGTAATTAGAAGTTAACTATCCATTCCTACAGTTTAGTGAACATTTTGGCCACTATTATGTCAATACATCCTAGTCCTTTGTCCCTTCTCCTCACCAAGAATATCCATCAAAAAACCAAGCATGTCATCTCAAATTGTTACAAGGCGTGAACTGCATATAAAAATTTCAATAAAGTATACCAGAGGGAGGCATTCTGAAACACTGTTCTCAAAGAGTAGCTAAATCAGGCCACAAAAGGAAGAAGACCAGGTATTACATATATAATCAAGCAGGAAAACAATTTAGAGGCGTTATAGGATATTACAAATAAAAATAAGCTTCATAACTTAGAAGATCACAAATTTAAAACAGAATCTTTCATTCTTGGCATGAATGCTAAATGGTTACACACATTATAATATGCAAACATTTAATCACAAATTCAATTTTGTCAACAATGTTTCAAATGGAAATTCATTGCACATAGAACACAACTGGATGAAACACAAGATCCCATCAGTAAATTACAGGCAACAGTTCATAGTACTAGTGCCTTCAATTCAACAGCTTTTCTTAAAGCCAAAAGGAGACGAAAACAAACTGAACAAGGAACCTGCAAGAATGCGAGAGAGGTTCAAAATACCTGTACAGAGTGCCCGAAAATTCTCGGCAGTCCTGGGGACAACATCTGCGAAAAGCTGTCCATTCAAATGAAACAGGTTTTATCGTTATCTTGATACTGAAAAACCAAACTTGAGTTTCCTTCCAATAAAGAAGATTAAGGAAATTGCATTACCTCGATAAAAATTCTTTCAGCAGGATCTCCGTCGATGGACACATCTAAGAATACGAGAGGATTCGTCTTCTTGCTCATCCCGCCTCTATCTAAACACTAGAGAACAGCTCGAGATAAGCATTTAATTTAGAAATGCAGCCCTGAATTAAAACAGAAATAGAAAATTCTTAAACCCTAAACCCTAAATCTTAGATTCAGTCCCAGAAAACAATTGAACCAGGCTTTCTTGGCTTTAAACTCATCGAACTTGCACAGTGGAACAAGAACTAGTTATAATTAAAATGCTAGAATATCTTGAAAGAAAAAATAAATCGAGGTGATTAGTAGAAGATTTCAGAGCGAGATGGCTTTTCGATTTTACCTTAATTACGTGATTAAGTTGACTCGGGGCTGAGTGAACTAGCGAGTCACACCTGGAGAACAGAAACAAGGGCGGCCGCAAACGTGAGCCGAAGAACGAGAACTGTATGTTTTTTGCTTAGCTGTGCGTTTGCTCTGTGAGAGGTTTCGGTACAGTTTTTAAGTGTTTAGTGAGCTAGGGTACATTCTGGTGTTTCGCAGGGAAGAAGTTTTTCATGAGGATACATGATTGCTCCTTTTTCTGAGCGCCACGTGTTGGAATGTAAACTCCTGTAATAGATAATGTTTTTAAAATTACTTTTTACTTAGAAATTCAATGATATAATTTTATTTATTCTTAATACTTCTCATTAAACAATTTAAGAATAATAATAAAATGTTTTTATTATAAATAAATATAGGTTTCAAAAACTATCTTATGGCATCATGTGATTGGATACCCATTAACACACTATAATATCACGCAAGATCTCAACCGTCCAAATTGCCATGCTAATATTTTGTAAATTGGCTGGAAGTTGAATCGACAATAATCAGGCGATAAAAAAATAATTAGAGAAAAAAGAGGATATCATCGGTTTGAATCTTACTGGTATACATAAGTATACAGAAGTTTCAAGTTGACCAGTTTTTCTCCCATGGATTGACTTTTAGGAGTAGTTGTCCACCTGTCAATCACGTAGATGACCTAGAAGGTTCCATGCACATACACGCCTAGACCATGAAGTGGCACTGGATTTTTGACTATTCAATGCCTTTTCTATTTATTGTGTTGACATGCTTGATTAAATAAAATTTATATTTTAAAAATATAGTTATAAAACAATGTATTATATATTTTATCTTGTGATGTAATTTCTTTTTACTTTTTTAATTCCATCATCTATTATTTATTTATTTTCAAAATCAATCTTCATGTTTTTTATTTCACATACTCATAGTCACAAAGTGAGTGTGTTTACATGGGTTAACCTAAATCTTTTTTTTTTCTAGTTTAATTATTTAACATTGAATTGTTTTATAGCCAAGCTTCATCATTTGATTCAGCTTGTTTTGATTATATTTTTATTTTTTATATCACGTATAGTTGTTTCATTAAATAAGAAAATACAGTTATTAAATATAACTTAGTGTACTCATCTTAAACTATTAAATATTTTAATTTTACTTATTTATTGATCAAACATAGATCCAATTAATTAGTTATATTTATAAATATTTTAATTTATAACTAATATTTTATATTAGAAATACATTAAAAAAAACCATGTATTTACTTTATTTATTAAAAGAACAACTAACCCACGGTGAAAACATGGTTACATAACTAGTAAAATTTTAAACGTATTTTGAACAGAACAAAAGGTTTCATGGGAAATGACATGAAAAAGGTCGCCGCGTAGATGACTTTTTCAAGGATCCAAACACGCCCTGTCGATTATGGAACGGCACTGGAATTTTGCCCATTCATGCGTTGATTTACGACTCACTTCCAGACTTGTTTATAGCTTTGAATGGAACTCATTGATGAAAGCGCGTTTGACTGTTCAATCTTCTCCCTTGAATAATTTTAATTTAATTTGTATTCTCTTCTTTTTAAATGGGAAGCCACCATACCTTAAGCTTCCATATACATTTCTTTCCTCGTTGCTCATCTTTTCCATCTATCAGCTAGCAAACCAGAGAGCTTTGTTTTGAATCTGTAAGAGAAAAAAGAAGATGGCAGATTCATTGTCAGAAGAACAGATTGCTGAGTTCCGTGAGGCCTTTTTCATGATTGACAGGGACTCAGATGGTGTGTCCTTCTACACTTTTATTTGATTCCTGTTTATTATTTGTGTTTTATTACTTTTATTTTATGAAAAGTTCTATTTATTTATTTATTAATCATGCCTTGAGACTTTAGGTTAGGAAGTTTTAGACAACTGGAATGCGAGCGCTCGTAACTAGAGTTCATTATATTTCGGTAGGGTTCAGCTTGAAACTATTTTTTTAAAAAAAAAATTAATGTCATTTTTGTAAATTAGATTGTAGAAAGGAGAAAATGTTTGAATGTATTGTGTTGTATTTATTCATAATCAAGGCTGAGTATTTATACAAGTAAAGTAACAAACAAGCAATGCATTCCTTGTGCTATTCTAACTGCCTAACTGATTACAATTGGATTATAGTAAAACAGAATACACACACTATAAACATCTTTATCTTCAACAATTTTTGACACGCAGGTTTCATTACAATGGAAGAACTGGCAACCACAGTCCAGTCGTTGGATGGACGTCCTATAAAACAAGTTCAACAGATGATATGTGACGTTGATCTTGAAGGAAATGGGACAATGGATTTTGAAGAATTCTTGATTGTCATGGGGAGAAAGCAGAAGGTAATTAACAATATTTCTGGGACATGCATGATACACAAGTGACGTGCAAATTATTATTATTATTTGAAATATATTAAAAAAAAACGCATTAGTGGTTGCTTTTATATGGAAATGCTCGTTGTTTTCTATGAGACTATAGGATTAATGTATATACATGTGTGTAATTCTTGCAGGAAAATGTTGCTGAGGAATTACAAGAAGCTTTCAAAGTTTTCGACAGGAACCAGGACGGATATATTTCGGCTAATGAGGTGAAGATCATTGCTCGTGCCTCCTAACCTAATATTCTGTCTTGATCTTTACTCTCTTATGCAACTGCATAATTACTATTTACCAGTAAACATCTCATCTAATAGCTTAAGTTATTATATGAGTTTTTAGAATATGATTTATATTATTTTTTAACCTGCACAGACTCACACTACCCTGTGCCTGATTTTTTTATCAAATAGAATGAGGTTGGTGAGATTCGACCTCGTGACCGCTGTGTCAATAAAATTCTGATATCATGTCAAAAAATTATTTCATCTAAAAACTTAAATTTTTTAATAAAATTTAAAAATATTATTTATATTATTATCTGATACATTCATATCATATGATGATTTTACAGCTAAGACAAGTGATGATGAACTTGGGAGAGAGACTCACAGAGGAAGAGGCTGAGCAAATGATAAGGGAGGCTGACGTGGACGGTGATGGTCTAGTTAGTTACGAGGAATTTGCAAGGATGATGATGGTGGGTTTCTGATTGTTTTATAGACAACACGCCACCTTGGTTCTTTTTTTTATAATTTTTATCCTCGTAGAAAGCAGACGCATTTTGCTTCTTGTTTTGACTGTAACAATGCAAATTGCTGCGAGAAAACAAAAACAATCCAATATACATAGTAGCTTCGGTGTGGAGGATCGACTGGCTCAGAAATTACAGACCTCCATATTGCCTTGTCAACTTTAGTATTTAGAAAAATAAATACCGGCAGAGACATGCAAGTTCTGTTCAATTAACACACACACCCTGTAATCAAGTTTTATTATTTTAGAGTAAAGATTATTTTTAAGTTACGGCTTATGATGATCACATAAGAGTTATGTGATATATCGTGTGTTTGTTATTGTGATGTATAGTATATTTTAGAATTTTTATTTTATTTTTTAATATTAATACATCAAAATTATATATATATATATATATATATATATATATATAATACACTTTTAGTTGCCATATTTCAAAACATCCTTTGAAAAAGAAAAGAAAAATTACTTTTTTCTTCGGAAGTTTTGCACAGACTACTATTTGTCTATCAATTGGGAACATCGATCTTTGTTCTCTATTGGTGTTTATGTCTTCTTCTTCTTCTATTTATATCTCTTCAAATAATGGTAGTTATAACTCGAGGAGGGTAGGATTTTCTCAATTTATTGTTACCGCTATTGTTAATGCCAATAAAACACTGTATTTTATTTACATATCTTGTATTTATTTCTCTAATCTATGAGTAATTTGGTAAATTGTATATATAATTAACAATTTTTCCATGTCCTCGGTTGATAACATGAATTCACAATAATCATTTTTTTATATAAATAAAGCAAGTTGTATGCATGTATGTAACGTGTATTATTCTAAATGGAAAGAAGAAGAAATATAAACTGAATAATTAGATAAACACGTTGAAATGTTCGATATGATATAAAATAAGAACTAAAATCAATTCTAAAATCAATTATCTTAAAGAAATCATTCAAGAGTTTGGGAAAGTTTGTATATTTTTAAAATATTAATTATCATCACAAGTCACAGCTATCTCCAACTATATAATTGTTGAGAGTTTGGCGAGTCTACATGCTGGCTCTGTGTGGATACTATGAGGTAGCTTAATAAATTTAGGTTTTTTTTGCATTTAAGTTGGGCTTGAACTATAGCCCTAAATATTAAGCCTAGTTGCCTGTTCTGAATCATAGATAATAATTATCTTGCTAAGGATTTCACCCCGAACACATGGCTTCAAAGTTCTTAACCAATTGGGTAGATGGTCTAGGATTTTTTTGACCACGTGTTCCAGTTCTACTCCTCGGAAACTTCAGTATTGCCCTTGAATAAAATCCCATTACCTGCAGTGGCATTTCAAATATTCTTGTTTATCATTATGATTTTATTAACTTAATTAATAAAAATTAATAGGGTTTTGGGTTCTGATTAATAGAGGGTTGAAGACTTGTTTTCCTGTCAAGCAGCGACGATAATCAAAAAATAAATAAGATGTTGAGATATCAAATAAGGACTGTTTGGCTTGATAACTGTTTGGAATCACAAGCATATCCGATTCGTTGAGTTGAGGAGATAAGGGAGCGCTGGATATCAACTACAGAAGATGAGGTATGGATATTTAGGTATGGACATATTTTTTTTTTAAATAATTAATATGAATATCCAGATCAACTTAAATATATCTGGATTAATTTTAAGAATTAGACATATCTTATAGAACATTGGTCGTGGTCGTATGTTTTTGCCCGAATAACTTATGATGGAGATCTGCAATCGAGCTTTGAGCTTCTGGATGCAGTCCATAGCCCGTTGATTATGGGTCGAGGTCGTGTCTTGTATTCTATGTTTTAGCCCTGATGTTTTAATAAGAAAATACAATTGAAATCTGAACTGGTCCTTTAATTATATATATACAAAAGTGAATAAATAAATAGCCACCACATATATAAAATTGTTATTTAGAAGTAAATAGTAATATACTCTTTAAAATCTATTTAAAAAAAAAGATAAATACAGGAGAAGAGATCAATTTGGATAGAGATATTATTATATTTTTTATTTATCATGATTTTTTAGAGATAGTTTGGAATTATAGTAGTTTTATTTTTATTTTGTCTAACAACGGATAAAAAAACATTAATTAGTTAAATAGCTTATGTATTTATCACTGATTCACACTTAAAAGAATTTCAAACTTTAATTTTAAAAAAACTAAAATAACAATTCTTCTATTTATAAAGAACTGTTTTTCAAATAAATTTTGTGTTATTGAAATACATAAAGAGATAATTAAAAAAATAAATCTAGGGTTTCATAATAAAATATCAAATACATGTTTAACTTAACCTAAATATAAAAGGACCCTATATAGGCTTTAAAAAAATTATTCTACCCTTAATGAATAATAAATAACTTAACCTATATATCATATATTCTTAACATAAACTAATAATATACTTTTTTAAAATCTACGTTTAAATAATATCTCTTATTATGGATCGTGATGTTTTTTTTTCAAACTTCAAAAACTACCTCAATACATGAAAGGTGAACGGGCCACGGCTTCGAATGATATACCTTCTCGGGAGTTTTGAGAACTTTTTTCGAGCATGTCGGCAGATGTTTTGACGATTGTATTATCTAGTTTCCGAAAAGAACCGACATGCGTATCAAGGGCAAGAGATCGCTGGAAGCTCTGTCCCAGTACCCACCTTAAAAGTCGAGGTCGGCAGAGATAACTGGAGGTCGGCGGAGATAACCCCGCTGCTCATTCGATCAGATTCACATGAATTTGACAATTGTACACGACACGCACCTCCGACTATTTTCGAAAAAGTGCTAGGAACTTAGAGGGTGTTTGAGATTCGATAGTAAAATATTTTTGATTTTTTTTTGATTTTTTTTTTATTTTTTAGATTATTTTGACATGTTGATATCAAAAATAATTTTTTTAAAATAAAATAAAATATTATTTTGATGTATTTTTTTATCAAAAAAACACTTTTAAAAACAACACCAACTACATTCCTAAACAGTCAATTAAACTATTTTGGACATCATATGCCAAATGACACGGTGAATTCTACAAGCACTTCAAGCAAACATTTTTGCAGAAGGGCACCTGTTCTTGTAACATTATATGGTTCAGTTAATAGCTAACGAAAAGATTTTGACAATACCGAGAATGCATTAGCTGCTAGTTAACGGCTGATGTATTAAACGAAACCTGAATATACATTACTTTTAAAAGGTGTTTATAAAACACTTTGAATTTTTTTTTTTTTTTTTATTTTATAAAAACCTAGACGCATGGATATATGAGAGGCCCGTGGACCTGGCGCCTTGGGCCTATTATTCACTCATTCACTTTTTTTTTTGCTGCCTTGTCTTCACCCAGCACGTACCAGCCATTTTTTATTCACGGCACAAAATTGTTAATTAAATAATGTTAAATAATATATTAACTTGATTTTTTTTTATTATTAATATGAACAGATAAATTAATATTATATTATTATTAAAAAAAATAATTGGAGATGGTGTTGGCGTTGTATGGTAGTTTAGGCTCTGTGTGAGAGTAATTTCGTGTTTTTAAAGTGATTTTTATTTAATAATATATTAAAATAATTTTTATTTTATTTTTAAAAATTATTTTTGATATTAATCTATAAAAATAATCTCAAAACATTAATAAAATTAATTTAAAATAAATAAATATATTTTTTAAAACCCAGTGTAAAACCGTCACTAAAATAATTTTTACATTGTGGCGGGGAGAAATATTTATATAGCCGAGAATTGCGACGAAGTGGTTTCCATGTTTAATTCAAATGAGTTGGTGGATATTAAAATATCATAGCGCAGTTAGCTGGACATTTCTGAATCATATGGATCACGCTCGCCATCTTGAGAAAGTAATCCAAGCTTTCGTGCAGGCGTGTAGCCATGACAGGGAAAAAAAACCCTAAAAAATGAGAAGAACATGCAAGATAATTGCCTGTGCTTCCATGGTCAAACGCCATTGAAAGAAATTGTACATAAATAAATGACCCGTCCCTTCGGAAAATGATATTTAAGAGCCCGGCCATCCCAGATTTCGAAATTTTCATCGTTTTCGGTGTAAATGGAAACTTCGTCGAAGCTGCAATGGCGGCTGATTAGACCCAGCAACATCTTTTCAATTTTATTAAAGCTTGCAATTTGGACCACGAAACTTGCTGGGTAGCTTCCCGAAAGTTGTCGTGTCAGTTATCGACATCTTTTTATGAAAGACGGAGCTGCAAAGTTGAGTTTACTAAGAACGTTGACCGTTAAACAGAGGAAGGAAAGGTAGCTGTTGCGTGATAAATTTGAGTTGAGAGGAAAGAAAAATAAATTGAAAATCCTAGAGGCGTTTTTTTTTATTTTTTTTTATTTTTAATCGTCAATAGATTGTTGTGTTAGTGAAGAAATATATAGCTTTTGTGGTTTCCTTTTCAGATTTCTTTTTCTATTAATATTGGTATCCATAGACTTTAGGATATGCTTATTTGTTGATATGTTTACATTAGATTATTTTTGAACTATTCGAGTTGATTGGATCAAGTTAGAGTATTTTTTATTCTATTTAATTTTAAACTTGGATTGAACATGAAAATTAAATTTAAAGATTTTTTTATGTTAATTATATTGTTTCTGTCTTATTTTTACATTTAATATTTTTTTAAAGGCTGGTCAAATTAATTTTAGACACAACAAATCGACAGGGTCATAATTAAAAAAACTCCTATACTATTTAATTTTAAATTTGAGTTAAGTATGAAATCAAATTAAAAGATTTGAATAACTCTTATGCCATTTAATTTTAAATTTGAGTTAAGTATAGAATCAAATTAAATGATTGACCTGCCAACTAATTGAAAGCTAAATTAACTTGGGATGGAGGAAAAGTAAAAGGAGGAAAATCTCCTCTCACAACTCGATGAATTGAAAGTGAGAGTAATGAATGCTGATGGAAAACCATTTTTAATTTTATTTTTGGAAAGGAAAAAATATCCAGCTTATAAAAAGTGTTTGTAATTGCATTTTAAAAATATTTTTGAAAAAAATTAATAATTTTTTTAAAATTAAATATTTTTTGTGTTTTTAAATATTCCACGTGCTGATGTCAATTTTTTTTTAAATAAAAAATATTATTTTAATATATTTTTGAATAAAAAACACTTTCAAAAATATTTTAACCATCCTCCTAAACAGAAACAAAATCATAATAATTTTCAATTTTTTTTTATGAGATAAAATTATTTTTATCTGATTAAATCTCAATTTAGTTACTTATATCAACATATTAAAGTAACTGGATTCTCTTAAAATCGTAACTGGAATTGCTTCTTCCATGATTTCCACATGGCAACGAGGTGAGCGTCCACTCATCTAAATGGAAATAATTTGAGAAAAATATATTCATCAAATGATTTTCGAAGAATCTAGCATTGCCATTTATGGATAAATTCAATTTAGAGAAATTGAAAAGAGAGAATGGAAGAAAATAGTGTGTCCATGATTGCATGAGCCTCGTTAAATTTATAAGTTGGATATATTAGCCATGCATGGCGAGGAACGGAATCCCGTTCATGGCATGCCCATCACCAGCACGCACCTTGACCCTTTTATGGCAAGTTCTTAAATTTGCTTTCTAGTAATCATAGGTTGATTTCTTTCAAATCATTGGAGAGTAGTATCTTGAAGAATTAATTGAATTATGTATTAATAAAATCAATTACTTGTTTGAAGTTGTGAATCTATTGTAAATAATACAATCATTTCAATATATATATTATATTTACAAATAAAATTTAATTTTTTGTAAATATAAAGTATCTATATAAGGCTTTTTATTCAAAATTGAAAAATATATTTTTTATTAAATTTATAAGTACAAGTTAAACTATTAAAATACTAGTTGTTATTAAAAAAGTACAGGCATTGATAGACTACATGTCGGGATCTAGTGGTCGGTCCACTGGAAAACACTCTCTCCCACCACTATTGCACTCGTGATAATTTTTTCTTACCTGATTAGCTACGGAACTCAACTTTTCTTCTTTGATTTTCAGTGGAAAACGTGGCCCAGCCCCCTTACCGACCACAGATTCATGATCCATACAAAATTATTATTTTTTTATATATATTTTAAAAGTATTTTTTTGTTTTTTTTGCTTTAAATTAGTTTTTAGTGTTCTTAAAAAATTTCACGTGCTGAAATGAAATATAAATTCTAAAAATTATGTTACTGCTAAAATACTTAACGAGATATATTTAACTAGTTATGTTGTTTGATTTGATTAGCCCTCTTTTATTCTTTCGCGTGCCAGGCCAAAAAGCTCACCATTTATGCTTTTTCTCCAGTGGCTGATGGTGCCTGAGCGGCGCGCACCGAGTCTACGGGATGGGACATGGGGTACGGAAAATTTGTGATTCAAACTTTGTTGTCCGGCCATTGCTTGGCACCTAATAGTTGACTTGAACCTTAAAGATGTCGACTTGTTGTGTTTGTAATAAACCTTAAAGATGTCGACTTGTTGTGTTTGTAATTGATATATTAAACTATGGATTTTAATGCAAAAGGGCCAAAATAGAAAATAAAAACTGAAAAAATAGAATCATGAACTAATGACATACTGGACCCTTCTCCTTTTCTTTTGCCATTATACGAATCTAGTTTGCCAAATAAAATCAACCAAACCGTCTTAATTTTCTACATCGAACAGTTAAATAATATAAAATATAATTTACTGCATCCCAAACAATAAAAAATGTTATCATCCAAAAATGAAGTCAAAGTAATCTCAGCAGTTACAGGTAGAAAGAAGTGTGAAAACTGGGAGGCAACCAAGCAGTTGGCGAGAACTAGGACCGGTAAAAGATTTGGACATTGGAGTTTGGAGTCGGTACGGAGCTGGACAATGAAACACCATCAAAGAAAAATCAATTCAGGCAACGTTCGTGACTGGTATAACGGTGGTTGTCTGTTAATGTAAATCTTTTTGTAAAGTGTTTTTTTTTTAAATAAAAAATTAAATTAAGTTTTTGTTGTTTTTATCATTTTAATGTGTTGATATCAAAAAATAATTTTTAAATAATAAAAAATATATCATTTTAATGTATTTTTAAATAAAATATATTTTCAAAAACAACCTTAAACATACTCTCAAACAGTCACTAAATATATTAAAATGAGATAATTATTTTTGATATCAACATATTAAAATAATATAAAAAATCTAAAAAAAATAATTTAAAATAAAAAAAATATTTTTAACTTTTTTCTAAAAAATAATTTTGACATGGAGTGATTAAATAACAAATACTCTGAAAGTCTATAACATGTAACCGGTGCCGCACGTAACCAAGCAACCTCACGTGTAATAGTCAGCGAGAAAACGCGTTTCCAAAAATTTCGGGCCCAGGCTATTATTCGATCTCGGACCGTTTACTTTGAATAAAAATCCGTGAAGAATTTGAGGATAAAATAGTAACTATGCGCCGGTAATTGAAGAAAATATTACTAGATTTTTGCTGAAAATTTTAGTCTTTCAAGAATTGGCTAAGAGCTCTTTCCATAAACTTTCCTGCTGCTGGGATATATAGTCTTGGCCCGATTCTGCTGGCTTCAAATAATTTACCATTTGTTTTGCACGTCACCGGATACGAATATTGGTCTCGTGGGAACATGAATATCCGAGGCAAAACTCAAACTTTGGACGAAGTGCTGTTGGGTAGCTTATGTCGTTGGGTGTATTTCAGTTGAAATAAATATTAAATTGATATTTTTTTTATTTATTCTGATGGTTTTAATATAATAATACTAAAAGATAAAAAAAACAACACCGTACAAATATCAAACACGTTAAACTATAATATCGTTGCCACTTGGTAACTTACATTGAGATTATTATATATATATATATATATATATAATAAAAAAAAAACCTCCAGCTCATTATATAGCACCTGAAACGCCAAGTTAATTCAAAATGAATTTCTAAATCGGTGTGTCCTTTACCCGAACTGAAATTGTAAATCTCTTCCTAGTTTCGAGCACCTCCCAAGCGTTGCAGCTCGTCCGCGAAGGTGAAAACAAGAAGAAAACATGGCAAGCGGCAAGCCATCACATATCGACTGCAGCGCATTGCTTGTCAGCACCTTCAAGAAGGCCCAGAAGAGATGGCGCATTGCTTATCTAACAATTCGTTCCGTCAGGGCAATGCTTTCTCTTGTAAGAGATATTGTATCAGAAACGAACAGCCACCAGTTTTCTGGGCTTTTGAATTCTGTTTCCTACGCTGTGCTTGATTCAGAGCCCAGCAGTTCCTACCATCGAAGGAAAGAAAATGAGTCAACTATCACTCATCCGGATATTGATCAAACGAAACTCACTGAAATGGTGAAGCAGAAAGACCTGGTGTCTCTCAACCATCTTGGAGGAGTTGAAGGTGTAGCCACCGCTCTTGGGACAAAATCAAAAACTGGAATCACTGGTCATGACCAGGATGTCAGCTGGCGGCGTGAGATGTACGGTTCCAACACTTACCACAAGCCACCTCCAAAAGGATTCATGTTTTTTGTGGTGGATGCTTTTAGAGATACCACAATTCTTATTCTGCTGGTGTGTGCTGCTCTTGCCCTTGGTTTTGGCATCAAACAACATAGCATAAAGGAAGGCTGGTACGAAGGTGGGAGTATCTTCGTCGCTGTCTTTCTGGTAATTGCTGTCTCTGCCCTCAGCAACTATAGACAGGAGACACAGTTTCACAAGCTATCGAAAATAAGTAATAATATTAAGGTTGATGTTCTCAGAAATGAACGGCGACTACAAATATCCATATTTGATATTGTTGTTGGAGATATTGTCTTCTTGAAGATTGGTGATCAAATTCCTGCCGATGGCCTGTTCTTGGATGGGCACTCTTTGGAAGTGGACGAGTCAAGCATGACAGGAGAGAGTGACCATGTAGCAGTCAACACCAAAGAGAACCCCTTCTTGTTTTCTGGTTCGAAAATTGCAGATGGATATGCTCGAATGCTCGTGACATCTGTGGGGATGAACACAGCGTGGGGGGAAATGATGAGCTCAATAAACGGCGACTCCGATGAACGAACACCACTACAAGCCCGGCTAGACAAACTAACTTCTTCTATTGGGAAGGTCGGCCTTTCAGTTGCTTTTATAGTGCTTTCAGTCATGTTAATTCGTTACTTCACGGGAAATACAAAGGATGAAAATGGGAAGAAGGAGTATATCGGTAGCAAAACAAATACGGATGACGTGTTAAACTCAGTTGTACGAATTGTAGCTGCTGCAGTCACTATTGTGGTTGTGGCAATTCCTGAAGGTTTGCCGTTGGCAGTCACACTGACACTGGCTTATTCCATGAAGAGAATGATGGCTGATCAAGCTATGGTCAGAAAACTTTCGGCTTGTGAAACAATGGGTTCAGCCACAGTCATTTGCACCGACAAAACAGGCACGTTGACACTAAATCAGATGAAAGTAACCAAATTCTGGCTTGGCCAAGAACTAATTGAGGAAGATTCTTATGAGGAAATTGCGCCATCAATTCTTGAATTACTCCACCAAGGAGTCAGTTTAAACACGACCGGTAGCGTGTACAAATCTGCATCAGGATCTGCACTCGAGTTTTCAGGCAGTCCAACTGAAAAAGCAATTCTTTCATGGGCTGTTTCTGAACTGGGCATGGATATGGAAAAACTGAAGCAAAATTGTACCATTCTCCATGTTGAGACTTTCAACTCAGAAAAGAAACGAAGCGGGGTTTCAATAAGGAACATGGCTGACAATACTGTTCATGTACATTGGAAAGGAGCCGCTGAGATGATTCTGGCTTTGTGTTCAGGTTATTATGAGAGTAGCGGGATTGTTAAGCCCATGGACGAGGATGAAAGAAGTCAAATCGGGAAGATAATCCAAGGTATGGCAGCTAGTAGCCTTAGATGCATTGCATTTGCTCATAAGAGGGTTACCGAGGAAGGAATAAAAGACGATGATGGCGAGTCACACCAGAGGCTACAAGAAGATGGTCTGACCTTTTTAGGGATAGTCGGTCTGAAGGATCCATGCAGACCCGGAGCCAAGAAAGCCGTAGAAATCTGCAAAGCTGCAGGAGTGAGCGTGAAAATGATAACTGGTGACAATATTTTCACAGCAAAAGCTATAGCAACAGAGTGCGGCATCCTTGAGCTCAATGACCATGTAGACAATGAAGAAGTGGTGGAAGGTGTCGTATTTCGGAACTACACAGATGAACAGAGAATGGAAAAGGTTGATAAGATCCGCGTGATGGCAAGGTCCTCCCCTTTCGACAAACTTCTTATGGTGCAATGCTTGAGACAGAGAGGCCACGTTGTTGCGGTCACAGGAGATGGCACAAATGATGCGCCTGCATTAAAAGAAGCAGATATAGGACTCTCCATGGGCATCCAAGGAACCGAGGTTGCCAAGGAGAGCTCGGATATCGTCATCTTGGATGATAACTTCACTTCTGTGGCCACTGTTTTGAGGTGGGGACGGTGTGTCTACAACAATATTCAGAAATTTATCCAGTTTCAGCTCACTGTGAACGTTGCAGCACTTGTAATCAACTTTATCGCGGCAGTTTCTGCCGGCGAGGTTCCCTTAACAGCTGTTCAGTTGCTGTGGGTGAACCTCATCATGGACACATTGGGAGCTCTGGCTCTTGCTACAGAGCGGCCCACGGATGAGCTAATGGAGACGTCACCTGTGGGGCGAACCGAGCCTCTCATCACTAATATAATGTGGAGAAATCTTCTAGCCCAAGCTTTTTACCAGATTGCAATCTTACTGACATTACAATTTGCTGGCGAGTCTATCTTCAATGTGAGTGCAGGGGTTAACGATACACTGATATTCAACACCTTTGTGCTTTGCCAAGTTTTCAACGAATTCAATGCAAGGAATATGCGAAAACAGAATGTATTCAAAGGCATCCACAGGAACCATTTGTTTCTGGGTATCATCGCAATCACTATTGCTCTTCAGGTGGTGATGGTGGAGTTCCTAAAGAAGTTTGCAAGTACCGAGAGGCTGAACTGGTGGCAGTGGGTGACTTGTATTGTGATTGCCGCTGTTTCATGGCCACTCGGTTGGTTTGTGAAACTCATACCAGTTTCAGACAAACCACTCTTCAGCTACCTCAAAAACCCAAAAGGAACATATCAAAAAGTTCTGCATTCTATGTGCTTTAGAAGAACACCCTCCCCTGGGTTCGAAACTGGGTTCGGTGGAAGGTAAAGAAAGGGTTCTAGAATGACGAGGCAACGGTATAGGCTGAGTAGTATTCCGAAGAAGCACGTTTAATCGGAAGCGAGTTACTCTTAATCCCAGTTCACGAATCCTCTTTTGCCAGATTCACGCCACAAACACTTACTGGGCATGAATGTGGCAGAAGAGGATTCGTTGATTGAGATAAGCCTGGAGTAATTTTCTATGGACTGGGCGTTACGCTAACTTTCAGCATACTCCTCCTCCTATGCCTCGTAGCTTTATTCTGATAGATGAAACTCGCTATGCTGTCTTCTTGTACAATTTACTATTTTATTGTCCGATGTGTAGAGATACAGAACCTCTGTTGAACAACAGAGAGCGCAATCAACGTGTTTTTGACATTAAACATTATAGCTGGTTGGCTGAAGGCTCCTAGAAAGAAATTTTAAAAAAACCCTAAGGAAAAGAGAAAAAAGGACCGGATAATTGGAGCTCCGCCGTGCCTTCTCCGCCTCGAACCATCGGGCCAATTCAACAATAGCAGATAAGGTTGTCATGATGTCTCCTCAGGCGACGCTACAGCTGGGCGAGCTTGATTCACACATTGGCAGACTTGCTAGCTAATTTTATTCGCAAGGAAAAAGAAAAAGAAAAAATATTGTCACCCATCTGCTCTTGCTCCCCAAACACGCAACTTGCAAGGATTTCTTTCTTTCTTGAACTTAGAATTGGACGGTACAGTGAGAGTGCGTCCATGAGAAGAGGACAGGTCAGGGATGGAATCTAGGGAAGAAGAAACAAGATTTTAAAGTGTAAGGGTTTTTTTCGTCAGTTAAAGATAGGTATTTTAAAATCATAGAGGTATTGTGTCTGTATTTCTGTCTGTATTTGATTACGAATGCTTTTATGAAGGCTAATGAACTTTCTATATCAGTTTTAAATAAATAACTTTTAATAATCTTCTGGTATTATGAAACACAAAAAGAAATAGGATCTTTATTAATATTAAAGCATATTAATATATTCTTTAATTAATTTATAACTGATTTATTTGGTTCAGGTCCATGGGATGCATTTATTTATTTTCTAAATTCCGACGCAACTTTTTCTTCTGGGATGTATTTTTTTATTTATATAAACAATAAATTATTTTAATATAAATAGAATTGCACATAATTTTAAAGACTCGAGGCAAACTAATACGCCAAAAGGCCTAAGGCTATCATATAAAGAAAAAAACATGTACGGTCAAATTGTTGGGTACAAGGCCTAACAGCCAAAATAAGACAGCAACTTGTCCAAAAAGATTGGTTGGGTCTTCGGCTCAACCTTAAAAAAAAACTCAAATAGTTATTTGCATCACGAGATAAGGCTTTTATTAGTCACGATGCCTCTCCTGCACCACCATAAGAGTTCGGGCTTGGTCCGCGTAAGTATATTTTTAAGAGTGTGATTGATTTTTTTTTTAATTAAAAATATATTTGTTTTATTTTTGATATATATGAAAATATTTAAAGATATCAAGTATTTTTAATTTAAAATAAAAAATAAAAATATTTTTTTTTTATTTTTTTCAAAAATAATTTCATAACACGGTGTAAAACATAGCCGAACTCATGCATTAGACTCACCATCCATTTTTTTTCAACCATTGATTCTTCAACAACTCTCTAATTCTATCTTCAATTTTTTTTTCTTCATTCCGACGATGAATCGTAGCCACCTACTAATATTTCTCAACACACCTAATTCTGTATTGCATGACTATTGATGCAAGCACTTGAATGTCTCGCCAATGGTTGGTATGATCTACTCTCGTCAATTAACAACTTAATCCAATAACTAACAACTTATTTTACAAGCTACCCATGATCTAATAACAACACACAACAATTATAACATATACTCTCATGTTCTTGCTCTTTTTTTTATACATTATTTTCCTCTAATTATTCACTAAATTAATATATTAGGTTTTTTTTTTTATCCTGATCATAGGGTGCTTATTTTGCAAAAATTAAGGAATAACAAGCCAACCCAATTGAAAGGCAAAACAATCCTCCTAAACTCATTCTATCAGTCATGGAGGTGCCTAATTCAATTTGAAGTTTTCCAACTTCATCAATAGCTTTACCAAGATAATAAAAATAATAATACCCGCCCGTCCTTGAGTCTCCAATCTGCACTTGCACGAAAGAAAAACAAGCAAAAGGCATAAATTATGAAAATATAATTAGAGAATCATCAACTCCCATTGAGCTTTTTCGGACCAGATCAAGCTACAATGCATTGTATCCTTCCAAATTATTAACCTGCAAACCCTAGTTTAAAAACATCAGAAAACATCACAGTCAAATTTTGGTACTGATAAACGGAAAAATCATCAAGAATTAAGAAAATGGGTACTTGATCTTACACATTAGAATCAGATTCCGAAGAAAAGAAACTACAAAGCTGGGAAATCATTTAAGAAGATGAGATTTGATTATTGTTCACTATTTTACCTCTATATGTATATGGAGAAAAAACCAAGTATTTGCAAAAACTGTGGTCAGGTGACCAAGTAAACTTGTTCAATTCCTTAATTTCTTTTTGGTTTATGGTTTAAGATTAAATTAGAGATAACGTCCAAGAAAATTTATCACGTCTTTTGAAAGCATCAAATACATATAAAATGCGCGCTTTTAGAATAATCGCAATAGGATTTAGTTTCATAAACTTATCTAAAAATACTGAACTAAGAAAACGCAGCGCGGGAAAGAGCACCAAATAGCAAATTGATGAATGATCACTTGATCAGGGCAAGCTTCAGCTTCAGACATGGTAAAGTGTTTAAGTTAAGGCCAAAACGCACCGCCTTCTTGTACGCTCCAATTCAAACGCTCATACTGGCGTCGTTTTGTTTCTTTAGCATGCAGGCGCGCCACTGTATCGATAAAATTGAAAGGGTTGATGAGCTGACATTGAAGTAGAAAAGAAAAGCCTAAATGCCCAGCACCACCTGGTTCAAGATTACGATCGAGTTGTGTAAATCCAACTAGATTCTCTTGGTTCAATTTTAAATATTAACGTCTCATCATATTTTTTTTAAATAGAATGACAGCATTTTAATAAATAAATAAATCAATCAAGTCGATTGGTTTTATACAACTCGATTTGATTCTAAACTCAAGATCAAAGTATTATTAAGTTCACCTATATATATAAAACGCCCTCAAGAATGTACAAATTCTTTCATATCCAAAGGTGTCTGAAACTTCCCGGAAAATAGAGAAAATGTTTAAATGATATTCTATTCAATAAAATAAATAAATCCTGAGCTAGCTAAAATCATAAAATAATATCTTAGATTCAACTCAACCATGACAGGCGGCAAACCCCTTTGATTTGTGCATGGCCACTTTGAGGATTCAAGTGAATAAACAAGAATATCCTAATCAAAACAATATGAATTGATCAGAAGTTTATAATAGTGTCAGCCACAAATCAAGATTCCAAATGCTTTCCCTTTTCTTTTTCCCCCCACTTTATTGTATTTATTAATATTCCATGATTAATTGAAGGCAGGATGATTAAAATAGCAATTTGTCATTAAAAAAAGTACCAATATCATCATGCCAAATAAATAAAACTAAGATTCAGAGCCAATGAAAATGCTACGCACATTTAGGATTACGATGTACATACTTGACTGTAAAGAAAGGAAAAAAAAAGACTCAATGCACGAGGGTTAAGATAAGATCTCAAAAGCATCAACCATGCTAACAGAGGAGAAATGCTGCCTCTCAAAACCCTAAGAGATTTCTTCGTTAGAATTTTTTTATTTATTTTAGAATAAAATAGGCCATAATTAGAGCAAACCTTGTCCAGGGGAGCACTTCCAAATTGATGCGGGAGCATTATCACCACCAACGGGCAGCACCATATACGCAGAGCAGATTAAAGTATATTTTCTTCTTCAAATGCAAACAAGATTTGGTTTCTTTTTCCTTTCTGAAAAATCTCTAAAATAACTCCACGAACTACAACATCTAACACCCACCAATGATTATATATTAATTCAACAAGCAAAAGTTTGATATTTAAAGTAGAATTCAGAATAAGAAGTAGCTAGCTAGGGTTTTTTCGTGATGCCATCAGCAGGTGAAACTACCACATGATCTAATCCATCCCTGCTAAAGAAGCAAGTCAATTCAGATCATGCTGGCAGCTTCAACTGCTAGTGGTGCACGAGACGGATCAATATCCAGTAATTTGGCCGGGAGAAGGAGATCGACGGCGGCAGAGGGAGGTAGAGAGACATAAATGTAGCTAATTTTGAACGCTCTCTGTATATGGGGCTGCTGCTGGAGAAGAGAGGAAGGAGAGGATATAAATAGCTGGGCCAGGTGCCAAGACAAGAATGCCTCGTCTCGTCCCGTTTCTTGGTGTTAGCGTGATTAGGTCATTTAGCTTTTTTTTTTTTTTTATAATAAGGCGACTGAAAAGCTTATATTATATTGATATAGTAATAAATTAGGAAGAAAACATATGACAGTGGTCCAAAGCAAAGACAAAATGAATATTATCTTGCCCACGCCACCACCATGCAGACAAGGAAGCGAGTTCTTCTAAATCTCTCCCCTCTTTATCACTTTTATCCACCTCTCGCTCCTTCAATATGCAAGTTCTATCTTCCTCGATGGACCTAAAAAAGAGTGCCAAGCATAATCATAATAATTAATCTTATATATGGGGCCCTGTTTTTCATGGCTGCTTAGGGAAATCGGAAATCCCATGACCTAGCAAAACCATGTGCCATATTTGCTCAGGCCAGGAGAAGAATCATATGATATTCTGTGTTTCTCATATCACGCACACCAGTGGTATATATTTTGATGCATACCCTTTTATTCCCTGGAAGAATCTTTCCTTTAATATTGTTCTGAATGAAGAATTGATTGATGGGTAAATTATTAAAAAATAATATAAATCATATTCTAAAATCCTTAATTTACATATTAAGCTTTTAAATGAGAAAATTTATTAACATAATATCAAAACCTTATTAATCTAGTAGTATCTCATAATACCTATTCTATTTGATAAAAATCAAATACAAGATAGTATAAGTTTATATAAATTTTAAGTCCAAAAAACTTTCAGTTGAAAGATTATATTAAAAAATCATATAAATTATATTTTAAAAGCTCGACAAAAGCTTAAGTTACTTAACAGATAACATTTCTTCCTTGCTTTCATTTTTTCTGTTCTTTTTGTGATAGAAGCTTTGGATACTTTCTTTATAAATAACGCGGCATGCCATTTGTCAGAAACTTGGTCCTCATGCATGCATCTAATATTTGTCAGGTATATGTTAAAAGTCATCTTCGAAGACACTAACATGGCATGGATTAAGCAAATATCTGGCAATCTAACCCGTAAAGTGAGCAATCTCTCTGACAAAGGAGAGACAGGAAAATGAAATAAATTCTGATAAAGCATGTTGTTGATCTTGACGTTCTGTTTTCTTTCAGCTTGTTTTGATCCCCTGTCAGGATTGTGCAAATGGGAACCAGTTGATGGACGCAGAGCGATCCCATTGCATCCGAATCCTGGAATCAAAAGGTGGGAAAAAACATAATATTCTAAAGATGTTTGGCGTTCCCAACTATGTGGTTTGAATATTTGTTCATACTCCTAGCGACCTGCTTTTCCAGTACCTTCACATGATATTCGAGTGATTAGTGCTGTTGGAAAGAAAAAGCAGATGGAATGTGATTGGTTCAGTTGCTAGATTTTCATGGGCTCCTTAATAATAGGGATTCCATCGATTAAAGGCAGTCTCATTTTATTTTATCGACTCCATTGTTTCTGCACACAATTCTAGCAGTGATTGACGGGGCATTTTTTTTTTAATCAAGTTGTGTTTGAATAGTATCCTAAGGCCAGTGATATAAACAATAAAATTAAAACATACAATTAAAAATACAAAGTAAACAATTTACTAATAAAAACAATTACAAAGAGACATATCCTTGTTGTTCTGTCTTTTTTTTTTATTTATACCAACCACTATAAAAAAAAATCGACATAAAAGTTTTAGCGCCAATTACGTAGGCGAAATTGCCGAAAGAAAAAAACTGTCAGCAAATTCAAATAAATAAAATCCAAAAATCCTCTGTACCTCCTTATTTCTTCTTCTACCTCATGTAAGAAGAAATAAAAAACCTTCCCTGAACAATTACTAGCAAATCTAGCCACCCTTCTCCATCTAAGACACGGACATCAACCACCACCATCAACTAGTCGTTTTAACTTTTTTATATTTGTTCTATATTATATGAACTTTCACAAAATTAAATAAACAAAACTACCTTCTTTTTTGCAACCAACTTAAATTATAACTTAATTATTTTTGTACAAAAATCAATATTTGTATGTCCTTTACAACTTTTTTCTAGATATGTATCAATGCATTATAAATAATAGTTTTATTTGTTTTTTTTATGAAATTGAATTTCATTTTTTTGATTGGACACGTTATATATTTTTTCAAAAATAATGAATAATAAAATGAGTGCCACTTGTATTTTAACACTTTCATTGTTAAGTCGAAATTTTGAAATAAATTATTTTGTAGAATTGATAATAATTAAAATTTATTAATTTCGTATAAAGGTGTAGCCTAGAAACAAATTTATATAACGAGTCCTTAATTTTTAATGAAACCACATATATATATATATATATATCTTTTATTGCACCATATTTTTATAGATGAATCATCCTATCAATTTACAATGTACCCAAAATATTTAGCTAGAATTCACATTCTTATCTATCACAGTGCATGGTCCTCAAAACCTTGGTAGAGATACAAATGCTTCCTACATTCAACTACCGATGAGTAGATTGGCTTTAGCATGTAATTTTCAAATAAAAATTATGAGATATTAATGAACTTTTTTTCTATATGATATAATTTTGAACTATAAATTATTAATAAATTATTGCTTTTATTGTGCGCATGAAAATATATAGTTGACTATATATATATATATATATATTCAATTTGCTGTGAACGAAAACATTAATGTAACCTGAAGCCCCAACAATCACCCAACCTGTCGAGGTTCTATTTAGAGTCTTACTATTTTTTGACAGAGAAAAACACGACTCATGTTAACCCAACAAAATGATTTATTTGGTTCTGTTTTTTCCAGTAAGATGCTTACGAGAACACTTTCTTGCATCGGGTCTTAATTAATTTAGAGACAAAAAATAGAAAATACTAAATTATATAAGCACATTGTTTTTAGTTAATAAAAGAACTCTTTTGCTTGCAAGCTACTTTTATCATGTGGGGCATTAAATTAAAATCATTCCTCCAAAGGGGTGAGATTCACGAAAGCAAACAATTCGTCCATCAATTAATAATTAAGGCTTCATTTTCTTTGGAGCCTTCGCACCAAAAAGCTAACATTTTTTAAGACCAAATGGCAAAAAAACTATAATAGACTGCCTGTTTGAGGCGTGGTTTAGTTGATTTAAAAAGCATATTTCAATTAAAATACCTAAAAATAATTTTTTTCTTTTCAAAAATTAATGACAAACCCGAATAGATAGAGCTATTATAATGAAACCCTTCCTAACTGATAGTGAAAGCTACAACTAAATCAAAATAACTAACGAACTCCCACATAAAATATTAACCACCAGCCAACAAAAACAAAATCAATAACCTATATGCAACCTGTCATTAATTTGAATGTTAATCAATCCTCTAAATAATCACTGCTTCACCAAAATTCCAGTTCGTTTGGGAGACCACTATCTACTGGACGACGAAATTTGACTACATTAATGGCAAATAATGCTCTTTATTAATTAAGACTGAAATAGTAGTATCAATTCTTGCAACCACAAATTGGTTCTTCGCGAGCATATTGCTCTGAGATCTGTAAAAATAACATTTCAAAAGATAACGATTATTCTTGGCTTCTTTCTCTGATAAATCCAATGTGACTAATAGGGTGAATAGTGAAGCTGGTGATTTAATGATCTTATCTAACTATAATTGTTTGCATGTAGCAGCATGATGCAATAAGACCCAGATGAGATGAGAACACGAGAGCTTTAGGCCTCCATTAAAACAGGCATAAATGTTCTTTGAATTTTTGACAGCTTTTTGAATCCATAACAGTTTACAGCATAATCTCTAACGATAAAGGAAAGAGGCCCTTACCAAGGCAAACAAAAAGCTCGAGCTAAGTAATCGGGGACCCAGACGAGTTAATGCGGGATTTTATTACACTCATGCCAGTGCATATCGTGTGGCATGATATTTGACTTAACTATATTTTCATCGGCCGAAGTGGGGAGTGCAAAAGGGAAAGACAAAAATAACTAAAGCAATTGTAAAAGAAAAGGTTAGTAAACGCATGCCTGAGCACAAGGAACTAAAGGAAGGAAAAGAAAACACTTACAGGGAGTTGTTGTGCATCTTTTTAGATTTGAAAGATGCCTGGAATCTATTACGGGTCCCCAAATAGGAAGGAGTGAGGCTGTCAGAGCATGACCTAGCTAGGGTTAGTTCTTTCCTTCTAGCCAAAGATAGATCATGCTGGCAGCTTCACCATTTCCCTTGTGAACTTCGAAAGCCATACAAACACAGATCAGGTCAACTCCTTGCGTAGTTCTATCGTTACTGTATTCAAACAAATAATCAGACATTTCATTTTTTATAAGCAGAACGACGTTTCATATTGAAGGAGATAGATCAAGATGGTGCAAATACATGAGCCTGGTTTCAAGTATGTGCCTACAGAGAAAGGAGATAACCCTCCAAAACTATGATCTGAAGAATGTACGAATCTATCTTCAAAAAGCAAAAACTTCATTGAGGAGAATAGAACGATAAAAGAACAGCAGTTTCTGGTTCTAAAAACGAAAACATTTAAAGGGAAAAACCAATAAAAAAACAAATCTTACAAAGGCACACATATATAGAAGAAAACAGGGAAGAAGAGAAAGGGTGAAAGTTGAGGAGATGAGTGAAAGACTTCTCTTTTTATACAAGGGAAGCACAAGTCACAGCAGAGGCGAGAAGAGAAAGAAAAACCCTAGAATTCTGCGATACAGGTGTAACATAAATCCAGAAGGGAAAGCTGAAGCAGAAGGAAGGAGTTATTATGAAAAGACGCAGAAACCTACTTGCTGAACAGTGAATTAAAGAAAGATCATGTTGACAGCTAAGAACAGGGGGGTAAGGTTGAGAAAAGAGGGAGTAAGGTATATATAAGAAGAGTGGAGATAATATAGGGTCACAGTGGCGGTAGAAAATATAGGGCGGCATGGCAGGCAAGGTCGGAGGCTAAAAGTCTCTGGGCTGGTGCCCACATAAAGAAGTACTGTTTTATGTGCACATTACAGTAGAGTATCCGAAAGGTTTCATCACACCACTGTTCCTCTCATGTGGCAGAAGGTCACTGTACTCTGGCTTTTATTAGGGTTTGGTTAGTGTTTCAATGCATTTTGTTAGGGTTTGGTTAGTCTTTCAATGCGTTTTGTTAGGGTTACATGCTATTACACTTCAAATTCAGTTGTCAAATCATGGTTTGTGGATGGTTTCCCTGCCAGCTCTCGTCCATCGAGAAAACTCTGTATTCTCTTTTGTTGGCTTATGGATTGTTAATGGTGGCGACAAGATCTATCCTTGCAGTAATAACGAGTTACATCCGAAGCTAAATGATATAACCTTTTGGCCAGAATGTTAATTTATTCAACTCAGTTTTGTATGTTGCTACTCAGGTTGAACGACAGAAAACAAAAATGAGAAAAAGGGTAAACAAAATAATGAAAAAGTATGATATTTTTTAATAGAATAATGTTAAAAATGATAACAAATTAAATCAATATGAGATTTTTTAAGAAAAATCAAAACATTCCATAATTAACAATCTAAAATAATTTAAGTATTGAATGGTGAAATTAAAAAAAAAACAATTTTAAATAATAAAATTAAAAACAAATCATGAAAAAAATCCAACGTTAAACAAATCATCTGTGTAAAAATATTTGATTGAAATTTAACGAAGAGAAATTATTAAGCTAAAAATCTCTAGTAGAAAAATGGCTCTCATCTCTATTTAAAGATAAAAACTCTTTAATTACCAGAAAGAAAACATTAATTAAGCTGATCGAACATTTGTTGATCGTTTTTGCGTTCAGTTTCTTAAAAGCAAATGTTATTGATTGTAGATATAGCATCGGCTGTGCAGCTCGCCAAGAACCTCCTCCGAACAGCTAAAGGCTGTAACCGTGGCACTAATTTCAACCTGCTGATGGGGAGGGGGGGAGAAAAAAAGATGAGAGAAAGGAGGACCAAAATGAATATAAAGTTGTTAATCCATTTTGGACGCATGCGAGTGGCTATCAGGAACAGAGCCTGCAATTTACAGCTAAAGTACCGGTAGGGCAGCGAGGTGTACAATCCAAGCTTTTTGGCGGGTCTGTAATGTTTCTAGTCAGCCCCTTAATTACTATTAACAACTCACCACTTAGTTTCGGCAACCGAATGACAAATCTCCTCAGCAACTAGTTTATTTTTCCTTTTTTTTGCAGAGAACGATTACAATTCCCATCTTAATGATTGTTTGAATAACTTTAAAATATTTTTTATTTAGAAAATTATTAAAATATATTTTTAAAAAAATATATTTTTTTGAAATAGATATATAAAAATAATCTAAAAACATCAATTTTTTTAATTTAAAATAAAATAAAAAATTAAAAAAAATCAAGTTTTTTCAAATAAACTTTTAAAGAAAACATGGTAATTTTCAGATGTGCAAAACTCCTCCTAACATTAAAAAAGGAACGGCAATATAGTCGATGAACTCCAATATAATCGATGCTAGAATGATAGGGTTAAAATTTTCTTAACATGAAGAAAAACTAGTTGTAATTCGAGTGAACTTTAATTTATTTAATTTATTTTCTTAGATTAAAATAAACCTAAAAAATAAAAACAAGCTATAAAATTTAGCATAATCAATGTTGAATGGTGAAAATAATGACAATATTTTTTAAAAACAAACTTAAATTAGGCTAATATTCAAAATCAATGACATTAATCATGAATCATGAAGATATACACTAGAAAATAACGAAGCTAGTTTCTCAATCATAAAAAATTAAAAACAAAACAAATAACAAAATGAACAAATATGGTTTAAAAACTAAATGAAAGAGAAACTAAATTGAAAGATAGAATAAATTAAGAAAAAAGATTAAAAAATCAAGATAACGAGCGGATAAAAATTTAAATAAAAATATACTGGATAGCATATATAAATTCAACCAATTTACCAATTAATTTAACATGAAAATCGTTTATTAATAATTTATAAACGATAACTAACCATTTGTAGTTGATGACCGACAAGGTGTGGTTCCATCTTGAAAAGCAAGTACGCGTATAGACTCTAGAGGGGGTATAAAGGTGCAGACTCTAGAGTGGTCCTCCTCCTCCTTCTAATGGCTTGACGAGCCTGGCATCTAAGAACCTCATTCTTACTCCTCGCATGCTAACAAGGAGCCCGCAGCAGGCAGCACAAAACAAAGTTACTACTGTTTATTGGCATGCGGCCATGGAAGGACCAGAGATTATTTCTAGCTAATGTTCTTCTTTCTTTTGGCATAGTACAGCAGCCCTAGTCACTGCTAACTACTTCCCTCTTTCAAGTCACTGCTAGCTAACTAGAATAAGTAAAAAAGGTCGTGGTTCTACTATGTTTTGGGAAAAGTTGAGGATTCTTCGGTCGGTAAAGGACTTTTGTAACTAAATAAAATACCCGATAATGTTCGTGTTTAGTTTTGCACTCCTATACTTTTAGTCAATGTTCATGGAGGGGGGGGGGGGGGGGGTAAAATCACAGACTTCAAAGTGTAAACCATGACCTTCTTTTGCATGGGACAAGCATCTCAATCCACTGCAAGCCTGCAAGGTGCTTCCTATCATCATTGTATCCACACCAGTCCTTTTCGTCTGCACTTTCCTCAGCAATTTCAAAGCCTCGGTATGGTAATTATTGAGCATACGCAGCTATAACTGTTGTCCAGGAAATGAGATTTCATCTGGTTTTAGATTAGCATCCTGCAAACCACAGAAGAATTGTAAAGCTTCATTATACAAACCATTTTGAGTGAAAACTGGTAGCATGGAATTCCAAGTGATAATATCCTTCTCATCCAACTTATCATAAATTCTAGCAGCATAACTCATTTTATCAAATCTAACATCCATAGCTACCAAAGCATTGGCCACATAAACATCAAGTGCTTGGTTTGATTTTAAAATAGCAGCATGAATCTCCATGCCTAGTTTCTTGAAGGAAGAATCCTCATAAGCTTGAAGAGCAGCAACCGAGGTATTTAAGTATTTGAACCAACACCAACCTTCTGCATTTCCCCTAAATAATCCCAACGCCTCCATACATTGCCATTTCAAAGAATAAGCTGAAATTATAGAATTCCATGACACATCATCATTTCTTTCATTCATTCTTTCAAACAGTTTCCTTGCTCGGAGTATTTCATTGCACTTGGCATACATATGGAAACAAGAGAATTGGCAACAAACACGATAGAATCATATCCACGTTTAATTATCAGGCCATGAATTTCAGCCCCGCGGTGCATATCCTCAACCACGCCGCACGCTTTAAGTACACACGGAAGAGTAAAGGAGTCAAAGGGAACACCCAAAACCTGCATTTCCCTAAACAATTCAAGGGCTGTTAAAGGTTCTCCATTTGATACATTAGCACCCATCATAGCATTCCATGTAAAGATAGTTCATTCGTGCATTTTATCAAATACTTTGTCCGCATCCAAAATAGACCCATAATTGCCATACATAAAAACAAGTTTAGCGCTCAAAAACATAAATTCAGATGCTAAATTGGATTTTATTAAATGGGCACAAATCTGTTAGCCCTGTAAAAGAGCTCTCGTGGTTGCACAAAACTCAAGGTTTGGTGCATAAACCTTGTCAGGGCTACTCAGAAGTGAGTTGGCATGGTCAGTGAAAAGAGCAGAAAATGAGACAAAAGCTTCTTTGAGGCTTCCTTGGTTGCCTGACACTCTAAGAGGGGAATTTTTTATGTTCTGAGAGAATTTAGGAGTTTTGAGAGACGGGTTCGCTACATGGGTTTTGTTAGCGTTTGGAGCTGTGCAGAAGTTTTAAGGATTTTGTAAAAGAGCAGTGAAATTGACGAAGCCATCAAAGAGACTTTGCACAAGAATGGAAGGAGGCTAGGAGGATCAGAATGCACGCAAGTGAGCAAGGCAGATCACCTTTTCATTGTTAAGGTTTTGTTTTTATTTCATTGCATTTAATTTTCCTTTATGCCCTCTTCAATCTTATGATATTTTCTTGTCATGTTCCCATTTCAGCAAAAGAGCACCTTCTACTCCTACGTTAACACGACAGCTGAAAGAAATTTATCCAAAATCAGTTCTTGACCCGGCAAACCACAAAAACAACCCGTATCTAGACACCATGTGCAACCTAGACTAGGATGCTCCATGAGAGCATGTGCAAGGAGGACCTTCGGATCCGTTCAAGTTTGTCATTTCTTGTCTCGATTGGTATTTTATTTTTTTAATTAGAACAGAATATTTTAATTTTAGAAAATTTCAACTCTCCATTTCAAAATTGTAATATTTATAAATATATATATATAATTAAATATATTAATTCAAAAAAATTAGTTCAAATTTAAAAATAAAATTATTTAAAGTTGTGTAATTTAATCTAAAAAAGACAATAAAATAATTTTTCTGAACAAAATTATAAACATATATAATATTACTAGAATATCATCATCAATCTCGCAATATCATTACAATCTCTAATTTCTCTAAAATTTTAACCTAATATATATATGTCAAGAGATTCCTCGTAAAATTTCATCTCAATCTAACGATCGGATTAAGAGATATGAATAATATTGTAAAATTAATCATTATTTAAAAAATACTATTTAGCAAAAATAACACAGACAAAATGATATCAACACATTTTAGACGATATTTGGCAGAAAAATCACAAATTGACCAAAATTTTAATCAAAATAAAAACATCATTTTATCTTGTTTTTTTTAATTAGTATATAATATTTCGGTCAAAACAAAACTGACTAGAAATTTATTTTGTTTAAGATAAAAAAAAAATATTTCCCCATTGCACTCCATTAGACAAGAAACATCGACATGGGGAGGGTACTTCACTAGCCTGAAAAGACAAACGCACAAGGAGAACCAATTCAGCAGAGAGAGAGGGAGGGGGAGAGCACGCTTCTCAACTAGAAATGGGGCATTGGGTGCCCCATTACACTATGCAAAAAAAATTAAGTCGAAGAATACAATCGCCCATTCAACTTGGCCAGGTGGTTTCACAACTCTCCATTCCCAGCACACTTTTCCTCTATACAACTTCATAACACACTGTTGGTAATTCCATCTATGTACATTGAACAAACAGCCTAATGGCTCTGTTCACGTGCAAAACAAAAAATGTCATCGCCGAGTAGCCAAAGTACAACAAGATGCAAGGCTTCACTTTCCCTTCTCAATAAGGTCGGGAACGGCAGTCTTCATGCTCGCCAGGAATTCGACATTTATCAGTCATCTATAAATGATTTCATCTTCTTCTCTGCCTGTCCTCTTTCAATCCCAGGACAGCCCTGCTGCCTCTCTCCCTTCTCAATGTCGTGGATCGCAGACAAAACCCGAATGGGATTTCCATAAAATAATAAATAGCTGCCACGAGCTGAAACAATCACGCCTGAATCAGTTTTACCCCTTCTCACCCCTGATTAGATGAAGCCAGCAAGCTCTCATCTGGTAGTGTCCAGGAGAGCAAATGCCCACCAGAATCCCCGCTGAGTAACTGCTTCAGGTCGCTCGTGAGAAGAAGGGAAGTGACCGGATGTTTGTGAAACTTAAGTACCTTGTGGAGAAGTAGCCTGTACTCTGGTACCTTATCACCTAGATATAGCCCACCCGTCAAATTGCTGGTAAATTTGCTTAAGGCACTCTCTTGGTTGGAGCAGTGAACCATGTGCCACACCTTGACTGCCCCACTCTGGTGGCCAGTTACATACCAGTTTGTGTCCAGCCAATCAGAAAATGTACAGCTCGTCACTGAGAGAATAGAATCAGATGGCAGTTGGGATGTGTTAATCACTGCAAGGCAGTCCCCATTGATGCTCCAGACAGCAAGCAGAATCCCAGCTGCTGTCACAATCTCTCCGGTCAAGTCATTCACATAAATTGCTGAAATTGGCACGGGAAACTCCGGTAGTTGCCTAACAAAAACCAAGGAGCTGAGGTCCCATAAAATAACTGTGCAGTCATCAGAGCCACTCACAATCAGCATGTAAGGCTGGCTAACATGAAGGCATGTAATTTTGGCCGTGTGACCACAAAGTGCATTCTCCAACTGCAGATGCCGCAGCACACGCGGGCCATCCTTGCTGATTCTCCAAACACAGAGTAACCCATCATCAGCTCCTGTAACCAAAATTTGACCATCATGACTAGCACCAGCACACTGAATCTGGCTGCCCCCATGAAGATTCTCATGAGTTGAGAGTAGTCTATCTTGATCATAGCTCATAAATCTCAAACTACGATCTGGGAAACCCCACGCAACATATTTGGTATATGTTGTAGGCTTGAGCAAACTGTTTGTGCCTGCCACAAGAATTTTCTCACGAACAGTAACAATCTGGGTTATGGCAGAAGAGCTCTTGCGTATTTCATGTGGAGCGAGATGGGATGAATACTTGAGTGGGTGATGAATCCTTCTATCAGAACGTCTTTTCACATGGGGTTTGAGGAATAGCTGCTTGGGTGTCTGCCCAAAGTGATTTATTTGTGCTAGAATGGAGGCTTTCATTGCAGGATCTGTAACCGAGTCTATGTCCACACTCCCCTCGTATGTGTAATGATAGAAAACATTCACTGCTTCTTCAGCTGCCTGTCAATTATGCAAGGAAAAAAAATATCAGACCATGGACAGAACAAGGACAATTAATATAGAGCATACAGCTGCAGAGTGATCCAATCACCCAAACAGGTAGCGAGACAATGACGAGTAAATAAATCATCACAGTGAAACTCATTCTAGTGCAAGAGTTGCCCTCCCAAAGTAGTGGAGGTGGTGGCAGATGTGCGATTTGTTTTTTTGGGGGGGAGGGGGGTGGGGGGCTAACAAGGCAGACACAGATCTTTGTAATTTCGCAAACAAAAGGATGAAAACCACCAACATTAATGAAATGTATTGAAAGCAATCAACTTCAATATCATGTAAAAATTGGAACAAGGTTTATTCTGCTGATCTGTCACCACCTCTGTTTTGCTACCAGGCCTTCAGCAGTTACATCTCAGAAGGTAAAATGGAATGAGAAGCCCAGCTGAAGTAAATAGTAAAAAACAATATTTTCATAGCAGGTGGTCAAGGATTGTAATGCAATTGACCTGCAAAAGGACAATATAATTCTCTGATGCAAAAGAAGTACTGAATGTTGAGCATACCTTCCCTCTCTGTTTATATCCAAAAATGAGATCTATCCAATGATGAAGATTTTCTGAGACAAAATCAGATTCCAGTGCTTCTCTATGCTTCCTAATGAACTCTCTAGCACTACCTTTCGCCCATGGGGGTAAGAGGACATCACTAACCTGGAAGAAAAACACAGGCATGCTAGCAATTTTTAATTTCAACAAAAGAAAGTGAATGATTTTTGTAGTCCTTTCCCAGCAAATAATCAAACAAAAAAGATTAGTCAACAGTAAATAAATTCACACTTCCACAAACCTTCTCTCCTGATTGTTTCTCTCCCAAATCAAGACTGAACTTGTTCTCCAGAAATTCTGGCATGTAGAAGAATTCTGGAATCAATTCCTTAACATCAGACGTATTTCCCTTCCCTGCTGCACTTGACCATGTATCTCGAATACTGTTGAAAAGACGATCAGCATGATCAAATTGGCCACCCTGCAGCTTCTGATTCTCTACACTGAATGGTGGAAGGCGTAGAAGGTAGAAGAGGACAATTCCAGCACTAGAATAGTGAGAGCCATAATGAAATTTTGGAACCTCTGGATCATCCCAGGTCTCATATCTGAATAGAAAACCAAAATGACAGAATAAATTGAAAGCAGTGGATAATCATGGTGGTAGAAACACAAGGACTAACCGTTTCTTAAATTCATCTTCTCCCTCTTGTGTCTGACAACCCATTGGCTTCTCGAGCTTACGAAATGATTTAGGATTGGACAAATCCAGATTTTCACTCTCATAATCAGCAAGAACCCATGGAAATACTGGATATTGGGTCAGATCACTGTATCCTCTACCAGCCAAGGTGTTGAGATGCATGAGATATTGGAAATTGCTAATTTCTCCATTTTGCCACCTTTTAGAGAATGATTTAGCCATTATCTTAAATAAGCGACTGCCCTCGTTACTTTCTTGTTTTACTGATCCAGAAATTGTAGTGTCCAACCTGATATACAAGAGAATTGTGAATTAAGCAATCCTTGGTTCAAATATTATGAGAAAGAAGCATCTAAAAAGTCAATTAGCATCAGCACGTGAGCAACATAATTATAATAATGTCAACTTATTATGATTCTAAGGCACTATTAGCATATCCATCTGTCATCATCATCATTCTTTGGTGGGTGGGGAGAGCAACATGCAATCATAAGAGTCCATAAAACTGTTCAACCTGCATTCCAATGTGATGACACCTAAAAATATGAAACCTACGGACAAGTGCTAGAACCAACAACCAAGTGACAAAGAAAATTTACACAGAATCAATCGCTGAAAACTCAATTTCCTAGATCAATAAACAATAGCTTAACTTGGATGTCTAGCTAGGAAGCTACATATATTGCAAAGTTGGAAAACCAAGAAAAAAAAAGCAAAATAGAAAAACCACTAAGAAATAGAACTAAATTCGTACTAAGAACTTATACAACCACTCATTGAAGATAATGAAATTCCTAAGAATTACAAAAAAAAAAAAAAAAATCATGAATGAAGCATTGAGACAGGACATCAATTGTTAAAAAATACAAAAATACAGATATCAATCTTAGAAGGTTTTCTTCATCCTCTATCAACAATACAATACACAATATCTCCCATGAGATCGGCATTGAGACATCAATTGTTAAAAGGCCTTGGTCTCTTAACTTTTTTTTCATTCACAGTAAGCTGTAAATGTAACGAGACATGAAGCATCCTGCCCAACCCTTAGCAGATCATAATGAATATGTGCAACGTTTATAACACTTGAGAACTCATAAGAATATATAGAAAATCAGAAAATAATCAGAAAATGCAATTGCTAGATAATGACAAGTATGCACAAAAATATAACAATCATGGAAGAAACATTCAGAACCTACAACATTCAAAAGCAATGAGCAGCAGAATTCATACATGCTATTTCTTGGAAGATTCATGGCAACCAGATTTTTGAATACTTCTTCTCTCTCCTTTTTGTGGAACACAAGGAGATCATTGCATCCATCCATGCTGAATATTTCAACAGCAACAGGACGAAGCTGGTAATCACGTTTCAGAATCTCATGAACACTGTTGAGCTTCCACATATGCCAGGGATGGGGTAAATTACCACTAGTACACACTTTCTCCTTGCCCCATGCACCACCATTATAGGCCCAGGCCCTACCGCCAACACATGCCTTTACTGTTGTGATCCAGGATGAAGTAGACTTGGATTGGAAATCAGCACTGCCAATAACATCCTTCTTTACACCCAAAGCCTGATCAATAACAGAGAGTTCATCCTCGCATTCTTTTTCACAAATACACCCAGAATCATCAACGTAAAAATTCTCAATTATGTACAAAGAAAGTTCCCCTATCAAGAATATACCATCATGCTTGTCCAAACCCACAACTCGCTCACAGTTATATTTGAATCGTATCTTTTCTTGAGGTTCCAAATATGGTCGGATCAGATATTCACCATTATCATTCAATTCCTTATCTGATTTATCTTCTGTGACTATGATTCCATTTGTTGTATTAGACAATGATTGCATTGGAGTTCCAACGTCTGATTTTTCATGCATGCTCTCTGACATTGGGAAAGACACAGTACTAGACTTGACACCAAATTCAAGTGCTGAGTGAAGACTTGCTTCATTCATGTCACTAGCTCGGTCATCATTCCATCCACTTCTAACAGAAGATGTAACTTTCATACCATCTGATTCTTTAAGAAATTCACCATACATATCACCATCCACACCATCAGTTAAAAGATGAAAAAACGATTCAGTGTCAGTATCAGAAGCATCTGGGCCATCCTCATATTTTCCCTTGGACAGCTCTGCTTCTCCTAACTCAAACTTTCCATCAAGAACATTTTGAACAGTGTCAATCCTCAATTTGCAGCGCTCAAGCTTTTTGCGCATCCTGTATGGTCCTTCAATGGGACAAAGCTGCCATTCAGGATCTTCAGTTGCCAAGGAGGATTTCTGCAGTGGGAATATTCCACGCTCGTGTACAAGTTGTTGAAGAAGGGTTTGCCACTCACTTTCAGCATGGAGAACCCATCCATACTTATCTTGGCGGACAACTCTTAACTCGGTAGACATTGCATCACGAAGCAAGTCCAATGCATATCTTCGTTCATTTACCTGTTCCCAATGTTTCTGGTCTAACTTAAAAATATCACGTGATCTTCTACCCATTTCCCTCTTACGACGACCCTCCAAACCCTTAATTCTCACTCCTGGAAATTTTGCTGATCCAGCAATACACTGAACCCACATAATGGCTGCACACTGCTCCAATACTTTGTTGACCATCAGTTCAGAACTCTGAAGCCACTCAAAGAAAGTAGACAAACTTTCAGTCAATAATTTGTCAAAGCCACCATGTAGTACATCCATGTGCTGCCCTTGATTTGGTTTAGAAACAAGCAAGTCTTCTAGAGCAGCCCTGCGGTGCACCAGCAGATACTTGACAATATTGACTGCCATGTTCTTAATGTTTTGCCTTTGATCATGGAGAAGAGATATTAGATTTACACAAAGACAACAATTCAAATCAGTATCAACATTGCTGGGGCAGAAAATAATGCGCTTGTGAGCAACTAGCAACTGTAAAACTGTGCAGATATCAATTCCTGAATCATCTTGTGAAGAATTGGACGGTAATCTTTTCTTGGGCTCAATAAGCAAACCTAAGCATGAAAGAAGATCATCCTCTCCTAAGGTGACCAAAAATGATGGCAAAAAACAATACATTATCATACGATTTGTGTTCTTGAGGAGTGAATTTATGAAAGTATCAAGTTGCCTGCTTCCTCTTGTAATAGATAAAAGACTCTTTCCTACAGGAGCTGCTTCTTCAATGCGACCATCTTTGTTGGCCAGCTGCAACATTGACAACAGGAACTCCAGAGTTTTCAACACACCAGCAGGTTGAGGAAAGGAACCCATATAGACACGATCTACTATCATCCAGCATAATGCATCCAGGTTTGAGGTCCATCGACTTTTGTCTAGCTTTTTCTCATCTTCCTCATCGTCACGCAAAAGACGCCTTTCCACAAAGTTCATCAACCTGCTAAGGCACAAACCCTGAAAAACCAACACAGATTCAGCATCAACATATAGAGGTACTGTTTCCAAGATGCCCTCTATAACCTGTGCTGCTTTAATCTGCTCGGTGATGAAATCAGAAAGAACTTCTGCCATGAAATCTAACACAGCATTCGCTCCTGCAGAGCATGGCCCTCCCCCATAGCCAGAATCATCCATTTCAAGAAGAAGCTTTGAGCTAACTGCAAAAAATGAGTTTACAGCAGATGGCCCTTGGGAACTAGACTTCAGGTCCGCAGATGGATCATATTCACTACCAGACATAGAAGACTCCATGGAAGGAGAGGCCTGTAATGAAGCTTTGGATTCTTTGTGGGACGCGCTGCCAAGCCAAGATGATAATGCAAAGGCCGGTGATGATGATGGTGTGAGGGGGATTCTTGTGCTTGACTTCTCAGATATAATAGGAGAATCTGGTATGTTGACAGAAGCTGAACTCTGGGAATCTGCCTGTCGAAAGGAATCCATATTGCCATCAACATTACGGATATTGAATTCAATTGAGCTGGAGGTGGCAGAATTCTGGTCAACATTATTCCCAACAAAGTTCTGAACAGCTGGGACACCTTTGGCTGATTTTTTCAATTCCCCGTGGGAATTAGAGACAGCAATCTCTGGTTTAACATCAGCCACATCATTTACGGGGAGAGGCATGTCTTCAGAACTTGTACTAGCATGCCCTTGAGGAAAGCTTCCAGCACTAATGGAGGTCTTTGCAGATTGTTCTTGTTCAAGCGGTAAGCTAGAGAAAGTATTCTGAGAACTGCTGGTATCATCACAATCATTCAGCTCCTTTTCTTCCGTCTTCTCAGAAAGTGCTTTCACCATCTTCACTGCATAAGCTGCTCTGCAAGGGGAAAAAAAGGCTCATCCAATCACAATTTTGCTCAAGTAATTAAAATTAGGAATTGAGTATCAAAATTCTCAATGTAGCATCCAGAAAAGAGAATACAAATTGCAGCATGTCTGAAAACAAACCTGGTGCAAGAAAAATAAAGGTCGATGCAGCTTTCAAGAAACTCGGGCCTTCTGCAAAGAGCTGAAAAGGGAGGAGACATCTTTGCGAGATCAACCATAAATCTCAGGACTGCAGTTGCAGCAGCAGGAGCTGATGCCTCACCACCCATTAAGCGCGCTGCATATGTCTTATGCATCAAAGCTTCACCTTGAAGCTCTCCTGTCATGTCTGCATTTCCTTCAACAAGCTCTGCGACAAGGCTAGCACCAATCTGGGACAGATTACCAGTTTGATGAGCAAGCATGGACTGCATGCTTAACCTATCAAAAGTAGATTTTGCCATCGCAATCACTGATTCCAATAGCTCAACGTATTTCAGCTCCACATAGCTTCCATTACTTGGCATAAGGGCATGAAAATCTAGCATGCGCACTTCTGGTAGTCTTGGGTACACAGGCTTTCCAAATATCAGACAGAACAAAATATAATATATATCAGGAGAATCATAAAAACTAGGAAGCACCCGCATAAGACCCTGATAACCACCACCTGTGTGAAATTTAAGAGCAAACGTGGGAGAAGAAGCAAGAGACACACCAAGAAGAGTCATGATCCATCTCATACTTGTAGGATGGGCTGCTTCATCAAGAAAATATGTTACCAGCTTTGATGACACAATCTTGTGCCACTGCTCAAGTAACTCATCTGATTTGATGGTTACTTGTAGATCAATAAGCATCTCTAGGAGCATATTCCTTACAATTACATGCTTGCCCATTGATTCTCGAGCTAATTGATGCCTTGGTTTCAGTTCAGGTGGATCAAATGTCATGATCACAAACCTCACCACAATCTCTAGTTCAGAAGCCAGAAACCCATCTTCCAAAATGACCCCAAGCAACACCACTAATTTCTCCAAAACAGGAACTTCAACGTCACCACGCTGCAAAGTCACTAGCAAATGCTGGACAAGGTTTATTCGACGCAGAACAGTAAGGTTATGATTCCTATACCAGTGCATGGAAACCAAATGCTCCAGAAATCCAAGAAGTTGAATTTGGATTGAAACTGAGGCAGCCACCCACAATGTCCAGTCCAACAAGACATGCTCAACCATATCTGCATTTGACAAGACGATACAATTTGAAGTTTCAACCAACATATCAGAATTGTCTAGTTCAGAAATATGGCTAAATGAATCTTTCTGTGCAGAAAAATCATCCATGTCCCCATGAGATCCAACTGAAGAAATTTCATCGCGAAATTTTGACAAGCTGAGTTCCTCAAAGCTGGTTTCCTGCAACGTGGCAGCTGGTGATAAAGTAGCTTGCCTGCGTTCCAACTTCCTTGGTTCAGAAAATGAAGCTTCACATGCAGCAATTTGAAAAAAGATCTCAAGAGATTGCATGTCAAATAATGACATCCTACGACGCAGAAACAGAGCTAACAAATGGTATCCCCTGTATTTTTTCATATCTTTCACATTTTGGGGATTCTGATGAAGAGCACAAGCAAGTAATGTCAAAGCCATGTGAAGCATATCCCTGGTTTCAGCAGCTTCAACAAGGGCCAGGACAACAGCCATACCACCTACCGGGCGGATTGCATCACCGATTACAGATTGCTTGCAAACATAGATATCTCCATGAAGGCGTCCAAATCGTGGTATACCTGAGGCAAAATATAAAAAGAATGAGGGAAGAGAGGAGGGAACAAGGGCTGATAAGTAAAGGTCCCTCTACTCTGCATAACTTGTTTGAAACATAAAATCAAAATTTTAATCACTCACCCCCAATAGGAGAGGCAGCAGCCGACATTGGATCAACCAGATTGAGCAAGGAGAATGTGCCAGATGCTCGAACAGATTCAGTACATGTTCCATCAAATGCAAAGATAAGCTTCTTTCCAGAAAGCTGCAATGAGAGGTTTCCTAGTCTCTCCAAATCCCAAACAATCCCACTACCATCTGCTTTAGAATCCCCCTGCTTACTAGTACTCTCGAGCTTCTGTGTTGCCAATGGCAAGTCAGCATCTAATGATTCCAATATGGCCATGCTACCACCACCACAAGCCTGGTTAGGGACAAAACGTAGAAGGTTTGAGTCTTGGAAGAGCCCTCTGTATCCTCTGCCAAGAACATACATGAAACAAATACACCCTGCTGTAAGCACCTCCTCAAAAAGGTAGCAAGAACGAAGTTTCCATGTCAACTCACTAATCCTTGCACAATTAACTGGTGTCCCGATTGTGACCTGTAAGGGTTTTCCAGCCGGAGATGGTGAATATCCTAGTTTTCCTGTGTGTTTTAGCTTTCCATTGAGATAAACATTTGCAACACTAGCTTGAAATAGTCCAGCAAGCGCATTTGGTTTGCTATGAACAACTGCGAGGTGATGCCATCTGCCTTCTTCCAATTCTAATCCAGAAAAAGACAAGGCACTAGAGTTGCTAGTAGCAAGGGTTAGAACACCATCCTCCTGAAGATAAAGTTCTGCATAAAATGTGTTTTCATTGCTAGCTGTACCAACAGAAATTATTCGGAGAATATTCCGTTCATTATGTTGCCCATTTGAACTACTTCGCCTTTTTGAAGGGCCAGCTTTGGACAGCTCAGTTTCCTTTGCTTGTGATCTCAAGAAATTTTTAAACTGGAACCAACAAACAAATGAATAACCCGCAGAAGGAGGCCAGGATCTTTCTCCCAGAGACACCTGAACAGCAGCATGCCCAATCTTACTCATGTCCATCTCAACAAACGGTGACAGAGAGACATTTTCTGAGGCCATATCTTCCATGAGAATCAACCTCTCCATCGTATCAACAAGAATAGGACCTGAATTCATAAGCCTCGTCTGCAGTATATATCTAATAAGCAGTCTGAGTTCTGATGCAGATAGCCTATCAGCAAAATATAAACATTAGTTTCTAGGATAACCATTGTCAAGTAAATTGCGCATTGGGTTCTCTACGGACATACCTATATGCACCAAGAACTTCCACAATCTTCAACACGTACTGAAGTAATGTAGATGAGCCTGATAGGAAGGGGTGCATTGTCTCCAATAGAAGTTCCACGCATCCTACAAAAATGATAAAAGTAAGAGCAAGAGGGAGATAGAAACACAAACATAAACACACACACATGGACCAGAAGGCAAAAGAATACAGGCAATCAATAAAATAGAAAGGATTGAAAGATCAAAAATTTCATTCGCACCTATAGAGGTGAGATTTTCCTGATTAAAGGGGCCAGCACGAGCAAGCCTTTCTATAAGATTCAGTAAGTCTAGCTGCACTTTGGGAGTGAAGAGCAACAGCGAACGGATCAGGACTCTAATAGCAGCAGCATTGTACACTCGTTCCTTATCAGGATTAAACAGACCTGAATGGGTGCCAAGAAGAAAACCAGTTGACCCAGATTCCATCATATTAGTTGGCACACCACTATCTGATGACAAGAATGGTGGAAGCACAATTTCAAGAGCAAGCTCTAACAACAACTGTATAACTTGCTTTTCACAATCCACACAAAGCAAGCCAGATTCAGATAGAAGCTCATAGAAAGTGTGGGATGACATAATAGTATGCAATTTTATCCTGTTAATAGCATTATCACACACTCCAGCTGTCATCAGGCGCAGTAAGTATGTGAACAACTTCATGCAAACCTCCAAAGAAGATTCTTCTGTCTGTTCTCCATCACCTTGGAAACTATGGAGTGTGGTCAGCATAATAGAAAAGCCAGTGGCTTCACCAAAGACCCTCTGAGCTGAAGTATTAGCTCTCAATATGCGCCACAAGGCACCCATTGTGTCACATTTTGCATCACTTTGAAGCCTATACTGATGTCCAGCACCGCTTGTAACCATTCCGCTTTTGAGAACCTCAATAAGCACACCTAGTTCTTCATGATGAGTCTGGTAAAAAAAAAAGGTTTATTTTAGCATGAGCTTTCAAAAAAAATTGGGGATTGATACAAAAATGAGAGCATTCGTAGATATTATAACCACTCTAAAATTTAACAGTTCAGTAAAGCAGCATGCTTGCTGACATACCTGTGTAATATCTTCAGTGATCAAACATGACAATATCCGGAGAACCCAAGGACGGTGAACATTGGACACAATAAAAGGAAGAACAATGGTCACACCATTAGCTGACCGGAATGATGATTGACTAGCTTCAGCTTTCTTCACTAAAGAGACCAAACAATCCCATGCAACAGATATTGTGCCCTCGATTTCAAAAATAGGGAATTTACCTGAGCCACCAGATTCCATTAGCTTGGGTGAAGAAAGAATAGTATCTTTAGTGTCCAAGTGTTTCTTGAAACTTGTACTAGATTTTGTGTCTGACTGAATGGGGTTAACAGCTAGTTGTTCTGGACCCAAAAGAAACTTGTTCTGCTTCAGATCATCTAACAGAACTTCCAGTACACCAACTTCTCGCAAGACTTTCTTGTATTGTTGATCAAATGACAAAAGTTTCACAAAGAAAGAGAGTATGGTGTGCTTCAGCTCTGATGCTATCGGTTGCTGCAATAAGCAACAAAGAGATAGCAACTCTTGCTCAGGAACACAATTCACAACAGTTACAGCGTATTCTAAAATTTTCAAGATTATCTCTTGCAATGATGGTGGGAAACCAGCCATATTTAGGATGAAAAGTGGAACAGTCCGTAATTGTTGACACAACTTATAGTTTTCAAGATGACTTGAGAATATCTTAAACATTCTATTTAATACTTCTGCCTGCAGTACTGTACTGTCTGCCTTTAGCAAAATGTCTTGCAACATCTGCACTGCTTCAAGGTCTTTAACTTTACTGTTGTCTTTCTCCCAATTTTCATCAGCAACTCGATCTAAAGATGACGTGCGACTTCTTCTAGGGAGAATGTGAGAAGATTTGGAACTTTTGCCTCCATACCATGTTGTAGATTCAGCAGGACCAGTTTGAGATAGATTGACAAGAACATCAAGCAACCTAGACAATGCAGGTGATAATTGAGCTTGCGAGGGGTCTTCTTTTTCTGTTAATTCCTGTCTCTGTTCACCATTCATTGCATGTGAGCCATCTGCTGTGCCATCAAAGGCAAGAGAAGTCTTGGAATAAACAGAGTGAGAATCCTGATTTTGTGGTGCAGAGGACAGAACCAATGCAAACTGCACAAGAAACTGGTAACCATGGGCATTATGTATATCTTCCCTGAGCCTGACACCACCAGCTTCTACAATTCAAAATTGTACAAAACATTAGCAGCGACATACATAAGACAGTTTTAAAGCTCGAAATTATTTGAATTCCAGATAACTATGGAACCATAAATTAATATTTTTTACATCTCATTTTAACAGTGAAGACCACCGAGTTTTGATAAGTTGATCTTGTGCAATTCAAGAAGTAAATTGACTGTGAAATTACCCTGTCTGTATGACAATTCCACGCATTCAAGCAACAAGTCCACAATGCTCATGGTGTAGGCAGAATCACCACAGTCCGGATTGAAATCCTTAACTGCCATTAAAAGAACTTTTATCTGCATGTGAAACAGAGAATATCACCCAATGAGTATGATCTTTTGAAAATAAAACTAGACAACAAAGTGTGGCAATTATTATAATCAGATACAAGACAGTAAATAAGGAATGACATGGTAAAAAGAATTTAAAAAAAAAAAAAAGCTTTAATGGCAAAAAGGAATGTCTAAATTATGGGCTAAAACAAGAGTAACTACACACTTCCCAAACAAGGTTAGTTTTGAGGGAACAGAGGCATGTTTCAGAACTATCCAGATGTTCAAAATTACATCATCAGACAGAAGGCTGCAGAACTGTCTCAAAGTTTATTCTAACTGCATTTGATTTCACAAAGCAGGGTATATAATTAGCTACCAAAGAATATTGCTGGGAAAGATCACTTGCAAAAGGTTAGCAAGTACACAATAAACTACTCATTGCAGGATGCATTATTTACAGGAAAGCTTGGAGAGATAACTCGGTTAAAAGTAAAAGCGCATGAAATGGGTTAACAACTAAGATCTCTTCTAGTCTTTGTAAAATAATTAGCAGAAAACCCTCTGCAGTATGACTCTGCTTATCCAAAAAAGACATTGAAGCAGACCAATTGCAGACAATTGTCCTGTGATCTCGTTTTGCATCAGTGATCCCATGGTTCAAACTGCTTGTAGATTACAATTATGGTGTTTTCATTTAGGACTCATTTATACCTACATACAAACTAATAGAGCTTTTATGATCAAAGTTTGTCTGAACTACTCCAACTTCTTAATTCAACAAAAAAAAAAAGACTTTAAAAGTTTCAATCATTGTGCTAGCAAATTTAGACAAATTTATGTGATACAAACACAGGAACTTTGTATCAAGAATTGAGAAACATCTCGTAATGACAATTTAAATCCCAGTAAAATTTTGTAGTTGTCAGAAAACCAGAAGGCTCCAACATTCAGTATGAAAGATGGGGGTAGATGAAAATGTTAACTACAAGTTCCCTACAGTACTGTATGCTTCTCTATAATTCTTATATGTTAGTTGCCAATACCAGATGGTGTTTGCGTATATATCCAGCAGTGCTTCCATTGTCGTTGACCAAAAGAAGACCAAGTATCTGGAGCAACCACAAACAGCAAGAACCAATTTCAACTTTCAAACACTGAAAGATAAAGTTTATCTGAATCTTTTTAAGTGGCTATAATTTCATGGGAGCTCCACTAATGCATATATGGGCCAAAAGGCCTAAACATTTACCTGCATTGCATGCCGATGAAGTTGTATGTTGTGCAGTGGAACAAGACCTTCTTTATACCGAGAAAATATTGTTAAAGACCCATTTGCAACCATCTGAAACAGCAACTGAAGTGAATCATCTTCAATCAAGCTTTGTGCCGCTGAAGGATGGCTTGCCAATGCTTTCATAATATGTACTACACTTCCCTCCACCTATACAGAAAATAATAAGAAAGAAAGAAGAGGGCATAGGCTTCAAATGCATAGTTCTAGTCCTTTAGATGTGTATCCACAACTGCTAAATTGTTTTTGCATGACTAAGATGACATAAAGGCAAGTAAAAAAGACAATGTCACACAAGTTTAACCCGAACCATGCCAGATATTATATGGAAACTAACAGCAACAGAAGAGCTGGTACATAAAAAGCTACCTCAAGCTGGTGAACTTGCCCTGAAGCACCATCTTGATCTTTTTCAGGTAGCAATGGTCCTTCAGAGTTTGTAAGCTTTTGCCTTTGATTGGTTTCAGTGCTCAGAAGGGCACTGAGAATGTGAATTAGACAGCATAATATTCCAGAATCAAGGAGAGATTGTTTATCAATAGGCTGAAAAAAAAGAAGAAAAAGAAACACCTTGTTTATAGTGCTTTCTCAAAAGTAGCATGAAAATAAAAATGGAATTTCCCCTAGCTGACTACTTGCTAGCCTCATTTACCAGGCAGCTTCAATAGCAAAACAGTTTCAATCACTTGAAGTCAATCCCTTTGCTTTGAAAAGGGACTGTGGATTAGCCAAACTCTGATTAAGGTAGCAAAAAAATATAATTTCCCAAAGCTTTTTGTCTTTTGGTTTTTATTGTATTTTATCTTAAGCTGGTGGTGGTAAGAGAAACATACCCCGGATACAAGGGCTTCAACAGCAGTTAACAAATTTGAACCGGGACTGAAGCAATCCTGAACAAATAGCATGGAGAATATGGTTTGCATTAACAAATCACCAGGACAAAAAAAGGAAAGGACAGCATTTGGTAAAATCTTTTAAGAGACAAACCTTTGTAACTTCAGAGAAAAATCTCATCACTTTCTCTACATCCAAAGATCTTGTTTTGCTTCCGATTTTTAATTTATCAATATCGGTTACAAATGCTCTTCCCACAACAAAAGAGAATATGTGTGTTTCAACTAACCTGTGATTCATCAAAAAATGTAAACATGTTCAGCAAGCCAAGAACCATGCAAAGTAATAAAAGCAGAAATCTTATTTAATAAATAAAAACAACAGCCAATCCTGCAGTTGATGTGCTTACTGAAAGCTGCATTTCATACAAAGCAACCAAAGTTGTATATATTATGCAACTGAGGAAATCACATAGATTTTAGAGTATAGGTTGTGCAAAAAACAAATTCTGAATGAGCTAAAAGGTGGAAGCCAATAGAAACTTCTTCTATACACATGAGAAATGAGTTTCATGACTGTTATCCTGTACAAAAAGTTGTTATGGGATTCAAGAAACCAGAGCTATAATTGCTACAGAATTTTCAGAAGAAAAGGATTAAGAAAATGCAGTTTGAATAATCAGTGAGGAAATGCTAACTAACGCTAATCAAGCCTTTAATAATAAAGAACTATATTAATTATAGAAAGGGAAACAGTAACTACAAAACATAGAATAAGACATTCTCCTAAGAGAAGGGAAAAGAAAACCTGAAGGGAAAAAAAATATTGCAATAAGACTTTGCAAATCTCAGACATGGAAACACCTCTAAAGTCCTTTAAAGTAATAAACCTAAAGGAAAACCTAAATGTTATGGTCTCCTCTAATTTGTAAAATTATTCTTGAAAACTCTATAATTCCACTGCATCCAGATGCACAAAACAAAAGCAGCATACCTAGCATGATCTTTTGATCCCATTTTTGGCAAATGATAATCTTACAGGTTATGAGAATTATGTAATGGCAAAAGAAAGCTAAAATCAGCCCAGCAAATCAAAAGTGGAAGACAATCCATACATGGTAACTAATTGAGCTACATTAGCGTGCTGCTTCACTAGTCTACAAAAAGCATCTATAGTCCAATTCAATGCCATTTCTTTCTCCTGCATAGACAGTGAAAGAGCCATCAGCACTCACTAATCATTTTACCAGTAATGATGATTTCCTGGGAAAAAACAGTACAGAAATATCACACAAAAAATGGGAATCAGGAACCTTTTCGGAACTGGATGAGCGGAAATCCTCCCAAAATCTCTTGAAGTCCAGTTCCAGTTCATGTCGGTCTCTGCATTTCATAGATGAAAAAAAAGAGAACAAAAAAGTTTACACGTATGAAATGGCATACTTGAATGCCGTAATAGATCAGAAGTTAGAGCATGTAAGTAAAGCCAAATATTTACATAGAATAGATCATAAAATTATGAGACTAGATTTAGAATGGAATATCAAGAGGAAAGATACAGATATGCAGCCAGAAAGCTGGTGCCTTATGATTTAACTTCACTTTAAATCTGGAAAAATAATGCAAAAAAAGTTGAAACTGGTTGTTGAAGTTGACAATCTAAAGCAAAGGACATGGTCCTGTGGCATTACAAATATGAAGGTTTTCAAATATTAAAGTGCAACTTTATGCACAGAACTTGATCCTATAATGTCTGCTATAAACATATTGGCAAAAATTGCATCACCAGCATCCCTTGTATGACAGAAAAGAGAAAACGAGCTGAAGGTAAAGTGGGTATAGAAATTTACTAGAAAAATGGAAACATTTATGGGGGGGTTCCCCAAAAAAATCCAAAAGACAATAACAACATTAAATTTTGAAAGCATTCATAATCCTGTTATCATTTAGCTGTGCCCAACATGAGCCTTGCCAAATGCTAAACCGTGGTTCAAATACTTGCAGTATGAGCATGTTCTAGTAACTCAGTTGTGAACAAAGGAAACAACAGCAACTAGCCTGATCAGGTTACAAGGGAGGGTGGGGTGCTTCGAGAAACAAATTCCAAATGCAGGAAAAGATGTCAACTTCGCTCCTGATTATCCACAATCATCATATTTCACCACAGCTCACTTTCTAAGCTAATATAATCTACGAAGGGCCTAGCTGAATACAAATCTCCTACATGCTATTTTTTTATATATAAATAAATCATCCTCGTCCATTCTACATTCGAAATAGTCTATGGCAGTCTTGTTTATAGAATCTTAATATCTATCCATATTTCCCCAAAAAATCAAATCAAATCAATATATAAATTTCTACACCACTACCAGTAATTACTAGTTGAAGAAAGTAATACTTGATCAGAAACAACAAAGAGCCAAATTCCAGCAACAAAATAACAGTCAACAGAGCTCGTCTACTCCAATTACAGATCAACATTCAAGAACAGTCAACGCAGATTACGTTTCAATATCAAATGTGCAGCTAAAAATGTAAGGAATTAATTATCAACCATCTACCAAATAAGAAAAAACAACAGAAGCGATTAAAAAACATAAACATAAAAAATAAATTTGTTGAAAGGAAGAAAAAAAAGAACCTGGAAGGAGATGAAGGTAAGTCTTGAAAAGTGGTAGAAGAGGAAGCATTGTGTGAATAAGCAGGCGATGAAGAAGGAGGAGGAGAAGCAGTAGTAGCTGGTGAACTAGAGGGTGAAGGAGATTGAGTTAAACCGACCTTCTCTTTTATGTCCTTGAGCAATGTTACCCATTTCATCGTTTTTTCTCTTTCAATTCCCTTCTATGATTCCCTCTCATCCGACGACGACGAAGACTACGACGACGGACGACGATTTCAAATTCAGTTTCACCAGATCCAACACCTCTTTCTATATTAGAACAGCTCTAATACTCGCAAATAACTACAAGGATCTCTCTCCTTCCCTTCCCTGGCTCAGAACTAGGAGCAAAATAATATTAAGAAATCGAATCGATTGAGAGAAGAAATGTTTGATAAAGGAGGGGTCGGGATTTAAGGGCAGCAAGATCTGTGGGCTTTAATTTCTCCTCTCGTGTTATTTTTCTTTTTTGTTTCCTTGTCCTGCTGTTTTTACTTAATTTTGATTTTGAATTTTTTTTTTTAAGGAAATTGTGAAATTTTTGAGCCCTAAAAAGAAGGAAAACGCGACTTCGGCTATAATTATGAGAAAGAAAAGAGAGAGGAAAGAAAAGGATAGCAAAATGACGATTAATTTATGATTATATTAATTATTATTATTATTATTATGATAAATCAAGAAATTCTCTCTCCACTGTTGTTATTTGGCGCTCCGCGCCTTGTTTCTCGCTCCATATATCTCTCTCTCTCTTTCCGTCTTTCTTTCCCGTTTTTCGTTTCCGTCTATGATAATGATTCTTTTTAATATTATTTTGTTTTCGAAGACCATATCTATGCTCACAGAGAAACGCTGCTTCACCTCACCACGTCAGCGTGGGATCCACGGCGCTCAGGAACTCCACGTGGCATCTCGAGATTGACGGGCTGGACGTGATTTCCTCTCCCCTTTCTGGTCTTCGTTTGGTCTAACCAAGGGATTACGAGGGAGGTTTAAGCTTTAAACATAAAAAAATTTGGGCGACGAGAAGCTCTTTATTATCAATCCTTTATCTTTTTCTTTTTCTTTGTTTTGTGTTAATTTTTAAGAGCTACTTTGGAGGCTTTTTCCTGACTCTGTAGTGATATTTTTTTGGCCGGCGTTCGAATGAATGTCGCTCTAACTTTTGCTAGTTCCTTACTGACAAAGGCATCTAATGTACAGCCTACTGACGATTGATTACCTTACCGCTCGGTTTTCCTTAAAATCTAAACCAAGTGTTAGGTTATTTTTGTCCACTTCAAATAAATTAGAAACTATCATACTACTGTTTTTCTATCTTGTAACTGTATTTGGAGCACAACGTTTTGTGTAAACAGACACGCTTCTTTAATACTGGTAATTCTTCTTTTTTTGAAAAATAAGTGTGATTACTTTTAATCTATTTGTTTTTGTATTAAATTTTATTTATTTATTTATCTGTTTCAGATTAATTTTGTGTGTGTTTTTAGATCGTTTTAAAATCTATTATCTAAAATCTATTTTAAACGTATAGTATCAAATAGGCTTTTATATATTGTTTGACAATGTATTTTAAAAGTATTTAAAAAAAATTATTTTGTCCTTTAAATTTTTGATGTTTTTAGGTCATTTTCATATGTTGATATCAAAAATATTTTTTTAAAAAATATATCATTTTGATGTATTTTTAAACAAAAATCATTTTCAATAACAATTTCAACCATACTTTCAAACATTCATTTAATGTTGATGATCATTGCATGCGATGATAATGGAATAATCAGTATGAAAGGGTGTTTGGGGATCGAGTTTTTAAGAAAATAATTTTTTTATGTTCAATTAATTTTTATATGTTTTAAAATTATTTTGATATATTAATATCAAAATTAATTTTAAAAATATTATTATAATATATTATAAAAAGTAGTTATTTTACCCCCAAAACATCTTTGATAGTCAAATGAACACATTTCTTATTTAGCTAACTTCAATTCAATTACATGATAGTAAGATAGACGCTACCCTTTTCTATGGTGAAATTTTTAAACTCAATAATCAATTATTTAATTTCTAGTGATTAATGATTTGTCTTTGAATTTGATGGAATCCAAGGAAGGTTTAGAATTTTGATGGGCATATTAAAGAGTATATTTCTTTCCTTGTAATCGAGTAAAACATAATTAATTAACATTTCATGCAAATAATTGAATGTTGCCATCTATGTAGATTATCCCCAACGTCCTTGCATAAAAGAGGATGGATTTGTATACTTTCTTGGTAGGAAAAATTTGCATCCATCTCGCAAGATAAAGTAAAGTTGGTAGAATACAATTATCTAAGTAGGTACTCCAATAATAAAAATCTAGGACTAGGGAATTTTTTTCTCTATGTGATATCAAATTTGAGTCATGAGGTTACTAATATGATGACCACTAGAAGTTTATATGATCGTTAATTTTGGGACTCGTGAGACTAGTTGAGGCACCCGCAAGCTGCCCGAACATCAATGTTAATAAAAAAAAGTCAGGTAGATTACTTGATTGCCAGGTAAGGACCTGTTACAAATATATTTTTATTTTTATTTGGTTTAATTTTAATTTGATTGTTTTAATGTTTTAAATTATTTTAATATGTAAAAAAAATATCATTTTAATATATTTTTTAAATATAACATTCTTTAAAAAAACAATATTTACCAACCTCTATGGCTCATATTGCAAACTTACAAAGTGTTTAACATTGTGTTTTAAAAATATTTTTGAAAAAAAGTTATTTTTTATTTTAAATTATTATTATTTTGATATTTTTATATTATTTTAATGTGTTGATATAAAACATATTTTTTAAAATCTAATAAAAAAATAACATTATTTTAATATACTTAACATATAACATCAAGCAGTCAACGAGCAACGTGTGATCTCCAGTGTGTAATTTCATGGTGTGTGTGGATGCCGTTCTCTATTCGTGGCAAGATCTTGTAAAATTACTGCCACGTGGATATGCCAAAACAAAAACAGCCAAACAAAGGTACTGCATGCAGAGAGTGATTATTTTCGTGGCTGAATATATATTTTTTAATGTTTTTATATATAAAAAAATCATTAAATTAATGGTTCTCTGTAATTTTAATGGGTCAATGTTAAAGTATTTTCAAGAAAAATATCTAAACAATATATTTTTAATTAAAAGATATTTTTAAAATACATTATATATCGTACACCACTACATGAAATTGCTTCGTTTAATTAGTTCCTATCCAAACGAAGATCTTCCAGTGAAAAGCAGAGGTGAATTAGGTGAACTTGAGATTTGGAAGACGACATGAGACCTATTTTACTTCAGATGACCAGTCCTTCGTGGTAGAAATATGGGGCTTAAAGTAAGCTTGGAGTATGATAAAAGGAAAGGAATGGAGTAGATCGTCAGTTTTTTTTTGTTTTTGTGTTTTGAAAATATTTTTTTTTTATCTATTTAATTGAATATTTTTTTTATTTTTAAATTATTTTGATGGGTTGATGTTAAAAATAGATTTTTAAGAAAAAATAATATTATTTTAATATATTTTCAAATACAATATATTTAAAAAACAATAAAATTTACATGTACGTCGATTATTTCTTAACATTTTTTTCTGAATAAGATTATGTTTAGATATGTAAGTTGTAGTTGCTTTGAAAAGTAATTTTCACTTAAAAATATTTTAAAATTATTATTTTTATTTTTTTTAAATTATTATTTTTATTTTTTTAAAATTATTTTGATATAGCATACAGAAATAATTTTAAAACACTTACAAAATTTATTTTAAAAAAATACTTTTAATTGCATTCCAAACACTATTTTTAATGGGCTGCAGAAGTTAGGTGAATATCTTTTGTATCCTGGAAGCTCCCTGTCACTTGATGATGAAAACGAACCGATGAATTTGCAGCCCCACTGGCACTCATACCCGGCAAACATTGTATCAGCCCCCCAACTTCTAATGTACTTCAATCGAGTCCTAAAACTACTAATTTCATTAACCACGTCCCCGTTCGTATACCTTTCCTCTCCATTCAAGAATTTCTATCAAAATACCTGAAGATGGGTGAAAATATAAGCACGCTTTCCTTACTGGAATACCATATCTCTTCCATCCAATATGTGCGTGAAGTTGTATTATAAAATTATTTTAATTATATTATAAATGGTTCTAAGGCCTGGATAAGTTAAAATACACATGATTTGATGAGTACATGCGTTATTCAACAATTATTTTAGCACAAGGATCTGGGGGAGTGAGTTTTAAAAGAGATTTTAAAAAGTTTTATCAAAAAAACTATTTTTATTTTAAATTATTTTCTATGTGTTTTCAAATTATTTTAATGTGTTGTTGTCAAAAATATTTTTATTTTTTATTTTATTTTGATGTATTTCTAAATAAAAAAAACTTTAAAAAATAATTTATATCGCATTCTCAAATAGGTCATAAGAGGGTGATTGTAAGTGTGATGACTTATTTTTCAAAGTGTTTTTCTAAATACTTGAAATAATTTTTTATTACTGTTTTGATGTGTTATTGTTATAAATAATTTTTGAAAAATATTATTTTAATATATTTATGATCGAGGGGTGATTGAAATTGCAATAACAATTATTTCTTAATTTTTTTCTCATAAATATTTTGAAACATTTTTTTTAAAATGATACTGATACATCAAAAGAATTCAAAAATATAAAAATAATATTTAAACGAAAAAAAACTTAAAAAATCATGAAACATGGATGAAATTGTCAGGATAATATAGTCGGGAGACTTTTAATTTGAAAACTATAAATAGTCGAGGACCGGTTCGTGGTCTGGCCTGGAATAAATCAAAAGGCCAGTACCAGTTAGTGGGAAGGTGCCAGCTGCCAAATTTCCCAGCATATGAATCACCAGGATAAGCTAAGCAAGATAGTGATTACTTTAGACTTCTCTGCTAATTCGCGTACGATGGCATGACATGCGCGGAGGTGGCGGCGTAGCCAAAAATATCATCTCATGGGAAGACTGGATCAATGTAAAATGTGGACGGCATTGGTCTCATATTTTTGTTTTATTAATATAAATGTTTGGACCAGATGATATATATCTTGATTAATCCTATAATTTTTAAAATTAATGATTATATAAATTTTTAATAATTATTATATTAATAATTATAAAACTTGAACTTGATTAGTTCAAAGTTCTTATCATTGAATAACTTAGTAGATGGATTAGTTTGGTAATCCTTGAAGAAGTAGGATCTGCTCTACGAAAGGGTGCTGTCTTCGACATTTGATGATCAAATGGGCGATTTGCTACCAAGTCAATTTTAAGTAGAACTTTAAAAAAAAATGGTTTTGTCGATCTTCGTAATTAATCCACGACTTGATTGATCCACCAAGACCTGTCCAGGTGGTAAGATCTCAAAACATAAAATGATATTGTTTTAATAAAAATAATTTCTCTAGTTGATTTAATAATTCACAGATGAAGATAATAACCCAGCTCTTTTTTTGCTCTCCCATCCAATGTGCGTGAAATTATATTATATTTTAAAGGGTTCTAATGATAATTGGGTATTTTCGGACCCAATACCTAGAAAAATAATGTAAATTAAAATACAAATGACTAGTACGTGGTTATTTAACGGTCTCCTATTATTTAATCAATGGGGTTTAATTGAGAAATGCAATTGTCATGATAATAGTTTGGAGACTTAATTTAAAAACTATATATAGTCGAGGACTGATTCGGTCTGCCCGGAAAATAATAAATCAAAAGGCCAATTCCTGTGAGTGGGGACGTGCCAACCGCCAAATTTCCCAGCACATGAATTAGCCATGATAAACTCAGCAGGAGAGTGATTGCTTTGGACTTTTCTGCTGAATTGCGTATGATGGCATGGCATGCGTGGAGCCGTAGCTAAAACAATCATACCTCAAATATAATTATTACTAGCTATTTAACTTGTTATTTACCGCGGGTTTTAGCGTGTTTTTTATATAAAATATTGACAGTATAAATTTAAAAACTCATGTTTATATTTAATTAAATAAATTGGTAGTCATCTATGTAAAACAGCAAAGAAAAAAAGTATTAGCAATAACCGAAAAAATTAAAACATGAACATAGACTAATATGTTTGATCGAATAAAATAAAATATTTACTTAATTATTTTTACTGAAATTGTTCATTTAAATCCGTAAAACATAATAAAAATAAACACATGAATAAAATCAATTGAATAAACCCACACCCTGCAAAAATATTATTTAAATATAAATATTTTATTTTTAAAAATAAATTTTATTTTCATATAAAAAACATGGATGAATTGTAATAATATTTTAGAAAAAACAAACATAAACAAGACAAAAAAAATATTATCTAAAAAAGGCAAGCAAAACTTGTGTCATTGGTTATGACATTATGACAAGTTTAAATAAAATAAATCAAAGAAAATCATAAAACCATTTTTTTAAAAAATAATACAAAATAATAAGATTGTAAGAGAGAACAATGAAAAAATATTGAATAACATTAACTTTTAAACTCGTAACTCAGATCATTAAATCAAGAGCGATGCATATGGGGGGAAATGCAAAGTATAGTCCCAAACAAATCAAATATCAAAAAATGAAACTAGAAAAAAAATAATTATAGGGCAAACAAAAATTTTCAATTTGAAGGTCAAAATGAATTGAAAAACAGTTTTAACAAAAGCGAAAACAAATTAAGACAAATAGGGCCAATTGTTTTTTAAAAAAACATAAACTTTGATCCTGAATTTCAAAGTCAATAAAACTTCTGCATAAAGGCTAAGGAAATACATTAATAATAAAAAGAATAAAGACCAAGATAATAAAAAACATAATGAAAATTGAAGGTCTAAATAAAAAAAAGATTTTATAAGAGGAATAATAAATAAAACAAGAAGTGAAAAAAACAGCATTGAAACTAAAAAAGCAAAAACAAACAAAATTTATTGAATGGTGAAATTAAAAGTTATTAAAACTTAAACTATAACTTTAGGGAAATAAAATAAAATTCAAAAGAATTGGAACCGAAATGCAAAAAAAAAAAAAAAAAAAAAAAAAACATGAGAAATTATATTTGAATAACTAAATAGAAAACAAAGATTTTTTTTATAAAAGACAAATTAATAAATCAAAATACCGTCGGCTAGAATTAAAATTAATGTCACAATTCTACAATCTACAACGGGCCATCCAAGAGACTTTGTTTTACCGTTTATCTTAAAATTTAAACTTGAGACCACGAATGATAGTGCAAAATGTAAATCCATTTGTCACCCCATCCAAATTAACCTTTTATTTTTTCAAAGTATTTTTACACAATGATCCTTACAAAATAAAAAGATTGAAAGTGTTTAGTCTAATTTTAAAAATCCATGGTAGTAGTAGATCAGGATATAAATTAAATCAAATTTTAATTATATAACCACGAGTAATTAAATAACATATATGCATGGCTTACAACTAGGGTATGATTTTAAAAACAAATCAAAATAATATTTTTTTAAAAAATATTAATATATTGAATCAATTTGAACTTCATGATCTTAGTGGTGAATTTTACCATGTCTAAGAAATTTATTCTTTAAAATTATTTCTACTTAAATATAAAATAATAAAAATAAACACACTACCATTTTTAGAGAAAAAAGAAGTCCCAACAGAAACACCAAGGTAAAATCCGTTGAGTTGTTAGTTTTAAATCAGTTGTTAGGATTAGCATCAATTAGCTGTTAATTAGTAACAGTTTCTGTTATTAACAGTTAGTTAGCAACTGCAGAACTTTACAAGAATAAGATTCTTGTTCTTACCTGTATAAATACCATTTCATTTGATAGTTGATAAATAAAACTTGATGAATTCCAACCAAATCAAGTATAAACTAATATAAAACATATTAAAATAATTTATAAAAATAAATTCAAAATTAAGCTAATGTTGAAAAAAAAAACTCGTGCATGTATGAGGTAATAGGTCACAACTCCAACTGCTAATAATAATAATAATTAAAAAAAAATATTCTCGTGGATGTATCAGGTGGTGGATTATTATAACTCCAACTGCCCCGGGCTACAAATCCTCGAGCCCCCTGTCTCCAGAAGAAAAATAAAGAAAAGGGACAGTTAATGCGGGAGCTTGTATCTTTATATTTGATTGTTTCTGCCTTCCTATCTGCTGCAGGAATATTAGTTGGTCTAATCTCACACGTATCATTAGCAAATCCTCGCAATTGAAAACATTCGTTATTACAAATTTACAATTGAAAAAAAAAACAAAACAAATGGTGGTACAGCTCATGCAATGCAACCATCTAATGTCTGTAATTGTGTTATAAAAGTTTTTTTTAAAAATGATCTTTTTTAATTAAATTTTTTAATTTTATTAAATTATAATTTCATGATATAAAAATGATATTTTTTTTAAATATATTATTTTAATATATTTATAAATAAAAAAATATTTTAAAAAATAATATGACCGAACATTTTAAAAGTGGTTAGAAATGCTTTTCTTCGGGGATAGCATTGATATTTTTTGTATATGGTTCTCAAATTCTCATCAATCATATCAAAATCATTTTTTCTTTTTTTAAAAAAAATCAGACACATAATGCAAACTCGATGCTAAATGGTTCAGATGTCAAATTCATTTAATCTTCATGCCCGGATTACTCCTGTATTTGTAAGTTGATGACGCACTTTGATGTGCTTGGTTGCAGCCTATGAAATAATCAACATTTTCACATCCTCGTCCATTGTTCTCCAATCCACGTGTCGGAAACGAGACAAAAATGATCATAATATCATAGTTGTAAGCGAAACTGGAAGATCTAGGGTGAATTCATTATATTTTATACTATTCACTCGAAAATATAATTAAATGCACGAGGATATAATTAATAAAAAAATAAAAATTTCCTTTTCATTTCCAATGTTAGAAAGGAGTTGTTGACTTTAATTTTCCTCTTATAATTTTAATTAAGAATTTTACATTTAGGTCTTGAACTTTATTTTTGTCAAGTTTTAGTTTGTCTATGCTGAGAGATGAAAGAGAAAGTCAGCCAGGTTAAATAAAGAGGTTATTTTGGGGTTAAAACGTGTTTATTAAGATTTTTATGATGTTTTAAGGTATTTTAGGTCAAATAATTTAAAACAAATACAGTCCCAACACTCAAACCATGATCTAATGATCAGAAAATGAATCAATGAACGACACACTAAACACCCATGACAAGACCTATCGTTTGTGAAGTGAAAAAAAGAAGAAGCTTTTCATTGGCTTTCCCCCCATACAAATAACAAAACTACGTGTACGGGTGTGATCTTCTACGAACTGGCACACATGGGTTTTTCCTTCTTGGCCAACCCAGCAACACTTTACTTTTTAAAAATTATGATGTTTTTTAGTTTACTTTTCATTGACATCTTCTTTTTTTTTAAATGTCTGGTCTAACTTTTTTATAAATAGTAATTGGATTTTTCTCAAATAAAATATTGTAACTTATTTTAATTTATTTTATAGTCAGAATATGGATTTACTTTTTATCTTGGGTTGTCTAGCATCCTACCTAGAAACACACCTTTATATATTTACTCCTGATGCTTTATTTTGCACCACCAACTTATCAATCAATGGTGACATTTTAATATATTTGACACTGCATTATAAAAATATTATTATTTTTTATTCTATATTTAAAGAATTTAGTATTTTTATATCATTTTCATGTGTTTATATTAAAAATAATTTTAAAAAAATATTTTATTGTATTTTTGAATGAAAAATATTTTTAAAATTAACATCAATCACACTCTCAAACACACGCAAGGGCAAATGTGATCAACATCTATAAACACCTCCTCTTGTATGGAGCCGGTCATTTGAGGAGCACTTTCACCCCTTCGGGGCCCACCCGGTGCGAACGTGGATTAGTCTGGGCCAGCGCTTGGGACACCGCGTGGTTTATACCAAAAAAACATCTATAAACACCTTGATCACCAAGTAAGAATATATGGGATGGATGTGGACTATTTTAGACTCATTTGAACCACTCAACACAAGAGCTTAAGACAAACACGAGCTCTTCCAAAGACCCCATGCAAGTTCACAAATAAAACATATATTTTCTTTAATATTATAATATCATTTTATTTTTATTATACAAAAGTATTGGTCACTACTACTTAGTTGGATATAGCTGGGAAAAAACCACCGATCACATAGTATTACAAAACAATTTTTTTTATCCATAACTATTCATGAAAAAATTATTTTTGTGTCCCGATATTTGATAAAAAAATTATTTTCTTACATCACAGTACAAATTATATGCTGGTAAATTTAGTTTTGTTATGCTCCTAGGAGATAGGTCAATCCTTAACAAATATAGCACCTTGTTGGATAATGGCTTGCATAACATCACAAGGTGAATAAATGTTTTTAATGATGTAAATAAATAATGTCCAGGCAACTACAATGTTTTAAAGAAAGTATACAAGATAAAAAAATGAATAAAAATATACAAGATAACCCGAGTCATTCTCAAAATTAATGCAAGGCATGTAGAAAACAAATAGAAAAATAAAAGGATCCAATATTCGATTAAATATATGTTGAGATATGAAATTGAGAAAACACAAGATAAAAAAACACAAACTCAAATGAATCTTTTAAACATGAATTTATATTTCAAACTTGCAACTCGTGAAATCTTGAATTCAAGTTTAGTAAAAAAATCTATTTCCTAGCCAATTCAGCATCGAAGTATAAAAACATAAAAAAATAGCAATATAACGAATTTCCCAAGGCATAAAAATAACAATTAAAAAAATTATGATAAAATTTGGCATAGAATAAATAAATAAAGAGGATAAATCACTAAAAAATCCACTTTTTTTTTTAAAAAAAAAAACTTAGATAAAACAAGCATCAATAAAAAATAGGAATCAAATCAAAAAAGGAAAAGTGATGACATTGAAAAAATAATAATTTAAAACTCAATTCAAATAAAACAAATGACAATAAAAAGTTTTGGGACCAAATGTAAATGAAAATAAATTGAACGGTTGATTTTAAAATTTGAAGAGTCGGATAAGAGAAAAAAAAGAAAAGAAAAGGTGTTGGTGCCAAGTAAGAGAGTGGGTGGTCACACACACAACACCACGACAAAAGGAGATGTCATGATGAATCGAATGTTGCTCTGGAAGCCATCGTTTGGCTTCCACATGATGCCTCATACGTTGTTTAAAAATGACATTGACAATTTATATGCTGAGTGTGCCACCATTTTTTTTATTTTATTATAATCCATATTTATCAAAATACTATGCTACCAACCACCTTAATTATAACAAAAGAATCGTCATAGAAATATGAAAATGCAATTGGAAACCAACTTGATAAATCTTGATTTTAAGGGCACTAGAGTGACGAAATAACTACCTGATACCAGTTCAACTTTTTTGCTTTTCAGGATAATTAAATTATCTTTTCATGCCTCGAAACACATAGAAAAACTATCATGATTCATGGTGAATCCCGCAATAATAGTTTGATCCCATCAAAAAGACTATTTTGACCTCGACAACAATTTCATCATGATTTGTCGTGAAGAGCAAGATTGTAACTTCATTGTTATAATTCATATTAAAACTAGTCACGGACCATAATGCAACCCTAGGTATTTTTTTTATTAATCAAATGACCTTCTATTTTGACTATTAAAACTCAAAAAATTCTAAAAAAACAGGCCCATCAAACTCCCAGCTACAAAGTATTTTTATTATTTTTTCTAAAATTCCTAGTTTCTTTTTTTATGAATACACTCATGCATGTGCCAAGAACACCGTTTTTTTTATATATATAAAAATACTATTTACGCGAGAAAAAAAGAAAAGAAAATAGCAATTTTGTTAGCCACCTAGATTTTTTATATTACTTGTAAAAATTCAATTGCATGCTTTTTCAATTCAACGTCGCTATAACTCTACAATGAGGATAGAATTTCCCCATGCCTGCACGAATACTCCAAAGGGTGATGTGCTGAGCCGGAGAACATGACCGGAATTGAATTTATAGAAGGAGGAATATAACATATTTTGTATTTAAATTTATGCTGACACGAAACTCATCTTTTCGTGTTATGTAGAATCTTTTTTTTTTTTTAATTTATATAGTTTATTCCAATATAAAATCCTTATAAATTTCTCCACGAGCCCATTCAATTTCTTTAACCTCATCACAAATCTTCCGCAAACGTGCACAATTAATTATTTTACGTGGTGACGATTTATATATTATCTCAGTGTCTGTTTTTTTTTTATCTAGGTTTGTTTGAAAATCTGGCAACACTAATTTTTTAAAGTTTTTTTTTTCACTTGTGAAAATAATACTTTGTTTATAAAAAAAAACATTATTTAAAATACAGTGTCTAACGATAAATCACGACCGAAGTCCACAGGACCCCAGGTGGGAAACCGCGTCGATGTGGTCCCCACTGTTTGATTTTTCGAACATGAAAGCGCGCGCGAGTTGCGGATTAATCATTATTTAAAAAGGAAAGCCGGGTCCAAGCCTTTTTTTTTTTTTTTTAAAATATCCGTAATCATCATCTCCTCCTTAAATTTATGCATTTTAACGGTGGCGTGAGGGATTCAAATCTAAACTTCCAAGGCATCTTCAGTGCTGATTCTAAAATTAGATAAGAAGCCTGACTGAAAAAAAAATATTTTTTGGTTTTTTATTTCTATTTTATGCAGAGGAAGGCTAAATAAAATGATAAAGTATATATATTTTATAAAAATCATTTCTACATATATTAAATAATCATTTTTAATTTTTTTGACTAATCGTAGCTTATCTTGAATCAAATTTCGAGATAAAAACAAAAATCAAATAACTATTAAAATTATAATTAACTTAAAAACATTTTCAACCACGATATTAAAAGTAGACTTAAATTGATTTTTTTTTTTTATATTTCCATATTAAAAAAAGAAGAAGATACCTTTAAGAGTGACCCGATTTTCCTGGAATATAAAAAATAATATCACCGTACAGCATCACGACACGAGGAGTGGTTGACCGTTTTCCGTGAACGATCATTAATTTGAAATTGCGATTGAAAATTGTTTTTGAAAAAATAAAAATATATTTTTATTTTTTTATATTTTCGGTTTTTTTATATTGATGTATGAGATGCCGAACCAAAATCCAACATGAGATAGAAATTAAAGGATCCCATTCTCGTGGTTGTTGGCCTGGCACGCAGAATATTAATTGCGTCCTTCGGCTATTTGGGCCATGTAATGTTCCATATCCTATTCTTGATACCTGGACCCAAAAGAAGAAAGAGCTGAGAAAACCATCTGCATCAACATGCAATTTAATACCCCTATTTTATTTAGCATTACCTCCAATTATATATTTTAATTTTAATTTTAATTTAATGTTTTTAAAATGTGATACTATAAAAAATAAATATAAAATATATTATTTTAATATACTTTTAAACAAAATTATTTCTGAAAATAATTTCTATCATACTCTCGTGTAAGATCTAAAAAAATACTTGGTTACGAGATTAGACTATATTTTTTAGTTTCAAATAATATTTTTTGTATTTTTTATCATTTTAATATATTGATATAAAGAATAAAAATAGAAAAACTATTATTTTTATATATTTTAAAATAGAAAACATTTTTAATAATATCATGCTTCGTAATTCTAAACATTATCCGTTAGTACTGCTATGGGCACAATTTGTTTTATATATATATATATCAAATACCCATATTAACCTCGCATAGGAGTAATTTGGACATTTAATATATAAAAATAACAAGGATGTGTTCACAAAAAAAAATGGTGTCAATAATCAATCAACATCTAAGATTGCTTTGAAGAAATTATAATTACAGTGTCATCAAATTACAAGGATCAAATATTCTTATTTATTATGTCCCAATACTTTATCTTTCATATATTAATTCAGCTAAATATCTTATGATTATGCTGGTTACTAATAATATTGTATAGTTACGATTTTAAAAACACGTTGTCAGTTCTTGAAGGTAAATCAATGATTAAAAACTCTTAAATATATATTTATTTAATAAACTCTAAAATTATTTTAATTTAGCCAATCGCTCGGTAATGTTAATTAAATAATAAAATACTTAAAATTTATCACTCCATAAAAACCATTTAACTAATTCACAAATTCAAATCCATTATAATTATTAATGTACAGCCTACACGGTCCTGGAGTTCACAGAAACTGGGCTTGGAAACCAAGGCTTTAACACCCAATGACCCAGTAATTCAGGTCACTGTTGGCCCATAAACACTTGTCAATGACTGAAAACCATGAAGATTTTTAAATTACACAATCAACCCTTGCACTCTTACCAAATTACCGCCTTCTCTTCCAGCCAGTAACAGCCGGCACGGTTCCCTTTCCGGCGCAGGAATTTTTCGTATAACCGGCCATACTGGACCCAACAATCCTTTCTCGGCGACTCACACTCACTCAGTGTCTTTGTAGTTCGTACTTCAAACTCGACCTTCTCAGTTCTCACTCCCTTACATCTCTCACAGCTGCCGCAAACATTAAAAAAAAGAAGAAAATAACATGGAAGAGTCTTTACAATTACAAATCCAAAGATTCGAACAGCTTCCTTCTCCAACAGAATTCGCGTCTCAAATCGAATCCAAAAACGTCCCCGCTGTAATTCACTTCCTTCACCACATCTCCTTTTTTTCAGAGCTTTCCATCGATAATATTTTGTCTAGTAGAGCTTACCTATTTTATATTTCTTTGCTCTGAAGGTTTTTAATGGATGCATTAAGGATTGGAAAGCTTTCGTCAAGTGGAATCCGGCTACTGGCGGCCTCGATTACTTGCAGGTTACCTCATACTTTATTATTTGAGAATAATTATTATTATTGTTATCATTATGTAGGAACTGAACTTATGATTAATTTTATGGTAATTAATTTAAATTTAGGAACGGGTAGGATCATCTACTGTGGAAGCTATGCTATCTAAAACTGCACCTGTGTTTTATGGTGATATTAGAAGCCATGAAAGGGTAATTTCAGTGCCAATTTTTTATTTGAGTAATTATCGTACATTGGAGCTTTTATGTGTTTCCTTTGTCTTATTAGAATATGCGTTTTTTTTCTTCCTATTGTAGGTTCAGTTACCGTTTTCCACCTTTATTGATTTTTGCAAGCAAAATATGCGAAACACGGACAGTAGTGGTGGCTCTTTGTTGCAATCAGAAAGGCATCAGGATGCTGTTACCGATGTAGACCAGGACTGTTTGCTGTCCGGCGATGTTCCTCAACAAATTTATCTAGCACAGGTTGGAACTTTGCGGGTTCTAGATATTGGATGTTGTCTTTCTTGTTTAATGCGTTTAAGTCTGTGTGATATTGAGTTAGTACTAGGGTGAAAATTTTAATTGTCTGTGTTCAGGTGCCGATAATGAATAGGGAGGATCGAGAGAGGGTTCAACTTGAAGGTCTTAGGGAAGACATTCAAACGGTTTGTGCATTTCTTTCTTCACTCTGTTGCTTTTTAGTCTAATGCTCTCCATGATTAAGAATTTGTTTACTGTTGATTGATTTTCACAGCCTACTTTTTTGGAAACAAAAGAACTAGCTTCTGTCAATTTGTGGATGAATAATGCTCAATCTAGATCAAGCACGCACTATGATCCACATCATAACGTGCTATGTGTAGTTACTGGAAGCAAACAAGGTCCTGTTGTTTTCTCTCTCTTTCTTCTTGTCCATTCTACAAATTTAGCGATTTTCTCTCTTTAGCTGCAAGTTATAGATTCATGGCAATGCTAATAATTGTCAGCATTCTATTATTCGTAAACAAACTACAAATTCTTTTTCAATCTTGCATGCTAATGCTTTCTTCCTGCACACTTAGTTCCATGTCATGCTTGTACTTTGAACCGTTGCCTATGTTTGGTTTAGACAGTTCCCTTTAGCAATTTATTTATAACTCAGAGCTTGCTTCTTATGTTTTTCTGTTTTGTTGAAATACTTTTCCGTTGCAGTTGTCTTATGGCCACCTTCTGCAATTCCATTTTTATACCCAATGCCTGTACATGGGGAGGCCTCAAACCACAGGTATGCCACGTTTTTTGTGAGCAAAATTAATTTAATAAAAACATAAGAAGCAAGAGTATAATAATGTAGTGCCTTAAAGGTTTTTTTAGCCACTGGAAATTTGGATCTGCCTTCTTTGTATAATTATCCTTTTGTAATTGTTAATCTGTCTTCTTCTGGCTGGCAGTTCTGTTGCTCTGGAAAACCCTGACCTCTCATTGTATCCGAGAGCAAAATGCTCCATGGACTACTCTCAGAAGGTTATTCTTCAGGCAGGTGATGCACTTTTCATTCCTGAAGGCTGGTAAGGTTTAAAATATTAAAAGAAACTTCTTCGTGTAATTCTAGAATATAATGCCAAGCTTCAGATACTGTGTTTACCTTTATTCAAGTTTGGTATTGACCTTTTGTTTTACTTTCTTAACAAATCACTAGAAAACTAGATGTTATTTTGCTTTCTTTCATGCCTTTTGTTCTGTGTTGTATCACGGATGCATCCGCAGATTTTATTGCACAGTCATCACAAAGGTGGTGCGTTGATGAAGAGATTGATAAAAACTTATGGTGGAGAATGGGGAATTAGGAGTTATGGTTGGACTTGGGGAGGGAAGCATAAAAAGATGGTGGCTGTTGGTTTGCTGTTGAATTCTGTAAACACTTGCTGGAATTGAGACCTGAAGGTGACCTAAAGAAAATGATCCATTACCAAAAGTAACTGAATTAACCTAAGACTTCCAAAATATAGGAAGTAAAAACTTAAAAATAAACCATCAGCTTTCTAATATAAGAAACCAAAAAAAAACACTTAATATTGTCTAGGAAAGATTTCCAAAATATGAAATTGATGTAATTCTGAACTTATTGGATCACTATTCCTCTGCTCCTAGAAAAATCAGTTGCCTTGTTCATCTTGTCTGATATGTGCGAGTCATCTCATAGAATTGACAGATAGAAGCTATTTATTTTTCAGCAGCAAATATGAAGTGGGGTTAATGGATGTTTGTTCAGTACTGAGGGGCACTAATGCTAACTTTTACAGTCGAGTCTCCTTTATGCATCCTTTCACACCTTCAGGTCATTTCTTCATTTTAGTTTCAAAATTGTTGATCCTACCTTAGAGCCTTTTTGCAGCACTTGCTCTCTGTAACAGTTGTCCTGTCCATGCAATAATTTGTTTTAGGAGTCTTTCTTTTTAAATTATCCATGACTGTCATTGACATGACCTTTTATGCTTTGTTCCATCAACCATTCCCTCCTCTTACCATGTTTTTTCTCATGATGTAATAGATCACCGAAGAATCAAACATGTAACTGTCTAATGCTGCAAACATCGTTTCCAAATTTAACATCTCTTTTATTACCGTGTTTTTCTACTCAGAACCTTACTAAAACGGTTCACTGATTCCACTGTTCTTTATTTATGCAAAAGTTATTACAACACTATTAAGACATTAGACTTATTTCTTGGACTCAACCTCACTTTTGGTATCTAGTCAGGTGACATAACTATTGTCTCCAATCGCTACAGGTTCCACCAAGTAGATAGTGGTGATTTTACCATTGCTGTGAACTTTTGGTGGAAGTCCAACATAATGTCTAACAAGTTAGAACACATGGATGCTTATTATTTGCGAAGAATATTAAGAAGGTACTCTTATGTTGAATAATGTTACAATGTTTCAGCTGTTTCTCCTTTGGTCCCGTTTTTTCCCCCTGTGTAACTGTTTCAGTTTGGTGTTGGTAATGCAGTTCAAACTACCTTGATTTAGTGATTTTGTTTTCTCTAACATGTTTTATTGGCTTGCCAAATCAATGCTATGAATTCAAGATTGATGGACAAAGAAATGGTATGTCCTTCTCCTTGATACATCAGATGTTGCAATAACGCTTATTCCTAGTGGAGACCCTTTTCTCTTGTTTTTGGGCTCTGCAAAATGTTTATTCTGTTAGCTTGTGCCCATTAGATTTACGTGATTTCTTTTACAATGTATAATTCTTTGGTGAGACTTCCTTGGGTTAGCAGCATTCTTCATCAGCCACACTTCTGCTGCGCAAAAAACATTTGCAGTGGAAGGACAGAAGTGCTTCTACAAATTATTGGTTGAGGTGCTCTTCCTGTCTGAGCTTTGAAAAGCTCGAGGGTCATTAACAGATAAAATTGTGAACATAACTTTTTTGAGGTTTTCAGAAAATTTGTCATTGTTTGTAGACTAAAAAGCTTTGAAGTCTCCACCAATTTTTTTTCAGTAATTTATGACAATTGATGCTCAAATAATATCATGTGCTGAGTCTGTTTACTAAAGAGTACCCACTAATGAAATTTTCAAAATTGTCTCATCCAGTAAGTTTGGGGAGTGTACTGTTCTGTTTCTATTCCTTCATGCATCTTGTTTCGAGTTACAAGTTTATTGTCAACCGTTTCAACATGTATATTATATTTAAAATTAGGACAGAACCAAGCACTCCCCAAGGCTTCTCCCGGCACAGAGAAACTGAAGAGGCAAACATGTGAGCTGCTCAGTAATGGAGCAGGTCAGTTTTCATTATTATACCACTAGGTTTCTTCACCCTTTCAGCTTTTACTCAAAGGAATACCCAGCTTATTTCCCATGTCTTTCTGGAGACTGATCTTGATAATTTTGTGCTAGATCATGGTTGTTGTGACTCGAACCCGGCGTGCAAGAAACAGGGTTTACAAGAGAAGGGCCTTAAGTTGCATGAATTGGAACCGTTTTCTCTCCAGTCCCTTCATGAACTTGTTTCTGTAGTTCATGACCGTGTTAACATCACTGACCAAAGTCAATGCATTCAATCAACTCCACCAAATGATTCTAAAGTCAGCGTGAAACATGAAAGCGATAAAACTTTGACAACTAAATTATTTTTCCTAGAGGATGATCCAGTTGCTAAAATTCTTTGGACCCTTGATCCAAGCACTCTTCAGAATGTCCTCCTTGCCATGGCGGTGAGTATGCATCCCCTTATAAAGCTCCCATTGGTGGATGGAGTTCTTATTAAAACTGTAAAAATACCTGGCTACCACAAAAATAAGCTCCATCAATACATAGATTAGACACCATTCCATCTTTTTCTTCAATAGTTTTTCATGTTATATCACATTTTCCAGCACAATTTTCCAAGAACCCTGGAGGCTCTGATACTGCACTTGCTTTCACCAGTAGGAGCAGAGGTACTTACACGGAAGTTTGACGAGGTTGATCAAAATACAACAGAAGATGACCGGTATCTGTCAAATTCACGGATAATTGTTTTATTCTTAAAAGGAAAGAAGAAGACACGCTTAATCTTTGTATTTACTCGACTATTTATCATTTTTTATATCAGAAACAAATTCTACCAAGGCTTTTATGGTGCATTTGATGACCAATTTGCTGCAATGGATGCAATCCTTAATGGAAAGGAATTGTTTGCTCAACAGGTAATGTTATTTTCTTCATGAAAATGCCTGTCAGAACTACATAAATTACATATTTTTATCACATATATATTTATGATTTCATATGGTATGGTATTGATGTACTTATGTTTGCATGTGAAATCCATTTTGCTTTAGGTTCACTAATTTATTTATTACTTTTATGGAGTGAGGAATAAAAGTGGTTGAGTGCAAGAGCATCCAACTGAAAAAGCTGAAAGGTCCAAAGTATCTATCCTAGGACCTCACTTCCATGGCCTATAATTCAGTAATGGCCTAACAGGCCTGACTTGTGGTCAATCAACATCACAATGAAACGCAACGAGTTACAACTGAAACAACTTAATATAGTAGGTAGAGAGCGTCTCATACTACATTTTAACTTATGCTAATATATTGAAATGCCATTAACATCACAGTCTCTGTTTGATTTGAATGGTGTTTTTAAAGGAGAAATCATGAACATGTGATCTTCCAAGTTTGGAGCATTCTTTCACTGGCATCGCTGTAATTAGCCCAATCTCAACAAAGTATCATATTTGAAGTTTAATTGGTTAAAGCATATATTTCTACTAGCTACACACCATGGAAGTTTCTTTTGGAGTTGTTATATTCCAGTTTGAATGTAGATTCTGTTTTTGATTCTTCAGTGGCCTCATGCTATGAAGCATTTTTTTCTGCATGATTTTATTGCTTCCTACAAATGATGAAGCTCTTCCAGATTTGGAATTTGGTGATGGAGTTCACGTAGCACACATAGGTTAGAAAATTAACATGAAAACATTCTTTTCTTTCACTTAGCCAGGATCGGTTTTAGATAAAAAAAAGAAGAAGAGGGCAATGAGTCCTGAAATCCATGTTTCTTACCCATTCTTCGGTATCTGTGAAAAAAAGTCGCTCTCGAGTTCTTCTCAGTAAAAAAGTTTGCGTGGTGAGCTGGTGCTGTGCCATGCATGATCATTGCATTCATAGATTCGATACTCTGGGTCTGGACTTGTATTCCTTTTCAAATTAAAAGCTGTACTGGCTGAATCCAACTTGGTTTGGATTCTACTCTTATTATTGTTTTCCGATCCAGTTCAACTTTGACCACATCGATTTTTTCCCAAATAAATAGTCTTTTTAAAGTTATTCATTGCATTTGCTTTCTTTTTGGTTCTTTGCATTTTCCAATCTTCATCCAAACGAACTTTTATCTGCATTATTTAGCAGCATCGTCACCTTTTCCTTTGATTCATATGCAAGTGACATTAAAGTCTTCCAAGCCCGCCTACTGATAAATTAATACATTCTAAAAGTTTCCCCTTCTGCTGAAACATAATTGATTGTTAAAGATGGAGATTATCTTGAGCAACTCTGATGCATGGAAGTAATGAGAACTTTGGATCTGAATTTGACATTATTTTCTTATTGCAGGCATTTAAAAACTCTCTGGATAAATACCTTGGAGTAAACATTGACGTTCCCAAACCATCAATTAGATGATAAGCCATGCAGTGATGCAACCCCGTGAAAGAATCGGTCCCACCTGCTGTATTAAAGGAGTCGAGCAAAGCATTTCCATAGAAGAAGCTTTCTGTCATAATCGGTACTTTTACATCGAGTTATCCATGCTGTAGAAACATAAATGATTGCTAACTTTGAATAGTGCTGCACATGTCACAGCTTTCGATATGCTAGGCTATCCCAAGCAATTTGACTCAAATGATACTCGTTCAATAGATAAATTTTTTGTATAATGTGTAGTCTGAATTATGAAAACTTCAACAGCAATATCTTCCCCAAGTAACGACCTTCGTCCTAATATCTGTACAAAACTGGAGAAAGTGTCATGTATCTGGACAATAACCTGACATAACGTATGATTAATCCAGCCAACAAGCATCTCAGCAGTCAACACAAACCAGAATAAAAAAATTAAGGTAACCATGCAGTTGCAAGTTGCAACACTACTCGCTTGCCTGGGTTTCTCACACCATTTGTTACGATCGTATTGCTGAAATTTTGTCTAAATTTTACATGGAGGTCTATATTTCATTTATTTATTTTTTCTTAATTTATTCACATGGGATTATACTTACGAGGGATTGTGTGGGAAAGAGTGTGTGCTGTATGGGGATTAGCAGCAGCAGCAGGAGTAAAGAGGAAAAAGCATAGAAAAGAAGGCTTTGGTAATTATTAGGGCCGGAAGGAAGAAAAGATGGGAAAAGGTGGGTTTGTTAAGATGAGATTCCTGATGGAAGATGACATATGCAAGGATGTTGAGAGGGGAGAGGTAATGGAAGAGAAACTTTTGGTTTGTCTGGTTGTGCAGCAGAGGGATATAAAAAAGATGCAGTCTTTTTTAGTAGGCAAATGGCATGTATTGTGTACCTTAACCCTGCATCTTACATCTATCTATACTTTCTAAAAGCTTGGATATACCACACCACACCCACCACCACCTCTTCTTTTTATTAATCCCCTCTGTATCCCCTTTTCTCCCAGTGAATATACAAAGTTATGGCAACAAGAATCTGCCCGTTCTCCTCGAGATCGAATATACAAAGTCACTGAACCTGGGATATTTGCTCGCAACTCGCAGCTCTTCTGCTCCGTTCGATCGCGGGTGAGGCTGTGATTGCACCTGCGTTCTTTCGGGGGGTAAACAAAACTTTTTTTGAATACGTTTTTTTTTATGCATTGTGTTATTCTTGGCATCAGTTTATACATGATTCTTCCAATCATTAACATTGAAATTTTGGCTAAAATTATCGATTATTCGAATGTCAAGCGTGGGATCAATTGGTGGGTCATGGAAACAAAGTAGAGAAAAACGATTGGAATGTTAACGATGTTGGTTAAGCTGCCAATCAGAGGCTCTGATAGGGGGACGTGCACAAAAATTGATAAAGGGAGCCAAGGAGGCCATCAAAGAAAAGAAGATTTGTAATTCAAAGTTGAATTGAGTATCTTTTGCATTACCGTTGACATTTTTTTCTCGTCCTTCTTTTTATCTTTTGTTTCTAGTACCACTATAGTCTCGGACCACTACCACACTCGCACAAATACACATACACCATCAACTTAATAGCCTTTTTTTTTTTTACTCACGCTTGTAGCAGGTCTTACGTCCATCTACACCTCTCTTTAGAAAAGGCTACATTTCTTTGATATTATCACAAAAGAATAAAAAATTCCTTGGTACCATAGAGTGATGATTGACGAAAAAGAAATTCTTGGAAATTGCTTATATCTATTGAATCCTTAATGGGAATTTGATCGAAGAGAGAAGAAAAAAAAGTGACACTACCCTATGCCCCTACTGCTCATGCTATGGTCTCATGATCAAGGTTCAAGGATTCCCATTTTAGCATAGTTTATGAAAGCAAATGAAAACTGGTAACCGGCTCATTCAAGGTCTAGCCGCAAGCCTATGAGTTGCCACAAATATTCGATGTTATCTGGAAAAAAAAACTTATTTTTTTCTTGGTTTAAAGGAGAAAAGAGCACTACTGCAAGGCTGGATTTTCCAAATTCGACGCGTATATAGATCTATTGAGCTACAATTGGTCTTGGGGAAGAAGACTTTAGGTCCCTTTGGGTTAGCTGTCGAATTTGAAATTAATTGTGTTATTTGGACAAAAGCTGAACGGGGTTTTATACATTGCAAAATGCAAACTTTTCCTTTGGCGTGAAATTACAGTACGCCGAAACCCATCACCGAAAAGGAGTTTTAGAATTACTTGGAACTCATAAACTTTTAGTTTCTGTTTAGAAGTTTAATTAAGGTTTTTTTTAGAAATATTTTTTGTTTAGAAATATATTAAAATGATATTTTTTTTAAAATTATTTTTAACATTAATATACAAAAATGATTTAAAAACACATAAAAAATAAAAAATAAAAATATTTTTTTTTATTTTTTTAAAAACACTTTTAAAAATTAATGTCAAACATGGTTGTGTTTGTTTGTGTTATGCTTTATTTTTTTTAAATAATTTTTTCTTTATGAAAACTTTAAATTAAAGTATTTTTATTTTTTTAAATATTTTTAAATGGTTTTAATGTACTATATTAATGCATAAATAAATCTGAAAAATATCATTTTAAAATATTTTTTTAATTGAAAGTATTTTTTAAAAACACCATACATTATAATACCAAACACACAAAAAATAAAAAAAGTAAAAATTCAATATACATGAGGTATGACACACACACTTTTTTTTTTTTTTGGATATTCATATAGGAACGGGGGAACCACATGACCCGGAAAGTACACTTTATGGGCCCAGGGCATGCATAAACCTCCGGCTGTCCCAGGCTCTTACGAGGAGAGGTTGTTTCCCGGGCTTAAACCCAGGTCTGCAGAAGCAGAACCCAAGCGCCAGCCGCTAGGCCACCACCTCGGGGACGTATGACACACACACTATGTTCTTGTAAATTTATATGGAAAAGGTGCTAACAAACATGTACATTATTTTATTTTATGTTACAAGAACTCATATTCAAATACAAATCAATTATATCTCTAATAATACCTCGGCACCCTCTTTTCTACCTCAAGGGAAAGAATAAATCTTTATATCTTAATAAAAGTTTTGCTGAGGCAGTTGGCTTTACATGCTACTTGTTTTTGTTTATTTATTCCACTAGATCAGCTTCCCGACAGGAGAGAATGGCCGGATTTGACCAAATCTTCATAACAGAAGCAGGCAATCTAAATAAATCACGAGAATTATTGCAAGAAGCTTGAAGGAGACATCTTTAAAATGACATCGGGCTATCACTGTCTATTTGGTGGGGATAAAGGACACATTCGTCAATTTCTTGGGTACAAGTAAGAACTCCACCGACAATATGCGTGCTTACCCCATCTGATTATTACCGTCTTCCTGTTCCAGAATATTATGTTCCTCTTCAAGCTCAAACCCTCTATTTTTCATGCATAATTTTCAGCGGTCATTTTCTTGAACATGGAGGATGGCATCGTAATTCCCTTTCTCTGCACATACAAAGTGTCGTATCCTTGTCACCTGGAAGTCTGGAACCTACAGATACGCCGTCGTTTAACATTGTTCATGATTTACTACAGAGAAAAAAGTTTCTTTGCCTGATTATTATGAATGATCTGAGTGTATTCACTCGCTTTCTTCTGTTTATTCCTCCACCCAGCAGAATATATATCACGACCAGCCACTAGTAATATGCGTGACATATATAATGGCATTAGTTAGCGTCACATGATAGAATATATATATATATATATATATATATATATATATATATATATATATAAATAAATCTATCTTTGTGATAGTTATTAAATAAATTTATGTATCTATAAAAAGACATATTCTCTATCATAATTATATCCTCTCTTTTTGTTATATCCCGGCACAATAATTAAAAACTATTTATAAAAGCCAGTGGTCAATCGTGTACAAGAACGATATCACATGCAAACATATACACATTTTAAATTAAACAATATGTGAATTTCCATATTTTATATGCTCGTTAATCTGAAACATTACTGAAGTACAGCTTGAATTAAGTATATCAACTTTAACTTTAATCCACTAAACATGTGGTGGGATTGAAACTAGAATGTTTAGCTAGATCATTGAAGTTATCGTGAAAGGGATTGGGGGGCCTGAAACGATAAAAAGATTTACTTTTTGTTCATAATAAGATAATAATGGTTAGCATAGGGCCAGTGAGGCCTATGAGTTGTCTCATGTGCCCACTTTGTATATTCTTTCGACAACACAAAAGGATAATGAATAAAAAGAAGAATTTCTTAGTTTAAAATTAAACCCTTTTCAATTCTATTGCAAAAATAAATAAAATTAAAAAAAAAAACATTACTTTTAAAAATAAAATTTGAACGTACTCAATTCCATGGAACATTATTACTACACATCTTCATATTCTGCTTGTGACATAATTTTTCCGCAACAAAATTACAAGGAAGCCACCACCCTCTTAATTACCATAACTAAAGCTAACATTGAAGAGGAGAGAATGGCAGAGGATAAAAACAGAAAAGCAGGATGAGAAATGGCTAATAGCACTCTTAAATTAAGAGAGACACCCCACCCCACCCCACCCAAAACAAAAATTGTTGCTGCGAAGCTGCATAAAAGATGAGGTTGATCACATGACATAAGAAAGGCTCTTAATTTCTAAGAAAAAAAACTTCATTAAACTCTCGCGGCAAGTAGACAAGGGGCACTTTGGCCATTTTGCAGGGAGTAAATGGAATTACCATTCAACCCTTTTCCTTTTTGGGGGCTCTTTAGCAATCACCCCACGTTTTAGAGGCTGAAGGCTGGGCGAATCCAAAACCACCGTGGGGCTTCAGCAGTGAGTGGTCTCTCTCATTGTATTGCTGCTGGTGGAATCCTACACCCCCCGTATACGGTAGAATTTCTCTCATATTCATGCTAACGTTAGCACTCCCACCGCTCCCATTTGCATTACTCGCAGCATGGCCATGATGATCCCCGTATTCACCAGCCAGGCCCAGAAAGTCCCTCGTCAGGCGGTCACTCTTCTGCCACGTGGCAAAACTGTTAAGGTTGTAGCTAGGACCCTGTGCGACGTGGCTCACTGAGTCGACATGGACCCGACCCGCTGATCCTAACTCTCCCATGTCCAGCTGGGTCATTTGGCTGTGGCCCACTGAGGTCTGAGCGGCACCCACACTCGCAGCCTTTTGAAGGAGTGCAGTGGCTGACAAGTGGTGTGATGCTGCTGATGTCGTGGCAGCATTTGATAGGCTCTGGAAGGTCGAGGCTAGCAAACCCTTGTGGCCAGGCAATGCTGGTGGTGGTTCTTGGAGGAGTGGAGGGATTTGAAAGTGGTTATGAGTTTCCGGCTTGATGTGAACCGGGTTTTGGTGGTTATTGCTATTAGGGTTATGATGGCGAGGCGGGTCCCAGGGAGAAGCGATGGAGATTTGCTGTTGATGAGTAGGGTTAGGGGTGGAGAAGAGAGAGATGGGGTGTGTTGCTTGAAGTGGGTTTTGAAGGAGGATAGCTTGGCCATTTGGATCGGAGGAGATTAGCTGGTGAGCTGAGATTCTCGCACTTTCTTCAGCTAATGCATCACAGAATGCCCTGTGGGTTACGAAGCTATCCTTCCTGCAGTTTCAACAATGCAAGCGCGCACATGAAGAAATTATCAGTGAACACTATTATCACAAACCAAAATAATAAATCCAGTTTAATTTGTGATCAATATATACTTGATGACTAACAAAAGGAGGATAGTTGATGAAGGAACTTAGTTATATACATTGAATCATTGTTAGAAAACACTGCTCTAAAAACTAATTCTGTCATCGTAATTAACTATCTAAGTTCGTAGTTATCGAGTGTACATTTCTTTGATTTAGTTATATATGAAGTGGTTATAAGTTCAAACCCTAATTAACACCACATTTTCTCATTTAATTTAATTAAACTTTCTGTAGAGGACATGTAAACAATGATTTTCTAGATATAGAATTAAAAGAACATAATAATAACATTTTATTTGAAATCGTGGTGTAGGGTAATTTTTTTTCTAATATATATATATATATATCAGTTCAAAAATTTACAAACTTAGTTCAAGCCACGCTCCCAACAAACTTAAGTGGCCAAAACAGCAAATAAGGGGTCGAGGAGAAAAGATGCGGATAGAAAGAAAAAAGGAATGTACGTGGTAATATATAATTAATTTAATATTTATCATCTCCATTTATAAAAAAAAATGCGCAGACCACAAGACCATGCATGTCATGATTGTCATAAAGCTATTGCCAAAACACTAAAGTAAAACCATCTTTTTTGGTCAAAACTAAAGTGCAGAGAGAGAGAGAGAGAGAGATTGAATGATGCTTATGCATGCAGAAATAGTAGTTATGGATGGTAAAAAAGGCTCAAAATTTCAAGAAATATGTAAACGACGATGAATGAAAGACTTTTGAAACTTGAGCTCATGCATGTAACAAAGATGATAAGCAATTGAAAGTTGAAACCCCCAAAAGGACCAAAATCTGCGATGCTGATGAAAGAAAATGAAAGCAAATTAGCACATCAGATGTTTTTGCAGATTTATCAGTTTTTGTCATGATGAAACGCCAGAGTTTCAGTATTTTCTGCCATAGCATTCTTCAAGGGAAAGAAATCATGACGGTTTTTACTCATCCATTTGAAGACCCCGAAAGCAAATTAAGACCTTTTCTTTTCACCTTTTTCTCGGACAAGAGCAGATATTCATCATTGTTTTTGAGACTGCAGTCACCACTCCATTATAAAAGTACCATAAGAAGAAGTCTCAGAGAAAAAAGCACGTCAAACCCTTCGAGGGATATGCTATATGGCTTTGATCCAACTTAATTTGTTTTCAAGTTGATTGTTCTCTATTAGTTTGTTGTTTTCAAAATTTTGAAATTGGCAGGTTCAGATATCAGTAGCATTGCTTTCAGTTACCCTTATGGTTTTAGCAGTGACAGACACTTGTATTAATGGCGTCCACGTCTATGATATATACCTGCCGATGCATTTGAGCTCCAGATATATTATTCCATGCAGAACTTACCACTCTTGTAAAAAAAACAGAACAGACTGAAACAAAATACAAAGACGATCCCGAAGACATGAGACTTCCTACTTTAAACAAAAGATCAAAATTTTCTTTGAATCCCAAGAGAATCCAAAACAGTGCATAACTGTAAAACATAAAAAGCAAGCGAAGAAGGGAACTTAGGAGTTCGAGACCAACGTAAGAGTAGAAAGGAAAAATAAATATTCAATTTGAAATCCCAAAGTAGGAAGGAACAAAAAAGAAGAAGAAATTTACCTGGAGAAAAGGGTTCCACAGTCACATCTATACTCTCTTGTTCCACAGGTTTTGGAGTGAGCCTTCCAATCTGATTGAACGGCGTAGATCTTTGAGCATTTTTCGCACTTCCATTTCTTCTCTCCATGTTTCCTGCAATAGTGTTTCTTGATACCTGTAAGGTCGCCCAGAGCCCTTGAAGGATGGTGGTGAACGCACGTAGGCTCAGGGCAAACATACGCTTTCTTTTTAATTTCTTTGCTGTTTCTTTGCTTCAGCTTCCAGGGAAGGTTATGCCCCCTCCTATGAAGCTGGAGATTCTGATCTCTCTGAAACCCTTTATTGCAGATCTCACACACAAATCTATTGGTAGCCAATAAGGTCTTTGGAGATAATGCTATCACTTCTGCATCTGGGTCTGCAAGATCGTGTATAAGGAAACCATTTTTTATACATATATGGTATCAGAATTTCCAAAATAGTCTAAAACAAGATCGAATAGTCTAAATGAAAAATCTACCTGGGTTTCCTGGCAAGTTTCTCTTCTTCTTGATGATCTTTTGCTGCTGCTGCAGAGGAGAGATGTTTGGGGCCAGAGGATTTAAGCTACCGAGTTCTTGAACTCTCGTGCCAGAAGACACACTAGCTTCTTCAGACAAAGAAGTTGAGATGGACATGGCTGCAGGGAACATATCCGTGAAGAAGAAAACTCCAAAAAAGAAAAAACCAAGAGGTGATACCACTTTGTTTTGTTTTGTTTGATATATTTCGTGCTAGCGAACACTTTTCCTTGGACTAGTGATCTTGTTCAAGGGTTCACTTTTGCACTCTTGAAGAAACAACAACAAGATGTAAGACCAGGGCCAGAAATAGAGAATCCTCAGCTTTGGACACAACTAAACTAAACAAAGCTTTGTTGATGAACAGGTGGCAGTGAGTTCTAGACACAGAAAGGCATCATTCATTGGGTAGCAAAACCAAAATCTCGTGAGGAGATGATGATCATGATGGGTTATTCTCCAAGTCGCTATCTAACCATGGATTGCTTCTCTGAGCAAATCTGCAACACAATTCAGAGATAAATCTCTTTCCAATCTCTCTTTAACTCATCTCTCTCTCTCTCTCTCTCAAAAATCATCAATTAATAAGGTAGCTAAGTGAGGGTTCACCATGCAATAAAACATAGAAAGACCAGACAGCAAGCTTGTTTTCCCTTAAAAACCCTTCACTCCCCAATAACTCTCTCCTCTCTGTCTATTTATGCCTATATAAAGAAAAAAGAAAAAAAAAATCTAAATAGAAATGATCAGTAGCTCTCTTCTAGATAACACGTACAAGAGGTTATGATTACAGTGGCAGACCGAGGATGGGGTTGGCAAATTATAGAAAATATAAAAAAAAAATACAGATTCTTTTTTAAAAGGAGCAATTGTACAAAGGTGAGAGCTAGGCAATGGCTAAGAAGAAGAATCCCAACCCCACCGAACGTTTTCTTTCTTTATTTTTACTCTCTCTTTACTTATAAGTATTTCTTTAATAATTTTTCTTTTGAAGGGATGACGCTGGCACTTTCTGTCTTTTCATTTGTTCCTGTTATAAAACACCCAAACCCTAGAAAGGACCTTAATTTGAATGGAATCATGGTATTAAAAGGATGGCTGGCTTATAGAAGGCTTGGAAGATTGAGAAGCTTAAAAAGCCTTGGGGATGGTAAAGGCATGCAAAGAGCTAGAGATAGATAGTTCTTCTCTTCTCAAACTTTTCTACTACCCCACAATTAGCATGATTGGCTTGTTGATGGGCTCTTCCTGGTTCTAATACACTTTGTTTAAACCATGCATCAAGTAAATTTAAAGTATGGTTTATATAATTTCCTATGGAACTTATTGTAAAAAAATCTTTTTTGTTTAGAACTCTCTATTTCATACAATATGTATTCTTTCATGCCGTGGTAATTTAAGAGCAATCTATAGTTTTTGAAGAGAAATTTATAGCTAATCAACTTTTAAAGCCCTGTGAATATATAGAATTAAGAACATTATTCTTTTTTCTTTTTTTTTCACGTTACAATTGAGTTTAACTTGTGGAATCTTTTAATCAATTTCTCGTTTTACATTATTTTGTTGAGGATTTTTCTCCTTTTCTGTCTCTCTATCGTTTGTGATTTTTATTCTCTCCATCCTAGCTAGCGAGTACACCGTGAAGTTTCTCAGGGCAAACCCCACCAAGGAGGAGGAATTAAATTTGGAACTTCTCTTCTTAATTTCTTCCCTTTTAACCTTTTCTTATTCCAAACCCAAATCTAAGGAAATGAAGAAATATAACATAAATCGACCTTTTTATCCCCTCCATAATACAATAATGCTCCAGTTTTTTTTTCTTTTCTTCCTGGACTTCCCCAAATAGAAGTGCTGGCCATAGATGTCTTTGTGCGATTAAGGGGATTCCCTTCCTTTAGAGGTCATGCGTGGCCTAAACATGGCAGCTCAGTTGTAACCATGCAAACTATATCCACATGTAACCCTTCAGTCGTGTATAGGAGGACCCATGTACAACTAGACCTTCCCGAAAAAATATGGCCATCTATAATATTTGTATGGTGTTGCTCTTAAACAAATCCTTTGGAATCCTATGTTTTTTCTTTTGATCTACAAATCTTTTTTTTGAATCAATTTAGCTTTCGGGTGAGATTCATTTTGCTTTTATCTTTTGGGATAAGATGAGATTTATGCTTCGTTGATTCACCTTTAAGCCCAAAAAGCTAGGGTGATGCAGTCTAGCCACAATGCATAGCTCACAAAGTCTTTCGGTTTAAAAAACAAAAGTTTCAATCCACGATACACAGAATATTGATATGATTCTTTTGTGGGTCGATGGACAAAATGCAGAATTATATATTAGATAGGGAAAAATTACAACAAACTATATATAAAAAAACTAAAATAATTAGTATTTTGTTTTTTTTTAAATAAAAACTAAAATAGATAGAAAAATAAAATATATGCACGGGACAACTAGTGAGTTCTTATAATCTTAAAACATGAAGGATTAAAGTTCATCATATCTCTTTTATTTTAATTATCTTCATCATAATATCTAGACACTGTCTAAAATAATTAGCTAAATTGGACATTTGAAAGAGAAAATCAGACCAAAGCCATCACAGGTCATTCTTAACAGGTATATTATATATATGACAAATCGTTGCCAATACAGGCAGTCATCGTGGACAATTAAGCGTGGAAGAAGGTCTTAGTCTTTTTACATACCAAACTCCACATACCCTTTGTAGAGAATTGGAGGCACCACGGCACCCTCTCCTGTCTTTGTCCGTAGAAAATTCTTGCCGGTTGAAATCGTAGAAAAAACGCGATATTCGTATAATGAATCCCATCTGCGCTGAAATGTTTCTGACAGCTGATGTATCGAGATTAAGTGAAACCGCGTCTTCGATAGGATTGAGGTCGGCACCATCTATCGGTGTGACATTTCTCGATACAAATTAAGTTCAGTTCCTTTTTTTTTGGGTACTTTCCCTCCAAGAATTTCAACATGTAGCTAGAGGTAGAATTGCCACACCAGATTAGCTGTCATCTACAATCAATACTGAAGCTAACTAATTAACTCGATCAAAACCTCAGATTCCTGGCAGGTTGTGATAAGTCGAGCCCAAGTTTTCCACGATTAGTGGTGTTAAGGAACCATTTTAACTAAAAGGTTAAGCTGATAGGTGAGGGTCCAGAATATGATTTATATTATTCTCTAACACCTCCCCTCAAGTGAAAGCCCTTTGGGCTTGAAACTTGCACACATGTCCACTCTACCTTGTGCTTAATTTTTATTAAATAGAATGGGGGTGGTAAGATTCGAACCCGTGACCGCTGGGTCAACAAGGCTCTGATACCATGTTAAGAAACCATCTTATTTAAAAGCTTAAGCTGATAGGTGAGGTCCCAGAATACGATTTATATTATTCTCTAACAAGTGGAGATATCAAGTATGAAATGATGACCTTTTGAGGAATACAATTATTCACCCATCTAGTTGTAGTCTTCCATGTTTCTTGCTGTAATTCACACACGCAGTTTCCTATCATGCAGAGATGCATATGGATCAGTGGGGAGCAGAATAGCTCCTTTGTGGGCCAGTTTTCTCTTCACGGGTTCTTCTTCTATTGCCAGATTCTCTCATGCAAGTTTGGCTTTCCTATATCCCAAGGACACAATGAATGACATGATTTCATTAGTGCGTCCATAGTTGGATTTTCCCTCGAGATCTTATTATTATCATTTCCCTTATTGTGCGTGTGCCCTAAGAACTTGACGAGTCATCTTTACATCGCAGCATTGGCAGGAATTCAAGCACCCTTTCTCGTCAACCAATTAAGCTGCCACCACGGGTCTCCAATACAAAACTATATTGACTATTAATAGAATGTTTTGCGATGTGTTTGCTTCTACTTCTTGAAGTACTTTCAATTTGTTTTATAATTTTTTTTTATCAAATTGATGTTTTTTAAATCTATTTTTTTGACGATTTTGATATATTTCCTGTTTTGCTTTCAAATATTTTAAAATAAAAACATAAAACTGGTTTTGTTTTGAAAAAAAAATTGACAATAAATTATTTGTTTGTTATGATTTAAAAAACAAAAAAAAAAAAATCCTTCCTCCTGTTCCCAAATCCGGTATCACACCGCCTAGTAGGGTTTGTTTTAGCTTCAGCGTGATGGAGACGATACTTGAAATAACAAAAGAACAGCTTTGGTGTGGAGACAGACTAGAACCCAGTTTTACAAATTTGGTTGAAGTTGTTTTTTAAAATATTTTTTGTTCTAAAATATATTAAAATGATATTTTTTTATTTTTTTTAATTATTTTTAATATTGACACATCAAAATAATCTAAAAACACTAAAAAAAATTAATTTAAAATAAAAAAATTTATTTTTTAAAAATATTTTTGAAACACAACCACAAACAGATACAAATCCGGGCCGCGGTCAATCAAGGCACAATTTTAGTCAGCTTAGGGTCAAATAGGCACTGCCGAAATTGTATGCCATCAAAATTCGAGTAGACTTGAAGCAAGCAAGAGATAGAGCATGTTGATTCAAGATCTCTCAACAGCTACCCCACTGTAATTAATTGAACCTCTTCTTACTTAAGCCTTGCAAAGTGCAAACCATCACGCATTATGTGACCCAACAACCTCGTATCTTTTACTTTCACGACGAAAAAACAAATCTTGTTTTCAAACCTTAATCATGAAGGCGGACAGAATATACATTTTTTATTTCAAGATTAAAGTGTAATAACAAATGTACATGCAGATCGATTTGGGAGACTCCAGGTTGTAGCAATAGCAGTAGCTTTTTTATTTTATTTTTGAAGAATGACTATATAAGTTTATGTACATTTAATTCATATTCAGCTTGATCTAGAAGTTAGACTGACCTGGTAAATAATTTTCTTTGAAATAATATTGTTTTATTTAAAAAAAAAAAACGATGTTGATTCGACCGGATTTCATTCGGGTTTAGTAAGTTTTCGGTTCAAAATAGTTGGGAATAAAATCAAGTTTAAATTGAATTCAGTAATACGTTATTAAATCACCATGTCAATTCATTAAACTGAATTTAATTATTATAAAGTCTTAACAACAAAGCAAGCATTTATCATTATGGAAAAGACTAGAAAAAATCTTTCAATTTTGAAAATAAGAGGTGTTTATTACTCGGCATCGCGAATTATTTTCCTATAAACATATATTCAATGGTAATTAAATTAATATTTCAAATTCATTTATAGAGGTACGGCAATTCAGGTTCCTGGAGGCATGGGGAGAATCGCAGGCCCAAGGTCCACAGATGGCCCAAGATAACAGCAAGAAGGAAGGGAACAAGAATGAGTACAATGTGGCAGCGGACCCTACTTTAGGTACACATGATGACCTCACGAGAAAGGTATTGAGTCACGAGAACTTAATAGTTTGGATCCAAACTCAGCCTCGATACACGTGTCATGCTCACATGCTTCCAAGACACTGTTAGGTTACCAGCTATACAATCATTGTTTTTTTAACATTTTATTATTATTTTATATTTTCACACTATTATAAAAAATAAATTTAAAAATAAAAATATATCATTTTAATATATTTCTAAATAAAAAACTCTTAAAAACAACCTTTTCACAATTCACTCAATTTTCCGGTCTCTTCCAAAAAAAAAAAAAACCTATGTGGCTGGACTGTACATTTGTATTTTGTATCAGCACCATATTGGATTTAGTAACCACAGTGAGTGCCGATAGCAATTGACTTCACGATATCAAATTCTTTATATTGGTCGAAAGCAATTTCCATACCATTTAGTCCTTGTTTGTTAGTGTTTGTTTGTGTGTTAACAAATATTTTTGAAATAAATTAAATTTTTTTTATTTTAAATTAATGTTTTTTGATATTTTTAGATTATTTTCATATATTAATGTCAATTTTTTTAAAAAAAATATCATTTTGATATATTTCTAAACAAAAATAACAATCTTAATCACACTCGTAAATAGACAATTACATGGTGTACTCTTAATTTTTTGTTTAAAAAGATTATTAGATTCAATTGATATTCTGAAATTTTTACAATTAATTGTTTTCTATAGTTTAGGATTTTGATTTAAGATTTGAAAAAAAAAAAAAAAACAATTTATTCCTTAATAACTTGAGTTTTCGATTTTAAGGTTTGAAGTTCAAATCTAGAAAAAGTGATTTTTTTTTGTAAGAATTGGAATAATAATAAAAAGAAGTAACTTTATTGTGTAATTTAGCGTCCATGGAACCTTGGCGTGACTTGTAAAAAAGGTTTACATCGTGCATGATATTTAAGTATTAACATAGAAAAATCAAAGTCATCGTAAGACTTAGAAATTCACCTCACGAGAAAGGAGGGTCATGAGCGATGTCGTATCATATGGATTTATTCAATTTCTGGATCATCATTGAATAGGATGAACTTTTTCAAAGGCCTTGTGCTGAGAATACACTTCCAAGATTTGTAGCCGGGACAGCAGAGTGGGCCCTCGATGGCTCTCGTATCATTATCACCATGATTTCGAGAGATTTCCTCCCTCTCTATCCTGGGTCAATGCACCATTAGAAGGAAGACAAAGACCAAATTTGGATTATTTAGTTTGAATGTTATATTTTAATCTCGCAGGTCACGGATGAGAAAAATGAAAAAGGAGCGTAAGTGTAGGACCACGGAACCATATAGAATGGTATCCTGATAGTTTTGATGACATGATTTCGGAATTTTGGCTGTTTCCGGCCACCTGCAGGCGGCAGCTTCTCTTTAAAGTTTTCCGGCCATCAGGGATTTCAAGGAAATTGCAGCGGTCTACGAGACGGTAGAAATCAGAATTCTTTTAATATTCAGCTAATCTGGGGTCCAAGAAAGTGAGGCCCGGAATTTCATCATTCTGGGGCATGAAACAGACTTCGCCTACATGTACACAAGCTGCTGAGCAAGAAAAAAAAATAAAATTCAAACATTAATATTTTACCTAGTTCGAAAGGGCAATAAAAAATTGCTACTTCAAGAACAGTCAGTAACATTTTGAGACACCAAACTCGAGATTATATTTGTAATTCCATCTCTCGATCAGGGAACCATGTTTAATCAAACTAGTATGTAGGAGATTCACTTAGAGATGGACATTTTATGTTGTTTCTGTGCCTTTATCGAAGCCTAAACTTCCAACTTGGGAAGAATTTTTGAAGAACAGAGAGTTTGTTTCTGCCACACACCTTCCCTCGGAATATCCGAACCAAAAAGTTATTTAATTGTTACTCGAGCATAAAAAAACGTCTTTTTATCCTGCTATAATGCATTTTCCACGGCAACCAGATGAAGACAAGCAGCGATAAATTATAAAATGGCGTGGAACAAAGTTGCTACAGGAAGAGAAGTGATAGCTAATTAGCCCTACAAAAGCAAGTTGGATAATGTTACAAGAGAGAGTAACACTTTCTCATCAGCCAACTTTGGAGACTTGAGTAAACAATGAGACTTCAGTTCTTTAGCTAAAACCTTTAAGCTAAGTATTAGCCTGTTATTAAGTTGAGTAGGAGGGGCAGCACACTGTTATCACTCAATAACATCAAAATGCTATAGCAAAGATAAAAGGATTGCAATATTAGATTCTCTGCCACTTCTTTGGATGCTTCTGCAAATCGATGAGGACAAACTTGAAACTATTTACTGTCACAAGACAACAGAGAAACCTATATGTACACTGCTTCTTAAAAGGCCATCTAAAAGTTCAAAACATTTGTCTGTTCCAGTCAGTCACCCAATCCAATAGATGCTTTCTCCCCATCCAGTCAGTCACCCAATCCAATGAATGCTTTCCATGGAGCAAGAACTTGCATTTGCTATGCAATCTCCCCATGCACTTATCTCACCAAACAGAAACCAAATCAAGCTCCTATTTGGAAATGGACTTTGCATGAAAAAACAGGTCATCAATCCGACACTGCCTCGTTGGAAGGGGTCCAAAAGGGTAGAATTTGAAGGCACTCCTGCTATTTAGCATTTTCGGAGGGAGAGTTTGAAAGGTCATTTTTGATGAATCACTGGTTCAAGTTTTGCAACTTGCAGGACCAAAACTTTCATCAAATATGTGGGTGGCATGCAAGTGCAGAGAGACAATTCACAAGAAAAAGTAAGGTGATTGGCCTAGAGCTGTGCAGTGGCCAGCAATTGTGACACGCTTGCTTGGATTGCCAACTGGCACCAATCGTCATGTGCTTTAGTTGACCCTTCTGTTACTAATGAGTTCATGACGACTCAGTAGTAGCTCCAATTACTAAATAGTCACCTGGCAGGGTATCTCCTGCCACTCAATTTACTGTTCCTCTTATTCGGCTTCAAGATCACTGAAGTTACATTACAATCAACGTATTCTCAGTGCAGAAAAATTCTTAAATTTATGTTAAATATAGTGTTTTGATTGTTTTGCAGCCAAAAACCAGCATCATTGGACCACTCTTGAAGGTATTGTTAAAGTACGAAATATATTTTGATTATCTGCCGTGTTAAATATATTATGGAAATGAATACTCGAACTACATATTTTGTTAGGACACGACAGTGACACATGATTAAGATACTGTTTCAATTGGTATAGATATCCAAGCATGTCCCAGTAAATCATATGGATCTGGCAAAATGTCTGAGTTTCTATTTATGCATCACATGTTAGATTGATTATAATTTGAAATTTGAACTTATACAAGCCCAAAGTCATTTCATATCTCAAATTTCTGAAGTCTATGTCATAAGAAAAGTTAATTGAAGAAAGTAGAGCTGAACAAAATTATCCCCTAACTCCTTCCTAATATGTTGATGTCTTATCTACATAAACTGACTAATCGCTTTCCTTGGAATAACCAGCAAGGCTAACTTCTCACTAAAAATAATGCTCTTATTTTAAAAAAAATATAAAATAACATGGAACTTTTTGTCACATGTGGACCACTTTAATCTAGCATTACTTAACTTCTCACTAAAAAATATCACGAGTCTCTTCTCTTAGGATAGAATTCCACCAATCTCCACACCACAAGTATCATATTCTACCTTAAACAATTTATCAAAATTTGAAAGTGTCGCAACTAGAGCATTTTTTAATTTTTATTTGATTAAAGCAAAGTTGTTTTTTATCTTTTCTCACCAATCAAATTTCCAATAAGTCTTGCAAGCTCTAATAGTATCGGGTCTCACTAAAGCTAACCTCGTGGTTGCATTGTCTGTTTCTTTTTATCAGTAAAACTTAATTTGTTTGTCTCATTATACGACCTTCTAGAAGGATCAGACTTGTCAAATCTATTATTATTTCTCGACCTTTTTTCCATTAATATTGCAGCCTTTGACACTATTAATTGCCTAAGAGGGTGTTAATTATTTTTGTACTTTGACCTTATCTTGGATTGCTGGTTTTCATCATCCCATAAACCATGTAACCTCCTTATTCTCTACCTCGTAGAGTTTTATATTTTATCGGCCTTTAAAATTCAATGGTTTATCATTGACAAAGTTATTACCTTGTGAACAATCTTAGCACCGTCGATGCAAATATTGCTCATTATCAGGAGGAAAGAATCTCTCACACAACAACCGTCTCATATGCATCTATGAAGTCATAGGTTGTCTCTTTTCTTTTAAACATGTATTTGACAATCATTTTCCACCATAAAGAAGCTTCACCTTTTGGGTTATATACAACCAGTATCACAATCTTCTCTTCCGAGAAACTTGAGTACTCTTTAATCATATCACATTCAGCTACTCAATCGAGTTTATTATGTAAAGATTTCTACCTTGATGCTAAAATATGTTTGCTACAATGTTTTGTCTTGGAATGCTAAAGTTTTATGACCCGCATCACATGTATCCACCAAGTCAAAAAAAAGTTTTTTTAACACGACACAAAAATATAATGTATACTCGGATTGTATAATCATAAAATCACAAGTAAAATATTTTTAACTAATTATATATTGATAATTTCAGCTGAGAAATTAAATTAAAATAAAATATGATAAGGTCAACAATATTATAATTGATAAGTGATCTAAATAAAATAAAAGATAGATAGTATGAATTCAGAAATTAATGACATGGAGAAATAAAATATTTTTGAACAAAGCTTCTCAATACAGGGAGGAAACACTGAATGACAGAAAATACACAAGAAACTAGTGCCAACTTGGTTGTTGCCATCACAAGTTCTAATGGCCTTTTTGGATTATTAGTTAATGAGTCTAAACTAGTAATTAACTAACATAAGTACAACAATAAAATAAACTAACAATATTTAATGTGGAAGAAAAAACCCAAATTAAAAATAATTATTCGATATTAAATAAATAATAAAATACTAAAAATAAAGTCTTCAAGCTAAAATTCCTTGAAGTAGCTTGAATTTCTAATCTTCGCATTTTCTTGGTAGATTTTAATCCCGATTTCAAACACTTCTCTTTTAGATGAATTACTAAGTCTACCATATATCATTGGAAAGCTTGAGATGTCTAAGATCTAACCCAACTTGAATCTAAACAAAATTCCTCATGTAACTCTAAATAGATTCCAAACGGTAAACAAATGTCTAGTTTGGAAAATATAATAAAATTCTTCTAGTAACTTCGATCCTCTAAAACGACATATTCTCAAAATTCATGACTTAAAAATTACCAAAATATAGTTTCATGTGTCTAGTATTTCCCTGTAAAATTTCAATTAGATCCAATGTATTTGAGAGATGTATGATTCATATTAAAAATTTAGTAAATTCATAAAACTGGATTGAGTTTACCACTTTTACTAATTTTACAGATTTTGCACAAGTCATGTATTATTTTACTGATTTTTTAGTTTTTAGTTTGATTTTACATGTTAGATACATGTTGACTTGTAAAATCATATGATTTTATGAATTAATCCGTGATTTTAACAATTATGCCACCAACACTCTCCATATGGACAACTAGTTGACTAGATGAAACTTTAGGAATATGTTAGGATTTGGCCTGCCTCGAGGTAAGTTCATCTTCTCTTCACACAATTTGTTTTTGTGTTGCCTATTAGTCAAGCTAGATCTATTATGGTGTGCTCCAAACAATCAAACTTTGGTTAGGAGGCCTTCATTTCCGCATCCCGAAGTGGGTTACTATTACCTTTGTCCATCAAAGAGAATTATTTGTTTTTATACCAGTTGATGCAGGATATAAAATAGATAAAAATCAGAGTTCTCAAACTCTAAGGTTACATACTTGAGTTGTAGAGATATTTAGAAAAAGAAAAGGAAACTCTTTAACGTTTGCGCGCCTTAGATTTAGCTCAATATATAGAGTTTTTCTCACCAAAATTTCAACAGTAATCTTAAATTTGCGTATCTTTTTTATTTTGGTCTTTGGTTTCGGATTTATGCAATTCAACCCTCAATTGACCATTAAACTCTCAATTTTCTTCAATTTTGCCCCTTTTAATTTATTTTTGTTTTGTTTTAGATAGATTTGAGGAATAACCTAAAATTGGGTTATCACAATGACGATGGCATTTGATACTATTTCACTTCCTCTCATAGGGTACATAACCTATCTAACTGCTGGTTACAAGACTATCAAAAAGTTTCATGTGACAACATATTCTGATGACTGTTGCCATGGAGCAAACACCATTATTTTCCACACAGCATGCTATCACTGCATAATTCAATTCAATTAATGTTAACCAACAGATTCGGTTATGGGCTAGACTTTCTGTAAGTTAATGTTAGCCACTGCACCACCCCTTATTTACACTCCTTGTTGATGGGGAGTAAAAGACTTCTCAAAAGGAGACACTGAAACGAAGAATTCCCAGAAAGAAATTGCAGACGTACACTTGTGAAGATAAATGTTTTCATGCGTGCGCATCCATGATAGAGTAGAGCAACTAACAAAAAAACCAGGTAGTTGTGACAAAAAATGACATGATGAAACCTAGGGTCAGTAGCCATCAATTTGGACGGCCTATTACGTGATAAGAATGCCAACTGGCACTAATGTTTTATTGACTCTTCTGGTTAGTGATGTGTCCATGTCAAGGAAAGGGCAATCTTTGTGAAAGATTAGTTCCTAAATAAATAGTTTCTGCATCAGTTATCTTATCCCACTTGCTTCTAATTTTATTGAATCTGCAGTCCATATGATCCATAATTTTTTCATGTATTAAGCAGAGTATTCTTCTGGTTTTCCTCTATAATAACTTAGACTATGTTTTGAAACTTGGGTTTTTTTGACAAGGCCATTCGATTTCATTGTTCCTACTTCTTGAGACAATTCTTATGTTGACTTCGACAGCAGAAGACAGAGCAGGAGATAGAGCAGGAGATGGAGGTGAATCAATGACCAACTTCTTCCCTAACAACTACTTCATCATGTTGATGCCTTGCCATAAAGAAAGAGGATCAAAACATTCTTTTGAGCATGATACATTGTATCCACCATGATCCCACCCACAAGATTTTTGGAAACTCAAGAAATCGCAACAAATATAACACAATCATCCAATATCAAGACCTATCTTATTGATAAGAAAAGAATCATTTTATTAACATGGCAAATCATCGTGCTGGGCAGCAATATAAAAGGTGATAGCACGCAGTCATAAAAGTTTTTCAAACCTTTTCCAATGTAAATGATAAGAAATTTCTTCTTGCTATTATATCACAAGATGACTTACTCCTACTTGATACCAAAATTGCCAGCAATTTTATCTATATTTTACTTTCCGGGGCAGGTGCATTCCTCCCTTATCAAAGAAAGAAGCTATTTTCTCACTTCAAGACAGCACTCAATGATGACAAGAGAAAAAATTGATTAAAATATCTTACCCTCTCACCGCAAAGCTTCCTCTCGGAAGCCCTCCAACAAAGGATTCGTGCTTTCTGTACAATTTCTTCGGTGTTCACCTCACATAGAACTGGGACAAAGAAATTCTGTCAGCTTATCTAGAGGTAAACATCGTAGGGCCACAGTTTGAACAAATACAAGAAAAGTACAAATGAGAGTGAAGGTGCCAAGAAAATAGGTCAAACAAGAAGAAGAGTTCAAAATAATTACGAAATCAGCATTACAATGTTCAGTGTCGATGGTATTTTCAAACAAAAGACAAGTGATCTATTCATGGTTTCATAATTTGCATCCAATGGTATAACTTCCTACTTTTAAATACCTCGTAAACTTTGAATAAAAAATCCATTTACATAGCGTAGAGTTAATAATTTGGAAAATTTCCCGATTCCTGATGACTACAGCAACGCACTCACAATACACTAACAAGTAATAGTAAATAATCCCAAAAAACAAACACCAATTCAACAGGAATAAACAAATAAATCATCAGCATAAGCGTTTGTCATCAGTATTCACTGCAATGAAAAGAACTACAGATGCGAAGAGATTTTGAAGCTGCTGCAATATATAGGATGGATTAAGCTAATAGAAAAAAGATTAACGGAGATTAATTAAGCTAATCAAGTAAAAGAATAGCATTAATTACCAGTAATTGGTAATGATAACGGTCAGTTTTTTCTGCAGAAATAATTCTGGGGAAGCAGAACTTTTGTTCGCTTTGAAACGACATCTGCGCTCTGTACTGGAGAAAAGCAGCTGAACAGAGTTTTTTTTTTTAAAAAAAAAAAAGCGGACTGCTTACGAACACGGCCTGGAACTTAGCCAATAGTTAGCCCAGCCTCCAAACAATTGCCCGACAGATGCCTTTTCACGCCCCTGCGCCGCTAGCTATTGTGGAACCGATTTTATTTTTATTTTTTTAAAGGGGTTCGCACACCGTCACGGCGTTAAACTGCACTATGCACGTGGATGCTACAAGGTTTTTGTTGATTTTTAAAGTATATTTTATTCAGAAAGTATTAAAATAATAATATAATATTTGCTAGATAGTTTTTTCTCTGCATATATAATTGTAATTATATAAAAAATAAAATAATTATTTGTTTATTTATTTACCATGTAAAAACTCATCTCATATTAAATTTAATCATATGCATATTTTATAAAATTATTTATTTAAAATCACAACAACAAAAGCTACACGGTATTAAACATAATCTCAGGCCACAATATTAAAAAAATAGCTTTCCCTGAATCTCAGGCCACCAGAACCAGAGACCATCTGGTGGAAATTGCAAGTCTTGATTATTGGGTCGTCCACTTGGGTAGGGATACCAACGGATAAGGTCGGAGTGGGTTTTTTATGCACCCACCACAACACATCCGAACCCATTCTCTTTACCTGACTCACACCCGATTGGATCAAGTTGAGCAAAGGGTCCTGACCTTTTTAGAAAAATCTCTTTTTTATGCAAGGATTCTCACATGCTCTGTAATTATATTTTTCTAAGTTATATTTTAAAATATGATTTGAAAATATAAATTATATCATTAAACATCATTATACTGTATCGATGATTAGTAAATTATTAGTGATTAGTATAATTATATATAACACTAATCAAGACTCTTTTATGTTTATAAAGCATGTATATAGTATTAGATTACGTGCATTTTATTTATCAATTTTATTTATATTATATGTTTTCTAAGAAAATTAAATCAAAGTACCCGACTCGTGTCCGATGCCATGTGATATTTGGTAAAAGGATATATTATATGATAATAAGAGAAACCAATATACTAATTTTAGATATTTTAATCAACAGTAATAGCTAATTATTGTCATACATTCATAATTAAAAATATAAACATTGGCTATAAAGTAAAGTTAGAAACTTTATTTTTATTTTTAATACAGCAAAATCTAGTTAAAAATAGAGATTATATGATTGTCTTACAAGGATTGTAGTAATTACATATATGCAAAAAAGAAAAAAGAAAAAAACATGGTTAAGAAACCTTTCACCTGCTTCTACACGTGCCCCGCTTTAAAAACTGCTAAAATTAAGTGAGAATCTACTACAACTACTTAGATTAGAGTTAGATTTATGGGGCCAAGCTAAGTTATGTCCATTACATTTTTGTTATCGAGAAAAAAATATCTGGGCAATGCATGTATTTGAAAAAAAAAAAAAAAACCAAGGATATAAATCCTATTGAGAAAAAAAAAAGAGTAGCATGAACCTTTAAAATATGGGTTAAGGTCTTAAATTCACAATCTATAGACTTGGATTGAATAAAAAAACTTGATTTTTATCTCAGTTAAAAAAAAAGTGTGAAAATTTAAAAATAGTAAAAGGTATCCCAGTTAAGAAAAAAACAGGACTAAATTTGAAACATTAAAAAATTAAAGTGGATGAAATTAAAAAAATAGTTCTAATTTTGTAAGTTGTTTAAAAATATTATTTTAAATATTCAAAGGATAAAATTAGAAAAGAAATATCAATTTAAAAAATTGATTTTATGTCAACTCCATGACGTGGAATTTATGTCAGGATTGAAATTGATTTTTCTCGTCCTTTCACTAGCTTTTTTTTTTGGAGTGGTTGACATTATATTTGTTTTTATTTTAAGATTTTCTTAAAAAAATAATTTTAATTTGAAAAAATATTAAAGTAATACGTTTTAAATATTTTCTGATGAATTTTATAAATTAATGTAAAAAAATCAATATATTTCTAAATAAAAAAATACTTAACCAGAATTTCAAACAAAGAGCTCTTGTCGAGAGGGACGGTGATCACTGCTTCTCTGCCCCCAGATCCAACTGTAGCTAAAATCGGTATTTACCAAACGCGCTGGAAATTGCAAAAATCAAACCCAAACACGAGACTTTTCACGAGCTACGTTAATTTCTTTCCAACCCCTCCACCTCTTTTTCCCTTCTTTCCAGCAATCGAAACATTAATCCTGGAAAGTCCACTCAAGAGGGTCATGGATTATCAAATCCATTCTTTCCCTCCATTCAACTCTGTTTTGCGCAAACTTCACATGGTTCATACAGCAACAGACCAGATAAATTAAGAGTTCACCGTATTGAAAGCTAAGATCAATGGAGTCGGGTCACCGAAACAGACCCGTGAAAATGATTCTGAACTACCGTTCAAAACCATTTCAAGAAAAGCACCACGATCGGTCACAGAATTGTCACCACGAACACATTTATAACTCTTACCTTGGTAGCCCCGCCGCCATTGAAAATGAAATGTCAGGAACCAAATTGCAGATATTGTACAAATGTAGCATCAAGAATTTCATCAACGACCAAAATTCTCTTCCCCTTGCATGAAGAACAAGACAAATCAAGAAAAAGAAAGGGAAAAAAGATCGAGACGACGTAGTTATCGGTTGTTTGAACCCAATAGCACCTAGTTCTGGTTTCTTGCAACTTGCAGCAACATCTTGTCGAAATCAACAGCATCTCAACAGTCTACATTTATTCGAGGAAATGAAAATTACAGGATGTTGTTAACTAATGAATCGAATGCGTAATTAAAAGATTAGATGCGAGTGAAAAAAATAACATCTAGTAACCTTTGGGACAAATCATGATAAGGACTACGAGACTCTGTCCAAGCACTGCTGCAACCTAACCAAGCTGGAGAAAATAAGAAGAAAGGATGTACAAAATGGAGATATTGACAACAAAATGAAAATAGAAGGGTTAGAAACACCAGAAACAAGATAGTTTCCACTGGGAAAGTACGGCCTGGTAGTTCCCCTATCCTGTCAATAGCAAGAAATGCAGGTGAAGATTATAGCTTAATGGCATTTGAAAGGATCCATTGACACAAATTAGACTCTCAACTGACAATATGACCATGGGAACCTGCGACCACGATGAAATGATCATTGGAGGAATTAAGTGGTGATAATTGATGGTGATGGTCAGCAAAGCAGAAAATTGTTCAGATTCTCTACTTAGGACTTGAACCCAGATAACCCAACCGCTCGGCTAATGTATTGACATCTTCATCTTCACCTCCTCCAGAACTCTCATTTAACAGTTCTTCCCAGAATCCCTCGTCAAGTTCTCTACCTTTACTTTCCGGTGTCTCTACCTCTTCCACTCCATCCTCTTGCTCTCTCCTTGCCCTACCATACCCTTGCATTTCCAATGCAAGTGCTTCCAGCTCTGACACTTCAGATTCATAGTCTCCAAACTCTAAAGGTTCTGCCTTGATAGGGTTTGCACTTCCACCAATATGACATGATTTGCCGCCGCCGCCGCCACCCCCTCTAAATCCTTGATCAATAGGCCGCCTTCTCTTTTTAGTCAATGCTTCCTCAAGTTCTTTCCTTTTCTCCTTCTGTTGAACTAACTGCTGTAAAAAGGCGGGATTTTGCATTGCTCTGGCTAAGAATCGCATCATTTGCAGCTGTTTTTGCTCTATCCCTTGTATCCTTTGCTCCATGGCTTGTATATAAGATCTAGAATTCTGCTGCTGCTGTCTAAGTTTCACTAATTCCATTATTAAAACCTGCTTGTCACGTTTCAAGCGATCCATTTCTCCATCTAATCCAAAACGGCCAACTTCAACGCAAGCGTCTGGAGCTTGCTGTTGAGTGAGAGGCTGATAGGGTGCCTTTCTTCTCTTTATATTCCTTAAGAGATGCTTTTGACCGCTCAGAAATCCTTCATTGGCAAACTCCCATCTATCTGGATCAATCTTTCTAAAACCCTGTCACACACACACACACAAGAAAAACAATCCTGAGGCAGCATCAATCATCAATTCCAATCAACAAAATTACATCTCAACACAGACTCAAGAAAACTACTTGAGGATTTCCAGTGTGACAGGCGCACTCTACATTCTACAATGAAGAAATCCCTGCATTACATGAGCAGAGCAATTGGACTCTGAAAACAGAACGTATAACTTCTGCTTCTTTTTTTTACAGGTCCCCTATCCAGGCAGGAAGAAAGAAGAAGACAAACTTCACCTACAGTGGAAAATAAAATACAATAGAAAATGGATCCCAAAATAAATTTTTTTTTTTTTTTTTTTGCAAAAACTATGGTAAGTTCCATGAACCCTTCATGTAATATTCCAGAACATTCTTCTCACTAGCACTGTTCTTTGGGTATGATAAAATTTATTATTTTGAGGGACCAAGAACCCAGGTTGAAAAATGCCATAAAAATATCAGACCTGCTTATTTCAATAAAATGGACTGTGAAAATTTTATTTATCTACTTTTTTTATTAAAACAAAGTAAGATTGAGCTCAGTATCAGAATACTTACATAAGTATTGAGCTGCCTGACGAAGCTGGAAAAATTATTATGTTTGAAGTATCTAGGAAGAAGATTTGTGGAGAACAAATGAGGATCCCAGACAACAAAGCTAGAACCTCCTCTGTTCCAAGAAACTATGTGATTGGTCGTTGGGTCATCTACCATGTCAAAAGTCTTATTCAGGAATGGTGGTGGTCCTGTATCATGTAAGCCTTCCCTTGGCTGCGGTGGCAGAATAATTCGTGGCGGCTTATCACCGCCGGACGGTGGCGATGAACTTGATCCTGCATACTCTCGCTTGACAGTGAGATATGGGTTCATGATTGCAATTCGATTCACTGATTCGGTTCTTATGCTGGCTTGATGATAAAAATCTACATGCTCCTGTGCCGGTTCAAGATTGTTGATAGAACTGGCCACGGTCAAAACTGAAACTCTTTATGATGGGGTTTAGAGATTTTTAAAAAGAAAAATTGAAAACTGGCAGAGAAAAGGATCAAGAAAGGAAGAGAAGTAATGGGCTTGATTAAACTAAAATTAGAAAGAAAAATAAAAACTGTTGGGTTGAAGCTAGAAAGAGAACTCAAAGCAGAGCCACGGGAAGAACAGTTTCTTGTGAATAGAAAAGATGAGAAAATTGTGATGAAAACAGAGGACAGCGTTTCTATGTTTTGGGAAAGGAAAGGTCGTTTATGTCGTTACAAAGTTGATAGATTTGTGACACGAACTCCATACAAGGATGAGAGGATCGAGCGTGTAAAGAGATAAATAGAGGTAGTGAAGCTTATTATAATAATCTTTTGGAAAGTTCTAGAGGTCTTGGGTGCTGAATAATTTAAAAAAAAAAAATATCAATCACCTTACTTCATTTGGCAAGGGTTGCCATGGGTGGGGGGTGGTCCTCTAGGAAACTTCTGGAACTTGCCAGTGGTAAGAAATGGGGAGGGTATGGTGGAGGTGCGGTTTGGGGGCCATCGTGTCTATAGTCTAAAGTAGAATACGAAGTGGTTTTTGTTTGGTATCTAGATTTCAAGCGTGATTGGCTTTGTGTTCAAGATGGTTTTTGTAAGAAAAAACAATTTATTTATTTTTGAATTATTTTAATATATTGATATTAAAAAATATAAATATACATTATTTAAATTTACATTAAAAAATACTTTGAGAGCGTGATGATATTTTATTTCCCTGCCAATTATTGGCTGACGTCATTGAAAACCACTGGTTGATTTAACCATGATCACAAAGATTATGCAAGGATCTTGATTTAAAGAGTGTTTAGCAATGCGTTTTAAAAGAGTTATTGAAAAATTTTGAAAAAAAATTATTTTTATTTTTTATTTTAAATTAAAAAAAATTAATGTTTTTAAATTATTTTCATGTGTTGATATCAAAAATAATTTTCAAAAAATAAAAATATATATTATTTTGATGTATTTTTTAATAAAAAAACACTTTCAAAAGCAACTTCAATCACACTTTCAAATAGACATTTAGAGGTAAAAATAGACATAGGCTAGCGTTGCACTGTAAATCTATATTTTTTTCTTAAAATATATATATATAGAAGTTACAATCGTGTTTAAAAAAAAAATGATGATTTGCGTTATAGTCTTAGATCAAGTTTATAAACTGGTTTTATTTTAATTGGATTGTAAAAAATAAACAACATTAATAAATAAATAAATGATCACAATAATTTGGTAAAAAATAGTATAAAATTAGATTAAAAAAATAGAATAAATCAATCTAAGATCACCTCAAAATAATATGATAAACACGTAACTTGACTAGTAAGAAGTGAATTAACCTAGATTAACGCTCAAGACTCGTAGCTCATGCCATGAAATTAGGTTAGCCAGATAGAAAATAAATTTTAAAAATCACAAAAGTAGTGTTTATTTCTGAAAAAATCGATCTATTATATTGGGAAAAAAATACAAGAAAAAAGAATATCAACCCGTCAACTTTTAAATTTTATGACTTGGGTTCTTAAACTTAAAGTGTCATTCATGAAAATCATGATACCCAATCCTAAGCAAAACAAATGTTCAAAAATAAAATTGAAAAAAAAAAGTAATTTGTAAACAAAAGATATAGAAAATAACAATTAGAAGAGTAAGGATAAAAATATAATTTTTTGATTGAAAGGTGAATTAGAAACTAAAAATAAACCAAATAAAATTATAAAAACATAAAAGGATGAGGACTAGATTAAAAAAATATAATATATCATAAATGTTGGATTGAGGGGTGAAATTAAAAACCAATAATAAATGAATTATGAAATTAAAAAAAAACTCTACATAAAAGCCACGGATAAAAACTAGAAACCAAAATAACAAATATAACATTCAAAGACGAAACATATTGAGAGACAACTTAAAAAATCTGGATGACAAAGCGGGAAAATTAAGGAAGGGGGAAAGAGAAAAAATAAATTATGACTCGGACTAAAGGTCCGTTGAAAACACACACCGATCAAGAATATAAAGATCGTTAAGAGGATTTGGATTTCATCCTAAAAGCTATTGTTTAATCATCAAGCAACATTGTATATGCTACCCGAAAACTGTGACTACACACATAAATATTTTTTAAAAAACACTCATCAAATATTAAAATACTAATTTGCCCCAAATCTCATCCAACAACAAAAAGCAAAAAATGAGGAAAATGATCTTTGACCAAAGCTAAGGGTTTTCTTCACTTGAAGTATATTTCATTGACTATAATGTCCATTTAAAAATAAAAGACAAAAATACCATGACATTGAGTCTAATTATGTTGTTACCAAGATTATTTTGTATTTTTGTTATTAAAAAATAATAAAAAAAATACATCACTACCCCTGTCAATCAAGCTAAATTTCCATGTTGTAAGAGAGTAAAACCATATTCTTACTATTATAATACACAATGAATATGAATATATAGTTACAATACACATGCAATAAAAATATTATTCTTTATTCTTATCATCTGTTATCATTATTATAATCATGATATTTTTATATAAGGTTGATTGGGGTATAAATTGTAGATTGTTTTAAGATAATCCATGTCAGAGGGCTTTTTTGTAATAATTCTATCAACACCTCAATAATTTTGTCAATGTCTTAAAATGATATTTAGTTTAAAAATATGTCTAAATAATTTTTGTAGTTTTTATTTTATTTTCGTTATTAATGTATTAAAATTACTAGAAAACACAAAAACAATATTAATTTGATATTTTTAAAAATTAAAAGCAATTTTAAAAAACGCTTGGAAGTATACCAAAGCATCCACATGCAACTTCTTTATCTATAATAAATAAAATATTACTAATGGTTATTTTAATGCAAAAATACTTGTTTTTTTTTTTTTTGTCATCTTTCACGGTCATCCAACACAATTGGAGAAAAATAAATACTTTCTTCGATGATCTTGTCTGCTTTATTAATCCATGGCAAATAAAATAATACGTATGATTTATTTTAAATGCAAAATTATCTTCACTCGTTCCTTTTCTCTCTCTCTCCTAGTCATCCAAACAAGTGGACAAGATATATTTTTCATTTCCACCATCCAACCATATACTTCCTTCGTCCTACACCTTTTTATTTCCTTTCGATCCAGAGTACTATAATAACAACATAAATAAATAAAAATAATCAAGGACTGATATACGTGTCTATCAATACGACGCCACGCTATACTTCATTATTAATTATTTGAAATACTCGTGTTTAGTTATGATTGGCAGATTAAAACACCCGAAAAAATATTTGTGTACGCTAGATTCTTGACTCCAGGCATCCGAGGTTCCAATATTCGATAAAAAGATTTCTTGGCCCCCCGTTCTTTTTGCCCTGAATAACAGGAGAGCTGGTGTTAATCGTCTTCGAATAAGCAAACAACACACGTGGCAATCAAACAAGAAGCCACGATATCCTTCTTATCCATTATCTTGACAAATGGTTTATTGTAATTGGATATTTCATGAGCTTAAATCCGAGGTGGTATTACTCTTTCCGAGCAAACAAGGGGAACAAGTTTCGGTCGGATAGAGGCAAAGAGCAAGGACTACATGGCGGTGGTGGTCTAGAATCAATCGTCCTTTGTTCCCTTCCTGCTGATCATTTTAATATCGAGGGCAAAGAGAAGATTATTTTAATATCTCCATGAAATAAAAATAATTTGTTCCCGCATATTCTCAGCAGTTCCGAGGGATAAAATGATGCCACTTGTTGTGACAAAATATTAAAAAAATGGCATCTAGACCTTATACAATTTTTTTGAATCTTCTTGAATGTACTAGAGTTTTGCAGGGTTTCTATATGAACAAATTACTAATTCTAATTAAAAATTATTTTTTCCCTTCCATTTCCCTTTTTACTTTCTTGTTTCTAATATTATCTTTATTACACATGGATTTGTTAGGAAATGATTATTTTTAATGTTATTTTCTTGTCTAATTTCATGCCTTGTTTTATCTTTGCCTGGTTCATCTTATAAAATAGTTAATTTATAAAACAAACATGTTAATCAAATAAAATCAATTTGTTTCGTGACTTTATTTATTGATTTATATTTGTAGATCCATGAGTTATGGGTAGTCTCTCGTAGAAAAAAGAGAGCTTCCATATGTTTTTTTTTTTATGTTTTTTTTTAAATAGAAATGCCAATACCTTTTTTAATCCTTTTATTTTATTTTATTTTAATATTTTCTAGATTGCTATATTTAATTTTCTAAATAAAAAAAAACAAACACATTACCGATAAAAACTATTTTCATTGGCAAGTTTCACAGAGTTGAAAAAATTACACGAAATATCACTAGCAATATGTTAATCACCGGAAAATTCCATCCGTTGGTAATATAAAATAAATCACTGATGGAATTGTAAACGGTTTTATATGTCGGTGATATGACATGCTCACCGATAAAATTATCAATTGAATGATACCGGCATTTTATTTTGTTTCATCAGTCTTTTTTGCTTGTAAATCTATTTATATTATCTATGAATTGACCTGAAAAATAGAAATCACCAGCAAAAAGTTTTTCAACTACCAATAACTGTCTGCAATGTTGTTGGTAATTTCCCATGGTATAATCAATGTTTAAATAGCACATAGCAATTTTGGTAATTTTGGTAAAGAAATTGATGCGTGACTCACCAAAACAATGAGTAGAAGTTTAGTGCATATTTGGTACTGTGGTTTATATTGTTTTTGAAAATATTTTTGGTATAAAAATGTATCAAAATGATAGAGTTTTTTTAGAATTATTTTTTATATCAGCACATGAAAATAATTTTAAAACACTATTTTTTTAATTTAAAATAAAAAATAAAAAAATAAAAATTTAAATGTGATTTTGAAATGCAAGAACAAACACCCTGATTAACTCTAAAGACTAATAAAATCTGTCATTGTTGACCTAATCCATCGAAGTCCATGAAAGTATCTATGTTTCCCCAACAACAAACTACCATGTTTCATCACACAGTAGCAGTGTTCCACTTGTTTTCTCCACCTTTTATTTTAAGGTGACGGCCCGTGACTTGCTGTGATTCAAGGAGACAAGAAAAATCTTATCTAGCCATTTACCCCACCTTGTTGGATTTTCAGTGTCCAATGACATGGTTCCAGCTACCATGCACTCATTTTTTACCTGCCAAATCCATGGGTCCTTTCCTCTTTGACTCCTGCGATGGAGGTTTGAGTTGGGAGCGATAAACAAATCCTGGGCTCCCAGGTTTGTTTGTTTAGAGGCTGGGTTGCCCTTCTCGTTGCCAGCTGGCATGGAGTGGTGCGAGCCAGTAAACTGAAATGCTTGATTAGACGTGCACGTCTGGCTAGGGTTGACTTACGACTCGAGTGTTTTTCAGAGAGTTAGTAATCAGAGTATGCTTGGTACTGTAGTCTTACACGTCATCGGCTTGCATGATTTGATCATCCACTTGTCCAGCACGACGAATTTGTCTTATTCGGTTTGTGATTTGTTTTTTAATTAAAACAAAATATTCTGGTTTTGAAGTATATTGATGCTTGTTATAAATATATTATTTTTTTAAAAAATAATTTAAATTCAAAAATAAAATTATTTAGAATTATACTATTTAAATTTCAAATATAAGTAGAAAAATAAGAGTTGAATTGATATAACTCGACCAACTTGATGAGTTCAAAAATAATATAAAAAATTGATAAAAATATAATTTAATTAAAAAATTAAGTTGATATGTTGAAAAAAAATATTAAAAAAATGATATATTAAATTAATTTAATTAAACCTAAGTTAAAATAATTTTTATGCTTAAAATTATATAAGCATTTATAGTGGGGTGGGTTGACTTTGTGACTCGTGTGTTTCAGAAAGTTAGCAATCAGAGTGTAATTGGTACTGTAGTCTTGCACCTTATCGGCTTGCATGATTTGATCATCCACTTTCCGGCACGGCGTTATAACACTTGTTCATGTGCATGTAGTTTATTTATGGAGTGTTTATATTATTTTTTTGATAGAGTAACAAAATTTAAAAAAGATTTAGTTGAGTAACATATTTTAATCTTGTAAAGCTTTTGAAATATAATATTTATTAAATGCAGTATTTATAAGCACGGCAAGATAATTGTTGCACCTTATAGTAACGATATTTAAACATGTTGTGCTTGCAATGTAAGTTATATTATAAGAAAATATTAAGTAAATATTGAAGGATAAAATTAATATTAAAATAAAACTTAATATTAAAGGCTAAAATAAAAAAAAAAACATGCTAGGTATGCTTGTAAAAATAAAATAAAATAAATTATTCATTAATATCATAATATATTATACAAATGACAATTAGGCAAGGTTTTGTTTTTTGAAATGTATGGACATAAGAGTTGTTTATAATTCTAATAAACAATTAAAAACGATGATTAAATTAATTAAATGATGCCTTACTCATTCTTTTGCTCATGCATTTCATGCGGTGAATATATTAATTACTATATCTTAACATTATTTTTGACAATTTGAAAATACCTTTGATTATTAATTACATGCATATTAGGTTTCTCGCTCCCCCCCCTCTCTCAGGAAATGGAATGCAAATAAACTCTTATGCCAAAATGATTTTTTTTATACAAGACTTAGAAAAAAAAAAAGAAATGAAAAGTATAAGGACTAGAAAGAACTATCTTACATTGACAACGTTTTTTCTTCTCTTTAATTTTAATTTAATTTAATGACATGCTATTAATTATATATAAAATCTCGAAGCTAAAGTGATCCCAAATTCACAAAACTCCACAACAATCAAATTCAAATAAAACTGGACAGGTTTTCATTTTTCACTAGTATTTTTTGTTATCATATTGTCATGCCTGTGAGTCGTAACACATGCCCATGATCGTCCTGGATACTCACTGAAGCCCAGGCCCAGTTCCGTCCAATATACTTTCGCCGAGTACATACGCAATGATTGTTATGGCAGGCCACGATGTCGTCCTGAATCTCGATCATTGGTTTTGAACCTCACACACCGTAGGTTCAAGATGCCCTGTATATGATTATCATGTTAACTATTATTTTTTAAAATGTTTTTTTTTTAAATAATTAAAAATAATATTTTTATTTTATTTTTTTACAAAATATTTTTAACATTGGTATATTAAAATAATCTCTCTCTCTCTCTCTCTCTCTCTATATATATATATATATATATATATATATAAGTTATTTAAGAAAAAAATTGGTGAAAAGAGGGTTGCGAGATACTCTTTTATTGTTCAAGTGTTTGTTTAATTTATATTTTATTTTTATTTTTTTGATTTTTTTATATATGTTAATATCAAAAATATTTTTTAATAAAATATGCTGTAAAATCTGAATTTAAATGCAATATCACGTTTATTTGATATAATTTATTTGTTTGCAAGTCCACAACTCAATCATGAATCTCCTACCTATCCTGTATCAAGCTTATGGGCTTTAGTTTCGTTCTTTTTCCAGGATACAGGCTTTAATAATAAACAACATAATGATTGGATTCAGAACTGCTTTGTTCCTTTTTTGAGATTTTTATTCGTGCTTTTCCATGTTCACATGCAATGTCTGCTTTATGTATGGAAGCTTATAATGAAGGTGGCGCTCCGGCAGTCTTACAAGCTCCGGGATGCTGGAACTGAGTTCAAACTCATCCTTCTTCTCAATACCACATGAACTTTCAGTCTGCCACAAATTAAGGGAGAAGGAGGTAACAAGAGGATCGGATTTCATGCAATCTCGATACGCAGATACCAATTGATGGCATTCTCTATTCTGTTTGTGCGTGTTTAGCTAACGGTATCTTCTCGACAATCAATCATTTCGATTGTTCTAGGAGAGAACGGAAAACACATTTTGTAGTCAGATGAACGAGTAAAATCCTGTTTGTTTCATGTTCTTACAAAGAATGTATATTCTGACTCCAACTCGAGACCTACTGTGCAAATCACAAACCTACTTGGTAAAGATTGATATTAAATTGTTCTATGAAGTGATTAAGCTTGAATTTTGCTGACAAAAATGGAGCAAAAGATACGAGGCTAGAGGTTGCGGCAGTGTTTTGATGGTCATGTCGGTAAGGAAGCATGTGAGATTGCTTCCACATTTTTATTGGATTTTCTCGCTCTCCACACCGTGTTTGCACATGAAGAAGAATCGTCACGATGCAAGGACAAATAGTTAGAAATTGTTCAGAAAAACCAATTAAATATATTTGCAGGATAAGAATTAACTCGTCACAATTAATTGAACTTGCAAAATCAACGAACCTGACAAGATATAAAGAAACTGATCATGGTTTTGGAATACACACGCACGCACGCACACCATGTCAAAACCATTTATTTCAACACAAACATGGTATGAACCCCCAGGAATTAAGTTCATGTTTTGGAAGGTTTGTCTCATGCTCACCACAGTTACCTGTGTCAGGATATAGATAAATCTTGAATGAGCAATTTCTATTTCTACCCCTAGATTTTGTCCCCTTTAACCAAAAGGAATTTAATGATCCAACTCTTGTCCTTTCGCATATTTTGAAGTTATAATTCACATTAGAAGTTACCTTAGATTACATATATGCTGATGTTGTCACAGTTGTATATCTGTATCAACTGATGAATCTCAACAGCTGGAAGTCCTGGAGGAAGCACAGACAAGAACAGTGTTGAATATCGATGCATCATTCTCCAAGGCAAGCATTACTGTTCCATCCTTTCTGATATGTTTCTGTTTGATCTTGTTATTCTTCCTCATAAATCTGTTTTTTAGTTTCTGCCCACAAACAAATGTTTCTGAGAAACCTCATGTTTTTCTCCAGACTTTGGTCTTATAATATCCGTGGCAAAAAATGATGGGCTGGCTACGTTCGGAGTCCAATGACACCTTTTTGGTGGTTTCTTCGGATGACATTTTTGAAACTTGCGATCTTTTATGTGCTGCAGATGTCAGAAAAAATTCAGGACCATAGCTGTCATCTTCACTCTCCATTTGCGTCCTCTCCATCACTAGGGAAATGCATAATCAATACTGCATATGGGAGAGGTAACACCGATAACTTATCTGTCATCCTAGTTTCACTTTGACAGGATTCTTTTTCTGGGACCAGTGAACGAAAGCTGTGATGATGGGTAAACCTTGAGCGAATGCCTCCACAGAATGTTAAAGCTGGATAGAAATATGCAAAATTTCCTATTCTAGATTTTCTGCAGAAAAAGATTACACTATCTGGATCAAAGCATTTTTTGTTGCCATGCTAGATTGCTAGTAAAATTCTCACTTTATGGATCAGTCACTCTGTATCGGCAGTGATATCGTTATGGAGCTGGTTTAACAATGAGTAGCAAAGTTGCGTGATTGATATTCCTGCAGTTGCTGTATTTTAAAATGTTATTTATTTATTTAATTTAAAATATATTGAAATATATTTTTTTATTTTTAAAATTTATTTTTAACATAATCACATTAAAACTCCTTTTTTTTTAATTTAAAGAAAAAAATTATTATTTTTTAAATATTTTTAAAATGTAATAAAATAAATAGACTCTTAAACTATATCCTGTGTAAAGAAATATGTTTAATTGATTTTAAAAAATAATCAGTGGCCGCTTGAACCTTGAAGTCCTCGAATTTGAAATTTTCAATATTTCAACTTAAACCACTAATTATAGCACTTTAGCACTTCTAATGGTCTGTTTAACTTTGCAATTGTAACCTTTTTTTTTCCTTTAAATTTCTGAACATATAAATTGAAATATATTTGAACGGTTTTCAAATTATTGAAATCACTAATCTGATGCTCTCCTATAAATTCGAGCAGCCTTGGCGGCAAAATCTTAAAGCAACGATTATAACTAGCACGCGAATCTGTCCTTTTCCTCCCCTCCTTTCTCTACTCACCTTTTCATCTCAAGAACCTAAAATTCGATGTTACAGCACAATGAATTCGGTGTTCAATTGGAAGCTATTAGTTTTAGGGCTTATCACTTTTACCACAGTATCACGCTGCGTCGGAGAATCATCGACTTGTTTAACGGTGTACAAAGAAGGCGGTGCAGCGGCAGTGTTTCAATCCCCAAAATGCCCTCTATGGAAACTTCCGAATTATGATTCTCGACCACGGTCCACCGCCACAACCCCCAGTAGCCTTTGCCAATCAGCCATGCTTCAAGGCCGAAGAAAGTCTCAGGAGGATCGCACTCTCTGTGCTCTGGACTTTCGCATTCCATTTCCTGGTATAACCACGTTTCTCTTTCTGTTGTATTTCTAGATCTGTTGATTTGTAGGCTGTGACTTAGGGTTTGGGTTTGGGAAATTATAATTTAATTGGAAGGTTTTTGTGACGTTTAGATTTTGATGTTGGAGCAGGCAAGGTAGGGGTTAAGGAGGTTGTGGTTGGAATTGTGGCAGTTTTTGATGGTCATAATGGTGCAGAGGCTAGTGAGATGGCTTCAAAGCTTTTATTGGAGTATTTTGCTTTGCATACCTATTTTCTTTTAGATGCAACATATTCTTTTATTTTCAAGAAATCGAATGGAAGGTTGCCGAATGAGGGAGAAAAAGATGTAGATTTTCAAGTGCTAAATTGGGGAGAGGAATCTGGTCAGCGGAAATTGAACTTTGAAAGGTGATTTAAGAGTTTGTTTCCAAGTGCTAAATTAGAAGAATTCTTGTTCTTGCTGTTAAATTTACTTTTTACTAAAATTATTTCATACATTCACGTGCGGAGTTGCACATATGCTTCTACTGCCTGCTCACTCTCACTCTAGCGCCCTCATTTCTCTTGAACTCTGTCACAGTATCATGCTATGTTTCTATTGAATTCTTATTAATTGTTAATATTTGGTTCTAAATGAGCCTTTCAGGTTTAAATTTTCTCTGCCAACAAATTTAGATGATTCTTTTCATTTGGATATCTTGAAGGAAGCATTGTTGAGGGCAATTCATGATATTGATGCAACATTTTCTAAGGCAAGTTGTATAATTGAATTTGATGCATTCTTGCTTTTCTGTACTACAGTCCTTGCATGCATAATTTTCCTAATATTTTTTTTTCATGCTATTGTAATGAAGGAAGCATCCAGAAATAATCTTGATTCAGGTTCTACGGCCACGGTTGCGTTGATGGCAGATGGTCAAATTTTAGTTGCCAACATTGGAGACTCAAAGGCTCTTCTGTGCTCTGAAAAGTTTCAGTCTCCTGCAGAGGCAAAAGGTCTGAAGCCTTGTCAAACCTAAAAGAAAACGTTCATTTTTCTTATCACATGCTCTTAGAATTGCATAGTTATATGAGTAGGCAATAGTTCTATGTGCTCTTAATAGTAATATTCATGCATGTTGAGATAGGGGTATAATAATTGCAGTTCTTGTTAAAGAAAAACACTTAAAGTTTATTTAATACACCGTATCTGAATTTGCAGCCACTTTATTAAGGATATACAGGGAGCAGAGACGTGATGGAGCAGTTTCACCTGCCAGGTATTATGGCAACATCAAATCAACATCATCCAATGGACCTACACATTTGATTGTCCAGGAATTGACTAGAGATCATCATCCAGATAGAGATGATGAAAGGTTTCGAGTGGAAAATGCCGGTGGATATGTACTTGAGTGGGGTGGGGTGCCTCGAGTAAATGGTCAATTAGCTGTTTCCCGAGCAATTGGCGATTTGCATTTAAAAAGGTGAGGTTCAGAACTACAAGAGAATGTATTAATTACATTCTTTACTTCTTGATTGATATGCGAACTTGGATCCTTTTATCATCCATTTATGTTACAAAATTTTCCTTCTGTTCATAGTAAAAGAAACATGTGCATTTAATTTTAATTTTTCCTCTGAATTATCAACAGCTATGGAGTTATATCTGCACCAGAAGTGACAGATTGGCAGCTTCTAACCACAAATGATAGCTATCTGGTGGTTGCATCTGATGGTATGTTTGAAAAGTTGGGCTTGCAGGATACTTGTGATCTACTGTGGGAAGTACATAGTCATGGTAGTGAGAGGCCCGGACTCTCTTCTTCATGCTCATACTCATTAGCTGAATGCTTAGTAAATACTGCCTTTGAAAAGGGAAGCATGGACAATGCCGCAGCTGTTGTGGTTCCATTAGGATCCTTTGGAATTTCTCAAAAAATATCAAGGGAAAGTTGTGATGGAGAGGGGGATATACATTGCTCAACAATAAGTCCAAGGAATTTCATGGATGAACAATCAGGTAATTATCTCTGTGCGTAGACTGTTCCCATAGTATGTTGGACCTAACATGAGCATTGGAATTGCTGTACGTCGAAATATTACTGTCACATATCTGTGACCTTGTAATTTATTCCTTTCCAGAATATTTTCACATCTTTCTTGAAAAATGTTATTTGAGGGTACATCGAGGAGTTTCTGGATATAAATTAATTTAGACCCACTTTCCTTCATTATTTTGTCTGGGTAAGAACCAACCTGAGGTTGCTTTAAATATCATGATATTTTCCCCTCATTTTATGTTGCTATCACAATGCTCACGGGTCACTGTGTCCTTTATAACAACATTAAATGAGTTCGCTCATCCAAAGGGTGTTTGCAAGCTGATGTGTATTTCTCCAGGTTTGTCCAAACTCGATATTTTTGCTGTTGACATAAGCATATGAGGTCTTTGCTGGATGTATTCATGGTTTATAATTTGTGACTTGTGACCAGTGGCATTGTTGGATTGTGCATTGTAGATGATGAAGCGAGTGGCATTGTTGGATTGTGCATTGTAGATGATGAAGCGATTCTATGCATGTTTTCAAGTGTTTTCTTTTCTCATTTTTTTGTGGTGCTGAATTGTCAGCTTGTCATATATGCTCAAAATTTGCAGATTTTTATGCTAACAAGCATCATAACTATCACAACTTTTGACAGCTAATGAAGTGACTTCTGATCTTGTAAAATTGGACCATGGACATTCAGTTGCAACCAAGTTTGAAAAGTTACTGGTAAGATTAATTTCCATACTTAATCTTTGCTGGTCCATGGCTTTTATTCCTTACATATCTAAATTAGACATATCTTATCTCATTTATTTTCTTGTAAGGGATTGAGTTCTGGTAGGGATAGTGGTGTTAAGGTGTTTGAATCATTTTAAGGGCTGCATCAATGACCATGTTATATATGGACTTTGTGTGTTTGTTTTACGTTCTTATGGCTATCTGTATGTTTAGAAGACAAGAAGACCTACACGTGTTGACAGATGAAAGAAAAAGATACGAGACAGATCTGTTGTATATCTTACCTTAATTTGTAAAAGACATGATTCTCCACAACCTGAACCACAGTTAACAAATTGGAAGGTGAATTTATGGTTCTGGTCTCACTATTGGGGGTTTGATGTTATTTCTTTTCTCTTGCAGGTCAAGGGAAAAGAGAGGAACTTTGGCTGTTATTATTTGTCTGAGAACCTTAATAATAATCTGGAGATGTTAGGGACTCAAAACAATGATGACCTACCTCAGGCTCTACCCGAGGCCTTCAATCACCGCTATGGTATGTGAATTTGTTCTTAAGTATCTCTTTCTTCCTTTGCTTTTTTTTTTTTATCCTTTGAATGTGTTTTGATAATCTTTAGTTGCTTGACGGTCCTGTTTCACTTTAAGGGGATTCATGGCTTGTTAATTTTTCTTATGAAACTCCTTTAAAACATCTCTTCTTTTCAAGCGTTATAATTTTATCAGCTTTATGTTTTTCTGTGTGGGACATATATTTGTGTCTATGAGCACAGATGTTTACGACTTTTTCACCTTTTATTTCAGGTGGACCTCTGAATTTATATAATGACCAGAATATGTGCTTGCATTTTGGAATGACTATTGATGGAGTTAAAGACCAATGCATTCATCATGAAGGCTTTGCTAATTTCCTTGGCCTGCTTGAGTCTATTCCTTTTCACGATGCTGGTTCAAATTATGGATCAACTGAGCACACAATGCCTGACTTAAGGTGTGTATCTTTATTTTTTTAATGACTTTTAGCCTGGGAACCCATCAATTTTAAAGTTTTTGCCTGTATGCAACATGAGATATAGCTGAAGAGCAATTCTATATATGGTCAGCTGAGCTCTTATTGGTTCATTAGCATTCAATTAGACTGTTGAAAATGTTTCCTAATTGGATGCAATGAAAGCAATTTTCTGAAGCATATGCCTGGCTAGACACCCAAATTGGCGAGAGGGGAAATTGGTTAGCTCCTATTATAACCATGATTACACCATTTTAACATGCTGGTGTGCTGAATTGCGAAACCTGTTCATTACGCCTGTAGTTGTTGCTTATGTTGACCTCTTATCATTATCTCACATTTAAACAATATTCTATGGCCTGTTTTCTTTTGAAACAATCCACTATCACAATTGTAGCTCTTGGTTGTTAGGTATGTGCTAAAGAAAAGGTTTGGTCGTGGATCTTATGGTGAAGTATGGCTGGCTTTTTATTGGAATTTTCATCAAGATCATAATGCTTCAAGTTGGAGTAAAAAGAATGGACATTCCTCATTTGATGATGGTTTAAATTCAACTAAAAGAAATTCCAGTTGTGGCAGTGCTGATGATTGTAGTTCTGGTTCTCCTGATGGTGACTTATTTGTTTTGAAACGAATCATGGTAACTGGGTTGCTCTTTGATCCCATTTTGTTGCTCTTTTGCTCCTGTGCTAAATGTAGTAGATATCTATGTTTTTACCACACTCCTCTGTTTTACATGAAAAATTAATTTGCAATCATCGTTCTCATTTTGTAGCATGTGCTGTTTATATAAAAATCAAACACTAAACCTTAAGATATCCTAAATATTTGTTGAAACTACAGTATCAATTATTGAAAGGTCTGCCCCCTGCTAGAGCAATTTCCGGACCTTGTTAGCAGTTGTGACTTCCTGACTCTTCAGATTTTTTTTTGCTAACCTTGTCTCGGAGGATCTGGCTCCACTTAGATTTTTTTTTAATTTCTCTTGTAATAGTTGTGGAAAGTTGATCTATCAAATCGTGACTTAAATCATTTTCTGTTAATTTTTATGCTTGTTTTCCATAAGGTCTTGCAATACACAATCAAATGTCAGATTGATCCCCTCTTTTATTTTAAGTAGCTTTGAAGTGGTTTGAAAGGACTTAATGTATTTATTGATCATTCTCTGTTAATGTCCATGCTGGTTTTTTTGAGGTTGAAGCTCTTTAAAAGAGATGATTACTGTAAACAGGTGGAGAGAGGAGCTGCTTTTTACTTAAGTGGTATACGGGAAAAATATTTTGGTGAAGTATTCTTAAATGCCTCCAGGTGTCTTGGTGATTTACAATCAGATGGGATCAAAACCACTTTATTTGAAGAAATGCGATCAGATTATGACCTGCTAGAAACTTATGAATCAGTGCATGGATTAGGAAGCAAATGGAGTTTTGAAAATAAGTTCCCGAACAAATTTAGAACCATGAGAGCTACCTTTGAAGAAGGCTTGAGTCATATAGCAAGATATGTAGAATCTTTTGAATCTCGATCTAATGAAATCTGGCTTGTGTTCCGTCATGAAGGCGTGTCGTTGTCAAAGCTTATTTATACTGTGGAAGAGGTAGAAAATGTCCCTGACAGAGAAAAGGTTGAAGAAGTAAAACGGTTTGAGGTATTGCAGCCATCGAAATGGTGGCATTGGTTGAAGACAACAAAAGCAGGGAAAGAGGAAATGCGCAACCTTATATGGCAATTGGTATGTCTGCTTACAAATTTGACATCGATTATTATGTGTTCTGATTTTCTGTTAACTCAACCTTTGGTTTCTTTAATGTTCATATGGAATCTTGCAATGGTTGGCTTAGGAGTCGTATGCTGTTGTTTAACTTTAGTGTTTACACAGGAGGTGACACAACTCTTTAAGTCAAAAGCATGTAAATGTTTTACTAGAATTGCCAACCCTTTTGCCTGGTGAATTGTCCACTGAATTTTTTGTTATCAGGACAGCTAAATGTGTTCAATAATAATGATTTTCTGCTGATATTTTTTCTCTTCAACGCGTTCAATAAGTTAAGTTTTTTAAACTAACATGTTTCAGATCTTTTTCTTGTAATATCTTTTGTCTTGCCCCTGTTCCTTTCGAAGAAGCTCTTAGAAACTTTTTTATCTTTTTTTTCATGAATTTAACACCCTTTTAATTTGTTTGACTATTTTGTTAACTTTACTGTCATTCCTGGTTGTCACACATGGAGTGATGTTTGATGTACATTATTTTATGTTTGCTCAGTTGATGGCACTCAAGTCCTGTCATGGCCGCAACATCACCCACAGAGATATCAAACCTGGTGAGAGCACCAGTCATTTTTCTGAGCTGAATATCATGCAATATGAGTTCGGAAATAAAATATGTTTAAAAATTACTGATGTGTAAATAATGCCTCAAAAACTATGGTGCATGATAAAATGTTAAGCATTCAAGGGAAATGACCTAACATGTAGTTTCTATTTTCCTCACTTAAAGTTTATTTCTTTATTTTTGAATGCCCCAAGATCTTTGTCTATCATCAAAAGAAAGAAAGAAAAAATTCTTTAATGGTTCCCCCCCATAATATGCCCCCCCACCCCACCCCACCCCCGTCAAAGAGAGTAGAACTCGTCAGAAGGTCTTTTAAATCGAGATTTCCAACAAGTATCAAAGGTAAAACCAAAAATTGAAGGAAAAAGCAAATATAATTGAATGCAATTCTTTGTCTACCTTTCTGTGCATTTGATAAAGGACTTTTGCCAAGGGGTAACAGAATTGGTATCAATTACCTCTTCTCTTGCTCTATTGCTCTTATTTATAATATCAGTACATGTAAATTACAGCTTGTTACAGCCTGTCAAGCTATATCTTAGAATGCTAATTATAGTAAGCAAATCTTCCTCTTTACAATTCAGTACAGATGCTTTCCTTTTCTGTGTTTATTGTCAGCCTAAGCATGCTTTTCCTTTTCTATGTGTAACTGTCCACTGTCCTTGTTTCTTACTGTCAAAGCTATCTTCCTTTTCTGTTCTTACTGTCATCCCCCCTCAAATTGATGTTGGTGTATCCAACAACATCAATTTGTCAACAAGAAACTGATGTCTTTGTCTGGTGAGGGTTTTAGTAAAAATATCAGCAACTTGTAGGTTGCTGGGCACATGAGGTAGGGAGATAATCTTGTCTTCAAAGGCATCACGAATGAAGTGGCAGTCCACTTCAATATGCTTAGTCCTTTCATGAAAAATAGGATTAGCCGAAATATGAATTGCACTAGTATTGTCCCCATGAAGAGGAGTAGATGTAGTCTGTCGAAAACCAAGCTCAGACAGAAGCCCATGTAACCAAAGGATTTCTGAACATGCTTGGGACATAGCCCGGTATTCGGATTCAGCTGATGACTTAGAAACCCTATCCTGTTTCTTACTTTTCCATGAAATAAGGGCAGGCCCAAGGAACATACACCATCCAGTAGTGGATCTTCTAGTATCTGAGCACCCAGCATAATCAGCATCACTGTAGGCATGGAGAGTAGGAGATGTGCCAGTAGGATAGCATAATCCCCGTGCAAGAGTACCATTGACATACCTAATGATCCTTTTCACAGCAGTCATATGTAGATGTCTAGGGGAGGCCATATACTGGCTCACCTGTTGAACTGCATAAGAGAGATCTGGCCGAGTGTTTGTGAGGTAGATCAAACTACCCACAAGTGTGCGATATGCTGTAGGATCAGAAAGTAGCTCCCCTTCATCCTTCCTAAGCTTGACATTGAGTTCCATAGGTGTATCCAGTGGCGGTACCTCCTGGAGACCAGCTGCAGCTACCAAGTCCATAGCATATTTGTGCTGTGAGACAAATAGACCATGTGTATCAACTTTAATTTCTAGACCAAGAAAATAGGCTAGATTTCCAAGGTCCTTCATGTGAAAGGACTGCTGTAGGTGCTGTTTAAGATGAGCTATGAGACTGTCATCAGTACCAGTGATGACTATGTCATCGACATACACTAGAACAAACACATCCCCTCTAGCAGTATGACGCATAAACAAGGATGCATCATACTTGCTCTTTAGAAACTCAAAGTCCAGGAGAGTCGAGGCAAACTTAGCATACCATGCCCGAGGAGCCTGTTTAAGTCCATACAGGGACTTACGTAGTTTACACACAGCAGAAGTAGGGGTAGAAAACAAGCCAGCAGGGGGTCGCATGTAGATATCTTCCCTAAGATCTCCATGTAGAAAGGCATTCTTCACATCCAATTGGTGTAAAACCCAATGTTGTGAAGCTGCAATAGCCAAAATAGTACGGATAGTGGTCATTTTGACTACAGGAGCAAAGGTTTCCTCATAGTTAACCCCATACTGCTGATGATTCCCAAGAGCCACTAATCTGGCCTTATATCTGTCTAGGCTTCCATCAGCCTTAACCTTCACAGAATACACCCACCGACACCCAAGAGGGTTGACACCACTAGGGCAAACCACCATATCCCAAGTGTGATTAGATTTCAGGGCATGTAATTCTTCTTGCATGGCCTGCTGCCAACAAGATTCTGCAGCAGCTTGTGAATAAGAAGTAGGTATCGCAGTAGAGTGTAGTGTAGCAGAGAGAGCAGACTGAGAAGATATAGTCTTAGAGGATTGAAACCCATACCTGTCAGGTGGTATAGAAATTCTAGCAGTTCGTCTTAAAGGAGGCAGTATAGGAGGTGAGTTAGGTACCTCAGAATCAGTAGGATGCCTTGAATCAGATGGCAGGACAGTAGGGGAAGGAGGCTGCACAGGTGGTCGTCTACGTCTGTACACTAGCAATGGCTGACAGATAGAGGATTCCTGTGTTATGTTCTCAATTATAGGAGTGTTTAGTGGATCATGCTGACTAGTAGGGTCAAAATCAGTGACAGAAGGTAACATAGCATGTGTGGTAGGTGTTGCTGAGGACAATATAGGAAAGAAACACTGATTTTCAAGAAATATAACATTTCTAGAGACATGAATTCGGTTAGTATGAGGATCAAAACAGAAATATCCCTTTTGATTCATACTATACCCTAAAAAAGCACATTTAACGGACTGTGCAGTGAGTTTATTCCTAGAAGGGGGAGGCAAATGCATAAAACATACACACCCGAAGGTGTGTAGATTATTGTATGTAGGTTGACGGTGATGAAGCCTGAAATATGGAGAATCTAAGCCTAATTTTTGTGAAGGAAGCCGATTGATTAGGTATGCAGCAGTAGTGAGGGCTTCTACCCAAAATTTTGGTGGAACAGAAGTTTCAATAAGTAGGGTTCGAACGACATCTAAAAGATGTCGATTTTTACGTTCTGCTACTCCATTTTGCTGTGGAGTATAAGAACATGATCGTTGAGAAATAATGCCCCTGTTTTGTAAGAATGATTGGAAATCATTGGACATATATTCTCCCCCAGAATCTGATCTGAGGATCTTGATGGTGGCAGCAAATTGATTTTGTATGAGTTCTAGAAACAATTTGAACCTAGAGAAGACTTCTGATTTTGTTTTTAGGAAATAGACCCATGTATACCTACTAAAGTCATCTATAAAGGTTACAAAGTATTTGTAACCGGCATGAGATAGCACTGGACTGATTCCCCATACATCACTATGAACAATGTCAAACAATTTCACAGCTCTACTGCCCTCGGATGGGAAGGGTAATGTTTTGCTTTTTCCGAGTTTACATGTAGCACAATCAAGAAATAAACTAGAAGAGGAATGCATTTTATCATTGATAAGGCCAGATTTCAAAACATGAGATAACACTTTATGATTGGGATGACCAAGACGCCTATGCCACACCTCATTAGACACTTTTGAGACATTACAAAAAAGAGATAACATAGGAAGAGAAACCAGTCTTCGCGGAACAGCATAGTGTAGGTGAAATAGACGACCTTGCTTAGACCCCTTCGCCATCAACTGCCCTGTCATTTGATCCTGCACAATACAGCCATGTTTAGAAAAATAAACCTTACAATCATCATCTACAAACTGCCCTACAGACGCCAAACTTTCAGCCAGATTAGGTGAGACAAAAACATCCTTTAAAGGAGGTTTATCACCAACGGCTACAATGGGAAGAACACTCCCATTAGCTGTTTGAATCCGTGAGGTTCCATGGTATTTTCTGATATTTCTTAACCCTTTCAACGAGTTAGTCATATGATTTGATGCCCCAGAATCTAAAATCCAAGAAGAGAGTGAGGAAACAGCCTTACCTTGAAGCCCAAGTGTGGTAAAGGCACTTACAATCATTTCTTGTATCATTTCTTTTGTTATAGGAGTGGTTGAGTGAGATGCAGTAGCTGTTACCACATTGGCAGAGTTGGCAGTGTGCTTATTTCTGTTAAACCGTGAGGGTGGTCGAACGGGACACTCTTTAATAATGTGTCCAGATTGTTTGCAGTAGCTGCAGACCTTGTTTGGACAATATGGTGCAATATGCCCATACTTCTTGCAGCTATAGCACTGAGTTTTCCCCATCTCAGGCCCCCTCCCTCTGTTGTAGGCAGCATAGGCCACAGGAGCCATTTTTGCTTGTTCCATGGTGTTCTGAGTGTGAAGACGTTGTTCTTCACGCAAAAGCTCCCCAAAACAGACATCTAGAGATGGAACTGGATCTCTATTCACCAGTGAAGCACGGATTGGCTCATATTCAGATCTCAATTTCATCAGAAATTGATCCCTTTGGCTGATTTTATGAACTTGTTGTACTGCCAAAGCCCCTTCTGCAGATATCTTGGCTGTGACCAAATCTGAATAATCATTCCATAGTGTTAGGAACCCAGCATAATACTCCTGTATTGATAAATCCCCCTGAGTATAGTTTGCAATGCTCAATTCAAGCTGAAATCTTCTAGCATTGTTGTCTTGATTATAAACTTGTGTGAGATGATCCCACATAGCCTTTGCTGACCTATGAGGTCTCAAAGACATGATTACATGAGGTTCTACAGAACTTAGGATCCAGGACATGATCTGTGCATCCTTGGCTGCCCATGCAGCCTTTGCACCAGCAAATCCTTCAGCATCTATGTCTTCTTTTTCACTCTCATCTACATGACCCCATAGCACCTTTCCCTTGAGAAACATCTCCATTTGAAATGCCCAGGCAGCATAATTTCTGCCAGTAAATCGGACAAAAACACTATCTGCCTTCTCCATTAAGCTAAGATTCTTAAACTCTAGGTTTTTAAGAATTCTAAGGATTCTAAGGATTTTTAAGAAAGAAGCTCTGATACCATAACAGAATTGGTATCAATTACCTCTTCTCTTGCTCTATTGCTCTTATTTATAATATCAGTACATGTAAATTACAGCTTGTTACAGCCTGTCAAGCTATATCTTAGAATGCTAATTATAGTAAGCAAATCTTCCTCTTTACAATTCAGTACAGATGCTTTCCTTTTCTGTGTTTATTGTCAGCCTAAGCATGCTTTTCCTTTTCTATGTGTAACTGTCCACTGTCCTTGTTTCTTACTGTCAAAGCTATCTTCCTTTTCTGTTCTTACTGTCAAGGGGTGCCGCTGAATTTTGCCAGTTTGAGGTGCAAAGTTTGCCATCGTATTGGTTTATAATCCTACTGATTGTTAACTGTCCCTTATCTGCATCATGTGTATGATGCACATTCCCCTTTCCACCTTTTCACTTCATTATTTGGGATGACACCACCTGTCTTCAGTCATTATGCTTCTTTAGTCTGACCATGCTTTTATGATACCAAATTTTGAGAATTGCTTGCTTGCTCAAGATGCTTCATGTTTCTCATTGGCAGAGAACATGGTGATATGCTTAGAAGATCAGCACACTGGGAGATGCTTGAAAGGAGGTCCAAGTGGAGATAAGAACTATACCATTAAAATGTACAATAGTATAGATAACAGTAATTTCATTTAATTTGCAAAGCTTTTACTATGAAGTTACCAAGTTTTGCAAGCTTCCTGTCATTTGTTGGTAATCAAAATATGAACTGAGAAATGACACAAGCGCATGCAAATTCTTGTGTTCTTGTTATCAGCTATAATTGGGTTCTTCATGCCTCTTTATGGTTCAGTACATATTGTTCATCCCTCCTTTTCTCATCTGGTCCAGGCGGATTATTGATTTTGGCAGTGCAATGGATGAATTCACTCTGAAGCATCTGTATGGGTCAACTGGACCTTCTAGGTATCTCCTTTCACTTTGGGAGCCCCTTCTGATATGCCATATCTATGTTGCAGTACCTAATCAAGTGTTAATGATGGGTCTCTATTTTCTACTAATCAGGGCTGAACAAACTTCTGAGTATTCTCCCCCAGAAGCCTTTCTTAATGCTACGTGGTATCATGGGTCAACGAGCGCAAATTTAAAGTATGTTGCCTTTCTACTTAATGATTTTGAGTGCTAGCCTTTTTGGTTGATTTTCCAAATTACTCTTTTTTTCCTTTCTTTCTCTGGATTTGTTATAGATGAATGCTACCATTTTATCTGTTGAATTAATTATAGCTGCCAATAACTTCTTGTTTGACAGGTATGATATGTGGAGTGTTGGTGTCGTGATGCTAGAGTTGATTTTAGGAACACCTAATGTTTTTCAGATTAATGCTCGCACTCAAACTCTTTTAGATCCACATATTGTTGGTTGGAACGAAGACTTGAAGGAACTTGCATACAAGTTAGTATTATCCTATGTGCTTTTATGATATGATATTGAATTCTGCAGTTCTCATATCTGAGGGAGCTGAATTTTGAATGATTCTCTTTGAAACATTGCCTTTGACAAGTCCTTTGAAATTCATGAATTGTAAGTCTGGAATGCTGTGTTGTAATGTCTGAGGTTGAATTTGCTCTAATTTATCGCCCTGGGTTACATTTCACAATCAACTTTATTTGATTCTCTGCAGAAATTCTAGGATCACATATAATGCTTTCTGCTCTTCTCCTAGTCCTACTAACCTTGTTAAAAACTGGACAAAAGTCTAATCTGGTTTTGCATAGAAGTGCTAGTTTGGAGTGTTTGGTGTAACCTTTATTTGAACCAGGAAAGAACTCTACCTTCTCTAATGAAACCTGGAAGTTCTTACAGCTGTTTCCAGTTTAGCTGGTGCAACCAGATTATTACTGGTAATCTCCATGTTTAATGTCAACAGATGACCATTTTCTATTCTTTCCAGTGCACGTGTGATGTTTCTGCTGTTCTTGCAAAAGAGAAATTAGAAATTAGTTAACCTTTTTGTGTTGTAGATAGCAGCACAAGTTAAGTGTTACCAGTTCCTATCAGTAAATTATAAGGTCTAGAGTTGTAAAACTTTCAAAGTGATGGATTCCAAACTGACTTTTGATTTTAGAAAGGAAACATGCGTGGGTAAATTTTTGACAATGATATATGTGGTAATTTTATGGTGACAGACTTAGATCATTCATGGAATTATGTATCTTAATCCCTGGGAGTTACTCTAAGCATCATCGCTCAACGGGTCAGGTCATTTTCCATCCTTTACCGCTAAATGTTTTCCTAAATTTATTTTTGTGATAAACATGCTGTTAGGCATCATCTTTATGGAACTCTCATGCCTACATTAACTCCTGTGAGATATGCAGTAGAAATGCATGTCGGCATCTGCATTTAAATTAACTTTCTTATACTATTTAGCTTTCCCACCATCCGATATAATGAATTCAAAATTGTTGACCTTGGCAAATCAAGGTGAAGATCAGTGAGCCAGATAGAGGCCTTACTAGTATTTTCTTAGTGACTGATGACCTATTTTCTAATGGTGGCCTCAAGCTCTGCTTTTGAGCACGGCACAGATGGATACGGGACAATCAGCCTATTGTGTAGGCACTGATCAAAAATAAATTTTGTGATGAAGATATGTGCTTACATTTTAGCTGTGAAATATCATGGACACAAATATGGCCTGATGACCTTAAGTCTTGATTTGACTTGGCATATGCAAACTGGTATGCTTTGGTGATGAAATGAATAAAAAGGTCATGAGCAGACTAATCAGGAAGGTGGAAGGAATATTTTGTCAAGGATTTGATCAGATGAAGAAATTCAATAATCTGGGTCCATTGCATGATAACATTTGAAATCAAATGGTCCATCACGAATATAAAGTAACCTGTTTTAATTGTTATCATCATCATCACACGGGAGAAAAGTCACTGCATTTGGCCATGAAGGGTTTATTGGTAATCCACCCCACCAGAAAAAGCGAGGAGAATGCAACAATGTGCAAATGAGATTGATTCTTCTTTCATCACATTTCCAATTTATCTTACACCCAGTGTTATGATTTTTTATTCATGGCACACTATGATTTTGTTGATAATGACCCGTCATGCATGCACTGAAAAGTTTTCTTTCGGTATTCAGGGTGGAGATTCACCTGCTTCATGGAAATGCTCTGAAGAGTTCTTCTCCAGTCAAATAAAGAATAGGGATCCTCTGAAATTAGGGCCAGTTCTGATTCCATGCACCTGTCATCTTGATTAAACTACATAATTACTATATACTCCTTTTTGTGTGTGTTTAATTGTAGCCTTGCACCGTGCAGGTTTCCTAACGTTTGGGCTTTGAGGTTGGTGCGCCAGCTATTACTTTGGGATCCAGTAAGTTCACAAAGCAATCAAATTCAATACTTTTTTTAACTGCAATGGCGTGTCCCTTCTCGAACGGTTTGGGGGCGGGGTTAGTATTTTCCACCACCTGCCTGGCAATTAATGAATGGATATTGCTGTTTATAAATTGCTCAGGTCAAACTGTAGTTTCTGAGTATCAAAGCCCATACCGTGATCTTACTCATTCGATGCCTCTACCTATATATGCTGTCTGAGAATCCGTGGATGTTATTGGAATTTACATGTCATATGCTAATTTTTGGAGTGGAGGCACAGATGGGAGCAATCCATTACCATATGCAAATTTAATTAATGTCAGATGGCATACACGTAATTTTAACATCTTGTGCTTATATGCTGCCAAGCCACGAAGATTATACTCCAAATAAATATAATAGGGGTATCAAAGCTTTGTATGCCGTTAGAGCTTTTTAGTAGTGTTAGTACGCATTTTTAGGTCTTGAGAGGACTGAAGGTTATTTATCCGTTTCCTTGTTCCATTCTTCAGACCTTGAGATTCAAATCATATAAAGTTGAATGCAAGCCGGGTACTAAATGCTTTTAAAAATCGCAGGAGGATCGATTAAGTGTTGATGATGCTCTGCGGCATCCTTATTTCCAACCTCCTCCCAAGAGATGAGTTGATAGGAACTTTGCAAGAGCCAAGTACTTAGTTTCTGGTTTCCGGGTCTTCCAGAAGGTACACGTATTGTCTTGAAAACCTGATATGCAGGGCTTCTACGGTCTTCAATACATATTATTTTTCATTTTCAGGTGCAGATCTCCTCGCTACTTTCAGGTTCTAACCTTATTATCATCATTTAAAGGGAGATTTACAGGATTGGAAATGGAAGCCAGCCGGCAGATTGAGATGCTGAAAAATCTCAAACTTGTCAAGCACATTGCAGCTGATGAATGCTGCATAATGCCAGCTTTGGATGAAATCACTTCATTGGATGAAACCACCACCTCAGCATCCAATCGGTTCTGCTGGAGTTTAACCTAATATTGATACTCTTAGATCCAAAAGGTTCATGGAGATTGTATGTAGTTAATCTCGACCATTATTGCCACCTCCTTTTTTAATAATTCTCGACCAGGAACGAGATTTTTTTTATGCAGCCACCGCCCCTGCTTAATGGGTTGTCAGGATATGATCCATGTCTGCCGGGGAAGTCAGGAGGAGCAATTATCATGTTACATGTTACATCATTAACTATCAACACGAAATGGAAAAGAAATGACAAGGACCAAAGATCTTTTAATCCAAAGTTTGACGTAAGAGTCGTGTTAACATGTATCTTTCTATAGATTCCCTCGAACTATACATCTATCTGCTCGCAATTTCTTGTCGAACACAGTTTCAGAACCGATTATATTTCTCCCAGTACTTCTCTCTAAAAATTCTGTGCTACCACCTCTTCAATTCTACTCCTAAACCCAAGTGATTAGTGTTTTCTCTGTCACGTCTGCTACTAAAACCCATAAATCACAAAGGAACTACAATAGCAGACAAGTTATCATGACTGCCTTTCTCGTATGCAATTGTTATTATACACTCAGCCAGCGATTCAGAAAACATGCATGAAAGTGGAAGCTTCGATTCCTCTCTCCTTTCAGGAATTAAATTCCATTCAAATATCAGCTCAGCTACATCTTGTGGTTTCAAGCTCTCAAATATACCATCAGATGCTACCACCAAGTAGCTATCATTAGCAGTTAAATCTCTCCAACCTGTAAACTCAGGCTCGGCTATAACACCAAACCTTCAACACCAAAGCAGGAGCATTCTGGATTATAAGAAATGCGATCCCGATCTTTTAAAGAGACTTAAAGAACAAATGATGAAAAAACTTAATTGACTATCTCGATCAAGTTCCAAACTCACCTTTTTAAGGCTACATCGCCAATGGAACGAGACATGGCAAGCACTCCATTCACTCTAGGCACACCCCACACAGTAACAGAACCACCAGCTGCTTTGATTCTTGCCTTCTCATCTTCCCTATCTGGGTGATGATCATGTGTCAGTTCTGTTGCTGAAAGATTACCTGTGTAATTTCATTTGAACATCAAGCCAGTAATGTCATTAATTAATCAAAACAAGAAATAATGCAAACTCAAGTGCTGAAAATTTGCAAAAAAAACTCAGACCAGAAAGAATTTTCTCTGACACGAGAAGAGCCTTGGAATCACCAACATTGGCAATTAAAATCTGTCCATCATACAAAAGAACCACGTTGGCAGTAGAGCCTGAGAAATAACCATTTTTAACAGCCTCCTGAAAAAAACCCATGTAAACAGTTAATCTCAAACCAAAGACCTAATTAAAGAAAGCAACTAAATTATAATCGCTTTCTTGCCTGAGTAAACTTAAGATCAATGTCAAAAATTGTCTGCAACAATGCTTCTCTTAAAATCCCCAACTTAATGGCCTTGTAATCACTCAAAGGCATCTCTCCTCTGTATATTCCCATTAGCTTATACGACAGAAACACGAGGTGCACCTTAAAGTAATCAAACAAAAGTTTTGACCCCATCTCACTCGCTTCTTTGCCACCATGCCCATCAAAAACTGCTACAATACCAACTGTATCCTCTTCAAAATCAAGAAGAGAGTTGTTCTTTAGCAAGGGTAGTTTCATATCAAGATTGCAAACTACACGGTCTTCTTGATACTCCCTGCGTCCTTGGAGGGTGGCAAACTGGCAGTTCTTGATATTCTGATTCTGAAGAGACCCATTAGAGAGAACCCATTGCGGACACTCCTGAGACTCATAAACTTCAGGGGCACCACCATTATCGTAATCTATCATGCAGGACACTGATAACCCATAAGAAGATTGAATGGCATTGATGAAAAGAAGCACTAATGGTATTGAAAAAGATGTAATCTTGAACCTGCCCATTAATCCAAGTTTGGTGAAAGTCCCGCAGAAACCTAAAATTTTCTTATAAAACGTGATATGAGCCCTAGATTTTATAGTAGCAAAAACAAAAATTGCCGGGCAGGAAGTGCTGAGATGGGCATGTTTTGACGTCACTGAATGACCACGGTAAGGGATGACCACGCATACCTGAAAAATCTATTGCATTTATGCACTATCCATTATAAATAATACATGAAAAATAAATAATTATATTTTATTTATTGTGTTTCAAATATATATATAAACACTTAGCTAAACCATTTCAAGTCTTAATTACAGGCTTCCGTTTTTGTATGTTAGAAGGCTCACACACATCATTGTATTTATGACAAACGGTCACAGCTGTAATTATCTTTTATGTGATTGCGATCCAAGCTGTGAGGATGCTTTTGTATTCTATATAGATTTAAAAATATCAAGCGTATCTAAGGGGTTCTGGTGTGAGTGGTGAGGGCGTTCTCATCCCTTAAGAGAGGTCAGGGGTTCAAACCCTCCTCTTGTATGGAGCCGGCCATTTGGGGAGCACTTTCACCCCTTCAGGACCCACCCGGTACGAACGTGGATTAGTCTGGATCAGCGCTTGAGACACCGCGTGGTTTATACCAAAAAAAAATATATATATATCAAGCGTCCCTGACAGTTCAATGCCAACAGCCTCAACTCCACAGTGTGGGATGGCTAGGGAACAGGTGCTCCTCGTGGTCTGCTTTTCTGTTTATGAAGTTACTCTTTTGAAATATAGTTATGATTATTTTTGGGTGGTCTTTATTTTTTTATTTTTAAAAAAATATTTTTTACATCATCATATTAAAATATTTAAAAACACTAAAAAATTTTAATTTTAAAATAAAAATAAAAATATATTTTTTTAATTTGTTCAAAAAACACTTTTAAAGCACGATAGAAACACACTAAGAGATTCACTACTGTTACAACGAGCTAAGGTGTTTACATCTCTAGTGTTCCCTTGAGAAGGGAGGACAACCTCATCAACGAACACCAATACTTGTCCCACACTATCGATGACTGCTACATGTCTGTCTATCATTCATGAAGCTTCAGGTGTTGAGATTTTTCTCGGTTTCCAAATTGTTGATCTTTCATTTTTGTGAGGGAAATGTCACAACGTTTGAAAAAGGACAGATTCCGTAAAAATTAATTGTTTCACAGACTACCCTTTTTGGTTCATATGCTATAATGGAGAGAAGGAGGATATTTTCAGATATTGATTAAATTAAATTACAGAAATGTAAAGGCATTAATTACTAGGAAAAAAAGCGAGGGACCAGGAAAAAAATTAGATGTGGCACGGGCGTTAACATGCTCAGTAGTATTTGTTATGTGCATTCGATGATCATGGGTCCTTGAGAATTCAGGGCTCATGGCTGTTCACTCTGTTATGAAGTTCCAGCATCTCTCGATGGTTTGGGTCCACCGAGAGAGCAGCACGGCAGTCACACAGAGCAGCCAATACATCACCTGTGTGCTCATGGAAAGCCGCCCGCAAGTGTAGAAGGTGAAGGTCTGCTTTGAATACAATTGCCCTCGATAGTTCAGCAATGGCTTCTTTCTCCTTGTGGCTGTCCATTAGCACTGCCCAACAAATAGCACAAAGCAGCTTCAGTATCATTGAGATTTGAGCTAAATGATATTAAAAAAAAAAAAACACTTTTGTTCCGGTTCTCGACCACAAACTAATTGTGTTACTCAGTTTTGTTCAGCAGTTGGGGGGGAGGTGGGGTGGCATCAGACCTGCAGCTCGGTATCTGTACGGGTACACTCGAAGGGGGTCTAAACGCGTAACCATCTCAAGGTCTGCTTTTGTCAGTTCACGATCGCAATACTCTGACCTCTTCTCATAGGCAGATGCCTTGTTTTGGGCTTTCTCGATCAGTTTCGTCATTTCCTCGTACGCAGCAGTCTTTTCGTTTCTGAGAAAATGTACTCGAGCGAGTCCTTGGTGTGCTCTGGTATGCCTGATCTTAAGGGCATTGATGTAACAATCAGCTGCCAAGTCTAGTTTTCCACAGTCGACATACACACTTCCAAGATTGTTGAGTGCCTGGCAAATAAAGTTTCAAGAACTAAAATATTAGCACTGGCTTGCTTACATGTGTTAGGACCTTAACATGATGCCAGATGCAGAATGCAATGGTAAATGACAAGTGATTCATCATTCTACACAAGAAACTACTGATTCAGATTTGGGCCCAGTGGGAAAATGAAATGGGCATCATACAAATTTTACAAGAAAATAAACTATGACCATTCTGACACTGAGGCCTCAAAGGTTTAAGAATAACCATTGCATACATGATCTACCTCATACCACTGGAGTCACTTTAAGGTGGTGTTTGTTGTGGCGGTTGTTTTTCAATGTGATTTTCACTTGAAAATGTATCAAAATAATAAATTTTTATTTTTAAAATTTTATCCTACACATCAAAATGATCCAAAAATACAAAACAAATATCATTTTTTTTTAATAGCCTGGCTATACCGCAATACCAAACAGGCCTAAGTTCAACTATACCAGTAAGGCTGACCTTTCAAGCAACACATAAGATGCTCTAGGATCATGTACAGTGGTTTCTCCACAGTCAAACATCTTGGAAACAGTGAGATAGACCACCGTTCTAAGAAACAGCACTTCACCAGTTATTGAGTGGCTTTCCCATGAGGACAACCCCAGAATGAACTGCAGGTGTGCATAATTATATGACTCATTTTGAGATACAAAATAGTGTACCCAAAATAGAGTTTAAAGACAGAGGCACATGAATCTGCACTTCAATACATGTTATGCAACAAAAAAATGAGCACCACTCCATGAGTTATTTTCTTAGTTTTTTAGGCTTTTTTTAAAATGAATACCACTCCAAGGATCATAACCAACTTCATATGTGACCTTCCAGAGTTTGACATTTTACAAGCAGATTTTAGGAATCAATTTCTATACAGTAATTTACGAATGCAGAATACCTAAATCATTTCTAGTTAGCGTGTTTACTTTCTGGACTTGCTGGACCTCACTGTCCCAACTACCTTAAAATAACAGTAATTACCAGTGAAGTCACCACTCTATACTTAGATTGAACTGCTGCGCTGCTCTATCACCAACCAATCAATTGTAACACATCTCGCTCTATCATCTACCAATCAATAGTAGTCAATCATAGCAGAATCTGCCCGATCACCAAAAATGATTTGCTGTCATGTTTTTGACACAAACACAAGTTTTTTGTTCTTTCTCTTATTGTTTCTCTTTTATATGAATCAATAAGACCTGCTCTAGGCATCCAAACCATAAAACCTTGAAAAAACTACACTATGGTAAATGATTAAAGTTGCCAGTGACTACTTCCAAACGCCAGCAATTTCCTTTTCAAAGAAAAAGTAGGGGACAGGATAACCATACCTGGCCTTTGCGCAATCTGTCTGAAGGGCACTTGAGAGCTTCTTCAAGCAGGGAAATAACAGTTGAAGAGCAGGATGGATCCATACTAGAATCAGCCAAAGCATAGGCTTTAAGGAAGAAGGCCTCAAAGGACTTCTTTATGTTGATAGACTCCTCAGCTTTTTGAAGCCCTTCATTGCAATGACCCGTATCATACAAGATCCAACCTTCATAAACTAGGCGCTCATGTTCAGTTGATGCATGTTGGCGGGCTAATTGTAAACTTCGCATGGCTGCCTCAGGACAGTTCAACCTGATCATGTTCAGATAGGGTTTATCAGCAATCCTAGTGCTACCATAATCTTACTAACCTCCAATATAGAGACTATTTACAAGTGAACATTGTGCTATAAGGAATCATAAGTCATACCCATGGTGAAAAGTACTTCTTGTCAAGAAAATTAAAGACACGTGTTCTGAAGAAAAGAATGTTGAGTAAAGAAAATAAGCTTATAAGCTGATTCTCATTATAGACAACATAATAAAACAAAACAAAAAATATTAAAGAATAATATAAATTATATCTTAAAGCCTCACCTAATAACTTAAGCTTTTAGATAAGATGATTTCTTGACATTGTATCAAAACCTTGTTGACCTAACAGTCATAAATTCAAATCTCACCACTCTCATTCTATTTGATAAAAATCAAACACAAGATAGTGTGGACCCGTGTGCAAGTATCAAGCCCAAAGAGTTTTCACTTGAGGAGGGGTGTTAGAGAATAATATAATCATATCTTGGAGCCTCACCTAATAGCTTAAACTTTTAGACGAGATGATTTCTTGACAGAAACCATATGCTATCCTGCTGTCACAACATTCAGATATTGTTCACAAGGTACATTCATTTATAGGTTGCATATGCTGTGTGTAGGGGACACAAATGTTTCATGCAGCAATGCCTGTAACAAAGTCTGGACTCTGGAAATTATTTCATGCAGCAATGCCTGTAAACTACTAAAATTTGAGAGCATACCTAAGGAGAAGCAAAGACTGTCTGAAATATAGAACACCTTTGGCTGCATCAGATTCAAGCATCTGGTATATGACTGAGAGGGACCCTGTATCATCAACTGAAGACCACCTATCATACAATTGCAGCCAACAATCAGCTGCTGTCCAATTCTCAACATGCTCACGCACAAGGGTACGGAGTTGGGATGCTGCAACCCGTCCCTCAAACATCCTATAATCAGGGGAGAGCGTGAGAATTGCCTGAACATCACAAATCGCTGCTTTATAATTCTCAAGAGCTAGATAGAAACAGAACCGGAGCTCCAAGCATTCTGATGCAAGTTTAAAACCAAGAATTCTATTGATTTCTGCAAGTGCAGCTTGAACATTCTGTTTCCTCATCAAAGTAGCAGCCCGATACATGTAGGGGTAAGTTAGGGTTGGGTCCAGCTCAGTTGCTTTTTCAAGGTCTTCCCATCTCTTATCACCCTCACAGCACAAGGACCTCTCCAGGTACATCCATCCAAGTGGAGTACTAGATGAAATCACAGAACTGAGCTTGTCATAAGCCCAAAGCCTATGACCTCTGATGTGACCCAGCCTAGCCAAGCCTGATACAGAATATATATGGCCAGCATTTAAAGCTGCCTCGAAAAGACGCTCAGCTTCATCATACTCTTTCCTCAAGAGCCGTACACATCCCAGTTGATGAAAAGCCAACAGCTGCTGTCGGTTAGTTTCCGCTGACTCTACCAGCTGATCCAGAAAACAAGCTGATTTATCAGACTGTGGATCAAGGTTCATAGCAACCTCACTTAATAAACAATATAATGAGAATGAGGCTGACCCAGCCATGATCATTTTCTCTTGTTTATTAGCATGGCTAAAAATTTCCACTACTCGATCATCGTTCAAGCAATCAGGTAGATCCTGTAAGAAAACTTGTAAACATGATGCAGCAAGGACAGGAGAGTTCTCTTGAAGGGCACATTCCATGAGCTCCACAGCATCATCTCTGGAAGACACTAAGGATGCAAGTTTCCTCTCGCATGCGTCTTTTAGCCTTTCACAGCAAAATTTATTTGCAAAAAACAACATTTCCAACAATACATTTGGAGATTCTTCATTCAAACTACCAGTCATGCTGAACTTGCTTATTGCCCTAAAACCCAGAGGCGATATGTTGTTTTCAGATAAATCTATGTGTTCACAAAGTGACTCAGAGAAACATCCATTAAGCATGGCATGAAATGGGGCAGAAAGGCTGGCAATTTTCTGTCTATCACAAACTATTTCCTCATCTCCAATTTTAAAAGAGACACTTCTTAAAATATGGTTGCCATTCATCATTGAAACTGTCTCATTGGAACTTGAACTTCTATCAATATCAAACTCGGAGGAAACTTCTATTGGACCAGACTCTTGTGCACATTTACCACATGTGGCAAGCAAATCCGAAATAAGCTCCTCTCCTTGTCTCTCAAACTTTAACCATGCCCCGAATACAAGCTTCTCATACACAGTGCTGCCCTTCAGCCAAGCTGAGCGGAGACTTCTTCGCATCAATTTGGCTTCACCAAGGCCTTTAAACAGTTGATATTGAAATAAATAGAGATTTGACCTCTCTTGCGGAGAGCAGGATTCAAGTTCTTCATGAATCTGAGCTAAAACTTCTACATAATTGCCGGGTTTAAAGAATGGTTGCACAGGTGGTTCAGGGACCTTGATAAATGATTCTCTAATTAACCCAACAAGAAAAGGAAATCTCAATCTATTGAAATCAAATATAAAAACTTAAGCATTTGTAGCTATGGAAACCACAACAGATGCAAAGAAAAACTTACATGGATGGTGAAGAAGAGGTAGAAGACTGGGAGGAGAATTTGGAAAGTTTCCCTCTTTCAACCTGAAGCCATGACTGTGGATTTAAGGAATTGAGCTGTGACTCTTTACATGACTCAGAGGTAAAGGAAGTCCTCATGGGGCTATAAACAAGTCCCAGATCTCCACAGTAGTCAGATAGGTATTATCCTCGTCCTCCCCAGATGAAACGAACCTAAGCTTTGGGAATACAAAGCAAACAAATATAAAGCCTAAACTGTTGCTTGTGAACACACATCACTACACTTAGCTGATAGATCTTCCAACCCCACAAAACAATAACTCCTATCTAAATAACAGTTCACAAAATTACAAAACAACAGGCTAACTATCTCGTGGAAAAGGTTTCGCTGAATAGGTAAATACAAACCAAAATAAGGGAGGTTTTATGGCAATCACAAGCTTACAGATCCCTCTTGGGTTGGCTCAAATTCACAGATATAGATAGAAAGCCAATAACTTGAAATCTTCAATTACACAACAAAAAACTTCAGTCACCTTCAACAAAACTTGTATATGAAAATGAAAGAGAGCAGAAAAGACGTTAGACCCACCCACCAACAGCTACCTTAAGATCTCTACCAAAAAAGGCAAACCCAACCCACTTCGTAACCCTTCAAAACAAACACAAAATGAGAAGCCAGAACAACAATAGTAGACAACAAAATGCGAATTGAGCTTTGGTGGCTTCGAATCTGAAGAGGGAAACCAAATATTGAACAAACAAAAGCTGAGGAAGTTGCAGAGTGATCAAAGTGAAGGAATCCAGAGGGAAAAATTCTAAATTCCCACTTTTGATAGCTCTTTTGTTTGGTTAAAGGGAAAGTTTTTCTGCTTTTCTCTCTCTCTAAATTTTGTTGGCGTTGGAGGCCGGAGAGGAAAAGAAAAGAAAGTTTGGAAGCACAAAAACTAATGGGAAAATCGAGAAATCATATATATAAAAAAATGTAAATGATTTATTTCTAATGAACTCGATAATTTGGATATGATTAAAACTATGGGTAATCGACGTCGTATGATAAAGTTGTAATTTCCTTTTGTAAAAAACTATTTATTTTTGGAGTGGATCGAGAAAGGCATGCTACTACAGAACAGAAGCCTTTGGCATCTTGTAGTTGAGATTGTCTAGATTGCAACAATAATTGTGGGGTCCTTTTGAATTTATTGGGTGATTGAGTTATGGTTAAGCAGAAATCGAGTAGGGGCAGAGCATACATTCTGTGCGACACTCACACCGAACACGAAGCTATAATTTTTGTTTTCCCTGAAGCATCACCGTTACTGTAAGCTCGATTTGGAACGTGGCTGCAGCATGCTCTTATTTGTTTTTCTTATTTTTTTCTCTTTTATACATTCATATAAAAAATAAACGTTTAAAAAATATAAATATGTTATTTAGATATATTTCAATAAACAAACAATTTATTTATTTGTGTTGGCATGGCACAAAGAATATCATTATCCCAAAATATTGTAATTGAAAAAATCATAATTGTTAGATCTAATTGGATATCAATTCTCTACCCCTCAAAAAATAACTTAGATTGAAAAAAATATTATAAAATATTATTTTATAGTTTAGTTATTTTTATAATTAGCATCAATATTTATATAAATTACAGTTTATATTCTACTTTTTTTTGTTGTGCATGTGATAATTCATATTCTAAATTATTTTATAGTCCATTTTACACTCATCAAGAATATAAACTATAGTCTTTTAAACATAAAAACAAATGAATTATAAAAAAATAAAGTATTTTTTCCACTCACATAACTGGATATAATAAAAAGGAGATTGTTTTTTATTTTTATAAATAAGATTTCTGATATTAACTGTCACGTGGCCAGTCGTGAGGTGTCAAGCTAGCAGGACACCAGCAAGCCAAGCAAGCAGCGTGAGGTCTATTCAATGGTCACTTCAGAAGGGTTGATATGAATAAAGCAATGTTCTGTAATAAAAGTCATTGGCCAGTCTAGTCTGATTAGTTCAGTAGTGGGTTTCGTCCAAGTTCGTCTGGTTAGTTTAGTTTGATTTGGGTCCAATACATTTAAGTCCAGTCAGATTATTTAATTAAGTTAGTGGGTTGAATAATGGGCCCAATTAATAAGTGTGATTACTGAGTCAAGGTTGTTGCTGAGTATCAGCTAATTATCTGGGATAAGCTCAGTGGGCAGGGAACTTGTAATCCGTAAAAAGTTGTTTATTTTCAGTATTTAAGCTAGGAAATAAGGAAGGCAGGTACTGAACAATTTCTAAATTAAACTAGTGGAGGTTTTGGATTCCTCGAAAATCCATTTTTATCTTCTTGAATTTCTGGAGACGTAACATTGGTATCAGAGCCAACGATCCATGGCTGAGGGGACAAGAACAAGCTACTCTCAACTCGCTGAATCTTTGACAGCTGTGAAACAAAACCAAAATCAGTTTCAACAAAATCTTCATGCACTGCAACAGATGGTGCAAGGGCTGGCACATAAGCTAGATGTAGTGGCCTCACATGTAGAGACACGGTGCAGTCAAAAACCGCCAAAAATACAGGCGACCTTGGAGGGTATGCACAACCAATTACTAATCCTCTATATGAGGACAATGCAGGTATCCATACAAGAGTGGTAAGACTGGATTTTCCAAGGTTCAATGGAGAGAACCCGAGTGGATGGATTTATCGGGCCAATAAGAAATGGGTAGAAATGGGTAGCGAACTGGACATGAGTAACTGGACCGATCTGCTTCACTCCTCTACTAAGCTTGTCGAACAAGCCGCTCCTTCTGCTCAGTTCCCTCCTCTTCAGAGAAACTTGGATCAATTAGAAGCATTATCAAAGAAACTCAAGGCGAAAACCATAAGAACTGAGGCTCCTTCACAATCTATTGCCGCTACAAGGCTTTTTGCGTGTGAAGGGATAAATGGAGATCAGCTTGCTCGAGATCTTAAGTCTTTTGAATTGAAGACAAAATTTGAGGATGTGTTACCTGCCGAGGCAACAAGTGTTGAAGAGTATCTACAACAGGTTCATGAAATGGCAATGGTATCAGCCATCCAAGAAGCTCAGAAGGATAACGTAAGAGGTTTTAATGATTACATGGTGAAATGGAGGGGGATAGGAGCAAAGGAGACTTTGTGGGTGGTATATACAGATTTGGCAAAGAGTTCATTGACCTTGTGGGCAAGGTCATTGAAAGGGGGAGGTATTGTTACGTGCCCATGTGACAAGAGGAGGCGTGTTGTCATTTACAAGGCATGGCCTTGCAAGGTAGCAGCTGGTCTAGTTGTGTCGGGTGTCAAGTCAGCCGCAGCACATCAAATTAAGGCCAGCTAGGCTTGTTAGTCTGGTTGGGTTATCAGTTGAGTTTTATTAGTTTGGTTACTTCAGTCTAGTTTAGTCGGGTAGTTATTTCGGGTCATTATTATTGAGTCATATGGTTAAACCAGTTATGAATAAGTCATCAAGTATCATGGCTGAAAATCAGCTGAGTATCAGAGTTGTGTTACTGGGGTCCTAGACATTCGGTAATTAGTTATTCTTTTTGTTATTTAAAGTGAGAAGTCATTAATAAATGTACTGAACAATTTCTAAATTTTTAAATTAAACTAGTAGAGGTTTTGGATTCCTCGAAAATCCATATTTTATTTTCTCAAATTGCTAGAATCGTAACATTGGTATCAGAGCCGTCCTTCCATGGCTGAGGGTACAGGAACCAGACTGTCGCAGCTTGCCGAATCCTTGGCATCTGTTAAACAGAATCAAGATCAATCACAGCAGAATATGAGCACATTGCAACAAATAGTGCAGGGCTTAGCACAAAAGCTAGAAGTGGTGGCCACACACGTGGAAGCATTGGTACAAGTGAAAAATGCACAGAACAATGGAGATCCTGGTGGGTCCTCACAACAGATTACAAATCCTCTTTATGAGGATAATGCTGGAATACAAACTCGAGCGGTGAGGCTTGATTTTCCCAAATTTAATGGTGATAATCCTAATGGGTGGATCTATAGGGCCAACCAATTTTTTAATTATCATCAGACAAATCCACTACACAGGATTCTACTGGCATCCTTCCACATGGAAGGGAAGGCCTTAATTTGGTTTCAAGATATTGAGGCTGCTGGAGGTTTGAATAGCTGGGATGGGTTTGTCCGAGCATTGCAAACCAGATTTGGAGGTTCACCATATGATGATCCTATGGAGGCTTTAATTCGACTAAGGCAGACATCTACTGTGGAGGAATACAAAAGCCAATTTGAAGCACTTTCAAATCAACTCAAAGGGTTAGCCGAGTCATACAAACTCAGCTGCTTCTTGAGTGGCTTGCGGGAAGACATTCGTTTTATGGTAAAAATGCTTAACCCTGTTAATTTACATGTGGCATTTGGTTTGGCAAAAATGCAGGAGGAGAATGTGGCTGCTCTAAGGAGATCCACTAAGTCAGGGCCCATGCCCATTAGGAACACTATTGGGCCCATGCCCATTCGAGACACTGTTGAGGTCATGGATCTACAAGAGAAGAGAGCACTTGTTCCTATCCAAAGGCTAAATCCGGGGCAGATGAGGGAAAGGCGAGAAAAAGGACTTTGCTACAACTGTGACGAGAAATGGGGTCCCGGTCACAAATGCAAGTCAGCTCGTTTATTTCTTATGGAGGGTGAAGATTCAGATTGTGAGATGTTTAAAGCAGGCAAGGATGGCAGTGCTATTGAGGAGGTGGAAGCAAGTGGGGTAGAACCTGAAATATCCATTCATGCCCTATGTGGTTCACCCAATCCAAAAACCATGAGGTTTGTGGGGCATATTGGAAAGAGAGCAGTTGTAATACTGGTTGATACAGGTAGTACCTACAATTTTATAGACCCCTCTATAATTCGGGGAGAACAATTATATTACAATGACCAGGAAAAACCTCATGTCAAGGTGGCCAATGGTCAGACAGTATGTTGTGAGGGTAGTATTGAAGCAGTATCCCTAATCATGCAAGGTCATGTGTATGCAGTAGACTTCTACGTTTTGACACTAGGAGTATGCGACATTGTTTTGGGCATACACTGGCTGAGGACACTGGGACCAATCCTATGGGATTTCTCCAAACTACAAATGGACTTCTCAATTTTTGGCAGAACCCGTAAGTTACAAGGGGATAAGCCGAAGGGGTGGTCAAGGGTTCTACCGTTCGCAGAACAGTGGTATAACACCTCAATACGTGCATCAACTAAAATTTCCCCTTTTGAATCAGTATACGGTTACCCTCCCCCTAAACTACTACCATACACAGCAAGCACAACTATGATTCAAGAGTTAGAGAATACCTTTAAGTCTCGGGACGAGGTCCTTGCTCTTCTCAGGGTTAACCTACAGCAAGCACAAGAGAGAATGAAGAAAATTGCAGATTTGAAATGTACGAACAGGAACTTTGAAAGAGGAAAGTGGGGTTACCTTCGTTTGCAGCCGTATAAGCAACAATCGGTGGCTCAGAGACGCAATATGAAACTTTCTCCTCGGTTCTACGGGCCTTTTCAAGTATTGGAGAAGATTGGGGAGGCAGCTTACAGGCTCGATCTGCCTGCCGAATTGAAGATCCACCCTGTTTTCCACGTCTCGTGTCTGAAAGAGAAGTTAGGCAGACGGCATCTGCAAGTGGTGACGCTGCCACCCACGGACAAAGAGGACATCATTCGACCGCAGCCAGAGGAGGTTTTGAGTAGAAGAATGAAGAAGAAGAAAATTGGGGCCGTTTCTGAAATTTTGGTCAAATGGAAGGGATTAGGGGCTGAAGAAGCACCTTTGGAGGAGTACCCGACACTGGTCAAGGAGTTTCCAGACCTTGTGGGCAAGGTCTTTTAAGAGGGGGGCAATGTCACGTGGCCAATCGTGAGGTGTCAAGCTAGCAGGACACCAGCAAGCCAAGCGAGCAGCGTGAGGTCTATTCAATGGTCACTTCAGAAGGGTTGATATGAATAAAGCAATGTTATGTAATAAAAGCCATTGGCCAGTCTAGTCTGATTAGTTCAGTAGTGGGTTTCGTCCAAGTTCGTCTGGTTAGTTTAGTTTGATTTGGGGCCAATACATTTAAGTCCAGTCAGATTATTTAATTAAGTTAGTGGGTTGAATAATGGGCCCAATTAATAAGTGTGATTACTGAGTCAAGGTTGTTGCTGAGTATCAGCTAATTATCTGGGATAAGCTCAGTGGGCAGGGAACTTGTAATCCATAAAAAGTTGTTTATTTTCAGTATTTAAGCTAGGAAATAAGGAAGGCAGGTACTGAACAATTTCTAAATTAAACTAGTGGAGGTTTTGGATTCCTTGAAAATCCATTTTTATCTTCTTGAATTTCTGGAGACGTAACATTAACCTTGAATCACAAATCTATTGGTCAAATAATTTGGACAAATCAAAATTGAATACCTGTGACACTTCTTGTAAACGTAGGTATAAGTGGTTTACATTGAAGAGTCTCCCGTTGCAATTAAGAAACAATCGGCAGCACATGCTCCTTCTATCACGATCTGTCTATTTGGTGTTACGATAAGAATTTCTTTTTTTTTTAGTTTTATATTAATCTCTATTTTGTATTTTAATATTATTTCATTATACTAAATTTTAAAATCAACATTTATTACACGTAAAAAAATATAAAACTAAAAAAATAATATTTGTTTTTGTTAAAAATAGAGTTGGAAATCAAAGTCAAACAAACCCCGAACACTCTTTATAAAATCTTACGTTAAATGACGACACTGTCCCTACCTTCTCTTCTCATATACGGCTACAGCCTTCAGCTTGATTGATCGATAAAGTGACTAGTTGGCTGTGTGATTATAGTGTTTTTTAAATTGATTTTTATTTAAAAATATATTAAAATAATATTTATTTACTTTTAAAAAATTATTTTTAATATCAACCTATCAAAATAATCTCAAAATAAAAAAAAATAATAATTTAAAATAAAAAATAAAATAAATTTTTTTTTTTTTTCAAAAACACTCCCACGTACCACATATGCCAACTGCCCAACCGCAATCCTGTTCTGTGGCTTGTAGTTGTGGGCAGGTGCTGTTTGTTTCCATAGTTATAATTATGTTTTTAATATTTTTTAAAGAAAATATTTTTTATGTAAACTAATTATTTTATATTTAAAAAATGTTTTGATATGCTATATTAAAAATATTTTTTAAAAATATATAAGTCTACTGCTCACTTTTTATTATACAATAAAGTCGTGAGGTGCTCTCACTGCTATGTTTTTCTATTTTGTTAAAAATAAAAGCAACGATTCAGGATAAGAATAAAAACTCAATATATATATATATATATATATATATATATATATATATATATATTTTTCGTGAATGTAAGTGGGCATGATCTTTATCATGTTCCTGCGACATCTTAGCTACGAAACGGCTACGTTTTTTTATCAAACTATTGCAACTGCGTCCTGTCATCTCTAAATAACCAAATCTATTGTGGACATGATATATAATGCTTTGCATCATCATATAATTCAATTTCAATACCTCAATTATATGTTAATTTAAAATAACCACCAAATGGTAGAAGATGCCAAAAACATATCATGAAATTATAATAGTTATTTTTTAAAATATTTTTAGAAATACATTGAAATAATATTTTTTATTTTTAACATTAACATATTAAAATAATTTTATAATAATAATAATAATAATTTGAAAAAAAATCATTTTTAAAAAAAAAAAGGCATAAATGAATGACCAATAAACACTCAATAGAGAGAAAAAAAATATTAAAACATTTAGTCGATGATTCAGTGATAAAAAATTATAATTAAGGTATTTGCTTCCGATGATCACTAAAAACAGTCGTAAACTTCAGGATAAATTAGTTTACTCAAGATACACAATACACACAAGTTAAGGATGGAGACTCGGCGGCGGTGCAGTGGATTGGTAAGGAAATGACGCGCGCATAAAATTCAAATGCTAGTAACATCACCATGGGGGCACCTTTAAGGAAATAACTGACCCACACAAGTGATTGTATCAAGTGTGATGCACGTCTCATCAAGTGTTAAACAGTAAAAAAAAGGAGGAAAAAGACAAGAACAAACGGGGAAAAGGCTAAATACCTTGGTGGGTGGTGGGGCATCACCTAGGAATCATCCTGGATTGCCACAGTGTTGAAACTTAGACAAATCGTGGGGGCAGTGCGTGGTGGGTTTAGATTCGCTTGCCTCGGTGATCAGAGAGGGAAGAGGCGGGCGCCAGCAAACATCCAAAAGTATACATCGTTTTCGCTCGCAAGGCCAAATGGTCGCCAATCCAGTCACATTTGTTAACCACAACATACCTTTCACTTATCCTAATGCCCTCCCTACCTTCGGGTCACTCATGGGACCAAATCATACTTGTCGCCGGAACATTCCGTGCCGTTAAAAAAACTGAGACAAAACATCGTTGTTTTCGTCTTGATTTTAATTCCGACCCGTTCTGAAAATTCCGGTCGGAACATCTTATTACCGTTCCCATCCCGGCTTTAAAGTTATGTGGTTCCCTATACTTGAATCTGTCTAATCTGATAATGACCGGATGCCAATCTTTAGGTATCAATTCAAACTCCATGCCATGTGTATTTTGCCCGGCAGCTTATGAGGCTTTGCAGGCTCAAACACGGCAAGCAAAACTGACAACTACGACAGACACACCGTCAACTGCCACATGGTCGTTTACCAGACACGGATACATGCACGGGTGGTCAAAGGTTGAAAGATCTTCTCTTCTAATTTTGTTCCTCAATAATAAATTTAAAATGGCCGCAATTACTACAACAAACTATATACCTTATAGTACAAACTCTTCCCAGGGAAGCTAAACTCTACTGCCTTGATTGATATCAGATGAATATGCGATCGACATAATTCCTTGATCAAAAGAACGAGCCACATGCGGCGGAACAGATTCATCCTCCACATATTCAGATTTCAGATTTCTGGGACACCTGTAACACCACAATCAGAACTCATCAGTCAAATAGCTTATGGATTAACACCAGTACAGTGGTTCCACATTAAGAAGCAGCATAAATAAAAACAGCACTCAATTGTCTATAGAGTAATGCCCGTCTGGTAAAAAGATTAGTGCATCCGGGCCCTAATAATTCTTTTCTGTTTCCGTCAGTCAACATGTATTTTCAAAAACTCAACAATATGCTGCCTCTTTTCCAATCGACACTTGAAGTAAGGAACCACAAGTTGAATTGCAGAAAAATCCAACGTGCAGATTCTGGAATGAGGGGTCATGGTTAACAGGGGCAACTTTTATAGATTATTTGAGTGAATTTACAGCGAGATTGTTCATAACAGGTGTGGCTAACTCTAGATCAAGCATAAAATCTTTCCAAGATATAGAATCAAAAGTGAACTTTACAGGAGTGACCTAAAAATATAACGGGGCAGTGCATGTCATTTTCTCAGGAGTTTTGACAGGCAATGCAGTTTCAAATTAGTAATCAGAACACTGCAGGGCACATTTGCTCCACAACACTGAGAGTCCAGGCAGATATTATTCAGGTCACAATTTTTGTCATGTAGTGTTAATTCGCTAAAAAAAAAAACCTGATTCAACGTTCCTAGCATAAGCAACACCATGCATTAATCTACTAGGAACCAAAGTCAAGAGAACAAGATAAATCTGCATCACCTTTGTCGTTAAGGTCAGCTTTGAGGGTGCCATTTTTTGCTACATCGTCAACAGAGTTGCATTGGATAGGTGTTTGAGGAGGCCTGGGTTGGGGAGGGGAGCAGGCATCATTTAGCTTCCAGTGATCATTTGAGATTTGATCTCCAACCCGATGGCTTGAGAAGATGTCTAAGCTAGCAGAAGGCATTGCCACCTTTCTCTTGTTCTTGAACCTTCACCTAACAGGGTATGAGGGACAAATAACAAAGAAAAATAGACTGCGTGTACATTTATTTTGTTGTAATGAATAATATATGAACAATTTAAGATACCTGTCTTTCTTCTTCTCAAAATATCTTTGTAAGGATGCTTTTCTGCTTGTTGAGCCTTCTAAAAAGTTTTGAAGGAGAGGAAAATAGGAAGAAGATAAGAGAAGAGTGACTATCATAGTGAAGGAAAAATGGAGCGATGTCATTAATTATTAAATATCTATGAGAAAAAAATTCTCTCTGCTCGTATTTGGTTGCTCCTCTAGATGAAAATGAGATACCATGAAGAAAATACGGGCAAGGTTAGTCATTAACTCATTCTACAGCTCATTCCGGTCCATTATTTTTAAAGTAACTTCAGTTCAGTCATATTTGATTATACATAACAGAAAAGAGATTGACTATTCTCAGGAAGCAAATTAATTTAGACTCAAAATTTGTATTTTAATTTTACATGGGCTACCAAGCAGCTGAAATGCCAGAATCAATTCCATCCAGAAATTTCAGAAACAGATTGAATCAATAAAAGAACCTTGCTGTGAAAATGAATATAACCTAACTTGCTTGGACAACTGCACAAAGGTTCAACAGAAGAAATAAGGCCTGGTATGTTTATTTTTTTAATCGAATGTATTAAACACTAAACAGTGCTGGGACAGAAACCAAGGAGGCAGATTAGAAAGGGAAAGGAAAATCAACCCCATGTCGACGTGAAAAGACGGTGTTATCATCAACTAGCGTGGAAATTACACAGGGAATTGAAATTTCAATCACATTTCACATAATGAGTTGGGATGGGGTTCTTGTTTCTTCACATAAGTATGATGGGAACATAAATATGTTCAGAAAGATGTGCCATGAAATGTGAACTGATTTCACTTAAACATTTGAATAAAATAATAAGGCAACACTATGATTAAGATGCTTAATGTAGCAATATAAGAGGAAGAGATTGTGAAAAAAGGTGTGATAGACATCTACCAATCAAACAAACAAGGACGATTTTTTTATGAACTGACTAGTATGAGCATTTACCTAGGTTGTCTTCACGAGCTATGCTGCTTTCTTCCCAGGGAAGCTTACCATTATCTGCCCCTTTCACTTAAAGTATAAGCCAGGCAACTAGTTAATAAAGCTTACCATTATCTGCCCCATTTATCCAATAATATAAAAAAAAGCTTTAATTTGTGTGAATGGGTGTGTGGAGCATTGAAATACACAAGGAAATGAAACTGAACTCAAATAGGATTTGACTTGCATACATAACAGTAATCTATAGTATCCAAAAAATACCTTAATACTACTCAATAACCAACCTGTTGGCGGGGTTGGAAAGTTCGCCACAATGGAATTTGGAGCAGCTTTGACACCTGGAGTTTCTAACTGGCATTGAAAAGGCCTTAATGTCGGAATTACATCTGAGGAAGCATCCTGTGGTGGAGCAAATGGGCTTGCAGCAAGACGCATTATTGCTTGTGCCTGGAAACAATCACTTTAGAAGGCCAATGTACTTCATATACACTGCACCATATTTACAGATAACAAAGAGCTTTCATCACCTTGTCTCTCGGTACATCATCATAGACGTTTACCTTCCCACAGTAAAAAATCGTCATCTGTCCTGCTGATTCTATTGCCATGCCTGTAGTTCTGACATATTAAAACAGAGTTTTCAGTTTGTTGAACTTCAGTTACTTTTACCACAACATAGAGAAGTTTCATCCAAAGAGATGGCCACGTTCCAGATGCAGAAAAACTCATTTTCAAAACTTCAGATAAATATCAGCCGTTCATGTTTCCTATAGGCAATGGGAGGTTCAGTTACATTGATACAAAAGTGAATAATTCTGGAAAAAAAATTGTGTTGAGTAAAATAAGACAAATAACAATACTTCAACAGTGAATCATAATTCAGAACGTGAAGGTTTCTTCAAAACACCACAATAGAAAACGGAGAAGATCCTCTAGTCCTAGCCAGTATAGCATCTAGCTAAAAGCCACATCAATACATCTATCAGCTAGATAATATATTCTCCTACAATGTAGGCAAAAAAATGCATGAAGACTATATGCAGAAATAATGGCATATGCGGCATGCAGACTTCATAAAAGAGTCTCATCCCTAACTATTCCAATCTGACATCAGAATAGTCTCCAACGGGCAGCCCAAACTTTCAAAAAACCTATACAATTAAGACGTTTAGTTCTACAATCACCATGTTTAGTGCCAACAACCTTATTTCATGCGGATTGAACGCTTGTTAATTCAACTCCTCTGCTCAAATGGTGGCTTACTAGAACATGCTATGCACAGAACAATGTACTTTTATCTAAAGAAAGAGATATTGATGAAGACGACATTGAAATCCATTAGTTTTCAAAGTTCAAACCAGTTTGAATCATCATGCTTTCAACTTTAGCCAAGACACAAGCAAACATGACTACATTTTACTACTCAACAATAATAAAAATGCAATAAAACACCCCACACGTAACCAAAAACTAAGCAGAATTATAAAAACATTATAGCACCAAACAAAGTCAACAGTTGGAACACTGTTTTTGACTGACCATCAAGTTCTAGAACAATACATGTTAATCCACACCAAAAGCAAGCACACACTATCCACATTTGAGTCAAACATGCCGGCATTGGCACTGTAATCATCATCACTTACTTGAATAACAAAACCAACAATAAGGTAAATCATCATCACTAACTTGACTAAAAAAATCAATAATAAGTTTGCCCGCAATAAGGGTTTTTCTTTTAAAAAAAAACATAATATGGCTGTCTTATGCATACTAGCATAAACAAAAGAAGGAACAACCTTGGAGAAACCGAATCATTCTCGGTGGCGGCGGCATGGACAGGAGGCAGAGGATCCGCAGAAGCATCGGGATTTGGAGGATCGTGTTGACGGTACGGAACTAGCTCATCGGCTGACACCGAGATCGGCGTATCGGCACTTGCTCCCCTCGCTGAAACAGAGGAGTTTGGAGGGGCCTACAAATACACATTATATACTCCAATTAGAATTAAAAAAAAATAGAGGAAAGCAGTACTTGACTTTTCATTTATTTAATAAAAATAAAATAAGAAAAGAAAAGGCAGGTTTAGCGGCAGAAAAACGCACACTAAGAGTGCTATCAGGAGGATGAGGAGGAGGGCGGGGAATGTAGAGACGTGGCCTTGGAGATTCTGTCTCCGGCGTCGCTTCGAGGAGTGTTTTGAGTGAAATCACTTGCTGTATCGCCTGCGATTTGTTCCACGACGGTCTTCTCATACCTGTTTTTTTGTACGGTCACCACCACCAACACGGGTTAAAACGACAGAGCTCAAAAATAATGACTCGCTACTACTATACTTAAGCTAGAGAGACCTTTCTCTTTGAGGTAACGGCGGCAATCTTCGCGAGTGAGCTGAGAAATATCATCTTCCGTTAGCTGGTGTAGGGGTTTGTCTAAAGTTGACCGGGAAACTGTCTCTCCCGGCTGCATGGTGTTTGATTTTGGGTCCGGTGATCGGTTACCGGAGCTTGGGAGGATGGAGGATTAAGTGAGATCGTAACACTTTCGAGTGGCAGTTTAGTGAATATGTTGTACTTTAAGGGGTGACAAGGTTTTAGGATAATGGGTAGGAGAGTGAGAGATGCGTGGAGGTTGAGGGGAGGCGTTTGTGTCGCGGCGTCTCACTCTCCAACTTTATTTTTAAAGAGGATTTTAAATTAAATTTGATTTGATTTATTATTTATTCTTGTGATCGATGGTACTGCTACCCCAGGTCGCCACGTAATACGATAAGCCTTTTTAACATTGCCCCCACCTATCGCCTATTTACGGCAGTAAAAGTTACTGCTCCGGGATTAAGATAAAATAATTTTTCAATGGCTCTCATGCGCACGGTTTAATATGCATTTGAAAATATAGTTAAAATTATTTTTTATTTTAAAAAAATGATAGTTAAATAATCATGAGCAACTTTATTCTTATCGCACCAGAAAAATGCAAAGATAAGCTAATTAATTTAAAGGCAAGTACTTTGTTAAAAATGCAAGGAATTGGAAATCGATAAAAAAAAATATTTAATCAAATAATAAACGCCCCTTTCACTTAATCAGATGAAATATAATAAAATATTATTATATTTTTTATAAGTTTATTGTGAAAAAGAAAAAAGAAATTGAGAGAAAATTGAAGTTTCAAAACAGGAGAAAAGGAGAGAATAATTAATTTTGAAAAGGTGTTGCAGGAAATTGAAGAAGGCCATGGCCATCCCTTGGAATAGGCCTGGAAGGCCCGTGTACATGAATGATGGATTTCCCAACTCAACGGATCCAGCGTTACTCCCTACTTTTTCGACCCCTAACTCTGCACCCCTTGGACATCAAAGAAAGCCCATTGTTTTTCAAAACCGCTGAAAATATATATTTTAAATTAACTAAGACGGCTGAGAAAATAATTTTTAAATTAATATATAGTGTATGTGTATATAAAATATGCACAATTAATATTTTTTTTCTCGTATAAAAGTTAATATGTATATAAAGATTTATTTTGCATGTCTTCGAGTAAGATATACTTATCTGGTAAGAATTTGGGACAATCATAATTACTTACTTAATCTAGCTTTAAATTTAAAAAATATAATAATTAAAAAAATACAATTTGATGACTATAAAAAAATAGCATGTCAAATAAAAAGAAGAGAGGGGAGAGAAAAGAAAACAAGTAAAGAAAGAATGAGGTGTGAGATATATATTGGAACTTTGATAATATTTTCAATTCTTTGTAAAATATAGTTAATATGTATTTTCATAAAGATTAATGAAAAATAATAATTTAATGATTATCCTCTTTATATATGGATCCATGTAAAGTATTCTGAGATGTTTGATACTGTATTTTAAAAATATTTTTAAAAAAAATATTTTTATTTTTTTTTTAAATTAAAAAAATCGATGTTTTTAGATCATGTGCAAATATCAAAAATATTTTTTAAAACATAAAAAAAAATATTTTAATATATTTCTAAATAAAATAACTTAAAAAAATAACAACTAAAATTATAAATAGTAACTTTCTCATGATTCCATCCTATTTCTGGGCCATACAAATCAGTCAAGAAGAATGGGGTCTCATGGTCATCGTTACGGTCACCCATCGAAGCTTCAAGATGGAGAGGGTATTACCTCGCTCAGCTTCTAAACCTTCCATCCTGGCTTCACTGGAGAGCTTGGAATTTACCGTGCAATTGTTAAAAAATTGAGAAAGTTACTTTTTTTTCTCTTTTATTTTATCCTCAGATTTATTCTAACAATTTGTTTTAAATTTATTAAATCATATCAAGACAATTATTATATTATTTATTTCTAAACTCGAACTAGAGTAGTAATTCGAGTTGAGAGATTTTTTCGTATCAATTTTATCTAATTCATTTTCAATTTCATTCTTAAGTTTTTTTTATTAGTCAGTTAGTTTATTTTTAAGTTGATGGAGTCAACAAAGTCAAATATAAGAAATTGTGTCAAAAGAGTTTCTATTCCAATCAAACTCATTTTTTTATTTTATTCTTATTTTTTATCATTTAATTAAATTGTTTTTTAATTGGATCACATTAAGCTAGTTTTCATACAGTTTAATTCTAAGCTAGAATTAAATAAGAAATCAAATAATAAGATTTAAAGGGTGACCGATTATAACAAGTTTAATAATAATATTAAATAATTTTTATTATATTAAAAATTCCGATACGGCGCCTAGGACACGTAATGAAAAACTTGTCATTACAATGGGAAAACCCATTTCTTGTCTTTCTCTTTCTTCTTGCTGCAAGCCTATAAGGGCACTACAACTAGCAGTTAGTACTAACCAGTTCTCACAACAGCCCTTATCAGTTTGTTTTTTTATGAGATACAGGTACTGTGAAAATGCTCACTTCGAGGAGGTGAGTTTTGTATAAAAAATAGTTTTAAAATATTTTTACTTCACTGGATTTTTTTTAGTATTTTGATTTCATACTTGAATTATTTTTTTAATTTTATATTTAAATATTAAATTAATTAAAATTATATATTAAATATATTAAAGTATATTTAATTATTATATAAAACTATTAATAAAATATATTTTTAATATGACTCTTCTAGATAATATATTCTTTAAAGATGCTAGGTCCTATTAAAATCATGTTTACCACTGTATTTTAAAAATATTTTTAAATATATTTAAAAAATAAAAATTTTATTAATATTTTCATATCATTTTAATGTTAATATGAAAATTAATTTTTCTAAAATGATATTTTAATATATTTTTAAATAAATTTTTTTTTAAAAATAATATAAAGCTAACACTCGAAAACATTCAGTAACTTTAACCAGCAATTCCACAGTTCATCCAAGGATGTGTGTACCTCTCTCTTGTAATTGCTTTTTTTTTCTTTTACAGTGTTCCGTGTTATCACCTGTCCAATCACTTTATTAATCTGATAAGACAGTGTTCCGTGTTATCACCTGTCCAGTCACTCCAATCCTTTCTCATATTTTTTCTCTCCCTTTCACTTCAAATTTTTTCTCACGCCTTGGGCCCTGGACCACGCCTGGTCATGAACTTCAAAATTAACAGAGATGCCACGAGCTAATTAAAAGAATTTCAGCCATTTTTTTATAGGTTACGTTGTTGGTAGAAGAACACCCTCAGATAATTATATAATAACTTATATTTTTTTTTTTGAGATAGTGTTTTAATCACAGATCAATTTATTGAGCTGTGCTATTAGTAACAACACTTTTTTTAAGTCGTGGTATTTTACAATAAATAAATAAATTTCAGACTGATATTTTTTCAAAAACATTCCGAGGATATGATCTTTGAAGGGGAAAAAAAGAGCTTATACAAGAAAAACTTCTCTCCTGATCCCTGTATATGCAAGCCTTGTCTGAGTGAATACTGTCGTGTTTCACATAGTTTAAAAAAAAAAAACATTATTTATATTTTTTATAATAAATACATTATATTTATGACATCATGTGGGTTTTTCGACAGCAGGCTGCACTGATATGATAATGATAATAATTACACCACAGATATATTTAAGAGATTGTAAGAAGCTGGTGATAGCAGGAGAGCCTCAGGGGATGTATTTATTTCGATACAGTAGAGCGAAGGTTTACAATATATATCATAGAGTAGGTCCGAGGCCAACAAACTCTTTATTGATTTGATAGCACCTTTGCGGAAATAGGAGGGTTGTTCAACCGATTAATAAATAGCCATCAATCGGCTCCTAAAACGCAAAGGCAGCCATGGACATAGCCGATAAACCTGCGCACGATGTCCCTTCACTCTTGTTCTGGACTGGATCATCAAGTGTTGCCGGAGCAAAATAGTTAGGGTTTTGCAGAATATTGTTGTATTCCGCGTAATTGCCATTGAAAAAAGCCTCTAAAAAGGCGACAAAAATGCCACCCGCAGTTTTTCTCATGGGATCCCTGCTAACCCCCGAACCAGACCCCTTGCAAGCCGCCCGTGCTAGCCCCCCCACCACACCTATATCGTCATCTAAAACGTCCATGTGACCATAGTCTGTAGTAACAAAATGGCTGCATGGAGGTCTGCACTCGTTGAACATCTCCGTGTGGCTCACCCCATCTGGAGCGCACGCCGGCAGTAAGGGGAGGACTGGCTTATTGCCTAATCCAGTACCAATTATGGCTACCGGAATCGAAATGTGAAAGGAGCAGGATTCGTGATCGAGTATTTTGGGTTCCAGTTGATCATTTTTGGAAGTCCCCGCGACGGGGTCTACTCCTATCAGCGCTGAAAAGTTGACTTCTAAGGAGACATCGGCAAGTCCAAGTGCAAGAGCAAATGCAATGTATCCACCCCTACTGTGGCCTGCAAGAGCAAGGTTTTGTAGATCCCCTTCAATATTTTCCGGCAGCACACACCGGAGACCTGAGGATAACCAGTTTGCCACTTCTGCTGCCGAGTCAAGCTCGCCTTGTCCGCTGGGTGGTATCAAATCGTATAACTAAGGATCAAAATTAACTCCATTGTTAGGTCAATCTTCATATAGAATATCCACAGTATGATGCAAATTTATTGAAAGCTATACATGAAGCTCATGAAGAATGGATCAGTTTGTGCAGTATATTTGGATATATTAAGAAAGGACATGGAAAAAGCAGTACCTGCGGCGCCACCACTATGTATCCATGGGAAGAAATGAAACTGAAAACATCAGTGTACCAAGAGTTTTGGCAGGCTGTGCCGTGGTGAAACAAGATGACAGGATATGTGCCCTGTTCTTCTGGCCTCACAATTAACAAGGGTTTAGGAGGTGAACAGCTAGAGGCTGTCACTACATCAGAAGTTATTGGGTGAAATTTTCCTGTTTCGAAAACACTAGCTTGTTCCAGGACAGAGTGATCAGATTCAGACACCGGTGTCGGAAAAACTAGGTTAGATTCCAGCAGAATTCCCAGCAACATAACCAAAGGAAAAAACAAGCGTGTTTCCATTTTCTTTCAGGAAGGCAGTATCGTAGAGAGGTAGGCGAGAATATATTAGACAGATCTCGACCTTTTATATAAGGGAATGGTAAGCGTCGCCGCCCCTTTGAAAAGTAAAGATTACAATGTGGAAAATATTGTTTGTATTGAATGACACCAGTCCAGCCAGAACTGACAAGCATGTGTTTGTCCTGCTTTAAATTGGATTGTATATATATATAGAATCCGATGAAATTTTTTACCTAACTCATGACCCATACCTAACTGATCAAAGTTGACATCTGTTCTTAATTTATTCCGAGTCAATAGTCAACTTATCACCAGAGAATAACCCTATATTAATTATCAAATCAAGTTTTACAACTATAATAATAATTATTTTTATTTTTATTTTGACTCAGATCAATTGAATTTAATTTTGTGTGGAGCATTGGACAATCTTGTCCTCCCTCTTTTAGTGAGATAAAAATCTCTCCATTAGAAAAACCTTGGACATGACAAAAATTGATGTTTGTACTATCCAAATGTGCACCAAACAACTTCACAAAATAATAATATCTTGTCATGTGTATCACTATCTAGCATACCAAACACTGCTTAACATTGCACATCTTACTTTGTTGGGACACATTTCACATGCTAACAATCCACGTCAGTCATTCATGTACTAAAAGAACCAATAACTAGTTAAATGAGAGTATTAAAAATTTGAAGTTTTAAAAAATATCCTAACATGTCAAAAGAGTTTTTTAAAAAGAAAAAAAGTAATTTTAAAATTGATTGTTAGATTAGGTTAAAAAATTTCTAACATATTCTACAAGTCTAGTTCTATAATGAGTCAACTTATTATAACCATATGATGTCTATATCGTGCTAAAAAAGACTTAAAAGTTGTTGTTTGGGAATTTTTCTTTTTTTCCTCATTTATTTTCATATCATTTTTTAATTAGGTTTTCTAATTTTATTTGATCTAGGTTTCATTATCTAGGTTGCTTTTAACCACTTATAATACAAATTTATAAGTACTTCTAAAAAAAATTTAGATTTTTGTTGCTTAAATTTTTTTCTCTATAGTTTAAGACACTACCTTTATAGTTTAAAAAACCTTAATTTTCTATCATTATTTACTACATCAATTGGTATTAGAATAGGTTGACTTGTTCAATTGACAAAACTATTAATAATATTTTTCTAGTCCATGGTGAGGAATGAAGGTTATCTAGGATTATCTAATGGCTTAAGAGGTAGCATGAAGCACCTTAACACAAAGATATGATCGATTAAATCAACTACCAAAAGCATGACTTAAACACAAATAATGAAGAGAAAAGGAACATGCATAAGAACTTACAAGGGACATACTAGAGCCCAAATCTATTCCTTTAAACCTATAGATGCATCATGTTAAATTAAAGAAAGATGTTTATGATAGGCGATGCATTGAAGACATAACTCGTAACCAAATTTTAAAGGCACTTTTCTAATTTTAAACAAGTTCCTTTCTTATATATATATATATAAATATATTATTCCTTTTCCTTATCTTTTTCCTTTGTGGGGGACTTGATGAATATTCACCAAACAAAAAAGAGAATCGTTTTTTAGAGTAAAGAGAGTGATATATATCATTTATTATTTCAAAAAATAAATAAATGAAAAGTATATATTCTTCCTTTTCCTTTGTGGGGGGGCCTGATGAATATTCTTAAAAAAAAAGACAATTTTTTGGAGTAAAGAGAGTGATATATATAATTTATTATTTCAAAAAATAAATAAATGAAAAGTATATATTCTTCCTTTTCCTTTGTGGGGGACTTGATGAATATTCTTTAAAAAAAAGAGACAATTTTTTGGAGTAAATAGAGTGATATATATCATTTATTATTTCAAAAAAAAAGTATTTTAAAAAACAATCTTAATTAAACTCACAAACAATTACTTATTATTTCTCTCTATATTTAAGAAACTTTACAATTTCTCCCATCCTGCAAATTCAAGAACACCCCAAAAGCACTACTTAGGGTATATTTGGTATTGCAGTTGCTGTTGTGGTTGAGATTTAAAAAAAAAACAGTTTTATGAAAAACACTTTTAGCTGCGGTTCATAACTGAAATTGAAGTGTTTGGTTAAAACCGTAGTTGAGTTTAAGGTTTAATGAAAAACAATTTAGTGTGTTTGGTTACCATGCTTTTCATATTGCTGTCAACTTGTGAAATTACTTTAAAAGACATACACACGCACATATATATTGTTTTTTTAAATATTATAGATTAATAATCATAATAATAAAATATAATTGATAATGTAAGTAAATTAAACATTTGTTTTCTCTCTCTCATCAAACCACTTGCAATTTCATCACGAACTAAATCGATACGTGAATGCACCTGCGATCCCTTGCAATAAATGTGGTCAAATCATGTCTGGTTCAATTTTAATTTAATTTAAATTAATTTTGTCTTTATCAGTTTAATTAAGTCTTGGAATAGGATATTACTGGCTGGTATCATACCATTGCCTGGGAGCAGGCTTTTTAAAATATTAATATTTTATTTTTATTTTTTATAAACTATTTTTTAACATCATGAATATATATATATATATATATATATATATATATATATTAAAGTAAAAATAAAAATTATGTTTTTCAAAAACATATTAAGCAAACTACCAACACAGCCCCTATATCTGCAAAATTTGAATGTGTTCTAAAAATCATGGTCGTAGTCCGTAAATTAGAGTTTTTTTACGTTCAACCTGAAAAGGTTTTACTTAAATTTACAAAAAAATAACTTTTAAAAAATAAGCTACAAATTTGTTTAAATATGGCTAATTAAAATCATATCTAATTAAAATTGTGAAATCTAACTAAGAGAAATTAAAAGTAAAAATAATAATTAGGAAAAAAAATAAAATCCTGAACCGACCCTGTAGAGAAAAGGGTATGTAGAATGCTCTTGTAAAATCTCAGCCCTCTGCTATCAGAGAAATCGAAGGCAACTATACCTTTTCCTGGACATGTTAGCCCGTGCCATTTTGTATATGAATTTCTTACCGTGCCTGTGTATACATGACTGGAATAGTGAAATTTATTTGGCAACAGGAAAGTTGATTCTGGAGTCTGTGATCCTGACAACTGTGGTATTTGTCAGCCTCACCCTGTACACATTCTGGGCAGCTAGGAGAGGCCATGATTTCAACTTCCTCGGTCCCTTCTTGTTTGGGGCAATCATGGTTCTTATGGTATTTGCTTTGATCCAGGTGATTTTATTCTTCAGCTTCTTCTGTTTCACGATTCGAATCCTGCTGTAACTTCTTTTTTCCTGTCATAATTTTTCATGGCTTTATTTTTGTTTTCTGGATGCAGATTTTATTTCCATTGGGTAGAATCTCCGTGATGATTTATGGGTGTTTGGCTTCAATAATATTCTGCGGATACATCATATATGACGCCGACAACCTGATCAAGCGGCACACTTATGATGAATACATTTGGGCTGCAGTGAGTTTGTATCTGGACATCATTAATCTCTTCCTCTCACTGCTAACCATCTTCAGAGCCGCTGATACCTAAGATCACTGTCCAGTTTTTGAACCTTAGATCATTTATCACTTTTGTCTCTCTCAAGCATTCGATGAAATCAACTTGTAGTAGGCAACTCTACTTCGCTATTTTCTTCCCTCTTTTCTTTGTCCGCCTCGTCTCCTGCGTTTTATAGGCAGATGTGAATGACGTTATCATATACATGTGTATATTAGTTGACTTTTAAATGTAGATATTTATTGGTTCGGTTGGAAGACCCGGAGAAACCATTTACACTTGTATGAACATAGATGATATATACACTTGTCGTTCAAATTGTTGCTTTAGTTTATTTTTTGGTTTAATTTATTTTAGATTTTAGCTGAGTTTTGTATTTAAGAAGATGCTTGCTTTTGTCTTTTAAAAGAATCTGTTTTAATTCATATTATTATTTTTAGTATTTTTAAATGATTTTGATATGAAAAATAGTTTTAAAAAAATAAAAAAATGATTTTAATATATTTTTAAATAAAAAAAAATTTAAAAAAATTGCTACCTTTGCTAGACTCTCAAAGTTTTATTTATTGGAATTGATTTAGCTATTATTATATATTTTACTTATTAGACTATAAATCTAATAGTTTATTCTTTATAAATCTAGTTTTAATATTTATATTTGATCTTTAAAATATTAGAGGGTTTTGATGAACTTTTGGGGTGTTTGGGAAATTTTGAATTTTTTTTTATTTTTATGTTTTATTTTAAATTAAAAAAAGAGGGAAGTTGTGTCACACATCCAAGTTCCAGCACCTTTTCCAGTGGCTTAAGAAGAGAGGGAAACTTTTGGAAGGTCCATAGCACATAACCCCCCGGTGTGAATCAATCCAGAAAAACAAACCTTCTTTTATCAGGCAACTTCGGTTCCATTCATGTTTTATTTACTGGGCCGATACATATTGGGCTTCATTTATAGTTACCGAAAATATTCTTTATTCAATTATATAAAACCCAGATCCAATAGCTAGACTCAATAACCAGTCCAGAGTCAAACACACAGCTCAAATTGTTTTTTTTTTTTTTTTATAAATAATTATTGATATTTTTGTGATTAATTAAATTTAAAAATCTATTCCCACGAGCTATTTAAATTACGGAAGCTACGGAATCGATGAGTTTTTTTCCCCTTCCTATCCCTTGGTCTACTCTTTTCGTTTTTTAATATATATATATATATAAAAGGAACATAATTGCATTTTTTATACTTTTTATTTTTTTATGGTTAAGACGGCTGAGAAAATAATTTTTAAATTAATATATAGTTTATGTGTATATAAAATATGCACAATTAATATTTTTCTCAAATAATTAACTCTTATAAAAGTTAATATGCATATAAAGATTTGCTTTGCAGGTCTCGGATTCGAGTCAAGACTTATTTATTTTATAAGAGCTTGAGATAGCTAAAATTTTACTCGTTTAATATGGGTCCGCAAAAAATACTTAAAAAAAATGAGGTTTACTCAAATCCAAAAAAATCTAATGATAATGAAAACCATCTTTTTCACCATTGTTTCTCCTATAATATATCCACGAATATTACAGTGAAGAAAACCATCTTTTTTACTATGTAAATCAGTCAAGAAGAATGGGGTCTCATGGTCATCGTTACGGTCACCCACCAAAGTTGGCGTCATGACAAGCAATGCAATTGCACATCTTGACATTCTCCATTGAAGCTTCAAGATGGAGGGGGGTATTGCCTCGCTTATTTGCAACTTTTAAACCTTCCATATGTTAGAGTATGACAATACATATTATGAAGCATGTATAAATAGTAGGTATTGTAAGCATATCAAATGTATGAAATGTGAATTCTATTGAATAGTAACAGATTTAATTCTCTTTCTCTCTCTCTCTCTTAAATCCCTAACCATTAGTGTTCTTCATCTTATTCCTCTTGATTCATTAACAAATCTACACAAATCCTAACATGGTATCAGAGCTTTTATGCTTGTGCAGATGAATTAATTGATCCAATCATCTGCTTACACAATCTGATCCTAATGCATTATTCAAAAACAATCTGTATATGTTCCTTCTGTTCTAGATCCAGAGAGCGGAGAGTAGTGAGAGTGACTTCTGCAACTGAAGAAAACACATCGTTCAAGCTCGCTTCAAATGTCTAGTGAAACTATAGAGGTGCAAGATAGTAATGACACCTCAACGATGTTGTTCGTCCTTTACACCGTTCGTTCTTTGACTTCTCATATTGTCAAAGACCTGCACTCCGAGAGACGGAGGGACAATTCATCACTCACAAAGCCTTCTGTGATACTTTAGCAGAAGAGAGTGCGAGGGCTATGACTGTAAATCCAATGCTCTCCTCTCAATAGCCTGGCTCCTCTACTACACACCTGATGAATTTACAACTCTTCAGTCTCCACTACTGAATTTAAATTAAAGAAAAAATGAAGCTCAAACAGAGTAGCGGCAGAGAGAGAATCGTCATGCATCGTGAAGAAGCAGCAAAATAAGCATCATGACTCACTGTTTCAATTCTTCAGAGTCCCCGCAGCTCTTTAGAGTCCCTACAACAATTCTCTCTTGTTTTTCTCGAGAACTTGATAGAGAGGCCTCTCATGTTCCTTTCACTTCTGTTTATAAAGGTCAATAACATTAGGAGTCTCAGCTCCAGTTAGTGTGCTTGAAAGGATATCAACAGATTAAACACAATCCTCCCACTTCTCTTTATCAAGTTGTTCTTCTTCCTCCTTTTCTTCCTCCAAATCACCCCAATGCTTGGTCTTATCAATTACCTTCTCCTCATAGTTGGGGTATTCTTGTATCTGAACCCCAAAAACATCTCCTTATAAAGAGGGCCCATATTCATCAACAGGAGGCTTGCCCCAGCCACCAACTCACCGTTTCAATCATAGTTGTCAATACCATTTCGGTTTTTTGATTGGAACGGAACGTTCCGGCGTGCCATTTCGGTGTCGTACTGTTCATATATAATTAATTTTATATATATGAAAAAAAATAAAATATTAATTTAACAAGCATAATTAAAATTTGAATTCTTTTTTATTTAAAATATTTTGGTGTTTTTAAATTATTTTGATGTATAGATGTCAAAAATAATTTTTAAAAAATAAAAAAAAATAGATTTTGAATCCGGAACGGCACGCCCGGAACGGAACTGAGGCGTTCCGGCCGGAATTTGGTCAGAATTTCCGGATCGGATCGGACCGGAATTAAAACCGAGACGAAAACGACGCCGTTTTGTCTCGGTTTGTTGAACGGAACGGAATTAACAACTATGGTTTCAATTCTTCAGCAACTTTACCAGCATCCTCTACTTTAGATGAGGTATCAATGATGGTGATTAGGACGCAACCGGGGTAAAATTATCGGGCATCCGAGTAGGTGGCAGAACAGGAGGAACACTGGATGGAAAAGTATAGGAGATAACAGTGACTATCAAACTAGATTTGTCGGTGCCTCTGTTTTTGGAGAACCAGCACTATCATGAAAGGGAGACCCAGGAAAGAGCTTTCTTGCTGACGGAGTTGGGGTGGAGATTTAGAAGTTTGTTGAAGAATTAAAGTGCGTGACTAAAGCACTGGATACTGGAGATGAACTACTTCTCCCATTTGAACTTACAGACTTGCTTATCAAACCATCTGGAGTTGTCTTCTTGGAGCATCCTTTCCATGATTTACTTGTATGAACTTCAAGATTTTGCTTCTTTCCTTGTAGAATAGCAAGCTTTCATTCAAAGGAGTTTCCATCTCCGACCACCATGATTCTCACTCCACTTTTAACTCCTGGATTGGCTGCGGCAGCTGCTCGCACCATCTTGAGTTTTTTGTTAAAATGAAAAGGTTAGAAAGAGAGAGTAGGGGCTCCAGAAACCCTAGATTTTATGATTTTTATTGTGGTGTCGTTTTGATTGGTTGAAATTAAAAAAAATCATTGAGAAGTCAAAAATGAATTCTTACACAGATTAAAAAATTCATCAACAAGTAGAATATGAAATACAAATTCTATCCCCTCTCGTCCTTCTCTTTTTTATTTCTTACATAGACAAATGAAATTCAAACAAATTATTTTCCCTTTCTTCTCTCCCGTCTCTCTCTTCTTAATTTCTTACATAGATAAATGAAATTCAAATAAAGAAATAGACAAAATAAAATTTCTTCCCTCTATGCTCTCTCTTCTCAGCCATATAAGCATTCTTCTTTTTCTTCTCAATCTCTCAATTTCTCAATTTCTCAACTCTCTCAATCAAATTCAAAATTCATCTTTCTTTTCTTCTGATTTTCTCTTCTCCTATCTTCTCTTTCTCTTTTCGAAATTGATTTCTGTCAAAAGAATTTAGCACTTCTTTGTTCTTCACTATCGCAATCTCATGCTTTGTTTATCCAAGCATGAGGTTGAGGGGGATGTTAGAGTAGACAATACATCTTATGAAGCATGTATAAATAATAGGTATTTGTAAGCATACCAAATATATGAAATGTGAATTCTGTTGAATAGTAACATATTTAATTTTTCCTTTCTCTCTCTCTCTCACAATAATCCCTAACCATTACTGTTCTTCATCTTCTTCCTCTTGATTCATTAACAAATCTACACAAATCCTAACACCATCTCGGCTTCACTGGAGAGCTTGGAAATTACCGTGTAATTGTTAAAAACTTGAGAAAGTTATTTTTTTTCTCTTTCATTTTTTTTAAAATTTTATCCTTCAATTTTACTAATAATTTGTTTTATACCATATCAAAATAATTATTATATTGTTTAATTTTAAACCCAAACTAGACTAATAAGTCGAGTTGAGAGATTTTTTCCTATCAATTTTATCTAATTCTTTATCAATTTTTTTCTTAAATTTTTTTTATTAGTCGGTTAGTTTATCTTTAAGTCGATCAAGTCAACAAAGTTACGGAGCTATACAAGAAATCGTGTCGAAAGAGCTCTATTCCAATCAAATTCATTCTACTTTTTTTTTATTTTATCCTTATTTTTTTACCATTTAACTAAATTATTTTTGAACTGGATGACATCAAGCTAGTTTTCATACAATTTATTTTTAAACTAGAATTAAACAAGAAATAGAATAATAAGATTTAAAGGGTGACCAATTATAGCAAGTATAATAATAATATTAAATAATTTTATAGTTTTTATTATATTAAAAATTCCAATACAGCGCGTAGGACATGACTGGTCTATAAACTAGTTATATTGGGCTGTATATTGAGCCTGTTTGGCACAGCTGTTGCTGTTGTGGTTGAGGTTGAAAAAAAGCAGGTTTATGAAAAGCGTTTTTAGCTGCGGTTCGTAACTGAAATTTGTGTTTGGTTAAAACTGTGGTTGATGTTGAGTTTAATGAAAAGCAGTTTTGTGTGTTTGGTTACCATGCTTTTCATATTGCTGTCAACTTGTGAAATTAATTAAAAATACACATGTATACACACACATACATATGTACACATATATAAATATTTTGTTGGAATAATTTTGTATATTTATTAATAATTATTATAACAAAATAATTGAAATAATCAAACTACTTGCAATTCCATCACGAACTAAATCCATACGTGAACGCATATGCGATTACTGACTATTTGATCGAGGAACAACATCTGATAAAATATCTTCAGGAATAAAATTAAGATTGCGATCATATTTAACAAAAATAATATCACATTGTGATCATCTTCTAATAAATTAAATAATAACATTTTTCAAATTAAGTAAAATATTTTATTTTATCATTAATATTTATACGATTTATTCCGTTTTATTATTATTATTTAAAATAAAAATGAAAAAACCATAAAAAAACCTTTAACAGGCACATCCATGCAAAAGGAAACAAATTTAGTTTATTAAAAGTCCAAAAAAAAAATCAGTTACGGTTAACTGGGATGCAAATATTACACAGGCACAAAACGGTGCGTTGCACCTTTCGTTCATGTTTTGAATTATTAGCCGAAATGTTGTGAACAGTGTTAATATTTATTGTTCACCGCCTGTGACGAGAGGGTCAACGGCCGGTACCAACGGGTAGAGGAGGCCGAGGTGGTTCTTTATATGGTGGCGGCGTCGGAAATGGTGCTGTGTGGTGGCCGGTATGAGCCTTGGAAGGTTGCAACTTCTGCAACTCTGCAACTGCCGCTGGGTTTGTTCCCTCGCCGTTGGCCACCTACTACAGAGGCTGACGACCCTAATGGAGCTCCAGTTGTAACAGATGTGGAGCTAAAAGGATCATCAGGCCCCCACGATGTAAGTGCTTCCTTCTTCTTGGCAAAGAATTGCCATGCTCCAACAAGTTTTTCACGGTCACTAGCAATTAATGGTACGACCCTTCTTCTCTCAATGCTTGCATCTGCCAACTGATAATTCAGAAATGATGATTTGATCTCATCCAGAAGAGCAGAGAAGAGAAGGCGAGGTTCCCCAACCCTAACATAATGCTGAGATGAAACATTGTAAGTTTCTTCTGGTGCGTGTAAGTTTGAGTCACGTTCGTTTTAAAAGCATCTTTTCAAAGCTTTTCAAAACGCGTTGCAACCGCAGGTTTTTAAGTGGGACCCACCGGGAAAAAAAACCTTCCCGTTTGGTAATGCTACGATTGGGGCTGCGGTTCAACGCAACCCCACGTTGAACCGCCGCCCCAAACACCCACATTGTTGTCCATCATTGACTGCCAAGTGCAACGCTGTTTCTCCTGGCTTCTGTAAGCTAGTGTTCGAAAATATAATCGAGAATGATTTTAAAAGTATTATTTTTTTATAAATTAACTAAAATATATATTTTTATTTTTAGTAAAATATTTTTGATATTAGCATATGAAAATGATCTAATATTTTTAGTTAATTTAATATTTTTAGTTTGTATTTTCATTAGAATATTTTGGTTTTATGATTATGAGTTTATAGATTGACATGAATTATTTTTTTAATTTTATATTTTAATATTAAATTAATTAAGAATTATTTAAATTATTTGTAAACCCATTAAATTAACTAAAATTATATATTAAATATATTAAAATATAATTGATTATGATATAAAAAATATTATATTATACTATTAGTAAAATATATTTTTAATATGACTCTTTTAGATAGTATATTCTTTAAAGATGCTGTGAGGTCCCATTAAACTTAACCAGCAATTTTATTTAATGCTGTGAGGTCCCTCTCTCTTGTAATTGTTTTTTTTTTTTCAGTGTTCCGTGTTACCACCTGTCCATTCACTCCAAACCTTTCTCATATTTTTTCACTCACTTTCCTGTTGGCAGCAGAACACCCTCAGATAATTATATAATAACTTATATATTTAATTTGTTTTTTAGATTGTGCTTTAATCACAAGTCAATTTATCGAGCTGTGCTATTAATAACAACACTTTTTTTTTTTAAGTCGTAGTATTTTACAATAAATAAATAAATAAATTTCAGACTGATACTCTTTCAAATGCTTCTATCTAGCAGCAGGCTGCACTGATAATAATAATAATAATAATAATAATAATATTTCACCACAGATATATTTAACAGATTTTAAGAAGCTGCTTAAAGTCAGGAGAGCCTCAGCGGAGGTTACAAAATATATCATGGAGTAGGTCCGAGGCCAACAAACTCTTTATTGATGTGATAGCACCTTTGCGGAAAGAGGAGAGTTGTTCAACCGATTAATAAATAGCCATAATAGTTCGTTCATCAATAGGCTCCTAAGACGCAAAGGCAGGCATGGACATAGCCGGTAAACTTGAGCACGATGTCCCTTCACTTTTCTTCTGAGCAAAATATTTACGTTCTTGCAGAATATTGTTGTATTCCTTGTAGTTGCCTTTGAAAATAGCCTCTAAAAAGGCAACAGAAATGCCACCCACGGTTTTCCTCATGAGATCCCTGCGAACCCCCCACCCAGACCCCTTGCACATCGTCCGTGCGAATCCTCCATGACGAGGCGTATAATATAGTTAAAGCTTGGGTTCTCTATCTCTATATTTTATTTGAGATAATTTATAAAATTATATTTTTTTTCAATTTCATTCTCATTCAACTTTTTAATTTGTAAAATTTGTTCCTCATTATTTTAATAAACTTGAAAAAAAAACAAACACTGGAAAGTGTTTTCCAGTTCATTTTCCATAACACTATCAAACATCGGAATTCACTTCCCCGGAATTCACTATCTAAAAAGAAAACAACTTTGCAAAAGAAAACCACTTTTCAGCAAACAAATCAAACAAACAGGGCCTTGATAGCACCTTTGCGGAAAGAGGAGAGTTTTCCCTTGAGCACGATGTCCCTTCACTTTTCTTCTGGACTGGATCAAGTGTTGCGGCCCTTGCGGGAGCAAAATAGTTAGGTTTTTGCAGAATATTGTTGTATTCCTTGTAGTTGCCTTTGAAAATAGCCTCTAAAAAGGCAACAGAAATGCCACCCACGGTTTTCCTCATGAGATCCCTGCGAGCCCCCCACCCAGACCGGCCCTTGCACATCGTCCGTGCGAATCCTTTAACCGGATCTATATCGTCATTGAAAACGTCCATGTGACCATACTCTGTAGTAACAAAATGGCTGCATGGAGGTCTGCACTCGTTGAAAAACTCCGTGTGGCTCACCCCATCTGGAGCGCACGCCGGCAAGGGGATGACTGACTCGTTGCCTAATCCAGTACCAATTATGGCTACCGGAATCGAAATGTTAAAAGAGCACGATTCGTCATGGAGTATTTTGGGTTTTAGTTGACAATTTTTGGAAGTCCCCGCGACGGGGTCCACTCCTATCAGCGCTGAAAAGTTGACTTCTAAGGAAACATTGGCAAGTCCAAGTGCAAGAGCAAATGCAATGTATCCACCCCTACTGTGGCCTGCAAGAGCAAGGTTTTGTAGATCCCCTTCAATATTTTCCGGCAGTACACACCGGAGACCTGAGGGTAACCAGTTTGCCACTTTTGCTGCCCTGTCAAGCTCTTCTTGTGGGCTGGGCCAGGGTAGCATCCATCTGTATAACTAAGGATCAAAACTCCAATGTTAGGTCATTAATCTTCATATGGAATATTTCTTCATAAAAAATAGACAAGAATAGATTACAGGGAACGACACATATCCATACTATGCTGCAAATTTATTAAAAGCTATACATGAAGCTCATGAAGAATGGATTAGTTTGTCCAGTATACTTGGATATATTAAGAAAGGACATGGAAAAAGCAGTACCTGCGGCGCGACCACTATGTATCCATGGGAAGAAATGAAGTTGAAAACATCAGTGTACCAAGAGTTCGAGCAGGCTGTGCCGTGGTGAAACAAGATGACAGGATATGTGCCCTGTTCTTCTGGCCTCACAATTAACAAGGGTCTAGGAGGTGGACAGCTAGAGGTTGGTCCTGCATCATTGCGTTTTGGGTGAAATTTTCCTGTTTCGAAAACACTAGCTTGTTCCAGAACAGAATGATCAGATTCAGACACCGGTGTTGGCAAAACTAGGTTAGATTCCAGCAGTATTCCCAGCAACATCACCAAATGAAATACCAATCGTGTTTCCATTTTCTTTCAGTGCAGTATCGTAGAGAGGTAGTAGGCGAGAATATTGTAGACACTAGACAGATCTCTGCCTTTTATAGAAGGGGATGCTTAGCGTCCCCGCCCCATCTGCAAATTCAAGAACACCCCAAAATCACTACTTAGTTGATGCTGTTGTAATAAATGGAATTTTTCAGATAAATTCCTTTTTTGATGTAACCTATAATTAAGGCACGTCCATTTTTATTATAAAAATTTAATTGAAATACGGATGTCAAAATTTATTTTATTTGCTTTGATAAAAAAAACGGGGTCCAAGTTTCGACATGCAAATTAGCTGTGCTCGGTCCCTTCGGCGAGAGGATTAATTTGCCTGGTCTTCCGCCGTGTAAACCTTCTTTTAAATGACCACCGCGGCAGCGCCACCGTTTTTTTTACTGTCAGATAATCGCTAGATTTTGTGACGTGGTGAACTGTCAGGATCAACCATGTTTTTGTTGGAAAAGTCAACTTCTATCGCATCGGCTTGTTAATTTAATCACACGAGAGGAGCAATCTAAACCACCCAGTCCTTCCCTTTATTGTATGGTGTCTGCCACGAGGTCGGAACGTTGATGTTTTTGTACAACTTCTATAGGCCAATAATTCCTATAGAAATGTTGTCATACATATGAACGCAAAGACTGTCACCTTTCTTATATCATATGAACGCAAAGACTTGCTCAGTATCCAACCAAACCTGGGACCAAACTGATCAAAACATAATAGCCAACACAACTTCATAAATATTGATTTTAGACATTCAATTGTGTTCTTTGCAAACTTTGACCACCCTCGATTTAATAAGATTCCCTCAATTTAGTTTTTGTGTTCTTTGAATCTGTTCTGTTATGCTAGTCGTTATCTTTTATCGAGTGATCTTCATATATTGACTATGCATGCTAATTATACAATATTACTATATGCTTTTCATTTATAAGATGATTTTGTATCAATATAGGATTTACATCACCAAATAATTTGACCTGGAAAAGATATTGAAAATGATTCTTAATAAAAAGAAACATGAATAAACCATCGATTATTCCCCCTCTTACATCAATTTGGCTTAGTTTTGTTTCTTGATTGATTTCTATCTCTAAAAACTTCGAAGATAAAAAAATTTAAGAATGTTTAACATATAAAATACCTAGTATTAAAGGAAGAGTGGTGAACACTGATGATGTCTTCAGCGAGAACGGGTCCACATGTCTATTTTCCTTAATTAAGAACGGGTCCAGATATTTAAACAAATATTTGTTTGCATCTCAAAATTCCAACCATTATTCACACGGCAACGAAAAAAATTAAAAAAACCTCTATCACCGGTTTGCCTGGCACAGGGGGCAGGCGGGGGGACCACCCTGAGAGGAAGGCAGAAACCGTACTAGGAGCCTAGGAGGAAACGCTTGGACTTTTGTGGTGGGAAACGAGAATGGAGAAAATCTTATTTTATCGTGCAGCGTCGAGTCTCATTCGTACTTGAAGCCTGTCAACAACACAAACTTCTCAGAATTCCATCTGAAGAATCCAAAATCCAGCAACGAGCAAAAGCTTTGACCCAACACAAATTCCATGATAAAACGACACTCCATCCCACATTCCCACTCAGCAGTCGAATGCCCCCTTGGTAAAATTACTTGTTTGTTTAATTTAACTTCTAGATACAAGCATATAAATATTGTCATAAATATATAATCATGCACATATATCATAAATATAATATCCAACTAAAATCTTAAAACACTATAAATGTATATGCTCGAATGAAATTGCCTGGACAAATTTTAAACTAAATTGTCAAGAACACATAGCTCATCTTCATCTTCAAAATGCTATTATTCATACTATTCCACGATCACATTGATCAATTTCTATCTCCTACAATTGCTAGAACATTGCCTTTGACTCTTGATATTTGAAGCACATGCTTGCCATTAGCTTGGTGTAGGGACTACTTGGATCGCTTGTTTTAGCCTATTTTCCTACATTCATGTTAGGTTCACCTAATTATATGGTATAATTAATATGCTGTCATTTTATCTCATACAAATTGTTATGTTCTACCAGCATCTGAAATTCAGCATTACTCTCATGAACATATATTTTTCTTTGTGAACAATCCTGGTATAACTGAAATCAGTTATGCTGGGAATCAAGTGGAAGAAACCTGTCATGCAACATTGGCTACATCCTTACCTATGATGTGGCAGGTTGCTTCTTTTTTTTTGCATGAGTATCCACCTGAATTTTCACTACCAAGAACCATCTCCTTTTTAGTATATTGCATTCAACAATCTAGTTAATGAACTATTTTATTTATGTATCTTCATTGAAGCTAGGGCATTTATGTTGAATAGATTTTTTTTTGTCTAGGATAGTGTTGCTTTTTAGGTTGTGGTCTACCATAATCTAGATAAATTCTTCAACTTTGATTTTCCAAACTCCTCTACATAGACAGGCCGAGAGAAACTAACCATTCAATACTTGCGTTGAGTTAATGATGCCATGTTATTATCTAATTTAAATTGGATTGTGATATCAAATATAATATAGTGAATTGATGGTGATGAGTTGCTCGTGATTCAGGATGAGTGGGTCAAGTTATGAAATAATAAAATTGGAAGTGTAATACAATTTAGTCGATAACCTTTTAGTATAGGGAAGATTTTGCCAAAATTTTTTTTGTAGAAATCTTGATACAATTAAAGAAAAAAATCCTAAAACTTTCAATTACTTGTGTTTATTTTTCTAGAAATCGGAAAATAAAAAACCATGAAGCGCATCTTTTAAAATAAATAACATTGAATGATAAAATAAAATAAAAAAACCACAAAAAACTCATAGACGCCAACCATTTTTTTTTACTTTTAAGGGTAATTTGGTCATTTAACTATGCTTTGGAAATAAGAAAGAAGAACAAAGCAAACACGGTTGAATCTCCCAAATTTGCAACAGGTAAAATCCTATACCTGGTTTAACTAAGAAACTTAATTCTTAACAAATTAAATGTTGAATGATAAAATAGAAAAACAAATATCAATAAAGAAACATGCCAAAATAAAAAAAAAATAACAATTGAAAGAACTAAAATCAAATCTGAATGGGAAAAAAATTAAAGTGAGAGGAGATTGTAAAAATTCAATCCTAAAAATTATCTCAAGTAAAACAATAGCAATCAGTAAAAAAATGGACCAAATTTAACATGTGAAAGAAAATCATAAAGGATAAAATTAATTAAAAAAATATCTAGTTTTATAAATTATTTTAAATAAAAAAATACTAATTAAAAAAACAAGGATAAAATCTAAAAAAAATAAATCTAAAGGCCACTTTGAAAACTTATAAGGTCAGCAACTCAGCATGAAATTCAAGGATGTGAGAAAAAAAGGATAAAAAGGCCAATGAAGCCATACCGGAGATGATTAATCCACACGTGTCGCCTAGGAATGTAGAGGTCGCTGACAGGCGAGCCAAAACAGTGAATTATAATCAATTTGAGATTGTTTGCAGGAACATCTCACATGTCACTTTTTTTCTACTTCAAAAGTAACATTTTATATTTATTAAAATACTCAATCTCTCCTAATATAGATTGATTACGAGCGATATCACCGCGCGATGTGCCGAGTTTTTTTTATCTATATAGAAAATTGATTGTTTTCATATGTATTGTATTTTGTTATTTTAATATTTATTCAGTAAAATTATAATTGATAAAATCTGTACAATCGAAATGGAAAGTGGTTTTTTATATTTTGTAATTACAGATAACGTAGGTAATTTTTTTTTATGAGATGCATTTTTTCTTCAGTAATATTAGACCTGACACATTATAAATAAAAATATTGTAATTTTTTTTCCATAAATAAATTGATATTTTCTGCGTGCTATAAATAGTTATTTTAATGTTCAATTAGTAAAATTGCAATAGATAAAATATGTTAGAAATAAGTTTTTTTGTGTGGTATAATTAGTATGCTTGCCCGCGCATTGCGTTAGGGTTTTTTCTATGTAGAAAACTAATTAATTTTTTACATGCTGTAATTAGTTGTTTAAATATTTAATTAGTAACATTATAATAGATAAAATATATAACAAATATATTTTTCCCCGCCTAAAAGGAATAGAGTAATTGAAATGGGAAGTGGTTCGTATATTTTTTAATTGTAGATAATCTAGGTAAATTTGTCAACTTTTTTTTTGAGTTGTTTTTTTCCCCAATAATATTAAATCTAATACATTATAAATAAATTTATCATTCCACGCTATGTCCGCGACGTATCTTGAAGTTTCTCCTCACCAAAACCGCTTTTATAATCACACACCTCTTCCCTCCCCTTCCTACACTTAAAAGTTAAAACTCATTTCTTCATTGACAGGAAAAAGAAAAAAACTCGCTTTGTCCTTCACTTTCTCGGCATACAAACACACTGCTAGTAGAGAAAGAAAAGTTTTGAAGATGTGGAATCAACCGTATAGGAAGACTGACGTGGAGGTCGGAGCAAGGTCGCTGTATCCAATGATGCTCGAAAACCCGCAGCTCCGGTGGGCCTTCATTAGGAAAGTGCATTCAATCTTGTCTTTTCAGTTACTTTTGACAATCGCGGTGGCGGCCGTCGTTGTATCTTTCCGGCCGATTGCTGTGTTCTTTTCGACTACTGGGGCTGGGTTGGGGGTTTATATACTGCTCATCCTCATGCCCTTTTTTAGTAAGTTTTTGAAACCAATGGCCATGTTTTAAGCTTATTACTGTTAGGTGGTGAATTTAGTTTATAATTATGGGTGATTTTGTGCAGCATTGTTACCTTTGTATTACTATCATCAGAAGCATCCAGTGAATTACATTCTGCTTGGGATTTATACCATCTGTCTCGCCTTTGCTGTTGGCTTAACTAGTGCCTATACTGAAGGTAATCAAGTTTAATTTAATTTAATTTAATTTTGTCTTTATCAGTTTAATTAAGTCTTGGAATAGGATATTACTGGCTGGTATCATACCATTGCCTGGGAGCTGGCTTTTTAAAATATTAATATTTTTATTTTTTTATAAACTATTTCTAACATCAAGAAAAAATATAAAAAAAATATTTAAAGTAAAAATATTTTTTTTTTTTAAAAAACATTTTAAGCAAACTACCAAACAGCCCCTATATCTGCAAAATTTGAATGTGTTCTAAAAATCATGGTCGTAGTCCGTAAATTAGAGTTTATTACGTTACAATTGTACAATGATCTGAAAAGTTTTTACTAAAATTTACAAATAATTAATTTATTAAAAAAATAAGCTACAAAGTTTTTTAAATAGTTATTAAATTGAAGAAAACCATTTTTTTCACCATGCAGATCAGTCAAGAAGAATGGGGTCTCATGGTCATCGTTACGGTCACCCACCAAAGATGGGGTCATGACAAGCAATGCAATTGCACATCTTGACATTATCCATCGAAGTTTCAAGATGGAGAGGGGTATTGCCTCGCTTATTTGCAACTTTTAAACCTTCCATCTTGGCTTCACCGGAGAGCTTGGAAATTATTGTTTGAACAAATGAACTCAAAGTAATAACTTGAAGTAATCTGTTGTTTTATTGAATGAAAGATGATCGGCTTATAAAACCATTACAAGAGAAATAACAGTCCACGTATCTTAACAGAACTAAGATCATGGTAAATAAACAATTAAGAAATGGTCAAATGCTAATCTGAAAAATAACATGATCTCCTAAACAATAGGAGTTATTAACAATAAAATATACTCCCAACAAGTCATAAACTTTTAGACACTTGAATTAGTCAAACACCAAATGTCCTCAACAATTACCGTGCAATTGTTAAAAAAATGAGAAAGCTATTTTTTTTTTCTTTCATTTTTTTTTAATTTTATCCTTCAATTTTACTAACAATTTGTTTTAAATCATATCAAGACAATTTTTACATTGTTTAATTTTAAACCCAAACTAGACTAATACGTCGAGTTGAGAGATTTTTTCCTATCAATTTCATCTAATTCTTTTTCAATTTTATTCTTAAGTTTTTTTTTTTATTCGGTTAGTTTATTTTTAAGTTGATCAAGTCAACAAAGTCATGGAGCTATACAAGAAATCGTGTCAAAAGAGTTTCTATTCCAATTAAATTCATTCTATTTTTTTTTTATCCTTATTGTTTTTACCATTTAACTAAATTATTTTTGAAATGGATCACATCAAGCTAGTTTTCATACAATTTAATATTAAACTAGAATTAAACAGAAATCAAATAATAAGATTTAAAGATTGACGAATTATAACAAGTTTAATAATAATAATAATAATATTAAATAATTTTATAGTTTTTATTATATAAAAAATTCCAATACAGCGCGCAGGGTACGACTGGTCTATAAACTAGTTATATTGGGCTGTATATTATTTTCCATCATCGACTGCTAAGTGCAACGCTGTTTCTCCTGGCTCTTGTAAGGGAATGTTGAAGATTGTCGGATATTTTTTTATTTTTAAAAAATTATGTTTTGTTATCAGTATATGAAAATTATTTTAAAATATTAAAAAAAATAATTTTTTTCTCAAAAATACTTTTAAAACATTATGCATAATAGACATAATTCTCTCTCGCTTATTAGGCTGCTGGGTACCTACTCCCATGGCAAATCCAAACAAGTTTTCACAGTTATATGGGTAATGAAACTTGTCATTCAAATGGGAGAAGCCATTTCTTGTCTTTCTCTTTCTTCTTGCTGCGAGCCTATAAAGGCTCTGCAACTAGCAACTAGCAACTATTACTAACAACGCATGGTCATGAACTTCAAAAATTAACAGAGATGCCACGAGCTAATTAAGTGAGTGTTTAGTTTTGCGGTAGTTTATGTGGTTGAAACTCACCGCAGAGCTAAAGTGTTTGTTAAAGGTATGAAGCACAGTTTTGCAACTGTGAGTCCCACCAAAAAATGCAGTTGAGCCGCAATTAATGAAAAACATTCGTGAGATGCTTTTCAAAAACATCATCTGTAGCAAACATGGGATTATCCCTTCGACTGCATGGAATTTTTCTGAGCATGAACACATAGGGAGGCAACGATTGCATGAAATTTTTCTGAGGGATCAATATCTTGTCGAACCAAGCTTCCTTCTCTCTCTCTCTCTTGCTTCCCCGCCTGTCAGACGATGATCTCTCTCTCTACAGTCACCGACAATGCCCTCTCTCTCCACAGTCACCTGCAGCTCTTAGAGAGCACCACCATAATCCCCCTCATCACCGATAGCTTCTCCTCCATGCCATAAGCTCTGCCGTGACCTCCAGCAGCAGCAACAAGCCTGGTGTAAGCAGCGGCAGCTGCATCCTTTTGACGCTCCTATTGACCACCACAGGGTACCATTTCTGACGCCACCATCACAAGAAAAATGACCTCGACCTCCTCTACCTGTCGGTATAGGCCGATGACCCTCTCATCACAGTCAATCATGTTACTGTTCACATGAACAATAACTACATGAATTATAATTCATGATGAACGTAGCACATCGTTTTGTGTTTTTTAACTCTTAACTATTAGGCTGGGTTGTACCTCCTCTCGGCCCAGCCCAAGTCCAGGAGAGTTGGGCATTTTGGCCCAACTTGGCTAGGTCGGCCCATTTAGTGGGTTAGACCCAATTTGATTTTTTTAAAAATATATAAATTAAAAAAAAATATAGATAGAGATTAGTCCTGATGAAAGGAACAGACACGTGACTTCATTTCACTCCACAACTCTGTTGTTTATTGAATGATTATGAATCAGAAACTTGCAACTGGATTTGGGCTTGAAATTATATCTCTACAACTGGATCGCAGATGTTGTTACTAATGATATTGCTACCAGATATTGTTCATCCATCAAATAGCAAGGGATCATAGAGACATTAATGTATCGATTTAGTTCGTGATAAAATTGCTAGTAGTTTAATGGGAGAATAAAAATAAATGTCTAATTTACTTGAATTATTAATTACATTTTATTGTTATGATTATTAATCTATAATATTTAAAAAACAATATATATATATATATATATATATATATATATATATATATATATATATATATATATATGTGTGTGTGTGTGTGTGTGTGTGTGTGTGTGTGTGTGTGGGTGTGTGTGTGTCCTTTAAAGTAATTTCACAAGTTGACAACAATATGAAAAACATGATAACCAAACATACAAAACTGTTTTTCATTAAATTTCAAGCTCAACCACATTTTAACCAAACATTTCAATTTCAGTTATGAACCGCAGTTAAAAGTGTTTTTCATGAAACTGTTTATTTTTCAACTCCAACCACAACAACAACAGCAATGACAAACACACCCTAAAAGCATTTCAGCCATTTTTTTTTATAGGTTACGTTGTTGGTAGCAGACACCCTCAGATAATTATATAATAACTTATATATTTATTTATTTATTGAGATATTGTTTTAATCACAGATCAATTTATTGAGCTGTGCTATTACTAACAGCAGTTTTTTTTAAGTCGTAGTATTTTACAATAAATAAAGAAATTTCAGACTGATACTTTTTCAAATGCTTCTATCTAGCAGCAGGCTGCACCGATATTAATAATAATAATAATAATAAATATAATATTTCAGCACAGATATATTTAAGAGATTGTAAGAAGCGGCTTACAGCAGGAGAGCCTCAGGGGAGGTATTTATTTCCATACAGTAGAGCGAAGGTTACGATATTTATCATTGAGATAGCGTAGGTCCGAGGCCAACACACTCTTTATTGATTCGATAGCACCTTTGAGGAAATAGGAGGGTTGTTCAACCGATAAACCTGAGCACGATGTCCCTTCACTCTTGTTCTGGACTGGATCAAGTGTTGCCGGAGCAAAATAGTTAGGGTTTTGCAGAATATTGTTGTATTCCGTGTATTTGCCTTTGAAAATAGCCTCTAAAAAGGCGACAAAAATGCCACCCACAGTTTTTCTCATGAGATCCCTGCGAACCCCCCGCCCAGACCCCTTGCATATCATCCGTGCTACTCCTCCATGTGGATCTATATCATCATCTAAAACGTCCATGTGACCATACTCTGTAGTAACAAAATGGCTGCATGGAGGTCTGCACTCGTTGAAAATCTCCGTGTGGCTCACCCCATCTGGAGCGAACGTCGGCATAAAGGGGAGGACTGGCTCATTGCCTAATCCAGTACCAATTATGGCTACCGGAATCGAAATGTTAAAGGAGCAAGATTCGTCATGGAGTATTTTGGGTTCCAGTTGACCATTTTTGGAAGTCCCCGCGACGGGGTCCACTCCTATCAGCGCTGAAAAGTTGACTTCTAAGGCAACATCGGCAAGTCCAAGTGCAAGAGCAAATGCAATGTATCCACCCCTACTGTGGCCTGCAAGAGCAAGGTTTTGTAGATCCCCTTCAATATTTTCCGGCAGCACACACCGGAGACCTGAGGGTAACCAGTTTGCCACTTTTGCTGCCGAGTCAAGCTCGTCTTGTCCGCTGGGCCAGGGTGGCATCCATTCGTATAACTAAGGATCAAAACTCCAATGTTAGGTCATTAATCTTCATATGGAATATTTCTTCATAAAAAATAGACAAGAATAAATTACAGGGAACGACACATATCCATAGTATGCTGCAAATTTATTAAAAGCTATACATGAAGCTCATGAAGAATGGATTAGTTTGTGCAGTATATTTGGATATATTAAGAAAGGACATGGAAAAAGCAGTACCTGCGGTGCGACCACTATGTATCCATGAGAAGAAATGAACTTGAAAACATCTTTGTACCAAGAGTTGTTGCAGGCTGTGCCGTGGTGAAACAAGATGACAGGATATGTTCCCTGTTCTTCTGGGCTCACAATTAACAAGGGTCTAGGAGGTAAACAGCTAGAGGGTGTTCTTTCATCTGAAGTTATTGGGTGAAATTTTCCTGTTTTGAAAACACTAGCTTGTTCCAGGACAGAGTGATCAGATTCAGACACCGGTGTTGGCAAAACTAGGTTAGATTCCAGCAGTATTCCCAGCAACATCACCAAAGGAAATACCAATCGTGTTTCCATTTTCTTTCAGTGCAGTATCGTAGAGAGGTAGTAGGCGAGAATATTGTAGACAGATCTCTGCCTTTTATAGAAGGGGATGCTTAGCGTCCCCACCCCATCTGCAAATTCAAGAACACCCCAAAATCACTACTTAGTTGATGTTGTTGTAATAAATGGAATTTTTCAGATAAATTCCTTTTTTGATGTAACCTATAAGGCACGTCCATTTTTATTATAAAAATTTAATTGAAATACGGATGTCAAAATTTATTTTATTTGCTTTGATAAAAAAAACGGGGTCCAGATTTCGACATGCAAATTAGCTGTGCTCGGTCCCTTCGGCGAGAGGATTAATTTGCCTGGTCTTCCGCCGTGTAAACCTTCTTTTAAATGACCACCGCGGCAGCGCCACTGTTTTTTTTATTGTCAGATAATCGCTAGATTTTGTGACGTGGTGAACTGTCAGGATCAACCGTGTTTTTTTTTGGAGAAGTCAACTTCTATCGCATCGGCTTGTTAATTTAATCACACGAGAGGAGCAATCTAAACCACCCAGTCCTTCCCTTCATTGTATGGTGTCTGCCACGAGGTCGGTACGTTGATGTTTTTGTACAACTTCCATAGGCCACAACTGATCAAAACATAATAGCCAACACAACTTCATAAATATTGATTTTAGACATTCAATTGTGTTCTTTGCAAACTTTGACCACCCTCGATTTAATAAGATTCCCTCAATTTAGTTTTTGTGTTCTTTGAATCTGTTCTGTTATGCTAGTCGTTATCTTTTATCGAGTGATCTTCATATATTGATTATGCATGCTAATTATACAATATTACTATATGCTTTTCATTTATAAGATGATTTTATATCAATATAGGATTTACATCACCAAATAATTTGACCTGGAAAAGATATTGAAAATGATTCTTAATAAAAAGAAACATGAATAAACCATCGATTATTCCCCCTCTTACATCAATTTGGCTTCGTTTTGTTTCCTGATTGATTTTTATCTCTAAAAACTTCGAAGATAAAAAAAATTAAGAATGTTTTAAACATATAAAATACCTAGTATTAAAGGAAGAGTTGTGAACACTGATGATGTCTTCAGCGAGAACGGGTCCACATGTCTATTTTCCTTAATTAAGAACGGGTCCAGATCATAGTTGTTAATTTCGTTCCATTCCATTCAACAAATCGAGACAAAACGGCGTCGTTTTCGTCTCGGTTTTAATTCCGGTCCGATCCGGAAATTCCGGCCGGAACGCCTCGGTTCCGTTCCGGGCGTGCCGTTCCGGGTTCAAAATCTATTTTTTTTTTATTTTTTAAAAATTATTTTTGACATCTATACATCAAAATAATCTAGAAACACCAAAATATTTTAAAATAAAAAAGAATTCAAATTTTAATTATGCTTGTTAAATTAATATTTTTTTTCCATATATATAATTAATTATATATGAACAGTACGACACCGAAACGGCACGCCGGAACGCTCCAGAAACGGAACGTTTCATTCCAATCGAAAAACCAGAACGGCGACCGAAATGACAACTATTATTCAGATATTTAAACAAATATTTGTTTGCATCTCAAAATTCCAACCATTATTCACACGGCAACGAAAAAAATTAAAAAAACCTCTATCACCGGTTTGCCTGGCACAGGGGGCAGGCGGGGGGACCCCCCTGAGAGGAAGGCAGAAACCGTAGGAGCCAAGGAGGAAACGCTTGGACTTTTGTGGTGGGAAACGAGAATGGAGAAATTTTTATTTTATCGTGCAGCATCGAGTCTCATTCGTACATGCTTGCCATTAGCTTGGTGTAGGGACTACTTGGATCGCTTGTTTTAGCCTATTTTCCTACATTCATGTTAGGTTCACCTAATTATATGGTATAATTAATATGCTGTCATTTTATCTCATACAAATTGTTATGTTCTACCAGCATCTGAAATTCAGCATTACTCTCATGAACATATATTTTTCTTTGTGAACAATCCTGGTATAACTGAAATCAGTTATTTTTTTAGAAGGACGAAATCATCCGTTCCGATTCAGAATCCACGATGAAATTGCCCTAGAAAAGGCTTTGTTATTTTTTTAGAAGGACGAAATCATCCGTTCCGATTCAGAATTCACGATGCAATGAGCTAGACCTACTGATGCCTCATGGCTAGGGTTTTCTAACTATAGTTATTGGTGATAGTTACTGCTAAACACACCTGAAAAGAGTGGTGGGTTGTGTCACACATCCAAGTTCCAGCACCTTTTCCAGTGGTTTGAGAAGAGAGGGAATTTTTTTTAAAGGCCCATAGCACATACCCCCGGTGTGAATTAATCCAGAAAAAAAAAAAAAAGAACAAGGTGATACTTTTATCGGGCAACTTCGGTTCCATTCATGTTTTATTTATTGGGCCGATACATATTGGGCTTCCGTTATAATTACCGAAAGCATTCTTTTTTCAATTATATATAGCCCAGATCCAATAGCTAGACCCCATAACCAGTCAAGAGTCAGAAACACAGCTCAAATTGTTTTATTTCTTTTTTTATAAATAATTATTGATATTTGTGTGATTAATTAAATTTAAAAATTATTCCCACGAGCTATTTAAATTACGGAAGCTAAGAAATCAATGAGTTTTTTCCCCTTCCTTCCCTTAGGCTGCTCTTTTCGTTTTTCTAATAATGATATATATATATATATAATAAATAAATAAATAAATAAATAAAAGATACATAATTCTATTTTTTATACTTTTAAGCTTTTTATAGTTAAGAAAATAGAAAAACTTAATCCATAAGCAACGTTCTCACAAGACACGGACAGCTGGAAAAAACCCCCCGAGAACTCTAGAGTCTAGACACCATCGGGAGAGCCACGTGTCAAGCAAGAAACAATCCACGTACAATCCAACAGTCATTCCACTCTATGTCCGCGACGTCTCTTGAAGTTTCTCACCTCACCGAAACCGCTTTTATTATCACACACCTCTTCCCTCCCCTTCCCACACTTAAAACTCATTTCTTCATTGACAGGAAAAAAGAACAAAACTCGCCTTGTCCTTCACTTTCTCGGCATACAAACACACTGCTAGGAGAGAAAGAAAAGTTTTGAAGATGTGGAATCAGCCGTATAGGAAGACTGACGTGGAGGTCGGAGCAAGGCCACTGTATCCAATGATGCTCGAAAACCCGCAGCTCCGGTGGGCCTTCATTAGGAAAGTGTATTCAATCTTGTCTTTTCAGTTACTTTTGACAATCGCGGTGGCGGCCGTCGTTGTATCTTTCCGGCCGATTGCTGTGTTCTTTTCGACTACTGGGGCTGGGTTGGGGGTTTATATACTGCTCATCCTCATGCCCTTTTTTAGTAAGTTTTTGAAACCAATGGCCATGTTTAAGCTTATTGCTGTTAAATGGTGAATTTAGTTTATAATTATGGGTGATTTTGTGCAGCATTGTTACCTTTGTATTACTATCATCAGAAGCATCCAGTGAATTACATTCTGCTTGGGATTTTTACCATTTGTCTCGCCTTTGCTGTTGGCTTAACTTGTGCCTACACTGAAGGTAATCAAGTTTAATTTAATTTAAATTAATTTTGTCTTTATCAGTTTAATTAAGTCTTGGAATAGGATATTACTGGCTGGTATCATACCATTGCCTGGGAGCAGGCATTTTAAAATATTAATATTTTTTTATTTTTTATAAACTATTTTTTAACATCATGAAAAAAAATATATAAAAAAGTTAAATTAAAAATAGAAATAATGTTTTTCAAAAACATATTAAGAAAACTACCAAACAGCCCCTATATCTGCAAAATTTGAATGTGTTCTAAAAATCATGGTCCTAGTCCGTAAATTAGAGTTTTTTTACGTTACAATTGTACAATGATCTGAAAAGTTTTTGCTAAAATTTACAAAAAAATAAGCTACAGATTTGTTTGGCTAATTAAAATCATATCTAATTAAAATTGTGAAATCTAACTAAGAGAAATTAAAAGTAAAAATAATAATTAGGAAAAAAAATAAAATCCTGAACCGACCCTGTAGAGAAAAGGGTATGTAGAATGCTCTTGTAAAATCTCAGCCCTCTGCTATCAGAGAAATCGAAGGCAACTATACCTTTTCCTGGACAGGTTAGGCCGTGCCATTTTGCATATGAATTTCTTACCGTGCTTGTGTATACATGAATGGGATAGTGAAATTTATTTGGCAACAGGAAAGTTGATTCTGGAGTCTGTGATCCTGACAACTGTGGTATTTGTCAGTCTCACCCTGTACACATTCTGGGCAGCTAGGAGAGGCCATGATTTCAACTTCCTCGGTCCCTTCTTGTTTGGGGCAATCATGGTTCTTATGGTATTTGCTTTAATCCAGGTGATTTTATTCTTCAGCTTCTTCTGTTTCACGATTCGAATCCTGCTGTAACTTCTTTTTTCCTGTCATAATTTTTCATGGCTTTATTTTTGTTTTCTGGATGCAGATTTTATTTCCATTGGGTAGAATCTCCGTGATGATTTATGGGTGTTTGGCTTCAATAATATTCTGCGGATACATCATATATGACACCGACAACCTGATCAAGCGGCACACTTATGATGAATACATTTGGGCTGCAGTGAGTTTGTATCTGGACATCATTAATCTCTTCCTCTCACTGCTAACCATCTTCAGAGCCGCTGATACCTAAGACCACTGTCCAGTTTTTGAACCTAGGATCATTCATCAGTTTTGTCTCTCTCAAGCATTCAATGAAATCAACTTGAGATAGGCAACTCTACCTCGCTATTTTCTTCCCTCTTTTCTTTTCCCGCCTCGTCTCCTCTGTTTTATAGGCAGATGTGGATGACGTTATCATATACAAGTAAATATTTTGAAAATTTTATGTAGATATTTGTTGGTTCGGTGGGAAGACCCGGAGAAACCATTTATACACTTGTATGAACATAGATGATATATAACACTTGTAGTTTAAATTGTTGGTTAAACTTTATTTTATTTTTTGGTTTAATTTATTTTAGATTTTAGCTGAGTTTTGTAATTAAGAAGATGTTTGTTTTTGTCTTTTAAGAGAATTTTTTTAACTTGTTTTTTTAGTATTTATAAATATTTTTATATGTCAAAAATAATCTTTAAAAAATAAAAAAATTATTTTAATATATTTTTAAATAAAAAAAATATTTTTAAAAGTAACTGCACTCTCAAAGTTTTATTTATTGGAATTGATTTAGCTATTATTATATATTTTACTTATTAGACTATAAATATAATTGTTTATTCTTTATAAATCTAGTTTTAATATTAATATTTGATTTTAAAATATTAGAGGGTTTTGATGAACCTTAGAGATTCGACTTTCTAGCTCTTATTCGTTCTCTTCTTCAACCTTTCTAACTCCTGTCGAGAACATCAACAAGCCCAAGTCCTTACAGATCAAACCAGCACAACAACAGCCACCTACAACAGCAGATCCAGTACGGTGACGACAGATGGAGATCCACCATAACCTTCCAAAGTCACTTTGATTTTATAACATCTCAACAACCCAATCACCAAACAACCCATTAAAGGGAGATGACAATGAGAGAGAAGGGGTGTTTGAAATTATATTTTAAAAATGTTTTTAAATTATTTTTATTTTTATATTAAATTATTTTTTTAGTATTTTTAAATCATTTTCATATGTTATATCAAAAATAATTTTAAAAAATAAAAAAAATATTTTTTATATTTTTAAATAATATTTTTTAAAATACCGTATCCAATAATCTTGTTTTCCATCATTAACAAAAAAACTAAAAGGCATCGCGCCTCTATTGTTCATTCCTGTTCACGCACACCCAGATCCACTGTGGACTGGGGTGCGTGATCGGGTGCTCGGCGTTATAGCTGTGAGATGAATTGATGTTGCTGCGTGGACAGATCGAGGGTGCACGCTGCTGCGTGGATTGCAGGTCAAAAGGAAAAATAAAACACACGGTGTTGCGTGGATTGAAGGTCAACAAGGAACGACAAACACGCTACTTTCGTTTGAATATTAGAGCATTGCGTTGCTTCTTGAAATTTTAAAATCAGACCCGAGGCCACTCATTGAGCTGCTGTTTTTCAGATATCAAATCTCAATTAAACGCTGCTTTTGAGGATGGACGCTGCGTTAATTGAAGGCTGCGTGACTTGCACTTTCCAACAAAAAACACAAATTAACACTGCGTGACTTGCAATTTAGGTGAGTTCGTTCCTTTGTCAAAATTCAAAATTTTAAACGCTGCTTTTCATGGTGGATTAAAGAGTGCGTTAAATAAAGGCTGCGTGAATTAAAGTCTTATGCGACAGCACATTTATTCAATACAAACCGAACCCAAACCATCATGAATCACCAAGAAAAACAGGAAACATCACTCCTCCAATTCACTTAACCGTTCACCACCACAACGCCACCGCAGTCCATTGACCCGAAGTAGTTCTCCACCAACACCCATTTCAACCACCTTAATCAACCCAAGGCCGAAACCAGTCCCTCCACTTTGAGCTACACCAAAACTTTAACCTGAGCACTTGAACCAGCCTCTCACTAGCCACCGTTGGTCAGGCTTTCATACAACCAAAAGACCCATCATCCCTTTCCTTCAATAAAACTTCCTCAATCCCAAAACCAGAGACCCATATCCATATCTTCACAAACCAGCAATCCGACACAGCTAAAGCACTATGGCCAACCTTTTAAAAAGTCAAAAGTTAGCTAACTCTACATGAATTAAATAGATTAAGCTTAGGCCACGTGAATTGACCTCCCCCATGTGTGAATTGACCTCCCCCATCACATCATCTTGGGAAGCTCCTCCCACCTCAACAAGCTCAACCTCCAGAATATCTAGAGCCATTTGGGATTGGACTAGATCGGTTCACTCAATATTGTTATATTATTATATTATTATTAACTTATAAACTAAATTTGTAAATATTGTTCATATAATATTGTTTATAATTGAAACAGTTGTTTCATTTAATTGTTTTATTTCCTGTGTTTTTTCCTTTTTCGCTTTGCCTGCCTGACTCTCTTCCCTATTTAAAATAAAAAATATCATCTCTTCATAAAAAACCCAGCATAACTACATATTGAAAAACGATCTCTCCATCTCCATCTCTCTCTCTTTCTCTCACCATTTTCTACTCTAAAAAAAACTAAAATAACCTAACCCATATGTGCCTTTCTCCTTACTAAAAACTTCAAATCATTTCTCTCTCGGTCGCTCTCGGCATGAAAATTTCGTCGCCCATACATCAGATTGGTCCTCATCAGCTTCTCAAACATCAGCATCATCTCTACTTCGGCTTCTAGGATCAAGCCAGCTTCAAATGGTGGTGCCCAAAAGAGGAAGCAAAAGTAAGAAACCGATTCCACCGATTAGAGGGCAAATCAAGCGGCATATCTTCTTGACAATCTCTGAAGGAAACCTGCAAGTGCACAAAACAACCTTAATGCGTATGGTTAAGGTAAATATTAAAATAGTAGCACAGTATTATAGCTTCTGTATTTGAGCTATCAAAATAGATTTCCCGTTCGAGTGAAGAAAAGTGAACAAATATGCTAATTTTTTTTTTATGTTTGCCCCTTCAGATGGCACACCGGTTAGACTTGCTCTTATAAGCTAACAGATTGATGACAGTTGAGAGAGAAATTTTCGATCTGGTAAGAATGTATTCAATTCTTCAAGCCTTTTCAATTCTCTCTCATCTCGAAAGAATTTGACCAGAGGAATTGAATCCAAAGGCCCCAGTTTTCCTTCACCTGGGTTCACTCTCTTTCTCTTTAATATCTCCGTCTTCGTCCAAAGTTTGTGTTTTTTTTTCCATTTTTGTTTATATTTTCAAGTAACTATATTTTGATTATTTTTTGGATTTTTTGAAGGCTAATGGAAGATGACGTTTCAAACCCATTTCGAAGAATGTCAATGCGAACACCAAATATTGCTCCAAAAATCGCGCTTGCGCTTGCTAACAATGATAACAAAACTCAGGTTTCTGATTTTTTATTGAAGGATTTTTTTTTTCAATTATTTGAACTATTAAATAAGAGAGTAGTGAACTGGGTTCTGATTTTAAATGAAAAGGTTGATTTTTTTTATTGATGTTTGGCTGATTTGAGAGAGATATTAGTTACTGGGGCTTTGTTTTTAATTAGGAAGATAAAAGTTTTTTGTTGTTTTACTTATGGGATGATGATCAGGCAATAAAGTAAAAAAGTTCGGATCGATTGAGAGAATGAGGCAAGTCATTCAATCTTTTCTCATTCAGTAAAAGAAGGTTGTTTACTAAGTTGACCATAGAGAAAGCTTTAGGTGCGTTTGAGGGAGAAGAAGTTAGTTTACTTATTCAATATTCAAGCTAGGGGAGAGGGTGCAGCTCTTTTGTTAAGTGGTGAGATGTTGGTTAGATCATCTTCCAAGTGGCCTATTAGTTCTTTTATGAGAGAGATGGCATTGCCTATGTCTCTAAATTGCTGGAGAATGATTATACAGGGATGTAAACAGTAGAAACAGTTGATGATGATGAGGCTTCTCTTGACGATGATGGTATTAGAGTTTCTCACTCATTTCTCTCTTTTGTGTTTTTTTTTCTGTCTTGAAAAAACTTTGTTGCATTATGCATTGGTATGCTTTGCTTTGTATAGTTTAAAGTTAAAAAGAATGTCTTTTGATGCATTGAAGGCGTGCGGTGGTTTCTGTATATGATATGTTTATGTTTTCCTGTCATTTTTTCTTTTGCAAGAATTATATATAGCTAGCTGGTTTTCTTTATTAGTATTCACATGAAGTTTGTTGTATGCATCTTTTTTCTGTTATTTTTTTCATGGTGTCAGTTATCTATTATAACGCATCTTCTATTTCGGCAAGATAAGTTTTTGGCACTTCACTATTTTGATTGAAACATTTCCCTTTTGTGAATTTGTTTTTCAATAATATTATGCAAAACTATGTCCCATATTTATGTTTAATTACCTTTATTTTAAAATATTGAAACATGTCCCTTTTTGAAATTTGTTCACCAAGGATTTTTGCTTAACGTGCATTTATTTAAAAAGTTTTGAGCCTGACATTTTGATCACCAATTCATAACCAGCATTTGATTCTTTGAATGGGGAGAATGAGAATCCTTCTTGAAATTCCTTCCAAGTTATTGTCACAAGTAATGGTAGTTTGATGGGATTGCATAGCAAAGTGAAAGTTGATCATGTTGTTCGTGTCTTTTAGCCATATTGTTTTAAAACATTCTTTGATCTCCATTGCAGTCTATATACAAAGGAAGCATAAAGGCACAAAGTGATAGACTCGGCAAGCAAAAGCACTTGAGAGTGCTAGGAAAGCCTCAAGAAATTTCCTGAAGCTCTTACATGTGGTATGAAAAGAAATGCTAAACATGTATTAATTGTATGAATAACAAGTCTAAATGTTCAACCTACGAAAACACGCAAACCTGGAAGCTTTGTCTCCGCATGTTCCATCATATAAGTGGGACCTCCAAGCTTTACCTGCCATAGGCATTTTGGCATTGTTTGTGAGTTCACTTTCAATTATACATGTGTGAAGTGTGGAATGCACTTTTGTTCAATCTAAATGTTCAACCTGAATTTTTTGGCCTGATTGGTAAGACTTGAGTGGGGCTTTTTTTTTATAGACATAACAACACTTCACCTCCATGAGCTCGCTTTCATATACTAGAGCTATTTATGGATTGTGCCACTCTGATTTATTCTCCATCATTCTGTGTACATCTGTTTCGCTTCATTCAGAGATGACCAAGGGTATATTTTGATTCCTTCTAGACGGTTTTTAGCAAATGTTTTGCTAGGTTGTCCGTGTTATGAGTTCTTGATTTTTTTTAATTTTGTTTTTGCATTAAATTATTTTTTTAGTATTTTTGAACTGTTTCGATGGGTTTATACTAAAAACAAAACTTTCAAAAAAATAATAATAATATCTTAATGATCTTTACGCAATTTGTTTTAAATAAAGTAACTATTGCAATGATTTTGATATAATATCAGACACTGCCTAAAGTTCTATATTTATTTCCCATGTGAAAGTATAATCTATCTGTCGTTTCAAGTGAAGGATTATTTAGATGTTTTTCATTGGGAAACCAGGAATGCCCTTGAAAACCAAACTAAAACAAGCTCAAATATTAATTCCATTTCGTAAGACATATAAGCTGACATTTGCCAATTACATATTGCATCATTTCTGATATTTTTGCCTTCCAGTGACTAAAGTTGTCTCTTTAGGTTTTGGATCATTAGTTACGGACAAATAAAATTAAATGGAGATGATTTTCCAACTAAGAGTTTGATAGATTTTCTTGAAACAAACACTCATCCAGAAACGTACCAAATCAATTTCTTAATGGAACATGGTCCTATTAGGGACATAATTATTACTAAAAGTTCAAGGAGGTCTTGGATTTAAACAATAATGAATGATGATTTTTACTATTCATATAGCCTAAGAGCCACTGTGTTTTTTAGCCTTTTGTGTAAGTGTATTTTTTTATTTTTTATATTTTTTGTGTAGTAAAATAATCATAACACTTATATATAAGACAAAACAGCACAGTAACCGCCGAGAGCATTACTGTTAAAGCACATGTTTTTATTAAATGATTAAATATAAAATGCTCCTGTATAAGATAAAACTAAACACTGTTAAAGCACATGTTTTTATTAAATGATTAAATACAAAATACTCCTGTATAAGATAAAACTAAACAGTAAACACTTGGGTCAGTAAGGTCATTGCACATTTTTTATAAATGGCCAAATACACATATACCTCTATATAAGATAAAATCTAGGAGTTATTGTTTGGGGTTTGACAGTAATTTACTATTTTTTAATTATATATTCTACCGAGATATTGTTTGCATGTCGTCGGATAGTCAGTTTAAGTTTTTTCCTCCTTTTCTCTCTCTTGCATGCGAAAATACACGTCAGACCCCGCTTTTTATTGGACTTTCATTGTAGTCCGTAATCTTTCAATTATTTTGTATGGTCCTTATTTTTGTTATATAAATTTTCATTGATTTCAATTTTGTCATTCAATAAAAATTGATTATATATTATAGTTTCATTTCGATCTTTAATCTTTTAATTTTTAGTTCGGTTTGAAATCCTTAATATTTATGATATCAAAGTTTTGGTTTGTTTCAATTTTATTCTTCAATTTAAAGTGATTATATATTTTAGTATCATTTCAATTCTCAGTCTTTTAATTTCTGGTTTTGTGTTAAATTCTCTAATTTTTTAGATACCAAAATTTATATTTGTGTTAATTTTGTCCTTTAAATTAAATTTATTAAGGCGATACAATTTTACTAATTAAATATTAAGATAACTAATTCAATCATGCACAAAATCAATCAATTTTCTACATAGATAAAAAAAACTCAGCGCATCGCGCGGGATAACGCTCGTATCAGCCTAAAAGGTCAATTCCTCATTCTCGTAGCACTAGATGTCAATGGAGAAACCAGCAACCCATCAAACCAGCATCAAAACCCGAAAGAGCCAACAACTTTCATACACGACATAACCCACCAGCTAACGAGATTAACAGGCTTTCCACCTCGAACCATAGCATGTGTCCAATACTAAGATCTTGAGAGAGACGTAAAGAATTAAAAAATTACATAGGAAGAGAGTCTAGTCTACCACTTTCTCATCGCTGGTCTTACTTTACTTTTTCTAAAAACAAATCTTTTTTAAATGATTTTAAAAAATTAGAGTAGAGTTAAAGTAAGAAAAAAAAGTGAAAAGTGACAGTAAAACAGAAAATAAAATAAAAGTGAGTTGATAAAAAAAAGTTAAAAAAAGAAGGATTCCAGGCAAATAAAAAATCATAATAGGAAAAGGAGATCACATCATACAGTATACCTTTGCGTTCATAATTCTACATCGATTACAATAAAGTGATTCAAAGAGGTCATCTACGATCAAATTCAATGATTTTAATACTGGCTGGTAAATTTATATACTTTTTTTGACTTTTTGAGCTTTACTTTCTAATTTTACTTTGTCATTTAAAATTATATATAATATTACTTTTTGTGTTTATAAAAACAAATCTCGACTTGTTTTTTTTCTTTTTTCTCTTATCTTTTGCTTATAAATATCTATAATATTTGTGATTTTTTACATGTAACTTCATGTTTGATTAATTATTTACATTTAGAGGTCTAACAATATATAATTAAAATTTTCCTGATGTATTTTGTTATTGATTAATATCCACAATAAAAAAAACCAGTTTTGTTTTTATATAGTGATTGCACTTGCAAGAATAATTTATGATCCAAATTTCATTTATAAGTTAGCGTTACATGCGTTGGTGAATAATAATCCAATTTTTAACTTTAAATTTACAATCATCATGAATTCAACCCCAAGTGCTATCTTTTCCAAGTAGATTGAACTTTAGCGAATCTTAATGTATGAGTTAGACAATCAAATTTAGACTATACTTGGATTATCAGAGATATATCAAAACAATTTGATCATAATTTTTAAGAGTATTATTGGAGTTGCCTTAAATTATACTAGACGAGATTGAGTTTTTTCAATCCTAAAAGAGTTAATGGGGACATCAAACTTGAAACGTTGCTTACACTCTTGTATGATTATAGATGATGGAGGATAAGCCTAACATTTTGCATATGTTTTTTGTTTAATTTATTTAATTTTTAGTTGATGTTTTTTAATTAAAAATTATTTGTTGGGTTTGATTTAGTTATAATTAGATATTATATTTATAGGGTTATAAACGTAATTATTTATTCTAGTTAAGATTTTAGTATTTATATCTTATTTCTTAAAATATTACAATTTTTTCGATGAATGGAATAAAATTTCCTTTTCTTTCACCTTTCTTCTTAACTTCAAACCTCTTCTTATCCCACGTCATGGGTTTTGCGTCAAGCGACCTTTTCACCAGTTTTCTTATTTTGGAAGATTGCCATTTCATGTTTGTTTCCTTCCTCGAAGAGATCGTCAATTAAAATGCATACCTGACGTCTTAAGCATTGGTTTTTCAACTGGTAACTACGTGCTCTGAGAGGACGACGAACTGTGATAATATATGCTTACCCGTCTTACGATGGCTGAATATATATGTACTCCGGGAAAGTACAGGCTCGTGAAGGAACAGCAGACGTACACACGAGGGAAACCATCTAGAGAAAGGAATGAAACATAAAGCTATGCTTGAAAGGAAAACTCTTTCTGAAGTATATTCCTTGCTGTATTTTTCTTATTCATAGAAAACTTGCCTTGATAGCATCTTTGGCTTGTTGTTCTGCACATTATTGCTGTCATTTTCTCACCGGCAAAACAATCTCCGACCTAAGACAGAAGACACAAAAATTGACCAGTTGGGACAATGTGGATGAATCCCAGGCAGAGCAGAGGTTTTGAGACCGGAGAATATCCAGCTGAACTAGACGGTCCGAGGTACCGCTGGATCTTCATTCGTAAAGTCTATACAATCATTGCCATACAACTGCTAGTCACCGTTGCGGTGGCAACCGCGGTTGTTTCTGTCCATTCCATTTCAAACTTTATCGTGCACACTAAGGTGGGATTGGCTATCTACATAGCTATCATTGTTATTCCTTTTATTGGTACGTTTGCATATCAGAGCCATCGATTTCTCTTCACCCAGTTCTCTTTTTTGATTGACGGGTTTATCTAATGTTTCGTTTGAATCTCTTCCCCCCCAAAAAAATGCAGTCTTGTGTCCGTTGTATTACTTTTACCAGCTACGTCCACTGAATTATATTCTCCTTGGGATTTTTACCACTGATCTCGGATTTCTGGTTGGACTTACATGTGCGTTTATCAGTGGTAAGAGATACGAGTCCCTCTCTGTTCTTTGATGTTCTTCTCATGAATAGAGTTGGAGTTAATTTCTTATGATTAAATCTTCAGTTGTTTGATCATTGGACCATTACCTAGTACTTCTATATGCTTCAGAACTTTTGCTTCCACGTGAGTTGGAAATGGTGGGGGCAAGTTTGGTTAAAGTATTCCATTTTAAACATAGTAGGAGGCAGTTTGAATCATGTAGAAGCCTTGTTTGATTCATTTGGCTGAGTCACCATACGTTCCTGTGCTGGTTGATTCAACAATTGTGTCACTGATAATGTGATAAATGATTATGTGATAACAGGGAAGGTTATTTTGCAATCTGCCATTATAACTTTCACGGCCATGGTTACTCTCACTCTGTACACCTTCTGGGCGGCGAGGAGAGGTCATGATTTCAGCTTCCTCGGGCCTTTCTTGTTTGCTTCCCTGATTGCGCTTCTGCTGTTTGCTCTGATCCAGGTATATATACTTTCATCGTCGACTGCTTTCTTGAACTCAATGAGGATGTTTTTCCAGCTGATGTTTTATGCTTTTGTTCATAAAATGCAGATTTTCTTTCCCTTGGGTAGGATTTTTGTAATGATCTTTGGGTGCTTGGCTTCGATCTTATTTTGCGGATTCATAATTTACGATACAGACAACCTGATCAAACGTTATGCTTATGATGAGTACATTTGGGCGGCAGTCTCGTTGTATCTGGATATCATTAATCTTTTCCTTAGTATTCTAACTATCTGCAGTGCCCAAGATAGCTAAGGACATAACTTCCCCGTCTCTGTTTCTTTATGTATTCTAACCTTGAAATGAATTTCTTAGAGACCGCACACTTGAATTCTCTGTTTTTTGGATATTTTTTTTAATGGTTTTGCAATGCAACAGAAAAGGTAATCCAACTCATGGAAAGTTAGAAGCATCCCATCAATTAATTTCCACACCATGGGGTAATCCAATTTTTCCAGAACTCATGTCTGATGTTGCAGGAGAGCTTTCCAGTACCGATTTTCAGAAGGAAAGAAAATTGCCAAGCAAAACTTACCGAAAGAAATTAGGCCAATCACGATTTTCAGCTAAATAACACCATCTAATTGAAGTCAACTTCTCCTTCAACATGCTTTTTACTACAACACCTCTCCTGCAACGTGTTCTTTTCTTTCTTACTTTCCCTGCGTTCATTTCAAGTTCCCAGAGAAAACCTCATTAATGGCTACATTTCACACCTCTCCATTTATATTTCCGAGAAGGATAAAACCGACAACAGTTCCACTGTGCTCAGAAGCCTAGCTAATTAGTCAAAAAAAGCAAATTCATTGCCGGCCTTTTGTTATAGTGGGAACTCTAAAATTGATGAATTCTGTTTTTTCTTTGGGATACAATAGAGAGAAGCCTCGAAACACCTTGAGTCCAGATATCGTGTTCCCTCTGATTCTTGCACTCAAACTCCACGATTCCTCTTGCCAGTGTTTTCAGTCCAAAATATCGACGATGATCTCCACCATCTAACAAGTGCCTTCCTGGCCATGCAGGCATATCCTTGCAAACCTCCACCACAACATCTGCATCTCACAAGACATATCAGTATGAGTATTAGAGCTACAATTTGTGATCCCATGCAAATGGCAGAAAGGGTAGCAGTTTACTTTTTTTCTTTTTGGTGATAGTCCCTGCAACATGTCTGCTTTTCATCTTTAGCATTACCTACATTGAGACAACATCGTTTCAAGTGAATAGGTGGGAATCGGAAAGTAATTGGTAGAGATTCTTACACGAAACACTTCAATGAGAAACCTCACCTGTCCTGTCCTGTGTAAGTAAACGGAGACAATTTTCCAGTGCAGATCACCTGCAATGAAGTAATGTTAACTTTTTTATTCTGTTTTCTCCCACAACGGATATAAAATAAGAACTGCAACCAGAGTTGATGATTTGATATTCAGTATTGAGGTGATAAAACTAGCCATATCAGGGGAAAAAATGTTGATGATTATTTTTACCTTGGCGGGTGCGTTTGAGAAGTTCACTGCCCCTGGCAAGGAATTCTACGCTACAAGCACCCAAAAAATTCTCTCCATTGACAAGCTCATCGCTGTAGCTTCGGTTAGGATGTCCATTATTTCCTGCACCACAGATTCCAGTGCATCTCTCCATAGGAATTGCCGCTGCAACATTCAAAACATCCTTTAATGCTCTTGCCTTCAAGGTTGCTGCCCCACGTAGAGCTGCACGATAAAGGAAAATAACCATCCTTGAATGCCCATTATCATCCGGAAATGCTTTTAAGATTAAGGGAAATGTAGCAGCTGTATGTAACAGTATTTGATGGTCATGAGGTTCATAAAGTTCTGTCAAAAACATCACTGAGACTCCGAATTTTATCACATTTCCATACCAAAGTAGCTTCTATAGGATGATCCTCAAGAAAATCTAAACAACTAAAAATAGATTTACCCGGATGACCAAACCAGTTAAGTAAAACTTCTCTGGACTATCTTAATTTTTTTTACTGGCAAAATGTGCGCTAGAAAGAGAGCTTGGAGGCAAATTTGCAAAAGTTTCTCGTATAAATAAAAGCGAACGTCATTACCAGTAGCTGCAGCTGCTGTAAGAGTGGTGATATCATCATGTGAATGAACATTCACAGCAGAGCTCACTACTGAAGCAAGATGGTCACGTTCAGCGCCCATAGCCTCAGCAGCCTCCACACACTGAGCAGCCACCAATGTAGCCGCAGATGCCACAGCCATGTCTGTCTTGGCCAATTGCTCATTCCTTCCTGCTGCTGAAGAAGCAGCTGTGGCTGCTGCAATGGCTGCTATGGAAGAAGCCACTGCAGCAACTGAAACAGCTGCATGGAGCTGTGCATTCTGGGCTCTAGTTTCTTCTTTCTTTTTCTCTTTTCTGTCCTTCAACCACCTCCCAACTGTCTTGGATCCAGTCGGAGGGGCACCGCTGCCAGGTCCAGCACTGGCACGGCCGCCATTGAATAGGGGGTTTATGGAGTTGTGAGAACGAAAATACTGCACGGAGAATGTAACGGTACCATCAGCAACAAAAGTGCATGCACAACAGCTAGAGAGGTTACAAGTCATGATATGTCAGCTTAAAACACACTGATTTCTGTTCTTTTGCTTGAGGAAACATAATGGAACACGGTAAGCATGCTTACCTTCAATCTGAACGGGTGATTCTTTAGGGTTAATGGTGAAAGATTAGAAGGATCAAACTATATCGATCCTACTTTTCTTTTGTCAGTGCTCCTTAAACAGGAAAAATGTCACTTTGGTCACAAAATTCATGCCTCGAAATCACAAATAAACAGGATTGCTTACGTATTCTTGAAGTAAGAAAATAAAGCACTAAACTTTGCAGCATGTCCAAGTCACAGCTCTCTTCAAATAGGCAAAACAAGCAACATTTCTTGGGAAACATGACCATTCCAGTTTCAACTTAATTTGTTTTCTGACCCCACTCCTTCAATCAACCTGCCTAGTTTTTACAAAGGCATCAGCTCTCTTGATTGGAATTTTGGAGGTTTACAGGTACTTTTTTGACTACGTGAATAGGTCTTCAGATTTTTCCCTTCTTTACGAAAGCAACTAATTCAAGGGACAAGGTGAAAAGATTTTCTAAAGAATCATGCCCTGATGATGTTCATATGTGCAAGAGGAAGGAACCAAGAAGAAAAATGAATTTTTGTTATTTGAAATTTGAATACTTGACACCATCAAATCTTTAAATTCTAAAACAACTACCACAAACACAATCAAGAATCCGTGAAAAATATAAATAAATGAAGGCTCCAAAATTCAAACTTCAAAGTTATGTCATGTGACAGATCAACTAATGAAATGGAAACATGTTGATAAACTAGAGTCTGCCTCACTCAAATGTGGGAATGGAGTCCATGGTCACAGCAGATAACCGTGCTCATTACGATTGCAAATGAGTAACAGCTCATCACCTCAGGTGGCAGCCTTTTTCTTTTTTTATGTTCTCTTTCTCTTTAAGATGAAAGGGAAGACCATAAATTCAACCTTAGTCGACGAGACACCTCAAAAAGATATCTGAGGGAAAAAATTGTAATTTGAACAAGACAAAGGCGTCTCTCTGTCTCATCAGTAACCCTGTCAACTAAAGTGCTGACACACGAAAAAGATCTAGGTGTTATAGATGGTCTACAGAGTCAGAGAAAGCTGTGAAGTTGGTCTGCTTGTTATAGATGCCTTCTTCCTATACCTTTTTTTTTTTTAATTTCCTGATTATAAAGTGGCGCCAAACTCGAGAACTTTTTATAGGAGGAGACGTTAATATCAGATTAACTACAGCTCATTAACCTCCGTATCCCTGTTTAAAATTTGGAAATAATGGGATAACATGAAATATCTTAAAGGAAGAAACATGTATACAACACCTTAACAATGTCTTCAAAATCATCAGACGGTGAGATTGGGGGGCTGTCTGATTCTGTCATGTTTAAAGGTCCGCTGCTGTGAGAGAGCCTCCCTGAAGCCAACGGTGACACTTCCTACAACATAAAAAACAACTTAACTGTAAAATCACGAACATTAAATAACGTCACAAGAACATAAAAGAACAGGGCTTCCATCTTAAAAGCAAAAGAAATCGGAGGTCGAAACTCTCAGATTTTGAAGGATGTTATCATTTGGACTTACTGATTGTGACATGATACGCTCGAGTAAAAGCTGGGAAGTGGTGGAAGAAGCAAAAGAAAACTGATAATTAGCAGACGGATTGGTTTGCATAATCTCCTCGGTCATCTCACCAGTGACATCTTCGAGTATAGAAGAAGAAGTAGTACAGCTAGAGTTACTGGCAGACTTGTTGGAGGCCATGCAAGAGAGAGATTTTGAGACTTCAAGAGCCGAGACACTCCATGACCTTGACAAGAACTCCATCGGAAGTCTCGGGCTCTCCGGCAGCGGAATATTGCTGCAGGCTGGGCTGTGATCTGGCCTGCGGAGGTTGAGAAGAGGGATCTCTTCCATAATGGTTGAGAATCAAGAAGAGAATCCTGGGTTTGAACTAGTAAGCTAGTATTACTGATTTTGAGCAGCAAAGGTGGTAGGAGCTTTAAGGGGTCAGCTGCTTTATACCGAAGGGATGCTATGGTCTTTATCTCCCTGGTTGCTTTTTGTAAGTTTATGGTAAGGTCTGGTCCACGGTAAAATAAAGTTTTCCACGTGGCATGATCATTGGAGCCCACTTTTTGAACCTCCATCACTCTTCCATGATTGGTTGAGCTAATTATCTAAGCATTGGGATCTCTTTTTGTGATTTTATTTTTTAAATTACAAATTATATTTTTTATAATCAAGATTAAAACCCGTGTAGAATTAGGTGTATATTCATTAATGAAACCCCTTTACAACTCTAATTAAGATAAAATACAGTTTAAACCATATCTAATCATATTATTAAACACAATTTTATTGAACGATTATAGTATGATTAAATGTGTGTTTGTTAATTTCTTTTTAACTGCGTTTTTAAAATATATTTACCTTTAAAAAATATTAAATTAGTATTCTTTACTAATTTTGATATTCTAATGTTAATTATTTTTACTAAAAAGAAGCTTTTATATAACTTTACATTATAATATCAGATACAAAATAAGATTTGCTTAGTAATTAAAAGACATAAAAAAATAAAGCAGATCCACACTTTAAAAGCTTCGAGCTCGGTGGGTTTTTGGAAGAGTCCTGTGGTTATTTTTAAATTGTTTTTTATTTATAAATAATTTAAAAATATCAAAAAAAATAATTAAAAATAAAAAATATCAGATGAAGGGATGCTGCTTTTTAAAATAGTGTTTACAGACACAGCATTTTATGCAGTTGGAGATGCCGGTCTCGATGGAAACAGATTCTGTATTCAAAGTTCGGAGATGGGGACACGGTAAGAGTTCTGGGCAGAGGTGGGAGGTCTGATGGTGACCGATGTGTTTACATGCTCTCCATGGGTGGGTGTCCTTCAGGTCTTGGCAACATCGCAGGCCGACAAGCTCGGACGTCCGGACAAATATCGGTGCTCAGTTCTGCCTCTCCGAACTTCGACACAAAGCTGCCCTGATCCTCGAAGAAGAGAGGAGAGACTTCAACCAGAACACGCGTGCCTACCTGCGTCATCACTCCTCTTTTGATCTCATCCTCTTCTCCCCTTCTTACAAAGGCCTGTATATATTTCCATGTTCTTTTTCTTTTATTTATTTTTTGGGGATCAAAATCGAAAGTTCATAGCCAGAAAACCGGCTTTCTCTTTTATAAAAGTCTTCTCGACCGATCATTGCACAGCGACCACACCACAGAAGAAAGAGAAGCACTTTATTCCTTTTGCCACATTTTAGTCTGTGATCAATCCTCCTTTAATTAGCTTTTCCCACGCAGCATTTCAAAGGTTAATCTTCCTTTTTATTACATTCAAAGCTCATATATTCAGGCGTTTAATTCTTTGTTCTTTCACATGAAATGGGATTTTTCAAGCCCATCCCCTCCCTTTATTTCTTTCCAGGCGGGTGCTGCTGCCTGCAAGTGGCAACTTTCATGTTCGAAAGTGAAGCGTCCACCACTCTGGCCCTAGGCTAGTTTTTCTTTACCCTAAAGATTTTGGGCAAAAAATGAATATATAAATATTATTTTATTTCTTGTTAAAGGGCGCATCAACTTTTTTAAAGAGAAAAATCAGCAAAACTTGTCTTTTTAGTGGGTGTTTTTATAGTGAAATACAATTGCCCACTTTGCTTGAGCCTTCATCTTTCACTTGAACTATTTAAATTGTTTTTTTATAGCCTAATTTAAATTTTCCTTTTCTATTCACAAGTTAACATCATCAAAAATCTTTGTAGTAACCTAAACCATTTAATGAAAATATCTTGCAAATATTTCTATCACTAATGAAAACATTAGAAATATTCCTTTGATAAATGTCTCCTATCCTGCAACATCATAATGTAACTATCATTTAGGAATGAGGGCATTACTGATTACACTCACTCAAAGAAATCAAAAGGCTAGCTACTTGTAAATGATCTTACTTTTTTTAAAACTAGTCATCATATGTTCTCACATGCAATTTTTCATCAAATTCTACAAAATAACAAGTTAGACATGTTAATTTGAAAGCGCGTTAATTAATAAATTATAAAAAAAAATTTGTAAGTTTATAAGACAAATTGCCTAACTAGAAGTTTTCATGAGTGTTCATATCATCAACATAGATTTTAATATTGACTGGAATTGGCCATAATGCAACCATTTTTTATAATAAGTGTTTGAACTAATTTTAAAGATAACGAGCTTCAAAATTAATCAAGTATACAACTACCAATATTAAAAGCTTATCCATAAGTCATTGGCGATACATGAATAACTATCATATATTATCAGACCCTTGAAAGCATTTTATATTTTAAAGTACTACGTTTTTACCAATCTAAAATATTTAACCTATCATTATTAAGACCCTCACAATTGTCAATCTAATACACATCAATCTCATTTCTACTGTCCAACATATCTTCTTTCTCCAAGTCTTTGTCATATCATCTACCTTTATGTCATCAACACCATGTTAATTTCTAATACCATCCCCCACTTCATCGACATTCAAATAAAAATCATACAATCTCACCAAATTTCTTCATCCTTCTTTGTAAACAATTGTGTTTTCTCGTTGTCATACAATCACTAAAATATAATTTAATATATTTCAACTAAAAACATGGATCTAAAATAATAGTCGCATATGAAAAAAAAAATGATTTTTTTTTTTATTTTCCCACTACTCCAACTTTAACATCATGTTCTTTACCATTCTTTTTTTTAACCATGATTGAAACAAATGTAAAACAATCCATTTTTTCTTAATATTGGCAAAACTTATTTTTTTAATGAGTGATTGTCTTTTTTTTATTTTTATATATAATTTTATTATTAAATTAACTTAGATTATTGAAGCTATTTTAATCAATAACCGAAGTCCCAAGTTCTTAAGACCCCTTCAAAAATAATATTAATCGTTTGAGCATTTTGTTTTGCTGGTCTCAAGGTGTTAGCTTAATAGTAAAAGTTTTGAGGTTAAGAGATATGATTTCTTTTAGAGATAAAGATTGAATCTCCCTGGCAATATTTAATTTACTGGAGTCATGCACTGTAGTAGTAAGAACTAGTAAATTAAGTAATGACCTCCTAAATTGCAGTAGTGTTGAGATTGTAGTTGAGTTTGTTTTTTAAAGTATTTTTTGTTTAAAAATATATCAAATTAATATTTTTTTATTTTTGAAAAATTATTTTTGACATCAGCATATAAAATAATCTAAAAATACATATAAAAATTAATTTAAAGTAAAAAATAAAAAAAATAAAAAATTCTTTTTTTTTTCCATAAATATTTTGAAACATAGTGCAAAACATGTCCATAATTTGAGATTGTGAGATTGAGAAAGTTCTGCTCCATGCAAGTTGCAAAAACACAAGAAAATTTTCTCTTCTTAAATTTTCCAACTTCGCCGGTCAGCACACACAATGAAGGGTTGAGCAAGGCTTTCTCTATATAAGATACCGGCCGATCCCCCGACCTGAATGATGAGACTTTCAGAAGAAGTTGTCACCATGAGGAAAACATTTTTATTGGCATCAAGGATTTCCATATACGAATGCCCGTTTGGATAAGGGCAATCTTGATCACACTGTACTGGAAATTGATCTGTTGTGGTATTTTCTGATAAATGAGGGGTCATAAAAAAACATGGATACTGTCAAAACAGTGTAGATTTCATAATCATAATGCCGCTGCTGTCAAAGATTTCCCTTACCCTTTGTACCCGTTCGAGTTTCTACGGGACAAAGTTCTATTTGAAATGGATGGTGTGATAGTTCTTTGCTAATTTCTTAAGAACGGCTCTTGGTTCTTAACATCGGCCAACTTTCTGGTGGATCCCTTCCTTTTCCCACTTGGCCTTTTGCTTTCCCTGATTCCAGTACAAAGCTCAGTCCCAACTCCTGGCCACCAATGGCCATATCACATATCTGTGCAAAACGAAGTTCTAGCTCCGTCATGCAATATCCTAGCTCCGTAAAGGTATCAGCAAGATTATTCTCAGATTCATTTTCATGGGAGTCTTATCACTTCATCATCATCCAGATGAGCTGGTTCTAAACTCGAATTACAATGGGTTACATTGAATTTACCAAGAGCGGATTCCAGAGCTTGTGCATTTTTCAGTTGGGCACAATTTCTATCCAGATTCATCAAAGGAGCATCACTCCCCAAGTTGTTCTCCTGCACATCGTTGATATATATATATATATATTTGAAAAACAACTAGAAAGATCAAAACTCGGAAGCAATTAAGCGCATATACTACCTTGACCCATATATTTAGTATGGAAAGAAGTGATAAAAGAAGGCCAAAGTCACTCGCACCCGGCATCAAATCACCAAAACAGACACACACAGAAAAACACATTCAATCCCATGTTTTGTTGCTTAAAATACTAATTAAAGAACACGGCAGAATTCTTTAAAACGAAATGGTGCATTAATTACTTTCATTTTTCCTTACTTCGATGATAGAAATGGTGCTAGGCTGCTGTATCCCACGCAATAAATTAGACGAAAATGTGATCTGATCAATCCAGTAAACACAAGCAGTCTTAAAAATAAAACTGCAGTTCAATAAATTTAAGAAAGGAACTTCACTTCGAGGATGTGTTCTAGGAGATCGTGAAGGAAGGAGCCTCTGTCGACGAATGGAAGCTTTAGGGACGCACACCAGCTATACGGAGGAGAGCTGGGCATATGGGCCTAGGGTTTCCACTACGGTTTTCTTTATTGTTTCCAGTCCTTCTACCTCTTCTGCTCGTGGTGAAGTGAAAATGCGTCTCTGTCTCGTACGTACGTACTCGATCACAGAAAAAGGTATAACTGGTGTACTCGATTCTAATAAAGATGAAAAAGAGAACTTTACCTGCTTAAAATATTATTCTCTCTCTATCTAGTGTTATATTGAAATGTCAGTAATTTAAAAAATATAATTAAAATGACATTTTTTTTAAATTATTTTAATATATTAATATTAAAAATATATTTTTTTTAAAAAAAACATTACATAAGAGAACTTGTCATTTCATTGTCTATTTTTCCCTTTCTTGATGGGAACATCTTTAGGCTGAAACGGAAAGCAGTGCAGATTTATGATTCCAAATCTAAAGGCCCATTTCTTTAATTGCAATGCGAGCCTTATTGCATAAAGGCCTATTTGAACTCGGCCTGTTTGTTATATGAATATTGGGCTTTAACTAAAGGACCAAATGTTCTCTTTTAATTCTCCTCCTCCTCCTCCTTGAGAACCACCGTTGCTAACGTGGTATTAATCATGTTTTTCCTTCCTTGAACAGATACTATTGATGTTATTGTCATTATTTCTATTGTAAACTTTGTATGGGAAAAACGACACAATTATGATAAAAGCTAAAAAGCCTATTTATATTTGTATTTCAAAAGTATTTTAAAAAAATATATATATTTGTAAATTATTTTTTATTGTTTTCCGTTTGTTTTGATATGTTAATTTTAAAAATAATATTATTTTAATACATTTTTAAATATAAAATATTTTTACAAAACAATTGCTGTTATAATACAAAAAATATAGTCTTTCGAGCGAGCTCAAAGCTTGCATAATGCTTTTTTTTTCCCCGATGGGAAACCATCATGGATACGTATCATGGATGCGTTTAAAATACCACTAAGATGCCAGCATATCTTGATTTGGCGGTCAAGAAAAGCTCCTCCCTTTCTTTTACTCCAAGTTCAAGTTGTGTTAGGCACGCCTGTCATCCCGTAATATTTTACCTGTTCATTGAGATTGCAGATATTTAATGGGTCGAATAGGGTTCGGCAAGTCAGTGTAATAAAACATAGACAAATAAAATGAGATTAGTTGTGGTGCGCGCAAGCTGACCCGAATACCCCGATTATTAAAAAAAAAAAAAAAACCCACTAAGATGGCTATTTTCTTCCTCCTCCTTTGAGGGAATGGCCGATTGCCTTTCTTTGAAGTTCCATTGTCGCAACTACAAGTCATGGGAGAAGGCAGATCTTCAAGCTATCTCCATCAAATATTGTGCGCCATACTTGAGTCGGCCGATGCAGGCCAGTTCCCTAACTCTTGCACTGGCTAGCTTCTGGAGATAAACCCAACTCTGTGGTGTCTGCTGTCCAGATTGAAGATTGTCATCCTTGTGGTCCTTAATGAGAAATAAATAATGGAGAGCAGGACCTACTGCCGCCTCTCCATGGAGGCCCAAAACTTTGTGAATGGGTTAGGCAGGTCGGCGTTGCACGAGATGCTATGTAGAGCAATATTGAAGAACTGAGCTTCAACGCATTTTATTTTCTCAAACCAAAACCATGATGATCATCCTGTTTTCTCAATCAAAAGTATTGAAATTATTGAAGTTTTGATACTGTATAAATAATTATCGTATTGCTCTCTAGCATATTAAACATTTTCAACTCAAAAATGTTAAATCACAGTCTCTTCTTAGATGAGGAGTTTTCCATCCACGCAGGCTTTACTGCAGGATTCCTGATAAGGCGACTCACTTCTCAGCTAATTCATACAGGAGGCAGAATTTGAGGCAATGACAACAAGTTGATTCACACGTGACTCTTCTAACTTGCAAGATTTCCAAGCTCAAACCTTCGAGGAAGTGGAGAACATTCTGATAACAAACTGAAGGCATCGGTTTTTTATTCACTTCATTTGATTCGTGCTGCCTGATTATGAAAGTACCTCCCAAAATGCCCAGAAATCCACCAATGTGTGCCACTTGCAACTGCTCAACCATGGCTTGTTATACACCAAGTAGACACAGAACTGGGACCTTCGCTCCGGCCCACAACGTTATACTTATCATGAGTAGTGAAGATCATGTTTTTTGAGGTAGGGTCAACAAAATTCGATCGGTGATATGTGGTAAGAGCTAAGAGTTGGAATCGATACCTCCTTAGAAGATCCACTGGCATGCTCTCCTTTTTGGACCACCAATATCCAACCCACTTTACCATTTGCATACATTTCATGATAGTTTTTGGTGGGACAGCCCGAATCCGACATTGCAGGAGTTGTGAGTTCAAGAAAAATCTGATTAGCGACGCGAGGAAAGGAGGGGCTGCTGGGAAATTTTTCCATTGGAGGACAGAAAATCAAGCATCTTTCTTTCTGGCAGCAAATAGATCAAAAGGGAATGGACGGCGGATGTTAGTTGATGTGTGGAGAGAATTGAGTGATGGAGAAAAAGTCTTGCAGGATCATGCTATATAACCAGTAGAAGTGGTTGTTTCTTTCACTTATGTCGTTTTCATGTCTTCCCTTTGAAAACTCTAGTTTCTTTATTCTGTATTGTTCCTCTCGATCCTATCCCATTTTTTGATCTGTTCTGCTCTTCGAAAATTCTAAGAAAATGTAAGTTGAAAATCAGTTCAAAAAACATGTACCCTACTTTGATTCTTCAATGATTTAATATTGTTATGAATACTAAAAAGCATAGTTGATCCCAAGAAATCAAAAAGATCTCGGATACAACCGTTTTTCAGTTGAAACTTGACGAGGCTTGAAGGAAATTTCAGAAGATTAGAGTTTTTCCAAGGTTGATGGAGGGATAAGGAGATTGAAACCACTAGACTTGCGCTCCATAGTTCTTGGAAAATAAATCCAAGAAAATGAACTAATTGTACATTATCTCTCTATTGCGCTTTACATAAGTTGCATTGTAATTTCATTGTTTTTCTATGTCAAGTTTTTATTTAATGGTCTCGTTAATGTTCAAGATATATCTCTTTTCATAAGAAAATATTTATCTTATTGGGTAAAAAAAAATAATCATTCTAAAAACAAAATTTGAGCATGTGTTTATTTTTTTATATATCTCTAATACTTGGGTATACTCCACAATGTAGTTTTACACCCCCCAAATTTTAAAATCTATAATTGAATCCTAACACTTCAAATATCAATAATTAAACAAAATAATTACTTAAAGATTTTTGATATTTTAATCAAACCCTAACAAATAATTATAAATTAGTTATGATATTCATTTTACATTTTAAAACATGATAAACTAAAATGTATTTTTATAAAAATATACTCGGAAAACTTGTAGAATTCAGTTGTAGTCACAAAAAAAAAAATTGTGTGTTTTCAAAATAAATTTCAATTGTAGTCACTAAAATGCATTTTTTTCTGATGGAATGTTTCAGAAAAAAATAGATATTTTGTACCGGGATTATATCTTATAATGTAAATCTATAACCTGATATGAAATATAAATGATAAAAAAAACATACGATAAAATCATAAATACTTTGAGATGGCACTTGGAATATATATTTTTTTTGTTTTTCTTTCTATTTTTTTTTCTTTTTACTATTGTTTTGTTGTTATTATTCGGGTTAGACCAAGTCTAACATCTAAATTGGACCCGGTAAGGTTGAGTTGGATTGACAACACGATGGACTTTATTAGATTTAGGTCGGACCCGACCTAACCATGTGGGCCTTAAGCCCAAGGCCTAGGCCGAATCGGGTTGGCCGGATGACGCCTAGCATCACTTGTATATATCCTGGGCTAAGCTGAAACGGGTTCATTCTAGGCCCACATGTTTCATGGCCCAATCCAGTGACCATGATAATTAATTAGTCATTGGATGCAGGATTTTGTATACAATGACTAATTAAGCAACACGGTTACTACTCACTAGGTCAGGTTGATGCCAAAAGAAGAAGAGATAGAAGTTATTTGGCGCAGAAGGAGGTATGGCTGGTGGTTTTGTTAGTTACACATGACGTGGTCAGGGGGGCGCCTGATTAGGTCAGTGGGATGCGTCCATCATCAGAACTAATATGATTTCACTTCGAAGATGATCTTTTTTCGGAAAACTTCGAAGATGATCGAAACAGAACAAATTCCATATCTGCTCTGCTCAATCAAACACAATCTTTATACAATCAAATGAAAACTGGAGCACATGTCAAGAAAGTCTAGGGGCTTAAGTCATCCAGCATTTTTGCTCCTGACAGATTCTCATTTTCTATCAGGAACAAGGTTAGGAATTGCACAGTATATTCCACCTCGACCTCTGCAAGCTCCGAATATCCTGAATCTCCCCTTTTGTCTCCATGGATGAACTTGTAAGGATGGCCTTAGCACCATTCATTGATTGTTTCTCAGACTTATTTAATTATCTTTCCGAATCCGCGACTCCATTTGGTCCACACCAAATGACATTGCGTGTTACTGTGCTACTTCCATCGCTTTCATGGTTCTCTTTTTGGTTCCATTACAATGATCATCCATTTTGTGGACCTGCTGCCCGTTCCTTGCATATACCTGGCAAGAACAGGCACAGATTCAATGTTTGTTCTTCCAATTGCTATCCCATGCGCATTGTTTATAGTTCAATTATCACAGTCTGATGCAGCCAACAGTATCGCCACATTTCATGCGGGCCATATCACACATGTCCTGCTAACTCAATAATAGAGCTAGTGAATCTTCAAAACTGTGTAAGCGTCCCAGCAGGAACAGGGCTCGAACTATAATTCAAATGGAATAATGTCTGTATTATTCGAGGACCATGAATATCACTGGTCAACGCAGATGTATTCTCTGTAGCCACCAAACCCAAAAGATGATGCTTGTACTCTCGGATGGGAGAATTCACTTATGGTGTCTTCCAAATGCCTTGAAATTTTATAAAAGTCAACCAATAATGTAGATAAAGAGATCATTAAGTCTGAGAAAATTAACTAGCCTTTCAAGTCATTTTGATAGTCCTACTGACTGGAATCAATCGAAATATTTGCATTACAGGTTCCCACTGAACTACAATTGCTTTCCATTACTGATTTTGGAAGTGGGGTATTAGGGAGATTGAATAAAGATAGCAGCCTATAAAACCACTTGTCAGTTTTATTATGAAATCTCAGTGATGCTGAAGAAGAATTTCTTGATTGTGCAGGAGACTGTTGACACTGAATGAGATGCAGCAGAAACTGCTTTTGGTGTTCATCTGGAGTCCACATCTGCTTTCTAAAATCCCACCACTTTGGTCCAACTTTGAAAGCGACCCTAGTTTATCACTTCACCATACAGGCATTTTCTTGCATTCAAACAGAAAAGACAAAAAAAAAAAAAAAAAACAGGGAGAGAAAGAAAATGGTTGAATTGTCTCAAATTATCTTGCGTGATCATCTGCTATTATTAGCATAAAATGGTTCTAATAATGACAGCTGCTGCTAAAATTTCATTTGCCAACTAGCTTGAGACATGCTAAGGCCAAGAAAACTCTTACAGACTGAATTCTGCATTCAATCACTATATCGGATCCATTACGCATAGTTATCTGGCTATTCCAAACGTTGTACTAACATTATGATCTGCCAGTCAAAAACTTGCCTGGGTCCTTGAGAAATTGTTATGCTTCTGTAATGACAAAATATTGCGATGGGGACACTATGCCAGAGCGAAGCAACACTGGGTGGGAATGAGATTTGATGTCAAGGAACTATCTCATTTAAAAATTTCAATTTTTAGATGAGACCCCAAAATATGATTTACATTATTCTCTAATACATTTCTTCAAGTGAAAGTCTTTTGAGCTTGAAACTTGCACACAAACCTAACTACCTTGTGCTTGATCTTTATCAAATAGAATGAGGATAATGAGATTCAAACTTGTGACGGCTCTGATACCATGTCAAGGAACCATTTTATCTAAAAACTTAAGATTTTAGATGAGACCCCAAAATATAATTTACATTATTCTCTAATATTTGGTGCACCAAGAAATACTAGAGCAATAAGATGGTGGGGTTTTCCTTACATCATATCAATAATGTTTAATTGATAGCATGTATATGAAGTTTTGTGGTTTCAGATTCGAGCCCTGTAGTTGCTAATATAATAACTACTAGAAACTTACATTATCGTTAACTTCAGAACGGAGATTAGTCAAAGTGCGTGTAAATTAATCCAGACATCGACGTTAATAAAAAAAAAATATCGAATTGAAGACAAGCACTCTCATTTCCTATCATGTGTCAAGCCAGGCATATAAAACCAAGTGCATAAACTAATTATAAATAGCTATTCCATTATTCAACAGTAAACTATAAGCGGTTGACGAGTGAGAACTGAGAAGCGCAAGCGCGCAACACACGGCATTTGAGGACTTCTTTTGAAAGGAAAAATAGAGTGCTCATGCAAGCAACTAGCAATAAACTAAACAGAAGCTGTTAAATGTCTTGTCTCAGCGCATGCTGCCCATTGATGCATGAACAACCTTAATATGCTTAATGTAGGTAATAAAACAAAGTGATTAAATCACTTAAAGATGGAAGCCAGGAAGATTTTCTACCCAATATCTCACGGAATATTCAGAAGTGACACTTGTAAGCAAATCTCAACTGGGGATGTTAGATGCACAAATCACAAACCTCTTACAAGGTATATGGTAATTAACTGATAATAGTTTCCATTGTGATTATCCGTTGACTTGTTAGATATATCATTACGAACTTGAGCTCATTAATGATGTCCTTTAGTGATGGTGGATTTCGTCAAATGGAAAGCTTTTTACCTTCAATTATTGTTTCACTTCAATCAAAATTTAATAATATTCTTCAATTAGCTAATTAAGGACTTGAATATTTTGGTGTTGTATAGCATCATCAAGGCTAGGTGGATGACTTTTTGGTAAAGGGTGTTTAAAAACATCATTGATCTTGAGCAACTGATTGGAATAAAAGAATAGCCCATCAAGATTACTGGAAGCGATCGAGCAGGCTTTATCTGGGACAGTATGGAAGTTTATCTGGAGTTTCCAACTTGGGCAGGTTTTTCCACAGCCATGAAACATTGGAAGATAGAAACACCAACCATCATAGCTGAGAAGTAATCATCATATCCTAGCTAGCTACCAACCAGCACACATATCGTCAGCTTAATTTTAGATATATTGTATGTTGCTTTCTCTAATTTTGACTTGGTTGTCAGAACTCTAGGTTCATGTTTAAAAAATCACGATTTTGACACGACACGGAAAGAATTTTTGAAATTCAGATTGTAAAATTAGATCATAAAATTGTAAAAAACATTAAGGAAATATTTTAATGGAAATTAAACTTGCATTTCGCTAGATCAATATTTTATATTTTTAGCCCTTAAGAATGATGAGTATATATATGGGAATTCTGGAGAAATATAGCATTGTGTGGTGCAAAAACAACCTATAATTATTTTGATAATTGTGAAAACAAATGACTGTCCTTGACCACTCCTTTATGTTTAGATTGGTACTTTTCCGACTGGTATTTTATCAATTTGGTCCTTATCAAATTTACATATATATGTAAATAAGAAAAAATATTACAAATATTGTTAGAGAGGTGCTTGCATTCCATATTGAGATGCATGAGCTCTGCTGTCCATATTAGCTCTACACGCATGAGAGATTACATATATAAGAATGAACATCATCTCTAATTCAAAACTGTTAAAACCCAGCTGTAAAGGGAGCTGTTATAACAAATTCTGTTATAACAGCTCTTGGCCCTTAGTGCTTAGGAAATTAATGTGTGTTCCTTGTCTTGTAACATAGATTAGATTATAAATAGTCCTGCACAGAACATTAATGAAAGTAAGTCAGAAAATTGAAGAAGGAAACTACTCTTGAATTTTTACATGGTATCAGAGCAGATCTAAAGTTTTTTTTTCGAATTTGAATTTTTTTTTTCTCCCGAAGGCTACAGTGCCCGTATTACTGTTCATTGAACACACACTGTTCAAATCAGAAACCCAGATTTTCCCAGCAACCAAACACGAAAATTTTCCCCAGAAACCAAGATTTTCCCAGAAACCAAACACCCACAATTTTCCCAGAAACCCAGATTTTCATAGAAACCAAACATCCACAATTTTTCCCCAGAAAACCCAGTTTTTTCTCAGCAACCAAACACCCACAAACCTTTCCCCAGAAACCCAGAAATTACATCCCATCTCGAAACCTCTACTGTTTCAATCATCCATTTTTTCCCAAAGAACCCTAGCCCCAAAATCAACCCGAAACACAACAAACAACCCAAACATCCCAGACTTCACAGAACCCAAATCACAACAAAATGGAAATTAATTCCACGAATCCACTAACCTCAATGACCCCATCCACAGACAATTCAGCATTCACATCGAACATTATCCTAAACGAAACCAATTTTAGGTTATGGTCAAAACTCATAGAAATGAGAATCGGAGCTAGAAACAAGTTGGGATACCTTACCGGAGACATTGCGAAGCCGGAATCAGGCGACCCACGACTGGAATCTTGGGTTACCGAGAATCATCGAGTCAAATGTTGGCTAATTGACTCGATGACCCCGTCCTTGATGGAGAGGTTCATCTGCCTCCCGACGGCCAAGGAGATTTGGGACGCCGTCGGGCGAACCTTCTACGACGGCTCCGATGCAACTCGCCTCTTCGAGCTTAATCAACGCTCGTTCAATACTCGTCAGAATGGACGACCACTGTCCAGTTATTACACCGAGCTCGTCGCCATCTTCCAAGAAATCGACGGCCGGACTGCACCTCAGGCCAGGACAGTCGACGGCGTCCTTCACCACCACTCAGCCATGGCTCAGCTCAGGGTCCACATCTTCCTAAGTGGCCTTGACCCTGGCTTTGAGCAAATCCGTGGGGAGATCCTAAGAAAGGATCCACAGCTAGACCTAGAGGGTTCCTATGCTTGTGTTCGGAGAGAACAATCGCAGAAACAAGTCATGGACGGAGGTCCCCCTGGGTTCCCTGAGCACTCGGTGATGGTGACAAGGCACCATCGGCCGATGGGGGAGCAGGGGAGGGAAGAACGAACGGGGGCGGCCCGATCGCTGTTTGAGACGCAGCGGGAGCGTTTTGGGAGAGAAGAGGAATTTAGGGCTGACGGGGCAATGGGCAGGCGGGATGTCTTTAGGGCACCTGCTGCCCGAGTTGACCGGGCTGCCCGGGTTGACCGGGCTGACCGGGTTGACCGGGCTGACCAAAAATTCAAAAATGCGGGTGGACTGATGTGTTCTCACTGCGGTGAAACGGGACATTCAAAACAAAGATGTTTTGAAATTATTGGCTACCCGGAATGGTGGGACTTTACGAAAAAACCTCGGAAAAATATCCGAAAAACTCGGGTTCATCTGACGGAATCAGACCTGACACAACCCACAGCGACTGTGGCTCATCCAGGTATAATTGGTAAAACTTGTGCACTCTCTATTATTACTAAGAATAGTTCTTGGATTATTGATACAGGTGCATCCGAACATATGACTAAAGATCCTGGTAACTTACATTCGTCAAAAACTTCCTCCCAGTCAATTATTTGTACCGCAAATGGTAGTACGTCTCCGATTACCGGAGCCGGATCCGTAATTTTGAATGATTCCCTCACCCTGGATACCGTTCTCGTTGTTCCATCACTCGAATACAACCTCCTTTCGGTTAGCCAAATTACTTTTACCCTTTCCTGTACTGTAACATTTTGGCCTTTCTTTTGTGTATTTCAGGACATTCTGACCCGGAAGATTCTTGGTTATGGTGTTAGACGAGATAATCTTTATTATCTGGAGTTAACCGAAAAAGGGGGGGAAAAACTCAGTCAGACACATCAGGCAAACAGTAAGGACAAAGCTGAAGCACTCGTATGGTTATGGCATCGAAGGCTCGGACATCTATCTTTTGGGTATCTTAAGAAACTAAAACCACTTCTGTTCTCAAATATCAGTAATTTAGAGTTCAAATGTGAAATTTGTGAACTGGCCAAAAGCCACCGTATCCCTTATTTACCAAGTTTGAATAAAAGCTCAGAGCCATTTGCAGTTATTCATTCTGACGTTTGGGGTCCTGCAAAGGTCCCGTCATTTTCACATGCTCGTTATTTTGTTACATTTATTGATGAGTGTACCCGGATGACTTGGATTTCTCTCCTTCAGAATAAGAGCGATGTAAGTACAGCTTTTCAGGAATTTCATAAAATGGTGATCAACCAATACCAGAGGCCGATTCGTACACTGCAATCAGATAATGGTACGGAGTTTATGGATAAAACTTTAGGTACATTCTTGGGCAATCATGGAATTCGACACCAAACTTCTTGCACCTACACTCCACAGCAAAATGGTCTAGCCGAGCGGAAAAATAGACAGATTATGGAAGTCGTCCGCGCCTCACTTTTCGGCATGAATATGCCCAAGTTTTATTGGGGTGAAGCAGTGAAATCGGCAGCCTACTTGATCAATCGCACACCATCCAGTGTTATCCATTTTCAGACTCCTCAACAAAAAATGGAATCCTTGCTATCCATCCCTCATTTACCGAACCTAGAACCGCGAATTTTTGGATGTACAGTCTATGTGTACATTCCTAAGGTTCTGCGGAATAAACTGGACCCGTGTGCGAAGAAGTGTGTTTTTGTTGGATATTCCGAATTTCAGAAAGGGTACCGGTGTTATGATCCTCTACACCCAAAGTTACATGTGACCTTGGATACCTCCTTTCATGAAATGGAACCCTATTACTCAGGGGGAGCTTCTGGGTCATCTCTTCAGGGGGAGAGAAACAATGAAGAGAATGACGATCTATTTGAAGTAGAGGAAAATGGAAGAGTGGTTGAAAATTGTTCTGACGAAACAAGGGAAAATAATGTAGCTCCTTGCAACAGTGAGAATTTGGAGCCGAGCAGTGATCAGAATCTCCCGAGCAATAACCCCCCTTTATCATCAGAGTTGCAAATGTCTACACCATTAACCGAAGAATCAACCCAGAATGTCCTTCCTCAGGTAAATCAAAATCCTATCCTTCCTATTTTTGATAACGAAATTCCTGTTATTGTTGAAAATAGAGTAAATAAATACCCTCTGAGGTCAAATAGAGGAGTCCCGAAAAAACAATATGAACCTGATCCGAAAAATAAGACTAAATACCCAATCAGTGACTATGTCTCTTCCCATAGGTTGTCATGTTCGTATGCATTAACTGTTAATCAATTATCTACTGTATCTATTCCTAGTAATATACAGGATGCATTAGCAGATCCAAAGTGGACGGTGGCAATAAACGAAGAACTGGAAGCACTCCAAAAGAATAATACTTGGGAGTTGTGTCCACTACCCGAGGGGAAGAAGACCGTTGGATGCAAATGGGTCTTCACAGTTAAACTAAATGCGGATGGCAGTATAGACAGGTACAAAGCAAGGTTAGTGGCAAAGGGATATACACAGAAATATGGAATAGACTATCAGGAGACCTTTGCCCCAGTTGCAAAAATCAACACCATCCGCATCCTCATAGCTCTAGCGGTAAACCGAGATTGGGCATTGCAGCAATTTGATGTCAAGAACGCCTTTCTCAATGGAGACCTTGAAGAAGAAGTCTACATGGATTTACCACCCGGAGCTAAAGGTAAATTCCCAAGTATAAGTAAGGTATGCAAGTTGAAGAAGGCGTTATATGGTCTAAAACAATCACCCCGTGCTTGGTTTGGAAGATTCTCCTCCACAATGAAAGAATTCGGCTATAAACAAAGTAACTCCGATCATACTTTGTTTATAAAACACAGGGAAGGGAAGACTACAGCATTGATAGTATATGTGGATGACATGGTCCTAACAGGAGATGATCTAGAAGAAAGAAAATCGCTACAACGATTTCTAGCTTCGAAATTTGAAATGAAGGATTTGGGACAACTGAAGTATTTCTTGGGGATTGAAGTTTCAAGGTCAAGAACTGGGATATGTCTATCACAACGGAAGTATGTGTTAGATTTATTAACAGAAACCGGAATGCTGGCATGTAAACCAGCTGATACACCGATGGAGATGAACCACAAGCTGAGAGAGTCAGAGAATCAAACGTCAGCAGATAAAGGACGTTACCAACGGTTAGTCGGGAAACTGATATACTTATCACATACTAGACCAGACATAGCATATGCAGTCAGTGTGGTGAGCCAATTCATGCACTCACCAGGAGAGGAGCATATGGAAGCAGTATATCGGATCTTAAGATATTTGAAGAGTGCACCAGGAAGAGGACTACTATTCACGAAAAATGAAGTTCGTGAAATTAAAGGGTACACAGACTCAGACTGGGCAGGAGATCAGACAGATAGAAGATCGACGTCAGGATACTTTACCTTTGTAGAAGGTAATCTTGTAACCTGGAGAAGCAAGAAACAGAAAGTGGTCGCCAGATCAAGTGCGGAGGCAGAATACCGAGGTATGGCTCATGGTGTGTGCGAGTTGTTATGGATAAAGCATGTGTTACAGGAATTGGGAGTTGATTACGAGCCATCCATGAGTTTATACTGCGACAATAAAGCAGCCATCGAAATTGCACACAACCCTGTACAACATGATCGTACCAAACATGTTGAAGTCGACCGACATTTTATTAAAGAAAACCTTGATCGGAAAATCATACAATTTCCGTTTGTAAGGTCAGAAGATCAGTTGGCTGATGTACTCACAAAAGCGGTTTCAGGAAGAATCTTTCACGGCGCAATTAACAAGTTGGGCATGATAGATATCTACGCTCCAACTTGAGGGGGAGTGTTAAAACCCAGCTGTAAAGGGAGCTGTTATAACAAATTCTGTTATAACAGCTCTTGGCCCTTAGTGCTTAGGAAATTAATGTGTGTTCCTTGTCTTGTAACATAGATTAGATTATAAATAGTCCTGCACAGAACATTAATGAAAGTAAGTCAGAAAATTGAAGAAGGAAACTACTCTTGAATTTTTACACCATAAACTATATTTTGAGTGCCCATATATCTTATATATAAACATCTCTTTCTCATCGTTCGTTTTCATCATGGGGTATTTACTTTACTCATATGTGCACTCCACAAATATCTCTCGTTCACACATGTGAGCCCCGTCCATTAAAAAACAACTCCCTCTCTATCAAGAATATTTAGCAAACTCAGGTGAGAACTTGAAATTTAAAAGTTTATTCCTTTGTGATTTCAAGTTCGAGTCTAATATGATGAACATTAGAGGTTTACATCGTTGTTAATTTCAAGACTCGTGGAATTAGTCGAGGTGCACGCAAGCTGATCGGGACACATGCGTTAATTAAAAAAGAATATTTAGCAATCTAAAAGCAATATCCAGACCTTAGAGCTTAACTATTTTGCTCAGCTACGGATAATTAGCAAACAAAGAGTAAATACCACAATCACCATTCATTCCAAGTTGAAGCTTCGATTTTGATATCAATTTGCTAGAAAAGTTGCACGTGTTTAAGGAGATTTATATAGGCTCTCACCACTCACACTGCAAAATCAACAACGATGTTAAGCTGAAAGAGACTTATATATCCAGGGACTGGGTATGAATTTTTCTGGAGTTCAAATTAAGCTCATGGATGTGCTTCGAAGTTGGGATGGCCAGATGTCAGCGCCTGTGTTTGAAACGTTTGAGATTGAAGGATCCGGTGAGTGGAAAATAAAATAAAAATAAAAAAATTGGAGAAGCGTGGCATGACATCTCAAGAAAATTAAACTATATAAGAGAAAAGGAGGAATAAAAAGATAGAGAAATAAAAGAAACCACGTGAAAATTTTGTAATTTATTGTAGACCAGATCAGTGGTATAGTGGGATGATATGGATCGTGCATCTACCCACCATAGTATTTGCCTTCTAACCTCAAAGAAAACGAAAAGAATCTGATTCAAAATATAACATAGTTTATTACAATTATGTTATAATAAAATGAAGACGAGATTGATCGTGGATCCCCATATATATATATATAAAAAGATGAAAATAAATTTGTTTTTGAGATTATTTTTTATTTTGTATCTCTAAAAATTCCTTTTATAAAATGTTAATTTTAAAATCATTTAACTAAAACATATAAAAATAGAAATAATTATTGTTATAGTCTTAAAACTCCCCGAGTGTTTATTCGAGGTAAAATCATGGTCATGAGTCGAGTTGTTCAACTAAGACATGCATGTGAAGATAATAATGATTCTTATTTATATTTTTTGTTTTTGTTTTTTTGTATAAATTTCTTCGGTCTTGTTAAAGTAACAAGAACGCAACATAAAAATCAAAACAAAATAAATAAAGAAACATAAAACACAAGTTATTTTTGTCCAATACATATTATAATTAATTAATTCCATCAGAAAATTATATTTTTCCGACCACTGACAGATACATAGGTCAAGATAACCCGTGCTTGAAATGGAATAGAGGTTAAAAAAAAATGGTATTAAATATCACTAGTTGAGTATGAACAGAATTTCGTTTACTTTAAATTTTCATCTGTCATGTGACAAATATTCTTCTTTGATCAGTTGTTTTATTTGCTGGACGTATCCAGATTCCAGAATTCAATTAGTTTTTCTTCATGTTATATACCATTAGTGCTGCGTTATGAGAACTTGAGAAGGACGGCTATATCCCTGTTAAGAGGAAAAAAAAAAAAAGGATTGGCAATGATGGATTATCTGGTCAATTTACTGGACACCCTTTTCGCATTGTATTATAAAAGAATTAATTTTTAAAAAATTATTTTTTGATGTACAAATATTAAAAAAAAAAGAATTTATATTACTCTACTTGTTTAGCAACATTTATTTAAGTTTAAATAATTATATTACTTTCACCAGGAATTATGATAGTGCTTCAATATCAGATATAAAGTTTTTCTTTTTATTCGAAGAAACTTCATCTCCTAGAAAATATATTTTTTGAGCACAAGTTAGCGAGTAAAACATTTGTTGTCTAGTTTTTTATAAGAAATGCATGTCGTGACGTGACTCAAACTCGAAACCTGTATGCAAATCTCAATTTTTTTGCCATCATATCACATACCCCACAGTAACAGTAACGGAGATAAAGTTACATGCTAACTCCTTAAAATTAATAATGACGTCACTAGATGAAGCCCTGTGCCGATCACAGAGTCCATTAACGTTGTCAAACGAGTGTTAGGAATTAGGATCGATGTTCTTGAGACACTTCTTTTTGTGAAGAAAAGAAAGCTTAAACGTCTCCATAAAAGACTACGGTTCTGTTAATTAAGGAAGACACAAAAATGGAAGCCTTGTTGTCAATTCTCATGTTACTATATAACAACTTGCTCTATTTTTTTATTCGTCTTCTAAATGTAGACAAGTGCACTTCACGAGAGGCTTAGAGCTTATAATTCAACAATTAATTACTTTAATTTTAGTAGCATACAGATCCTACTTTTTGCTGGTAAACATTGGTTTTTGCTCGTTATTATATAGTATATTAATTGTAATAACTTTACACCGCCTGCCACTTAGTGGGTTGCTTAGTGTGTATTATTTGGTATTGTGGGGTGGATGCTTTTTTAAATATTTTTTTGAATAAAAATACATTAAAGATGTTTTTTTATTTTTAAAATCAGTTTATCAAAATTATTGTAAAATAATTAATTAATATTTTCTCAAATAAAAAAAACTATTTAAAAAAAAAAAATAGAAGGCGGATTTTAAATAAAATAGTAGGCTTGAGGAGGGCTGAGAGGCTATGCTCCTTGAGAATATAATTTTTTATCACTTTTTTCTTTTGACAAAATTGCTTTATAGACCTTTTATATGTATATCTTACTATTTAAACGACACACAACATTTGAAATTATGATACTGTTGGGCATATTATTAATATAATAAATTTAATTTTTACACCGACGTAGTGTATTTATAATATAATAAATTAATTTCTACACCGACGTAGTGTATTTATAATTTAATAAATTTAATCTCTATGGTGTTGACCCCGACATGTTTTATAATAAGAAAATCAAGAAATTTAGCAAATCTTCGTAATCATCATGGATTATTTTTTTATGATTAAGTTCATTTTTATAGTAGCTTTCATACACTGAAAAACATTTATTTTTCTGATCCAAATAAAAATAAATTATCCATGACGAAATTTATATATATATATATATATATATATATATATATATATATATATATATATATATAATAGATAAGAAGGAGTACTAATCTTTTAATCATTGTACCAACTTCTGAAAATAATATTATTTAACAACTTGGGGGAATTTTGGTATATATTGCGTGGCTTCTCACCCATCCTAGCTGTTATATAAGCTTCTTTTTTTTATTTTTAACAAAACACCAATAAAAAACACGTATACTTTATATTATTTGAAATATTTTCACACCATCATCCACTTCATGTTGTTGAAAAATATGGAAAAACACAAAATACGAGCACATTTTGAAGAAGAAAACTCCACAACTTGGCCACAAAATCGGCTGAAGGCCTGTTTGGCTTATTTTTAAAGTGTTTTTAAAAAAAAATTAAAAAAAATATATTTTTATTTTTATTTTAGATTATAATAATAATTATTATTTTAAATTATTTTTACGTGTTAATATTTAAAAAATATTTTAAAATAATTTTAAAGAGAATCTCGAACACAAACCAAATGAAATGATACACCCTCCAAGTGAACAAAGATAGGGAAGTACGATTTGTCCACCTAAACAATAAAAAAAAAAAACCGATAACCTGGCCACCAAATCTGATCACATGAATAGATCCACCGCTCTATGTTGTTTGCAATTTGGACATGACAACTAAGCCAGGAGGGTACATTAATCTCGTGCACAGAAACAAGAAAATATAAGATGGTTACACATGATGTTAACACGTGTCCTAAACAGACCTTCCGTTTCAGTGCCTCTAAGTGGTATCCAAGTCAGCCTCGGTCCCGGGGACCGTCGCCGTTGAAAAGCAACAGACTCGTCAGCGTTCCATGTTTGACCCAAAGACTAATTAATTTTAGACATGGAAATAGGATGTCCCCACCAGTAGGGTTACGTGTACAATATACTAATTCTACATATGGTCTTGCGTTTGGCACTAGAATTGTGGGCATTGAGAACAAAATGATTTTGCTTTCTCTCGTTAAAACAAAACAAGATGTTTTTGTTTTCTTTTATATTTTTGAAAAACAATAAACAGATTGTTATTTTTATTTTATTTTAAATTAATATTTTAATGTGTTGATGTTAAAAATTATTTAAAAAAAATAAAAAATATCATTTTAATACATTTCTAAACAAAAACAACTTTAAAAAATAACCTCAACATACAATTCCAAACAAACTCAAATTAATCTTCTATGTATAAGTAGTCAACCTTTGTAATTGTAGACATGATGGTTAAGGGTATTATAGTTTTTTTTTTTTAATTAATTTATATACAGTTTCTTTGTATTTAAATTAAATTACTCAATATTAGAAACATGGTATTGCCTCTTGGACCTCAGGATTCAAACTATCAGTTGGGTTTTCTTTTCTTTTTTTGTTTAAGCAATAATTAGAAGCAAAAATTCTAGGAGCTAATCTCTATGCCTGCTCAAGTGCATGGATCCCGACCATCGATATCCACAATTAATCGAGCACCATTCTTACTAAAAGAAGAGATACCGGTCGTTTGATAGACACCAACGATCTGGATCTCCACGTACAATTTTCCCTAGAAGTGCACTAGTTAGAAACATAACGTCGAGCTAGCCCTTCATAATTCTGGGTTATTTCAAATGATTATGTTCGATGTTGACACTTTTAAAAGTCGGAGAGTTAACGTTTTTTGACCACTTAATCCCATATTGACCTTCTTCTAAGCTATTTTTTTGGTAATTGTTGAATCTTTCTTTGAAAAACAAGTCCTGCTAATATATATATTGATGATAACAGACGACAGAACATGTTTTATTATTAAAAATCTAGGGATAAAAAAAAATTATACATACGCAAGCTGATCCATGATACTATTCTTAAGGGGGGGAAACTCTTCGTATCACGTAATGAATGAAGATAAGTCTCCCATCTTGTTATTAGGAGAAAGAAAACCCTTCATTTGCAAGGTTTAACGTCTAACAGAGATGCTTTTTGTTCACGCAATTATCTCCCTCTAATTCGTACTGCTGAATTTGTATATATTTATTTTTTACGAAGCCAATAATTTGAAGTGAAGGTTTTGGTTTTTTTCTGGGGAAGGGCTATCTCTTTCTATATGCAATCACAGAGAGAGCTATGAAAAGGTAAGCAATCAACTCCGAGATAAGGATCTGAAAAGCACAGAAGTTGATTTACTGTGGATCTTGTCTTGCGGGCAAACATTAAATACTCACTGATTGATTTCTTCTAAAGTTAAGCGCCATTAATTAGGTCTAAGATTTTGAGTAGGAATATGGTTAGTACAAGACCACATCAAAGTAGGGATCCATTATTGATCATTTGTAGCGTATATATATCGGTATTGTGTATATATATCCAGAAGTTACTATCCAATGGCAGAGCGCCAGGTCACAATGGCATTCCTTGGTCTCAAAAAAACACCATCCCTATGTTTATTAAATATAAGGGTGCTTCTTGGATTTTGCCTCTCTGTGGTGGGGAGAGGAGACCTGGTTTCAAAAGTTTCAAAACCAAAATCGAAGGGCACGAGGTGGGAAGGCAAGGCTGAAAAAAATACAAAAAATAAAATGTTTTTTTTCTTACAAGATTACTTTCATTTCATTGTGGCTCCCACAACCCACTGAAAATGCAAAAATCCCAACCCCCCACCAGACCACACTCATCTCCTTATAGTCCCCCTCCCCCCTCTATAAATCCATGGCCAGTCCACACACTTCTCACTACTAGATCTCGCAACACCGGCCATTTCTCCTCTCTCTTCATTATCTTCTCCACCACCACCTCTTGGTTTTAGAGCATTGCCACGCACATACAGTAAAACAAATTATCCAGAGTTTAGGGCTAAATCCAAGTTTTGTGCATATGGGCAGCGCCGACTATGTTTATCCGGCCACTAACGTGGAGTGTTCACATCGAGTAGCGATTCCACCACCGCAACCATTTGTGAAGTCGCTGAAATATAATCTTAAAGAGACTTTCTTTCCCGATGATCCTCTCAGGCAATTCAAGAACCAGCCCACTTCGCGAAGATTCGTGTTAGGCCTCAAATATTTCTTTCCGATTTTCGATTGGGCCCCTAGTTACACTTTTGATTTCTTGAAAAGTGATTTCATTGCTGGGATCACTATCGCTAGTCTTGCTATTCCTCAAGGGATAAGTTACGCCAAACTAGCCAACTTGCCACCAATTCTTGGTCTATGTAAGTTCCAGTATCAAAATCGCCAGCACGGAGCAAATTTTTAGCTGAACTTGTTAACATAAGAGCAGTTTCTCATAAACTTTTTGCCTAAACGCATGCAGATTCAAGCTTCATTCCGCCATTGGTTTATGCAATGATGGGAAGTTCGAGAGATTTGGCGGTGGGAACCGTTGCTGTGGCATCTCTCCTCACAGCATCTATGTTAGGTAATGAGGTTAACGCTAATGAGAACCCCAAACTTTATCTCCATCTTGCATTCACTGCCACGTTCTTCGCCGGAGCGTTTCAAGCTTCCCTCGGCTTATTAAGGTAAGTAGCTAGCTGGCCTTGCTGTCTTTTTCTGCTCTGGGTTACAAAAGTTCCTTCTTTTCTTTCGTTTTTTGGTATATGAATAATCAAGAAGATCCATAAACGGTGATAGACCTTTTATTTTCAGATTTGGTAAACAGTCAGCAAGGATGGAGACACTTTTAGCAATAAGAAGAACACGTTGATATCTCCTTTGACAGTTTTTTTAATAGTTTTTACTGTGTTTACTGTACTGCAGGCTAGGGTTTATCGTGGATTTTCTGTCACATGCAACTATAATAGGATTTATGGCAGGAGCAGCAACTGTAGTTATCCTGCAACAGCTGAAAGGGATTCTGGGGCTCGAACATTTCACCCACTCGACGGATCTTGTCTCTGTCATGCGCTCTGTCTTCTCCCAAACACACCAGGTTAGCTTCTTAATTTGCATGTCTGCTATCATTAATTATCCACTAATTACCGCACTGTATAAAAACAAACATTAATAAGCGTGCCATTCTCAATTCTAAAACAAAATGGTTCCCTCAGAAATTAAACACAACGCTGAAAGAAGCTAAGCTAACACTGATTCTTGATTATAATTATTATTAATGCAGTGGAGATGGGAAAGTGCCGCTTTGGGCTTTAGCTTCCTGTTCTTTCTTCTCGTCACTCGATACTTCGTAAGTAGAATATTTTTGTGTAGCATAATTTTCTTGCTCTCATAGTTTCACTCTCCCACATGATTGCAGATTGCTATTCTGACTTCACGTTGCGGCTTGCCCCACATGTGGTGGCCAAAACTAAACAGAACAGATGAATTTATTGCTATATAAAGAGAGAGAAGGATATATATATATATATATGATCAATTGATTCGCTGATCGCTCATTTTTCTCAATATCTTCTACATACCAATTTAAATAATTTAATTTGGGATCAAAATTCCCTCTTCACCTGCTTCACTCTACAAAATATATTAATGATCCTGTAGATATTAGCGAAAGATGCCTTCATTTTCAACTTGCTGTTTACTTACGAACAAGAGACAGTGACTTTTAGATCCAAGTACTCCCTGACTGGATCTCTGGAGGAATTTCTTAGCTCCTTTTTGAATAAAACTATACTAATATATGCTATGCTGTCCTGTTGCATCTAATTAATAATATGCTCATCTGATTGATTTAATAATGGAGTGAAATAATGAGTTGATCGATGATTGACTGTTTGCACAGAGTAAGAGAAAACCAAAATTCTTTTGGGTATCAGCAATGGCACCATTGACGTCTGTAATTCTAGGAAGCCTCCTCGTCTACCTCACACATGCTGAGAAACATGGAGTTCAAGTGGTGAGCATTCCCATAAATTATTGATAGAGTAGAGTAGCCTGCCTTCTTGTTTGTGTTTGTGTTAATTTTGCCGTGAGTTGCTAGTTGCACACCGAAAGGTGCAGTCCCATTATATATTAGGGTTGGACCACCACTAGGGTGGCTTAGATTAGATGAGGCCAAGATCCATCATACATGTGGGCTCGGCCTGTTGGGCACTTGCTTTTTGTCTTCTGGGCCCGGTCCAAGTAATTTCTGCGTTCCAAGATGTGGGCTCCAGCCAATAATAGAGGCTGAGTGCACCCTACCAATCAAATTCAATCACCTTGAATTTGATTTCCCAGACCTGATGAGTCATTGGTGGGTCGGTTTTCAGTCGTATTTGTTTCTGTTCTAATGTGTTGTTTTTAATTGCATGCGCGCCGGTGTAAATTATTCAGATAGGATACTTGAAGAAGGGGCTAAATCCACCGTCCTTCGAGGATCTCGTGCTTGTATCTCCTTATCTTTCGACGGCCATTAAAACCGGCATCATCACTGGTGTCATAGCTCTTGCTGTAAGCGACCAACCTTCTCCTCCAGTATTTTTTGTGTGTTTTTATCAAATTATTAAAGATATAAGCTGAACTAAGACGTCCTACCCCTCTTGCCTTGTAAAAGTATTAATAGGCTATTTATTTATAGACACCACAAATTAAGTCAGCTAGATATATAGTTTCTTATTTCTGGACCTCCTAAATGCATTATTAGTAAATCCTATAATTAAATAAGAGAATTTTACTGTCTATTTATGCGTGTATATACACACATAAGTGATGCTCGATTATTTAATTAATTACAGGAAGGAATAGCAGTAGGAAGAAGTTTTGCCATGTTCAAGAATTACCATATAGATGGCAACAAAGAGATGATTGCTTTTGGGACCATGAACATTGTAGGCTCTTGCACCTCGTGCTATCTCACAACAGGTATGTGTCTATATATATATATATATATATATATATATATATATATATATATGTGTGTGAATTGACTTGACTTGCCAGTTTTTCCTTTCCCAGATGCAATTATGAATGTAGTTCCAAGTTAGAAAACTAAGAGTTTTGGTGATACAATGGAAATTTCCAGGGCCATTCTCGCGATCTGCTGTGAACTTCAATGCAGGATGCAAGACGGCAGTATCAAATATTGTCATGGCATTGGCAGTCATGGTTACCTTGTTATTCCTGACGCCATTGTTCCATTACACTCCACTTGTGGTTCTATCCTCGATTATTATCGGTGCTATGTTAGGTCTTATAGATTACGAAGCAGCAATCCATCTCTGGACTGTCGACAAGTTCGACTTCATCGTTTGCATGAGTGCATTTGCTGGTGTGGTTTTCGGGAGTGTCGAGATTGGCTTAGTCGTCGCGGTATGGAATACTAACTAGCAAGGCCTAAAACTTGCAATCGTCAATGTCTGCGTGCCAATCTTCGATTCTAATTGTTCCCCTGTGCGAATGCAGGTGGCAATTTCTTTGCTTAGAGTACTTCTCTTCGTCGCAAGACCAAAAACATTTATTCTTGGAAACATTCCAGATACGATGATCTACAGGAATGTTGAACAATATACGAACTCAAACACTGTTCCAGGTGTTCTCATACTCGAGATTGATGCTCCTATCTACTTTGCTAATGCAAGCTACTTGAGAGAAAGGTACTGTGGACTTGTCAAACTCGTTTTCTGCGTATCTACATGCCAATAATGCTTAAAATCAAATATCTATCTCACAAGTGCTATTATATTTTGTTACATCCATTAGGATTGCGAGGTGGGTTGATGAAGAAGAAGACAGGTTAAAAACTTCAGGAGAAACCAGCCTGCAGTATGTTATACTAGACATGGGAGGTAAGCAACGCATGATCCAGAAAAAAAATTTATTACATATAGAAAATCCATTTACATTTCTTTCTTGGTCTTACAGCGGTAGGTAACATTGACACAAGTGGGATCAGCATGCTTGAGGAAGTTAAGAAAGTAATGGACAGGAGAGAACTCAAGGTAAATTCTACATCAAACTTCTATCATGACCTGCAAAAATTTGATTTTGTTCCACAGCACTAATTGATATTTTCTGGTATGTTCTTCGCTGGCATGCATATTTACAGCTTGTCTTGGCCAATCCTGGAGCTGAAGTAATGAAGAAACTCAACAAGTCCAAGCTAATCGATAAAATAGGGCAAGAATGGATCTATTTGACAGTAGGAGAAGCTGTTGGAGCTTGCAATTTCTTGCTTCATACTTGCAAACCAGACCCCTTGAAAGAGGAATCTGAGGCACATAACAAAGTCTAAGCCGTCGATCGATCAGCAATAGTCATTTTCCTCGGAGGTCAACTCTGCATATATGTATCAGATGTGTGTGCATTAATTTAGGCGCAGTTTGCATCGCATTATGCTGCATGAAATGATCAACACAAGCGAAACATGAGTTGACTTGATGGATAATTAGATTTAGTTGGAGGTGTTTTTTTCCTTCCGACAAGTTGCAAGCTGTACGAGTACGTGTACGTCTAATACATGAGATTTCGAATTGGAAAGCCTTTTGGATTTAATTATTTCTGATGATGAGCCACGCAAGCATGAGAACATTGGGTTCTGCATGCGACCTTAGCCATTAATGTAGACATAACTATATCATTTGTCCGCGCCAAGTAGTGGATTATATTAAATAAAAAATTGCTAATGTGTTTTTTTTAAGAAAACAACTCAATATGACATCACCAATTTGACAGTTCTAAAAGAAATATGCATAATTGATAAAAATATAATTTCAATAAAATTAATGTTAGGTTTTTATATAAATATTAAGACAAAAACATATTGGATTGATTTAATTCAACCAAAGTTAATATGTCAATCTGCATGCTGGTTATGAAACTATCATAACCTCATAGAAAATAAATCAAAATAAATTTTGAAGCTAATTTCTAATCAACTAAAAATGATGAAGGGTGAAATTAAAATAAATAAATAAAACTTGAGTTAACCTAGGTTAATCCATCAAATTCATGACCCGGGTCATAAAATGAAAATCAAAACAAATTACAACGCTTAATTTTTAATTAACTCAATGTTGAAGAATAGAATTTAAAAGGAAAAAAGTCAATTACAAAAATAAAATCGAGTAAACAAAAAACTAGCTCAAGTTAAACTTGTGATGTGAGTCATGAGATGAGGATAATTTCATAGAAAATAGACTAAAATAAATAACAAAGTTTAATTTCCAATCAACTCAATGTTAAAGATAAAATCAAGAAAAAAACAATTAGAAAAGGAGAAGTAATACAATAAAATCTTCTTCTTTCTAGTATTTTTGTTATTAAAAAAAAAAAAAAAAAGCAGGTCCAAGTAAATCCTTTTTTTTAATTTTAGTTTTTCTTTTCAATCGAATCTCTAAAGTTCTTTCTCTGAATGTTATTTATACCTTTTTGTTTATTTTCTTGTTTAATCAATCTTGCAAAACCAAATAATATTATTGTTTTTAATTTAAGAAACATCTTTTAATTAGTGGTGTGATTACCATGGTTATTATTATGAAAATAAATAAATGACTTATTTAAAAAAAAATATCAGTTAATAAATGATAAATCTCACTAAATTTTTTTCTCCTCAACTCTATTTTTGTGACGTGTATCAATTTTCAGGAGTTATGTTCGGCATATTCAATGCTATTTTTTTATTACAGCCCGTCTGAAGCTAAGTGGATCGTATGAATTACTTTTTGAGAGAAAAAAATATTTGTTCCCTTAATTATAAAGAGTTATAGTATGTGTGTTAGTGAAAAAAATATATTTTTGATTAAAAAAAATTCATAGTTGTAATATGAATATGTATTTTAATTTTTATATAATTAAATAAAAAATAGTTAAAAAAGTTACTGCCTAATAGCGGATGTCCACGATACTAGACCTAATTCTATTTAAAACTGGTGTAGTTCGGCAGAGACAATCTAAGATAGCATTTGGTCAGTTTGTTTTTACGCTGTGCGATTTTTAAAAAAAAAATCTCTAATGTTTTTTAATTATTTTAATATCAAAAAACATTTAAAAAATTATTTTATTATATTTCTAAATAAAAAACAATTTAAAAAATAATCTCACATTGTCAACAAGTACTTAAACTTATAAGATGATATTGAAAAATGAGTCAATGGTTAGGTCCAAGGAAGAATTTTCCTAGCACGTGCCAGTTAAGCAAGTCCTGATTTCGGAAGTAAAAAATACTCTCCCTCCCCCGCCTGCTAATGTTACTCTCAGTTTATTTATATGTATCTCTTGTTCTTAACCTGATGAAGATAAGGCTAAATTGGCTATAGGCTGGCTTGAATATTAACCCTGGACTAGCCAGTACAGCACTGACTAACTGATGCAAACGCCGGACGTGTTTAGAAACCCTTTATGTTAGAATAGAAAGGTATCAGAAGACTTCTACAGGATTATTTAGTTGGCAGTTTACAAGGTATGTACACTGATGAATTTTAAGTTATCATCCTCTTCAAGATATTTTAATAACTTTGATTTTGTTGTTGTGGTAATATTATTCTTCACTGCTGTTAAGTATAATGAATTTGGTTTTAAATTCTGATGAGAAATGGCTTTCTTATTGATCATCCGCTTAAAACCTTCAAACAGTATGTTCTTGAAGACATCCCGTCTGACGAGGAAGAAGGCTTTAAGTGTTTCTTCAGGGTTTCCAAAAAGACTTTTGAATACATTTGTTCTCTTGTAAGAGGATTTTATATCAGACCACCGTCTGGACTAAACATTGAGGGAAGGCTTCTTGAGCGTTGGTGAGACATGCGAACAAAATGAAGGGAAAAACAAAGCTGTAATAGAGCAGCTTCTTTTGATTAGACGGGCCTGACATGTACAGCAGATCTCTAAACTAAAGAAGACGGCGTCCTCTCAAAGCAATCAAGAAAAAAAAAAGTTCAGCCCTCTATATAACAAGGAAAGTTTATGCACAAAGCAACTACTGTCTCAATTTAAAAATTGAACTACACCGATTATTTGCCGATAAAATTTAAGTTGCCTCAATCTCCTTTAGTTGGAGGTTGCACACATGAACAAAAGCGTCCTTTCTTTTGCTTCTGGCCAGTTCTTGTTCCACCATACAGATAGTCCCTCAGTAAAACTCTTGTTTTTCGCTCTGTGATTTGTGTTTTTCCTCTACTTCTGTTTTCGCCATCGAGTTTCAGCAAAAGGAACTGCAATTTCTGCACCTCCAACTGTAAACGCCCGATGTTCTCTGATCCTCTTCTTGCCTGTTCTGAAATTTTTCTTCTCCTGACACTGCCACTCTCATCTGGTGTTAGCGCGGACTTCTCATCAAAGGACAATGACTCGTCTTCGACAGTATTCATTAATTTGCGATTCAGTTCTAACAACTCTGCGATGGCCTCCTCGGATTCTTCCAGCTGCTCCTTCACATTATTATATTCAATACCTTTTCCCTTTTTGCTCTTCTCTGTAATCTCCACCTTACTCTTCAAATCTTGAACTGTTATTTGAAGATTTGTCAACTTTTGAGCATCAGAATCAAGTCTTTCTAGAATTTTCCTCTCATTTGCTTCTTGACTAGACCCTGATAATAATGTCTTTGAGATCTGTAATTTGTCCACACCCACCTCCTTCTCAATCATTGACTCTGCAGAGGGATGCTGCCTAATGTGTTTTTTCTCCGCCTGTGAAGCAGTCTGCTTCTGAGTTTTTCCATCAGTGAGGTCAAAGTTGTCATTCCGGTTGGCAGTTTCCCATATTTCAAGTATCTGGTAATCATCCTCCACAGTTTCTCTTCTGCTCATTCCATAAGATGAACATTCGGATATCTGATCGAGCATTATGTCTTTTGTCATCACTTCACTCCCATCCTTGCAGATTTCATGTGTTTGTTTCTGCTGCCTTTGATCATCGCTGTGCACGGCCTCCAGTTCCTCATGCTCCGGTTTTGGTTTAACATACTTCCTTGTTTCAACCCCTGCTAGATGCAAGCGGCTTCCAGATTTCAACTCTTCAATCTGCCTCATTGCAGCATCGAGTTTGGAACTAGAGCTCAATTTTTCCACCATAGCAAGTCCCTCCTTCTCAATGACTGCCTTCTCAATAGCTCTAACCCTCCTTTGCAATTCCTGGAAGTCCAAAGTTCCACCTGGTCCACTCTGTCCTCCACTCATTTGTTGACAGCTTTCGGCATGCACCACCATTGCAGCATCCTGCAACAAGGGGAATATAAGCAAAATATAAAAACCATGAACTTGATATACAAATTAATATGTACTTGCAGCTTATGAAGAATTGACAACTGAAATTATTTGGTGCACCACAAGGAAGCTTATATAAATCCTGTCCAGCAGCATTGAAAATGAGAACCAGCTTACTTTAATACAGAGTTCAGAAATGACAATGTACTACGAAAAAGATTTGAAGAAATATGTAACTGAGGCCTTTGTTCAAATGGGAATGGGGAAGAAGTGAAAGAATAACCATTTATAAACCCCAATTTCGCAGATAAGACGCTGACTAGGTATCAAAAAACTAATAATAATAATAATCATAATAATCAATGACAATAGTATAGAAGTAATGTCTGGCCACATCAACTCTGGGTTTGAATGAAGCATGAGAGCTTATAAACGTTACTACAGACGAAATCTCAGGGAGTAATTGATGTGATAAATTTTACAAACCCCAGAGAGCATGATTAGACAATTAATGGATTGGGTTTTGATCATGTCACTTGTAGAACCTGACCTAGTAAAGATGCAATAATGGAACGATTCAAAATCAGATAAAATAGAAATTACCTTTGGTTCCTTGTTGTCAACTTCATTAAATGTCGCATCTGAAAGAGTGTGCTTCTCCAGTGATGTTACACATTCCCTCAAAGACATGAAAGCTGGAAAATATGCAGCCATCAGAGCCTTGAGTTCTGCATTTCCGCCTTCCAAAGTACCTACTCTTTCTTTCAGCTGGTTGATCTCCACATCTTTTGAGCAATTTCTATCTTCAAGGCTCTCACATAATTCAAGGAGCTCGTGAAGCTTTCCTTCAAACAAGGCTTCTCGCACAGCATATATCTGTAGTTCACTGAACAATGCAACAGCCTGAGACTCTTGTAATTCAATCTCATTTCTTCCCTTTACCAGTTCATTACTCAAATTTTCCTCCCTGACTCTAATTTCTTGAAATTCTTCATGCAATTTCCTCATTTCAGACTCCAATTTCTGATTTACTTCAGAGAAGTTTTCAGCCTCCTTCCTTTTCTGATCATAATCTCCAGATAGTTTGATGATCTGCAATTCTTGATTTGATTGTATCATCTCGACCTCATCATACTTGCACTTAAGATCCTCCACCATTTTACTCAACTCTCTCTTATCATCCTCTAAGGAACTGAGCTTATAGAACTCCTTCTCCAACATCTTCACCTTCTCATTGAGACCATTGTTGTCATGATACAGTCTATCTAGATTTTCACCAAGGTTTTTTGTCTCCACAGATTTTTCATAGATGATATCCCTGAATATTAGAGAAAGGGTACTTTGTGATACAGTTTCATAAAGAATGCAGCAATTTTCCTCTTCTAGTTTACATTTCTCCATCTGCAGGTCAGAAAATGATTTCATCAAGGACCTCTGCTCATCAAGAACCTTGCAGTTCAATTCCTGTAGGTTCCGGAGAGCACCTTGCAAGTCTGACAGCTGCCCACGAAGATTGCTTAGTTCAACCTTCAAAGCCTCCTCTTTGTGGTCTCCCTCTATTAACTTCAATTTCATCTCATCATTTATACCTGAAAGCTTTTGGCTCTCATTCTGCAAAACCAAGAACTGCTCGGACCTGTTCGTCAACTCCTGATCAAGGATATTTTTAGTCATCACAAGATTTTCCACCTCTAGTTGCAGTTGCCCAAGCAGGGTAAATAGAACAGAGTTATCAATGACCGACTGCTGATTTTCGTCTTGCATCTTGAAGAGAAACTCTTGTGTTTCTTGAAGTTTGTTGAGTACATGATTCACGAGATTTTGGTCTTGCTCTGTTTTATTTTCACACTGGTTTGCATCAAGTTCAAGAGCCTTCAAAACCTGATAAAGTCCCACTCTCAGAGTTTTAATTTGATCAGAGATGCAGCAATTTTCCTCTTCTAGTTTACATTTCTCCATCTGCAGGTCAGAAAATGATTTCATCAAGGACCTCTGCTCATCAAGAACCTTGCAGTTCAATTCCTGTAAGTTCCGGAGAGCACCTTGCAAGTCTGACAGCTGCCCACGAAGATTGCTTAGTTCAACCTTCAAAGCCTCCTCTTTGTGGTCTCCCTCTATTAACTTCAATTTCATCTCATCATTTATCCCTGAAAGCTTTTGGCTCTCATTCTGCAAAACCAAGAACTGCTCGGACCTGTTCGTCAACTCCTGATCAAGGATATTTTTAGTCATCACAAGACTTTCCACCTCTAGTTGCAGTTGCCCAAGCAGGGTAAATAGAACAGAGTTATCAATAACCAACTGCTGATTTTCGTCTTGCGTCTTGAAGAGAAACTCTTGTGTTTCTTGAAGTTTGTTGAGTACATGATTCACAAGATTTTGGTCTTGCTCTGTTTTATTTTCACACTGGTTTGCATCAAGTTCAAGAGCCTTCAAAACCTGATAAAGTCCCACTCTCAGAGTTTTAATTTGATCAGAGATGCATTTCACCTTTACTTCTTGTTCACAATTTTCATGTTTCAGATCAGAGATCTGTTCCTCTGAAAGTTTAGATGCCTCCAGGAGCTTCTGATGCTCAAGCAAGAGGGAAAAATTCTTTTCTTCCAGATCTTTTGCACTTTTCTGCAAGAGAAAGATCTCAATCTCTGCTTTCACAGCTTTGTCCAGCTCCTCTTCATATTCTTTCTTTCTGCACAGACCTTCTTCTTGTAGAACGCAGATCTGTGATACCAAACCAACCAATTGGGACTCGCTAAACTTGGCTAGATTAGCATGTTCTTGCTTTTCGGCATCTAAGGAAACCTGTAATTCTTCTACTTCATGAAGTGTGGATTCTCTCTCTTTCTCCAGAAGGGAATATTTATCTTCTAATTCTTTATGATTTTTCTCCAAATCCTTCAGGCTTTTCTCAGTGACATCCAACTGAGAAGTTAAGCTTCCCTTCATAGTGGCCAGGTCAGACTTCTCATTCTCATGCAGCAGACATAAATCTTCTAAGCTCTTTGATTTTACTCTCAGCCCCTCAAGTTCAGCATTGGCAGCAAAGAGCAAATTCTCCAGAATGTTGTTCTTCTCTGTAAGTTTCTCCAAATTGTCAGTCACAAATTGCAACTCAGAGGCCAGCAAAGCCTTCTCAGAAACAAGAACGGATTTCTCTCCCAAAAGAGATTGACAGGATTCTTCCAGTGCCTTTACCTTCTCTCTAATCCCTTCTAGCTCAACATTCAAATCTGATAAAGAATTCTCCAGGAGAGCATTTTTTTCAATAAGTTTCTCCATGATCTCCAACTTTTCTGAAAGAGCCACCTTTTCACTTCTGTCTTGCTCACTAACCTCCTTTAGCTTTATGTTGGCATTCTGCAAATCCTTCACAGACAACCCAAAGGACTCTGGACTGAAACCAACTGATTCCACCTGCCCCACGATTGCCTGATGCTTCCGGTTAAGGTCATTTAACTCCTCCTTCAGACAGTAAATTTCTTGCTGAAGAGCATTTCTTTGGTCCACTCGAAGCTCAACCTCTTCTTCGAGTTTCATTATGGTCTCCCTTAAGCTTGAAATCTCATCTCGCAGATTCTGTACAGTCAGAGCTGAGGATAAGTTGACTTCACTTAGGCTCTTGTTCTCCACCTTGACATGCTCCACTTCATCTCTTAAACTCTGATTACGGGCTTCCAGATCCTCCAAAATTAGAGCCCTATTCTGAAGCTGAGCGGCCATAGATCTCAGTTCTTCCTGAGATTGGGAGTGCAGATGCTGTAGAGTTTGAAAAGCAGTTTCGGCCTCCATGAATCTCAAGCGCTCTTCTTGGACACAAGTCCAAAGCCTCCCCAACTCCTTCTGCTTCTCCACGACTTCTTCGCTTTGAGCTGCCACTTTCTGAACCAATGACTCTAACTCAGAGTGCATGGTTTGGTTTGATTTTACCAACAGAATACACCTCTCTTCAGCATCCTTTAGCTTCACAGCCCCATCATCTATCTCTGAGTTAAGCCTTCGCGCTTCCTCCTCAAAACAAGTAATTTTATGCTCGAGACTGACAATTGTTGCCAAGCACTGCTGGTACTGAGTGACAGCAGCTTCCTTCTCTTCGGTTAGCTTGGTCATAGCTTGTTTCAAGGTTTCAATTTCCTTTTCAGCATCACCTGCAAGATCACTGAACCTCCTGGCATCTTCCTGTGCATTCAGTAATTGGTCTTCTAGATCAGATATCTTCTCCAAACTTTGTTTGTACTGAACCAGCACAACATTTTTTTCAGCTTCTAATCTAGCCACGTCTTGCTTTAGAGATTGAGCTTCAGTTTCAGCCTTGCTAGCTCGCTCATTTTGTTCTCCTGCATCCTTTTGGACATGTGAGATACTGTTCTCCAGATTAGATATTTTTTCCAAACAATGCTGGTATTGAAGAAAACTAGATTCCTTTTCAGCCTCTAACCCAGCAAGGGCTTCCTTCAAAGTTATAACTTCAGCTTCAGATTTGCTAGCTCGTTCATTAAGCCCCCTGGAATCCTCTGTTGCACGAGAGACTTCTGACTCCAGATTAGACAATCTTTCCAAACTGAGCTCATACTGACGCAGGCCAGCTTCTTTTTCAACTTCTAGTTTAGCAAGCACATTCTTTAAAGTTAAAATTTCTAGCTCGGCTTGACTCACTCGTTCAGACTGGGATTGGACTTGAGCCTTGAAATCATGGCTACCATCATTTTGCACACCTTGTTCTTTCTCCTCTGGATCATGGAAACTGAGGCCTTTTCTTGCCCCCCCTTCAGCAATTTTAGCATGGTTCACCCCATCTCCAGACCCAAAATGATAATTGAGCTGTTTCAAACCCTTTCTTCCAGGAACAGAATCTGATTCTTCAGTAAAAGCTCCATTCCTGTGAGATGGCGAGACACCCAAAGCATCCTTTTGCAGCTCATCAGGGTCAAAAGGTGCACGTATTGGTGGCATATCAGGTGTACGGGGATCAACATCAGTAGCAGAGCCTACAGGAGAATCATCGCCAAGCATAAGGGGGACTTGGTTTGGGAATGCTTCTGCCATTGTTCGATGCGCTTGGCGAAGGGCCCCGGTGGCATGATCATATCTTTCAGCCAATCCACGATATGCTCTATAAAACTCTTCAACTAATTTCATAAGCTCTGGGCGTTTCTTATAGTACATCTCTGCCCTCCTTGCAAAGGAATCTGCATCTTCTTCAAGGAGTTTGATCATTTGTTTGACTTTGAAATCCATACCTGTTCATAGAGAAGAGAATTGTTCAACAGTTAAATGCAGATAGATAGAAAATGCCGCTGTAAATCTAGCACAAAACCTACAGAATGAAAGAAGTAATAAAGGATGAAACTCAAATTCACTATATATTTTGAAAAGTACAAGAAACTGTGGTGGACTACAAGAAATTCGCAATAAAATATATCCATTGGTTCCACCTTCTGATTAAAAGAGTAACCACGGTTTTATTAACCACAAATCACCAAATTAAATTAGAACCAGAACTGAGCAGTCATGTTGTAGCTCCAGTTCTCAGTCATTATGTAAGAGGTTAGCAGGATTCAGATTTGAATTGATAAGTAGAAATGATTTGCAAGCTAATAACATTTACTGATCAATGATGCAGATCTGACTATGAAGGGAACACAAAGTTACAAACCATCCAAGGAGAGCCAGGGTGTGGATTGACATAAAGAGTTAACTATCCGATACTCTTTGTTAAATATTTGACTATGCAGTGATACAGTGTAGCAAACCAAGGAGAATGATTCTCCAAAAATTTGGTTTCTTTTCCCAATAAAATAGAGGACAGTCAATTAACAAAAATAAGGAGAGCAAAGTTATCACATAAAAAGGTGGTGTAATTGCATGCCATAAAAGAAAAAACTTCTAGATTGAACCCTCAGATAAACCTGTCGATTGAAAGGAAAATGAAAGGCAAAGACACAAGCATGAGACAAAAATTCAGAAGCTATATCTTTGCAGCCGCGAAAATCACATTGGCAGTAATTATCATCCAATTCTTAGATTTTAGTACCTAGTTTGTCATTAAGTTATCGAATATACTGCAGCAAGTAAATACAGAGATGTTTGCCATGACCAAATGCAGTCAGGTGCACATTAAGGCTCACACCAAAAGTAAAAGCTAAATACCTTCGAATTCCATTTTGAATTGGATAATGTATTTCCTTTTGTAAGCTTCCAACTATTTTTTTATCTTGTTCATACATTTCAAGTGTTTTAACTGATTCCATTCATTTGTTTGGAATTCTTTAATTATGTTTCCTTTTGGCACCGGTTGCAGTAGATAAGTTTGGAGATCAGAGATCTATTTCATCACGCGGCCATACATAGAACTATGCAGCAGCAACAGTTAACATGAAGTATCGATCTTCAATAAAATTAGTTCAATTTGTTTATTTCCTAAGAAGGAAGACGATTAATAAAAGCTATTCTTCAAAAAGTTGACAGTCAGCTGAGGCAAAATGTTGGTTACCATGTCTTCCAAACAGCCAGTTCATTCACTTGATATATGGAAAAATGATTAAACAGTTAAGTACACCCCACTTACACACTACACAGAAATCCAAACTAAATTCCTAAAAAATAAACCAGTACCTGTAAGATTCTCTTGAAGCCATCTTGAGTTTTTTGGGCTAATGTGGCTGTCCCACCACCATGAATACTTCCGTTTAGAATCTAATAGCGATCTGGAAGCCATAATTCAATCCAATAAACACTACCAGTTTCCAATTCCGATCGCAGGCACGACAAAACTCGATCCTTGAAGCAACAAGTGATGATCGAGCCCAGAGCCAAATATAAATACGACCACCAACCAGTCAAACCAGCACTGATTCTTAATACTGAGCTTTGAATTTCACTCCCTGTACCTGAGTCAACAAAATCAACAATCAAACATGCTAAAGTCAATTTCAATGTTAACAACACTGATAATCTATAAGATCAGATCCTTTACAACTTGAAACAAATAAATCCAGACTAGAACAAAAAAAAATACCTGATCAGTTGAGCTTTCATGTCCAGAAAGTATTTAGTATACGAAAGAGCAGCCGCTCTCTTCAGAATTTATGACAGCCAGATATGAGAATCTGATAAAGTAAAGAAATACAATAATATTCACCAAGAATCACGGATTAATTTATTTATTCAATTAAAATAGGGGGGTGGGGGGGGGGGGGGGGGGGGGGGACTGCGTGATCATACACAGCAGATTAAAGCATGAACTCTAAAAAGAAATAACAGAAGAGGTAATCGGAAGTTAAAAAAAACAAGAACAACGTAATCAGGAACAACAAGAGCAGAAAAACACGGTCCATTGACCGTTGACGTGCACTGAACAAAGGACGATGTAACTATAGACGACGGCGACAGTTGAAAGATCAAACAAAACAAAAAAGAACTCACCAAAAGGAAGCTTTTTGAGATTAATTTGATTAGTAGCTACAAGAAAAGCGAGTACAGCTGCTTCCGCTGTTTTTGTTATCGGGTATCACCCCATGTTTGTTAGATCTCTCTGTGTCTCTGTGTACATCTCTTTTTTTGTTTGTGTTTCTCTCTTTTGCTGTCATTGCTTGCTTTATATGCTGTTGTATGGTCCTCTCGAGACTGTCTGTCATACATTAAAAAAAACAAAACAAATTGAATTAATCCAGAAATATTATATATTTCTATCGAACTATAGTTAGCGACTACAGGCTTTTTTATTTATTTTTTTAATTTTCCTGATTCTCTTGTATTTTACTACTATATTTTTGGGATTTTAGAGAGATTTTTCTGTGTCTTGAAATTTCAATTAAATAGAAAATTAGTATCTTTTTTTTAATGAAGATTGTGTTGCCTTGTTTGACGGGTGCCTCTTTATCCTTGAAAAGAAAACAAGATTAGGTATGACGCCCGTTTGGAATGGAAAACAAGATTTAATTAATTAAATGGTAAATTAAAGGTTTTTCGTTACTGTTTGGACTTTGGAAGTGTTGTGGAGTTTTAATTTGAAAGTTATTTTTGTTTAGATATATATTAAAATAATATTTTTTATTTTTTTAAAATTATTTTTGATATTATTACATAAAAAAACTAAAAAAATCAATTTAGTAGAAAAAAAAAAAGATTTTGTTTTCAAAAATACTTTTGAAAATTGAAATACACTGTCAAATACCCGTTTCTTAAGAAAACATGGTAGTTCGTTTTTTTGCATTGTAGAACAGGAAAATTGATGGTAATGCATTTAGAAAAAGATAATGGTCAAGTTATGATTATTGAAGTGATTTATTCTATAAATATTCAAAGATTCAAATAAGATTATGAAAAATGAATTCTTTATTTTTTAAGATTTTTTTATTTCATTACATGAAACATAGTGCATGTTTAGCACTGTGTTAGCTTTTGCCTTTATTTTTAAAAATATATATATATTAGATTAGTTTCTTTCAATGGTTTTTATATTTTAATATTAAAAAAAAAAAAAAACTTTTCATTCCTATTCTCTATTTAAAAACATTCTTGCATCGTAATAAGCTCTTAGATTAGGATAAAAATATTTGACCCTTAAAACAATTTTGGAGGCCTCCATATCCACGGAAAAATCAGATTTTCGTGCCCTTAAATCACTGATGTAGCCATCGGTTTCATTGTTTCAAGGAGGCCATTAATGCTTGATGTAAATTTCAGGACCAATTAACAATTAAATCCAATTAACGTGGCAGGTTAGTGAGGAAAAAAAGCTGGTGGGCGTAATGGTAATTTGGATTAGTGAGAATCTTCGTGTGATTGGTATGACACGGTGTGAGGCAGCGCTTTGAAAAGGTGGGGGCGTGGGGGCGTCCGCGCGTCATGGACGGTGGCGGAAGTCGGTCGTCATTCGTCATTCGTCACGCCACTAGAAATTCATTAGTATAATATGCCTACCTTGTTTTATTCATTATTATTAACAAAAAAAAGTGTTGATTGTTCATGTTAACTTTAGATACAGTTGATTGTTCGTGTTAACTTTAGATACAGTTTATTGTGAATTATAACAGTATAATTACTGTTATATCTTTCAGTCTATAAAAATTATTTTTTTTTATTTGAATGTGTTTGTATCTTTTACATTTTCATTTAAGCAATTAAATTATGATTTTGTTTTTAAATTCAGTCAAAAAATTGGCCCAGAGGTTTTTTTTTGCTATTAGTATGGGCTTCAAGTGGTGTTTTAGTGATTTTATATTAAAAAAAAAAAAACTGTTGGCACGTCTGTCTGATATGCCGATATTTTTTTTCCTTCTGCGCCATACAAGTGCACTTAAAGCACCATATGATGGCTAAAAATATCCAACTGTTATCTCACTGGATGCGCCATCATGGCATCTTCACCATGATGGTGCGCGTGTCAGCACATGGTAGTCTTAGCCTTGCCAATGATTTATTATTTTTTTCCTTTTCTCTCTCTTAGAACCGAATATGCATACATGTCCTTTTTGTTTATGATTTGTGCATTTTAGCTCTTGGTTTTTTATTTTGTTTTTCATCCTGACTTTTATATAAAAGTTTTGATAGGTTTCAATTTATCATTCAATTAAAATTGATCATATATTATATTTTTTATTTTGACCTTTATTTTTTTACTTTTTTGTCTGGTTTTAATTCATTTATTTTTTCCAGTCATTTTGAAGTAGTCCCTATTTTTTTTCATATTTATGTATATATAGTCTTGGTTTTGGTTTTTTATTTGTATCATTTTCTCTTTTGTTAAGGTTTTATTTTTATTCAATTTATTCCTTAAATTTAATTTGTGTTGATGATCATTTTAAAATTGATATTTCTTCTTTTTTTTCCCTTGTTTTTTTTTTGTTTTATTATTATTATTATTTGTTCTTCTAATCAAATTATTTTCTTTTGCTAATAATATTTATTTTGGTTTTATTATTTTTTATTGGTTTTTTGTTAAAGTTTTTGGGTATTTTTATTTTATTCTTTGGAATATTTTATGATTTTCATTGTTTATGCAATAATAATAATTTTAGTCATTTTTATTATTATTTTCTTACTTACTCTTTTGTTTAATTTTTTGGCTTTTTTATTTTACTCATCATGATAATTTAATAATTTCCATTATCTAGGTAATAATTATAACTTTAGTTGGTACAATCATGATAATGACAGTGACATTGCTACTAATGATAATGGTAATAACAATAATAATTTGTTGTAATAGTTATGGTGTTCATGATATTAATAATTATGGTTGTTGTGATAGTGGTAACAATAACTCATAAAATAATATTATAAATATTAATAATAACAAAAATAATGATAATAATGGTAATGGTAATTTTAATGATATTAATAAGAATAATAGTGTGAGTAATCATAATAGTGGTTATAATCGTGATGACAATGACGGTGGTGACGGTGATGTGACTGCTACTAATAATAATAATAATTAAATAAATGCACTAATAATAATGGTAATGGTAATAATAAAAATAATTGTAGTATTAGTTATAGTTGTGATGATAATAATTGTAACGATGGTTTAGTCAATAACAGTTATTGTGATAATAATGGCGACGATAATAACAATAATGATGGTGACAACGATAGTAATGTCAGTAATAATTAGAATATTGATTATTTAAAGTAATGTTAATTGTGATAGCTATAATGATAGTGACAATTTAACAATAAAAATCATAATTGAAATAATTTATCATTCGATATTGTATTTGGTAAGGATTGAGTTTTGTAACTTCTTTATGTTTAATATCCCAAATTAATAGTTTAAAAAATCTTTGTAGCTCAATGTTATCTTTTATTTTTTAAAATTTGTGTGGCTTAAAATTATTTTTAAAAAATCAATTTTCATTTCAACCTATCAAACAAATAAATTGATATCGATTTAAATTTTATATGTTTTATAAAGAGCTTGCGCTTGCCAAATATTCTGCCTATATTTACAGTGTCATGGAAAAATTCTTGCACTCTTAGGATTTTTTTACATTAAAAAAAATGATTCGCATTGCGATGAAACGCATGGCAATTGGCTCGTGTAATCCACATAACTTCTTTAGTTTGTGAATAGTTTTTGCATGTTATATTGCAACTTGACAAAAAAAGGATAAAAAATATTTGATATTATTATTATTAAATGTGGCTCAATGAATCGATTTTGACACCTCTATAACTAATTTATTTATCTAACTCGAATTTAAATTTAAATTTCAAAAAAATATTTATGATGTGATAATCTAACTTGGTAAACCCAAAAATAACTTGTATCACCGTTAAAAAATCATGGTTTGGCTTTAAAAATAATTAAAATGATTTTTTATATAAATAAAGATGATACTTAGATCGACATGGACCTTGCAACCTAGCCCATCAAATTCATGAGGTGATAGATTCCACTAGCTTTAGAAAAAATAACCATTAACGACAACTCAACCACTATATGTCACCGCACGTCACACCATATGAAATAGTGCATGGTTACGCATTTAGAGAAATGACGGAAGGCTAGATTTGGTCATGCCACATGCGCCACTTGAATGGTATGGTTGTCACTCACTTGTTGGTGCATGTACAACATGCGCCAATAACTTTTTGAATTATAAATTCAAAAGACAACGTGAAAATACCAAATCATTCCCATGCCCTTGATAATTACACAAAATACTCATGTAAATGTATAAAAGAATGAAAAGCACTCCTAGCCTCAAGGGGTTTTTTTCTCCTCATTCAAGGGTAAATAGATAATTTCGTAGCAGCGATCCACAGTAAATTATATCTAATGCTACCAAAACTTCCATGCCCTTTAGAGCTTCTTTTAGCAATGTTATTTTCTATGCTATATTGTGGGATGGACAAAAAAAATGAATACAAAAAAATAAATGATAAAAAAACTAAATGACAAAAAAAAACTTTTTAAAAGAATTTCAAAATGACAGTTTTTATAAATAAAATATAATGGCATTGATATATTGGATCGATTTAGATTAACTTATCAAACTCTGATTCAGATCACGAGATCATGATAGTCCCATAATAAATAAATATCAATTAAACACAAAAAATATACGATAACAAAAATAGATGTTGGTAAAATAAATTACCAACCAATTGTTTAAATATTCATTTGAGATCATAATGATTATACAAAAAAACCAAATAGGAAAATATCATGAATATTAATTTGAAATAAATCAAATATTGAAGATTAAAAAATATATATACAGAGAGAGAGGGAGAAATAACAAAAAATTAATATTAAAGGATTAAATATAAAAAAACAATAGTGGTTGGTTTAACATGATATAAAAAACAGATAAAGACTAGACTCGCGTGGGGTGGCCCGATATGGTAGTGGCTTGAAAAAAAAAGGCTCAAGTTGCATGGCAACATGATATTCCCAGACAATTTTAAAAAATAAAAAAAGTAATGGTATCTTTTAATGAATTTGATATTTAGCTGTATATGATTTAGTTCGTAACTAGTATTAGTAAATAAGAAAACAATTAGTATTATATATATATATATATATATATATATATATATATATATATATATATATATATATATATCTTAGTTGTATGTAATGTTAAAATAAAGAAATAATTAGTTGCATGTGATATTTTTTTTTAAAAAGAACAAACCATGAAGAAATAAATTTGGCCAATAGGTGAAAGCAGAAATCGTGCCTGCGTGGCAGAAGCTCGCAAATTTCATAACCACCCGGCTAATTTGTGATAAATTCACTTCTAGTTTTATCTTAAACAATACCATGTGTTTTTTCAAAATAGAAGTAGAATTTTGCCCTTTTTAGAGTGTTGTTGATATTATTTTTAAAAGTATTTTTTGTTCATAAATGAATTAAAATATTTAAAAAAATAATTAATTTTTTTTGACATAAGCACATGAAAATGATATAAGAATACCAAAAATATTTAATTTAAAGTAAAAAATAAAATAAAAAATCATTTTTTTTAAAACGCTTTTGAAACACAATGTCAAACAAAAATCGTTTAAAGTAGGGTAGAGTTTTTTTAGATTGAAAAATCAATTTTTAATTTATTTTTATTTTAAAATACCTAATAAATATCATAAAACATCTATAAATTGTGCTTGTATCAACTAAAAAGTCAATTGAATAAAAAACAAAAGTCAATCTTCATCTAATATCTTTATAGAAAAAATCCACCACCATTGAACACCATGTGTTGAATAAAACTTTTGTCATCAAGAATTGCAAAAACTTTTAGTTAAAAAATTATCAAACCAACCATTATCTATTTCTTTGTTATCTCTGATCTCTCCTACTTAAATATTAAAATCTTTAAAACTAAACTTTATTAAGATCGCAATGTCAAAAATATATAGCGATTCTAAGTGGGTGTTTGGCTCTGCGGTAGCTTCTACGGTTGAGGCTCACCGCAGAGCCAAATCGTTTGGTAATTTTTTGGACTACAGTTTTGTACTGTGGGTTCTACCAAAATATGCGGTTGAACCACAATTTATGAGAAGCATCTTTTCAATGCTTCTCGCCCGAACATAGACGTAAGAAACACTGCATGTTTTTGGGTTTTTGGATGTAAGTTTGAATTAGAACTTGTCATTCATTTTGTTGTTAGCAAATGATCCACCATCTAACCACTCATAATTACGGCTTGCTTCCATGGTTACATTTCTTATCAAGAGGAGTGTCAAAGGCAGTTTTGCAGTCTTGACTTGGACTTCCAGCTCTCTTCTAGCAATACACGAGCTGTCACTGTCCCTCTCTCTCCACAGCCGCCACAACTCCCTCTCTCTCCTCCACAATCACGACAACTCCCTCCCTCTCTCTCCACAGTCACAACCACTGCCCCCCCCTCTCTCTCCACAAATCGCTATAGCTCTCTCTCTCTCTCCTCCACAGACAGACCCAACCTGATTTTTTTATTTAAAAAATATAAAAATTATATGTAAAAAAAAAAGTGTAGATAGATAAAGATCAACTTGGTGAAATGGAAAGGCGCGTGACTTCGTTCCGCTCCACAACCCTGTTGCTTTTTGATTGATTATGGATCAGAAACTTGCAATTGGATTTGACCTTGAAATTAATATCTCTACAGCATGTAGATAGAGATCCTGAAAATCAGTATGGATCGGAGATGTTGTTTGTGGTGATATTTTTTCAGATGTTGTTCCTAAATCAAATAGCAAGGGATTGCAGAGGCTTTCACGTATGAATTTAGTTCATGATGGAATTGCAAGTAGTTTGATGGGAGAATAGAAACAAGTTTTTAATTTACTTGAATTATTAATTATATTTTATTATTATGATTATTAAATTTACAATATTTTAAAATATATATATATGTGTCATTTAAAGTAATTTTACATGCTGACAACAATATGAAAAACATGGTAACCAAATACACGAAATTGCTTTTCATAAACCTCAAACTCAACCACAATTTTAACCAAACACTTCAATTTCAGTTATGAACCACAACTAAAAGTGCTTTTCATGAAACTGCTTTTTTCCAACCTCAATCACAACAACAATCGTCATGCCAAATAGGCTCTAAGAAAGAGAGTGGAAATCAACTTTTTTGCCTAATTTTAAATGGGATATGTTATCTTTTCTTGTTTTACTATTTGATTTGTTTTAAAAAAAAAACTCTTATTTATTTTCTCTAATTTGATGAATCATTTTAAACACCGTCATGGGAATCGATGCTTGACTATTAGAGAAAGCTATATGCGCCGACAAAACATTGTGAGCTTTCTCCACACATCGATACGTGCACGTGCCGGCCAAGTTGCCTTGCCCGTCTATTTTTGATTCAATGTTGGTTCCTTAAGCCTTATTGTTATAAATCAATATTATTTTATTTTATTTTGGAAAAAGGTTTAACAGAGAGTTAGGGATTTTCCTTCACATTTTAAGAACCTTGTATCAATGCAACCAAAACAAGTTACCAAATCAAATTCTAAATAAACAAATTGTGAAAAAGTTTACTCTGAAGAAAAAACAATTGTAATTGAAAGAAAAAACTTCCCATGACAATGCAAATCAACCCCTGATTTTATATATAAAAAAAAAGGATTGAACACTTGTTGAAACTTCAAATTCAATTCTTAAGCTCTAATTCTTTTAAATCATTTGAATTTTATTTCCCTGAATTAAGAGACGAGATATTTTTCCAACAACACGAGATTCCCGTATGTATGCATGAAAAATAAACCATCAAACACTTATCTCAAATCAATTCAATATCATAAGATTAATTATAAAAAAAAAGAAAAAAAATCCTATAGAAAAAATAACTACTAGAACACACAGTGATTCCTCCTATTAAATTTTTAGATTTTTACTCATGCCATGCAGTAGGTTAGATTAGTATTTTCTAATATTTAAAAATACAAGTATTGTTAATGTTTCTTTCAATAAAAAATTAATTTAAACCACGTGAAAATTTAACGATGTTATATATTCAACCTAAAAGGTTTTAAGATAACATAAATGATATAAGAAGTAAATCAAAACAAATAATAAATCTCATTTCTCAATAAATACAATATTGAAGAATAAAATTAAAAAAAGATCAAAAATATTTAACCTAAGTCAAATTGAACTAACCTATCAAACCATCAATCTGAGTCATAAGATTAAAATAACTCAATAAAAAACAAGTTAAAATAAATTATGAGGTTCAATTTTCAATAAATTTAATATTGAGATATGAAATTAAAAAAATTATTAAAAAAAGATATAAAAAAAAATCAACTGAACATGAGTTAACCAACTAAACCTATGATTTTAGTCAAAAGATGATGAGGATAATATCATAGAAAATAAATCACAAAGTCTAATTTTCAATTAACTCAAAATAAAAAAAATATACTTGAAGAAAAAAAAATAAAGAAAAAACGAGGGGGAAAACCTTGACTCAATCGAGATGACTAGTCAATTCATTGTTTAAATTATGAAACCGGTATAATTTAATAAAAAGTAGATTGAAGAAAATTATAAAATTAAATGTTCAACAAACCCTTCCTCTTTTTTTAATCATAAGATGCAGGGAGCGGTGCAGCATGCAGCAACGATTCACCAGGTCCATTTCTGCTAGTCTATCAAAAGTTTAGTGGAGGAATGAATGTAGAGAAGCAAACATGATTTTTTGATATGCTGATGTTAAAAATAATTTTTTTAAAAATAAAAAAAACATTATTTTAATGTATTTCAACACAAAAAACACTTTAAAAAACTACCATAATAACTCTCCCATACATACCCTAATCATAACACTACCTGGGTGCGTTCTAAAGGGCCTCTAGCCGGTGCGGTGTCATGATTGATCCATCTGGTTCCATGATAATAGCTTGCTTAACCCCAACCCCACCAGGAAACAGAAATTTGAATATGGTCCGGCGAAATTAAGAAAGTAATAAAAACCGGCCGAAGGTACGGTTTATAAAATCACATGGCCTTGAACAGAAACATCGTCAACAATTAATTCCCGTCTTACTACAAAAAATAAATAACAATATAATAATAATCCGAGTCTATGCAATGCATGGGAAGTTTGAATCGGATAGCATACTTCTTTGGTCTCTACAAGATTGTTGACCTTCTATTTTAGTTTATTCAAAATGATTGTTCAGTCAAAATATAATATATTTTTTTATAATTTCATCTGCAAATAAATACCTATGATTTTTTATTAAGTTTAAAAAATGTCCATTAATATTTATAAAAATTATTTTTAAAGTTATTTTATTTAAAAATATATTAAAATAATTTATTGTTATTATTATTTTTAAAAAATTACTTTTGATATTAGTATATTGAAACGATGAAAAAATATAAAAAAATTTGTTATGAGAAGAGTGATGACATATAGATAAGAAATGGAAATGCAGCAATCGTTGGCCAGAACAGCTAAGGTGACTTCTAAGACTTTATCAGGTCCCATGCGTATGTTATCATTGATGTTGTTTTTGCCTCTACCTTCGAAGCTAACTATCATTGTTTTTTCTGCAAGGAAAAAAAACAGACTATTATTGACTTTTCCATAGAACTTATCAATTCCTGTCGGGGGTGTTCATATTTGCTGCTTTGTGACTAGCAACTTGTTCGGTCGCATTTGTTTTCCAAAATAAATAAATAAAATTAGGCCAATCACATTTTAAACAATATTATACAAAAAAATAAAATAAAATTAGGCCAATCACACGGTTGGGCCGTTACTGTTGGGTAGGTGACAGGTCTTACCCTTGTTTTATTATTTTTTTTTACACTCCAAACTTCTTTTTTTGGTGTTATTTACACTTCAAACAAAAATTATTTATATTTCAATTTTGATATGATTTGTAAAAGTTATTATAATTCTGTAGTGACCATGTTTTGGGAAATTTTAATAATTTTTTAAAATAATAATACTAGTAACAAATTATTCATGAGAATTTGATTGAAATTAACTTTTATTATTAAAAAATTTAAATAGATCTTGAACACGATTTTATTGTATTTAATATTTTTTTAAAATATAAAATTCCCAAAACATAGTAAGCCATATTATATCTATGTTTGAGAGTGTGGTTGATGTTATTTTTGAAAATATTTTTTCTTTAGAAATATATCATTTTTTTTTATAAAAAATTATTTTTGACATCATTATATGAAAATAATCTAAAACTAATAAAAAATTAATTTAAATTAAAAAATAAAAATAATTTTTTTTAATTTTTTTTAAAAATACTTTTAAAACATAGTGTCAAACACTTCATAAGGTTATATCGACTACCCACACATGTTTTTTTCATCTCAGTTGTTGCCTTTTATTTTTTTAAAATAAAAATTATTTTTAACATCAATATATCAAAATAATTTAAAAATAAATTTAGACATATTCTTTTTTTAAATTATAACAAAAAGTAGATTCAACCACCCCACCAAATATAATCTAAAATCTAAATCAAGATTTGTATAATTGTACCCTTCTTCATGGTCCATTCTTTCGCCAATAAACTTCTCCTCCCCTGAATGGTTCCACATTCTCGAAATAAAGAACTGCAGCTGTTGTTTTTTTATTGCTAATTTCTTGATATGGTCACATGCCGACTGATTCAAACTGGAGCCCCTGGGACCCACCCTGATCCCCACTCCTTTGCCAGCTCCCTTTACCTCAACACTTTATGCCTCCCTGCAAAAAAATGGAAAAGAAGAAATCATAGTTCTGAACGAATGCAGGAAAGGCAAATAGAAAGCTCTCTGTTCTTGGAGCTTCCGGAAAAAATCAGCAGACGAATCCATCTACAAAATGCTGCCACTCGTGCATTCCCTCGCCCATCTAATCCCCCGTTACTTTGGAATATCTTTTCAAATATTAAATGTAAAAAGAGATAAAAGGCCTTTACTGTAGGGGGCCCATATGGGGCCCATCAGGCTGAGTACAGATTTTGATCTCAGCTGCCATGGAGTGGCAACCACTGCACACACCCATTTTCTTGAAAATCCTGAAAAGCAAACCTGCCATGATGCAAACCTGCTATAATTGCCATGATTTTGTTAGGTAAAGAGCACAAATAATTGTGAAGTAGCACCCCATTGCCCCCACCCCAACTGTTATGAATGGTTTCTTAACAGTTTGGGAGTGTAGTTGTTTTTTTCTTAAATTAATTTTTGTTTAGAAATATATTAAAATAATATTTTTTATATTTTAAAAATTATTTTTACATCATTACATGAAAATGATCCAAAAATATTAAAAAAATTCAATTTAAAATAAAAAATAAAATAAAATATTTTTTTTTAAAAAACACTTTAAAAACATAGTGGTAAACGAGACCTTCAATGTGCCATGCATGTGATGTGATACTCTACCATATGCCTTTTGACGTACGGCATGCATGCTGCAGAAGGTGGACATGGTCCATGTCATTTCTTAACAGCTTTTTAATTTGTTTTTTTTATGTGCGATGGATCATAGAAGTGCAAGAATCTACATGGAAATACATGTTCCATGGGGTAGGCGATTATCGTGCTTTGCATGCCATTTTCAGAACATGTGTTTGTTGACATTCTGTGCATGATGGGCACTCGTCACTCATCCAAAGCCAGCATGGTTGTGTTTATGCATGTCGATCTATGTTCATCGAGCTAGCCAGTAATATTTTTTTCAACCCCTATCAACCGAATCTATATTATTTTTTGGTCAATTAGGCGAATTTGGTGTGGATTTTTCCCAGTTGGCTGGTTACAAGTCACTTCATTCTCGATAAAAAAAGAAAAAAATGAAAAGCATCTATTATGTATTTTAACAATAAGAATTTAAGATTAGAGGGTTTGTTTTCTCTGTAATATCAATTTCGAGTCATGTGTTTATTAATATAATAATTATTGGATATTTATATAATTATTAATTTCAAGACATATATTATTAGTCGAGATGAGATGATCACAGTATGGGCTGGACATCCAAGGATAATAGTAATATTAATAAAAGATTGGATTTCACCTTTGTTATTTGTAGGGATTCGTTGCCCGAGTGCTTAGGCTCCATTTTCGAGTGGTTGGGCTGGGAGTCCTGGGCGCCTCATCGAAAACATTTTGTTTTCTTTAAGAATCCTTCTCGTGGCCCGACCATATTGGGAACATGTCCAACACCATGTTTCTTAGGGCTTTTCAATTTTTCTAGGTGCTCGATTACGTGGAAAACCAACCAGGCGTCCAGGTATTTGTTGTTCTTTTACCTCAACGTTTCATTTTGCTCTTTTTAAAAAAAGGTACGGAAAAACTAATCAATAATCACAAATAAAGCACCATGAAAAAGAGTTTATGCATTAATACCGTACATATTCAGATAAAACAATGAATTATATTGGGGTCAAAATTTGATAAATATGTTAATCGGCTATGGAAATATCATTGCATCGCTTCATAAAAAAGATCAATAACATGATTTGGAATCAATATGAATAAAGCAGGGCTCGGCAACATTTTTGTTTTTTTTCATGTAAAAGAAAACAACATTTGACGAGCCTAGACTTGTAACCCCACTTTAAAGTCCAAACCGAATGCCTTGACTGTGGATGTAGAATTGGGCCCGAAATTGGACCGTGGATTTACCTCATCCATCACCAAGTCTTTGGCGTAATAAAACACAAGGTTAGGCTAATCAAAATCACCAGCCCAGGGCTTGGTGGATATATATTGATACTGTTGGCACTACTGTGAAATTGTGTTTTTTTAAATAATATATTATTATTTTAATATGTTTATATTAAAAAATATATTTTAATATATATAATTTTAAATATTTCCAAAAACAACATTCATCCACACGCAATCAAGATAATGTTACACTTGCCCAGCAAAGCACCGCATCAGATCCATATCCAATCCCCCTATGCTAGTACGCTTCTCTTACCAAAACTACCCTTCCTCGTATTTAAAATAACCAAAAGCACCCTCCCTCCACTGACTGCCATAACGTTACCAATCTACTTCCCTCAATCAATCATCATCTCCACGAGAAATTTTAACCATGGCGTCAATGGCAACCATCCTCCGTCGAAAACTCCACAACAACAGACAGTTCCTTATCCAAACACGGCTCTTCTCCCTCGAATCTTCCCCTCACGGCACCGAAACTACATCGCGCATAGAGAAAATATTGATCGCAAACAGAGGCGAAATAGCTTGCAGGATCATGCGGACCGCGAAACGCCTAGGGATTCGAACCGTCGCGGTTTACAGTGACGCGGATAGAGACTCGCTTCACGTGAAATCGGCTGACGAGGCTGTCCATATCGGCCCGCCTCCGGCTAGGCTGAGTTATTTGAATGGCTCGGCGATTGTCGAGGCCGCGATTCGTACTGGTGCACAGGTTAGTAGCCAAACACTGCGTTTTGACTGCTGAGAAATTAGTGAACGTTTTATGATTTTTACTTAAAATGCTTCTTATAATTAAGTTTACTATGATTTGAATTAATCCTTTTTTTTGTATCTCGAATTTCAAAGGACTTTCGGTAACTATTTATGACTTGCAATTGCTGTGTCAATACTTCCAATAGGTAACTTCACCGTGTAGTCTTTAGCTTTGACCAGCATTAATGTTTGGCTGTTTAAGCCCTTTTATTTTGGTTATTATTTGTGTATAATTTCCATTTAGAAATTGAAGCGTTTGTTAATCCCTACTCTTATTTTCTCTCTCTCTACATGGTGTCAACAGATTAAGCTTTTTTTTATATCATTTTTACCTTTTAAGTCTTAAGCTCACGGGCCATGGCTTGTCGCTGTGCATAAGAGTTGTCCTTCTGCACTTTGTATCTTGGTAGATAGTGGAATAGCTTATTATTTTTAGCTGACAATGCTTCTAGTAACCCTGATCATATTCATAAAAAGAGAGAAAAGTTATCCTAAACATAATTTTTCCGGTTTTTTGTGTTATACAGTGAGGTACATGATGGATGGTGGTTTTTTTTATTTTTTTTTTTAGAAAAAGCAAGTATATATATTTCAAAGTGGATATCTACTTTTGAATATCAGGCTATTCACCCGGGTTATGGTTTCTTATCCGAGAGTTCTGATTTCGCTACACTATGTGAAGAGAAAGGCCTGACTTTTGTTGGACCACCAGCATCGGCAATCCGGGACATGGGTGATAAAAGGTATGATAGGACTTCTGTTTTTTTAATTAATTTCATGTTTCTTTTTTGTTCTCCAAAGCATGAATGTGGCTTTGAATGAATACCTCCTATACCGTGTTTTTTTACTACTCAATCTGTATATGTATGTTTGCATATGTTGGCCCTTCCGTTTCTCTGTATAAGTTAATATTATGCTTTCGATTATTCAGAAAATTCTGTAAATTTTTTATCAGTGTTTTAATTTCAACAGTGCATCAAAGAGGATAATGGGTGCAGCAGGGGTGCCGCTTGTGCCAGGATATCATGGAAGTGAACAAGATATTGAACTTATGAAGTCAGAAGCAGATAGGATTGGATACCCTATCCTAATAAAGCCGACACATGGAGGTGGGGGAAAGGTGTGCCAAATTTAATTTTTTAATTGCTACCCTGTAACATTAGGTATCTGAGTTGCTAAATATAATTGACGATGCATGTATACAAGACATCAATATATGAGATATTGATGTATGGTAACTCACTAAGTTCAGATTGGAATATGCATCAGTAGTCCAGCACACGGCATTAACTCTCATTTGATGAATGAAAATTAAAACTGTTAAGTTCTTTTCTTGTGAAAAGAAACATGAAATTCATTTAATTGAAAGAAAGGTATATGAATGATTCGTCTTGTTATGTTGGATATTTGTTTATTTTTTGGATGAGGTTCTCACAATGTGCAGATTTTAGGGTATGAGGATAGTTAAAACTCCAAATGAATTTGTTGACTCGTTTTTGGGAGCACAACGTGAAGCAGCTGCTTCATTTGGTATAAACACAATCCTGCTAGAGAAATATATCACAAAGCCAAGACACATAGAAGTTCAGGTATGGCTATTGGATTTAATAATCTTTCAGCATTCTTTCCTAGTTCACATGTTTACAAATTTTTGTCTCAATTTTTTTCTTACATGTTCTTGAATTCTTATATTTCAATTTCAAAATGTCATATACATGTCCATGTAATGAAATAAATCATTTGTAATTGAATTTTTTGTAAGATTTTTTCTCTCAAATTCATAGATATTTGGGGACAAACATGGCAATGTACTACATTTATATGAAAGGGACTGCAGTGTACAGAGAAGACATCAGAAGATAATTGAAGAAGCTCCAGCTGTAATGTTCAGTTTGCATAGTTTTCAATCAGGTTTCTTGTTGTAGATTTATGGCAAATGTAATAGAAAATCGGTTGATGCAGCCAAATGTCATGAACGACTTCCGCTCCCACTTGGGTCAGGCTGCTGTATCTGCTGCCAAGGTAATGTCCGGACAGTTGAACTCGCCGAACATTATCAATATTTTCTGCAAAATACAAATCTCAGGCAAACTGTAATTTCCATGATTTCCTTACAAGGCATACACCACCTGGGATGAATTCTAGCCCGAGCTTGTGATTTAATTGTTAGAGAATAATATAAATCAAATCCTAGAGCCTCACCTAATAGCTTAAGCTTTTAGGTGAGAGGGTTCTTTAATATAGTATCAGAACCTTGACCCAGCGGTCACGAGTTTGAATTTCACCACCCTCATTCTATTTAATAAAAATCAAGCACAAGGTAGTGTGGGTCTGTGCAAGTTTCAAGCCCAAAATGCTTTCACTTGAGGGTATGTTAGAGAATAATATAAAATATATCCTGGAGCCTCACCTAATAGCTTAAGCTTTTAGACGAGATGATTCCTTGACATTAATATGCTATACTTAACATATAGTGTTTCATGTTATGGACGAACTATTTAAAGCCTTATAAATATTTTTTTGATGGGCCTCATCATGCAACTACTTTTATGTCCTTTGATGATTAAAGTAGTAGGTGCATCTATTTACTAGAAACTTGTTTTGTTCTATCTTCCTGCTTGAGATTATTGAATCCCCATGGGCATATGTTTTCTACTCGATTGGTGATTATTAAGTTGGAAAATTGTTGACTACCCTTTTGTGCTCTATATCTACCATATTATAGTTGTTGAGCTTATTCACATGTTTATTAAGACTGTACAAGTTATTTTCTCTATTGTCTGTGATCCTACATCCTATTGCCTTGCAATGAAAAATGGAGTAAAATCTACCAAGTTCTGAATTTTGTTTGTTTGCAATATGTAGGTCACTATTTTTGAGGAATCTACCCTTTGTCTAGCATAATTGTGCTATTAATTTTGGAACTTGAGACCATCATAGTTGTGCTACCTAATAAGCTCTCTTATTTAGTTCTAATATTTCACGTCCCTTTTAACTGCATTCATTGTTCTTTAACTTTATTCGTTATATTTGCTAATGTTTAGTCCCTCCTCGCATATTAAAAGGCAGTTGGTTACCACAATGCTGGCACTGTGGAGTTTATAGTTGACACCGTCTCAGGCCAGTTCTATTTCATGGAGATGAACACCCGCCTTCAGGTACCTGATTTGCTCTTTTCTCTCTTCTTGCTTTAGTTCCTGATGGAGAATCATTTATCTTGTTTAGTTAATTAGCATAGAGATCCACCAGGTAGAATGATAAGTTTGCAAAGATAACAATAAAATAAAAGTAAGATAACAATAAAGTAAACAAAACTAGATAAATGCGCCAGTCCCACAAGCCTAGCATAAACCTGACTGGGAGCTGTGATATTCTTTTGTAGGTTGAGCATCCTGTGACTGAGATGATTGTTGGCCAAGATCTTGTAGAGTGGCAAATATCTGTTGCAAATGGAGAACCACTACCTATTAATCAGTCACAGGTGCCTTTATTGGGTAAATTCTTTCCCCTGGAAAAGATTTATGTGTGCGGTGTCTGTGTTGTATTACTTGCCTGCGCTGCTCCTGAGTCTCATATATTGCTTGCTACTCAACTTCTGAAATATGATACTTGCATGTCCTTTCATTTTTCTCTACATGGCATTGACTACGCCCATCCTTCTATTATTTTTGTTGGTTAGTGATTGGAACTGCAGTAGAATGGTCAAAATATACTATTTTAAACCAATGGTGCAATTTAAAGAATCTGCCCTAATTCTGACTAATAAAATGCTCATTTCTCGTTGCAGTGAAATTACATTTTCACCTTTTGATTTACTAGGTGACCAGTAGCATAATTCTGTCCCCACTCTCCCGAAAACCAGGTAGTAGCATAAGAGGTGGCATACACTAGTTCAGTATAATAAGGTTAAAAATGTCTCTTTTATTCTCTCTGCAAAGGATGTCTTATCCTCCCTCTTGTATCTGCAGTTCTTTCTTCTAATAAAATATTCCTGTTTTATGCAAAAGCATTACAATTTCACTGATAAAATAAAAGGATAAACAAGAAAAAAGAACTGCAAATTCAATGTTTCATGTCAGTTTTGGTCTACCAAGGTTGAAATAAATTATTGGATTGCCCTTTGTTTTAAGATCTGATGTCTAGTGGAAAACTTTCTGTTCTCCATGTTAGCTTGAATTCTTAGACCACTTTTAATATGATATCCTTATCATGTTAAGCATGAAGAGTTTCTCTACTCTTATGAGTTCTTTGTTAGCTTACCTTATAATGATCACTGTGACTTGACAGGGCATGCCTTTGAAGCCCGAATATACGCTGAAAATGTTCCAAAAGGATTTCTCCCTGCAACTGGAGTTCTTCACCATTATCGCCCTGTTCCAGTTTCACCAACAGGTGCTAATCGCAACAAAATAATCATGTTACTTATGTACGCTGAATATGAATCCTTGTTTCATTGTTGGTGATTGGTATTTCCCCCGACTTTTTGCTTATTTTCTTTCAAAATATTGATGAGCCAAAGCTTCCTTAAGAATGTACTATCCAATCAGGTTTCCTGTTTTGCAACCGTTGCTCTCTTTGATATTCAAAAACAGTGAGGATGGAACAGTCCATGTGTCCTTGTAATGGTTTGAGTCTACCACCAGTTTTGATTGAATGGGCTCTCTTTGTTTCAGTGTGTTTTTATTGATTTATTTTAGCCTTTTGCATTCCCCTTTTTTGGCTTATACTGGATGTGTTTTAATTATCAGTCCGGGTTGAGACTGGTGTTGAGCAGGGGGATACTGTTAGCATGCACTATGATCCAATGATTGCAAAGCTTGTTGTCTCAGGAGAAAACCGGTCTGCAGCATTAGTCAAACTGAAGGATTGCTTATCAAAATTTCAGGTACATCCTAGCAGCAATCATGTTTTAACTGCAGTTCTCATTTATGAAATTTGCATGTCTCATTTATGAAATTTGCATGTTATTACAATCACACTGCTAGGCATCGACCTGAAAAAGCAGTTCTATGTATGAACTATGAAGTCAAATTAAAAATTTGTTTGGACTTGATGGTCCACATGGCCAGGACCCCTTGGATATTATGTACATATGAAAGACAAATAAAATGTTTTGATTGTCAACAGAAACTAGTTCCATATGTATATTATGGTCCTGCTTCCCTCCGGTTTCTTTGGGAATGCAGTTTGTTTTCTATCTTTTTGGTTCACCTATTTATCTCTAAAATTCTTTGAGATCATTGTAATCATATTATGGACTTGATGCTTGTCAGGTTGCAGGTGTGCCAACTAATATCAATTTTCTTCAAAAACTTGCTGACCATAGAGAATTTGAAAATGGCAATGTGGAGACCCACTTTATCGAACATTATAAAGATGATCTCTTTACTGATCCTAACAATTTAACGCGTGCAAAGGAAACATACGATAATGCTAGATTCAGCGCAACCCTGGTAGCTGCATGTCTTTGCGAGAAGGAACATTCTACTATAAAGTCCAGTCTCCCTGGTAGGTTGAAGGCTCATTCCAGCTTTGCATTGCATGTTACTTGTTCCCTTGGATTCCTCTTAAGTCATAATATATTCCTGCAAATGCAGGGACCAATGGGTTACTCCCCATATGGTATTCTCACCCCCCTTTTCGAGCCCATTATCAAGCTAGTCGTACCATGGAGCTTGAGTTGGAGAATGAATATGATGGAAGCAGCTCTGATTTTTTTACCTTCTCCATCACTTATCAGTCAGATGGGAACTATCTTATTGAGGTGTTTATGTGTTTGTAATGATTTCCAATTAAGGGCTGGATGTTTTGTTTTTGTATTTGGAATTACGATTGATTAACGCTCCATATAAACACAGACAGAAGAAGTCAATTCCCCTGGTTTGGGAGTTAAAGCTACACTCCTGCACAACCAAGATTTTAGAGTTGAAACTGATGGTGTGAGCATGGATGTTAGTTTATCTGCATATTCTAAGGTAATTGTGTGCCTATATAAAAACCTTGAAGTGTTATGTAGATTAATTTATGTGTATTCTTGATTGCAGCTTTCTGAACCAACCTTGCAGCATTCCCTACCACCATGTGCGATTTTTTAGGGATGCTTTTATTCTTGAAGAATTTGTCTGACGAGCTTGTTGTTTCATTTAATAAAATGTCATTTACCAGTTTTTATTAAGAAAAGCTAGCATGCTTTGGTAATTCAGCATTCCTCAGTCAAGAATGGAGGAGCATTTGCCTGTTGTATTGATGTTAAACCTGGTACTTGGTGGCAGGACAAAATAAAGCACATTCATTTATGGCATGGATCACATCATTATCATTTCAGACAAAAGTTAGAGCTTGACTTGTCTGATGATAATGAAATACAACAGAATACCAATTTTGAGACTGCATCGCACCCTCCAGGAACTGTGGTGGCTCCCATGGCTGGTTTAGTAGTCAAGGTTCTGGTGATGGATGGAACAAAGGTAGAAGAAGGGCAGCCTATATTGGTACTCGAAGCAATGAAGATGGAGGTTTGTGTAAATTTAACAAAAATCTTAATCAATTGATTTGATGTGTGAGAACAATTGTGATATTTTCTTTAATTTTAATAGCATGTAGTGAAGGCTCCATTTACTGGGCATGTTCATGGGCTTCAAGTGACAGCTGGACAACAGGTTTCTGATAGGAGTCCCCTCTTCAGTGTCAAGGTTAGTTAATGCTGTTTGAATACAGTTGAAATCATTTAAAACCTAGACCAGTGCAGTGGTACTGATACAAATATCAACAGAATTTCCATTCATTAGCAGAACATGATATCATTGCAAAATGCATGGAAACACCTGTCCTCGTATTACATGACAGTTTGTCCTATCTACATTGCTTTATAATCATGTTCCATTTCACTTTTCATTTTCATTGATGTGCTTATTATTTGACTAGATATACTTGCATAGTGGCAATTGTGGCCTTATAGTTTGTACTATATGACCAGATAAAAGATCCATCTCTGGAGTTTGAATATATAGTTGTCAATACCGTTTCGTTTTGGCCGAAATGGCCGAAACGTTTCGTATCAGTTAAAAAAAAGACAAAACGACGTTGTTTTTACCTCGGTTTAAATTTCGGTATGTTTCGGATTTTTCGGCCCAATACTGGCCGAAACGTACCGGTATTACTCTGATTGTGCCGTTTCGGCTACAGTAAAAAAACCTCCCGCCGCCTCTCTCCCGCCTTGACAAATTGTTTTATTGTTCATCTCCTGCCTTGATTTCTTGCTTTTTTCCATGATGACCTGACTTTCTAGTCGGGTCATCCATATATATATATATATATATATATATATATATTATTGTTTATAAGAATATTAAAAATGCAAGAACCAAAATCAAAACAATAATTTTTTAAAAAAAGTATATTATAAAAAAATAAAATTGTTGCGTCAACTTTGATTTTATAAAAAATAAAAATTATATATATTTTTAATTTTTTTTCCATATATATAATTAATTAATTATGAACAGTATAACCCCGAAACGGCGCGCCAAAACGCTCTGAAACCGAAACATTCCGTATCAATAGAAAAAACGAAGCACCAACCGAAACGGTATTGACAAGTGAAATGAGTTCTAGTTCCCCTACTGAAAGTTGAGGACATAATTTATTAATCTATCATCTTCATTGATTTTCTTTTGTCAATATCATTATTGAGAAAGTGAGTTGACATTTACCTGCTTTAGAGGTTATTTGTTCTTAAGGTTACCTGTATCAGACAAGTAAGACAAAAGGTGAGGAGGCTACTGTGCAGTGATAATTTGGTTGGTTGCAGTTTCCTGGCTCATACTCCATGACTTGCTGCTCTATTCCCCATGGAAGCTAGCATAATATTTTCCATGTGTTGACCTGAATGCCGTTTTAATCTCCAAACATTTATAGCACATACTCCCAGCTTTAAACTTTAGGTAGATTTACTTTGGTACTGGTTTCTCATTTGCTAGTCCATGATGTAATTCCAGACATCGTGTAAGGTAAATATATATACCGGGCAATTATCTAATGTGGTGGGATGGTCTAGCCAACCACTTGACGTGTGCTGAAGAAGGGACAGTAAAGATATCACATTATTTGTTTACTCATCCAAAATGGGAGTTTTCAGAAATGGGCATGTTTGCTTGTTCAACTTGTGCTATGCTAATTTTTTGGTGACCTTTAAATTCATTGACTCATCATGATAGACAAGTTTTAATTTCCCATTACATGAAGTTTCCTAGAACAATTGTTGAATCGGATCATTTCCCTGGCCAGGGTGAATAGAAGAATCTCAGAGTGAAGTTTTCCTTGCATGAGGAAAAAGCTTGAACAAATGGCGGTGTAAACAGGTCTACAGGAGTTTCCTGAGCCGTGGGTTCAATGGTAAGAAAATTAATTTGTAATAAGTGCCTCGTTTGTATTGGTTAGTTCATAGAATGAAACCTCCCCATCTTCATACATGTAACCCAGAAACTGCTGTAAACTAAATATTTCTTGTGCCAATAATATTTTCTAATTATCTCAATCGCAGTTTTACCTCATGGTGGATTATATTTCACATGCACACACTCTCATACCACTAAAGGAGGAAGACTGTTGATGGAGGATAAAATCACTAATATCTTCTAATTATCTCAGTCACAGTCTTACCTCATGGTGGATTATATTTCACATGCACACACTCACATACCACTAAAGGAGGAATAATGTTGATGGGGGATAAAATTGGTAAAGAGAAATCATGATAAAAAAGCAAGGCAAGTATAATGTTACACAAGTCATCATTGTTAAATGGTACTTGACTGTTAGCCACTAGCTAAAAATCAGGTAAATGGAAATTGCTGTCTTTTTAATGTCGCTCAACTTTGTTATCATGTTGCAAGTTACAAAGGTTTGGAAACGAAAATATCTTCTTGAGCAGATGTGATGAGCATGGAATCCACGGATTGGCAGGTTAGCCCGTTAATGTTAGTCTTTCAGAGTAACCATGTCTCACAATTGCCGGCACTCTCAAAGCTCCTACAAATACATAGCCTGAATTTTAAGTTTTATGAGTGGGTGCCTATAGTAAATGCAATTTTGTGAACAATAAATATGGAGATGGTGGATAACTTTCTAGTCAAAATAGTTACATAACAAACAGGTGGCTTTTGTACCCAACTCTTTCGTGTTGTGTAACATGCAAAGTTGAATTGCCTTACTTTTTAGGGGAAAAAAAAGCTGAATAGCCTTGCTCTATGGTTTATAAATATATTCCCTCAAGATTATTTTTTTATCAATTTTTGATTTGCTTACAACATTGTTGATGGTGTGCTTGCTTGCATCAATTTTAAAATGGCATCGTCAGACAAAATTGTGCCCACTGAATATATTTTTCTTTTTAATGGCTAAAGGTACCTTGGATTAGATTTTTGCACATTGGAAACATATTATTTCTAAATCGGTCAATTATCAATGCTTGAATTCACCTTGTAATGAAGATTGTAAGTTTTCAACTCAGATTTGAGTACTCGATGTAGAGCCCCAACGCATATGCTCGAATCTAAACAGAAGATGCCTGGTATATTACTAAATATTTTTATTTGTCATGGTAGTGGCTTCTCATTTGCCTGACTGTACGGACATCACGAAGGCTATCATTCTATTATATATTACTATATCGAACCTGATGGGCTGGTTTTCTCATTGACTTGATACGTGCTGAAAACATTCATAAAGGTGCTAGATCGAACCTTTACGCGTTCAATCAGGTTTTTTTAACAATTGTTCTTGGATCCAATAGGTCAACGGCTAGACAGGTCAACCCATTAATTATTCCTTTTTATTTTCTTCTGCCTATTGGTTGTTGTGGTTGAGTACTTCACTCTGTTTTGTGGCTTTTTATTTACCTAGGTCAAGCTATGATATTGTTGCTTCCATTGTAATAATAGCAATTGATACATATTGAAGATGCTGGTTAGTGTTGATTCAATGTGCTTTACAGTCTGCTTTATCCAGCAATCCGATCTAAGATAGAATTTGAGGTGATAGTGAGAAATCGTTGCCTGGTAAGTATTAAATGTTTCAGTTAAGTGATAGAATTTCCTAGAAGCCACGAGTAATACAAGTTGTGCCAGCGACCATTAGGTGACATGCATATTCTTGGCCGTTTCATCCATTTCAGGAGTGAGGACTTTGAAAAGGTAAAAAAAAGAAAAAAAAAGCTAAACCCATAATTTACCTCCGACGTTATTCCCAATCCATCTATTTAATTCATTTAGCTAATGACACGTGAACTAAGCCAAAAACTTTCAGTCACTAGGGCTTAGCCAAAAACTCAGAATCTACCTCGTACCCGTTGCATCTACTTGTCATGGCATATTCGGAAACAGTCGTGGTGGTGAGGTGGCGACCTTGTAAGAATTCCTAGAACAAGCGTAAATTCTGATGTTAACTAGCTTGTCGAGAATTACCAAATCTTCGGTGGCCAAAAAAATGGATGATGACGGGGCCGTATAAAAATCACGATTCACATCACACACGTTACCAAATCTCTCGGCTGATAGAGCTTGCTAAAGGGTGCTGCTGTATGTATTGACTAATTATTATTTGTACTTATTCAATCTTTAAATATGATATCACCCTAATAATGCCTACAATATTGTAATAGCTATATAGGACCTGGTTGCATTTCAGAAGTCAACAACGCTATTTCCCCCCTTGCACTTGGAGACTGTTCTAACTTCTAACGGGTGGAGGATGACGGGTGTCAATTTGCTCATATTGGAAGCGCAATGCATTCAATATTTGACTAAATGCAATCCAACCAAAGTGTCTGTTTGGTACTGCGGTCAAACCGGTGTTTGGCACTGCGGTCTAACTAAAATTTAATTTTTTTTCATTTTAAATAAAAAAAATTTGGTGTTTTTAGATTATTTTGGTGTGCTGATATCAAAAATAATTTTTAAAAAATAAAAAAAATCATTTTAATGTATTTTCAAACAAAAAACACTTTAAAAAACACTGCAACCACAACCGCCCTTTTAAACAGGTAATAAGAAATGTTAGTAAGCAGGGACGGGGACGAGTGGTGTGAAACGGTGTCTTTTCCAATAACGGCTCAACAGGTGGTGCTGAGGCGCCGTTCCTTTTTTGTCTTCGACTTCGACTTTCTGTCTTTTTTTTTATATATAAAAAAAGTCGTTGATACAAGTCAATCCTTACGTCACTTATCCTAATATTCAACGCAAGTATTTTATTTTTCCTATTCTCTCCAAACACACAACGTTTTTTCCTTGATTGGCTCCTTTGGCCCATCCCTTCCCTTCTTAAATTCTCCTCCACAAAACCCTACTTATTCCATTCCCTCTCTCTCTCTCCCCCCTCCTGCTTTTTGCAATAACTTTTTTCGAGGGGTTTTGTTTCGCTCTTCTATTTATTTGTCAAGTTTCTTTTTTTTTAAAAAAAAAAAAAACTTCCGGTTTTCCTTAATTTTCGATCCTTTTCGATTCATAATTGTGAATTGGGGTTTAAAAAATAAAGGACAGTATTTTTTGCTGTTGATTATTTTCATGATCTTGGAGGTTTGCTAGATTAATTGATATTTTGATGGTGTTCAGGATGTTTTTTATTCTGGTAGTTTAAGAAAAAATAATTGTATAACAGTAAAGTTTTCTGCTTTATATTTTTAAAAGGAAAAAAATGGAACCAGACAATGTAAAGGAAGCTGAAGGGGCAATGAAGGGACAGGAAATAAATACCCATCAAGAAGCAGGAACTGTTTCGACTGCTAAAGAAAAGAAATTGGGCTCAAAAGTGGGCAGTGTGAGCAATAAAGATATGTACTTTAGAGCAGATAAAATAGATTTCAAGAGCTGGGATGTTCAGCTAGAGAAGCATTTGAGCCGTGCTTGGTCAAGGGATAGGGAAGTGCAGCCAACAAGAAAGGAAGAGTGGGAGATTGAATTGGGAAAGCTGGATATAAGGCATGTTATTTCTTATGGGACTTACGGGACGGTGTATAGAGGCAATTATGATGGCCAAGATGTTGCTGGTATTGCAGTTTTCATTTATTATTCTCCTATTCCTGCCTCCTTTTAAATGCTTATTCAATTTTGGAATTCAATTTCCTTTCTTTGATTTTTTTTTTGTCCGAAGCACCGGCTTATAGAAAATTCAATAATCTGTGAGGTTAGCTCTGTGATCTGTTTGTAGTGTAGTTCTGAATGAATTCCTTATTTTAAAGGAAGTTGAAAAACATTTTATTTATGTTTGATAGATAATAGGTCCCTATAAGTCTCTTCGTATGCAGTTAAGTATAGAGGTGGTAAAGGTTTTTTTTTTTATGTCAAGTCTGATAACATGTTCTGAACACTTGGCGATGAGACAGTAAAAGGTTCACATGTTAGTTGGTAGGTAACTGTGTATTGGATATCTAGTGACTACCTCACTCTGAAGCATGGCCATAAGAGATTAAGTATTAATGATCGCATTTTGGGGCAATAACTTTATGAACACATTGGTTATTTACTATGCATGCACAAATGTTGGTTTATAACCACAACAGTATGTGTCTTAATGCATATGTTTTCAGGTTTTCTTTTGGTCTGGATTGTGTTTTTGAGAACTTATAAAATTCATTATCAATACATAGTGCTTGGCCGAGAGGCTTGAAAAAAGGCAGAAGTGTCATCGGCTCAGTGGCTAATAGGAAAGCTGACTTCAATTCATATCTCTTTTAGATAAGATGAACGTAAAACTTTTAAGATTAAACAGTAAGGTTTGAGTTTTGACACAGATCATCAAACCAATTATTAACATTTCTAAACATCTTTACTTGAATTATCTTTTTATCTCTTTTAATTTTTTATCTGAGTAAATACTTTGGTTAATTTTTTTCTTGTCCTTTTTTGTTGTGTACCATTGATTGGAATGAGATTACTATAGGTATATCACTTGAGTGAGTCATGGTAAGAGCACCTGCTCAAGTTTTAGGATGTCACGTAAATGGCTGAGGTACTTATATGTAGAAGTTATGGACTACTTGTATATTTGTTCAAGTTCTCAATGCTTTGCTGAAGGAAAGGCTGTCTTTCTGAATCCTTCCCACTCTCAAATTCTCTAAATTCATTCCTTGCCACTGAAAACTTTGGTTACATGCTAAATCATGAATTATGCTCTGTAGAGGTGCATAGTACAGCGGATGATTTGTATAGAATGACATGTATCATTTTATTAAAAGCTGGTACATTTGTGAGGCTGCCTTGCAAGCCTCTAAAATCTTTCTCATTTCTAGCAAGACATGCATAAACTTATTACAATTTAATGAGAAAAAGACTCGGTGTAATTCCTTTTTTATAGATGTTGCTGTGTGGTTTGTAGGTGTCATTATGCTAAATTTTTTTAACCACTAATTGTTTGATAGCATTGTTGATATAATTAGTCCAATAATAAGAAACTACTATGTTTTCTGGTATTTTTCAAGCTTGTCTGTGTATACGTAAAAGCATGATAACACTGTGAATTGTCTACTTCTCCACCCAACCTATTATAACTGCCTAAAACATCAACAATCACTCCATATATGCAATAATTATTTGTCTCGGCAAAATCCTCACTGCCAACTATTAAAAATTATAGTGAAGGTATTGGACTGGGGAGAGGATGGCATTGCCACTGCTGCTGAAACTACTGCTCTCCGGGCATCATTCAAGCAAGAGGTTGCTGTTTGGCATAAGCTTGACCATCCAAACGTTACAAAGGTAAAGGGTACTCCATCATCTATCAATAACTTGATGTCTTCTTCAGCTACCTTCCATTGATAAAAATAAAGTTCTCTCCAAGTTATAATTTTTTTTTGTGATAGTTTCTGCTCCTTAGGTTTCCATCACAAGCTTTGTAGATGCACTGCCATTGTATCATAGTATTAAAATCTATAACTATAATCTGCCATTACAGTTTGTTGGAGCTTCAATGGGAACTTCCAATCTCAAGATCCCTTCCAAAAGTTCTTCAAGTGACAATGTCAATTCTCCTCCTGCTAGGGCATGTTGTGTTGTTGTTGAGTACCTTCCAGGCGGGACACTAAAGAAATTTTTAATCAGAAATAGGAGAAAGAAACTTGCCTTTAAGATTGTGATTCAACTTGCTTTGGACTTATCTAGGGGGTAAGTAAATATTTTCAATTAAAATGTTTGTTTTTTGATGTTTACTTATAGATTCTGTTTTCTTTGATCCACTTTTGCAGTTTGAGCTACCTGCACTCTAAAAAGATTGTACATCGTGATGTTAAGACAGAAAATATGCTGTTAGATGCTACTAGAACTTTGAAAATTGCTGATTTTGGTGTTGCTCGAGTTGAGGCTCAGAACCCAAGGGACATGACTGGGGAAACTGGCACTCTTGGATACATGGCCCCTGAGGTACCTGCTCCCTGCTCTTTCTTTTCTCTTGCTATAGATTTTCCCGTTATCTGAAATCATGATAATAGATTTTGACTAACTGTCTAGGTCCTGGATGGTAAGCCTTACAATAGGAAATGCGATGTATACAGCTTTGGTATATGCTTGTGGGAAATCTATTGCTGTGACATGCCTTATCCAGATCTTAGTTTTGCGGAAGTTTCATCTGCAGTTGTTCGACAGGTTTGTTTGCTTTTATATTTTGATAACTGTAGTGGGAAACCCCATTTTTATTTCTTAAAATTTGGAATTCCCCATAGTTTGATCCCTGTAGTTGCAATAAGGTCCCAGAGTACATTCTGAGGAAAATGCCTATATATGGTATTATGCGACTCATAAAATATGATATGTGCTTCAGAGGTAAACCTAAATATCTAGTCACAAGCAAATTGAAAGTACTGATGTTTGAATAAGCAAAGGCAGTAAAGGTATCTCCTGTTCTTTTGAGATAGTAGACCCAAGGGGTAACTCACATGACTAGATCATTGATGCTGAGCGAAATGTGAATATTTGTAAGAGCAAAGACATTAAAGTTGTGTTTGTTTTACTGCTCTTATAGTGCTGGTCCATTGTACCAGGTGACCTGATTATTGTCAACGTTTTTCAACCCCGGTTGGACCACATCTTATGTTGTTAATTTGGCTATACTGGAGATTACCTTCTTAGAATCTAGCCTGTTTGTGGTTTTAAATTACTATATTATGTTGATAATTTCAATGTTGAAAATAATCTTGACAGCATTTGAGACCAGAGATTCCTAGATGTTGCCCAAGTTCACTGGCAAGCGTCATGCGAAAATGTTGGGATGCAAATTCAGAGAAGCGCCCTGAGATGGACGAGGTAGTTCGGCTGCTCGAAGCAATAGATACAAGCAAAGGGGGTGGGATGTTACCTGAAGATCAATCTACTGGCTGCTTGTGTTTCACCCTAGCTCGTGGTCCATAACTCACCTCCATTTTCCACCGGTCATTTATACTCGTATAGTATTGAAGCATTTCACTAGATCACAGTTTTCTCAAGCACATAAATGAACAAAAGAATTTTAGAAGCGAGATAATTTATGCTTATAGTTGATTCATTTAATGTTTCAGCGTATTAAAAGTTAGCATTTTTATTTCTGTAATTATTATCGGTTCACAGAATTATAGTATTTGGAAATTTCGGAGTTTATACTTGTTTTGTATATCATTTTGCTTCACAAACTATGCAGATTCTGAAAATAAATTGCCTTCAGTCATCTTAGTTTTTGCGGAAACTAAAGCAGTTGAAGCAAGTCATCAGCACTGTAACATAGTTTGACCAAGAAGATGAGAATCAGAAGGATGCTGAAGTATATTACAGCAATCAAACCAAACCAACGTAAGATAAACACCTGGGATCTTTGCCTGTTTTATTTTGATGGTGATGTTATTGGATTAGCAAGTGGTGATGTATGGATTTATCAGAGATAACTTCTTTTGTTGCCCCAACTGGGGGTTTACTGTGAAGAAGCAAGAGTCTTCTTGTGCAGCTTTCCATGACAGATGGGGCGGTTTTCTTTCTTCTTTTGAAGTCACTGTTTGTTTCTTAAAAAATAGTTTTCTGAAAATTACTTTTTAATTTTTGTTCATGTTTGTTTATCTTTAAAAATACTAGTCAATAAAAAATATTTTATAGTTAAAGAAAAAGTTGAGTTGTTTTCAAGAAATAAATATTTTTTTTATTTTTTGAGGAATATGTTTTTCAGAAGAAGTTGGAAAAAATTAAAAAATATCATGTTATTTATTGATTATATTGAATTTGATCATTATTCTTTTATTGTTATATATTTCTTTGATTTTGTTTTCAATTTTATCCATTTGAATTTGATATAATTTAATTTTTATATCAATTTCAGTTCTTATTCTTATCTCATTTTTTTAATCAAGACTTTTTTTTTCAATTTGAAATAATTTATAATTATTTTTTTCAATTTTATCTTCTTTAATTTTTTTATCTGACAGATTTAGTTTCTATTTTTTATTGTTATTTATTTTATTTGAGATAATCTATCAAATTATATTTTTTTTAATTCCATCCTTTTTTTAACTTTTTATTTGTTAGATTTGGTCTTTATTTTTCTTATTGTTATTTATTGTATTTTAATTCTGTTTTTTTAATTTTATCCATTTTAACTTTTTTTTCTGTGAGATTTAGTCTATATCTTTTTTATTGAAATTTATTATATTTAAAATAATATATGAAACTTTTTTATGGGTAAAGGATAGTAATTACAATAGAGTCAGCTCCTAACAATTATCAAATTAATAGTCTACCACATTCTTCTAAAATAAAATGAAACCATTAATTTGTTAAATTAAATGATTGTCGAAAGGATTGGATACAAAAATTGAAAAACATGAGGGTTGGAAAGTAAACATTCAAAGTAGAAAGGATCTTATTTCAAAGATTGTACAACTAATGGTGCCCCTTTTCCACAACCTTTGTACTCTATAAATCTTTGTGCTCTATAAATACTCTAATCAAATCAAAGCGCGACCGACATAAACTGCCAAGCTGAAACAAACTTTTCAAAAACACAAACCCTCCTGCCCGAAAGGAAAGACAGTTTTAAGATGGGACATCCAGCCGCCGAAACCTCGTCTTTTATGACCGACTTCCTCCTAAAATCAGGCGGCGTCGCCATTATCGACGGTGGTCTCGCGACGGAGCTCGAACGATACGGCGCTGACCTCAATGATCCCCTCTGGAGTGCCAAGTGTCTTCTTACTTCCCCTCATCTCATTCGTGCGGTACCTCCCCCATTTCTCTATATACATTAATGTATTTCTGTTCCTGTAAAAAATGAAGCTGTCTATGCTTTGATTTTCGAGTTTCTTTTCTCTTTTAAATGTGGAGCAAATGGTGCCTTTAGACCCTTGAATATTTTTTATAACACAAGAAATTGAAGAAAAAAGAAGAAGCCAAGAATTATAAAATAAGAAATCCGTGTAATTTTTCGCTGACAGAAATTTAGAATTCATGTCACGCAAACCCGTGCGGATAATGGAATTCAAGAAATCCGTGTTCTTGATTCAGCTTTATAGATTTGTTTCTTGTCTGGTGGTGCATATACTAAGTTGTGTGAATAATAAGATTCACTCTAAAAGTCGGAATCTGGATACTCACTCCCATGTCCATGGCCCATGTAGACCTGGTTAGTCTCGTTTTTGAGCTTACTTGTCTAAAATCAGTTGTTTTGTTCTGTGGTGGTTGAAAATCCGCAGGGACTTCAGAGTTATATTGTATTTAATTTGGACCACTCTACTTTCTTATTGAGCAAATCGATTTTTTTAATTGATATTGGACCACTCTGTTTTTGGTTAAGGATTGGAGGTTGAACTTGGACAAGCATGCAGTTGTAATTATTAATATTTTTTCCTTTTGCGCTGGGTGTTTTTTTGGGCTGGGGGTTGCAAAGTATTTCCTCGGAACAGCTAAGTAGAAATCGATATCAACTAGATTTGTCTAATATTACAGAAACTAATATGCTAACCATAAAGACAAACATTAAGCAAATAAAACATTTGATACCTACATTGATGATTATTCTTATAATTCTCGTGTCTTTCTTAAATTCTTCGGTTTGGCCAAGAAAAATATGTTCGTAAAACTTTATACATGAGAAATATAATCAATCCTATAAATAAAAAGGAAAAGAAATTATGATAATGAAAAACAAGTTTATTTTTCAGAAATCACAATAATACTCATCTTAGGAAAAATGCCATATAACTGCAAGTTCTTTTTTGTCCTTAATTTTTTACGGGGAAAAGGTTTTTAATGTCTGTAATTGGTACTGGCAACAATATTTTATTGATTCCAGTGGTAAAAGTACTAATGTGGAAAACAAAATGCAACTGATGTATAGATTCATTTGTTATCAAGACTGATAATAGATAAATAACTACCATTTTAGGTATTGCTGCCATCTTTTACTATTTCACAATTTATTTCTTAAAAAAAAGTTTTGGTTATACATGAAACTATATGAAATATTGATATGTGGTATCTTTCCATTGGTTAATGAGTTTCTTGACTGAGTAGGTACACCTTGATTATCTTGAAGCAGGTGCAGATATTATCATCACAGCATCTTACCAGGTAATACCAATGATCTCTCTATTTGTGTGTGCGTGCTGAACTTACACTCAGTTTCACTTGAATATGGACAGGCCACCATTCAGGGATTCGAGGCCAAAGGTTTCTCCAGTGATGAAAGTGAATCCTTGCTCAGGAAAAGCGTGGAAATTGCATGTGAGGCAAGGGATATTTATCATGATAGATGCCGAGAAGGTTCTCCTGATAGCAATGATGATGGTAGGGTTCTGAAACAACGGCCTATTTTAGTTGCAGCTTCCATTGGAAGTTATGGAGCCTATTTAGCTGATGGATCTGAGTACAGGTGAACCAACCTCTAGTTAAGTCATTGCATGAGCTGCATCACGTCACATATTTATTTGTATCACTATCATGCGCTAATCAACTGTCGTATCTCTTGGTGCTCTTAATTTAAAAAGCTTTGTGGAGACTTAATGTTTAGAGTTCTTATTGGATCGGAGAAAATGAACATGGTCTAAGCTTGATGGTATCAGAATTTCATTCACCATCAAACACCAATTCACGGTCATATGCTCTCTCTTTTTTTGTCTTAAAGCTTTGTGGAGACTTACTCTTAAGAGTTTTTTTTTTTTATTGAATCTGAGAAAATGGACATGGCATTAAGATTGATGGCATCAGAATGTGGTTTGATATCCTTTCAGAAAGAGGGTGTCCTACTATCCGTAATGGAAATTAAACTTTCAATTATACTTTCTTTACCTCTTATTGTTGCTCTCCCTTTGCAGTGGAAACTATGGCCATGCAATTACCCTTGAAAACTTGAAAGATTTTCATCGCAGAAGGGTTCTGATTCTTGCAGAATCAGGTGCTGACCTCATAGCATTTGAAACAATTCCAAATAAAGTAGAAGCTCAGGTATTGATCAGATCCTTTTTCATATCATAGCATCTTAATTTCTTTCTCTTAGAGAAAAGTCATGATCAAATCTAGGAATAGGAAACCAAGTTAATACTGGTGCTATATTTTGTTTTGGTGCTTATTTTCCCATTGACTATGTCTGTGTTTGTTCAGGCTTATGTTGAGCTTTTGGAGGAAGAAGACATAAAGATTCCTGCATGGCTCTCTTTTAACTCCAAGGATGGCGTTAATGTGGTCAGCGGTGACTCTTTGTTTGACTGTGCCTCAATTGCTGAATCATGCAAGAATGTAGTTGCAGTGGGGATCAACTGCACACCTCCTAGGTTTATTCATGGACTGATTTTGTCTATTAAGAAGGTATGCTTTTTGTCTTCCTGCTATTCTTTTGTTGATGTTCTTAGATGTTCTTAATTAAGCACTGGACTACAGTGTTCATTATTGGTGGTCATAACTTTCCTCAACCTGGTGCAAATGCAGACCAATGACATTTGTACAATAACTGACCATTAAAACTCTTTCTTCTGTTAATGAACTTATTTATCCGTGCTAGAAATATAAATAACAATGAAGCAAGAAGAACAGAAAAATAATACTTGCCATCTATGTACACAAAATTGTATCCAAGTAGTTGTCAATGATTACACTGGGGCTAAACTTTTCTTTGCTAAACTTTTCTTGGTCAATAAATTAACAACAGCCTAATTTCTTCGACATTGTTTGAACTTGCAATTATCATTTATTTTTCTCTGGTTAAAAAGTCAAGATTTGTAATTGAATTTAAGAATTGAATGAACTAAAGTAACATCAACCACAGCTTAGGAATTTTACAATCGTGATAGGCTCCTTGTCTAGTTTAGAGATTTAAGATGATATTGATGGTTTTATTCTTTTTTTGGGTCCAATGTGGTCTTGCACTATGTTCCACTGTGCACTGTCGGTATAAGGAATGTGGTAATGGATAACTGTTGGCTTAGAACATCACTTGATACTAGATGACTTGGGTGGTGCTCTATTGCAGCAACAGTTATAACACTTGCCCCTTGATTTCATTGTTCTATTTTATGTTAAAATAATTGTTGGCTAAAAAATAAGAATGATTTCATATTTTTGATACACACACACACACATATATATAAATAAAGTTAACGGGTGTCTGGCACATTGCTTAATGAAAATCTTCCATCTTCATGAATGATTTTATCAGGTGACTACCAAACCAATACTTATTTATCCAAACAGTGGAGAGAGTTATGATGGCAAGCGAAAAGAATGGGTGGTGAGTTCATTTTGATGGCTGTGGAAAGCACGTGGAAATTATTTCCATTTTGATTTTTTATAATATTCAAAGGCATCAATTAGTCCTTGCTATTTCAAGAAAAGGATTCTTGTAAAAAATCCCAAGTTTTTCCTGAAGTAATTGCAGGCAAATTTGCCCTGCGTTTGTTAGAAATAGCTTTCTTAAATCGGAACACTATTTTCTGCCTGTACCTTACAACTTCATGGCTGGTTTCATTTTTTAAGATGCCAATTAACTGTGTCAACCTACTTTCTGTTGCAGCAAAACACAGGCATATCAGATAAAGATTTTGTATCATATGTAAACAAATGGTGCGAGATTGGAGCTGCCCTTGTTGGAGGCTGTTGCAGAACAACTCCTAATACTATCAGAGCCATATACAGGACTCTTTCCAGTAGATCTCCTGCTCTATCCTCATAGTGACCACGCTTGCCTTCCCATGGAGTCTGCAATTCCAAACCCAAACAAAGTTTCTGAAAAAGGCCCGCGTGGTATGAAATTTTCCCCCTGATATTGAGGGAAGAGTTTGACCAAATCTAAGATTAAGGTACGAGTGGTTCGTAGAGGATTGAGTTTTCTATTTCATGAGCTACTAGTTTTGGAAGATACCGCTACTGAATTCTGACCCGAGGATCGACGGCCTTGTTTTTTGTACTGTTGTAAGACTCTTGACCCGAGGATCTACAGTTTTGTTTACTGCATTGTTGTGAGACAGGATAACAAGTCAAATAAGATATTTCTAATAACCCCTGTAGAATCGTCAAAAGTTGCACACCATTTTGATCTGGATTATTTGAGTATATTCCACCCTATTATATTTTTCATGACCTTCTCGGGCAGCTTACCCACAAGATTGCCCTACTCCGAATAACACTATGCACATAAATACTGAAAATTTAATGGTGCACAGGAATTTCATTGATACGATCTGGAACGGAATCAAGATTAAGGTGTCAAAAAGCAGCTCTGGCCAGTAGCACAAAAGGAAACCTTGGCTGGGGGCAAGAAAATGCTGTATATCAGCCAACAATTTACCACTTTGATTTTCCGAGGAAACCTTGGCTGGGGGCAAGAAAATGCTGTGTATCAGCTAACAATTTACCACTTTGATTTTACGGTCAGACAAAAATCTATCAAAAACCAAAAGGGTAAATCACACAAGATCTAATTGCATGGTACAAACCAATTATATTGGTCCCTAAATTAACAGGATTTTCAAGTCCCTTGCATAACAAGGAGCATCAACATCAGTGATTCACGTATCAAAACCAGAGTAGACACCGTTTTCCCTCAACAACCTTTTCTCTTCTTCAACATAATTCTTCCCCCTACTAGCCTGACCAAGCTCTCGCTTCCTCTTCTCTTTCTGCTGGAACGACATATTTTTCTTCTCTTTTGAAGTTTGCACATTCATCAAAGCCTCTCCATCCCTCAACGCTTCTCTTGTTTTCTGTCGTTCTTGGTAGGATTCTCCAACATCCGTGGTTTCGCGGCGCTCTTTGCCGGTAGACCAGGTCCAGTCTGGTTTGATGTCATCTCTTGGTGTTGGCACGCTCAGGACAGACAACCCCCCTTTATACCCATGTTGTCTCAACGCTTCGAAGTCCACAGTACCACCACTCTTGAGCTTTCCAGACTTGCCTGTTCATATGGGCAATCTCAAAACTTTCTATAGTTACCAAAAACAAATCTCAAGAATAGAAGAAATGAACATAGCAACCTGGACTTTCTAGGTTTTTCCTTGGATCCGACCAGAATTCATTCGTTACACATCCCTCTTTCTTTCTTTCATTCAATCATCACACACAGTAGTTAAAGTTATTATGCTTTTTTTGACTATCAGGAAATTATATATTTCTTAAAGAAAGTAATATTACAGGTGTTGACTATCAAGATATATTTATACCTTTAGATTTCTTTTGTTTCGATGATTTCTTGTCAGCGGCTGCGCCCTCGGAATCAGAACCCGAAGACGATGAGGAATCATCCTCCTCATCGCTCCACGGCGTTGCCCTCTTCATTGTAGCAAATCGCAATCACTTTTGATTGGGAAAAAGGGGTTAGGGTTTACTTTACTCTTTCTAACTATCTCGCAGAGGAGGAGACCGACCGACCACTCGATTTTATTTTTGCTGCCGACACGACTTCGTTTTGTAAGCAACAAAAACACCCTCCACTCAGAATATATTAACAAAAACACCCTTCTTTTCAAAGTAAACCACGTGCAGAATCAGATAGATATCTGCTAATTTCTTTTTAAATTATTTCAGCCCAAATTATCTGATGGATCAGAGACTGCAAAACACGCACGTAAAACTCTTAGCCTTCGATCTCGTCTCTCTAACCCAAACTCCCTCGCTCTCCACCTACGACCCGATCACCTTCACTCGCAAAAACACTACCATCTCCCGCATCGAAATCCTCGGCGTCGTCACCTCCCGTGAGATAAAACCAAACAAATTTCTCAAATTCACAATCGACGACGGCACTGGCTGCGTCACCTGCGTTCTCTGGCTCAACCAGCTCACCTCTCCTTACTTTTCTCGCCGTAATCCTGCTAATGTTAAATTAATTGCTGACATGGCTGCTCATTTTGCGTCGGAGATTAAAATCGGGGTCGTGGCTAGAGTTCGTGGCAGGATTGCAGGATATAGAGGTGCGGTGCAGGTTACGGTGTCTGATGTTGTGCTCGAGAGGGATCCTAACGTGGAGGCTTTTCATTGGTTGGATTGTATTAGGTTGGCCCGTAATTGTTATAATGTGGTTGCTGGTTGCGCCGTTTAATAGCAAATTACCAATTAGCAATGCAATTAGCGGTGTGCTTTGTGATTCTGTATTTGTCGATTGAAAAAAAACGTTTCTGGTTTTCAAAGTTGCCAAATTAATTGAATCCAATTTGCAAAATTAATTACTATTTCTGGAACTAAAAATCACGTTTGGGATATTAAATTAGGGTTCTACGATAACAGGTGGCTGTTAAAACGACGTCGTGTGAAATGTTTATAGGTGTCCATGCGAAAACGGCATCGTGTTGAGCGAGAGACTCAATTGCGATAAGAAAATCGGAGTGAAAGGCAAGGTAGGTTGAAGCGAGAGGGAGAGGCAGTGCTATCTCTGCTACATCGGCGGCGGCGGCTGATCTTTCAATTTATTAAACAGTACAAAGGTACCTCTCAGTCTCTTCTTCTTTTCTATAACCTACTCAAGTTCGTGCAAGGATAGTTTTAATGACTCAATCCTCGAAAATAGTATTATGGTGTGCTTTGATTCTTTGTTGCTAATTTTTCTACATATGGGCGGGCGGGTAAACTCTGTTGGTACAGAACATTATGGAGATAGATGCAGAAGAGATCAAAGATAGCCCCCTCGTTTTGATCAAGCAAGGAGCTGAAGCTGTGAGTTCACTTGTAACATTTATATGTCCTGAGACGTCATGATTTTGCGTTTCCGTTTATTATGACTGCACCCACACCCCACACAGCACATTCAGTCACAAATTTTACCGAGAATGTCCTGTTCTTGTTTGAATTCTTGCATATCCCATGTTATTATTGCTTTTGTTTGTTTGTTTGGGGTTGTTCTCTTTCAGAGGGTTTTTGAGTCCAATTTTGTTGGAAGGAGATCTATTGTCAAGGAACGTTTCTCGAAGAAGTATAGGCATCCCACTCTGGATTCTAAACTTACTCTCAAACGTTTAAATGCGGTGAGTTATATTTATCATGATTTTTTTTCCACTGGTTTTCTTTACATATTGTTGAAGCAAGTGTTGAATGTTTTCTATGAACTTTGGAGCAGGAAGCTAGATGCATGACAAAGGCAAGACGACTAGGGGTGTATACTCCTGTGTTGTATGCTGTGGATCCACTTCTGCATACTCTAACATTTGAGTATGTAGAGGGTCCCTCTGTGAAAGATGTCTTCCTTGAATTCGGGTTGCATGGTACTGTGGAAGAACGATTGGATGACATCGCAATGCAGATTGGCGATTCAATTGGAAAACTACATGATGGTGGTCTTATTCATGGTGACCTGACCACATCCAATATGCTACTTCGGATTGGTACTAACCAATTGGTGAGTTGTTTTATCTGCTATAGTTGAGGCGAATAAACCCTTGTTTTCTCTGTTTGCGTACTTGATTGTTACCATATCTCTGCATCACAACCAGAGCTATCTTCTCTCAGGTCCTTATTGATTTCGGCCTTAGCTTCACATCAACCCTTCCTGAGGACAAAGCTGTTGATTTATATGTACTGGAACGAGCCTTGCTTTCAATGCATTCTTCATGTGGGAACGTGGTGAGCCAAGATTAATTTTTTTTCTCATATCCTAATTTCATGTATTGTATTTTGGATCAAGGAAAAGGGTCTTAAATACATCGAGAATAAAAGAGTAAGACCAACTGAGAATTCCCCATGAAACAGTAAAACTATTGAGAATTTGCACGAGTTTGACCTTTTTAGTTAGTACAGGAATAGAAATGCAGAAATGAGCCAGGTTACTACAGAATTTTCATAGTGAATTTATTAAAGCAACTTCCGAAACATTGGCTTAAAGTGCATTTATAGTTTTATCTTCTACTGCGCAAAGTTAACATGGAACTGAATAGAAACCTGCAAAATAGAACTTTGCTCAAGATCCACATTCCTGTACAGATGGATCGCATACTCGCTGGGTACAGAAAGTCCTCAAAGCAGTGGTCATCTACACTGAACAAGCTAGCTCAAGGTACAACCCTGCACTCTTAATTGATCAACTTCTTCCCTCTTTTTTTTTTACTTGTACGATTCTCATTTTGTTACCAACCTATTACAGTTCGACAAAGGGGTCGAAAGCGCACCATGATCGGATAAACTTTTTCCTCTATTTGTTCCATATTAGGTAAGAGAAAGAACTGTCCGGTGAACTGATCAAAATTATGACAATTTATATTGCTGCTATATTCCTATGCATATATAATGATTGAGCTACAAGTTGTGATGCATGAATCAAGTTTTCATGTATGGCCAGGGGTTCAATAGTTTCGTTTTCATGACAATTTTTTTTGTTGGAGGTGGTGATTGGTGGAAACTATGAGCTTGAGCTGGTCATTGACGCTACAAACGCGACATACCATATATTGTACTAGGTTGCCCAGAGGTTTCGTGATTCGAATTACACAACCCTTGCTCAGTGTAAAAGTTATGGGGCATTCTGCAGTGCTACTGTCCTCCCTCCTATTTGTTTAAATCTTACGAGGTCTTTCCTGACAACTCCTCACAACTTTTGACCACAACAAACATTTTGTTTGAACATCGAAATTCAGTCTGGTTTGTTGTGCCCGCGTAATCTCTGATTACGGGGTCAGCCAAACCATGTGTTTGACTAGTTGTTATCTATGGCCATGATAACCCTTCGAGCTATCATCGGTAATTTCAGTCCTATCATCTAGCTTGCGTGTCTTTCGGTTTTCATACTGAGAGAATTGAGACGTCGAGAACCGCGGTCCTTGTTTCCTCCATGTGTTGCTTAAATCGTTACTGTTTCCTTCGCGGTCACTCCATATTTCCCGCTTGTCCCACGTGCCACGTGATCTTATGTGACGGCATGTGTCGGTGATAGTCGTCCTTCGGGAAACCATAAATAGAGAGTTCACCACCTACCAATCCAAGAAAGCCTCGCTCATGCAAGTGGGGGGGTCTTGGTCTAATGGTCGAAGTGATTCGTTTTTTTTTCTGTATTAGAGTTCAAGTTTTATCATACATGTTTGTCACTCTGCGGTGTGACTTGTTTCTTTTCTCGGTATCAGGGTTCAAGTCTCACCATGTATGTCTGTCACTCCCGTGATGTCTTACATACTCATTGGGTTTGCAGGATGTTCAATGAGTCCGGGAATTAGTTATGGTGCATATAAGTTGGTCCGAACACCCCGGTTATTAAAAAAAACAAAGAAAAAAAGCCTCGTGCATTATTCACTTCTACATGCACCTTTGGAAATTGGAACCCTCTGTTTCAGGCGCGCACCTCGTTCCTCAGAGAAATCCTCATAATTCCTTCATGTTGTATTATTGGCAGAGTTGAGAAATATTTGGGTGAGGAATTTTAACGGCGATTGGATCAGCTTTCTTATGCTGCATTCCTCACCTCCTCTGTTGCTGGGCCCATTCGTGGACCACCAATCCACTGCCGAAAAGCCCATCCAAGTACAGCACAAGCAGTGCTGATGGGGTGCTGGGCCTAGGTTTCACTTATCAGTTATCCAGGCCCATATCTCATCTTGGACCAAACCCTTCATTGGCAATCCAATTTTTCTTCTGGCCCACTGAACATTCCACACCAAGAATGTCTGAGATCCTGCTCCCCCTCCTCTTATTACAGTAACTTCGTTCCAGAGACGCGTGCAACTCTAACGTGCCAAAATCCCTGCTCAACTCCCGCCAGCAAAGCTAAACTATATGACAGGAATAGTAAACTATTAGTGGACGAATGCAGTTTTTTTCAGGTTGCTATTCGCTAATGCCAGGGAGGATAATGGCTCTAATGTCTCTCGACAGTTTAAGGCATAACATGCTACTGGTTCTCGAGAGTTTGGAAGCGGAAGCTGATGTTTAACCTAACAATATGTATCTATCTGCTAGACATTTAAGAGGCAGAGAACTACAAAACAAGTGAAGACAAATCAGTAGCTGTCTAGATGATGTCGATTGTAAGAATTTGGTGCTCCATGCCTCGATCATATGGTTAGCCCACATATCTTTTTGCTGTAAATGTACAATAGGTTAGTGCATTTATAGTTAGCAATTGAAATAAGCTTGGTCACCCAATTGTCAATGAGGGAGCCACTAATTTCAAGCTGCTCTTGTTCTTGGATATTCTTCACCGATTATTTCAGGGTTTTTGCAATCAATGTTCTTCGCCAATCAGTGGAGGTTAAGAAATGAATCATATTTAAGTTTGTGGGACTTGATATTTAGTCTTCACCCTTCCAACTTGACATGTTCCGAATGGAAAATATCTTCACGAAGCACAGTGCTAATCTTGCATGGAATTGGAGTTGTTGCCCAGATTTGTCATTCACTGTCAGATTATTGGGTACATGTTTTTATTAAAACATCTTCATTTTATTTTAATCTAACCTAACCAAGTTTTATGGTATTAATATTTTATTCAATTCAACTAAAAATTCAACCTCAAATAGACTTTGATTTTATTTATTTTTACGGATCAACCTGCTAGACTAGTCTTGTCTAGTTTAACACTATAAAATCCATATCAGTGTTTTGGGAAATTAGCACAATAAAAAAAATTATACATAGCACAAACAAACAAACAAAATAAATCTACCACATGATCAAGTCGCAAATACTATATGTGATTTTATATTATCATTTTTTATTTGGTTTAGTTCATTTTCTTAATTTCAAATATTTTCTATTTTTGGTGAATCCCATGTGATGACATAAATTCTTCAGCTTGTGCTTTGCACAACAGCCCTCCAATACCGCCACCAAAGATTGGCGAGGGAGTGCTTGGGTCTAGCTCAAAAACCCACCGGGGTGTTTTTAGGAACCCTAGTTTTCTTTTGCCTTTGTAGACTTTGAGACTCTTATGAGTCATGAAAAAGGTGAGAGGCATGGGAGTGGATGAAAATAATGAGGCTGATATTCATGGAACCAGAGGAAGCTTGCTGTGTTTTGGGTGGTGATGATGAAAGTAAAAGATCTAATTATGATCAAGATTAAGTGCTCCAGATATATCTTTTTTCACTATTATTATTTGATCCTGAGTAGCGAATAATATATATGATTCATAAGACTATACTATATTTTAAAATATATTGAGAATTACAGTATTCTATCAATTTTATTTTTAACTGTGAAAAAAAAAACACTCTAAATGCATGTAGCATACGCTTGGATTCATTTACCATTCAAGTTGGTGTGATGGGGGCAAGCTATGAATAACACAATTTGGATTTTATTTGCTTTAAATACGGTGGGATATTGACTGACTAACCAGAGCATGCCACGTGGAAGGAGGGTACGTAGCCAATGAATAGCCAATAATTGGTGGTTGGAATTGGAAATTATTACCAGGAAGATAACTGATGAAATATAGATAGGAAAGACTTCATGATTTGATGGCAAACTTGAAGAGTTAGCGAAACAAGAAAGGCAGGACAACGACACGAAAGCTGCTTAAGTCAAAGAAATGGGAGAATATTTTTTGAAAAATGACATAATTTGGTGAAACAAATTAAATAGATTTCAAAAGTTTTGAATATTTTTCATTATTGATTATGTACAGAAATATTATTAAAAATAATAGTGGAGCACAATTATTTTTTTAATATTAATTATATATATAATATAAATAATCACTATGGAGAATAGCGTTTGCATAGGAATATTAATTATTTTATGCAAAATAATTAATTTATAATAAATCAATTCAAAATCTTATCAAATTTAATTACTAAAAGATAAGATTTAAATTTCAATGAATAAGAATATAACGTGATGTCTCAAAAGAGAGAAATGAGAGAAGAAAAAATATTATAATTTATAATCTGGTGATCTTGCAAGGTGTGGTTAAAATTATCTCGTCAGAATCTTTTCAGTGATAATGGATGTGTAAAAAACAAAGCTAAGCTTTAGTGTGTCCAGAGTGATTTATTTATTTTTCTTGGCCATTAAATCTTGAATTTCATGTTTAACCATTGGATCTTCATAAAAAATCAAATTGACTTATATAGTTGTTAATTAATTCGATCGAGAAATAACTTTTAAAAAAATTGTTATTTTTCTCAACAGAGGTCATGTTTAAACTATTTTATTTTTCAAATAAATTTCTAACATGTGTTATTTTCTCAATACTTTCATTAAACCGTGTTAGAATATAAAAAAATTGCAATGGAAAAGGAAAATATAGCCCAACTATTCATTTTTTGCCCATGATGAAAACCTTCACATTAGTAACTAGAAGTCCACACCTTTCATTTTCCTTTACAAGCGTTGGCATACTAGAAGAACATTAATCTTCAAATGGAACTTGGTTCATTATTTACTTACTTTTATTTGTTAGTTACAAACATGTTTCCAATGAAGATGATCGTATCGTATTAAGTGAACTCCCACACAGTTTAGTTTTTTTTTTCTATTATAAACTTGTTTGTAACACTTATATATTTATCTTACATTAGAAAAATTGATCCAACTCATGCCATAGAAAAGGGTTTTATTATAGCTCTCTTCATAAACAATATTAATTGAAAGTATTATGGCTTTGTTTTCCACTTTCATTTACTTTATTCAATATTAGATTTATTGGGGACTTAACTTCATACTTTTTCCCTTGATTTATTTTTTATGAGATTATCCTAGTTCCATGCCAGGATTGCAAGTTAGATGGATTAACTCGGTTGAATCAATTTTCTTTCTCTTTCTTTATTGACCTATTCCTCCTCAATTTCATTATTCAATTGGGTTGATTGAGAATTATATTTTCTTATTTATTTTGGTTTATTTTCAATAAGATTATCCTACTATAAAAAATATTATCAATGCCAAAATGTTTTTTTATGTTATAAAAAACTTTTGATTCGACATGCGACGTATCACAAAACAGTGAACACTCAATGAAATAATATTTTTAAAAACTTGCCTTTGGTTTTGAAAAACATTGAGTTACGGTTTTTGTATTCTAATAAATATTTCATATTTATTGTTTTTAAAAAATTATTGGTGCTTGTCATAGACGTACCGGGAAGTGAGAGAATCCATCACCGTTTAAGCTAGTTTGTGGGGTTTTTTGGCCACCGAATATTACCTTTATTGAGGCGTTTGAAAGGTCCTAATCTTTTTTTTTTCTTTGTTTCCTCTGTATATCTACCTTGAATTTATACCAACATTTTATGTCAACCCCTTAATAATTTCATGCCAAAAATTTTCATTGTTTTTATTTAATTAAAAATAGAATTATTTTTCAACTATCCCTTTTTATTTTTTATCTTTGAAACTTGGTCCTCATTGATTGATATTTGTTTTGTTTGAGGTCATTTTTTTTTACAATTTCATCCTTCCTTTTCAATTCCTTCATTTTAATTTTTTTATTTGTCATTTTTTGTTGAGTTTTTTTTCCTAATTATTTAAATTGATATATATTTTTTCGATATTTGAAATATGTTCTAAAACAATTTATAAAATGAAAATTAATCATCAATTTCACCTCTTTAATTTTTATTTTTTCAAATTTAGTCCTTATTATTTTTATTTTTATTTTTTTGTTTAAGATAAATCATATTTTTTCATTAAAAAAGTCATCCTCTTTAATCCTTTTCTTCTTGTCAAATTTATTCAATTTTCTTTGTATTACTATTTTTATTTATCTGATAAATTTTTTAAATTGATATTTTTTTTATTTCATCATTTAGCATTAAGTTGATATAGAATTGACTATGATTTTACACGCCTTGAGTTTTAGACATTAATCAGGTTTGAGAGCTTCAAATGGGTTTACTTGTTTTTTCCCCTTTAATCAAGCTATGTTTTTTTTTTTTTTTTGTTTCATCCTCTAATATATTCAATTGGACTCAAATCTTGTATTTATTTTTTATTTGCTTTCTATAAGATTTTTCATTGATTTTGAAAAATGATCGGGACTTTCTTGGGTCTTTTTGTTTGTTGTTTTTTGCTGGAGATACTTGGGCTAATCAACATTAAATTGGTAGATAATTGAACATTTTAATTCAGCTCGAGCCTAGAATTTAATAAGCTGAGAGTTTGAGATCTTAGCTCAAGTTTAGAAAATTCATCTATTTTCACTTGATTTATTTATTTATTAATTTTATTATTCATAATTTATATCATTATTAAATTAGACTTTGTTTTTTCTTTATCAATATTTTATATGATATTTTGTGAATTTTCAAAACAACCCGAATTATATTGAGTTTTTGATTTATTTTTTTCAGATCAACTTTTCTTTTTTCTGTAGGGTTTACACCCCAAGTCTCATTTTTTGTCTTGAATAATAATAAAAATAATTAAATATGTCTGCCTTTATTGTGCGTTTTTTTTACCATCAAAAATAAATTCTAACTCATTGACAGCACAGAAATCTACTTTTAAAACAAAGCTAAAAAGTACTCAAACCCAGACACAGTCCCCCACATGTAGCATGTGGGATTAAGATTAGTCAATTAAGAAAATCAAGCCTGGAGAGCTTAAACCAAGAAATCACTCTGTTCTGGCCAGGTACTAAACTAGCTTAACATATTTAGTTGCACTTAACCCCAGGAGATCGCGTGGGCTAGCACTAGAGACTAGGGGACCTCAATGAAATGAACCCTTAATTCCCTAAGAAGATACTACTTCAATGCAAGCAAATATACCTGGATTCATTCAATAGTATGAATTTGAAATTAAAAGGTCTACAGGTAGTTAATTTTATTTTTTATTGAATTAGTCAAGATACACGTAAACTGATATAAACATCCATATTAATAAATAAAAAATAAAAATATACCTATCCCATTAGGGGGGGCACAAAACTTAGCTTTAACCCGTGCGTGTAAACGATTTTATACTTTAGAAGACATGAATTAGAAGAAATAAAGAGGGGTCCAAGTGGCACAGTTGCCTTGTTTATCTTGGAAACAAGTCTAGATTGAGTCAAAAAGAGCCTCAAAATTAGCAGGAGAGACCGGCACATGGACTGCTAAAAAGCAACGAAGAAGGGTTTTTTTGAGGAGATGCATTGCTTCCAAAGCTAAACCCTATACATAGAAAATCTCCCAGACCCAAAAATTTAAAGAAGCAAACACTTCTTCACACAAAAATTCCCCTACACCACAAACCTACATGCCTACACCAATATCTCAAAGCCCAAAAATCCACATTGAAGAAACAGCCCAAACCAATAGAAAAAGAATTTACAAACAAAATAGGCCTGAAAAACTAGCATTTTCACTTTGAATTTGGAAGGAAATTTGCTGAAAAAAAGACAAACACTTGAAACTAAAAAAAACCCATCAATACATGCAGTCTGTCGATCTTTGTTTCTTTCTGCAACTACTTCTTTTTCTTCTAATGAGATGACCAAATGTAGGGATTGGTACTAACTTACGTACATTTTAGAATAAATCAACCTAATTTTACCGACCAAAGTCGTCGACAGAAGCTCCTTGTTGATACACACAGAAACAGGAGGAGCAGTTCTTTTTGGGTGCTGGTAATGTGAGTAGGTGACTGATTATAATTGGCTCATGCCTTCACGTCCCTAAACTAAAACCTTAATTGGCTGGTTCCGGACAGGTAGTGTTTTTGGGTGAGTTTAAAAAATAATAAAAAGTAAAAAGGCTCGAGAGAGGCAGGAGGGATCTCGAGTCTTAACTCTCTAAAACACCTCGCACTTTATTCTATTCTCTCTTCAAGCTCGATTCTTTTGCCTGTCTACCCAGAAGGACGAGGCTTTTGTTTTTTTGGAGAGAAGAACACACGCTCTCTCTCTCTCTCTCTCTCCATCCATCTTTATCTCTCCCTGCTCTCTACATTGTCTTGTTCTACTATCAGAATCTCATAATCTTTCTTCCACGCATCACTTCTCTATTTCCTTGTATCTTTTGTTGGTTTCTGTTTGAGTTGCTTCTCTTTCCTTTCCATATATTTTTTTTCTGGGACTTGACATAGAAGAGGTAGTGTAAGAAAAAACAAACGCCCAAACTGGGAAACTGGTTTGTTATACACTTTCTGTCTATAAATTGCAGAGGAGCTGCGACTTTCTTTGCTGACTCCCCCCCCCCCCCCCCCCCCCCCCTCCCCTTCTTCCTTTATGTGAAGAACAAGAACTTGAACTTGTTCTTGGATTGTTCAAGGAAAATAAAATCTTGGTTCAGTATTCCTTGAAATTCCTGAGATTTCGTTTCTTTCAACATTCACATTCTATTCTGAGCAAACCCAGAACATCAAGCCATAGTGTGACAGAGAGAGAGAGTTATATTTTGGCAGTGTTGCAATATAATCTGGAGAGCTACATGAATTTTTGAAACAATGAGAGATGAGAACTCGAAGAGGAGCAAGGTTTGTGAAAATGCCAATAAAAAAAAAACTTTGAGGTTTACGATGCATCTATGCTCTCTCTAATTGCCAACTCTCCCTGTGTGTGTGTTTGTTATTGTTGAAGCTTTCATGGCCTAAGACACTGGTCAAGAAGTGGTTCAATATCAAGAGCAAAGCTGAGGAATTTCAAGCAGATGATGTCCATTACGGAGGTGATTATGGGTCTCTTATCTTCCTATTGGATTGGATTTGGGGAATCTTGGCCATTTATATCCAAGAAACTTGTCACTGAGTTGGATTTGGATTTGGATTCTTTTAGACCCTGAATACCTTGCATTATTTCTACTTCTGCATCACTATTTGTTTTTTTTAAATAAAAATGTTTTTGGATTAATGGGGTCTGATACTTACATCTGCAGTTCAAGATCTGCTAATTTGTTCCTTTCCTCCCCTGATTTTCATTATTTTTCTTCATAACAAAGAATATAGTATTTGTTTTTTGTGCTGTTTGAATATGTTTGATTGATGCATTTGGCAGTGGAAAGAGCACAGCTTTAACAACTTTATTGCATTTCTTTTTCAGGTGGTGGTGAAGAGTGGAGGCACAACTTCTCAGAGAGAGAAGCATGCACCATCAAGAAAAGCAAAACAGGTTCAGTATCAGACACCTCCCAGTATTGGTCTGGACCACAGCACTCCTTTAACTTCCAAAGTTTTGATAAAAGGCATAGTGATAATTACTAGGATGCTGTTCCTTTTCATATATCTCTTACCCCTTTGATTGTTCAAAACTTCTTCTGAAACCCTCCTCACTTTGATCGGCAGAGACATCATGCAGGAGGCACTCTGGTGGAGTGCACCGAGGCAAGATTGACCTTGATGCTGCACAAGTCACAGATGTGAACAACTATAGGCAAGGCTAATTCTCAATCATGACGTTGCCTTTATTTGATTCCTGCTAAGAGTTGTTTTTTATTGTATTTCAATTAATATGTGAGTGCAGGATATTTGTAGCCACATGGAATGTAGCTGGAAAATCTCCTCCAAGTCATTTGAACCTTGAGGATTGGCTTCATACTTCACCTCCTGCTGATATTTATGTTCTTGGGTTTGTCAAATAACCAATTCTTTTCTGTCCCATTTGATTAAGGCAAACAACTTTGCTGTGCTAATCTATTTGATCTCGTTGGTTTCAGGTTTCAAGAAATTGTGCCTTTGAATGCTGGAAATGTTCTGGGCACAGAAGACAACGGACCGGCCAAGAAATGGCTAGCTCTTACTAGGAAGACTCTAAATAGCCTTCCTGGTACCAGCTGGGGTTACCAAACTCCTTCACCAGTCACTGATCCAATTGTAGAGTTGGATGCAGACTTTGAGGGATCAACGAGGCAGAAAGCCTCATCTTTCTTCCATCGCCGTTCCTTTCAGTCCCTGAGCCGCAGCATGAGAATGGACGGTGACATGGCGATACCACAACCTAAACTTGATCGACGTTTTAGTGTCTGTGACAGGGTTATCTTTGGGAATAGATCGAGTGACTATGATCCCAATTACCAATGGGGTTCCTCTGACGATGAGAATGGACCCGGGGATTCACCATGTGCTACTCAATACTCGCCAATTGATTATAGTGGATCCTTGTCAGTGGAGGATAGAGATAGACAAACAGGCCAATCAAGGTACTGTTTGGTGGCCTGTAAGCAAATGGTTGGGATATTTCTAACAGTATGGGTAAAGAGCGATCTTAGAGATGATGTTCGCAACCTCAAAGTGTCTCGTGTGGGCAGAGGATTGATGGGTTATCTCGGAAACAAGGTACACTTTCCTTCTTATGAATTTGATAGCAAAATTGTGATGAAATGGGAAAAAAAGTTGCTCTCTTACTCTCTTGGGGTTTTCCAGGGCTCGATTTCAATTAGCATGTCATTGCACCAAACAAGCTTTTGCTTCATCTGTAGCCATTTGACATCTGGGCAGAAGGAGGGAGACGAGCTGCGGAGAAACTCTGATGTTATGGAGATCCTTAGGAAGACTAGGTTTCCTAGAGTTCATACCAGAGGAGACAAAAACTCCCCTCAAACAATTCTAGAGCATGAGTAAGGCCTTACTGATTGTCTGTGTTCATTTTCAGAACGTTTGCTCTTTCTTTTGGGCCAATCAACATACTGTGTCTAAATCTTCATTGCCTTGGCAGTCGAATCATCTGGCTTGGTGATTTGAATTATCGGATTGCCTTGCCTTATCGTGCCGTGAAAACCCTCGTCGAGATGCACAATTGGAGGGAATTGTTAGAGAATGACCAGGCATGTCGCCTAAATTTTAGATATTCCTCTGATCCGTGTGCATTGATTTGCTGTTTTACTCTGTGGTTCTTCAATGATAGCGGTTCGATCTGACCCCTTTGATGATTCTTACTTTCAGCTTCGGATAGAGCAGAGACGAGGGCGAGTTTTTGATGGATGGAATGAAGGGAAGATATATTTCCCTCCCACATACAAGTATTCCAATAACTCAGATAGATATGCAGGGGAAGATAGGCACCCGAAGGGGAAACGAAGGACTCCTGCTTGGTAATCTCCATTTTTTCTGCTTCTGGACAAGGAAAAAAAAGAAATTTCTTTCAGTGAAAACTGTGAGCAAAAAAGTACTCTTTTTTTTTGTGGTACAGAGAAATTTAAATAAAACCCTTTTAACATCTTCATGGGACTATGTGAACAGAACAAGCTTTAAATTTCTGACATTCAAATAATCAAGCTATATACAAATGTAGGTGTGATCGTATATTGTGGTATGGAAGGGGCCTCACTCAGTTATCTTATGTACGTGGGGAGTCAAGGTTCTCAGATCATAGACCAGTTTGTGGGGTATTTTTGGCTGAGGTCGAGTCTATAAATCGCAGCCGAATCAAGAAAAGCATGAGCTGTTCCAATTCTAGAATTGAGGTAGAAGAGCTGTTGCCACACTCGCATGGATACACCGAATTCAATTTCTTTTGAGGATGGATACACAACTCACCAGCGTTGCTAGCATGGTTGAGTAACAGCTTAACTGCGTTGTCCCAGGTAACCTTCTACAATCAGTCGGTACTCTCGCAGATTCACGTCTTTTTTCGTGAATTATTTCACCTTATAATTTACTTAAGCTTTTAGTCTCTATTTGCTGAATCCGTACCAATTATTAGGTTGACTATATGCTATCTGCTGCCATTTAAGCATGACAGGTAGTATCTCTACGACAAACCAAAAGCTGATGTATTCCTATAAAAATATGGATTAGTTGAATCCAACCCAAATGAATATGTAGTGTGCGTAGCTATTGAAAGCATTTTTTGTGGATATTGTCTTCTTCTGAACCAAAAAATATGTCTTGTTCTTATTCTTATTCTTGGTTTGGTTCCTTATTTTGGCAGGTGGGCGCTGCTCTGCTACTACGAAACTGTGCCTTGCTAGTGATGGAGACATTTTATTACCTCCAATCCAAATGGAGGTTGGTCCTTCACTTTCTCTCCCTTTCTCAATCTGGCTGTCCTTGTTCCTTAATTTATTAATCTAATTCTCTCCGTGCCTTTTTTCCTCGTCTAAACAGGTGCGATCTGTCGATAATCTCTGGCTCCACGACATTGCTATCAGCTTCTATATTTTTCTCGTCCCTGTTGGCAAATGCAACCGCTGGTAGCTCAAAACAGTACGATCCTTCTAACACTAACAAGGTAACAAAAGCTAATCTCGTGATGCTGTCGCGTTCTCTTACTGATATTTTCTATTCCACCTGTAGTCTGTCTGTGAACTTCAAAACAGGACTTGAAACATCCCGGTTGCTCAAGTAATTTTTCCTTTATAGTTTTTTGCAGGATGCCCTCGCAGAGTCCAGGAGCTTTTTAGAGGTCTAGTTGCTGACAAGTCGTTTGTGAAAAAAAGCATAAATGAAATCAAGAAATCTTACATACACCAAAAGAAGAACAGTCACTTGTTGAATTTTTTTTATTCTTTTTATCTTCCATTTTGATTTCTATACTGCTCTGGAAAGATGGTAAAAGAAGCGGTAATGCGACGCATACTCATTACAAATGCAAATAAAAAAGAGGCAGAACTTGAGTTTTATGAATCTTCTTTATCTGCTGCAGCTTATGATTTCACTGAAAAAGAAAAGCACCAACTTGCCCTGATCACCAAAATAATTCATCCCTCCTCAACAATGGCTGAAAACTAAACAAGACAATGAAATAGTAAAAAAGCCAGAGCTTTGTGCTTTCTTGTAGGCATGTCAGCATGGTTATCAGTAAGCCATCATGCATGCAGGTTTTATTTTTACCCTTTTCTCCGGTCACTATTTCTCTTTCATAGAGTGCTATAGAGCTATGACGTGGACAGAATTGCCCCTACGAATCCCCAGCACGACAAGCCAAACAAGCAGTGCACTCCCTGTTTTGCTTTCAAGAGCTTGTGCTCCATAGCTATAGGTGTTAGAGAAGTCAAAGAGATGTCAAATTTGTATAAACTTTTAGATGAAATGTACTTTTATATCTATCTCTCACTACGAGTTACGAGTCAAAGTTGAGGCATTCGTACCAGGTACCTACACTCTGCGAGCCACTTGTTTTTGTACGAGCAGGTGCCACGTATTGGACAGCCTGCCCTGGAAGCAATAAATTATGAAAAACTTCGACTACCAATCAGCACCCTTGGCACATTAATAGGCAACACGTTTGCGCAATTAACTGCCTGTTTAGTATAGGACGGTTGTTGATGTTAATTTTGAAAATATTTTTTTATTTAAAAATATATTTAAATGATATAATTTTGTATTTTTAACATAATTTTTGATATGACAAACAAATTTACACCTTGCAGCAGAAATTAAGGCCAACGTGCCACCGCCCTAGTTTCTTCTTCTGATCTTCCATGAATGCCCACATCGAAGTCAACTCCCTCAAGCTTTAAGCTCAATTTCCCAAAATTAGCTACTCCAAATCTCCCTTGCAACTTCTTCATCAACATATTAGAGTTATTCAAAAATATTGAATATAGTACAAATACATTACTAATAGCCTATTTGACAGTGTAGTTGAAATTAGTTTTTAAAGTGTTTTTCATTTAAAAAATTTTTATTTTAAAAAAAATATTTTTAATATCAAGTCATCAATATAATCTATTTATTTAAAAAAAAACGATAAACTAAACATCGCCGTAATATGACTAGTTTTCGCCGCCGAGGGTGGCGAGGTGAGGTGAAAACTGAAAAGGGTGAAACCGGAATGAAACAGTGAACAGAATGCGTAAGACCAGATGATCTTTTTATATTTCGTTTTTAGGACATGTCACCGTCACTCCATCCCTCGCTGTTTTCCGTGCCTTTCCTTTTCATCTTCCTGCTCAATCCCTCCTTTTCATCTTCCTGCTCAATCCCATTCTCGGTCATGTAGTGTGCTTCCACTCTTCTAATAATGGATTGACCCGACTGTACCGAGGAATATCCACTTCCTCCTAACCAAGATAGTAAAAAAAATATATTTATATATGGATAAAAATCTATTCAATCGTGTTCTAATCATAGTTATTAAATATGACCTTGCCGGTATGATCTTCATTCATTGACTAACCTAGGTTTACATTGAAATAATTCTTATTTTTCTTTAAAATATTTTTATATGAAAAAAATGATTAATATTTAAATTGAAATAGCTACACATTCAAGTTTTTATTTTTTTCTCGTAATAAAAATATATTGATTGCTCAGGGACAAGGGTTTTGTGCATGAGATTAAACTATATATAAGAAGTTTAGCTTATCTTCCTTCTATATTACATTACATTGTAACTCTAGAAAATAAATTATTATATTAAAGAAAATTGGTAGGTTGTGTTATGCTTGGCTGTGAATCATTATCAGCAAAACGCTGGATAAAAATGTTGTTAGAAGAGACTACCAAGGGGAGCTTGGCACACCCTCTGCTTATGCTTCTAGTGTTTTTTTTTTGTTTTTTTTATATAAATAATATTAATTGTGATGCATTTTTAAATATTATTTAAAAAATTACGCTACATCACAATTTCAAAAACATCTAAATACAAAAAGGAAGAAAAAAATCTTAAGAACATAATCTTTAGTACAAACTAGATAGTTACCTGCATTATAGTTTGATATTAAAAATAACTAATATTTTTTAGTATACAAAAGTTAAATCATGAGAGCGTTGACGTAATTGATTTGATAAGTCTAACGAAAACCTAAACAATTGATAAAAAAAAGTAGTTTAATTTAAAAAAAAATTAAAAGCACATTTATTTATTTATTAAGAAAATATGGAGATGATATCATATTAGTTAAACCCGGGTTAATCTTTCATTTTATATTTAATCATTGATATTACCAAATAAAAAATAAAAAAAATATCTAAGGTAGACGAGAAAGTATTGTGGATTCTCTTTTTTTTTTTTTTTTAAGTTTTTTCTATTCGGGTTTTTTTTCCGATTTCATCTTTAGTTTCAAGTAAAGCTAATTAAAAAATATTTTGAATGTTATTTTATTAAATACAATTCAATTTTTACTTTTTTTTCAAATAATATTATTTTATAATATCAGCAAGTGATTTTATGCCTTCCATGTCGCCTCTGCATCAACCATGGCTACTGCTGAGTACATGGATGGCACGTATACGAGTCACGTGAACGAGGAAGCAAGTACAAGAAATTAATGGAATTAATAATTATTAATAATAAACAACATTTGACAGCAGTTGTTGAGCTATATAGGATTAGATTGATGTGTCTTTCTAGAGCTGGACATCGGATTCTTTAATATCGTTGGATTTAGTTGACCTCAACTACCATTATATCAATCTGGACTAGGAAGGAAGCCACATGTCGCATTAAATTATTTTAAACGTTAAAGAAAAATATTGATAATTCAGAAAAATCTACGTTAAATTAACTAAAACACGTAACTTGACAAACCAAAAACCCATAATATGAAATCGAGATAACTTTTTATTTTTTAAAAATAATAACAGTAAAAAAAGTAAAGTTCAATAAAAAAAAACAAAATAAACTTCACGTCAATCCGAGTTAACTTTATCAACTTGCTCTTGGAACAGTCAAATAATAAAAAAAACAAAAATTTGACAAAGTTTAAAGACAAGTGATTAATGCAAATTGATGAAATTAAAGAAAAAAACATAAAAATCTAGGGGGAAAATCCAAGTCAATCCTGGTTCATTTAACTAACCTACCATGCGTGGCAAGAGATCACGATATAACATCAAGCCTTTAAAAGAAAAGTTTGACAAAAAAGACCAAAGTTAAATAAAAAAATATTTGTGAAAAAAAATGCAAGTTCACCCGGGTTAGCTTGACCATCCTACTCTCAAAATAACAAAATAATAAGAGAAACAAGAAAACAAAAAAAGTCAAGGGCAAACAATTTAATACAAAATCATAAAATTTAAAAAATCATAAAAAATCGAGGAAAAAAAAATTAGTCAACTCAAGTTAATTTGACTGATCTTCTACTTGCAACATGAGATCAAGGTAAAAAAAACTTTAAAAAAAAATACCTAACAAAAATTAGTTATTATTCTGTACAAATATACAGATCATTTTATCCTTAATCAATTTTGCAATGACAAATGCATCCCCTGAAAAAATATCTCTACCCCATAATTACAGGTTTGATCATTTTTTGAGGTAAGAGCAAAATTGTTTTCACACTGCTCAAATCCACGTCTTTATAGCAAAAACCGATTCATTTTTTTTTAATTATTTATGAAAAATCCACATCCTGTGGAAAATTGAGAAAAGACTCGTCTTCTTCAGAATCCCGTGTTCAAGATGTTTTTTTTTTGGTATAAACTACGCGTGTGTCCTAGACATTGGTCCAGACTAATTCACGTTCGCACCGGGTGGGCCCTGAAGGGGTGAAAGTGCTTCCCAAATGGCCAACTCCATACAAGAGGAGAGATTGAACCCCTGACCTCTCTTAAGGGACGAGAGTGCCCTCACCACTCACGCCAGGACCCCTTGGGTCCGTGTTCAAGATGTTGATTTATGATTGTATCTCTCAACTGCTAAATCACTATTAATTAAAGTAAAGCGACGAGTTAATTATTCCATGATTAGAAGGAATTTCAAGTACAATTGTATCCCAAAGGTAATTAGTGAGAAGATTCAAAACGACGTGTTTTGGACGTCCACAGGTATGAGAATCCCATAAAGCCTGGAAGCTGACAGACATGACATTTGGCCAAACTCCTTTTCTGCTTGGGAACCCGGAAATTCTCTCTTTTCTTTTCTCTCTCCTGTTCTACCCTTTTTTACTCCCAGAAATTTATTCTAACTACATGACCTGGCACTTGACTGTCAATCCAACCACCGCCGTAGCGATGCATTAATAGTAATCATCCACTCTTCTGAATTTTCATTTCTTACGTGCAGATTAATGCAGTGATAAAAAAAATGATTATTTATAATTAATCAATTAAATTGCATGATTATTTATAATTAATCAATTAAATTGCTAGGTGTTAAAGAATTATCTCACATAAAAGTTTAAGTTTATAAGTGAGACCCCATAATATGATTTATATTATTCTCAAACACCCTCCTCAAGTAAAAGTCTTTTGGGCTTGAAACTTGCACATCCACATCACTTTGTGCTTGATTTTTATCAAATAAAATGGGAGTGGTGAGATTCGAACTCGTGACCACTGATTCAACAAGGCTCTGATACCATGTTAAAAAACTATCTCACCTAAAAATTTAAGTTTATAAATGAGACCCTATAATATGATTTATATTATTCTCAAACACTAGAAACACAGTTTTTCTCCTGGATTTAAAGTTTAGTGCGGACGTAGTTTGAAGTGCAAACTTTAGCTTTGGTTATTGGTAGCAAGTAAAGGAAGGGGGGAGACAGAAAATCCAAGTGGGGGTGGCGGATGCATGGAACGTTGGTTTCTGTTTCCTGAAGCTAACAGCGTGCTTTTACAGGATCGATGTACATTCAGCAGTCGAAACACGTAGAGATCAAAAGGAAAAGGAAAGGAAGAAAATATGGCTCGCCCTCCCAAAATCCATCGAGCAAATCATTTGACCGGTTCCTCCTACCATTCATTTTGAATATCCATCTCGTAGTTGTATCTGTTCTTGCAAGCTTGAGATTCAGGGATTTATGTTTTTATAATTTTAAGTTTAAATTTTATAATTGTTAATATAATAATAATTAAAAATATATACAATCGTTAATTTCAGCTGAAATATACTGATCAGTCTGTCTTTATATTTGACTGCAACTTGGTCTTTTTAATTATTATTTTTATCCAAAATATCCTTCATTTGTAATCAAAATCTCCAGTCTCACATGCTTTATCAAAATTAAACTCTATGATAGAAAATTTAATCAAATTATATACTTACATAGCTTTTCTTGTCTCAATTAGGGCAAAAGTTTTCTCCAACCAATTGCAAATTAACGCGCTTAGGTCTGTACATTTCACACTAATAAAACTTTTTTTTTTTTGATACGAGGAAACCCCATCTTCTGAAAAATATATTTTATGGGTCTAGATGAAAGAGTAAAATCTCGGTTGTCTTATAATTTTACAAGGAATGTATATTCTAACTCAATTTTAAGATCAATTGTGCAGATTTACAAGCTGCCTGTCATTATAATACGCTCCTTGAGTACGATAAAACCTACCTTTCTCACCTATAACACTACTGAATATCACATTTAATATACTCACAGCATCTAGTTTACGAATTTGGTTCCTTCTCATCTCGTGTGGATCTGCTCCCAAAGACAGTGACATTGGTTTGCTTGAAAGAGAAATGGATAGCCCTGACCTAATATCAATACGTGCTGGTCTTCTTGGATTCATGGATAATTAACGATCCACTCATTTATTTTATATTATCTCGGATTATCAGTCATGGTGTTCTGAAACTATGGGTATTTCCTGGCCTAGAAATTAACAGTGTGTTTCTATTCTCAGTTAGGATCACATATTAAGCCGGTAAGATAAAGCTTTTTTTTACGAGAAAAAAACTGAAATCATTGTCGAGATATATTATTGTATTAATTTTGAAATTATGATATTCAGTTTTTTTTATATAATATTAGAAAACTCACTCATCGGTAAAAATCTTATTCTCATACCTTTGATGAAAACCACTCTTTGGCTAAGGAGTTCTATTCAATTCATTTTTAAAAATTATTAAATCATATAAAGTAATTTTTGTTTTGTTTTGTTTTGACCAATTTCGTTTTCCGTATTAGCCTGAAGAAATTAAAAAAATAAAATTTTTATTGCAATTACACTCTTGAATATTATTTTCAAATATATATCCGAAAATTAGAGTATCATTTTTCTAAAACACTTTATTTATAAGATTGAGATAAGAACCCATTTCACAATGTTGTGGGCTTATATGCTCATTACATTAAATTCACCACCACTTTGAGCTGGCTTCCAATAGATCATGGGCTTTAGAGCCGGCTAGCTCCCGAACGACAGACAACTCGTGGCAATCCACGTGTCACATAGCTGTTTGTCAGGAAAAGTAATTGCTGCTATTAAGCCTTGGAAAAGCCACAGCACAATTGTGGTCATGATCTGCCATTTCTGACGTGGCAGTGGAGGGTTCCTGTCACGTGACGTCAGGAGAAGACCTTCCATAAATACGAGCTGGTACACGCTAGCGGCAATAAATGAACAACTCCGTCCATGAAGAAGATTTTTATTTTCCGGGATATCCTTCTTTCCGATACCACTGATCAGGCCTCGATTTCTCTAATACTTTTGATGATTTTTTTTTTCTTTATGGAAAATAAATAACGTGCAAGGATTATAGTTCGTGATAAGCTCGAGTGATGGAAGGACCCAGCAAAATTAATCGACAAGAGTAGTGGATATGGGAATTCTGACAGCGACCTCATGCTTGAAAGTAACATAACGAACGTGAGCCGCCCGGCTGCCTCTCTCTTCGAGAGGCGAGGAAATTCTGTAGTGATTATAATTAAGCCTTCTAATGCAGCTGTTTTCTCCCACCTTCGAGCCACGGTCATTAACTTAGGGCAAGATTTGGACGCGAAGCGAGACCCGAGATTCATTTGGAGTTATTATTGTTTTTTAAAGTGTTTTTCCTTTAAAAATACATTAATTTATATATTTTTTATTTTTTTAAAATTATTTTTGATATCCACGCACGTAAAAATATCTAAAAACACTATTTTTTTTAATTTAAACTTACAAATAAAAATAAATTTTTCGAATATTTTTAAAAATACTTTTAAAACAAATTAACTAACATATCATTAATCTTAGAATAAACCCATTAGAAAAGTAAAAAAAATGGTTAGAGAGAGAGAGAGAGGGCAGTGAGACGTTTGCATGCAAAAGAAGAAAAGGAAAGAAGGTTTCGTGGGAGGCATATTCTTGTGAAATCTGTACTGACCTAGAAGACAGGAAAGCTAGAGTAGGGGATGACTTAAGAGAGATGAGAGATGGATAATGATTAGGCTGGCAAGGATTTTCTCTACGTGAGCCTGCTTCCAAATTAAGCATTCATTTAGTACAGGTGATGTCACGCATTAAGCTCTTTATTACCGCTACTGCTTTGTTACGGTCGCTTGCTAAACACGTTATAACTGTCAGTAGTGACCAGATGCCCTAAGCTACGCAGAACGGATCGAAGCAAGCACACGAGAGGGCTGTGGACCTTTATTTATGGCGGTGTTAGATTGGTCAACAAACGTGTAACGCTCTGATTTCTTTCACTTACACACTGCCTATTGGTGATATCATGGCTTTAGAGGAGAGAGTGCTGTGCTGCATGGACATGGAGACGTGAATTAACTGATTCGTAGGTATCTGCCCCCTCCACCTGCGTGCAATCTCTTCTCTTTCTCTTCGTCAAACATTGAAGTTATGCATCTGTAGTCAGCCCTCGTTTTCTACGATGGGGTTTTGACAGTGTACCTAAATCGCCCCAAAATTTTAAAAATTGTGAGAGTAAAGGTGCCCTAGATTCGAAATATGTCACCCATCATTTGATTAATTTTCGTTCTGGGGAGTGTTTTTTGAATTACCTGGGCAGCTTTTGGGGGGAACCATGCATGGGGCTCATCATTTGTTGTGAAGTCTACTTCAGCATGCGAAACAGTATTCATTCGTCTTGAGCTATGCTAGTATGGCAGGGCTTATCCGTGATATGCACCCAAAATTTCATGCTAGATGACAAGGATAGCGAAAGGTGTATTCTCTGAAAATAGACTCCATTGGAGACCAAAGTAAAGTTGAGCAACATAAGAGATAATTAAGGGTATAGCAATGAGATCAGCTGTATAGGACCTTTGTGTGTGGTTATCACAGTTCTCGTTGCATATTAGATTCATTTATTTAATTTGGACTTAATTAGCCTCTTCAACATTTGCGGAATTGCCATTTCTTACAACGCATTTGGAGAAAACAAGAAACACGAAAACTGCAATGCTGATATAGCTAGGAAAAAAAAATCATTTGAGAAGACGAGTAAAAGAGGAACAATGAAGATATAAAAAAAACTCGATTCAAAAGCATTTTTCAAGGACAGTTGCTCGATATTGGATTCCATTGCGGAGCAGAGAGAGGCCATACAGCTAATGGGCCGTTGCAACGATTGGGAAAAGAGAAACTTCCACCCAATGGGCCTAAACAGCATCGATAATGTACCTCGATAGTCCACTAGCCCATCCGAAAGGTAAAAATATTTGAGTATTCATGCTCGAAAAAGGCCCTTTCAACATAGCCTGTATATTTTATTTTTCAGCAGATAAAAATAACAATAATCAAGAAATAAAGAGCTCAAAGCTGTGAAATTTAAGGGAAAGAACACTAGAAACAAAGAATTAAAACTTAAAGTAGCCTGGATTCAAATCAAGTTACAGCGCGTGAAAACTCAGCTAATCCCCCTTTGTTAGTCAGAGTGTAAAAACTAACTAATCAAATGCTAGCATGCCCAGCAGCTAAACTTCATAAGATGCTTGAAATCGAATAATTTGAGGCATAAGCAGTTAGAGTAGTAAAAGAAGTGATTACAAGCAAAAGGAATCTCGTGATATAATAATAAATTTCCATCTCCTATTGAGAAATAGAAATCAGTGAAAGCAAATATAAGCTGTGAAATGATATAAGATTTCCAGTTCTTTAACAGAATCACTTCAACATTCTGAGCTTGAAATATTAAGCTAGAAACTCATAAACCACATTTTCCAATCATAATTAGAAAATGCAGCATGCAGATTAAACCTATAAAAGAAGAAAATGCTTTCGATCCTAAAACAAACACTTGAAACTCACCCAAAGATATGGCAGTCACGACAGCGCAAATGCAAAGGATGGCCACTCTATTCACAGGTGCAGGCCATTCACAAAAACCTGACGGCCGTGCACCACTAAAACTAGTCTGCCACGTCATTATCTAGTTATATACAAGCTGTGGTTCTGCCTTTCTAGCTGCATCCTTCCTGCTGCTTGAAGCCCTTGTTCCAATTGACTGTCCACGGACTTCCTGACTTCTCTTGTCAATTGCAATCCGTGCATCGCGGCACTCAGGACTACAAAAAGCACCCAAGTAACTGCATTGCAAAAATGAAGTGTTGCTCAAACTACATGAAAATGAAATAATCTGCAGGTCCATAAAAAACGTTTTCAAGCAAACTCTATCCTATTTGAAAACTGCAGGGAAAGAAAGAAAAAAGAGAGAAAGAGAAGTCCACCGATATTATCTTGAGCAGCACAGCACGAATAAGAGATTGATTCAAAACTTCGGATCAGATAAATGTGCATGACTCATATGCGTAAGCAAATGGGATAGGCATGGTGTCTAAACTGGACCCATTTCTGCGTTTTGGCGCTAAAACTTAAAAACTAAGACATGCCTGATTGGGCCAAGCCAGTGAGGCTTTGTTGAGGCTCAGCCCCACCAAGCTCTATACGTTGGGTTGGACCTAGTCCCGTCAATTACGTTCTTGTATTGTTATTTTTTTTATTTAAAGAATAATTTTTCTAATATTTTTATTTAGTATTACTAGGGTCTTCTAGGTTTTTCCTATAAAAAAATATAATACTTTTTTGGCCATCAAAAACATGAACGAATAAAATTTGAATATGTTCATAATTATGATGTTTTTAATTTTTTTAGAGTTTTGATTTGTAACAAACCTCATTAACTTTCAGTCGTTGCTTCATCGGTTGGTTTTAGAACTCGAAAATTCTGAATGATTACTAGACAACCATAGTTGGAATAACTAGATGAATAGAATGTGTTTGTATAAGAGGAGATGAATAAGTTCTCCTTTTTAAGTAAAAGACATCGAAGAACTGATATGTTGTTTTCCTGTGTTAATTGTTGATTTGAGAAATCTTGATGGCAAAACCCACAAAGGAGTCACCCGTAAAAAGGTATCATGTTAGAAGTCCATGATGAGTGGCCTACACAAGACAATCATAGTTGGAATAAGTTGTAGAATAATATGTGCTTGTGTAAGAGGAGACCAGGAAGTTTCACTTAAGTAAAAGACATCTAAGAACTAGTTTGTTGTTTTCTTTTGCGTTAATTGTTGTAGAATAGGGTGACCCGCACAAAAGTGTTGTGTCAGGGGTTCATGATAGGTGAAGTGCATGAAGATATTTTGTTAGGAATCTACAATAGAATGATCTGTATAATGTTAAGAATGATAACCTGCACTCAAAAGAATATTCTAAACATAGGACAATTTCTAATTGAAAACTAAACATATACTTGATACTGAACAATTTTTAATTAAAAACTAATTTGGGGATGAATTGTTTTCCAACCCCTTAAAGACTAGTGTAAGAGTCTTTTTAGGATAATATATATTTTTCTTAGTGATTTTTATCATTCTATTTAATTTGTATTATTGTGCTTTTCAAATGTTTTTCTATCTGGTTTATTTTTTGTATTTAGTATTGCTAGGATTTTCTAGTTTTTTCTTTAAAAGATTTGTAATAAGCTTTTGACAAGTAGCTACATGGATGAATAAAAATTAAATATTTTACGTTTCTCTTCGCAGTAACGGTGTTCTTGGTCTTTGAGAGTATTGATTTGTAACAAATCTCATTATTATATGCTCACAAATGCATTAGCTGAAGCTATAAATAAATAAATATTTTTCTTAGTTAATTTTAATTTTTTTATTCTATTTTCTCCTCAGTATTATCATGTTTTTCTTATTTGAAAATAATATGATTTTCTAGTTTTTATTTTATTTTTTTATTATATATATATATATATATATATATATATAAGGTTGTGATAATTTTTGATAAGTGAAGAAAATATATAAAAGGTTGTTAATGAATAAATAAAATATTTTAAAAATCTTCTTATAATTATAATTATGAGGCTCTTTTTTTTTTAAGAAAATTAATTTATAATAAACCCCGGTATCTTTCACCCTACGCATATTCTCTTTCTTTAACTCAAAAGAAGAGAAAGCCACGTATGATTCATCAACCTTTGAACGGAGCAAGTGCAATCCACGTGATACATTCTAAAATATATCAAATTTCCTTGGGTTTATTAACCACTCTTTCTCTTCGTTTTTCCATTATGTGTTTACAACTATATGATCCCTCTACTAACCCAAACAATACTAGTTTTCTTAAGCAATGTGCCTCCAATTCCTCAAAACAGGCAAGAAAACGAATTTTCTCAAATACTGATAAAAAAACAGAAAAAATTGCTTCTATGGTTAGAAAATGACACAACAACACTCAAAATCAATTATGTATTTTATTTTTATTTCACAAATCAATAACAATTAAAACCAAATAAAGCATACAAAAATAAAAGGAAAGTTATAAGAAGAAACAAAACCTTACCCGTACATATAGACATCCTGTTTTTGACTCAATCTCTTCTTACAGAGGCCACACCTCTCGAGAAAATGCTCAGTCTCCACTAAACCACCTCCAATATCCTTCTCTTTCTCTGGAAGCAGCAGCGGAGGAGGCGAGACATCGATAATCCTCTGGATAGACTGATCGGCCATGTTATCAGAAGTGAAACCACCGTCCCTCAGCGACAGCCGGTCGTTCCCTAAACCAACGTCTCCGAAGCTCTGAGACCGAGTTAAGCGAGAACGTTTGCCTGGCATTGATTGATTGGGGGAATTGGGAAATTAGGGTTTGGGATTTTTGGAGAGAGAGAGGAGTAGAAAGATAGTGAAACTGAAATACAGGCGTTAAGAGGATGTTTGGTGCGGAATTTATGGTGAGGTTTATATAGGCTACTGTGGGGTCCTTTGGTTGTTAGCGAGTTATTTATTATTATTATTATTAAATTTTTTGTTAAAGATGATGGTGATTTGCAACGGGGGTTGACGAGCAAGGTAAGAGAGCAATCTGATTGGATAATATAATTTCCTTTTAGGTGATGAAGCTCACTTTGAGAAAACTTGAAGATTTTGTTAACTAAACAGTGTCGTATATTGCGCTGCCGATCATATGGTTATTTTTTTAACAAACAAAATATTTAAACATTGTCAAAGTGTTTTGTTTTTAAAATATTAATCATGATTTTGAAGCTTAATGTATATAGGATAATATCTTTTTAAATATTGATATGATTACATATTAAATATTATTTATTTTTAAATATTAAAATATTGAATTATATCAGGTTAAATTATCAAATTTACCACTTAAGCTTTTAATGAACTCGGGTTACCCCATTAAAAAAACAACCTCTCAAAAACAACAATTTTAATGAACTTGGATTAAACTGTTAAATTTATGACTAAATCATTAAAACAAGATAAAATCATAGGAAACATATAAAAAAACTTATGACAAGCTGAAGATTGAAATCAAGAAAATAAAACTAAGAGGTGCTTGACACTGTATTTTAAAAGAGTTTTTTTTTTAAATATATTTTTTTAATTTTTTACTTTAAATTAATTTTTTAGTGTTTTTAGATCATTTTAATGTGTTGATGCCAAGAAAATCATTTTTTAAAAATACAAAATATTATTTTGATGCCTTTTTAAAAAAAAATCACTTTAAAAAACAACTTTAATCACACTCCCAAACAAGCACTAAAATTGCTTTTTAAAACAGCAACTAAAAGTGTTTTTCTCGGACATATTATAAGTCTGAAACATATTATAAGTATAAAAGACCAATATATAATATAATAAAAAAATAATTATAAAGCATAATTTCTAAAATAATTTAAAACTGAAGGATAAAATTGAAAAAAAAAAACAAAATAATATTGAATTGTTGATGGATAAAATAAATAAAAAAACTACTAAAAAAAGAGCAAAAATAAATCACGAAACTATATTCCATTTAGTTTTGTGGGGTGGTTAAAGCCGCACTGAAGAGTAGTGCTAATAATAATGTTTGGCACACCAGAACTGAATTATCAATGATGTAGATGCACGATACATTTATTTTTCCATATTGAATTGGGTGTTATTCAAATCTTTTGCTTACGGAGATGACATTTTTTTCTTCAAGATTAGATATGGAAATGGGAACGTGGAAGGATCCTGACCACTTGTATTATATTTGGACGATGAAAAAGTGGAACGGAAGGAAGAGTTAAAATAAGCAAAAGTGCAAAACACTATTATTAAACTCAACTTCAAATAAAAGCTTAAATGACCTTACTAAAACTATGTTGACCTTTTTTTTTAAATATCGTTTTAATTTTAAATAACTTTTATAAAATAATATTATTTTATTTAACTCGGTTAATCCTAAATTTTAAACCGGACCGAGCTCAATATCTTCGAAGCAAAGGAAGGAGATGGTAGGATCGGGGTGAGAAATGCTACTCCTACCAACTTTATGGGTCAAGAACAGATTGGTATCGGCATCAATCTAACGTGTAGCGACCAAAGGGTGGAGCTTTTCATGAAACTTATGGCAAGCTGTCCTTTCAACTATTAATTCTCTGTTATGTTACTTAAATTTTGCAAATCTCCTAAATTCATAATTCGAGCTCGAGCTATAATTAAATGAACTACTAAGAACTTGTAAATTACCTTGCACAAACGAATGCTGTAGCCCCCAACATAGAATGCTGTAGCCCCCAACATAGCCTGACCTCTGAAAGCGCATAGCAGATTTTAAACAATTTATTGTCAATGACGCCTTCTGCTGGTGAAAACCATTGACATACTGTTGGAGGAAGTTCGTTTTCTCGTTGACTGAAGAAACAAGCGAGGAAAGTCCATTGCAATTTCAAGATACAAAACGCAACAAGTATTCACCCTGACAGCGCCAAAGTTTTCCTTTATGAATATTTACAGCCCCATCTCATCTTTAGAGTTGTTGAAACACAGCAAAAAAACCCTCAATTCAGACCCAGCCACTTCTTAAGGGTCAGTGCAGCTTCCCTCTTTTTGACTTGACTTTCTGTCTGGATTTTGGGAGTTTTCCCCTTGTATAGTGTTTTATGGTACTTCAAGTAGAGGGTTCGATACTTGTATTTGTCAATGAACATTTTCCCTTTCTCCATCATATCCACGACTTCATTTGCTCGAGAAAAAAATCCACCTCTCACAAATGTATAAAGTACTGAATCCAGTAGCTCCTGGTCAAACTTCATTGAGGTTGCTGAAGCAATAGATTTCATTTCGCCCCAGAGCTCTGTTACCTCTATATATTTCCCCCCAATGGCAGCGTATCCAGTCACCATAGAATGAAAAGTTTGAGCATTTGGGGCATGCCCCAGACTCCTCATCTTCTTCAAAGCCTTTTCTGCATCTTGCATAAGCCTCTTCTTGCAGAAAAAGTGGATCACATTATTCCAATCATGAACACCAGAATCTACGGCCTGCTCTTCTTTGATTTCCCGCAAAAGTTTTGCCATCAATCCTGCTTCACCACCCTCTGCACATCCCTTAACCAACATCTCAAATTCCTGATGGCCAGTTCTAGGTATCTTAGCCTCTTTCATCTCCTTAAATATATGGAAGGCTTCCTTGGTATCTTTTTGAATCACTCGGAACTCAATCAATGCATTGTAACTGCTTGAGTCTAGCTGGATCCCTGCTCTACGTGCATCTCGTAGAAGTGCAGTGACCTCTCCTGTTCGGTTTGCTTTACAATATGCTTTCAAGAGTGAGGCATAGACAGAAGAACTGGTTCTGACCCCAACCAAACGCATCTCATCTAGCAGGTCATGTGCCTGATCTAGCCACCCAAGTGAAATGCATGAATTGATGACATGAACCAAGGCTGAATTGTCATTGGAAGCTGGAGAATCTTCTTTCTCTGCCTTGATAAGAAATGCAGCCAACTCCTTGGTCTTGCCAGATTCTAGAAAAGCTTTAACCAGCTTCACATAAATTTTTTCAGTTGGCTGGAGGATGCCACGTTCAGTTGTAATCAATTCAACTTGCATATGCAACTCAACTAACAGAGCATTGAGTACTTCCTTTGCCTCAGCGTCAAGTTTCAAGAAATTTCGGTCCCTATAGAACTCTTCATAAGAAAGTGTAGGATCTTTGTTTGATCTATTGTTCCCTAAGCTACCTGATTCTTTGTGGCCCAAACTTTCCTGAGAAACTGGGCCTGGAGAGGACTTTTTATCATTTGGGAACAATAGAGCAGCTGTAGCAAATGAATTTCGTGCTTCCCTTGCTTTCCGAAGCATTATCAAAACCATGTTGGAAGCAGCATCAAGATCCCCAAATTTCAAGTGGCATGTTAGTAAACAATTATAGAACTGCCGAAACTGAGTATCAGTTAAACTTTGGGAATCGTCTATATGTCTCTGAAGTTTTCTAAGCTCTTCTCTTCTCCCATTCCTCTCGTATATGTGTGCCATTATGATCAATAAATTTGTGTCGGCTCGGATGCCAATTCGAGGCATCATGTCAAGAAGCTGCTCTGCTTTTCTAGTTGTTCCAAACAAGAGACATCCGGTCAAAGCAATGTTCATAGAAATAGTATTAGGCTTCATGGCAATTAAAGGTGCATTAATCTTTTTACGAGGGTCCACCCTACCATCTTGGAACAGGTAACCTATCTCAAGGATTAACTCAGCAGCAAGGTAAGCACCAGGAGCTGTTAGTGACATATGAGCCAAGATTGCAGACCAAGCAGTCACCGGAGGATATTGTTCCATTTGTATCAACTTTCTCAGGATCGTTGATGCTGGAACTGGCAAACCACATTTGGCAAGAACAAAAGAGAGATAGATCAAAGGCTCCTTCCCCAGCAGATTCTGTTTGCTTTCCTCGATAGCCTGTTCTACCATGCCATATGCCTTCTCAAGCCATGGAACATCAAGGCTCGCGGCATAACTTGTTAGAAGCTTATTCACAATGGACTTTCGAGGAAACCCATCCATATGCAAATGCTGTTCAAATAACTTCCACGTATCATTAAATCTATGCTCATCAATTGCATTCTCTATTTCCATACATAGTTTTGCTGGGTCTCGAGCCTGGACCAAGATTGTTCCAGCCAGAGTTGAAAAGGAATGGCTTTGATGACTGAACCCATCCTGGATTCGTACAACAGCAGCTGGACCATTTAGGTTGGGCAAAGGGGAATCGACAAACTCATTGACAGGCCTGCTGCTCCAAGAAACTAGCATTTGGCATCTGGATACCCGAGTAGTCTCATGTCCACTATCAGAAAGTAAGGAAAATAAAACTCTAGGGGGCAATGCAATGACGTGACGCTTCAATTTCCTGGTAGATAGCATTCCTTTTCTATATATGCTTTCCTTTACAATAAAAAATAACTCAACTAGAAATCATGCGTTGAAATGGATTGTAACCTGCAATGTATACTATTTTTTAATTAATAAAACAGGGTTCAATGGTGTGAATTGCATGTAAAAGTTCAAATATATGCGAGCACACCTAACTTTTATCAACCATTCATGTAGGTAACAAGTAGTACCATGCTAGGCAAATAAGAGCTCAACATGCCTGAAACAAATCAACATTGAAAAAGAAAAAAGAAGTGGGTCTTTTTCTTTATGAAGTCATTCAAAATAAGCAAGCAAAAACACAATAATTTTTCAATTTAAGATACTGATCCTTCTTATCTTCAAGCGTCTTTTTTAACATTTAGCAATCAACAGCACTACTAAGACAAAATCCTATAGTGTATGTCTCGTTGACAGGCGTAGGAGACATCATTCTCATGCGAGCAAGAAAAAAAGGAAAAAAACTTCAAGTTCCATTTCATTCTCTTCGGTTTCTAAAAAACCAAATGAAGGGGAGAAAACATGAAAACTATTAAGAAACCTTACAAGAACAGTTTCATATCTCAGTGAGGCATTTCATCGAACAAATGGGACGGATCAGCAACTATACGAGTATGCCACATCCAGACAACGTTTTAACCAGATTAGTGGAAACGGGAAAGGAAGGAATTTAGTGCGGGTTTGATAATACTCACGGGAATTATCATTTCGCTGTCCCCGATAGTTGGCAAAGGGAGGGAGAGCAAAACGTCTCTGAAAGCGTGAAGATCAATCGTTCATAGCTACTTCGGCTCTACTGGCTCCTTGCTGCTTTGTAAAACAAGAGAATTCAAAGCACTGAACTTGGGCTTATTCACTTTTCAGTCTTAGGCCTTAACTGATTCCTGGGCCTTTTTAATTAGAAGTCCAAGCCCATTTAATAGTATTTTATTTTATTGGTTATCTAATTTAGTTTTCACAAACAAAAACTAAGAAAATTTAAAATTTGACTTATATTCTCATTGTTTTTTATATATAAATCTAACCCATTTAACTCATTTTTTTTTTATAAAAGGACAAAATATCAAAAAAAAAAATAATTCCAAGGGCTTGTTCAAGCCCAACAAAAAAAGAAGTTCGATTGTGATTTTCATTTTCAGTTTTTGTCTTAAAATCTTGAAAGCAAAAAAAAAAACAAAAACAAAAAAAAAATATTTGTGTTATTTTATTTACTTTCCACAAACTTTCCTCGCCAAGCCAGGCAAGCCCAAAACCTTGTCATACTATTTTTTATTTCCTTATTTCTTTATATTTCTCATACTATTCTTATAAATATTAATGTCTCTACGAATAAAACGAATTCTTAAAATTGCTTTAAATTTCTCCTCCAAAATCTAAATAATCTGGAAAGGAATTTTCTTACTGCTAACTACAAAAATAGCCTTTAACTATAGGAATATATGTGAGGAAACAAGAGATGGCCATCGCACACCACCGAATTACAACTCAGGATACAGAGCAGTCCGCTTGGTCATTTCCAATTTAATCCGATTTTTGTTTATAAAAACAATCAAACTAAAATAAATAAATTGAAACCAGTTTAAATTGATTGATTGATTTTGGTTCAGTTTTTTTTTTTATTCTTTTTACTTTAATCAAGTCTTTTTCTTCCATTTCAACAAAATAGAATCAAATAAAAAAAATTCTAACCGAAACAAAAGAAGGGAAACTCAGGATGAAAATGGGTCATTTTTATTCAGTTTTTCCTTTTTTCTCCAAGGCTACAGTGACATACATTAATTAGGAGCAGAAATCGTTGTGAATTTCTTCCAATTCTTTATGGTACACAGCCTCAACCCATTCGTCGGAGCACTGCTGCATGTTTGTCATGGTCACCAGTTAAAAGTGCAGATCCTTCAGTTTGACTGCACAGCAATAAACACAAACACAAGTAAATAAATATAATTTTGTTTAAAAAATAAGAAAAAAGAGGGTTTGAAAAAGGTTATATATGAAGATATTCACGTAGCTCACCAAATGCCTGCTTCGCCAAACAGTCAGCGTCGCACTTCATTTCGCAGAAGGAGTAACCATTGCCCTCATTTTTGCATTTGTCGTCGCAGTCATTGAAACATGTTGCGTATTGATCATCCACCGGGCTAGCCTCGGTCAGGTGCATGGCTGCAGCAGCAACAATGCACAAGAGAAAAACTGCTACAAGCTTGTTGGCCATATTTTCTTCGTTATTTTTCTGTGTCTCCTCTCTCGACTTGACAGATGATTGGTGAGGGAGAGGAATGGATGGTCGAGGTATTTATTGACCCGAAAAAGTCTATTTTTATAGTGTTTAATTTAACCCCCCGCCCCCCCCCCCCCCCCCCCTTTTTTTTTTTTTTCCTGGCAAAGCTTCCCTTGCGGCATTTTGGGATTTGCTAAAAGCATCGAATTTATTGTGTTTAATTTAACCCACTAATTTTAGCTGCACGCACCAAAAACAAGAGGGGAGAACAAAATTCCAGCCATTAGGGTTAGTATTTTTAGTACCATCCTTCTCGATCTTCAAAACAGGAAGATGAGAGGTGTGCTTTATATGAACTGGGCTCTTAACCAATAATTAAAAAAGGCTTTCTGCATGGCCAATACATATCTAAATAAAAGGCGAAACTGGGCTTCTATAATCGGGCAAAATACAAAACTTTTGCTTGTTGCTTGCTCGCTTGTAGGCCAGTCAATGGATTAATTTAATGTAATTAAATAGATTTGGAATAAAATTTTCGTAGCTCAATTATGTTTTGAACCGAATTTATTGAATATAGAAAAAAATAAATTAATAAGGTGGTGGAAAACACTAGACGGAATCATGCTATAATAAGTTGTCACGGTCTCATGATAGTATTTACTAGTTTCTAATTTATGAAGTTTTGATTCAATCGGAATTATGTTATTTGCAAAACACTAGTATTGTTGATGAGATATATTTTTTTTAAATATAAATATTGAATATTATATATTATATATTTTCTTATATAAGCAATAGTCGAAACTAACCGTGATTTAAATATAATTAACACTTTTTATTTATAAAAAAATGAATGATAAATTTAGTGGATATCCAAGTCTGATCCGAGCATGTTAGGATCCGTATTACGACGGCCAATTACAAAATCTGAATTTCCAATTCATAAGGTTTAATTTGATTCGTTTATTAAATAAACCGGTTTTGACTATGCTGTGATCCTTTGCCAGAACTGGACCTGTCGACATCACCGCTTGCTTGCTCTCCTGCTATAAATTATTTTTGTGTTTTTGATAATAAATTATTTCTATATTTTTTCGTTAATTACTAGGTTTATTCAAGTTGATTATAATTCTGTATCTCCTCCTGGCAGGTAAACCAAAGGACAGGACAATCTCTCAACTGCCTTGACATTATCGTCACTCTTCAAGATATTGACAAGGAAGCATGAGGTTATGGATCCTGTTTTCGTCTCTCATCATTACTGATGGATGTACACTACTTTCTTTGATCTTATTGCTATTAAAATAAAATAAAATTTATTTTTTTTTAAAAATATTTTTAAAATGCAAAAATAAATAGGCTCAAGAAGCCATTAAGATTGTTGATAGAGATAGTGCATGGGAATATGCCAGGTTGATTCAGATGTTGTGTGTGCTTTGGTGCTATAACTAAACTTGTGGAATGGCTATACATATTAGCATGATTTAGGCAGCCACATTAGTTCATGCGTGCAGGAGTTTTTCTGCACCTCAAATTTTCAATGCAGTACGACATAGATTTCTGAAAAGGCTTATCCAGTGCTCGTTTCAAACATCAATTAAAGCAATGAGAAGATTTGAAGTAATTGTTTATTTTTCCTGATAACATGACATGGAGCTGTATTCAATATATTTTCAAACCTTTACCCAAAAAAAATAATATATTTTCAAACCAACATGAACGGAAACAAATAGGGATGAAGAGGCTGTAGCTTAATAGATTTAGAAAACCATGATTGCTAGAAATATTAGCAAGGAATTTGGTGGCGAAACATAGGATGACATAGATGCTGAGGGGAATAGCGCTGGTCGGATCCCTGCAGTTATTGGAGGGGCTTCTACTGGCACTGGTGGGGAAAGTGGTTCTGACGGTGGAGTAGCTTCAGATTCTGGTGGTGGAGCAAGTCCTGACGCTTTGGAAGCTGCAGAAAGCAACTTGGTAATTAGCATGTCAGGTATATCAAACTCGACATAAGTACTGTCGTACTCTTACACGAGCTTCCAAACTCATTCTTCTCCGAAAGGTAAATTTTTCAAAATCTAAGAGTGGGTTTTACCTTGTGGGCTTAACGGAGAGGCGGCTGGAGGTGGAAGAGTTGGACCAAGTAAGAGGGGACCTGCCAAAGTTCCAGGAAACAAATTATGTTTTAGTTTTCAAATATCATGTTCTTTTCTTACATCCTAATTAGGATCCATAAATTTCCAATTACCTGGTGCTGGTAGAGGGGTCCCAGATGCTGCAAAACCCAAAGAAATCATCATTAGAAAATTTAACACACGTTGACAGAACTGAAAAGATTCTTAGCAGGTATAATTCTAGCCCTACCTTTACACTGCATTGGCACGCCACTCATCTTACAAGCTCGGGGAAGAGAGATCGCTAAAGTACGGTTAATCGGCGGTAGAACAGGCACACTGGCTGTCACTAATAGACAAGCACAGTCCATACCGGTGCTCATGAGGGACTTGAATGAGCTGCAGCAGCTAGCAGTTGGTGATGAGCCATTATTGCTGCTTCCGGTGATAAAATTTATGCATGGGGTGAAGGTACTAATCATGGTGGCTGTGCATGGCGTACTAATTTGCCCATTCACTGAAATTACAAGGAGGGTTGATAATATTGCAATCAAATTAAAAACCTTGAGCCCTTCCATGAGCAGTTATGAATGATCTTCAAATGTGTTTTTTATTAGAAAAGAGTATAGACAAGAACTGAGTTGCTTGGATGGAGATGAAGAAAATCATTTATAGATTGGCAGGGACAAAATAATTGGAGGGAAAGTACCGGTAGATATGAAATGGATTCTGGGGTTCAACAACTATAACTAATTTCCCATGATTGAAGGAAATTTTTATTTTTTATTCCTCTGACTCTTTAGAACTCGAAGACCAGGAGCTCAAGTTAGGTATGTTAGGCATCCCGATCACAGTTTAAAATTTGTTATCCTAAAAAGATGGTTGGTAAGCCGTTTATGTTAAAAGAAAGGTCAGATATTGTAATGACTTTCAGAAGAAGCTCACCAGAAAACTATTGAAGTGGTGACCAGGGACGATTCCCCTGGCCACACCTTGGCTAAAACAATTTGCCCCTTCCCCGTTGTAATATAATTGCTCCCTTTTATTAGAAACTCTCAATTTATTCCAAAACAAATAGAAAATTTTAATAATTTTTTCCTAAATTTTACGTTCTCTTTTATGAGCAGAGCAATCACTTGGAAGAAAGTGGATATGAGGTAGTTAACAATGCCTATGTACAACAGAAACCTTGTTTTACTATTAGGGAAAAGATGGGAAATTCAATCATGTATAGAGATGGCTATAAGGGGAAGATACGCTACTGATTGTTAATTAATGATTGCAGTTTGGTAGACATAATATAGTTAAGCAGAACATTAAAATATACACGCTGAGGACAAATGACAACCCTTTGATTCAGTTAAAGTTGGTCATCCAAATACACCAATAATCTTGTCTATGTTCCACAAGATTTCCTGTATAAATCCAGTCCCTTCTTTTCTTTCTCACTCAAACTTCAAACCTCGGAATTCCAGCCATACATTTGACTGTCACAGCCAGATCATTCTAGCCATCCAAAATCTTTCAGCTGCAGTCAATGGCTTCAAGTGGGATTCGCGTGGGTCTAGTCCTGGTCCTTGTGGCCATAACCTGTGGTGGAGCGATGGCTCAATCAAGCTGCACTACTACTCTCATGACCCTGAGCCCATGCCTGAACTACGTAACAGGAAATTCATCAAGTCCATCATCTTCCTGCTGCTCACAGCTAGGAAATGTTGTCCAAACATCACCACTATGCCTTTGCTCACTGCTCAATAATAGTGGTGCCTCGCTAGGTGTCAACCGGACTCTTGCTCTGAATCTCCCCGGCGCTTGTAAGATTCAAACTCCATCGATCAACCAGTGCAAAGGTAATCCAAAGTTTTAACTCTTTCTGGTGAATGTTATAAACAAGGGATGCTAGATTCATGCTGACTTGACTTTGAAAATGGTAAAACAGCTGCCACTGCGCCCACAGCTTCAGCAACTCCACCAGTAAGCTCACCAGCCAGCTCACCAGCAGATTCATCTGATCAAACACCTGAACCAGATACTACTCCATCAGAATCAGACATTCCTTCAGCTTCAGGTATGTTGAGGAAATGTAAATCGTGCAAAAGCCTTTCAAGCTTAGCTGGATAGTGTAGTTGATTTCTACATATTAATTGAGTTTTGATCTTTGATCATATGAATGAAACAAAATGTAATCTCGGCTGACACCTAAAATTAAAGTGCAAACATGAAGGCACCAGACTAAGCAATTGCAACTTATAAATGTTAATAGGAATGGTTTCTGAAGTCAGCTCTTAATTGTAAATACAGGAACTGGAAGTGGCTCTAAAACTGTCCCATCATCAACCGGAACGTCTGATGGAAGTATTGTCAAAGCACCCCTTCAATTTGTGCTCTCCTTTCTCTTTCTGGCATGTTGTGGTTCAGCTGTTACCAAATTCTGAGTCCAAAAAGGTGGTTTTGGGAATTGTACTTTTAAATTTTCCAGAATGATTTGTGGCCAGTTGTATCATTGATTATGATTACCTGTGAAGGATGATTCTTGTAGAGCGTGATTGTATTATTTGTTTTGTTTCCTTAATGAAGAATGAAAACCATATTGGTCCGTTCAAGGAAATATGTCAAAAACCATTGTCAATTCTCCAACCCCTCCTTTTCTTCTTCTTTAGGAGAAGAACTAAAAGAAAAATGAAAGATTGGATTCCAGTTTCCAATTTTCTTTACTTTTGAAAGTACAAACCTCTGATGTTCAATGATCAGTCCAGGAAACATTCCTCAGCTATCACGGGGAAAGTCCACATCACAGTACAGAATCCGACAAATAGTTCTGTTGAGCCAATTATAGTTAATAAAAAAAACAGTTTTTGTAACCCTTCAATTCTATTCCTTGAGGGTGAAGCATATGTATCATCTTGATGCAGCCACACTCGTAGACACATATGGTTTTGAGCATTTGAGTGATGATCTTACATTAGTAGACAGGGGTCTGACCCAAATATACCATGTATATAGCCTAACAAATACATATATAAACCAGTAAGACAGGTTTAGGATGGTCAGACCTTCTAAGCTCTATCAAATTACAATAACATGAGGTTTTTTGAACGTTGGATCAGACTCAGATTATTACAGATGATTCTACGACATTTTTTCCCTTGGGGCAATGCTATAATGCTAACCGAATCATCAGATATTTCATAATCATGTTTTGAGCACTGATGCTCCAGTTATAACAAATTTTATTATATTTCTTATGTTTTTTTGGATTCTATGTTTTAATTCGGGCTTTCTGTTTATCTCCTTTATGTTTTTGGATTCCTAGTTATTTGCTGCTATGGCAAGCAAACCTATTGATTCTCACTGGTGCTGAATGTGCCAAACTGTGGCTTGTTGATAATATATACAACCCGCTTCCCTCACTAAACTTTCTATGTTTTTCTTGAGATTTTTGTGCTGTCTCTGTCCTACTTGGCTTCCGCCTGCATCACTTCTTCTACCAGCAAATTGCCGTAGAGCACTGAGATTTTCACAGGCTTGCTTTCATAAATATTACAAAGTCAGAACTGAGTAGAAAGATGACCGAAGAGTAGAGTCATCAGCGGAGCAAGCAAAGAAGAAAACTTAAATAAAATGAGCCCCTAATGATTGGAACATTTAACGTGGTTATGCAGATTAACACTTCTTGAAACTAGCCGACCAGATAAAAGGGGAGGCACTTTGGCAGATCAAATTATGATCCAAAATCGAAACCTTGTTTAGAGTATCAGACTGTCTTGCCTCCAAGTTTAAATACAAAATCTTGGCATAAATATTTAAAACATGAGGCATCCGCATTTCAAACTGACAAAATCATATGTTACAGGTAATGAGAACCAGCCACTATTTTGTTCCTCAGCTTTAGCATAAGAAATTCAACAGTCTCGTCCACTCGTGCCCACTGGTTATATGTATGCGATTTTACAACTTTTTCAAGCTTGATTTTTCTTTCAAAATGAGTGAGGGTGTCTTTATATGTATGCGATTTTACAAACTACAAACATAAACCCTCACGAGTCACGAACCCAGTTTCTTGGATATTGGTTTTGACACTTGGATTGTCTTCAATTAGTATAGGAAAATTGATTCAACTGGAATGAATAATTGTATTGACTTCCAGGCACTATATATATACAAAGATGGCGTAAATTACTCCTACAGATCAGGAGTTTAATGCCAATTGTAATGTAAACATATCTTTCCTAATTACATTGAAAGATCACCTTCCTATTCATACTAAAACACTGTGAATCCTATTACAATGCAACTTCCAACACTCCCCCTCAAGTTGGAGAGTGGATATCGATAACTCCCAACTTGTGCATGAGTTGCTTGAACTTTTCTTTGCCTAGAGCTTTTGTAAACACATCTGCTAATTGTTGCGAAGAGATTACATGTTGAGTAGTAATTTCACCTCGCAAAATTTTGTCCCGGATAAAATGACAATCCATTTCAATGTGCCGTGTTTTCTCATGAAACACCGGGTTTTTCGCAATGTGTAATGCGGCTTGATTGTCACAATGTAAAATAATGGGGTCCAAAATTGGCATGTGCAAATCTGTCAATAAATGTCTCAACCAGGTGAGTTCACAACATGCACTAGCCATCGCTCTATATTCTGCTTCCGCGCTCGACAAAGAAACAGTCTTTTGCCTCTTGGCTCTCCATGAAATCAAGGAACTTCCAAGGAACACACAATATCCAGTGGTAGAGCGTCGAGTAATGGGACAACCCGCCCAGTCAGAGTCACAAAATGCTCTCAGGTTTAATGGAGTATTTGAATGGAGAAGCAAACCTTGACCTGGGGCTGATTTCAAATAACGAACGACGCGAAGAGCAGCAGCCATGTGAGGTTGCCGTGGTTCATGCATGAATCGGCTGAGAATATGAACTGAGTATGTGATGTCGGGTCTGGTGATGGTTAAATAGATCAATCGTCCAACTAGGCGCTGATAGATACATGGATCTTTGAGTAGTTCACCTTTGTTTGAAAGTCTGCATTCTTCCATAGGGAATTCAACCGGCTTTGCACCCAAATATCCACTGTCTTTGATGATTTCCAAGGCGTATTTGCGTTGGGAAATATAAATGCCTTTCTTGGAGCGGGCCACTTCAATGCCTAGGAAAAATTTCAGATCACCAAGGTCTTTGATGTGGAAGCGATTATGAAGAAACTGTTTTAGAGCTTTGATGGCTTCAATGTTGTTTCCTGTTATCAAAATGTCATCCACATAAATTAATAAAATGGTGAGAGATGTGCCCTTGTTTTGAATAAACAAGGAGTAATCGGCTTTGGATTGTGAAAATCCAGCAGCAAGAACAGCCTCTGTAAATTTTGAAAACCATTGTCGCGAGGCTTGTTTAAGGCCATATAACGACTTGTGAAGGCGGCACACAATGTTCTCCCCCTGCCGCCGAAGACCAGGAGGTGGAGTCATATATATTTCTTCCAACAAGTCACCGTGCAAGAAGGCGTTATTCACGTCCAATTGGTGCAAGGGCCACTGCAAACTGGCAGCAACGGCAAGGAGGCAGCGGACAGTGACCATTTTCGCAGTGGGGGAAAATGTGTCATGATAATCTATTCCAGCAGTCTGTGTAAATCCACGAGCAACAAGGCGAGCCTTATAGCGCTCAATGGACCCATCGGCCTTGTGTTTGATACGGTATACCCATTTGCAACTGATTGGGCGTTTACCCGGGGGCAAAGGCACAAGACTCCATGTCTGATTGGCGATGAGAGCTTGAAGCTCGGAATTCATGGCTTCCTGCCACTTAGGGTCAGTCACAGCAATATCATATGAAATGGGTTCTATATCTCGACTCATAGTGGCAGTGTAACAAAGATATGATGGAGAGTAACGATGATAAGAGATGAAACGACAAAGAGGGAATTTTGTACCTGGTATAGATGAAGACGAGGCCGAGGTGGACAATTGATGTGGAGGCAGAGTCACCTGCGAGCAGACATAATCTCTTAGGTGGACGTTGGCTTCACGGGAACGTTGAGAACGGCGAAGTGGTGGATCAGGGGTTGGAATTATGGAAGTGACAGGGGAGTCCTGTGTTTCTTGTGTATCTGGGGTAATTGATGAAGCATCTTGAGCAATTGGAGATGGGTCAGGAGGGGAAGGTGTCTCAAGTGGTGGAATGGGAGTGGAATTTGTGATGGGAAGGTCAGCTGAAGCGGGAAGGTCAGCTGAAGGGGGTAAAAAATCAGAGACGAGAGGAAGAGAGATGGACGGGTCTGATGGGGTGCTTGTGTTTTGTGGTGAGTGATGAAAGGTGTCTTCAAGGAAGACCACATCTCGATTGGTGAAGATTTTTTTTGTTGTAATATCGTAGAGCTTGTAGGCTTTTTGCCCCATGGGGTAACCAATGAAGATGCATTTAGTGGCGCGGGGAGAAAATTTTGATGATGGGTTGACTATTGTTGCGAAAGAGATGCAACCAAAAACTCGCATACGAGAGTAATCCGGGACCTTGTTATAAAGAATCTCAAAGGGTGTTTTCTTGTGAAGCAACAAGGTGGGAAGACGATTAATGAGGTGGACTGCAGTAAGGATGCATTCGCCCCAAAAAGTAATGGGTAAGTGAGATTGAAAGCGAAGGGCGCGAGCGGTTTCAAGGATATGTCTATGTTTCCTCTCAACAACACCATTTTGTTGAGGTGTATAAACACAAGAGTGTTGAAAAATGATGCCTTCGTCTAGAAAAAAATTTTTCAATGAAAGAAATTCAGCCCCATTATCAGAACGAAGTTGTTGAATATTGGTGTTGAATTGTGTTTTGACATAATGAAAAAATCGACGAAGTGTAGGTTGTGTTTCACTCTTATGACGCATTAGAAAAACCCATGTAAAACGGGAAAAATCATCCACAATAGTCAAGAAATAAAAGGCACCCGAAAGAGAGGGGTGTTTATGACGTCCCCATATATCGCAATGAATAAGCTCAAAACACTTTGTAGTAGAAATTGAACTAGAAGGAAAAGGGAGGCGAGTTTGTTTTGCCAATGGACAAACGTCACATTTATGATTGGAATCAAAATTGAATTTAATCAAATTATTGGATAAAAATTGCAAACGACTAGAGGAAGGGTGTCCTAATCGACGATGCCAAAGATTGGAAGAGATGATTAGATTGCAAGAAAAACTGGAAGAAGAGGGAGTTGAAGCCAACGCCACAAGGTAGTATAGATCATTGCGCCGCTTACCCACACCAATCATCATCCTCGTAGCCAAGTCCTGCAAAATACACCATGATGGAAAAAAGGTTATTGAGCAATGTAAGTCTTCGGTTGTTTTACCGACAGACATGAGATTAACTTTAAAGCTCGGCACACATAGCACATTATTCAATTGAAAAGATTTGTCAAATTGTATTGAACCGATCAAAGTGATTTCTGCCACATCCCCACTTGGTAATGAGACTGGTGTCAAAGAGGAATTGGTGTCAACACTTTGCAATTCTGCAGGAGAAGAAGTAATATGGTGGGTTGCCCCACTATCAAGTATCCAATGATTTTGAGCAACCGGTAATAAACCTGAATTATCTTCAGCAGCAGGGGTAGCAGGAGTCACGGCGTTGGCCTGTGGATTTGGATTTGGATTCAAGGTGCTGAGTATCTGGATGTATTGCTCCTTTGTCAAATTGGGTAAAGATACCTGTAGTTGCTGAAGAGTAGAATTAAAATCCACTTGATTTGCCGATGGTCTGCTAGGTGCAAAATTCTGGTTGTGCTGCTGTGCCTTTTCTTTTGCCCGTGGATGACCAGGAGGGTATCCAATTAATTTGTAGCAATTTGATTTTCTGTGGTACATGTCACCACAATAAGTGCACTGAAAAGGCTCTCTAGTGCGTGAATTGTTGGATGGGTTCCCGTAATTTTGATTATTTTGCCTTGATTTGGGAAAATTCTGGTTGCCACGCACAGCCATAGCTGCTGTGTTTGAAGGTGCAGTAATGGCAGATCCTAATTCCCGTTGCTTTTCTTCTTGCACAATGGAGGCATATGCTTGACGAACTGATGGTAAAGGATTCATCAACAAAATCTGACCTCTTGCACCCGAATATGATTCGTTGAGACCCATGAGAAATTGTATGAGTTTGGTGCTGCCATTCTGCGCACCACAAGTGCATGTGGCTGAATTGAAAGATGCAAGTTCATCCCATAATCCTTTTAATTTCGTGTAATACGCTGCAACAGACATTTGCCCTTGCTCAATTCTGTAAATATCTCTCTGCACTTGAAAAATTCGAGGAGCATTCCCTAAGGAAAATCTTTCATGGAGATCTTCCCAGATGGCATGAGGAGTATCGCATGAGAGGACAGAGTCTGCTAATTCTGGCTCAAGGGAATTGAGAATCCATGAGAGAACCATATCGTTGCAGCGCTGCCAAAGAGCATGTTCTTTAGGTTTCGAAGTTTCATGGGGTTCTTTTATCTCACCAGTAATAAAACCTGTTTTGTTCTTTGCAGATAAAGAAATTTTCATGGCACGATGCCAAGAATTGTAGTTGTCTCCATTCAGCCTTTTGGAGACAAGAAGCAGACCAGGATGGTCTGAGTGGTGAAGGAATAAAGGAGACCCATCTGGACTGGAAAGGGAAGCAGCAGAGTTAACAGAGTCATCGGTACTGCATAGTGCAGTGTTGGTTTCAGCCATGGTGTTTTAAGGGAAAGAGAAAGAAATCAAGGATGGAGAAATAAAACAGTCACTGTTGAAATTGAATTCTGGAAATCTGGAAAAAACTGAAGAACAATTTAAAAGCAGAATTCTGAATCAAGGCTGGAAAATAGATGCAAATAGATGCATGAATATTTAGAGCTTAACCTGCTCTGATACCATATAGGAAAATTGATTCAACTGGAATGAATAATTGTATTGACTTCCAGGCACTATATATATACAAAGATGGCGTAAATTACTCCTACAGATCAGGAGTTTAATGCCAATTGTAATGTAAACATATCTTTCCTAATTACATTGAAAGATCACCTTCCTATTCATACTAAAACACTGTGAATCCTATTACAATGCAACTTCCAACAATTAGTATGCTTATTGGAGCAAGTAGGATCTTCCTCAATTCCCATCTATTCGGATGAACAGCTCATATTTTATCCTTGCTAGCTAGTAGCTTTTGTAGTTCGTATAATGCAACTCTGGGTCTCGTGTCCAGTGTCTTGAATGAGGACTCAAGCAGTTTTCTCAGAAGCTCTGTAGATTCTCAGAATTACCCAGAAATATGAAGATTATGATGTCAATCTTATAAAATAAAAGGTCACAGTCACAAGTTCAAAAATAGCTGGCCGGGGAACCGTCATATACTTCGCTCCACTGGCACATCAACACATCATCACCGGTGACCAATAAAATATGGAAGTTTCAACCAAATATTCTATAATAAGAAACTTAACCTTCAAGTAGCAAGAACAGTTGAGCTTCTAGCTGGATACATTTAAACCAAATGATTCCCGATTTAATTAATAAAAGTTGGCCATCCAATTATAGCTAGTAGATTATGTTCCTCACTAGCTTCAGCTATAAATCCACTCCTGAGCTCACTAACTTCAAACCACAGAGCTGAGCCGAGCCCACAACTACTATTCTCCTAACATCTGTAGCTTTCTTTGCTGCCTCAGAATTCAGCACATCCAAATGGCTTCAAAAGGGGTTCAGTTTAGTCTACTTTTAGTCCTTGCGGTGATGCTTTGTCATCGAGCCACCGCCCAATCAGGCTGCACCGGCTCCCTCGTGAGCTTGGCACCGTGCCTCAACTATGTTACTGGAAATTCCTCAGCCCCATCACCTTCCTGCTGCTCCCAGCTGGCTACTATTGTTCAATCACAGCCACGGTGTCTTTGTGCATTGGTAAATGGGGGTGGCTCCTCACTCGGTATCGCTATTAACCAAACCCTTGCTCTAGCACTGCCTCCTGCTTGTAATGTGCAAACACCACCAATTAGCCGGTGCAATGGTAGGTTGCCTACTGCTTCTGCTTAATCACATCTCATATTTTATAGCTAGAAGACTGATGTAAATTCATAATTCATGTAATTTGGCTATGTTAAATCAGCTGCTGATGGTCCAGCAACTCCTCCAGCAAGTTCTCCAGCGATTCCTCCATCAGATACTTCTGATGCGACACCTGAAGCTCCAACTACTGTATCGACACCAAGCATTCCAGCAGGTTAGTCACATTTCAACCAGTTGTCAAGTTCAAGCAGCTCTATATTTCCCCTGGACAAAAACTGGCATGCCAGCTATAATCATCACATAGGAAAATATATGAAAGCCTCGTCTGCAAAATAATAAAGTCCATTTCTACTGTATACATCGTTCCGTTTCTCTAACCTGACATGTTATTTCGTGGATGAATGCAGGAAGCGGGTCTAAGACAGTCCCAACCTCAACAGGCACATCAGATGCGAGCATTGTGAGAAAGCAACTTCATCTCGACATCTTCGTAATTTTCAGTGTTTTATGTGCCTCAAGCATCTTTGGATTCTGACTTTTCTACAAAGAACTATCAGAGCTTGCTCTCCTATTTTGCTGCAATATATTCTCCTGTAACCGTGTGGAGTTTGCGTTTTTTCTGTAATATTGTGAAAGTATTGTTTCATTTTTTTTCAACTTGCGAGGGTGTGAAGCTACTTGTGTTCCTGTTTTGTATTTGAAAACATTGATGAAGTGAAACATGCAATTTTACCGAATCCCATGTTCTCCAGTCAGTCCACTGAGCTGGGTTAGTTTAACTATTATGCTCCCAAGACTTGTATGAAATCAAGAAACTACAAAAGAGGTGAGATATGGCTTAATATTTATGGATAGACATACAGTGACATCAATTATAGAAACATCAAATGGCTAGAAGAAAAGAATTAAAATTTGCCAATAAGAGGAAGAGCATTTCGGATTCAATTATTGGCTGTTTTGACTTAATAATTTTATTCTAAAAAATTGATGTTAGTTATTTATATTCGACCTATTGGAAAAAAATAATGTAATAATAATAATAATAATAAACAGCATATTTGAAATTCAAGTTGCAGAAATTTATCCAGGTTTTCTAAACCATAAACGTCGGTTCATCAGAGAGGAAATTAAAAGCTGAGCGTGCAAAGGCTTCAAGCTGAAAGTCGAAATCATCTTTCACCATTTACCATCCATTGAAATCGATCAGCTAGGAATGACTCGAAGAAGTGATATCAAAGTGATGCTGATGTAAGACAACATGCTGTCTAAGCAGAAGATCCAAGAGTCTAATTTTCGGGATTTAATATTAGTACTGGTAATGTCGGCGCTGTTGAAAAAGGTATTTCTTTTTGGGAGTTTCCTGATGGATTCCACACTCTAAAATCTCATGCTTATTCATCAACTAGCCTCTTACCTGTTTGGGCTACGTTAAATAATCCTATTATTTCTCTTCAATCTAAAGTTAAGGGTTGGCAAACTTGATTAATTAATCACAAGCTGGTTGGTGGGGTTAGATTGGCATGTTTGAAGCACTCCGCTACAACCTTAGCATCTATGCACACTCTGCAAAGCAGATCTCGAGTTCGAGTCAGTACGTGTATTTCTTACAAGAACTTATGACAGTCTGGATTTTACTCGTTCATCTGGACCAACAAAATACTTTTTTTGAGAAATGAGATTTTCTCACATCCAAACAAAGAATCTATGCGTGCTCGCCTAGCCGCTCCAGGCGAGACGAGCCCCCGGTGCTTTTACTAGTCTCGAGCGTGTGGTGCCTCAGACATTTTATAAACTTGGTGCGTCTTTTAGCGCATTTCTCCTTTCAGAGCACTGTGTTGACCAGGGAAAAGCATTGATTTAGACATACAAGATGGCACCTCCTCCTTGCACAAAAGAAAGTAGGCATTCATCAGCATTTGTGGTATGGATTCTGCGATGAAAAGCAGAGCAGAGCTGAACAAACCCGAAAGAGACACTTCCGTCTAACTTCATTAAAATAAATTTGTCTATGAATGTAAAAAAGGTGAGTTGTTCACCAAAGATTCTGTTATAAAGTAGGAATATTGGTAAACCATATGAGCCAGCTGCCACTCTTTTGTTCACAATCTTCCCCTTTATTAACCACAACCTTTTCATCCCCTACAAACCACAAAAGGAAATCCTCATTCTTCATTTCTCAGCCATTGTTGCCAGAATTTTCTACAGAATTGGCCCAATGGCAGCTACAAGGATGGAGCTTATGCTTGCTATATCCCTTGCTGCAACTCTGTTCGCGGGAGCTATGGCACAGTCATCTTGTACCAACGTGATCATAAGCATGTCGCCATGTTTGAACTACATAACAGGAAACTCATCTTCCCCATCTTCATCGTGCTGTACACAGCTAGCTAATGTTGTCGAGTCGCAGCCTCAGTGTCTGTGTGAGGTCGTTAATGGCGGCGCCTCCTCGCTCGGGGTCAATGTTAACCAGACTCAGGCTCTGGCCCTCCCCAGCGCTTGCAATGTCCAAACTCCCTCTATCAGCCGCTGTAATGGTAAGCAATTGCATGCGATACAAATTTTAAGATCATTTTCTTGCAATGCAGATAGCTAGTTCATTTTATCATCTGTTCGTTCTAACACCCTCTTCTCCCGCAGGAACACCAAATCCTCCTTCTGCAGGTACAAGATTCAATTAGATTTTCCAGTTCCGGGCTTGAATTTACGAACAATATAGGTTCTTCGGTTATTTCTAGAAGTAGGAGTCCAATGTTAATGTTTTTTTGTGGAATGAGTGCAGGAACAGGATCTAAGGCAGTACCGTCAGCGGATAATGGAACATCAGATGCAAACTCTACAAAGTTGACGATGTCTCTGCTCTTCTTCCTACTCTGCATCACATCACTAGCTTCGACCCTCGTCACCATATAATATAAGCTCCATCTACTTGAAATTCTGTTGAATCATTAGAGGCGAATTGTACTTGCTGGTGTCGAAATGAAATTGATAGTTTTTAAGTTGTAAAAAATAAAATTATTATGAATTCTCTGGTACTAATAAAGATAACATTTTATTTATCGGATTAGAAAAGTAAATTTAGTCTCAAAAAAAAAAAATACATATATATCATTCCATGGACACGGAAGGATAAAAACATGGGCGACTAACAAGCAGATAATCATCAAGAAAAAATAAATATTAAGAGATGTTGACTGGTCAACCTTGTTGCCATAGAATCGATGAAGCACATGCATCTTCCTCGTCTTTTACTAATTCTTTTTTTCTTACAGGTTGAGGTAGTCTTTCTTTATTCTCTTCTCTTAAACCACTCTTGTTTCAATTTGGATCTGGAATTTATTGGTAAATTTCTTGGGACCATTACAAGTGACTTAACAATTGAATCAATCGGTACCCAGAACTCAAGAAGCACATGCATTTCCAACACAGCCCTACTTATTAAAGACCCAGAGAGGAAGTCAAACCGCACTGCCTTGGTGAGAATTCCAAATTTCCAATCACACAAATGTCATAAGCCACGCCATTTTTTACTGGGAAAGCTACACCGCAACAGAACAAGATGTCGTCGTTTTCCCCCCCTCACAATTTAGCATGTTAGGGTTACAGTACTTTAAAAGTGGCGTAGTGATGGTAAGGGTTTTTATAAAAATCTACAACAGACAGGATTTTATTTGTAAATTTGAATTCATAAAATATATTTTCTAAAAAATAGAATTTTATTTTCCAAAAAATAGAATTTTATTGCATAAAAAAAAATATTAGGGTTACAAAAGCTATTAAACTAGGACTTCCAAGACGCGAGTCATGGAGCCATGGATTCACCGGGTGAATCAGTTTTTTAAAAGATAAACGTTAAGATAATACTTTTAAAATAAAAAATCATAAACCAGGGTTGATTTTTTAGGGTGATTGGTCAGGTAGATCAAATCTATCCCGAATCGGTTGGCCAAGCCCCAGTTGGGCTTAATAATTGTGTTTGTTAAACAATACTTGCTGTTCTAGACACTGACTACGTGATTAACTATATATTTCATGGCCCATGGAAAATAAAAATTATATGAACAAATGACAAAAGACCAACTCTTAAAATTGTTTTTAAAAGTAATTTTTATTTAGAAATATATTAAAATAATATTTTTATTTTTTAAAAATAATTTTTGAGAAAATAATCTAAAAACACTAAATTTTATAATTTAAAGTGAAATAAAAATAAAAAAAATTATTATTTTTTTTAAAAAAATTTAAAACTTCATGTAAAACACTTAATAAGTGACAGCTAGATGTAAGTACTATGTCCTTAACAATGACCGTACTCCACAGGCTGTAATCGTCCTGGATCAGTTTTCGTGGCTCCGATGAGAGGAATACGAGTTTTGATATCAGAAGTGAATTAGCAAAAGTGGGACTTCAACCCTATATCAGTAAATCTAACCCTTTTTTTCATTATAAAAATGTTATTGTAACTAATACAGAGAATCTCATTTATATAGTATACTACCTCTTTTCGTTGACGGTTTGCCTAAACGAATTTTTTTATTTTTTATTTTTGCACCAGGCAGACACAAAATGTCGGCATTCCCTGCTACAAGTACATTGTTGCTCTATACATCGTATCTCTTCGTATCATGTGCTAAATGCTACGACAAATAAGTGTAAATTTCAAATTATAATTATTAAACAAGTTTGATACAATATGTTTATTTAAGAAAAATTGGTGGTTGACTCGTCTAGTTGATCTAGATGTTTAGTAACCCAGTTGCCTTAGTTAAATTTTGTAGAATTAATGTCATATAATAACAAATAATAACTATATTCCAAACTAATTGTTAGTATATAGTATATGGTTTTTTTTATAGTTACCTGCTTATATTTTACAATTAGATCCTGATAAACCAGATGGAGACAGTAAATGCATTCCCACTTCCCCTGTCACAAGAGACGTACGTTCCAGAAATTTTGAGGACACTGACCTGGTACTGCTGTAAGATAACTTGCTGCTAAGCTATGTCAAAGTCTTCACGAACAAGTTATGTAAGAGGGCCCAAGGTGGGAGCTAATCATAATTAAGCTTGTTAAACCAAAGATTGAAACACAAACAAAATTTTGGAGGCGCATTTCAACCACGTGACCTGAACGTGTCAGCCGAAGAATTAGTGTTTAATTTAATTAACAAAAATGCCATTGCGGTGAGGGGAAAAGAAGGGACCGGGAATATCCTCAAATGCCTATATTCTGGTTTAGGGTAAGCACAAATTGGAAGTACTTGAAAATAAATAAAACGCTCAAAAATCACAGAAAAAGAGCATATGAAACCCTGTTTTTTTCTTTGTAAAATTAGCTTTTCTTTGGGAGGCAATCTAACGTTACTCTTGATTTCTCTCTGTGTGTCTGTAGAAATCGAAGCGACGGAGCCCTGAATCTTATTGGGTTTCAGGTAAAGCGTGCTGTCTTTCTATTATGCCAGCAGAAGTGATGGGATTGCTTATTTTTTTGCCTACTTTCGTGAAAATATTTGACGGGGATTTGATGAGATTTTGATTTGATTCTGAAACTACCGAATACCCATTGTTGTCTGTGGTGAATTGGAGTGGGTTTGGTATTTTAAGTGAAGAAAGTTCAGTATGGTAATTTTTGGGTTATGTTGCTTGTTTCTGAGGCTCAATTTTGGTTTTATTTTCTGTGGATGAGTTCAATAGAAGCGCGCTTAGTTGATGAATTGATTTATTTATTTTTTCAGAAACAATAGGTGAGATTGCCTTTGCGCTGGTTCTTGTGTTGAATGTTCAGAAATATGTGAGGTATAACTAAAACTAACAAGGCTGTGATGATAATTTGCATATGTTTAGATATATGATGTTGAGTATGTATTAATTAAGGAGACTTTGAGCTTTCTTTGTTGAGATTTATTAGTTTTAATTGCAAGGTCTTAGATCATAATCTGTGTTTAGCATGTAAACTCTCCAGTGAGATTTGCTAGTTTATATTCCAAGTTAGTTTGTATGTGGAATTCATATTATTTATGCCATTCTGATGCATTTAAATGAATATGCCTAAGAATAAGGAGAAAATTGCAAAACCAGATTGCCTATCACAGTTCAATTTGTGACTGTGACATGCGAAAGTGAAAATATATGGTCATATTCTGTCATCTGGTGAAGTTCACTGTCTTGTCTCTTTACCTGGGAAGATGTCTAACAATATTACTGTGACTATGTTATGATCTTAGTGATCCATGGAATGAAATTGATTCTGGTGGTTGATAATCAAAATCCATACACCGTGAAATATCAACTTTCCAAAGCAGAAATGGTAGCCACAGTACTTGAAATCTGGAAACCAGTGTTGTTTGGCTGCAACAACTTCATCTCAATGAAGTTGGGTGGGTTAAGATTTGATTTTAATCAGAATGTTTGCACTTTGTGAATGGTTCTGAAAGAAGCAATATAACCTATGATGGTCATAAGAGTCTTATGGTGCTTTTCAATCCCTATAATGCAAATATAGTTCTGATCATTCAGCTTCTTGTCTAGGCCATTCTCTTACTTGTTTCTTCCCTTGTGTAGTTTGCTTTCTCATCTATGGAAAAAATTGTTCTGATTTGTGATGCTTGTTGGATTTAAATTGACTCAAATAAAACTGCTCTAAAGTCTTGATCCTCTTATGTACCTTGTAGTCACTTATTGCAGGCGATCTAGGGGGGGGGTTCTGTGAACAGTGTTTATATGTAGGCTGAGGGACATTCCGATATCATAATTGGAGCATTAAGTTCTTGCATAGATACTTGTTTCGTAGACAATTTTCTTATCTTGGATTATCTAAATTTTTGTTTCTTTGTAAAAACTATGAGCCAGTGCCTTTACGCATGAACCCTTAGTGTACTCAATACTAAATTCCATTAAGTTTAAGCTCTGATCATGAGAAATTGGATACTTTTTAGGCTTGATTGAATTTATTGACGGGTTTTCACTCATTCACTTTTGCTTTGGCCATATTCAATTATAAAAAGTATTACGTTGAGGATTTTTTGCAAGTTCAGACATGTATTTGTTGTGCTTTTTCAAATTTAATTAAATTGTAACAGATGGTAGAAATGAGAGAGCCAAGTTGCCCTTCATATTACTTTTCATGACAAAACTGCTATTTGTATGAAAAAAGCATGCTATTTGACTTGTAAATATGAGTAAGCTACCTTAGAAAGAACCAACTTCTTCCACAATTTTGACTTCAGGTATCTGCAGATACTGATTTGTGCCCTTGCAAACAAAAAAAAGTGATTGAATGGAATTCTTTATTCTTTGCATGTTCTGGATTTCTTTTCATTTCATTTCTTGTTTTCCTTTTTTTCCACCATGGTGATATTGACAATTTGTTGCCATTCTGTTTGATGATGGCAGTGGCTAATGAGTTTTCTCTTTTAAGTGGTTAGAGTGCTATGAAATGACAACTGTAGTAATTTTATTTTTATTGAAACTTGGAAACTGATTTCATATAACATTGTTTCGTGCCTTTTGTTAATGTCAGGTAGCTTTTGCATTGCTGTCATCAGTGTAGCAAAAAATCAGAGGTGGAGAAATAACTTGAAACAGATGCAACCGTGATTAGTATGTCTGAACTGATTGAAGGTCTTCCAGACGCTGTTGCCATCAGGTGCATTGCACGGGTTCCCTTCTACCTCCACCCCAAGTTAGAGTTCGTTTCTCGTTCATGGCGAGCTGCCATGCGTAGCCCTGAGCTGTTTAAAGCCCGGCAGGAGGTTGGCTCAGCAGAGGATCTACTATGTGTGTGCGCTTTTGATCCCGAGAATTTGTGGCAGCTTTATGACCCTCTCCGTGACCTTTGGATTACCCTTCCTGTCCTCCCTTCTAAAATCAGGCACCTTGCCCACTTTGGTGTTGTCTCTAGCGCAGGAAAGATATTTGTGCTTGGTGGTGGTAGTGATGCTGTTGATCCATTAACTGGTGATCAAGATGGAAGCTTTGCAACAAATGAAGTGTGGTCATATGATCCTGTATTACGACAATGGGCAGCATGTGCATCTATGCTTGTGCCCCGTGCAATGTTTGCATGCGGTGCTTTGAATGGAAAGATTGTGGTTGCAGGTGGTTTCACCAGCTGCCGAAAATCAATTTCTCAAGCGGAAATGTATGATCCAGAGAAGGATGTTTGGATCCCAATACCTGATCTCCACCGGACTCACAATTCAACATGCTCTGGAGTAGTTATTGGGGGGAAGTTGCATGTCTTGCACAGGGGCTTGTCAGCAGTACAGGTTTTGGACAATGTAGGGTCTGGGTGGACAGTTGAGGATTATGGTTGGCTCCAGGGTCCAATGGCAGTTGTTCATGATTCTCTCTATGTGATGAGCCATGGACTAATTTTCAAGCAGGAAGGGAAAACCAGGAAAGTGGTGGTTTCAGCATCTGAATTCCGGAAAAGGATTGGATTTGCAATGATGGGGCTTGGAGATGACATTTATGTGATCGGAGGGGTGATCGGGCCTGACCGATGGAATTGGGATATTAGGCCACTGTCTGATGTTGACATCTTAACAGTTGGGGGTGACAGACCTGCATGGCGCCAGGCAACTCCAATGACAAGGTGCCGAGGAACAATCCTTGGGTGTACACAGCTGAGAATTTAGCCTCCATTTGTTCTTGTTGTTGCTTTGATGTGAAAATTAAGCTCTTGTTAAGGCATTGGTTCCCTCCTATAGGAGACGAGGAATGTAATCTTTCTCTGGCCATCTTGTTTTATTCGTGAGCCATTATCTTTGCCTCTGTTTTCTGTCAATTTAGTAGTTTTTGAGGGAGACTTCCATTTGGAAGGCAAGGCTGAAGGTATTGAGTCAGTTTTAACAGCAGCAGTGATACATGAAATTTTATTTAGTAGCACCATGCATAACAATCAACTTACCATTTGTTCTTTTGTATTTTAACTGCACAAATTATTTACCTGATAGTTTCTTGTTATTCTTTCTACTACATACTTTGTTCACGAAAATCTGTGCTCATTGACTTTTTGGAACTTCTCTTTATATTCGATTTCCTGACAGTAATTTTGATTTATGTTCTTTTTTATAAAAATTATCAAAATATTGGGCATTAAATCTACAGTTGCTCTTGCGAAATTTCAATTTAGATTATTTTGTCTAGAAGATGGGCACGCGGGTTGGCTTTGAGGGTCTAAATATACTTCTTCTTTTTTAAAATAATCATTACAGTGTTATTAATCAATTCCATATTTTGTTATGTTTGTAATTGTTATTATACATGTGTAAGCAAATTGTACATACGTATTTAATAAAAACTAGAAAATATTTATTATTTTTATATAGTTTTCATGAATTAATTAATTTTTGTTTGAAACTAAAATGATATATTAGATTATGATAAGTTTTTATTTAAAAAAAAACGTCCTGATAAAAAAAATATTTTTATATTAAATTATGTAATGATAATTTTTCCTAAATTATTTATAATTTAAATTATTAAAATTCATGTAAATTTAATTAACATGGGCTTTTATTAAAAAAACAAATGTTAATAAAAATAAGATATTTATATTAACATGTTTTTTTGTAAGATATAAAATAAATAAATAAGGAACGGATAATATGATTTTAATTAATAAAAAAATATTTTCTTTTTAAAATCTAGATTCTTCAAATTCTTATATGTATTAAATTTATAATAAAATTAAATAAGAATTTGCTTTTAAATTTGCTTTGCTCTATCGCGTGGGCTTAAAATCCAGTAAGAGATGATTCCGCTGCTAGAGTAGCGTCCGGGACTCAAATAATATTAATGGGTATTAAGCCCATAATGCCCCAATACATAAGAAAATATGCTACGTAAGCCCATACACTTTTTTCAGGCCCATACAATAAAACCCTGAAATTTGAAAACTTGATGAGCGACTAAAACCCTAAATCGAAATCTTCTTGTTTGTTGTTTGTTTAACAGAAAAATAAAAATGGAGAACACGCAACCTGAAGGAGGAGAAAACAACAGAGACCTAGAGGTAGCTCCGGCCCTAATTTCAGTTCACCCGACTCAGGATTCCGTCGCTGTCGCCGTCGGGTCAGACCTCCGCGTCTTCGACCTCCGGTAAGAAATCATCACTGTAATTCTTTCTACTTAATGAAATATTATGAACAATTCCCAAATACTGGGATTTAACTTGCTTGATGGGTTTCTGAGTAGAGGAAATTGTGCGGTTACTTTGGTGGATGAAACTGGTGAGGCTTTTCATAAGGATTCTATAAGAGCCATCCGCTACGGTGCAAATGGGAAACTGTTTGTATCATCTGGTGACGATAAGCTTGTGAAGGTTTGGTCCACTGATTCTTGGCGCTGCAATGCTTCCGTGTATGTTCTCTTATGATTTGAGGTGTATTTTCTCTAGATCTTAGCACAGGATTATTTTTAGGTAGACAAAGAGAGTGATTTGATTCTTGTCTTAGCTGAAACTTATGAATTATTTCTAGTGACATTTGCCTTATATTTGTGATTGGAATAGGTGCTCTGAGAAAAGAGTGAGTGCAGTTGCTGTAAGCAATGATGGACTGTATGTTTGTTATGCTGACAAGTTTGGAGTTGTTTGGGTGGTGGATCTGCATGGACTTGATGGAAATGAAACTTTGGTCAATAAAAAGGCATCACCATTGCTTGCGCATTATTGCAGCATCATTACTAGCCTGGTGGGTTGTTCACTTTTTGGGTCTTTCCTCTTCTTCAGTGCTTGGGATGTGATTTTTGTTGGAAATGGTGTTATAACATGTCTTACGAAATGTGTGGTTTTAAAAGTGAGCAACCCTTTAATAGTGATACGTATCTTTTGCAGGAATTTTCACCTGATGGACGGTTTATTGTTACTGCTGATCGAGATTTTAAGATTCGGGTAATTTTTTTCATTGAATAAGATAAAATAACTAGCTTGATTACCTTTTTTACATGATATTATCGCCCTCACAGGTAACTGTATTTCCCAAGAAACCTTTAGATGGAGCTCACGAGATACAAAGTTTTTGCCTTGGTCATACAGAGTGAGTGAGTTCTTGTGATCATTTTTCTTGCATTTTTATCATGTTTATGCATATGATACCAATAATGAATATGAAATTGGAATGAGAATTTCAAATTTCAAGTGTTGCTGGGTGTTAGTTTGCCCTCATTGTAACTCAACTCGCACGGTTGCATTTCAGTGAGCTACTTGATTTTCTATATAGATTTAGGCTGATATTTGTTCATTTCCATGGACCATTTGACAGGTTTGTGTCCTGCCTTGCCTTTCTTTTCACTGTGGATTACCCTCAGGGGTTTCTTGTGTCTGGCGGTGGCGATTCAACTGTGAGTAATCATGGGCACTTGTATTAGTCTGGTTTGGATAGTTTGCTTTTAAAAAAATATTCTAGTTGCAATTTGAGAACAATGGGTGCTCTGTCCTGCTTCAGGTTCGTCTGTGGGATATTAACCCTGGAACTCTCCTTGATACCTGTGAATTTGGCAGTAAGGTATTTCATATCTTCTTGATTGTTACAGAGGTTCTGATTAAATCACTAGCTTCTTTGTAGTTTTTCAAATACCATCTTGAATAAGTGAATGTTAAAATTGGGGCAGTTTTCTATTTTCTCCTTCTGTTAAGTTTTAATAAATGGTCGGCTGGCTATCATGATGGTACAGGGAAGGTAGCTGTTGATAATTAGTATCGTGACAAGGTCATTTATACTGTGAGAAATGTGATGGTGATTTTTATAAACTAAAAAGCACTGTTTTCTTCAACTGTGCTGCTGGCCATCTATTTACTTGTTTTTCTTCCACTTCCTTCCTGCAGGCAGGAATTGTAGACTATAAAGGAAATGAAGTGAGCTGCTCTACTGTCACTGATCTATGCACAATTCCAGGTAGTAATGTTGTTGCAGTGGCCGTTCAAAGGCAAGTCTCTAAACATTGTGCTTGTCTTTTGATCATTGTACTGTGCTCTTCTGGTGGTTCATTATCTGACTGCTTATGTACTCTGCTTTAGCTTGCAAGGTATACTCCTGGTGAGCTGTGATCTTTCTTCTCAAACTTTTGGTGCTGTTAAGGTAAGAATCCAAATACTTGAAAATTTAAGCAGAAACAGTGAAACACTACGCCTGTTCAAGAGGACAAAATTAGCATGTTCTGGCAGTTTTGTATTGATCAAACTTGCAAAACTGTTTCATTTGATAGATATGTTTTTTGATCTGGCATCACATCGCCATTGTGCATCATTGCATTATCTAGTTTGTTTCCAGTTCTATTGGCATTGTCGCCATTGTGCATCATTGCATTATCTAGTTTGTTTCCAGTTCTATTGGCATTGTTGTAGCTGAATAGATTCCAATTACAAATTGAAAGCCTGGAACTCGTTGGATTTCTTCTGCATGGAATTCCTTCTGTAACAAATTCAGAAATTTTTTGGCAGACTCCAAAATTTGATTGCTAAACAACCAATATGCAAATATGGCACATGCAACACATATGGGTTTTCATTCTGAGCTGATGTGATTCTTGTAGGTCATTTCAAATATGGGAGATAGCTTCATTCCTACAAGCCTGGGATGTAGCTCCTCTGCAGAACTATTGTGGACCATAACTGGTGTCTCTAAACCTCACGGTTCTAATCACAACTCTTTGACCTGTGTGAGGGTTCTTTCTGGTTTCAAGAAGACCATTCCTGATGCTGCTTTGCCTGAGCTGACTGTGGTGGACGACAATGAGGTACCCGGGGCTGAGAAACTGCTTGAGAAGTTGCAGGGAAGTGTAACTGTTGAGGAAGAGGTCTTCTTAGCAGCTGCTGAAGCTGTAAAAACATCAATGTGCAATTTGTTGATTAAGAAGCAGTACACCACAGAGAAACGAGAATTTAGAAAGAGAGGTAGAAACGACAAGAAAACCAAGCATTGACAGGATCTCGACATCGGTATCGATCTTGCTACCTGGCAAATTCTTGAAGGTATCCATGCCAGAACGATTTTGTAGATCAGTTTCTTGTACAACTTCAGCTATGTACTGTACTACATTCTCAGAAGAAAAAAAAAAATCAGGTGTTTATTGTACAAGAAAATGAATGCACCGCACCCTCTTGCGACCATGCGGAGGGGGTTAAACGACAGCTACTCTTTGCTCTATTCTCTAGTGATTTTACCTCTACATATTTGAAGAGCGAAAGACGCTCTTTTCTGAGCTGAACTCGACTTTTGAGAATGCATCATTGGATGCTTCAGAGTTTGAACCGGCGGGAAAATGTTAAGGTGCTCTGAAGAATTTACCCCTGGTGACGATGTGCCACGTTGCCGATTGCAAATGAATTCCTCCTCCGGGCTTTCTCGAATCTCATGGGCTGCAAGCCCCTTGGGTTGTGATATAATCCGACCGGGCTCCTGCAGGAAATGGAACGATTTTATACCTCGTATATTTCACTTTAAACCGGAAAACACTTCACCTTAAAGACTCTGAAATTAAAATGGTATCACACTTTATTATTCTCATCCACATAAATAATAATAAGATATTTCAAAATATATAATTTTCTTAGAAAATGATAGGTCATATATATATATATATTTATATATAGACAGTAAATATTAAACATATAAATATATCCATGCATGAAAATACATCATAACGCAAAGCATGCAAGGTAATATAGCAACAGTACATTGTAAACTTCGTTATAAAATAGGATACAATAGAAAAGAAATTTATTTTCAATATTTTCTAAAAATATATGATAAAAAAATCTTGCCGTGATAGGAGCTTTTCAGGTAGGGGTTAGCTTCTTACTTTAATAGTGATGAGGTAATCCAGTCGCTAGTTAGGCCAGTAAGGAAAACAAATTATGTAGGCATTGCCTTTCAAGTCCCATCAAACTAATATTCTGTTTCCTTTTTTTCTAATTTGGGTGTAGCTATCATCCACGTCTTGTGTGTCCCATCGAGCCCATCACATAATTAGGCATGGGCCCAGGCTAGATTTTAATAAGTCTGAATCGCTTGTCTTTTCCTCCACCATTCAAAATCTCAGTTTATTTATCTTACTTTCTCGATGGTCAAAACATGGTTTACTTATCCTCCTCCTCCCTTTCTAAAGTCACATTATCAGCGCAGCAGCTAGGTTTTATTATGCCAATTCGCATCTCATCACGACGGCGGGCGGCAGGCAAGTAAAAAAATATGAAACAGTCTTTCTATTTTCACAAAATAAGTTAATATTCCATTTAATTTTTTAAAATAATTAATGAGCTCTTTTTTTTTTTATTTATGCGAAAAACGACCTTTTCAATTGAGTAATGTTAAATAAAGAAATATTAAAACCAGTCAATCGACTAATTAATTTGTTCTTAAAACAAATGAACTAAAAAACTAGAAGGAATGGTTTATAATTTATTTATTAAAAAAGAAGAGAGAGAGAGAGAGAGAGAGAGACTCTCTTACTACATCTTCTCACTTCATCCTACTTCGTGCCAAGACCATTCTTATTGAAATAAAAAACAATAAAACAAAAAACAAAAGGACTCGATGTTTCAATGTGACTTGTGAATAAAAACATTGTCGATATTCATAGTATTTTTATTTTTTAATTTATTTTTGGGATTTTTTTTTAACTCATCATTCTAAATTTTGTTGATTAGTTATTAGGCTTTATGAACATTTTGTGTTGCTTTTTTTATATTTTTACGATCTAAAAAAAGTCTCGGTGTTGAAAATGTTCATATTTTTACAAAACAAAAAATTATTTTGTAAGCAAAATAAAAGAAAGGGGTCGATAATTGCAAGCAAGGTGAAATTATAACTGTTTATTTACAAAAAAAATAAACAAGGTGAAATTATTTTTTTTGCTCTTAGTTTTTTATTTCAACATTTTACATCTAGTTTTATGACCGACTTGTCAAAAATTGCCAAAAATTCATAGGAAAAGTTCTTTTTAATCCCTATACTTTCCTTTTTCTTCCTTCACGAACCTTGTTGTTTTTAAAAAAAAAACAATTTGGTATAAAAAAATATTTTCTTGACACTATTGTCCTCTAGTTAGGAAGGTTAAAGACAAACTATTCGGAAGCAGTGAGGAGAGAGGCCGCTGAGATTTATTATTTTTCATCAATAAAACTAATTATTCTCGGTATCAACAAGTTCTATCCGTTGTGAAGATTTTGATGGTGGTGTGTTTATTCTATAAAAATGCTCGAAAAAGTATACTAGGTTTTATTTTCATTTTTTTATCCTAGTGATTTTCATATGACTTGGAACTGGTAGGTGATTTAGGAAGGCTTTAATAGTGTTTATCATGTTTTCTTGGGTGGAAATAAATTGAGAAATTATTTCTAAACCCATAAAAAAACACATTTAAATCTCTAATTATTATAATGGTGACCAAATTTTAGGATTGCTCCTAGCAAGTGATGTATTGGCTGTCACAGCATGTTGTCTGATTTCTTTTTTTCACCTTATAAAAGAAGAAGAAAATAATAAATATGTCTCAAGTACGAAAATTTACCCCGGGCCTAGGTGCTAGGGTTTTTTAAGGTCTAGACCTACTGGAGTTATCATGGATCTCGTGCATGACTTAGCCTTTTGTTTTTTCAACTCTATATTTCAATATTTATATTGTTTTTTTACCTTTATTCTTCAATATCTTAATTTTAAATGGGTCTTTGTATTTTTTTATATAATTAAATACAAAAAAATATTATTGAATCACGAATTCAACAAGTTAATTTATTTCTAGATTATTTTTGAACTCTTACTTTCATGTTTTTTTATCATTTAGTTTTTTTTTTTAAAATATCAAGTTGATTATTCATATCTATTGAGTTTTCATGCCATTGAACTTGAATGTGTTCTGGGAAAAGAGTTCAACATCGGGTTTCTTGGCATAAACAACTGGTTTGGTCGTATTTTTATCTCGAAGTGTGGCCTAAACACAGGTTAACTAAAATTAAAGTCTTTGTATTTAAAATTAGTTTTTCTTATCATTTTAATATACTAGTATTAAAAATAAACTTTTAAAAAATAAAAAAGTATATATATTATTTTAATACTTTCTAAATTAAATACAACTCAATACACGGTATCAAATATTCAAGCTAATGTTTAGAGAGAGAGCGAGAGAGAGAGAAGAGATGCCCATGATGCCTCACTCAAGGTGCCAATTATTTTTAGACACGCAATTTGCCGGAACAGAAAATTATTTATTGTTCTGACAAAATAGTATTTGACTGAATTATACACACTTGACACTTAACACCATGAAAGACACCTCCACTCGGATGATGCTCGCAGTGGGGTCGTTTAGCCTTTAAATCCAAGAAAGGAGACATAAGAAAGGGCCCTTCAATAATTCATCTCCCAATTTGGTATCGCCACGTGTCTCCAGGCCACGAACCGATTTCTTCCTAGCTTGGGTAGAAGAAAGGGACGTGCCCAGAAGGAGCTGCTCGATGGAGAGATGCAGCAGCTAGAGGCCTACGGTATTGAAGAAATTAGCTTCCTAGTTAAAGTCGTGAGGGAGACTTCTCTTTTGTTTGGCCTATCTCCATACAAGGGTGACGTGGCTGCTGTCAACTTAAAACAGGCATCTTTTGCGGAAAATTTAAGAAACGAGTTGATGGTTTGTGCTTTTACTGCTATCATGTTTGTTTCGAGCCACTGTTTGGTCGATTTTTTGATGATTTTTTTTACTTTATTTTTTATATATATATTTTTAAACTGTTCCTATTTTAAATATATAAAAATACTTTCAAAAACAACTTTTATATATTACTGAGTATAAATAAATAAATAATAACAGGCACGGGTATTCACCCTTATACTATGTGGTTTTTTTTTTAATTACTATTGAATCAAAGGGGATTTCAGCAAATTTAGACCCGTGCTCGTGTCAGCCTACTGGTATCGCCTCAGAGAATATAGAATAAATTTGGTAAATTTTCTTGCACGGGACTTGTTTGTTGAATTGACACAAACAAATATCTAAATCAGGGATGGTTTGCGAGTGAGGCTGTAACCGATTTGGCATACTGAACTTAGCAACTGAAGTACTCCACATTATTTTATGCTATCCAACTCGAAGCCGATCCAACGGCCAACAAATAGAGCTAATAAATTTAAGGGGAGAAGATAGCAGAGAGTGCACACGTCTCTGGTCCATCTTTCAAGTGCAGAGACTTTAGCTGGAGAACCCACATCCCAGTGACATAACTCGACATGGGGTCCTTTCACAATCATCAATTTTCAACCTTTTTAGGGACCCACACCCCAAAAAATAACATATAACACAAGCTAATGGGGGGGAATTTCAATTATTCTAAGAGAATACCCAGCAGAAATTATTGTTGATGTCTTACCATTTGTCTAATCTAATTAAAGTTCTTGGGATATTTCTCTGATGTTATTTACGTGTTCATGTTAAAAAAAAAATAATTAAAATAACCATGTTATTTTAAATTAATAAATATTTCTGTAAAAATACCAGCAATGATTGCTGAGCGATGCCAAGAAATTAACCTTGTTTGGGAAGGCCTCGAAAGAAATCAATCCATATTAAGACCAACTTGTCAAAACAAGGGGTCGCCGGAATAATGGGACCAAAGTTTTCGGGTCAGTCAGTCATTTCTCAGTAATCCACGATAATAAAGTGAAAGGACACTACCCCCGAAGTGGAGCCCACCATTTGGTATGGGGATTGAGTTTGTATCTGAGTGGAGCTGTGTGGGCCCAGCACTTTTTTTCGTTAATAATCAGTTACAACTTTTCTCGGACATGGATCGATCTCACCCGGATCCAATAAGCTGATACAAACCACGCAAGTTTGGGTTATTTTTTATTTTTTTTAAAACATGACGAGAAAACATTATTTTTAATCGATTAGGTTCTTTTTCTCCAGGATTGAAGTGCAATAATAAAGCGAATTTTTAATTGATTTGTCTTTGGTAAAATCCTAGCCATTGAGCTGAACTACAACGTCGGGTATTATAACAGGTTCTAGATAGAACCGGGTTTTGGGTTTGGGCAGAGAGAAGCTTACGTCCCCATGGGACAGACCTCAAAAATGTCCAACCGTTACTTTCTATGGGGCCACCTCCTCAACTCTTTATTGAATGCATGCAACTACGGATAAAAATGCAGCTACAAGTTTCAGGTATACAAGCCAAGCCACTTGACCATTTATTTTTCTCCTGTGCGAAAAAAACAAGTGGTAATTTTTGCAAGGATAATGCTACGAAAAAAACCCGAATAAAGATAAAATATAAAAACGATGTCATAGCGCGGTCCCCTGAGGTTATCTCATGGCCTCTTGTATCCGAACTGTAGTCTTGTGATGGGAAGAACATCAAATTCCCAGGCAGGCTTCCGACGTTAGGCTAGTGGTAGTGGGAGACGGGAAACGGTGTTTGGAGATCCGTAGAAAATTCTGTCAGAGGTGAGAGTTTCTTGACCGCCGGAAAAATTACATGTAGAAGAACTCCACCATGTCTCCCTGAACATCCGGCGAGCTCAGGGCAAGTAGTCGAAACATGAAGCTTTGTTTCCGTTCAACTACGTACGTGAGGGCATGAACCGGACCGGACCTTTTTATTATTATTATTAACTTGACTGTTCCGGTAAATTTGCTCGTGGCTCGACTAATTTTACAGGACATGAAGTTGACGACGATGTAAATTTTCAGTAATTATCATATTAACAATCATGGAGCTAGAATCCAAGCCACATGAAAATCAAATACTTTAATTTTAAGTTTATACTACTGGATTATCTACTAGATAGTTAAGAGACATTTTTTATAATATAGATGAGGGCGTTGGGTTCGACCACATAAACGACACGCCGCACGCACATGAATTAGTCCTTTGAACCGTGAGGGGATAAAAAAGAGCCCCGCAACTTGAGTACTGCAATAACTCGATCAGTCCATTGAGTCGCCAACCAAACCATGCACGAGAGCTGTTTTTTCAGTTGTCCATTTTGTAGACTACTGGCGGGTTAAATAGAAAATCATTAACGAATTCATTGCATGATATAATATAAATAAAGTTATTTAATATAATATGAAAGTATTTATAACCAAGTTGTCAGCTTGGATTTCATTATTTTATACATGAAATCAATATGAGAAGTTTCGAGATAAAATAGTTTATATATAAAGTAGATGGGTGTCAAAAGCTTAATATAAAATCTTATTATTAAACTTTAAAATTGAGACATGTCATAGCATTACTCCTATTGGTTGAACATCTTAATTAATCATTAAATTGAATTATTTCCACCTGTCGCCATTAATTAGACCTTAAAAGGCTAAGAACATGGACATGAAACTTTATCTTCAGCTGGATAACTATCCCACCGATCAACAGAGCTTGAAGGGAGCTCTTTTAAAGAAGAAATATAAAAGATTTATCATTTTTCAATGCAGTAAAGAGCGAGCTCTTTCCCTTACCTCCAGGAGGACCCGCCATGAATGAATGCTTCATGGACACGTACAAGCGGCGTCCAAGTAGGGTTGAACAAAGCAGGTGTTTTGGGGTCCAGTGTCCTTAAACTTATCCTACAAGCAGATTGAAGTGAATGATATGAAAACTTCGACCCTTTTTTTTCCCTGGGGTTTTTGACTTGTCCTCGCACGTAAATGATTTTCTTTTTTTTTTTCCCATGGTTTTAACTTGTCCACGCAAGGTATGGTTGATGAAATTTTTTTTGTTAAAATATAATCTGCACTTGTCCTTATTCTTTTTGTTTGGAACGTACGACTGCAGAAACATTTTTTTATTTTTGTAAATAAGAATGCGAGCTATACACATGCTAGTATTGGTAAAGATTATCATTTCCATTTCGGTTAGTTATTTGTTTTTTTAATAAAAATAGAATATTTGGTTTTGAAATATTTTAGTGTTATTTTTTAGTTGTATTGCTTATATATATATTAATTTTAAAAAATTAGTTCAAATTTAAAAATAAAATTATTTAGAATTGTGCAATTTAATCTAAAAAAAGATACAATAAAATATTTTTTTCTTAAAAACATTAAGAAAATGTCATTATCAATCTCGCAAGGTCATTATATTTTCTGATTGCTCTAAAATTTTAACATGATATATATAATATATCAAGAGATTCCTCGTAAAATTTTATCTCAAATTAACAGTTGGATTAAGATATATGATTGATATTGTAAAATTATTCATTGTTTACAAAAATACTATTTGGTCAAAACGGAACGGGTGGAATGAAACAGAACATTCTGGCTGAAATTCAAGCGCACTTTTTGAAACGAACTGATATAAAATATTTTAGTCATTTCAACCGAAATTAAATTAAATTGATAGCACTACTATTAGTATGGTGCTCGCTCTTTGCCAAGGATTGAGCAGGTTCTTTTATGTAAAAAAAGTGATAACCTAAAACAATTATTTTCAAGTCATTAGTTTAAATAATAATTTGAATAGTACAGGGAAAAATATATAAAAACCTGATTTAATCGAGAAAATCTACAACTCGTTAATAAAAATACAAAAATACCCTTGAAGAGATGGGATCTAATTATTTTTTTACAAGGTCAAATAAGTAATTTATTGTACATTTAGAAAAAAATATTATTCTAATCATACAATTCATGAAAAACATGTATCATGGTAATCATTGTTATGAACTCCACTTGATTGGATCAATTTATTATTTTCAAAAAAATATTAATAAAATAATTATCATTTAATCAATACTAAAGCATAAAATTTTAATACTAAATAATAATAAAAGAAAATGTAAAAAAAAAAAAACAAGAATTCAATATAAAAGAGCCTAGGCACGAGTAGCTGGGCCTGTCTAAAACAGCCAGGCACGTGGCACTGATAGAGACTTTGTACAGGAGATGGAACCCTTATTTGTTAATTAATTTCTCATAGACGATGACAAAGATAGTAAAACTCGAGATCATGAGAGCTTGGAATTTCCATTCTGGTGGTGTTTTTGAATACGGAATTTAGCCGCATTATATTGAAATCTTAAATTTTGCGCAACTTCAATATTTTCAGTCATCTCTAAGTGCCCGTTTGAGATAACGTGTCAAATATTATTTCCAAAAAATTCAATTTTTTATTTTATTTTAAATGAATATATTTTGATTTTTTAGATCATTTTGATGTGCTGATGTCAAACATGATTTTTTAAAAATAAAATAAAAATCATTTTGATATATTTCGGCACGAAAAGCACTTTAAAAAACTACCGCAACCGCTCTCCCAAACAGGCCCTTAATATGAAGAAAAAAAACCCGTTAATTAATCTCAATGGTAAGACTTTTTATTTGGTGATTTGGTGGCTATATGCAACAATAGAAACTTTGTGTTCAAATTAAATACCTGAAAAAGACAACATTGCAAGGAAAAATGAAAATGAGGAGTGCATGATTCGTAGTACAAAGTCAATATCGCTAGAAGAACTTGATTACCAATTCAGTTTTCTCTCCTCTCTTTTTTTTTCTCGACTATGATGTCACCAATAATTGCCAATTCAGATTATAAAATATAAGTTATCACGAGCCGTGGAGATGGCCCAGTGTACTGCGTACAATCTATGAAGATGAAACATGACGTCACTGGCCCCTTCTTCCAGCGAGGGCGTTTATTTCTACATACACGATCGTGCAGTACTTACTGTAGATGAAGCAAGAGATTTGTGCCCGTACAAAAATCCAAACACTCATGAGGTTGAAAGAAAGAATTTTAACACAAAGGGACAAGAATAAGTTGATTTACACACACACACACACACAGATATATATATACATACATACATATATACATACATACATATATATATATATATATATATATATATATATGCCTACGTGTGTGTGTATAATTGCAGAATAGAAAAATACAGTAGATGGGGTCCCTAGCTAGTAAGGGGAGGAGGAGGCTACATAGTAACAAGTCATTGATTCTCTCGAACACGCCTCTCATCTTCTCTCCTTCAATTATTTTCCCTCTCTTTAAAAGGGGCATCCAATAAGGCTGAGTTGTCTTAATTTCAAGTGAGTTAACTATTTTTTACAGCTCTCTTTGCCTTCGCAAGCTTGCAAACTTGTGGCGATCTTGCGAGTAAAAGAGTAAGTGACAAAGCGAGACTGGTGTCAAAAATGAAAACCCTCTAGCAGAATAGTTGAAAGTAGAGACGACGTCGTAGCTTTTCTCGCTTTAGTTATTATTGCTTTATAGTGATGATTGCTTGTGTTTTTCTTTATATGGGGATTTGGAAAACGAATCTTAACCATCTTGCCTGAAACAACTTGGTTTTGAGTAAACAGTACAGCAGCACCACTGCTTTTTTCTGTAAATGACTGGGGCTGTTCTTCATCTCTGCTGCTGATCATGTGGCTTGCATGCGACTCATTATGACGGGGAATTGATTCTTGTTCTAGTCGAGATAAAAAAAAAAAAAAAAAAAGGTAAGACAAAAGACAGGAGTTTGAGGTAAAACATCAGTTTTTCTTCTGCTTGTCTTTTTAGTGTACCCAGTCATGGAGGCTACAGAGATTTAGGAGTTTTTCAAGTCCCAATAGAGCGTGTGGTGTCAGTTTTTTTTTCCCCTTCTTTTTTTCTGGTCTCTGTGTGTGGACCGTGGATAGCTAGATAGCAAGCTTTTGCATTAGTTTTTTCGACGAAAAAAAGGGGTGTACTTTTTATTCTTCTTTGGAGCCTCTAAAGGTGGTTCTTGTGACTATCGTCACTTGCAGCAATTTTTGGTGATCTCTTGGATTTGTATTTAACTCTCTAATAATTTTTAGGTGAGAAGTGATCTTATTCTCTATACATCTAGCGACTCAATTATTTCCATTTTGGTAAATTGGAAACTAGTTCCTTAATCTTAATGTCTTTTCCCTTTTTTTGCAGTGGATTGGTGCGCTGAGAAACATCTAAAACGGGGAAGTTATGCTCAGGAATAGATCTAGAGCAGTGACCAGCAAGCAAACTTTAATGACTGAACACAGCACTCAATCGCCTTCCACTCAGAATTACACAAAGCCGACGACATCTTTTCTCAGCTCTCCAAGGTTCAAAGCTTTCACCTTCAAGGGACTCCCAGAAGCTGAACCTGTGATGAGTCCAACTTCAATTCTTGACACTACCAAACCACTCTTCCCTTTCAAAACCCCCTTTTCTTATGACATAAACCAGCCAAAATCCCCGAAAGTTTTCTCAGAGAACAAACACTCATGGGATAAACCAGACTCAAAGGGCATTGGTGTTGCACTTATTGATGAGACGCCGGTGCCAGGCTGCATCCGACACATCAAAGAGGATGATAACCATTTTTCTAAACCCAGTAACAGGATGGTCTTGTTTGGCACAAAGCTCAAAGTCCAAATCCCACCGGTGCCAAACTCTATACTTTCTCCAGTTCAGTCACCTGAATCTCCAGGGGATTTTGGGATTAAAACCTCCAGAAACCCGAAATTATCAGCATCTGGTTCGGTCAATTCTAGCATCCAAGCAAAGGATTCTCCTCAGGTGGTTGCAGGGTGCATATCGATGAGTGAAATGGAGCTCTCAGAAGACTACACATGCATCATAACTCACGGACCTAACCCGAAGACCACTCATATTTTTTACAACTGCATTGTGGAGAATCTCCCCCCCTTATCGGATACGTCCAAATCCGTGCCCAAGAGTTTCCTTAGCTTCTGTTACACTTGCAAGAAGAATCTTGAACAGAAAAATGACATTTACATCTACAGGTGTGGACCATTTTCCTTCTTTTTTAAAAGATGCAACATGTCTCTCCCTTTTTCAGTCTGAAAGACCCATGTCTCCTACAACAACTGCTTTTACTATTCTCATCCGGTTTTTACCATCTTCTTCTTTTCTGTTTTTCTTATTGTCTGTTTTCCTTGCAATGCAGAGGTGAAAAGGCTTTTTGCAGTCAGGAATGCCGTTACCAAGAAATGTTGTTAGATGAAGTCGAGACCTGAGAAGTTAGAAGACACTGCAAAATAATGTTCTTGATATTTTGTCCTGCTTCAGAACTCTCAAAAGTTCTTTTTTTTTTTTTTTGTAAAAAAAAAGACTTAGCAAACCACGTCAGTTTTGCCATTCTTGATTAACCCTAATTGAGAATGATTCGTTGTAGAACCAAAGAGTGGATGCTATTTCTTTTCCCTTTTTTTTTTTTCATGTCCCTTCTAACCTTCTCATCTGCACATAGAGATAAAGAGGAGGGTGAGATAACGCTGTAGAGTGAATTTTGTTGTTTATTAAAGGTGATTACTAATTAATTTGATGGCTCAGTTCTCTTTTGGCTCTGTATGGTGCTTGAAAAATTGTCTGCAACTATTTATATTCTGTTCTTTTACTCTCTAACGTGCTATTTCACTGTGGAAGACTCTCAACCTGTGTTCCTTGTCCGTTCAGCTCATCCCAGTTTTTGTTTGCCATGGTTGAGTAATCATTATCATTATCAAAGGGTTAATCTAATCCAAAACTTTCTATTTCAAGTTGGAAGACACAAAAGTCTGGTCTTTTTCCCAACCAATACTTGATTAATCAAACAATTGAAATAATAATGTGTGGTGGTTAAGAACTTGGATACGTTCTTACATAACTGTTCGAGTCCAAAGCTTCAACTCCTTACCAACAATGGTACTTAGTCATCGTGTCAAGTGATCCAAAAACAAAACCGTGTGCGCTTGTAATTGGTGAGATTTTGGAGAGAATTTTGCAGCTTATTTATTTATTTTAGTCACAGATCCTGCAGATGCATATCTATCTAAGAATCCCCGGCCCAGCAATGAATAACAGCAGCAACACCTGATTAGAAAGTTAGTGTTTGGGAATGTGTTTTTGAAAAAAAAAAATATTTTTTATTTTAAATTAAAAAATTTGATGTTTTTAGATGGGAAGATGTTAAAAAATATTTTTAAAAAATAAAAAATATCATTTTAATATATTTTTAAATAAAAAATATTTTAAAAAATAACCTCACTCTCACTATACTTCCAAACAATCAGATTTTGATGCATTCCTGTGAGTCAGAAAACGATGCAACACTGGTCACAGTTCTCTGTTTATGATTATGTATCTGGTATAGGTTAATTATTTTCTTGTCAGGATAAAAGTAATGGACTGACAAGCAATAAAGATGATGATCAAGAGAGTCAAATGTGCTAAAATATATGCAATTTCTTAATTATTTTACACTTTTACTTCCATGTAAAACTGTTGGGTCTATTTCCACTCCACTTCGAATCCAGACCCGATTAACTCAGATTCTAGATTGGTTATGGCTGAAAATGATTTCTTTTTTAATCTAGCACGATCTGGTCAAAAGTTTTAGTTGGTATATGACTCAGAATAAAATCAAGTTAAAACTAAGCTCTCAACCCGGTAATTTTTTTTATTTACATGTTTATTTCTCGTTATAAATATTGGATCTACTTGCATTTTCAAATGAAGACTTGATTAACCCTTGGGAAAAAATAGATTAAATAATCTGGCATGATTCGGTTAAAAATACTAGATAGTATATAAACACGAGTAAGATCCGGTCAAAGATGAACTCTCAACCTAATTACTCTTTTTAAAAAAATTAATTGACCCTTCAACTCAATAACCTGACGTTGCCCTAATAAACCCTATAATCAAGTGTTATAACCGATGCTCTTACTATAGCTTGGCAAAGATGGTGTAACAAACTAGGTTATAAAAATAAAAATCCATTCTGCAAGTTTTATGCAACTCCTTTTCAATCTTCGGCTTTATTTGCAAGTCAGCGAGTTCCATCTTTCTGCTTCTGATTCTTTCCGCCACGGAGGAGAGAGGTTAAATTAAAACTTTCACGTATTTCCAATTTTCCATATAAAATATTATTCGATCATAATACAGCTTCATTTAGAGCAAGCCCAGGAAGGACAGGGCAGAAGCTCCTAACAACTGGTTGTGGTAAGCCTTTAAATTGTCTTTGCTTCGAAAGGCTGTGGACCGGGCAGGTGCGACTTGCTTGCCCGGTTGTGAAATGGGCTGGAGCGGGGGGGACAAAACTACAAGTGAGGATCATGGTTGAGCGCGCACACCTGTTTTTGAATTATTTGGGCTCAGATATGGACCAAGTTACCGTTAAAATAATCGCAGCAATGACCGACTCTAAAAACTAACTGGTAAAAAAGTTAAATTAACAATATAATTTTTTAAATAATATAAACATAACATTTTTTATATTTAACCAATTTTATTTTAATATATATAATATTAATATAATTATTTATTAATAATAAATAATTAATACAAGCATAATCAAAATCACTTCTTTATATAGAAATATATTAAACAATTTTTAGCTATTTTGATTAAACATGTAAAAATAACTTTTCAACTTAAAAATATTATTTTAGCTCTTTATTATTGCTATTTTCATGAAATTATGAAAATAAAAAATAAAAGCTAAAAAATTATCTTTTTCTTTTAGCTATCCTATTAGAGTTGCTCGAGAGAGATTGAAGATGCCAAGCTCCTGGTTAGTTCAGACAGTAAAACCAATAAACAAATCCAATCAAACCATGCCTGGCCATTTTTGTCGAATGCAGCAACTTAATTCTAGTGATCCAGGTAGGGAAAATCAAATGCAAAAGCATCCAACTGATCACATTGTACCACTCAAGATCTGTAATGTAATACTGATAACGATAAACAGCTTCATCCACCCAAAAGTCTACAAGAAATATGCAAATATACTTCAATAAAAGTGAAAAGACACGACACTGTAAACATCGGAGAGCCCGGACATTCACATGGAATGTCATTGTAACTACTCGAAAGGACTCCTCGTACAAACGACAACTAGAAACCACATATTAATGAATCGTGATAAGACGAGCTTTCAGGACTTCAGCTGTCAAGAGCATATCCTAGTTTAGCAGCATCCTCCTGAAATGTTCCTCGACAAGCAGCTCCCTGGAACACATGTTGAGTAAACATCAGTACCAGTCAATTAATATTTAATAAATGATCAATTTTCATTGCAAAGCATTCAAGGTGAAGAGAAGACTATTACCTTGCAAATAGATTGGGATGGTGAAAAATCTCCGAGGAACATACCCGTAGTGAAAGACAAAGAGGAGGCCCGATTAACCGTTCAAAAGAACAAGAAACTGGTAGGCTTACAGCATGACAGAGCAACAAGGATAGAATTGACATTAACAGACTAAAGGTGCAGAAAACACTAACAATTGCTTTCGCTTCCGCTTCCCACCTTTCCCTCTTAAAAAACAGAAAAGATGGTCAAGGAGAAACAACACCCATGAGGGTGTGCAAGGAGTTAGAGCTGCCTAATGAAGAAAGGTTGTGAAGGGAATTGGTGGTGAATATACAAAAGTGCAGGCATTGATTATTGGAAATGACAGGGCAAGTAAACTATTGCAAGAGAGCAGGTCATTTTGGGTGCCAATTTAGGCAGCACTAAACTAGAAATTAATGTTAGCAATCAGAAAGTGGAACAAGAAGAGGGCGCCGGAATTGAAACCAAGAAAAGAAAGTCAGGGCACGCCAATAAGACAGAAACCTACGGAATTGTAAGACTAACCAAGTCATAATGCAGAGTATATACATTGCATCTGATGTATAAGCCTAAATTCTTCTCAAGAACTTAAGTAGAGCGAATAAACAATCCGGCAAGGAGATTATGCTAAGAGCCGTATCATAAGGTCATGATAGAATAGAAATTTGCAAGTTGTCCCATGTTCCTGACAAAATGACCTTCACTTCAACTTCGTTCGAAGTTCCCTTCTGCTTCCCGAATGTATTGGAGTCAGCTTTCATCCGTTTCACATATTCCAAGCTACAATCAACTTGCCCCATCCTAGCTATAAAGTCATGTACCTCGCCTGCCTTGCTACCAAAGCACTACTCCAGGTTTCTCAGTGTAACATGCGAATATTACTTACCTACCAAGCCATTACTTCTTGTACCACCACCACCAGAAGCTAAGGAAACTCAACCCGAATGACACTCCTGGCTAATTTATTCATCTATATACATCTACCACTGAACTCACTATTTACAGGAGCAAAATGCCCCTTCAACATCACTCGTCTGCCACATCCAGGTTGAGAATGCGGCGCAGAGTCTTTGTCGCGGAGTCGGCACTAAGAAACATATCTCTTATACAAGGGCTATGCTCCCTGGAAGGGGAAGCTGGTGCAGACTTGACAGTTGGTTGCACATCAAAATCAGCATAATCAGACACGGGTGAATCAAGTGACACGGTTCGCTTTGGTGGCCTCATAGAAAACTTGGGAATCGGCAAAGAACTTGGTGGTGGAGAGTTTGAATAAGCAGGACCAGCCCAAAGCTCCGAAAACAGTAAGTTCTCATTCACAAAACCCATCTCCTCGTTAAAAGGTATCTCCTTTCTAGGAGTCTTAACATTAATAGTTATAGGAGAGCTTTTTGAAGCAGTCTTAAAGCGACCAATGTCAACGGAATGAGACTTGGCAGCTGGTGGTGGTGTTTTTGGAGGGTGAGAAGCAGGAGGAGGATGGGTGGTGCTTTTGGTTGCAGGAGTAGTGGAAGTCTGAAATGGGGGAGGAAGTAACCCCGCCCCGGAATGAAAAGTCCTGCAATTGATATCCCCGAAGTGCTTAGAAGGAGCAGACCCGAATTTAGCTGGCCTTTGTGGTTTAACTCCGCTATAGTACTGATTCCTGTGTTGAGCCACAACAAGAGTCTCCATACTGTGCAGAAATCACCGATTCAACTATTTTATCCTTTCAACCAAAACCAGTTCTAACAAAATAAAACTAAAATGAAAGCTTTTAGGGTTAAAATTGAAGCAAAATCAGAGTGAAAGTTCTAAATCTCCTCCATGATAAATCCAAATCAAGCATCAACAGATCCAGAGCCAGCTTACAATAAAAAACAACTCTAGTGATTCAAGACTTGATCAGATCAGAATCCTCTCCCAGATAGAACCAAAGATCTCAACAAAACCCTTCACCAAACTGCAAAAACACTATAAATCGCATCAGAATAAAAATTGAAACTTGAAAAACACACCAACTACCCCATAATATCCATTTTTCACAATAAAGTGAAAGAAGACAGTAATTTACCTCAGCAGTGAAAGAGACAGAACCAGTGATAAAATTCTGCGATAGAAGATGGGGATTGATTATTAGTGTGGTAAATTGGTTCTATTTTTCTGTATAGTTTAAATACGATTAGAGTTTGTGTTGAGTGCGAGGCAGACCACGAAGGGTCAGTCAAGGAGGAAGTAAGGAAGGAAGGAGGCTGAATCGACGGAGATCCGAAATGACTCTACAGTTATTTACACACCCACTCACTTCCTTCCTCTATGAGAGAGAGATGAGAGAGTAGGCACTGCTGTGAGTAAGTAGGCCTGTGTTTTCACCTTATTTACGTTAATGGCATTTTGGATTAATTAGTCTTTAATTGATTGATTATTTAATCACCACGGACACTAACTTCCCTTTCTGCTTTTCAATTTCACACTGTAGGCAGTGTGCTTTCCCCATTCGAAAATTCAAGTATTCGATATTTCGATGATTAAAAATCAATAAAAAGATAAGACACGTGGCTTCATTAAAGTGCTCTTTTATTCTTGTGTCTCGAAAGTATTTTTATATAAAAAAATATTTTATTTTATTTTTTCTAAATTAATTCTTTTTAGCATTTTAAACTTAAAACATAAAAAAAAAAACATTTTCAAAAAACGAAAATATATCATTTTAATACAGGACACCAAACATATTCTCAATAAACTCGCTCCTCGATAAAGGTTATTTTTGACATTTTAGCCTGGACAATATCGATCTATGTTTAGTAATTCCAATATTTGCGCTTCGTGTTGGAGAAGATTTGGGCGGAACAGGTTTGTAAAGGAAAAGAGTGCCTCTGCTGGGACCCGCAAATGCAGGCATCGGGGGCACGCTATACTGCGTCCCACCTCATTTTTTTTTTTAACGTGACAAAATAATATTAAAATCATGCGATCATTTCTAAAAACTGAAAACTGGCTCAATTTAAATAATAAAAATATAATTTAAAAAATATTGTAAAATATAAATAGCATCTCAGATCTATGATCTAGTTGTGTAAAAAAACATGAAAATCATTTTTAAATAAATTAAATGTTGAATGCTAAAATTGGATTTTTTTTTTTTAAAATAACATAAAAAGGTCCAAAATTAAATCACATCATAAATCTGAGATTAACTGCAATGAAGGTGAAACCTAAAAAATAATAGCGCAAAATTATAAACCAACCAAATATTGGGGGAAATTAAAAAGATAGCAATAAAAAATAAAGTTTGAATTTGATATAAAATTAATTTGAAATAAAATGTTGATGGATGAAATTTAAAATAAAATAAAATTAGAAAAAAGATAAAGAAACGACAATAAAACAATTATGACTATATTTGATATATAAAATAAATCAAATCAAATGATATGAGATGAAATTAAAGAAAAAAACAGATAACAATAAAAAAATATAATTGAATTAGATAAAAAAAAAATGATACTTTATATTTTGACAATGAGAAAAAAGGGATGATAAGAGAGAGAAAATCAATCACAACTCAGCCATTATATTGCCATGTACACAAATCGTATCGCTGAAAAGATAATGATAACATGTTTTTGCTATAGTCTCAAACGACAATATTTTATGTTGAGATGTATGTTAAACGCAACAACCACTTTTTTAATTAATATTTATATTTATGAAGAGACCACATCAACTCGTGTCAAATTACTAATTACTAAAAAATCATTTTGGAAATAAAAATATATCCTTGATTACAATTAAGATTTCTTACTTATAAAGGTATGACAATAGCGCGCGCATATATATATATATATTGCTCTACTCTAATATATAATTGGACTGCTCTATATCAACCTCTTAATAAATTTGATATTTAAAAGTAACACGATATATGCATTATGACTTTAAAAGGTTAAAAATTAAATTATCTCAAATTAATTTTATAATGATTGATAAAATATAAAAAAGAAAATCATATCACCTAACAAGTTCATTGCCAATCTGTTTTTTTTAATTAAAATCATGTTTTACTTTTTAAGAAAAACATGTGTGTGTATATATATATATATATATATATATATATATATATATATATATATATATGATTTTTGTATTTGATCAAGTTTAACAAGGTCAACATATCATGTCGCTTAAATTTAATAGGATTAATGTGAAAACAAGTTCATATTATCCTAACCCTGGTCTTGCTCCAGGCCACACTAAGTTTAGAAAATAGAAAAAAGGCTCGGGTCATTAACTTGACCCGAGTAAATAAGCCAACACAATTTGATAACATGTATAAAAAAAACAAAAACATCAAATAAAGAATGTTAAAAAACATATAGAATATGTGGCTTGATTAATTTTTTAATAAAAAAATATTGAAAGATGAGATGGGGGGAAATCAATAAAAAGCCTGAAATTATATCGAATTCAATTCATGCTAATATTTGAAACCTATGACCCTAATCATGAGATAACAATGTAAAATTCCTGATCACAAAACACCAAGAGGTGATTTTTGGAGGAAAAAATGCAATAAAAAAACAAAAAAAAGACAATAAAAAAATAAAATTCACCACAAATAAATTGAGGTAAAATATTAAGTATGAATGGAAGCGAGTACTGGTGTGTTGGAATTCTTGATACTCATACTGTACTCGTTATTTACTAAGTAGAAAAATTAGATATCTATCAAGTATCAACCAGATTTTTAGTATCCATGCGGGTATCAAATACCTGACTCTTATCACTATTCAATAAGAAAAAAAGTACACCATCCACCCACACTTGTATATGTATTCATTCGCATTTTTTGCTAAGCATGGTCACGTTTTTAGCGGGGTTTAATTATATTCATTACCTATTGGATAAGGTAACAGTAAAAAAAACGACCCATTTGTCTAAATATCCATTGAGTTTTTGTTAAATTGCTATCCTAGATGTCGAGGGATGAAATTATTTATCAACGTGGATATTTATTATCTAACAACTATTTATTATTAAATAAAAAATAAATTAACTAATATATAAATTTAAAGTGCGGGTTTATCAGATTATTAAACTATAAACTAATAAATATTATTATATATAAGTTTTGTAAGCGTTTAATTTTTTTTATTGTATAATTAAATTTAAAATAATTTTTTAAAAATAAAAAGTTATTAAAACCAGGCGAGTCCATAACCTAGATTATGTGTTTGGTGAGTTAACTTGAATTAATCGAGAATTATCTTTGGGTTGGTGTTTAATTTTTCACGAGTGTATTTTCATCACATAATCAATCAAGAAAAAAGTACCATAAATAAAATTTTCAAACCATGAACCAAGTTTTGAGTTTTGTCGAATAAATTGCAAAGTTAGATTGATTAAACACTTCGTCATCTCAATATTTTTTAAAATATTATATTAAAGATTTTTAAAATTTAATTATATTTTACCAATTATATAAACTATATTTGATTTATCAATTCATGTTCGTACAACTCCCAGACGATTAACTTTGAGACCTCAAGGCTTCAGCAACAATGCTAAAAGATTTTCTTTAGCTCAAATATTCTTGTTTTAAGTTTAAAACTTTCTTAGCTAGCGTCAGTCCATATTTTTCTGCTCAATTTGCAGATTTTAATTAAAGAGAACGCAGATTATATCCACCTTCTATATTGGTGTATGCTACATAATTCATCAATTTCTAACGCTTTGCTTTCTCGAGTGATGTATCCATTACATCAAAACTAGTTCTTGATCTTTAGGATTTTCCTAGTTATTTGGTTGCCATGCTCCTGTAACTGTTCAAATATTTTTCAGTTGCATGAAGATTTTATAGATTCTTATCTGCCTAAAACATAAGGAGCTTGTATAAAAAGGTTGCATGGCGTGGCTCATTGGTGAGGTCCTGGTTTGCTTTCTAAAAGTTACCAGTTCGAGTTTTATATTAATCAGATTCATTGAAAATCTTAATTAGTTGTTTATTTTAAAATTCTTGAGATTAGTCAAGGTATGCGTAATCTGACATGTATATCCATATTCTAAAAAAAAAACTTGACACCGAGAGCAATGATTCCTATACTATTCAATACTCATTTGATCTGAATATATTATAAAATTAAATACATAAGAATTTCTCCTTTATTTTCTCATATAATAAACTACAAATCTCATCTAAGTATAGGGCACAAAACTTACTAGCTCTATTAAAATTTTTGGTGCTTCCCGAATTCATCACTTTAATAATAATGGTGCTACTACTCGTGGACAAGCATTGCCCGCTGCAAAGGGTGAGAAAAAACATATTTTAAAAAATAAACTACTCGTATAATTAATATTAATATAGTATCCTTATCATGGATTTTACAGTCAAAGAGTGCAACGCAGAACGATGACAGATTTCTCTCCAGTCAAATCGCATCATTCTCGACCGATGGTGAGCTTGTCACAATAATTCTTGTATCTAAATGGGCTGGCTCCCTATTCTTAAGTAGGCTTAGGCCCATATGAAGATCTCTTTTTGGACTTGGTTTCTTTGCGAGACAGGCACGCCAATACAAGCCCAACATATATTTTTTTAATTAGTTGGATTCTGGACTTCTTGCTAGGCCACTGATCCAGGGTATTGTTAAATAAACATAGGATTTTTCGAATTGTCTGACAAGGCAACCCTTTTTTTTTTTTGCGAAAGTACTTAAAATTACAAACAATAATGATGATGTTCTTGAAAATCTACTAAGTTTGAGAAATTAAAAAATCGGTTTTGATGTAACCAAGGTCTTTAGCAGCAACTTGAAAGGGTGAAATGTTTAATAAATCTTGAAAAGCCACAATAATTAATTTGTTGCGAGATAATGATTGTAGAATTCCTGGCTATGAGAGGAGCCCAAAGTCTCCCACAACAAACAAACAAACAAAAAAGTTGTGTATTTTATGGGATTTTGATACTGGAAGTATCTTTCATGAAAGGATATCATTGGTGTTTTGGCATTCAATAATTCAGCAGTGCTTGATTGGCTGGACAGCAGAAATCGGAGGAAGTTTCGGTTGCCAAGAGGTGTTTGAAACTGTATTTTAAAAATATTTTTGAAAAAAAATAATTTTATTTATTTTATTTTAAATTAATTTTTTTTCATATTTTTATATTATTTTTATTTTTATATGGTGATGTTAAAAAATATTATTTTGATGTATTTTTAAATGAAAAATATTTTTAAAAATAAAATTACCGAACAATCAGTAATGTGAATGTGTAGAGAGGTCTTGCTGGCTTTGTATGTGCAGAGAGTATTCATCCAAAGATACAACATACAGCTCACCTCTAAGATCTACTGCTGAAGATGCTCTGAATTTTCTGAGTGTCTTATTATCTTCTTGTCTCTTTCTTTATCACAAACACGTTTGAGAACTAACTTAATTTATTTATAATTAAACGAGAGGTCAATTCTGGTGTCCTCTCTGCTGTACAATGGTTCTTGCATCTCTATTAAGAAATTCGATCACTTGACCAGACACTTGAGATGAACAGCGAGCCCTGCCCGACTGTAAGCACGAGTTTTGATTAGTTTTATTAATCTCTGATCAAATAAACAACTCTAGCTAGCTGCACAATCACCCTATTCATATAATAGTAATGCCATTATCTGTTCTGGGTATACCTTTTTTTATGCCACCACACATGCTGCTAGCCAGCCAACTCAATTTGCCAGTGATCTCTCCATTTTTACGGGTGAACTATTTCTTCAATCAAATTTATTTTATTGTTTTTTCTAATTAGTTTATACAATCATAAATGTTTTTCCTACTTTTCCCTGACAAGAAGAAAATGAAGAAGAAAATATGTTTTATTCATCTAAGCAAACCATGTAAACACGCCCATCTTTGATAAATTTAAGTATTTTCCATGCAAGAGATATCAGGAAATGGCTACTCATATTCCTGGGGGACCGCTGATTTTAAAGCTGGTTCGGGCAAATGAAGAAAAATTTGGAAAAGGAAAGCTCGAATAAAGTCTTGTGTACAGGCAGGTATTCGACGACAATTATCCGATTTCTTATAGCTACAGATCAGAGAGACGATGTTGATTTTTCACACAGGACTTCTGTTTTGTGGCGGTGGTTAAATATTGGCTAGTCCTTCTCGCAGATATAAAGCAACCATTCTTTTAATGGAGCAACTTCTGAATATGAACTGTTTTGTGGTCACCCCCCCCTGTAACCTCACCTTGCAGCTCCGAGAAAGTGAGTTTTCCAGCTGGAATTTTCGCCCTGCACATTTCGCCGATGATATATAAAACTATTGGAAGCAGGTCGATAAAACGAATGTAATTTTTTTGTTGCATAATCCGCACAAAATATTTAGATATATGCCAAATATATACAGACGAACAGGTTTGTAGAAATATAGGAGGCGAGTGTCTGAAAGGAGGAAAATGTCAAACTACTAAAACTAACGAGGGCTATACTGTGAATTTTGTAATAAAAAGAAGAGGGGCAGCAAGCAAGCCCGCTCGTGCATATGCAGCAACCTCTTACACAAGTTAATCAATGTTTTGTTTATCTGGGAGGATCTAGTCCCATTAAATTGTTTGATTTTACACCAGAAACAGATCATGAAATGAAAAAACCTGAAGAAGATCGTGCAAGAAGTAAAGAATTTGTACGGGATTTAGAATGAAGCACAAGTTTTCTCGAATTGGAGTGAAGGAGGCCTTGGACATAACACCAGAAGAGTGCAAGTTTGACAGGTCGTCCGTGCATATAATGCTCTGAAACCATGCATGTGCTTGGTGTACCTGTCGTTGTAAAGTCAGCTAGACCATCCTTGTAGCTTACCTGAACATGGACTTTTGGTTTCTCAAAATCTTGATTTGGTGGAAAAGGTTTTCCACATAAGGGGATCTAGCAAGAAAGTAATGGCCAATCACTTTTTTTTCAGTGGAGTTGCAAGATTTGTTGCCCAAATTGAAGAGAATCGCAAACTTGCAATTCAAGAATTGGATGAGGCAGGTGAATATAAGTTCCGTAATTTTTCTTAAAAATGATAAAATAAATTATTATTTATATAGTAGTTGTTCTATGTTTTTTTTCCTTCTCGTCGATGATGTTATTGTGCTTATAATAATGAATGATTATGAGCAATTAGGTGACTATATAAAGTATAGTTGCAGTTAATTTTGAAAAAAAAAATTGTTTAAAAATACATTAAAATAATATATTTTTTTAAAATTATTTTTCACATTAATAATCTAAAAAAAATAAAAAACTTCAATTTAAAATAAAAAATAAAAATAATTTTTTTCTCTTAAAAAATATTTTTAAAACACAATGATAAACACTCTGGAAATGAGTTTTCTGCAACTAAAAGAGAATATACCTTCATTTTTTTATCTATTAAATCATACTCGATTTTTTACAGGGATTTCAAAGGTTTTTTTTTTGTTTATAGTAGCAACTACATCGTTACGAGGACCATAAGATCTATAAATATTGAAAATATTGTCTTAACCCTATTTTTAGTAGTTTTGTGATTTTCTTTGTTATTTTTTATTTATTTATTTCATACATTGTTTTAGATTTTATGACTGTTTTTATATTTTTGCTTTTCTTTCATAATTGAGGTAGGTTTATGGACCATTTAAGGCGTTAAAAACCTTGTAAAGAGACAAACTTCATTATAATTATTTTGCAGAGAATAAACTTGAAATTTGGGATCAACATCTACAACCCTTTTTCACTCGTAAAGAACATCATGTTTTTTGTTGTCTTTAACCTCCATCTACATCAGTCAACCGATCAATTAATTTAATTCACTACTATCCGCTTTAACACGCAATTATAAATCAATCGACATACTAGTTCTAAATTTAGTTGATGTTGTCATTGTGTATCATGACATGAATTAAAATTTTTATCACGGTTTATAATCTTAAAATAAATAAAAAAAGTGTTATTTTCACCAAAAATCTTTGCAACTATATTAATCGGCCATTATCTTTTTTTTATTTTGTTTGCTAATTACTCAAATTGTCCTTCAATAATCCACAACATTTTCATTTGGTAAATGCCTCGAATAAATCGATGCCTCCAATGGATTATATAATAGACCAATGGGTCAAAAGAAGGTAGATAGTAGGGTTGCCAGGCTCATCATTGTATATGATCCAATGCTTTTTTTATTATTATTAATGTGGTTATCTATTAACTTTTATGTATTTTAATGAATTTTATAAATTCTAAAATTAACGAAAATGTTTTTACACATAATCTCTGGCAATTTTCAAGGCATTCTTTATACTCAAGGTCAAGGCTAAGAGTAACAACTCTTTCAACTGCAATACCTGGTCCTCCTCGCTGATGAAACTGGAAATAGGTAATCCACTTGTCCATTTAAATTACATCGAAAAGAAATTTACGTGTGATCGGAAATCCTGGGATGAGATTTGACTCCAAAATCCAGATTATTACAACGTGATAGACACTGAAACACGCAGGTAATCATGGGACCCAGTGGCAGAGACTCCAGGACTGGGCCTGATTGTGTATTCTCATGAAGTGATAGGGTGATCATGACCGTACATCGTTTTCTTATGTGGAAACCAGTGGGTTGATTATGACCACTCGTCCACTTCACAGCAATAAAAATGGTAAAAATCAAGCATCCAGATTCCAGACTTGAATGAAATATTTGAGCTGTTTATTTACGGTGCAGAAAACAAAGATAGAATAAAAAAGAAGACTTTGATCTCCACCTACGCCAGTCTGCACGTGCAGCTTCCTTGTAACACAATATTTGCAAAATCGTTATCACTTCACAAGAAATCCTTAAATCTTACGCGCTCATGTCATCGTGGGCATCAACACCCCATCCTGCATTTATTGAGGTTGCCGGAAGGAGAAGTCCGGCGATTGCTTGGCCATCCAAATATATCTAAGTATGCAATTAACCCCCTTTTAAAGGTAACGAAAATGCTGTTAATTATAAGGATATGATTCATCACCAACATAATTTGTAAGGCAAATATGTCAGTATCTCAGAATTATTTTCTATTAATATGTCAGTATCTCAGAATTATATAAACCCTGATAGTAAAATATCTTCGTTGATTTACATTTATAATCACTTATGCACACACACACACACTAATTAATCATATGATGAAATATGCGATAAAAAAAGACAATTAAAAAAACTTGAGTTCATTTGGCTAACAAGCTTAATCCGTGATATGAGTTATGAGACTATAATAACTATATATAAAATAAACAGTAACAAAAATTTTTTTTAAAAAAAAACAAAGGAAAAAATACTATTGCAGTGAATAGTGACACACACAAAAAATTATCTCGGTCAACCAAAGTTATCCTCCAAAACCCATGAATAATATCATTAGACTAAGATAATTTTATACAAAATAAACTAAAAATCAACCTGAGTTAACTCGGATTAATCTGTTAAACTCATAACTCGGATATTGAGACTAGATAGCCCAATAAAAAATAAACTGAAAAAATAATGAAGTCATATTCTAGATAAATTCATCGTCTAAGAATGAAATTGAAAAAAAAATCAATCTAAAAATATGATACAATAAAATAATCAATCTAACCAAGTTAACTTGTGAGTCGAGTCATGGGACCAGAATAATTTCATTTAAAGTAAAGTAAAATAAATCATTAAATCCTTATAATCAATTCAATATTAAAATATCAAATTAAAAAAAAAACTCAATTCAACAAGGTTAACCAACCAGACTTTGTATACTTTACATAGAAAACAAACAGTGACATATTATAAAATCTAATTAAAATATTAAAGTATACAATTAAAAATTAAAATAGACAATATTTTTTAAAGTCATGAGCAATCAAAATAACACCTCTTTTAATTAATTAATATTTTTTTCTTAAAATAATAATTATAATATGAATAGTAAACCTGATTTTACGTTTAGGGAACAAAATATGAGCGCCATTGAAATCGAGAAATAAAATAGTAATTTAAGGACCCCAAAATTCATGCTATATAAATGGTCTACCTTTACAGTCTTTACTTCTGTCTAGTCGCCGTTGAGCCAAAGAAAATGCAGAAGGTTAAAGACAACATGCACCATCAATGATGGACCCTTCTCGGAACCATCAAAATTAAAAGACCCCCACCCCTCATTTTGTTTTCGTTTCTTCTCCTTCGATTCACCTTCACCCTCCCATCTTTCTTTCCTGCACAATCACAGAAACAATAATAATGGCAGGCACAATAGGAAGAAACCTCAATCTCTGCTTCACTAAGATCAGACGTCCACCGCCACCTCATGATCAATCCTCCACTACCCTACTAGCCCCAGATGATCACGGCCATACATTCCTCGTAAAAAACTACAATTCCCTCTACGACCCCATCATTGAGTACTCCACCTCCGCCGCCACTTCTTCCAGCTCCTCCTCCTCCTCCTCCACTGAACCTGACTTCGCTACCGTCTACGCCTCTCAGCGCTTCTTCTTCTCCTCCCCTGGCCGCTCCAACTCCATTATTGAATCCACACCGTCCATTGTCACTTCCTCAGAATCATCAGACAATCTAGTGGCCCCGCAATATGACAGCAATGCTCCGACAACGAATCCCTCCAAGGACAAGGCTTTGTCAGTTGATTGTTGTAGTAGTAGTACTCATCCCCAATTATTAAAATCCCCAACCGTTAAAGACAGTGTGGCTGTCCCCACCTACTCACCGGACCCGTACATGGACTTCCGGCGATCCATGCAGGAGATGGTGGAGGCACGTGACCTGGTGGACGTCAAGGCTAATTGGAAGTATTTGCACGAGCTACTATCGTGTTATCTTGATCTTAATCCTAAGAGTAGCCACAAGTTCATTGTTGGAGCTTTTGCTGATCTTCTTGTTAGTCTTCTGTCATCGCAAATGCCAGAAGATGGTGGCTGCCAGGAAGAGGGTTTTGCCTCCGGTGGTTGTGGGGTTTCGCGGCAGTGCATGTAATGTAATGCAGAATGTGGTCTGTCGGAAAATGATTGTCTAATCTTGTTTACTTTTAATTTAACAATGTACATGTGAGGCAACAGAATTGGCCCTCCATTTGTCTTCTATTACAGCACCTTATCCCCTCACCATCATCTTGCTTCTGGTTCTTGTATTTACTAAGCTTGAAACATTTTTTTTCTTCAGTTTGACAGTATTGTTTCTGGGTTGTATATTAGAAAAAAAAATGTTTTGTCCCCCAGATATTGGGTTTTCCAATCCCGTGTTAGTTTTTTTGGAATGTAGGCAGTGCATGATTACAAGTAAAAGTGAGGTACTTGGCCTACCTTTTCTTTTTACTCCAATTTCCTTCCTTCCTTTAGTTTTTTTACAGTAATTGCAAGTGCTCGTGAACTAGATGTCTATAACTCACTCTTCGATGGTTTGTTGGGGATAGAAGCTTTCAATTAAGCCGACGAAGTTTGAGGATATGTTCTATCCATTGCAAATCTGATGAGATTACACTTTTCACTCTATATTGAAGTTTCGTGCAAGTCCCTTTGTTTTTGTTGGATGACGAATTGATATTCATCTCCTGCTACATAAATTCTGAAAATTTCATCAGACCCTTTTTTTTTCCGTCCCTTTTCCGTACTTTCTTCTTGACTGCAACAAAAAAGTTAGCTGCGATGTGGAAGAAAAGCTCTCACCTTTGGATTAATTTCGAAGATTTCATACGTGAGATTGAAATCAGTTTTGTTAAACCTTTGTTGGATGCATGCTTAATTATCCCACTTTCTATTTCAACTATAATTTGCTTTAATCTTTCAAGATAACTCTAATAAACCACGTTCTTGCAGACAATTAATATTATCTCCACTCATTGTTTTGCAGAGGTAATCAATCAAGAGACGGGAACTAGCAAGGTGGGAACGGGTCAAATCCTGTCAACTGTTAAGCTATATATATATATAAATGCCCATGGTCATCTAATGAGTGACTAATTTATGGACCGGTACAGAACAAGAAAACCGTTGTCTTTTACAGGAGGAGTAAGACGAAGGTAGATCTGTCTTGTAAGAAAGCAGAGGACTCCTGTTTTTCAGATTTCTTTAACCTGGAAGAATCTTCGCGTCCAGACAACTAGTGGACTAACAAGTGGCCAAATTTCTGTCGATTAAAAAAGTGAAACTGTTTAACGCAGACAGCACAGGGGAATCTTGATTTTTGTCCTCCGTTTCCCTCGCAATTAATATCGTGTTTTCAAGGACGAGGATAAGCCACAAAAGATTCAGTGAAAGTCCCAGATGCCAATGATGATGACTTGTTTCTCCGTAAATATAATTAAATTATGGTTCAACTTGTAATTTCTGGAAATATAGCTTCGGCAGACAGGTATCTGCGTACTGTACATGTGGTTTTGTCCCTCACGAGGTCTTACCTAGCACCGGCTCATCAATGAACCCAAATCTCGAGCCTAATATTTATTTTTCTTCTTTAAGTATTCTAGGTATGGTTAGTTCAGGGTTTTCAATCCCGAAGGCCGAAGTAAATAACTCCACCAAAACTACAGAACAGAGTTATTTTCGTGGAGAAACCAGAAAACAGAAACTATGGACGGGGGGCCAAGACAGTTGGCTTGGTCTTAGCCAGTGCTATAGTTTTATCTTTTTGAGGATTATATGTATATTTTCTCCTAGTTCTTAACAGAAACAGTATCTTACAGCTAATTTTCGCGTACCAAAAGGAATGAATTTAAGTTCTGATGTCGTGGTGGTCAATAACTATTTTCGTCTTGACAGTGATGGTTTTTCTCAAGCAATTTGTCAAAAATAAATAAATTATAAATGCTTTAGTTTATGTATATTTATTTATTTATTTTAATGGCTGGGATATGATGTGACCCGTCAGAGGCCTATATAATTTCTGTTTTACTACATGGGAAGTCTAGCCCATCAGAAGATACTTCATTCTCCAGTATTTTTTAAAAATAACCGAGCGGGTTCATATTACATCAAAATGGACGGGTCAAGCCCAAACAAACTCGTTGAAAACAGCAGCACAATATTTTATGTCAGTTCAGGCTCAGCTCCAAGCCTAGTCCAATACAAGAAGAAACTATAACAAGAGTCCACACATCATGAGCCGACTCACCACCGTGTAGGTGTGGGTTCACGCAATAATTTCTCCCAAAAACTTGGTCATATGACCCAACTCAAGGATCAACTCCACTCACAAGCGAGGCTTTAGATTATAGGCTAGTGCCTATTTGAAATTTATAATTGAGTTTATTTTATAAAGTGTTTATTTATTTATAAATATATTAAAATATTATTTTTTATTTTTTAAATATTATTTTTAACATCAATACATACATCAAAATGATCTAAAAACACTAAATTTTGAACTTAATTTTTTTTTCCAAATGTTTTTTCTAAACATAACCAACCCTAAGTTTTATAATTATCAAGGCAGTGAACGCATGATGATAATTGATCCTCGAGCCTGGGAGTGATGAGTTTGCTCGAGTCCACCACAAAACGCAGATCTATGGCAGCAATCCTCTGCACCGCTTCAGCTGAATTTATATTGAAAACTTTTCACTATCATCGTTTGCCCCACTTTTAAATAAATTTTGAGAATAACGCAAAAGTAGGTTATGACACATATCATGAGATTTACGGACACCAACTAATTAGAAAATGTGTGAAATCCTTTCTTTAGACAAGTGAGCCACTATTGGTCATATTTATCTGTCAAGAAATCGAAGAAGCTATACAAGGTTTTTGCCAAAAGCCTGATCAGACAGTGCACTAAGCTAAGTGATACGTGACATTGGTGAATTCAGATGCTCAAGGAAAATATCTTTCCTCGGCTAATTCTTTTCAATAATCCATATTTGTAGCAATTAAATAATGTTCTTACTCCCCAATGGATTAAAGGTTGATTACAAATATCCATATTTGTAGCAATTGATTAAATTATGCATTAACGTAAAACCAAAAAATGCATCAACATAATGAAGATAGTAAACCCAAAAACAAGTCTAACACTCAGATACAAGGATCCAAAAGCAGGTTAGTATTAGAAAAGAAAAACCAATATTGCCTCGCATCAGGCCACTATTTCCTCCAACATGGGACAATGTCTTGCCGATGAATAAATCTTCACATCCTAAATCACCTTTTCCGGAGACAAGTTTCCCTAGAAAAGCGATGACAAAGCATTTGTCTGCTAGTAGAAGGGTGCCATGCTGTGTAATCGGGACTTCTAGGATGAGCAAATCATATTGTTTCTACAAAACTTTAATTTCTTGCGGTGCTACACATCAATGTCAGTATCATGCTCACGACAAATTACTAACCCTTGATAAACAGCTTCTCTTGACACAGTCCAATTCTTCTTTAATTCCTTCATAAACAATACACTCCCAAGTTTATTGGATCCGATTAATTTATTTCTAGGCTGGTGTAGATATAGGGTTTACAAATCTGGTTTGCTTACAGCCATACTATTTATTATATATTTGATTGTTACTGTATCCAAGGGGTGAGGGGCGGGATTACAAGATGTCTCCAACTACAATAGCTTCTTGGAAGGTATTAAGATTAAGAAGTGTTTTTGGCAATCACAAACTATCCTCTAATCATGCAACACCATCTATCTCATTGAAGACATGTTTGTTTGATAACCCAGTAGGAAGCACTTGTGATGCTTGTTCTTGCCTATGCCTCCATCCAAATTCAGAAACCAGAACATAAAAAACATACGAAGAGATAACCCCAGGAAAAACATTTAAACAAAAATATGATCTTCTCAGAGACAACACAGAGAGAAATATCCAACCAACAAAAACAAAAGAGAATTCATGCAAACAATCTAAGTTATACTAAAGTTTTTGCTTGAAAAAGAAATGACTCAGAACCCGGAAAATACTGCATTGTAGCAAGAGAATATAATCTGTGTAACTGATCATCGCTTCTTGGAGACACCAACAGTCTTTCCCCTACGGCCAGTGGTCTTGGTGTGCTGCCCACGGACTCGGAGACCCCAATAGTGTCGGAGACCACGGTGATTTCTGCAGCAAAAGAATCATACAACCTAAAGTAAACCAAAAAACAATCTTACAATAATCATCTCTAAGGAGAATCATAGCAAACCTGATCTTCTTCAAACGCTCAAGATCATCTCTCAGCTTCATATCCAATGCATTGGAAACAACCTGGGAGTACTTTCCATCTTTGTAATCCTTCTGCCTGTTAAGGAACCAGTCTGGAATCTTGAACTGGCGAGGATTTGCAACAATTGTCATAAGCTTGTCAAGCTCCTCGGCTGACAGTTCACCAGCTCTGCAAACACAGCCACCCAAATTTCAAGTCTAGAAGAAACTAGGAAAAATTTATAAAGCTGTCCAGCTCTTCTCTAACGCTCTTTTATCAAATTTCTAACCTCCCTCGACAGTTGCCAAATGTTTTTTGAAGACAATTATACATCATCAATCGTAGTAAAAAGGAAATCTATATAAATCTTCGAACTAAATTTTCTGTTGTTTTACAGCGAGAAAGCCAGCCACAAAGCTTGTAACAAACTATTACACAAAACCCATGATTGAATAATCAAAGGAAGAAACTTCTACTCTCATAAAAAGGGGAGAGAGGATTTTTTACAGATTTATATATTAAAGAATCGGGAAAAGATAAAAAAAATGGCTGGTACCTCTTGTTCATGTCTACATCGGCTTTCTTGCAGGCAATGTTAGCGAGACGACGACCAATACCTTTAATGGATGTAAGAGCAAACATAATCTTCTGTTTGCCATCAACGTTGGTGTTCAAAACACGAAGAATATGTTGGAATTCCTCATTTGCTACCAGCGACTATCAATCAAAATAATTCAATCACATCAAACTAACTATTTAAGTACATAGATCTAACACGGATATACATAAGGAGAAGAAGACAGGGAGAGAAAGAAAAAAGAGAGAGGTTTCGATGCTTACCATGGCTTTGGGCTAGGGTTTTGGTGCAGGAGTTAGTATTTGGCTTAGCGGCGCCTGCTTTTAGAGTGATGAAGTCCAAGAACCCTAGATGCAGATACAGCGTGCCGTTATATATATAGTTAGCTTCGAGAGAGGAAATATGATTTCGCTAAAATTGTATGTACTGATCTGCCCCTCGTTTATTCATCGACTATTCATTCTTTAATTAACTAACATACTTTAACCTGTAAACTGGTCATTTCACCCGCTCTTTTGCTTCGGGTTAAATATATTTATAAAAAGATTGGATATGCAAGTTTTTATATATTTTTTAAAAATATAAATTAAAAGGTTATATAAGTATTTAATTAAACAAATACCGAACATTGAAATCAAAAAACAAAATGAGCAAATAGAAGAACAGATGTTGACCCCCATTAAGTTTCTAAGCTAATGATCATTAGATCACGGCCATCATAAAAAGAAAAATCATGAATTTCAATCGATAACAATTCAAACATTGAATGATGAAACAGTAAAAAAAAATATCAATCATACAAAAAAATATATAATTAAAGAAACGAGGGGGGAAATCAAAATAAAAATTTTACCTGTAGGATAGCATAAATATTATGATTGGATGGTTAAACAAGAAAAATAACTTTAATAAAAAAATCAAATTGAAAAAAAATTATCTTACTGTTTTAAAAAGATGCACATACTCGTGATGGTCCTTCGATGACCAACGAGTAATTGACTTGTTTTTTCTTTACATGTCAAAATCATAATTTTATTACAGTTTCAAATAATTTTTTGTGTCGTGTACTCTGATTTAGTCACACATTTTCATAATAACAAGTCAATTCTTGAAATAATAAAAACATACTTATTTTATTTTTAAAAATCCAAGGATAAATTGATCTATATTGCCTAGTAGAGTTCAAAGACTTGATCATGAATTTATTTAGTCAATTTCATACATTTACTTGTGAAAATTACCAAACCAATTACATTATTTGTGAACTTTATTTTCATTGTTTGTTTGTTTATAAATGAAAAATGGTTGGGCAAATAAATGAGACTGGTCATGTACTTGAGAGGAAATACTAATTTTTTTTTATACCTAGAATCTCGATCACTACATTCTTCCATGCTTACAATCTCGGTCACGCCTGTATTATATATCAAAGTGATTTTTACTATTTTATGATAATAAAAAAAATCAAATATTGCAAAAGTGTAGCTGTGAATTATTATAAATTTATTTAAGAAAAATACATGGGGAATAATAATAAATTTATAAAATGATGTTAACGAGTAGATGCAACCTGCCTTTGTTGATGAAGAAAAATGTCTTTTCTGATATAATCTTCTGGCATGACATTTTTCACATGGTATCATAGAATTCAGTAATTTTACCTATCAGGGGAGTTTTTCTCTCTCTTGTTTTTTTACCACGAATCACCAATTCCATTCTCGCAGGGAAGGACAAACAGGTGACTGCGTATTAGGCATGGCCATTTTATGAACATTTGAAAACTTTTCTGGATGCAAAAAATCCTCACCCTCTAGAAGTTCTTTAGAAAGCGTAATAAATATGTAAACTCGGATAGCCGAGTAAAACCCTAATTGTTAGAGACTTTTACAAAAAATACATGTCGTCACTTGAACCCGAAATCTGTGCAGATCACAAGTTTTTTGCCATCACAACACAACACAACACACGACAACACTTGAAAACAACAGGGCGCAATAGGGGAAATGGTAAGCAAAAATCACAGCAGGCAAGGCTCTTTCATAAACTTCAGCAATGGATTTTTCATTTACGTTATGCATACGAGGGGGGGTCAAGATTCACAACCCTCAATTGCATCTAAACCTAACATGTGACTTAGAAAGTACTGAAGACTTGGACTGCTCCAACTGTACAAAAAGATGTCCTCTAAAATGTGATTAAGACTGACAAACTTGTTTCTGGAAACACCAGCCAAAGCTGTCAAAAATCATCACCATCAGATGAGGCATTCGAATGCTATATCGGCATCCTAATCAACGACAAAATCGCATAACACGGTCTGTGAAGAGCACATCCAAGTTCTGCAAGAAAATTCCAACACATGTATCCAGGGCACCATCCGCAAAATGCCATCATTCTATTGCCAAAAAGAGAATGCAAATCGAAATCAACTAGCCTGATTTGACAAAATTATCACCTCAGGTGCACCGCATGAATTACCATCACCAGAGGCACAGTGCAGGCCAGCAGCAGGAGCAGGGCTTGAAATGCGTAGAGGCTCAGAGGTGCGATGTGTCAAATTAGCAGGCTCGACCTTAGAAATAGAATCCGGGTGCCCTGAAGATTTGGTATTCATCTGAGGACCATCAAAAATTAAACCTCCATCAGGAGAAAGCGCATGGCTTTGAACTGTGTCAGAGACTTCTTTGAGGTCATGAACACCATCCACATCAACTCCACAAGGGCTCGCTGTGAGATCTGTAGCAATACAAATCCCATTACTTCTGCAAGATTGCAGATCTGGTTTTGCAGTGACATCACAATCTACAGAATTGGAATCGGCAGTGGCTAGGACCGCCATTTCCTTCACATTAGGCCCCTTGCCTTCACAAGAAGAACTAATATTTTGGTCGCCAGGAAATGCCCCACAACAACCATAAACAGCATCTTGCAATTTCTGGGGAGGTGATGTGGTTGTTGATTGAACTATATCCCTGGAAATATTGCAGGTAGTGGACTCGCAGTGAACAGCATTGATATCTGATACTTTAAGTTCGTGCTCAAAAGCAAAGTACTGGAGTTGGCTTGGTAAGATTTTTGAAGTGGGCATAGAATTGTCATCAAGCGAATCAAGATTCTGCCTATCCCTGCTATCTTCACCTTTCACTTCACAAGGAACAATCTCGGTAACCTCCTTGGAAGCACATTGGCACTTCCCTTGAGAGTCAGCCGCTTCGGACCCAATAAATGATACACCAAACAGCTTGCTTTCAATCTTGGAAACATCATTCCGGTCCAAATGTATATCCCCTTCCAGCTTCCTCTCACAATCAGAGGGAGCAATGGAACCAGAAACAGCACTCTGATGTTCAGCCACCTTTCTAGTTTGTTCATTAGCATCACACAAAGAAATAGAAACCGCGCTCAATTGATCAACAGCTGTGTCCTTGGGACAAGCAGGTAGATTAGTATTTTCACTTGTAACATCAGAAATATCATTCAGGCAATCAGGAGGGGAACCAGATTCAACTGCAGCAGCTTGATCATTTATGTTGTCAGTATGAGGTAAACTAGTTTCACTAGAACCTTTCAAATCAAACTTCACTGATGAACATTTCTCATCAAAATTACATGATATCTCATCTATGGTATATTGTTCCTTGAGTTCCAAGGATGTCAAACCTGCATGTATATGTGGTGTAAAAAAATTATCAGCGAGGAACCCAAAAGTTTGCATGTGCTAATATTAATTAAAGATTAAAAATGGTAAATACCTTCAGTGGGAACTGCATTTGCTTCCGCAAACTGATGATGCTTCAACAAAGGTTTTTGTAACATATCAACTCCAGGGAATGCCACCATTTTCATGTACCTCATTTTTTGCTTGCTCAATCCTTCAAGTTGTTTAAATCCAAAAACAGAAGTCCAGGTTTCCCTTAGCTCAGAGATTGCAGGTATGACCAATTTCTCGACATCTAGAGAGCAGAGAGCCTAATGACAGTTTCATAAAAGACAAATAAAATAAACAGCAAGTAAAATCAGTAAAAAAGGAGACTACAGAGTGTGTTGTATAAATGAAATTTAAAAAAGCTAGTGATAATAGACATTAAGACATGAATTCAGAAGATGAAAGGTAACGGACACCAAACATACAGTCTCAATTGCACTTAGGAGCCGGCGGCACATTCCTTGACGCCTATACATGTGGCGGGTCCCAATGAATGGCATCTCTGCTAACTGGTTCCCATGGATCCTATTTCACCAAGTATTGATTAATGTGACTGTGACTTTTTACATTGTCATAAACTACTACTTGCACATGCATGGAAATGTCGATTAGAATAAGGAAGACGGAAATTTAGCATCAACATTCAGCACAACTGGCATTATTCCAATTTAAAGAGGGAGAGAACAAATGGGAGCGTAGATAGCAAGAGGAATTCGTACATTTCAAGAGATACTAATGCAAGTACTCTGGAAAATGCAAAATAGGTACACGAGCACAAGTGATGAAGACAGTAAGGCAACAATTTGACTACATTTGTTCTCCAATAGTTCAAAGACGAGTCGCAAACTCTACTCTGCCGTATTGGCACCAGATCCACTCGCTATATGGTGGCAAGTACTAACGTGACAAAAAAAAATGGTTGCAGCTGGTGGAGCTTCAGAGGTAGAAAAGAGGCAAGTTCACATGAATTTAGTTTTGCTGTGTTTTTTTTTGTTCTCAGAAACAAAATTAAAGACTCCAAAGTGGATGTTACTGGCAAAACAAAGATGTTGATCAATTATAAAATGATAGAAAAGGTAAAAATTGATCCCATGCAGATGGTTTTTAATGTCTTGAATTACAGCAAATCCAATCATGGGTGTAGACAGTGCTTAAGAAAAAGGAAGTCAGGCAGAAAACTTTCAGTACATAATCCCAGAAAACATTCATAACAGAAATGATTCTGTGTCCATATGCATTCTTTTCCAATTATAATCTCTTATAATTCTGTTATACATACTGGAAGAACTAACCATTGATAAAAAATCACAAAGCAGTGCAGTCACTGGTCAAATTTAGACTGAGATATACCTAATGGATGCAGCAGAGATTACTTCATCTCCTCGCTCTAGAATTGCAGTCAGAAAACCACAATAGTTCAGTCGATTGAAGTTTGACCTGAAAAGGGGTATTGCAACTTGTCAAGAAAACAAATTCCTTCCAATTTTTTGACGAGGACATAAAAGCAATCACAGTGAAGTAGATAATCTTTATCAGCATATAAAAAGAAAAATGAGGACAACGAGTAAAAGAGAGTAGTGCAGCCTTTTCATATTCAAAAGCACTTTTGAATAAAATACTATCAAGTTAACTGTAAACTAAGTATTAAGAGGCCAAACATATAAAAGAAAATACCTCATACATCCACAATAGACATAGTACAGCACAACAGGATACTATTTTGGCCCTCCACCGTTAGAATAATTGTATACTACATCGTAGCATGGTAGGGCAATTACAGAAAGTTGTATGCAGCCCCAATTCCTATCATTTATGATCTGTGTTCTTCCCAACCAGTTCCATAATATACTTTGAAAGTGGTAATCAATTGGGGAAAACAGAAAGGGCACCTCTTGACGAGGTTTGTGAGTTGTGATTCCACCACTAAAAATAAAACACTTCTCACAGTTGGGAACACCAACAATGTGATGTTATGTATCCACAAAGAACCAACAACCCCCACCCCACCGCAGCACGCACACCAAAAAAAAAGATAAGCAATGTTGGTTTTCAGCTTAAGGATGACAATTCCAAACATACTTATGAATATACTTGTGCTTACCCAAAATTGTATACAATGTTACGAATCAGGTTGACCCCACTTCTATGGTCAGGCATGGGCAAAAAGCATTCGTTCATTATGTGCAACGCAACAGCTACCTTGGAATTGCATTCAACTTTCCGATGCATTCCACTGAGAGTAACATCAGAACCAACATCAAATCTGCGAACAAGAGTCCATGCAAAGCCTTCTTCCATTTCATGTTTAACCCCAAGAATCGCCTGTAGTTTATCATGTAACTGGCAGAAACAAAACCATTTAAGTGAATTCTGATGCACATAATAGAATTCATTTCAAGTTGTCTTGTAACTTGTTTAAATTAAACCAATCAAATTAGAAGCACTCCATTTTATTGAGGACCGGGGAGAAACAAACCACTGCTACTGATATCAGAGCATTTATCAGGTACATGAATAATCTCCAAGTATAGAAAATATTAAGGGTCACAACTAAGTCAAAAAATCAATTATTTATATTCCACTCCTATTGCCAAATCCCACTTCACATCTGACATGACCCATAGCAGATTTTAGGGACTGATAGAATTGTGTAGAATGAATGGCACAAAATAGCAGTGATCCACGAGTCAAGGCTTAACATTACCCCAGAGTGATGTCCGTGTTTCTCTAAAGTCTAACCACTCACACATTTAATTTGCAGGTAGCAATTAGTTTTGCATTGTCAGTCAAAAGTGGGTTAATAAAACCCAGGGTTTACAAGCCAGCAGAACACCTGAAAATTTGCAGCAAAAACAAAAATGGTTTATGTCTTATTAGGACCAAATTACAACCATGTTCAGATTTAATTGAGATGAGATTTTAGTATAACTTAATAGCTTCCAAAATTAGGCAGCTCTTCAACTTCAAGCTCAGAGTTGTGACATAGAACACCCACTGGCAATCATGTTTCCAGGAAATTCACACGAAAAGTTTTTGAGTGTCAATCATTTTGTTTTATAAAATCAAACAATACACTACAAGCTGCCAAGGTTTCTTGTCACTTGAAATTAAGGAGCAAGACATAAAGCAAAGAAATGCCAATAACAACAAAATTTTGATTCGCAAGTCCAACAGAACATCTATGATTATAGTTTTTAACAATAACTAAAATATTACCTCTTGGCATTTCTTCCTGCAGAAGGATAGACTGCTGTGATAATCATTTATAGTGTCCTCAGCAGGAATACAGGAGTGGTGATCTGCAGAAGAAGATCTATTAAATGTACATCAATTAAATAACAATAAATAGAAGAAAATTCAGCATGGTGGAAAAGGAAAGAACAAAAATACATTAAACCACTGAGAGGATTGAGTCAATACATTTCTCCTCACACAAACAGCATGCCAGTACTGCAGGTTGGGCAGCAGCATCATTCTCATCCATCTGACATGCATCCCCACCAGCCATCCCACAAAATTTGCATGAACAATATGTGCAATTCCAGACCCCTGAAGGGAACTTCTGCCACGAGAAAAAAAAACGATATATTAATGACATGATGGCATTTAAAGAAAACCAAACTCATTTCTACGAGTAACAGCAGTAAAGCAGATCTTATTTCATAAAAAAGATGCTATGGGCAATATGTGCAATACTAGAATCCAGAAGGGAACTTCTGCTGCAGGAAGAAAACAATATATAATACGATAGCATTTACAGTGAATGAAGCTCGATTCTACAAGCAGCAGCAGAAATGCTGATCCAAGCTTTTCACAAATAAGATACCATGGAAAGGCAGCTTCACCAGAAAATTTTCCACCATTCACTTCTTAATATCTAATAATGACAATCTGTTTTGAGATTTTATTTCCTTTAGGTATTTCATAGCCTGGAGAACAGTTTTTGTTACAAGTGATCTGGAGAACCTTGAAGGCAAGATTTCAGAAATGTTTTGGCATAGAGTGATCTTCTAGATAGTGAATAATAGGAATGCAAAAGTGAATACGTACCTTTATCTCCAGGCAGCTTTGATGAAATGTTGAGGGGCAACTATCACAGCAAATAAGGTTTCCACCATCTCCACAGATCCCACATGTATCATCATTTGGATCTTGACCATCAATATCAACAAAATGGAACCCTTTACGATCAGATTCATTTTGTCTATGCCAGGACTCTAGCTGGCAGTGCAAGAGTGAAGGTCCATTCTCTAAGCATATGTTTTTGAGTGGCTGGCAGGATTTGCTGCCTGCATGAGCCTCGAAGTCTGAGATTGCAAAAGTTTCACCACAACAATCACACTGAATGCCATCTGTTGTGATTTTACCCTTTAGGACTGTTCGTGTCTTCCTGCGTTTCAAGTACTGCACCTTTCCATCCAATGGCACGGTGCCCATATCAATCATCCAGGCAAGTACAGTTCGCTTCCCATTATAAAGCACATAGCCATCACCATCTGAACCCGCATCCTCCTTGGAGTTGCGAATCATTAGAGCACACCGCTTTCTATTATGTATTTTGAGTTGCTTAAGATCCTCGACTCCTGTTCTGTCATCTGACATACCCGCGCAGTTATCCTGACCACGGAGAGAAGATTTTTGTTTTGTTCTTCTGTCCTTCAATTTCTTACGTCCAGGAATTGCCTCAGCATCCCATTTTCTCTTCTGCAGTTTTCCTCTCTTAATTTTCTGTTTTGCAACTCCATCTGTTTTCCCATCCTTCCCCTGCTTCCATTTCTTTTTCTTTTTATTTTTATCACTCCTTTCCTTGCTTATTACTTTTGCTAGTATGCTGAGTTCTTCATCTGGAAGAGGAGTAAACTTGAAACCAGTCTTACAATTATTTGAATCACCATCACCACCTTCATAATGCTGCTTGAGCACCCGGTAAGCCAAGGTAACAGACCAGTGAGTCCTTCCTTCAGGATTAACATATACAGCATCAGAGTAATCTCTACCATTCCTAGGCCTATGCTCAATTGTCCAGCCTGCAGCCAGAAGAAGTTCTATAATTTTTTCTCTCACTACTGCCTTCTGTTTACTTCTCCCCTCTTCCTTTTCATCATTGCTGTATTTGTTCTTCCCGGCTGTTGCTAACTTTGTTGCATTAGTTTTTTTCCCAACAAGTTTACTTCCAGATAATGCACTTCTAGCTCCCACATTGTGTTTCTTGTTATGTCTTGTCATTTCCCCTCCTTGTCTTTTCATCAGCCTACCCACCTTTACAGCCTTGTTCAACTTGCTGGGTCTCCCACGCTTAGGCTTCAGCTTCCTCCCCACTTCACCATTACATTCATCACTGTCTTCACCAGAAGATTCTGCAGAGTCACCATCAACCACCTCTATACTTTTCTTCTCAGACTCATCACTCTCCTTAGCCTTGGGGGGTCTCCCACGCTTAGGCTTTAATTTTTCAGTCGTCTCATTACCTGACAGCTCACTCTCTTCACCAGCAGATACATGGCCTCCTTCTTTGCCTGCTTTGACTCTTATCTTCTCGGATCCATCACTCTTTTTCCCATTGCAGCACATTCCATGTTTATGCTTTAATCTTTTCCTTGCCCTGTTATGTGCTCGATCGCTCTCTTCACCAGCAGATTGATCACTCTCTTCCCTTTTCACCTCAACCATTTTCTTCACAGACACATCATTCTTCTGAACCTTGGGCTTTAATTTTTCCCTTGCCTCACTATCTGCCTGTTCAATCTCTGTACCAGCAGATTGATGACTTTCTTCATTTACCACCACAATCCTTTTCTTCTCAAGCTCGTTACTCTTCTGAGCCTTGGGGGGCCTCCCACGCCTGTGCTTTAATGTTCTCCCTGCGTCATGATCTGACTGGTCAGGGTCTTCACCATCCCTTTTCACCTCAGCCAGCCTCTCCTCAGACGTGTCACTCTTCTGGTCCTTGGGGTAGCTGCTATAATTTTGCTTTGATTTTTCCCTGGCCTCGTTATCTAATTTCCCACTGTCTTCACCGTCAGAGTAATCCCTCGCTTCTATTTTTACCTCAACCCTTTTCTTCTCAGAGCCATCACTCCCTCCTGTCTGCTGCCCTCTATCAACCTCCTTCCTACTCTTAGTTTTCGTCACAGACCTTGACCGCAGAACCCTGACAACAACCACCTTTTCACCATCCTCGCCCTCCTTTACCTTCTTCTTTTCAACACTGCCATCCTCAATCTCTCCCTCACCACCAACCCTACTTCTTTTCCTTCTATTCTTACTACGCCCAACAACATTACACTCACCCATATCATTCCCTCTTTCACATTCTTCGATTTTAAACCCATCTCTCTGATCCACTTCCATTTCTTCTTTTGACGCCTCTTCTTGATTCAATTTCGGGTTCTCCTCGTCAGTGAATTCACAATCTCCTTGTTTCAAACCACCAACTTTCTCAGTAACCATTTCCTTGCTCGGAGAAACCTCATTTTTCTCCATTTTAGCCAATAAATTGGCACTAGATCTCAGCCCTTGTCTCATCCTCTATCAAACAAAGATCCCTACAGATTCCGCCTTCTTTTTTCTCAACAAAACTCACAAGTAAATAACCTCCATTGATCTTACTCAGCTATTAAAGCAATTCGATGCTCAAAGAATCGCAAGCTGGATCTACAAAAGAAAAATAAAAAAAGCTTTGATCAGAACCTGACATTGAAGAACATAAATAAAATACGCACGAATAATCTGCCAAATAAAAAAAAAAAAAAAAAAGAGGTGAGGGAGAGAGAATAAACTTACTAACGCAGTAACTGAGACAGGGTTGTAGGATCCAACAGGGTCGTGTGAAAGCATGGACCTAACCAGGTAAGGACTAAGGGAGTCGGAGGTTGTTGTGCCAGGATTGGGTTTAGATAGAGAAAAGAGAAAGCTAGTAGGGGGTTTTAAGAGAGAAGGATCGGACTCTCAGCCATCTCATTGTCGGGTCCTTTTGAGTTTTGGGGGTTTTACGTTAATTAACATAACATCGAGGATGGCTTCCCCGTCCCATAAAACATTAAGCATGTGCTGGATAGTCATTTTGCTTGGACTATGGTTTTCATTTTCCCTCCATCGGACATATGCTTCCTTGAAAAATAAAATTCCAACCATATTTTGAAAAAATTAAACATATATTTTATCTTTATCAACATCTCTCTTTCTTTGCGTGTGTGTGTGTGTGTATATAGAAAAAAAACTACCCAGGCAATTATATCTTTTATTAATTACTTTTAAATAAAATATTAGGAGCAGAGAAAGAGTAAGATCTATAATTCACTGGTAATAATAACTTGAATTTAATTTTTTCTTTTTTATTTATTTTTACTTTAAAAAAAAACAACCAATAAGATGTAAATCATAAAACTCTCTCTGTGATATTCAATTTCAACTTCATTGCATATTAAATAAACACCCCGGAATCAAGCACTTGAATCTTAGATTCTCGCTGTTTAATGTTGTATTAAAAAGGAAAAAAAAAAGATCCCGTTGTTCTAATAAATAATTTAGAAAAACCATCTTGTTTTCAAGACTTGATTGACGAATCATAAATCTTGGGAATATAGCAGCTGATATTTTTGGATGTGCTGCAGGGATGTATTTTCTTGTAAAAATATCAAATTAAATTTATTTATTGGTTTTAATTTGCTTGTTTTAAAAAAAAAATGTGTGTGTGTGTATAATTATTTTATACAAAATACATTTAAAAAAAATATTATGTATGATAATATTAAAACACGTATAACTCTTAAACTTAATCCTAAAGCTTCTCTACATCAATCATTTTCTAACTCTTAAAAGTGTTTTTATCTCTTTTCTTCTTTTTCCTTTTCTTTTTTGAACCTTGACATTTTTTTCGTTCATCTTTCAAATAAGAAAGAAGCTAACAGTCCTATCGCATAATTTTCTAAAAAAGAAAACGATTTTTTTCAAGACTTGATATACACACACACACATATACACACATATAACTCTCTTACGTGATTCCAAGCATTTCTCTAACTTCGTCTTTCTACTAAGTGCATGTTTGCATATTTAAAAATATTTTTTATTTAAAAATATATCAAAATAATATCTTTTATTTTTTAAAATTATTTTTTATATCATAACATAAAAATATCTTAAAATATCAAAAAAAATAATTTAGAGTAAAAAAATAAAATAAAAATTATTTAAAAAAAATATCTTTGAAATGCAATGATATTTTTTTAATTGAATTATGATATTTTTCTAGTTCTGTCTATCTTCTTCCTTTTTCTTCCATTTATTTTCATTTAATAAAATCATATCCATTTGGTTTTTAAAATATTTATTATTTAAAAATATATCAAAATAATATCTTTTATTTTTTAAAATTATTTTTTATATCATAACATAAATATATCTTAAAATATCAAAAAAAAATAATTTAGAGTAAAAAAAATAAAAGTAAAATTATTTAAAAAAATACCTTTGAAACGCAGTGATATTTTTTAATTGAATTATGATATTTTTCTAGTTCTGTCTATCTTCTTCCTTTTTCTTCCATTTATTTTCATTTAATAAAATCATATCCATTTGGTTTTCTGGCATTTAATTATCAATCCCCTTTGCAAGAAGATTAATAACAAGGAAAAGATCCAGTTAGATTTGGACTCTGGTGTTGGTAAATTAATAAATTTTATGCAAGAGCACTAGCATGCTTTCAAGTCATGTCATTCTTGTAGGCTTTAATATCTCAATCAACTCTTGGCAGCTAGCTCGATGAAGGAAGTAAGGTAATGATTATGGTTTGATTTTAGTAAATAATTTTTTCTACAATACAAGACTTTGCGCCGGTGGGTGTTTTTCTTCCGACATGTATTTATCTCTATAGTATATTTCTATGGATTTAATATCCATACGATGAACTCTCCAGATATACAGGGAGCAAATGTGTTACCACTCATTTGCTGCATATTTAGTGCCAAAAATTAAAATGAATGTATGATATTCATTACTGAGCAGATAACTACGTGTATTTTTTAGACTAGTGGTGGAAGATTAACGACTATATTTAATTAGTTCTATAATTTTTGGTTAATTTATTAGAGTTGGTCGTCGACTTATTTTTTGTTGTAAGTTATAGTTTGATGAAACCCTACACATAAACAAGTTCTTTTCCACGTCATGTTTTAGGTGGTTAACATGTGTGTTGTTAATCATTTTATCATCACCATAGTTTTTTTTATCATAAACTGTTCCTTTTCCATATATTTTTTTAGTTAATAAAAGTATTTTCGAGAAAAATATTTTTTTTGTTTCAAAAATTATTTTTTTAATATTTTTTATTTTATATTGATATGTTGATGTTAAATATAAATTTTAAAATTAAAAAAAATATATTTTTAAAAACCTCACCCCCGCACTAATTAAACAGCCGCTAAATCAGCCAACAAGATAAATGACGTGCTCGACCCCGGCACAGAAACCTTGAGCCCAACTTAATGGGCTTGGTTAAATTCCTAAAGGCGAGCCGAGTCCCTTGGATGAATTTGGACAAGTAACCGCCTCTCGAGCTCGTCATAAAAAGACCCGTGGCTCGAAACCGTGATAGTCTCCTATCACTTTCGATATCAAGCTCATGACCACGGGCTCATGTTTTAAGCCAGCCCATTATTCAGGGTCCAACGCTCGCCACTAATAGTTAGTTGGAATTTAAAATTGGAAAGGACAGTCCAGTTAACTATAATATAAAATTCACTAGATCAGCTATTTGAGTTTTGAATCGGGAAATAAACACACAACCAGATAAGAAAAAAAAAAAAAATATATATATATATATATATATATATATATATATATTATATAAAATCAGGATAATTGTCACCGCAGGTTTGCATTTAAATGAAACAAATAAAAAATCCATCATCCTCTTGCTCTGATTCATGCATGGCGTTGAATCGCAAGAGCAGAGCTGCTTTGACACCTGTGGTAATTAGTGTATATTTGAGCATATGGTGTAGGTTGTTTTTAAAAGTATTTTTTGTTTGGAAATGTATCAAAATAATATTTTTATTTTATTTTTTAAAATAATTTTTGACATCAACACATCAAAATAATCTAACAACACCAATTTTTTTAATTTAAAGTAGTAAATAAAAATAAAATAAAAATTTATTTTTTTTCAAAAATACTTTTAAAACACAATATCAAACATCATTTTAGAATCTTAGAGTTCACTAGACCATCGACCACAAGGTCTCAGGAAAGCATCCTCTAACTTGCCTAGTGTGTTCTTGTAAATGTTATTTTTAAAACATAAACAGGACTTTGAATGAAGAAAATCAATTATGTCATTTTCAAACAGTACAGCAACTTCTTTTTTTATTGTTGGTGTTGATGCTACTGATATAATTACTCCATCATTTCTCTAATTAAAACCTAAAGTTTCTTATATCCACTGAGAATATTTTTTTATTTTAAATCTATGGAATAAATAACAAAGAGATATTTTAGAACTTACGTTTCTTGGTCTTGTTAATTTATTTCTATCATGAACAAAAGCATCCCAAAAAACCTTGAAAAGGTTAATCATTTATCCTTTATGCACTGCAAGTTACAGATCCTGGATATCCAAGAAACCGAGTTTTAACAGTGTTCTTTTCAAATAACGCGGCAGAGCCCCATAATTATCGTACAAAAAGATTCAATTGAATTATCTATTTATAAAATTGTTTTTTTCAATAATCAAGATATTTTCACAGTCAAATACTTGAAAAGTAGACCAGAAAAAGGGAAAAAACAATTAATTACCAGATAGGATTCCATAGAACTTGTTTAAAAGCGTGATAAATATTTTTTGATGGCCAACTCTAAATTATTTACAATTGGATAGTCTGGACATGAAAGCAGCATAACCTTCTTCCATACAATGTTGACAGCAGCAAGCAAAAATAGAGAGACATATCATAGATTCCTAATTCTTCTTCTTACTTTTAAGTAAAATAATCCAGAGATATCTAGCAATGATTTCTGGGAAAACCAGAGACGGTGATTTCCTTTGATTGTATTCTGGATATAGAGCGAGAAAGAGAAACCATTACTGTACAAAAATGAAAAACATACACCATATATGAGCATAATGCAACGCATAACTATGTACACAGAGCACATTATGAACAAATTATATACAGAAGACTTCATCTACTTGTAGCAGAACATGCAGCTATAAATATTGCTTGACCTGTAAATCCATCGCGAGAAACGGAAGGTCCATCGCAGAGCACATTATGATCAAACTAAGCTAGTCGGATTCATACTGCAGCAAATATCTTTCTACAGAAAAGAAAAAAGTCTTCGTCAGGAGTTCATGATTATTTTGATGGCAGAGAAGCAGCGGCTGGATGTGATTCGACCAGCATTGACCAGAGGACTTGCACGTCTTCACACGGGCAAGACTTCACATCCTTGTACAGGATGTATATCCCAGTTCCTGCAAATCAAAAGTTCAACAATCTGCTGTCAGTGATTTGGCTCGCCAATTTATGAAGCAAAAGCCTTCAATGCGACTGCGTTTGTGAAAGAACAGAAGGTCAGGAAAGAAAGAAAGATAGAGGGAATTACGCTTTCTGTGGGTGGAGTGGAGACGGTCCCAGAACTTCTTCAGCGGGGAGACGAAGGAGTGCAGCCACCCCATTTGGAAGAAGGAGTGGGGTTTTGTTAATGGTAGGTAAAAGGTTGGAGAGAAATAGAGAGGGGTTAAAAAAACTCAGGGGATTGCTTAGACATGGGGGATTTGTATATTGCTGTTCCTCTTGTCGTTCATTACAATTCCCTTTCACGACAGTGACGCAATAAAACATGTCGTCTTTGGTGCTGTGTCTCTGTCACATCTCTTGTGGAAGGAGCTTCACCCCGAAGCTGCAGAGACACACCTCCTGTTTCCGTTTTTGAAATTTTTTTATTTTTAAATTAAAATTAAAATTATTTGGTGTTTTTAGATCATTTTGATGTGATGATATTAAAAATTATTTAAAAAAAATCATTTTAATATAATTCTGAACAAAAAATACTTTAAAAAACAATCGAAACTACCATCGCAAACAGCCATTAACAAGATTACAAATACTGAGAAAGTGTCGTCTGTATCTTATCATGATCGGGAGCTTAATTAACTTGTTTCTCAAGCCAAAGTTTATATTTTTATTTACTATCTATCGCTTAACGTCCAGCCCGCCAGTGAGATATCTTCTTTCCTCTCTTAAATCCAACTCTTGCGAGTCAAACGAACTACCTATAGGCTTTGGCACGGATACTTTACCAAAAATGTTACTCATCGCAAGTTTTGTTATTTTTACTTATTTCTTAGCTCCTTTTGGTAAGAAAGTTGCCCTGCACGCCATGATGGCTAATTAGCTTCGGCATGAAGGTTCATCGCAGATTCTAGTCTTGTCGTGGTGTTTGTTGGTATTTGTAATATAAAGTTTTTTTTTATTTGTAAATATATTAAAATGATATTTTTTATTTTAAAAAATATTTAATATCAACACATTAAAATAAAGATAATAAATTAAAAGCAAACAAAATCTTCAAATTTGAAAGAAAAACAGGTTGCATTGTCCGGCCAAACACACACTCTTAGTTTCAGCCACAAAGATGGATAGTGTTATGCAATAGATTAATTTAATTTTTTGCCAAATAAAAAATAATGTTCATGCGATATTTTAAAAGAGTGGGAAAAATCTAAGAATTTGATAGTTGAAAAGGTTTGCACGTGATGTCAAATAAGAGCCCGTTTGGCTGTGCGTTTCAACCGAAGTTTTGTCGAAATTTGAATTTTATTTTATTTTAAATGAATATATTTTGGTGTTTCTAGATCATTTTGATGTGCTGATGTCAAAAATAATTTTTTAAAAATAAAAAAATATCATTTTAATGTATTTCGGTACGAAAAGCACTTTGAAAAGCTACCGCAATCGCACTCTCAAACAGGCCCTAAGTAACCCAAAAAGCAAACAAAAACAAAATACTACGAAGCAAACATTTCAATTTTACTCTCGCACAATTGATTTGATTTAATTAAAAAAAATAATATTCATTTTAAAAAAGCTAGATTCAACAAAGGTAAAAAAACAGATCAAACCTTGTTACTTTCAAAACCACACAATTATGCCACGTGTGCATCTTGTATGTTGAGGGGATATCGAGAGGGTGGTTGCTGCCTTAAAAGCAAGGTTCTGGCCACTAGATAGCGTCCCATGTATGTCTTAACCAACAATAAATTGTTCATGCATTTTCAAAAAAAAAATGTTTATTTATCGATTTACTATGCTATTTTTAATGACACCAAATAATTATCAAATAATCAAAGATAAAAGATATATAAAAAAAAACTAGATCAGATGACAGGGTAATGAAACAACTTATTAAAATTAAGTCAAACTAAAAGGTCTCTTGACCAAGGTTTTTTTTTTTCTTTTAAGATAATAAAGTGATTATATTACAAAGTAAAAATACAAAAAAATTATTTAAATTTGTTTAATTTTGCAATGACTAGTAAGTCTCTAAAAAAAACATTTTACATTCCTAAGACAAAATAAAATAACTCTGTCAACCATGAACAAAATAGTAATTTTATTATTAACACCCATAGTTAAATGTGAGTGTACACGTAGTAAAACCCGAATTCTCAGCAAATTGAACGACAAAAAATCTTAATGCATGTCAATCAAGCCTGGTACTAGTGCAGGTATGGTGATCCTGTCACTTGTAGAAGTTACAAAGAAATCCGTGGCAAGCAGCGGGAGTGTACGTGAATACTTCCAGCCAAGAGATTAGCATCCTTAATCTTCAAGATATCGAAGTTAAATTCAAAAAATTAGTGGGGCAAGTCCTAATCAATCAGAATGCCTTATTGAGTTTCTTTAAATGATTGATATAAAGATCAGATGAAAAGTTGAGCTGAGCAATCTGAATGTGAAAATATGAAACCAATGAATAATGGGGCGAAGACACTACGTGCACAGTAGCCTAGATTGACCATGAAGTTATTGTTTAATGCTGTCTTTTAAAAATGTTTTCGAAAAAAAAATTATTTTTTGTATATTTAATTTATTTTGATGTAATACTATCAAAAAATAGTTTTTAAAATATAAAAAATATTATTATAATACTTTTCAAAATAAAAATATTTTAAAAATCAACTAAATTGCACTGTGAAAAAACAAAATCACTGTTATCAAGCTTTAGTCATGTCATACCAAGAAAATTTTGTGTCGGGTCGGGGGGGCTGTGAGGTAAAATGTCACGGTGGTTGGATAGATGAGTTGTGAATGTGGTTGAGGGTTGGCGGTTGAGTATCTTGATGACAAGCAGAGCTTATCCGAGATATATGTTTCAGCTAATTATATTTACATGTAGAATGCCCTTACCTTACCCTCCAATGCATGCTCTTGGATCTGCACTGAGACTTGGGCGTAGGGGCAATTCGGTCCATCGGGTTTCTTGTGGCCACAGCCCACACAACACAATAGTCACGAGTCATACCTCGTAACCCTCAATTTTAACACATTGTTTTGGATCGGATGTAAGAAAAGATCCGTTCCTCGTAAATGGTACTGGGCCTCGCAAGAGCCCTCCGCAGCCCAATACGAGAAGACAAGTCTACTGAGGGTGAATTTCGAGCTAGATGGATTTTATGGTTGTGATTCTTAAAAAAAAATAAAAATATTTTTAATTATGATTTTTAAAAATATATACAAGGCTAAAACTATTGCAGAATAAGCTATTGAATTCAAAATAAGAGGGAATCACGGGGAAATGGTGAACGGGAGAGAATTAAATGAAACAAGGCATTCCTAATATCAATTAGCTTCATTTGATAGCATGGGTTTTATTATTATTATTATTATTATTATTATTATTATTATTATTATTATCTTTTTTTTCCTTGCTTGCACAATAAACAAGAATACGTAAGAACTAGGGAAAATAAAATAAAAAATACCACTGTCATTGTAAATTTTTAAATGTACTTTTTCCTGTAATTATTATTTTTTATGTGGACAAGTTTTTGTGCTTTCTTTTTATGACGATTCAAAATTGGGTTATTAAAATATATATTTTTTTAAAAAATATTGGATTGTTGGAATAAATTTTTAGCAATGCCCATGTGTTTTTTTATATTGAAATTAGCTTTGATTAGAATATGATACAAGTACAAAAAAAAAAAAAAAACAGAGTTAAAAGTGATTTAGCTATAGTCATCTGACTGATTTACGATTAATATTTTTTTTTTCAGTTTGAATGACTCTGTGATCTAACTATAAAGTATTATTTGACATGGTCATCTAATCATATTTTTTAGATTTGTTTTTATTTATTATTTATTTTTAAACTGTTGGAATGTACTAATATCAAAATTATTTAAAAAAAACTATTTTAATTTATTTTTAATCAAAAAATATTTTGAAAAACAATCCGTGCATACTTTCTACCATGTTCTAACTCTAAAAAAAATTGAATTTGGATTTTATGAATGTATTATAGTTTTGTTATATTTTTGATGAAGTGATGTTGGAACTTGAAATTCTATTAATCCTATTCATGGAAAAATACCATTAAACTATAAGTTTTAAACTTTACCGGTCTTTGTTCGGATATTGATCTTTTTATGCAGGCTTAGCAAGACAGCGAGAGGATATGCATGGGGAATCAATTTTTTGAAGGCCCATATCGCAAGCTTCCATCCATAATCTCCAAATTATCTCACTGCAATGACAAAAAATAAAATAGGAAATGGGCTTTTCCAAGCCCAAACAAACCCAACTGCAACACTTCAAGAGCAGGCCAGAGAACGGAAGTGCAAGAGCTCAGCACAAGCTCTCGAGGCCTCGAAAAAATAAAATAGCCCAAAGTCAATCAATTTACAAATAGCGTTTATTTTGGTGAAAAAGCTCATTTTAAAAAGCTATATTTTTTTCTTTACCTTACTTTGATTTTTTTTACATTTTTCTAATATATTAATATTAAAAATAAATTTAAAAAAATAAAAAAATATATTTTTAAGTAAAAAACACCTTTTAAAACACAATTGTTACTATAATATCAGACTGACAATAAAAAAGTGTTTGTTACTACAATATCAAATTGACTATAAAAAGATGTCTCAGAATGTGGTAACAATTGTTTTTTTTTTTGTTTATAAATTTTACTAGAAAATATATTAAAATAATATTTTTTATTTTTTATTTTTTTATAATTATCACATCAAAATAATTAAAAACACTGAAAATATTAATTTGAATAAAAAACAATTTTAAAATTCTATGAAAAACATATTGAACTCAATATCAAACACCTCTTATTATTTATTAAATTATATTTTTTTATTACTTTCAAATCATTTTGATGCAGTGATATTAAAATTTTAATTTTAAAAAATAAAAATATGTTAATATATTCTTAAGAAATAAACACTTTAAAAAACAACAATTGTTATAATATCAAATATTATCTAAATGATTTAGAAATTTGCTCTCGTAGATTATTTAATATATGGTTGTGAAATTTTTTTTAAATATTTTTATTTAATAATATATTAAAAAATATTTTCTATTTTAAAAAAATTCTTTTTAATACCGCAAACAATATAAAAATAAAAGAGATGTTCATTAAAAAATACAAACAAATACTTTTTAAAAAATAAATTAATCACAAAAATAAACAGCGATTACAAATTTACAATTCTGCACCGAAGAAACCGACTTTAATACAGTCGGTCCTCCTCCCTCCCATGACAGAAATATAAAATCATTCAAAAAAACAATTCTCGTGAACACATCTCCTATCCCTAAAATGGGAAGGCCATCGTCTACCGTTGAAATTCCCGATAGGCGATACTTTCCTGACCACGAAAACAGCCGTTACACACCAGAATCAAACGCCTCCCCTGACCATCGCCGCCGCCGTGACCGTGGTAGTCCCTCTTATCAAAGCTACGACGATCGCCATCGCGAAATCGATCGCGGCAGACGCCGTCGCTCTAGCTCACCCGACTACTCTAGAAGCCCTAGAAGAACAACAACAAGAAGAAGCCCAAGCCCTAGGTACAGACAAACCCTAGATCATCCTCTCCCCAAAAAATTCGGCAAGGACCGGTCTTTTCTTGATAGGAATGGAAGGGAATCGGATGAGGAATCCGATGAGGAATTAAGAGGATTGAGTTTTGAGGAGATGAGGAGGCTGAAGAGGCAGAAGATGAGGAAGTCCATGAGGTATTGCATCTGGAATGTTTCGCCAAGTCCTCCGAGAAGGGATAATGAAGAGGAATTTGAGGAGAAAGCGGATGAGATTGAGGAGAAGCATGGAGAGGAAGAAGAAAAGAATGTTAATTCTAGCGGAAAAGAGGAGAGAGGAAATAACGGGAAGGGGAAATTGGAGTCAGAGAATCCTGGGAGTAGCGAGTCTCAGTCGGAGTCAGATGATTCGAGAGAGAAAAGAAAGAGGGGATTGAGCTCTAAACGTAGGAGGAGAAGGAGAAGGAATAGTGAGAGTGAATCAGATGTTAGTGAGAGCCAGAGTGAGAGTGAACCCGACTCTGAAGAAGATCGGAAACGGAGAAAGAAGTCCCGGAAAAGTATTAGTAGGCGGAGCAACAGTAGTAAGCGAATTGGTAGAAGAAGAAAGAGTACAAGGAAGAAGAGTAAGTATAGTGATTCTGATTATAGTGGGAGTGAGCAGTCTGATGATGATCATGTAAAGTCTAAGAAGAGGAGTCACTCTTCAGGCTCGCAATCTAAGGGGAGCAAGAAGAAGAGACTCTCTGAAACAGAGAGTGAGGATCTGGATTCCAATGAGGGTTCTGGTTCTGAGAAAAACAAAGTAAATGATGATGTGGCTAACAAGGCTGAAATTGATGATGAGGCGTTGATGTTTAGAGAAATGATTGAGGCACAAAAGAAACCTGCTCTGGATAATGAACCTGTGGTTGGGCCAATGCCCTTGCCTAGAGCTGATGGGCATATAAGTTATGGTGGAGCTTTGAGGCCTGGTGAAGGTGATGCTATTGCTCAGTATGTGCAGCAAGGGAAACGTATTCCACGTAGAGGTGAAGTGGGTCTTTCGGCAGATGAGATTCAGAGGTTTGAGAATCTTGGGTATGTAATGAGTGGTAGTAGGCATCAGAGGATGAATGCCATTCGTATTAGGAAAGAAAATCAAGTTTACAGTGCTGAGGATAAGCGGGCGCTGGCCATGTTTAACTATGAAGAGAAGGCCAAGCGTGAGCACAAGGTCATGGCTGATTTGCAACGGCTGGTGCAGCGTCATATTGGGCAGGATGTTGGCCCTAGCCATGATCCTTTTGCTGTAAAAACATCCGATGGTGCTGATGCTTAGGGAGGTGTGTTATTATTTCTCCTTATAACTTGCCTTGTCATATTTTCAAGGGATTTAAGCTTGATGGATAATTAGTAGGATGATATGTTTTCCTTATTGATATTACAATGTCTTTGAATGCTTATCATGTGCAGTAATATTGGGTTAACTCCTTGTTAGTATCTTAGATGTTAAACATAACCACAAACGATCTGCTTGGTTGATTAGTTTCCTCAACCAGATGACAGTGTAATAGATCAGAGTGTCTGTGCCATTTGACATAAATAAAAGTAGATGCTTAACCTAGACTAAACTGTAAACATGGAGTGTGATATTTGAAATTGGTACTTGTGAGAGTAGTTGACAAGGAAATTGAAATGATGGTTTTGCAATTTCCTTGATTGACAGTTAAGAAATAGTCTGGGGTGTGGATGATTTGAAAATGAGTGGAGGTTACTGAGTTTTGTTTACTGATCTAAATATAGATACTGTAATTAATTTTATGTGAATTAAAGCGAAGCTTAGTTAGCAGTCTAGAGTGGAGTTCCCTGTGTTGTAATTTGTTTTTTAGAAATCTTTACATTGACACATCCCTTTCTTCATATTGTAATTGTGTTGAAAAGTGAAGAATTTTCTACTGATTTCTTTGTTATCATAATTTTATCTTTACTCTCTGGGCTGCTGCATTTATCAGCTTCAATTACTGTTTTAATGTCATTTACATTGGTTATAGCTAGGACCTGGGTTTAGATTTTAGAAAGCTATATTTCCTTTTTAATAATAACAGAAAAGGGAAAGCTGTGGTTTCAGTTCAGCACCTTAGTTATAGGCAATGGAACACGAGTGCAAGATACGAGAGAAAGTTTTCATGCAATATCTTTTCTTTGAAAAGAATAATTATTCAGAGGATAGTTGCATGGTCGTGGTGTTCAATTAAAGGATTTCTGGGGTTGAAATTGCCTTTTTTCCCCCTTAATTTCTGAGTTGAGTATGTTTCAAACCTGCCCATAAAAAATTGAAAAGGAGATATAAGAAAGAAATTGTTTTTCTGATAAATCTGCACTTGCATTGCATTTCTCCTTAAATGTGCTCTATAAACAGAAATTAGAGATTGTTTTGTCTGGATACTTGCATCACTGGAAATTGGAACCATGGGAAACATTTGTGTGTTTGACGTAGGATTATGGATTTCATTCTACATGTTGTTTTCAGTTTGTTAGGTATGTGTCAATGGATGATTGGTCTTTGATGTGGAAAGTTTTTCATGCTGTGGTTGTAAAACATCATGTACTTTTTTGCACCCAGTTTATGTTTTCTCCATCTCATCACTGGGTAGGTTTGTCATTTTTTCTATTTAATCTGCTTTTTCCTCAGTTATATTTCATGATTTGCTGGGCAAGATTACTATGATTAAGCCCGAGATTTTAAATCATGTTATCATCCGAGACCGCTGAGTAAAAAGGGCCTGCAAACTGATTGTTTCCCTTTGAAGTCTTAGAAATTTTCCAATGGATTTACTGGCTATCACACGAAGTATCCTGACATGGATCCATCATGAACCTTGCAAACAAATTTCTTGTACACTTCTGTTTCGTGGTCAATAATCTTGAATCTTCAATATGTTCCACCGAGTATGTGCTTTTGTTCTGCAATGTTGGTTGCTCTTTCTTTTTATTTTTGAATTGTCTTATCTATGCTCATGAGAATCTTAATTAGACTATCTACTCGTGAATACAAAGTCTTTATACTTCTGAGTCGTTAAACACTTTGTGTATATTTCAGGTATCTGACTGGCAAGAGAAATCTAAGGAAGCAAAAAATGGGAATCTCACCGCTGACTTTTAATTCTGTGCATATCATTCACATGTAAAAGTTGTGAGAAGACTGGTTTAGAGAATATTCATGAAGATCTCCATTGGAGGACATATATATGCAGACAGAATGTGACGTGTCTCGATAATTCTAGGGAGCTGGCAAGGGATTTTCATATTTATGCAAACTATATTAAGTCAAGGAAAATAGTCTTTTCGTTTGACTAGACTTTTTACAATGAGGTGGGAACTGTTATCTTTCACTTGTTTGAATCCTTTTTGAAGTTATCAATTATTTCTGTTATTTTTATGATGTTCTCTTCGATTAAAATGCCACACCCAGCTTTGTCTTAAAGAACCATCTATCCCTTCTCCTTTGCCCAATCGTTCCCCTCGTAACAGACACAGCTGGAATGCTGCTGGAGCCAAAAAAAAGGGCAAAGGTGGATGTCTGTTATGTTCTCGAGTGATACAAGAACAGGTATTCTACTTAGCTGAAGGATTGAAGTGTTCTATTTAGTTGATATGATTGGTTGAAAAACTATCATTATCTAGTTCAATAAAAAAAATTATTTTATTTCTATTTTAAAAAATAAGAAACTTGTAAAATTAAATATTAAATAAATATTGATATGTTTATTTGAGGTTATAATAACTTGATATATAATAAAATTATAAATATTAAGAGATATTTTTTTTTTTTCAAAAAAGAAAGAATAGGCACGACTTCTTGAATTTAAACTATTCATATACGAATAATAATGGAGTCAAGAGGAAACCACGACGTTTTTAGTTATATAGATTTAAATTATTATAAATAATTTATTGTAATAATTTTTTAATTTTCATTCTCAAATTTTTTCTTTGCAAAATCAAGTTCTTTTAAACACCTAATTTCATGTTTTTCTCTCTCGAAATGTTGAATCGAAAGATCACGAGTAAAGGTATATAATAAGTTAATTGTTTTGGATTTGTTTTTTTAATAATTGATAATCTATTTCTATTATCATATGGTTAAATAAACAATATTTCAGAAACAAAAAGTTATTAATTTCACTGGAGTTCTTAACTAGTTTGTAGGTTTGAATTTGTGACCCGCGTTACCTGATTCGCGAGTTTGACGAGTTTACTCATCAAACCTTGTATTATTTTTTAAAAAAAATACATTATATTTTTATCGGTCATTCAAATTGTCTTTAGACTTATTAAATTGATTGATTTACTTTTGTTAACTCTCATGTAATTTAATTAAAAACTTGAGTTAGATAAAATGTTTAATAGATTTCAATATTAAACTATTTGATTAGATTTAATGATAATATTAAAAAAAATATATATTCTCTTAAAAAAAATAGTCTGGTTGCATCATAGCGCGAGGACTTGACTAATAAGTTATGTGAAAAAAAAAACTAGAAGAGGAATCCATGAATGAGATGAAGTATCCGGCCTACTCAAGCTTGCAAGTACAATAAAATTTTTGACCCAACATGTTAATTTTTGGTCCAACCATGAAAACTTTTGATCTGACGAGTTATTTTTTCGGTCCAGCCTAACTCTCTCATGGTTGACCCAATATCAAACTCTTTATCTAACAAGGAGTGTAATTTTGAAATTTTTCAAAGGGATGTTTTTAACTGCCTTTAAAAAATGTTTTTTTAAAAAATGAATTTTTTATTTTAAATTTATTTTTTAGTAGTTTTAGATTATTTAGATGTATTGATGTCAAATTTTAAAAATAAAAAATATTATTTTACTGTATTTTTGAATAAACTTTTTTTTTTAAAATAATCTTAACTATAGACAAACTTCTTAAACCCTCTCTGACCTTACCAGCACCTTGAATTTATATCACAATCTCTGGCTAATAAGCAACTGTTCTTAATCTATCCCATGCCTACCTTTCCATCAACGACCATCCTTCTCACCCCATTATTTTTTTTTTATTTTCACCATTTAAGCTTATATGATTTTGTTACCTGTAAATATTACAAGTCACCGAGTAAGAATAAAAGGCGTCAGCTTATTTGATTTTTTTTTATTAAATTCGATAAATCTCCACTTTTCTTTAGTCACTCTTTGTGGATCTGGATTAAACAATTAAAATTATAATTATCCCAAAACTCTTACAAGATAAGCACATTCTAACTCGAATATGAAACTTATAATGCATATCTCAAGTTCTTTGTTACCATGTTATATAGTTTTTGTCCATTTTCATTTACTAACATGAATATATATAAAAAAATCATATTCTGTCATAATATAAAACATATATACTGCAATATGAAGTTTCTCACACATTCATCGATTCTATAACTGCACAAGGATATTCATTCAACTTGTATATGATTAACGAGGTACTTAATTAAAAACACTATAATTACAAAACCTTCAAGTCATAAATTTTACTAGATATTTTTATTTATTTTATCATAATAATATCGTATCACTCAATAACTTAACAAATTATTTTTTAACAATATTAGTTACTAGTATTATTGTACAATTATGATTTAAAATAAATGTTTTTTTTTCAAAAAAAAAAAATACTATCCACTTTGCTATACTAGAGAAGAAATTTTTTATAATTTACAAATGAAATGCCCTTGAAATCACGTCACTATTTTGTAATTTCATGATTATAATAATCTGAAGTAACCATGATAAATCCCATGATAGTTGACTACTGCTTTTCATATTTTCATGAATAAAATTACCAGTTTATGAACATTAACTAACTCCATCGGAAAGTTAATTCTTTACTTAAAAACGATTTTAAAAGAAATCGAAGAATGACCCACCTCTTAAACAAAAAAAATCTCTACCAAGCGTCAATGAATTAACTAAACCCTGGTTTAATTAAATTAGATCGTCAATGATTAATCTTCGCCGGAAAGCAACCTTCGAGAAATCATAATCCCCGGAATCTAAACGGGGAATGAATCAGGGGATTCAATTAATGTAGCATGACAAGTAATTTTCAAGTTAGTTGGGCCCAAAGGGGGTATTCAACTCGCATCACTTGGCATGTTTATTTTACGTAAGCGTGGGCGTATTCGGGCGGGTATCCTCTGCGACACGCCGGGGCTATCATCACATGTGGGGTAATGCTTAAAACATGGTCAAAGTTTGTGTTCGTTGACCACGCTGTGCCAGTAAATTTTTTATTCGAAGAAACCATATTTTTTTAATGTATTCCTTACATATTCGGATTAAATGAGTAAAAATCTAATTATTATATCATGTTTTTACAATATGAGCAAAACCACATCTTTTTTAGACATTTTTTTATAAATTTAAATTAAATAAATAAAGCAATGATTATCTTATATTTTTATAAACTAAACACGTATTAAATCGAACACGATATCTACCACTTAGACCTCAATCCTTTTAGTGGCTTTTAGTGACTGTGACAGTAATGGCAATCTATAAACTGCGTTTGCAGAAAGAGAGGCGGTGATGTGAAATTGATTTTTTTTTTATTGTAGATGTTTTTTTTAAGCATAATTTATATTTTATTAAGAATTAAAAGTACTTTTTTTTTTATCCCACTGCTAAACGTCAACAACACTCCAAGGCCTTCAAAATGTGTTCAAGAGTTCAATCGAAACGCGCGCTTTAGTTATTTTTTATTTTAAATTAAAAATAGTTTTGTAATATAAATTATATTTTTTAAAAGTTAAAAATACATGTTTTTTTTATCCCAGGATAAAACTAAACTACACTTTACCGCATTAAAAGCATGTTTGAAAGTACGATCGAATCATACTTTAAAAAAAATGATTTTTTTTATATTTTAAATTATTATTTTTATTTATAAATTGTTCTGGTGTGATAATATAAAAAATATATTATTTTAATTTATTTCAAAAAAAACTTTAAAACCAATATTTATTCTAAGAATTGAGAAGAGACAGGGGCAGAAACTTTTTCCTTTGCTTTTTTTACAACCTTGGACCAACGGGACTATTAAAGAAGCAGGAAGCTAACTTCCTTTTTTTCGCATTAAACTCAAACTCACGACCAATGATGTCTGCAACAATCAAAGCTGGGAAGACAACCATGCCAGATCCATAATAAATTCTCTGGCATTTTCCTTGCACATCATGCACTCTAATAATGAGATGGAGATCTTGGTGGTTAAGACACTCTTTCACAGTGTGAATGTTTTCGAGAAAAAAAATATTTTTTATTTTAAATTATTTTCTTAATATATTTATATTATTTTCATGTGTATATCAGATATATTTTTTTTTTAAATTATTACTAAAAAAAAGTCGGGGGTGCATTTAGAAAATCCAAAAACTCATGGGCTCCATTAAAATCGAGTGTAGATTTTTTCTAGGGTCTAGGTGGGCTCAAGCACGTCGCCGGATGGGCGAAGCTAGCTAGTGTGTCCAATATCTGACAGTAGAATTTTTCTACGGGTACCAGGTGCATTGAAAATGAAGTTCCAGGGCGTGTCCTTATTGATCTATTTTTTCTTGGTTATTAGACTTTAAATATTGTTTATTAATCATTATATTTCTTTTTATAAGACTTTAAGTCTGATTTTATATATTGTTAATTAAGAGGGTGTTTGAAACTGCATTTCAAAAATATTTTTGAAAAAAAAATATTTTTTTTATTTTTAATATTTACTTTAGATTAATTTTTAAGGGTTTTTAGATTATTTTCTATATCAAAAATAATTTTTTAAAAATAAAATAAAATTATTTTAGTGTATTTTTAAATAAAAAATACTTTCTAAAAACTAAACAGTCGAAAAGGCATGATTTTTGAAAAATAGTTGTTATATTTTAACTATGCTATTTCTGCATTTGTTTTGTTCTCCAATACTTTTGTAACCTGGGATACTTTCCAAAAACTTTTATCGCTAGAATTCTAGAGCAACCAAAAATTCAACCATCTCCCTGGTCGGCACCAGTCACTCGTCGAGTTTAGTCTCTTGTCTCCACGTTATCCTAAGCAAAGTGGGATCCACTGGCTCATGCTTGACGTGACAATGCTATGATCCAAATTCACTGTCGGAGAATAATTTCCCCCCCCCTTTACCTTCCCATCGGCCATGATCTTTAGCCTTCACACATAACCAATGCTTCAGCCACAAGTTAATGTTGATTTGAGTGATAAATTGATAATTATCAAAACAAACTCGTGATCCGCTCCAACCAGCAGGGGCCCAGTCCGACGAATTAGTTGTCACTCAGGTGTGTTAAGGAACCATCTCATCTAAAAACTTAAGCTAATAGGTGAGGCCCCAGAATATGATTATATTATACTCTAACAAGGTGATGCCGTTTGGAAGTTTGTTTGCTTGAATTTTTTTTATATTAATATATATGTAAAAATATTTTAAAATAAAAATAAAAAATTTAATTTTTTAAAAAATACTTTAAAAAAAACATAATGACCAACACTGATACATAATAATAATATTCCAGTTGAGAGAATTAGAAAAGAGAATTTTGATTATGGAAGAACATGATCGAAGAACAGATGGTCAGAAGGTGCAGTTAACCAAGGGCTCAAAAGCTTCCGCTTTTAAGAGCATATACATGATATTTTAAGTAGATAAATTATAGAGTAATATTTTAAATAATATAAATTTATTTTTCCATGTATACTCCCACAAAAAAATATCTAAAAAATCAATTGTATTAGAGTGAGAGAAGTAAATGTTTTATTTTAGAAGTTTGATGTTATTTTTGTTCATATATTTGTATTTAATTTATTTACTTGTTTTGACTTTCTTGAAAGATAGGTAGTCATAACATTTTTTTTTAAAAAGACATTTTGATTTTTTGTTTAGCACTCCTCTTATAATATTTCCAAGAAGAGATGATATTTTAAAGAGCCAAATTGATAAAATACTATTTAAATGATATAAATATAATTTTCTTAGCATGTATACTCCAATAAAAAAAATAATTTGAAAAACAAATCGTACTGGAGTTGAAGAATTATTATTTTTCCCTCAAAGAAGCTTGATATTTTTTCACATGACTGTATTTAATTGATTTATTTTTTAAAAATATATATAGAAATTATGTATTTTTATAGAGAAAACATATTTTTTTAATGTGTGTGTTTTTATTTTCAGCTTTCTACTTACCCCCCTCTTTGAAGTTGCTGAAAGTTTTTATCCTCTATCACAATCACGAGAGCCTGGTTTCTACAAGTGGACCAACCTCTGGCCCACCCAATGAGCTCTGCCAACAACGAAGGTTCAGATGCACGTGATTCTCCACACATAAGCAACAAATTGTAAAGGAAAATGCCCTTCTCCCCTCTCATTATCATCGATCATAATTACCATTACCTTTTCACCATCAGTGAATGCAATCGATAATGACAACAGACACTGTAGATTTTCCCCATTTCTTTTGCTTCCACTATAATTAAATTTGTTTTACTTGATAAGAAGATAATAATATAAATACAACTAAACAAAGCCTAGAGGCTAAAAAAAGATGACAAAAGTTGGCGTTTTTAAGCACCAAGATTTGATTTATTGAGCTCTAATCCATGTGAAATGTCAGTTAAAAGGAGACCCCATTATGATTTCTTTTAATCATGGACAAGAGGGAAATGATTAGAAAATGTAAATGCGTGAGAGAGGGAGAAGAAGAAGAAGATTAAAAAAAAAAAAAGTCTTTTGCTTTTCTTTAATGTAACGTGTAACATAATAACCAGTCATTTTCCAGGAAATATCCAGCTGCCGTTTCTTCATGGTCTCCCCATGTTACTCAAGCTTTCTCTTCGTTCTCTAATCTCTATCCATCCATAAATATACTTAGCTGTTTTATTTTTATTTTGTTTTATGAAAATTCAATTGGTGAGACAAAGTACAGAGTCAGACATTGACAAATCCAAGCAAATCTAGGTCCTTTCTCTCTCCCGGTAGCTTTTGCAACAGATACAGCTTCCGGCAGCAAAAAGAGCCGTGCCCAGATAAATCGAAGTGTAAAGAGGCCAGCTTTGGAGCAATTTGCAAGATGGGGTCTTGAGTTTACAAAGGTACTATAGTTTCTGTACTGTCTTCATTCTTTTCGCCAACTAGCAAAGAAGTTCCAAAATTGTTAGATATTAGCGTTCTTTTACCTGTAAAATGAGGGACTTTCCTTCTTGTTTTGGTGAAAGTGGAGTTCAAGTAGCCGATTCATCTTCTTCAAGTACAACGAAAGCTGCTCAAAATTTGGTCACTTGTGTCTATCAATGTAAATTACGTGGCCGTTCTTGTTTAATTACTGTTACCTGGACCAAGAATCTCATGGGTCAAGGTGTTGGTGTTGCAATCGATGATTCTACAAGCCAGTGTCTTTGCAAGGTTGATATAAAACCATGGTTGTTCTCTAAAAGAAAAGGGTACAAGAATTTAGAGGTAGCTTCTGATAAGGTTACTGTATACTGGGACTTGTCCAACGCTAAATTTGGTTCTGGGCCAGAACCTCTGGAGGGGTTCTACTTGGCTATTACTTTTAATCGAGAAATGATTTTACTTCTTGGGGACATGACGAAGGAAGCGCACAAGAAAATCGAAATTGCTCCAGTGCAAACTAATGCCATTTTTATTGCTAGAAGAGAGCATATTTTTGGGAAGAAGTTCTATGGTGCAAAAGCCCAGTTCTGTGACAAGGGTCAGATGCATGATGTTTCTATTGAATGTGATACAATTGATCTCAAGGATCCCTGTCTTGTGATCCGGGTTGACAGTAAGATTGTAATGCAGGTTAAAAGACTGAAATGGAATTTTCGCGGCAACTACACTATATTGGTGGATGGCCTACCAGTAGAAGTGTTTTGGGATGTTCATAACTGGCTATTTGGAAATTCTATGGGGAATGCAGTTTTCATGTTCCAAACATGCTTATCTGCAGAGAAACCATCGAAAAGCCAATCCATTTTTGATCCCTCTGTACTCACCTGGTCGTGCCTGCAGAAATTCAGAGACTGGCAATTACAAGGTCTTGGTTTCTCCCTTACATTGTATGCCTGGAAGAATGAATAATACTATAATAGATAGATCCTGCAATGTTTTTCAAGAATGTTTTGATATAGATACAGTTGTTTTCATTTGGAGGCTCACCCGTTTGTTTCCTCTAATCCCTCTTCAACTAACTAATATCTTATGATCGCACTAACCAGTTTCTCTTAATCATTTTCTTTTAGGGATTTAGCCCGAGCAGTTTTGTTTAGATTCTCTGTTATAAACTATCCATGGGTGCTCCCACCATGGTTTCTTTGTGGAGCACTGCAGTAAGGTTGTCCTTTGTGTTCTCTCACGACAGCTATTAATGTTTGTGACACCCATGAACTTTTGTTGTAAGGAAATGACATGCCAGTTAACTTCTTCCAATTCCTGTAATTGCAGCAGGTATGTGCATCATTTACGTGGGATCTGAGGTGATTTATGAGAAAATAAGCTCTGCTTGCTTATCATTTTCTTTTAATTTGTGGTTCCAGACTAGCTGAGTCAAACCAAGTTCATATGGTTCTGACGAGATGGCGAGCATAGTACATGCTAATTTACTGTGAACAGAGTGCTCCTTTATCTTGTAGATCACAAATTTGAGATCAAAATGTAGCTGAGAGATGCGTGAGAGGTAAGGTGAATTTGATGTGAAAGAAAAGGGTGAGATCGAGAATCTAAAAAACCATGTTCAAATAATAATGATGCTGCTCTCAATTCTCAAACATGATACAGCACTAGTTGCCTTTTGAGGGTGGTTATGATTATAGTTGTTTTTGTTAAATCGTTTTTAACATAAACCCTAAGATCTTGAACTGCATGATGATCACAATAAGATTTCGATTTAAGAAGGATTAAGAATTACCTCCGTTCATCATGGTACGAGGAGGTTCTTGATCCTGCTGCCAAATCCTGCTACTGATTGGTATTGAACTTTGGTTGAAGAAAAGCTTTAGTGAAGAGTTTCGGTTTCTCTCTCCTCACCTATAAACCCTAATGTGTTGAAAATCGTGACTAGCTTTTGTGATGGACAAAAGCCTATATTTATAGGTGGAGAGAGGACCGAAATTCCAATTAGGGTTTTCTTTAATTCAATCTCAACCGTCCATCAAGGTAGTGATTGATATGGAATATAACTCCTTAATTAAAACCGATTTTGTAGAAAATAGCATGTATCCTATGAAAACGGAATTCCTATAATGACCACAATTTCAGGAAAGGGAAGGACTTGTGGTCCAAGTAAAGGACCTAAAAGTAATTTTCTTACAGTCTCCCACTTGGTCGATAGGAAGATCCATTAGTGTTTTCATATAGGAGTCATAAGGCGCGCGTTACATGCTAAGCTCTTCTTTAGTCGGTTATCATAAGTGTCTTGGCTAATCCGGTTGTCAATGGGAGTCATGGCGTGCACACATCATTCTATAACATGATTCCTTCCATGTACCACATCATTGACAACTTTCATAACTAGACCATAGGAGGAGATTTGCATAATGGTCCCATAATGTCTTTGTTACAAGACTGTTTCTGTTAGCATTCATCCAATCATAAATATGTACACAATGGATAACAGAAAGAATATATAGCAGATGTAGCAATACATTAAGAGCTCAATAAATGTCAAGTACAAGTACATGATAAAGAGCAGATAAATGATAACTAGGAACTATCTTCAAGACCCATACTTTGAGTATGTCCCTGAAAGGTCTTTGGAGGTAGTCCTTTTGTGAATATGTCTGCAACCATGAGATCTGTTCTTGTATGCTCAATGACAATTTTCTTTAGTCTAACATCCTGCTTCAGTGATAGATATTTAAGGTCCATGTGTTTTGCTCCCTTAGATATCCTGTCATGCTTGGAGAAGAAAGTTGCAGCTTCATTGTCACAGTACAGAGTTATTGGCTTAGAGATGAAACTCAAAGCTCCAAACTCAGAGACGAAATTACGCAACCACGCTCCCTGAATTGCAGCCTCATAACATGCCACGTACTCAGCCTCCATGGTGGATGTGTAAAGCAACTCGGATTTCTGGCTTTTCCATGATATTGCACCTCCAGATAAGAGATACACATAGCCAAGAGTGCAGTGTCTAGTGTCAGGACATCCTCCAAAATCTGAATCTGAATAACCAGTCACCTGTAGGTGTCCTGATTTTCTATATGTGAGCATGTAGTTCCGGGTTCCCTTTAGGTATCTCAGTACTTTCTTTGCAGCTTTCCAATGAGCTATCCCTGGATTACTTTGAAATCTACCCAACATGCCAACAGCATGACTAATGTCAGGCCTCGTACAGACTTGTGCATACATCAAACTCCCTACGAGAGAAGCATAAGGATATTGTGCCATTTCTTTACGTTCCAACTCGTTCTGTGGACACTGCGTAAGATCAAGCTTATCTCCTTTATGCAGTGGAACAGGACTAGAGGAACATGTCATCATGCCAAATCTCTCTAGAACTTTGTCAATATATGCCTTTTGAGACAATCCCAAAATACCAAGTGACCTATCACGGAATATCTCTATTCCTATCACATAGGATGCCTCGCCCATATCTTTCATTTCAAAGTTTTTAAAGAGATAAGTCTTGGTTTCATGTAATAAACCAAGGTCACTGCTGGCTAATAAGATGTCATCAACATACAGAACTAAAAATATGAACTTGCTCCCACTGATCTTAAGGTATATGCAAGGGTCAACGATATTTTCTTTGAAACCAAATTCAGTAATAATTTCATCGAACTTTAGATACCATTGCCTGGAAGCTTGTTTCAGTCCATATAGTGATTTCTTAAGTTTGCAGACCATGTCTTCCTGACCTTCAATTATGAAGCCTTCAGGTTGACGCATGTAGACTTCCTCTTGCAAGTCTCCATTAAGAAAGGCGGTTTTGACGTCCATTTGATGTAACTCAAGGTCATAATGAGCCACTAACGCCATGATAATTCTAAGTGAGTCTTTTCTGGACACAGGAGAAAAAGTCTCAGTATAATCAATACCTTCTTTCTGATTGAAACCTTTGGCAACAAGTCTGGCTTTATGTCGTTCAATATTGCCTTTGCAATCGCGCCTGGTCTTAAAAACCCACTTACAGCCAACTGCTTTGTGTCCTGGAGGCAATTGAACTACTTCCCATACTTGATTTTCTGCCATAGATTTCAATTCATCCTTCATGGCATCGATCCATTTATTAGAATTAACATCTTTAATGGCTTGTGAATAAGAAATCGGGTCTTTCATTGTCCCATCTTCAGATTCTACTTGGTAAAGCATATAATCATTGGAAATAGCGGATCTCCTTTGTCTTTGAGACCTTCTTAATGCCGGTTCCGCTGGTGTTGCATCCATAGGTTCATTGGCAATAATCTCATTATGGAGTTGTGGATTATTCATTGGGTGTTCCTCATTGTTGAATGGTTCAACAATGGGAGGGTTCCCATCTTTCGAAATAGAGGGTAAAGGAACATGTACCCTTATTTCCTGAATGATCACATCTTGAACTTTATTACTCCCACTGATTTCGCCATTCTCGTAGAATCTGGCATTACCGGTTTCAACAATTCTCGTACTATGGTTAGGACAATAAATCCTATATCCTTTGGACTTATCTGGGTAACCTATGAAGTAACCACTGATCGTCTTAAAGTCCAATTTCTTTTCTTGTGGATTGTAGATTCTAGCTTCAACTGGGCAACCCCAAACTTGGAGATGTCTTAAACTAGGTTTCCATCCTTTCCACAGTTCAAAAGGTGTCTTTGGAACTACCTTACTAGGAACCCTGTTCAAGATGTAAACAGCTGTGCGTAGAGCATCCATCCATAATGATATAGGTAAATTGGCATGACTCATCATGGATCTAACCATTTCCATATATGTACGATTTCGCCTTTCAGCTATACCATTTTGCCATGGAGATCCAGGCGTTGTGTATTGGGCAACAATTCCAAGCTTTTGGAGAAGTTTTGCAAAAGGTCCAGGATGTTGTCCTGTTTCATCATACCTTCCGTAAAATTCACCACCTCTATCTGACCTTATGATTTTTACTTTTCTATCTAGCTGCCTTTCGACTTCAGTAATGAACACTTGTACAACATCCACTAACTGAGATTTATCATGCAACAAGTATAGATAACAGTAACGTGAGTAATCATCAATAAAGGTAATGAAATACTTCTCTCCCCCAAAAGTTGGAACGTCAAAAGGTCCGCAAATATCTGTATGTATTATTTCAAGAAGCTGTGTACTTCTTGTGGCTCCTTTCTTTGTGTGTTTTGTTGTTTTTCCTTTAATACAATCCACACAAGCTTTATGATTAGTAAAGTCTAGATCCGGAAGGACACCATCTTTTACTAATCTTTTGATCCTTTCACTGGATATGTGACCCAGCCTTTTATGCCACAAGAAATAGGAGTCGTTTTTAGACGACTTACGCTTTGTTTCTACATTAGAATGCAGGGTAAGATGGGTTTCAGCAAATTGTTTAAGATGGAACTTCTATAAACCATCAATTAAAATCCCCGAACCAATAAGTTCAGAATTCCTAAATAAACTGAAATTACCATTTCCAACTTGAAACGAATAACCAACTTTATCAAGTGTACTTACGGAAACTAAATTACGGGAAATAGACGGAACATAAAGAGTTTGACATAAGTCTAACTGAAAACCGCTATCTAAAACAAGAGGAAAGGTTCCAATAGCTTCAACTGGAGCTTTGTCTTGATTTCCCATAAATAAGAAGTTCTCACTTGGGTTTATGGTTTGGGTCGTAAGGAATCCCTGCATTGTGTTAGAAACATGAACGTTAGCACCAGTGTCAATCCACCAAGTATTGGAAGAAGCATAAGTAAGATTTGATTCGAAATAACTTACGAAACCCATAGGGTTACCTTTCTTTTCGAACCATTCTCGTCGTTTAGTGCAGTCTTTTGCAAAATGTCCAGGTTTCTTGCAAAATTTGCACAAGTCTTCCTTCTTTTTCTTCTTGGGTGGTTGATTGGCCTCATTAGATCTGGGTGGTGCCTTTTTCTGGCCTGAATTGTGCTTTGTCCCAGCTTTATGTCCAGCTCCTTGAACAAAATGAGTCAGTCGTGCCTCTTCTTGAACCAACTTATTAGCCAATTCATTCACTGCCCACTTGTCCTTAATAGTGTTGTAGTGAATTTGGAATGGCCCGTACTGAGGAGGTAAACTGTTCAGGATAAATTGGACGAGAAAAGACTCATCCACAGTTATTCCCAAATTTCTCAACTTAGCTGCGAGGTTGGTCATCTCAATAACATGTTCATGCATTGAGCGAGTACCATCGAACTTTATGGTTGTAATATCTGCCATTAGTTTCCCAGCAAGGGACTTGTCTGCAGTCTTAAACCTTTCCTCTATGGCTTTCATGTAATCCTTAGCATTCTCGGGCTTAGGAAGGGAGGTTTTGATGTTGCTGGCTATGGTCATTCGCAGGAACATGATGCTTAGTCTGTCAGATCTCTCCCAAGCATTAAAGAGAGTCTTTTCCTCGGGGGTATTTTTGTCAGTAAGTGGATCTGGCTTATCTTTGAGGAGGGCTAGATCCAAATCAAGTACTCCTAAGGTGAACTCAACTTGCTCCTTCCATTCAGAGAAGTTGGTTCCAGTAAGTATAGGGACAGAAGAAGCATGCGAGTTGAGGTGAGTGGGTAGGCTAACTGCAATATAAAGAGAGATACAATAATTTAATAAGGCTTTAACTTAAAAGACAACACATGCGTAATAAAATGAAACTTAGGTGCTCCTGTGGGTAGTCACCAGAGTTTTAATACATTATACCATCTAAAGTTGAGTATTTTTAGGTGAGTGTAATTACTCCTAATTAAGACAAATAAGATATCTGTGGATATCTTTAGTCTCCGTAGGGAAAAAAAAAACTCCATAAATATTGTTTCAACATATGAATATAGTCATCCTGTAGGAGACTGAAAAATTCATGTATTAAAAAATATGCAATTATAACGTTATGATGGTAAGGTTATGGCCAATTTTCAATGTATATGAATGTGGGTCACTGTGGTGATCCTAACCCTAAGCATACAAAATTATTGACCAAAAGAATCAAATATGTATTTAAATTAGTTTCAATTTCGTTATGATATATTATGGGTTGGCTAAGAAAAACTGAAAGGAGGCCGAGCGAAGCGAGCTAGCTCCGAGCGAAGCGAGCTCCTCTTAACTGGGGTCGAGCTAGCTCCGAGCGAAGCGAGCTCCTCCCTAGTGAATACGACATAATGCATCAAGTAAAAAAAATAGGGAAAAACGATAGAAAGTAACATCATAAACATAATCAGGAAAATTAGATCCAACTATATGGCCTTGTTCCTGTCTTTCTTTTCTATCATCTGTCTTCATCTTCAAGCTTCAAAACGACTCCCTTTTAGGTCGAACCAGCCACCAATTCGTCCGCCACCACTTTCGTTACGACGAACTTATTGACATCTATTACATCGAATATTTTTGAATAGTACTCACGCAGGAGCTTTGTACATAATCAAAATTGAAACTTTAAATAAATCACGATCAAACAGTCGTGCCCAAAATTAAAATAATGCGGAAAATAAATAACATTCATTCAGGCCATAATAGTTGGATCGTTAAGTATCTGCAAAACAGAGTTAGGATATAGGTATCTACCGATTATGGCGATATAAGGTTATCCTACTTCATGGACAATCATGCGTTCCTAAACCTAGCTCTGATACCACATGTTAAATCGTTTTTAACATAAACCCTAAGATCTTGAACTGCATGATGATCACAATAAGATTTCGATTTAAGAAGGATTAAGAATTACCTCTGTTCATCATGGTACGAGGAGGTTCTTGATCCTGCTGCCGAATCCTGCTACTGATTGGTATTGAACTTTGGTTGAAGAAAAGCTTTAGTGAAGAGTTTCGGTTTCTCTCTCCTCGCCTATAAACCCTAATGTGTTGAAAATCGTGACTAGCTTTTGTGATGGACAAAAGCCTATATTTATAGGTGGAGAGAGGACCGAAATTCCAATTAGGGTTTTCTTTAATTCAATCTCAACCGTCCATCAAGGTAGTGATTGATATGGAATATAACTCCTTAATTAAAACCGATTTTGTAGAAAATAACATGTATCCTATGAAAACGGAATTCCTATAATGACCACAATTTCGGGAAAGGGAAGGACTTGTGGTCCAAGTAAAGGACCTAAAAGTAATTTCCTTACAGTTTTTAAAGTGTTTTTTGTTTAGTAATATATTAAAATAATATATATATATATATATATATATATATATATATATTTTTTTTTAAATTATTTTTGACATTAACATAAAAATGATTTAAAAATATTAATTTTTTTATTTAAAATAAAATAAAAATTATAATTTTTCAAAAACACCTTGGAAATTCTAGCAGCTTTTTTGCTTTTTAATTACCACAGCCCCGAGGAATCTAGCTGTTCGATTTACGCATCTCTGAAGGGGGGAAAACCCAGTGGTCCAGCTGAAAAACAAGCAAATTCAGTGATTAGAGAGGCTTGTTGATTAATGATTCGAATTGCTTGGTGCCTTTGCAACTCGTTTCTTCTACCTTTGTATAAGCAATACCACAGAGTGTTCAAGTCTCAGCTTGTACATATCATGTACCTTTCTCTTGTTGGTTATTTTTACAAACAATATTGTAAATGACCTTTCTCTTGTTGGTTATTTTTACAAACAATATTGTAAATGACGAATGTTATTTTTAAAAATATTTTTCAAAATAAGTTAAAAATATAAAAAATATTTTTTTTTCAAAAATATTTTTAAAATACAATAAAATCAAAATAGTATCTTAAATCATCATTTTTATCTCAAACATTGTACGGTATGATAAAATAATTATTATAAGTCGCATTGTTAAGTGGAGGAGCGCAATCCATTGAATTGCGCTATTCCCGACAATGCAATCAACAAAGATACACTATTTTTTTCAAAGCTTTTGTTTATGGCTATTTTTTCAAAGTAAATAAATAAATTGGAAAAGTGCCGTTTTTTAAATTCAAAAACAGTCCCCGGATAATGAAGTAGTTTTTGTAGTTGGGATTTGAAAATTAAAAATTATAGGTTTTTTACTAAGATTTTACAGGCTCACTGGAGTTTATGTAAAATACTTTAAAAAATAACAATACAACCACACCCTGAACCTTTCCAGCTCGGAGACCGTGGCAAAGTATAAGCTGGAGGCCATGGAAAATAATTTACACCACCATGCATTCGCTATTCCATTCAATTTGATATATTATGAATGAAAAACGTGACGTTTAAAAATATAAAGAGTTAAATATGCGAGCATAAATTACAATGAAAAAGGTAGAAAAAAACTGCTAACTTTATTGAGTTGCTCGCTTGTTTTAACTTTTTAGAGTAAACAAATGGTTCATTTCATTACCATTAATGATATTTTGTTTATTTAATGATTGAGAATTTGGTTAAAATTGTTTTTGAAATATTTTTATTTAAAAATATATTAAAAATAATTATTTTATTATATTTTTTAAAATTATTTTTAATATTAACACATGAAAATGATATAAAAAAATCATTTTTTAAATTGTAAAATAAAAATAAAAATAAAAAATATTCAATTTTATTAAAAAGTAATTAATGATGTTGCTATAGCTTGTGTTTGCTGAACAAAACTACTTTTCATACCATTCGCCTCTTTTTTTCTTTTCTTTATTCTCTATTTATTGCAATTTATGTAAGTACTGAAAATCGAGATACTGAAATATATCGATGTACCACATCGTTCAATTGTACATAATAAAATAAAAATGATAGCCGTGTTATGTGGTTAAAAAGAAAAAATAAGTAAGCTTTTAATTTTTTTATTAACGTGTATCCGGGTTATCATGCATCTCAATTATTTTTATGAATTTTAAAATTAATAATTATATAATTTTTTAGTGATTATATTAGTAATTATATCACTTAATTTGAAATTACACAAAAAAACAAACTCCTTAAATTCAGTTTTGAATCAAAAGCTTTGGTTTTGTTATGTTTAAGAAATGTTCCCTCGGGTTTGTTGACGAAGAAATTTTGAAGGGGCTGTTTCATTTCATCAGTATTTTTATATTAATTTAAGGGGTTGTTTCATCAGTATTTTTATATTAATGAGGGAGAGAATTTTTTATTTATATATTTTTTTATTTTAGAACATTTTATTTTTATAATATTCAAAATGTTTATAATTTTAAGATTATGTTTGTTTGATTTTGTGTTTATATTGTATAATTTAAAATTAATTTATCTTGAATTTTAATTATATTTGTTAAATTAATAATTTAATTTTTTTTCATATAATTAATTAATTAAATATAAATAATATACCTCCGAAACAACACGTTGAATTATTCTGAAACCGAAATATTTCATATCAATAAAAAATAAAATGTCAACCGAAACAGAATTAATAATAACATTAATTCTGCTGCATTTGCATGTGTTGTTGCCCACAAACTCCCTTCGCCATTGAACGAAGCACATCCAGTTGCACCAGGTGCAGTTTTTCTTTGCTCGTTGAACTTTTCACTGCGAGCCGTATTGTTGGCACTGCAATTTGTTACAAACTGGATAGGTGGCAGTTGGCCCGATTTGGAATGTGTTTTAACAATTAAAAAAATATTTTTTTAATTTTTAATTTTTATTTTAAATTAAATTTTTAAATATTTTGAATCATTTTCATATATTATACTGATATTAAAAATATTTTTTAAAAAAATAAAAAAATATTTTAATATATTTTTTAACTAAAATCCCATTTAAAAACAATCTCAATCACATTATCAAACAATCACTTAATCATAAAATAATTAAATACAGTCCGTTGAATAAGTAGATGACAGTTTGACCCGTGATAATAGAAGTCGGTAAGAATTAAAGACAAGATTTTCTTGCAAGTTGCAGAGACAGCAATCTATTTGGACTGACCCATAAACTGGTTGAGTATTAGCTCATTTCAGCTTGTGTAATGATCCATGCAGAATGGCTGAGTACCAAAAAACCTACCTTTTAGGAGATGAGCCATGCACCAAGCTACCCTTAGACATCCTGCTTGTATAACCAGACACTACAAATCGCTCAAGATCCATGCAGAATTACATCCTTTTAACTTTTTGATTCATAAAAATAATAAAAGAATGGCTCCTATGAAAATTAGTTAACCTGCAATCTTAAACTTTCTTCTACTGTCATGAGCACTAGATTAGCAAACCCTATCTGTACTTAAGTTCATAGGTTCAAACCTTGAGGCATGTGTTAAATGAAGCTTGTTCATCAGCCTTAAATTTGTTCTGCCGTATATCATGGCTTGATGAGCGTCTGAGTTGTCCCGTACGTGAGAATATGTTGAGCAGAATTGACACAATAATCAATTGGTTGATTGAAATCAAACCAGGCAAAAGAAATCAGTCAAACTAAACTGGATTGATTATATCAGAATAATAACAGCAGAAGTTTCTTTCAATAAAACAAGCAAGCATCTCAGATTCTAAACAACGATCGAATATAAACTAAGTGCTAATACAAAATCTTAGTCTTGGCCGGCAGCAGGAGCTCTACACAGAACACTGAAGTGAAATATTGACTGATCAGTGTCCCAGTAGAGTCCGATTTCATCTCCTTCAACCAAGCTCCTCCTTCTGACGAACTGCTTTGTCCAGCCATCATTGAAAATATAGCTCTTAGAAGTGCTCCATCTTTTGAAGACCAGCTGATGCATGCTTGCAGTGTCAATATCCCTAACCCAGACCTTCAAGCCATTCCTTTCTTGATTCGGAATCTCAACCTGTTTAGTTTGATCCTCGTTCAGGAATGGCAGGATATGTTTCTCCACCAAATCTGAAGACACAAGCAGCCTGCATAAATTACCCAAATCACTTGGCTTCATCTTCTTCTTGATCTTGAATGGGTCGTGATGATACAGACTGATTTCAGTCGATACCCCACGAGACCTCTCCTCCATCATGTCCTCAAGGGTATAGGACGATCTCATCGTCCTCAGATTAAAAGCCACCCTTCTCTCCAACTCCTCCGCGGATTCTTGGTTGCTTGAATCAGAATCGGCAGAATTCTCGAGAACCCAATTTTCATCAAAGAGATTCAGTTCCCTTAACACCCTCCCTGGATTTCTTGAAGCAACAACAATGGAACCAGTTCCGCTGCCGCTTGGTTTTGGCTTCTTGAGCAAAAAAGGACGCTCGCTGAAAAGTGGCTGCCACCCAGCAAACTCCTCTCCCCCGGCTTGTTGACATTCACATTCTTTTCTTTTGTTTGGGTTCTTGATTTTCTTGAGAAAAAAACAAGAATTAGAAACATGAAACAGATGCTGTCTCTCCATTGCTGTAAGCAATGACAGAACCGCAACAAGACAGAGATCAACAAAGACCAATCTTTTCTTCTCAATTTGTTTAGATTGTGGGTGTGGGTTAAAACTCTTATATAGACTGAAATTAATCAGTATAGAGCCCGGATTGTATCAAGAAATCAGTGTGCAATTTGGAAATCGAAACTCTCTCATCAAGTAATTCAATTTCAACGGTAACTACTGTTTGGATAGTTTCCCTGTTGAGTCAGGAATCAAAAATCAGTTAGGTCCCGCTCTTTCCGAACTCCTCGCTGATTCCCTTGCATCGCTGCACTACAGATTTTGGGTTGGGCCCTTTCCTATAAGTCTTTTTTTTTGAACAAATGGTTTTATATTAACAAAAACAAACCAGAGCATGGGAAAAAGAATCCTATTGCCCCATCAACAATCAGCCCAGAAGCCCAGTTTATAAGGTTTGGCCAGGTGGTGGCCGGCCATCTGATGCAGGCATGGTTCCTTACTACACTCCAGACTTTCTTGGAGAAGTTGCACTGTTCGCTGCAATCTGTCGAAGGTTTAAAGCCTGCTACGAGATGCCAGCCACAGAATAAAAGCTTGACGAGGAATATGCTATGGGTACCAAATGATATTGCTGATAGGGTTTACAGGGTTTCGCTGACGGAATGATATTGTTTTCAATATCATGCGTGTGTTCTTTCACTAATGAGAAAAGAAAATGACCATCTAAATATTGTTTTTTGAGTTGAGTTATTTTATATTTAGGTATTTGAAATTAAAAATAATCTCAACCATCAAATACAATAAAATAGTACTCACGAGCTGATTAGCCCGCTTCGCTGGGCATTTTTATCTATGTAGAAAATTAATTGATTTTATAAATGTTGTATTTTGTTATTTTAATATTTAATTAGTATAATTGTAATTGATAAAATCTGTTAAAAATGGTTTTTTTCAACCAACATGTGATTGAATATTACTATTGCTAAAAAACTTTTGATAAAATTTGTTAGAAAATTTGCTAAGAAGGTGAAATGATTTATCAGAAATTTGTTGTCACGAATACTCTGGTTAAAAAAACAAAACAACAAAAGAAACCCGGTTAAAAAAGAACAACTGAGTTGGACAGTAAAAAATCAAAAATACATGTGAAAAAAAGGTCACCGTTTCTTAAAAGAAAAAAACAAAGGGTCTAAAATATAAATTTAAATTCAAAGCCAAATTTTTTTTTATAAGATTTATTCATCATATTATTATATTAAATAACTTTAAGAATGCCGATATTAATTTTTTTATCAAGAAATCGTAGGTCATTTTTTTTCTCTCTTTATATATTTTTATGCGATAATATTAAATAATTATTAAACACATATACTTAGTCTCACATATTATATAGTGTGATCGAAATGGGAAGTGATTTTTATATTTTTTAATTGTAGATAACCTAGGTAAATTTGTTAAAAAAAAACAATATGAGTTGTCTTTTTTCCCCAGTAATATTAGATCTGACACATTATAAATAAAAAACATTGCAATATTTTTCAAAAAAGGAATATATATTTTTTGCGTGCTATAATTACTTATTTGCTGTCTAAAAAAACAGTGTAGTCGAAACGGAAAGTGCCTCATATATTTTTTAATTGTAGATAATGTAGGCAAATTTGTTTACCTTTTGTTTTTTTTTAGTTGTATTTTTTCCCGGGTAATTTTAGATCTTAAATATTAAAAATCCAATTTTGAAAATATTTGTGATTTTAAAAAAAATAAATGAATGTTCACATGATTACTACCAGGAATAAAATTTGAAGACTAAATAAAAAGAAACCCCAACAAAAGAAAAGATAAAAGAAATATTAAAAACCGAATTAAAGAAAAATATATACATAAACTTGTACAATAATGGGGAATAATGCATAAATATACACATAATAATAAAGGAAATCAATTTCAATAGAACAATTAAAACATAAGGCCCTAAATAAAAATAAAATATATGATTGATTTAAAGTGAAGGATTAATTTGACAACCATTTATACTTTTGCACCAAAAATATTAAAAGATTTAAGAGAGAAAAAATTTAAAAGAAGAGGGACTGAAATTATAGTGTAATATATAATACATTTGACATGAAGGACAAAATTGAAAACAATAAAACCTGCTGTACTAAATCAATTAAAAGATCTAATAGAAAACCGAAAAATTCAAAGAAGAAGGACTGACATGCAAACTACATATATATTAATTTGAATTAAAGGACGAAATTGACAGAAATCGAAACTTCTATTATAGAAATCAAACAAAAGCCAAGGGACTGAAATGCATCAACAATAAATCGAGGGACTGAAAGTTGAATCCGGCGCTGAGGAGAGAGAAAAGAGCACATAAACATTCAACCGACTATATGAGCCTCTACGTCGATCATATCACCACATGCGCCACTCCATGAGATTCAGGGAAGGGTTGCGAATCGTTCTACCCTGCGGAAGAAAAATTTTCACCGCCGTATGACGCCGCACGCGCCGCCTGAATCGATGGAGGGGAGAAAACGCTCCGACGCGCCTGTACGGACATCTGACAGTGCTGACGCAAGCGCACAGTGACGTATGCGTCAATTACGAAACCACCCCTGAGGCTAATTCATGAATTTTCTCTTATCGGGGGTTACAGACGTAATAACACATTTTCAAAATTATTAAAAAAAAAAGGTTCTGGCGGACCGGACCGGTCCGTACGCGTGCAATTACAACCGTAGCCCTCAGCCGAAAACGTGTTTTTGTCTTATTATCGGGGGTTGTTTCGCCATTACATTGTTCACATCAGGAAAAAACAAAAAAAAATAGGATGGACGAACTCGCGCGACGCACGCCGAATAAAAGACCACTCCACAGTGCCACTGAGTCTGAAGAAACAATAGCAACCCCGAGCTCTTTTAGCTCTATTGTTAATTTGTAAAAACAATTGAAAATATCACTGGAATACATATACATGGAAATGAAATTCTAATTTAAAATTATAAAAAAATGAGAAGCTGTTTTCATCAAAGTCCGACAGATTGACCTTAAATATTAATTTTCAAAAATGAGACTGGTGTGCATGAATTTGGACCAGACGTTCCGTTTTTCAAACCAATCACTTCATCAATAAAGTCTCAACGCGACAATCTATAATAATAGCAATCAAATCAATCCACATCAACTCGGGCTATCTGGTAATTTCATCGCCCCACACTGCATGTAGTTTCCTAGCCAAGATTGTCATGAAAACTTATAAAAAGTTAAATAAAAATTACGAAAAAGGAAAGGAAATCTGCATACATCATCATTACATACACATATACGACATCAGTTGGCACTTGGCATCACCCAAAAAAAATGATGTAAGAAAAAAAGCTGAACTTTCCGGGAAGGGAAGGAAATTAAACTTAGAAAAAAGAAAATGTCAAAAAGTTAATACTAACCCATCATAAGCTTATTAGAGTTTCTAAATCCCTAATCACAGGAAAGAAGAACACATTTATCTACCATCTACACTCGTCATAAACTTGAGCTGGATCGATGGCTAGCTCAACCACTGTTGCCAGGTCATCCCAGTTTCTATTTACGAAGAAATCATCTCCAATTCCTGGGTTCCAGAAACCCTGGTAATCTGCTGTGGATGGAGCTTCAGTTACTGAATCATCTTGGCCACCCATGAAAAGATGATTCTTCCCATGGTCAACTGGGTCTACGATGACAGGCTTCCTCTCATTTCTTTGAACAAATGAGTCTCCAAAACTTACGTACTGCTCAGTGCTGGTTTCAGATTCAAAGCTGCTGCATGTTTTTGAATTCGAATCACGATTGATGGGGTTTTTTCCTGTTGCTGCTACTGCAGGTACGTACTTTTTGTAGGATGGGATTCGTTTCAGAATACGACAGAGTGTCCAAACCTCCTGCAAGGCCACAAAAAGAGTCAGCTGAAGAAATTGAAGAGTTTTGAATTTTCCTTCTTTGGCAACTGAAATAACTCCATGCAATTCCATAGTCTTGACTTTCAAAAAACAAGACCTCGAAATTCGAAAAATAAATAAATTTTGGTGTCCATACACTTCTATTATCAATTTATCATCGATCGTGAATGCACCAGCCATCACCTCATTAATTAATTTCAGCTACGAGTCTGACACGTGAAAATTATATTTAACTTGTGTGTTCAGCTCTCTTGTTTTTAGGGCAAGTAGTATTTATATGCATAAAATAAATAAAAAAATATTAAAATTGATAAAAAAAAGAAAAGAAAAGAAAGATCGGGAAATAATAAATTCATCAAAGATGAGGGGTGTGTGTTGATAGTTAAAATGCATCGCATTAATCACAGATAACGACGTTAATAACTAATTAGAATCCCCTTAATCTTTTCATGTGGCAATTAACATAAAAATTGTGAGAATACTTATGATTGACGAGGAAGGATGCGGATTGATTGTACAAACTTACAGCTTCTTGCGCAATGTTCATAGGGCTGGAGGGATTTGTAGTCTTCCCGTCTGGTGGAAGGCGAAACTCATGCATCATCCAATCAGTTTTTGTGCCTTTTCCAGCACTTCCACGGTAGTAGACCAAGGATTTCTTGAGCCCGATGCACTCATGTGTTTCCTTGACTGAATAAATTGGCTTGTCAATGCCAGTGGCCTTCCAAAATCCAGATCGTGTCACCCTGTTAGGTCTTACGCTGTTCCTGTACTTTCTCCCTCTTATGCAGAAGAAATACCACTCTTTGTCCCCTACAGTGCTAGCTTCTACGTACGTGAGCAAGAATAAGTAGAAAATAATTAATAAAGTTAGATCAGGCAAAGCCAAGGAAGCAGGTGAATTATAATATGCATATATCGGATGATTTAATCAGAGTTTTTTACACTAAAATCTGAAAGCAGATACTAATCATGGAGGGAAACAGTGCCGTATTTACACACTTTTATTTTTTAATTACATTTTTATATATATCTGCTAATGGAATTAGAATTAAGAGCTAGCAGCAGTGTAATATCGCGATTATAGCACCTTCTCTGCTAGCTTCTCTTCTAGTGGCCTTGATTTTTCTCAAAATCTTCACCTCGTCCATCAATTATTTTTGGCGATTACAACTGATGAATGTCTTGCGTAACTAAAAGTAAATGATTCATGTGGCTGGATATCGACTGGGAGGGAGCCGCTGCCATTTATCCGATATATATCAGCAATTCCACCACGGGATCCTTTTTATGCTGCAGTTTTTTATTCTTGTCAAGATGGACGACAAGCTTATGTCTTAAACATTAGAAAAAAGGAAGATATATAGCAATAAACATTAATTTTGTGCCTAATAAGATAACTGTAGTGACTCCAAGGTTTTAATGATCCCTAGATAAGATATACCTTTCTACACCAATATTCATCATAGGAAGATTAAAAATATACAGAAAACTTAATTTCGAGGTAGGGTTGGATTGCCTAGAAGAAGAAGACCTTCTCTTCTATGTACTAACTACTAACCACAGATAAATATCTCAATAAAAAAACAAATTGATTTCAAAATATCTAATTGTTTAACCGGATATCGTTCCTTTCGGTCAGAGACGTATTGAGATCATGTTGAAGTTTTGCAGCTCGACAGACATGAAGTGCTATGTTTTAGGTATGTGTTGTTTTCTTACACAGTAACCCAGCATATATAAATATATGTCATCTTAAGATAATAAAATACGCCTATAAACAGAGGATTGATTTTGGATTACAAAAAAAAGCTCTTGTTTTGTGCACAAAACGCAGATGTGATTGCTATCACGAGTGAAATGAAACAAAGAGTTCTGTGGTTTCTCTGCAGCTAATTAAAACAAGAAATTAAATCATAAAAGGTGATGATCCACACACACACACACACACACAGATATATATATATATATATATATATATATATATATATATATATATATATATATAGCAGTGCTTATATATATAGGTGATGGAAGAACATATCTAGATAAATAGTATACACGTAAAAATAAGAGAACATCTTACTCGGAAGATCCCATGGATCGTATTTGTAGATATCAATCTGTTTGATGAGTTCAATACTACTTGGTTTCTTTTCCACCTTCCGCCGCAGATAGAACCCAACAAGCTCTTCATCTGTGGGGTGAAATCGGAAGCCCGGGAGCCTCTCTTCCTTCTCCTTATTATAATTCTCAGAACTAATACAGCCACTCATCCTTGTCACGGCCTCCATCTCTCTCTCTCTCTCTCTCTCTCTCTCTCTCTCTCTATTTTTTTTTCTCTTACACCACATATATGATAATGAGCGCGGTGCTCTTCAAGTGTGTGTATGTATCTATATATATATATACTGTGTTCGATGAATGCTTGTGTGGTGTGCTTATTTTGGTCAAGGCCATGACTTTGATTATAAAGGATACATGGCTAATAAGGGCAAATTATCAGTTTTGGAAGAAGTCAGCTAATAAATCGTCAGCTGATAATGATGACCCAGGAAAACATGTTACAGGTAAACTCTAGAAAAACTTGGGGTGAAGAAGTTAGCAGTGACATGGGACTTCTTTGAAAAGTTTGACTTTTGCAGCAGATGAACCAATAAAATTCCAACAGAGAGAACATACCGTTTGACTATCTACAATTGGGGTTCCTAATTTACTCTCTTTATTTAGGAGAATTTCAACCAACCCATCTCATTTATTTGGAGATCATATAATTTCATGTATATATATATATATATATATATATATATACACAGCCCCCATTGTAGACCAGGTAGATTCTCCCTTCAAAACACTAAAACTCCTCCTCCTCCTCCTCTTCTTTTATTTTCAATCTGTTTTTATAAGTAGGGTTTGACTGATTTTATACTTCAAAATTCTTTTCAAATAATCTTGCTACCATTGCTCCATGTTCTCTCCTTACTTATTTCCTGCAGACAACAGAGAATAGTTATACAATTATTCTGATGCATCCATTTTGACGAAGATTATGTCTTTAGACTATAGTGGTTTGTGCCGGAAATTACCGTTTATGCCTTTCATGACACAACAGTGTTCTTGTTGAAGATAGTCTCTTTAATGGAAAAATAAAATTAGCTAATTAATTAATGCGAGAGGTCTTTAATCTACTTATAAATAATAATTTGTATATTTCATTCTACGGTTACTGGTAGATATAAATCAGAAAATTTCTCTTGAATTTTTTATTTTATTTTGAAGTTATGTTGCTGCTGCATCGGAAATTCATTTTCGATGTTTGAACATTAATAATTAGAGGTATTTATAATTTAAATTTCTGTTGTTATATAAATTCAATATTCAATTATATAAAGTAAGTATAACAGTTTGATCATTACACTTTTATAAAATATAAAAACAATATTCGCTCCATGGCTATACTAACATTATTTAAATATATTTGTAGATATATATCATCATGGTATATCTAATAATATCTTTATTATAGTACATGTTTAACTTTAAAATATTCATATCAATTATAATATGATTTCACCGGCGCCATTGAATCAAAAAATATCTAATATTAGTGAAGATATATATAGACCACAATTGCTGCTAGAATATAAAAACAAAAATACCGTTAAAGGGTGCTATATATTATTTTATTTATTTAATTGAAATCCTTAAATAAATATCACTGAAAGTTAACTTTGTTGGTTGTGGTGTTATATAATAGAGATTAGCGTAGGCTGTGAGGTTAATTATCAGCTAATCAAAGAACACATGAGCGGTCCCAGTCTGTTGACTTTCAACCAATGGCAAAAACGTTGACTTCTCCCCATTCTTTTCCAAGATTCAATTTTCGTGGGCCTGCCTCATGTGGTTTTATACGGACTACACCGATTATAATATTTCAACTAATTTCTGATAATTGTATAGTTAGCTTCCACCATTAAAACTAAGTTATTTTCCCAGTTTGATTTTTAAAAAAATATAACATCTACTTGTAGTTATGATAGTAATTCAAATCAAGCAAACACAAGTTTGATTTCCAAATCAAGTATTTAATGATGCTTTACGTAACTCTTTAAGACTTAACTTAGGTGGCATAGAAAGTATTATTGTTTTAATATATATTTTTAAATTTAAAACTTGTATAAGTCTAAACTATCTTATGTCATTAATTATTTTAATTATAAAAAAAATAATAACAAGATTCAAACTCGTGATTATCTGACTAGCAATGTTTTAATATCATATTTAAAAATAAATTCAACCAAAAAATTTAAATCATTAAATAAATTTAAAGATTCAATTCAAGTGTATAAAACTATCCATGGAATACACTTACTGGAAGAATAAAAAAAAAAAGTATAGAAGTGAGAAATGAAATGATTTCGTTTTTCTTTTGTAATGAAAAATACTACTAAAGTCCAAACTTCGTAAAATCAATAAATAAATAATAATACATGAAAATTCAAATTTTTTATCCAAAGTTGCTACGTAATGCATGAGATTGTGGTAACAATTATTTTTTAAAATATTTTTTATTAAAAAATAAAATTTATTTTTTATATCTGCATGTTAAAACAATTCAAAATTATTAAAAAAAATAAATGTAAAAACGAACACGTTATCCGATATGCATGTGGTTGTGAAAGTGCTTAACTGCTTATGTGAGCTCTAAAAGTTGCTTATGTGAGCATGACATATATATAAACTACTTTTAAAAAAGTTTATAAAAAAAAAAAAAATTATTTTAAATTATTTTTTATATATTTTTATATGTTATATCAAAAATATATTTTAAATAATAAAAAATATTATTTTAATATATTTTCAAACAAAAAATTATTTTTAAAAACAGCTCTCCCTCTCGTACTCTACCTAATAATTTCAGGTGCTAGTCTACTTCTCGTTCTCGAAGACAAGCTGGATAGGGATCCTCGTGGAATCTGGTGGTTAATTATTCGATTTAATAAGATTTCTATAATTAATTTAATATTTATATTAAAACAATTACGTTAAATATCCATGTGTCGTTTAGGATTGTGTTTTTTTGAGAAATTACATTTTAATACCACGTCTAAACCAATCTTAAAAATTTATCAATTATTTTACACGTAGAGTTTTCTTTTCCTTACTCTTTTCTATCCTTTTTAGGACCGTTTATTTCCATAGTCTGACCATATTTTTTAAAAAATATATATTTTTTTATTTTATATTAATATTTTTAATTATATTAAAAATAAATTTTAAAAAATAAAATACAGCTAGCATAATACTATCGTAATCTCCTGGTGCATCTTTCATGTCTCTCCTTCTCCTTCTCCTTCTCTCTAGATGTCAAGATACAGCATCTTTCTTTCTTTCTTTCTTTTCAAAACTTAAGAAGGAATTATCCAGAGAAAACTTCCTGCAGAAATCTTCTCCTGTTCTCGCTCTTAGCCTTGCCTTCTCCCATGATTCCTTTGATAAAACTAGAATGAGACTTCTCTCTTTTGTGATCCGGCCATGGCGGTGTCGATATTGATTCTGACGGAACTTCACGGTGGCCAGAAGTAGAAGATCGATGCACTCAGCACCGCCGCTATAATTCATATGGAGGAGCCACTGTATAGTTTCTTGATTTCAGTCCCTGCCTGTATGAGCAACAATTCAGCAGTGTTAACAACCTAGCCGTGTTGATCTTGAGGTGTCGATCTGTATTATTCGAAGATCTTTTTCCAAGGATTTGATCAGTGTGATATTGTTGGTTTCAAATATGTACCAATAAATTTGATAAAATTAAAAGAGACAGATCATGTATCATGCAAAAATTAAAATAATAAAAGATCCATATATATATATATATATTGAGTTTGCATGCTCTTAATTCATTTTTCCTTTTAAGAAAGAATAGCTTCTTATATATCTAAGAATTTATTTCTTGAGTAAAAAGAAAATCAACCACTCATTAATTCATATAGTTAAGAATATTATAAAAGCTTTTAAAAAAAAACAAATTATAATTATAGATAAACTACAACGTCTTGGATGTTTATAATTGGTTAATGCATTGTTCATCCTCTCATTGTTTTTGTTTCGTATTGGTAGCTCTCTTTTTTTCCATAATTTTTTAATGATTTGACTATTAAAATTTGTCATCATCTTTTGAAATTCACATGGTATGTATAAATGTTTTACATATTGGAATTTGTTTCGCTTTGTATATTTTTGCATACACTATGGCAACGATTATTTATGTGTCGTAAGAGGATTTCTACTATATAATACAACTATAGAGTTCAGTTGGAAAAAAAAATAAAGAAAGAGAATTGAAATTGACAACATAAAAAAAGAGTTTTTATTTTTTATTTTTCGTGGTTCTTGTCTTTTTTACACTTTGGTCTCTTTTAGGGGGTGTTTGGGAGTGTGGTTGCGGTTGTTTTTTAAAGTGTTTTTCATTTAAAAATATATTAAAATGATATTTTTTATTTTTTAAAAATTATTTTTGACATCAACACATCAAAATGATCTGAAAACACCAAATTTTTTTTTATTTAAAATGAAAATAAATAATCAAATTTTAGGCAAACTGCGGTTGGACCGCAATGCCAAACATGCTATTAGTCATCAAACCTCAATTCTTTTACATTTCAATCCTTGACATCCGAGACAAGAAAATTAGTAAAAAAAAAGGTTTTATTTAGTCACATTCCAATTATAATATATATATATATATATATATATATATATATATATTGATGTTAATATATTGATGTTAATAAATAAAAAAAAGAAGTTTAATGAAGATGGTTTGAGTTTTTAAAAATGTTGGGAAATCAAATTAGATTTGATTTGAGTTAATTTATATTTTGTTTTTATGCAACCGGCTTGATGATTTTGGCTCTCTTCCAAGTTTTTTTTTTATAAATTTAATCCATTTTAGATAAATAATTATCATAACATTTAAAAATATTCAATTATTTCATGATTTTTTTATAAATAAGATTAGGGTTTTTTATAATATTTTTTATTTTCTTGGATAATTATATCTGAAACTATATGAACATTGTTTTTAAGAAAAAAATTGTAATACATGAATATTTGATGAGAATAAAACACACACGCACACATATTATTTTAATTGCTTAATTTTTTTAATTCAAATAACCATAGTTAGGGTTTCATCGAGAAAAAAACACATAAATAAATAAATAAACATTTAACTAAAGAAATAAAATATTTATTTAAAAGCTTAAATTAGAATGGGCACGAAATTAAATTAGATTTTGAGGATAATCTCAATATGCGCGCGCGTGTGTGTGTGTCATATAAAGATTTGATTTTAGTGTACAAAACAATCCATGGAATACACTTGCAACTAGAATTAAGAAAAAAATCTAGAACTGATGAATAAATTGAAATTAATTTTCATGGATTATTTTTTGAGGATAATGGATAATTTTCGATAGCCATAAATAAATTGATAGTGTACTAGAAAAATATCTTTCACCTCATCAGAGGTTGTTTTGTTTGATTTACTTTCAAATATTAAGTTGTCATTAGAGGGATATATATATATATATATATATATATAAATTCCATGTATTTTGAATTATTTTGTTTTTATATTTTTCGATAATTTGTTTTTCTTAATTTTCAAATATATCCCTCTAATGAACCAAATTCATCAATATAAAAATGACACTTCATCGACTGAGATAGTCTCACCATCAGTACCGTTGGCATTAGTCTGCTCATCAATCAAGACTATCAAGTAAGCAATAATCATAAATGTCATTTATCATTATCAGTCTTTTCTTTTTCTTGCCTTCGAATTGTTAATAGTATCCACTTCAGGTGAAAAACGAATGTATAGGGCATTTTTCATGTTTCTACATCGTTTTAATATAAATAAAAAATAAAAACAATTAAAACTATGTAGTTTTTTTTTTAAAAGAAAAAACATTAACAAGTTATATTAATTTTTTATTGGCTCACATATTCACAGCAGAATCTATTGAATTTAATGAATCATTTCATTTGTTTGGATTATTTTTAAAAAACATTATGAATCGGTCGAGTGATTTTATTGCCTTTGTTGACTGTATAATAAAAAAAAGTCTCACGAAGACTCTAGTTTTGGCAATTTTAGAATTTTTCTTGTGTATTTTTGAAATTGATTAATCAGTTTCATGGATCATTAGAAATTAGTTGACGAGTTAAGGCAGAAAAATGAAGTTTCAGTGGTATTTTTAAAATAGAAATATATAGGTAGTCTTATACGTGTAAAACACATCAGGTCAAGCTATGACTCTATCTCGATTTGTCAATTTTATTTTATTCTAGTTGTCCAATTTATCACTCCATGGTTCAAAAAGGCAAAAATGCTCAAGACTTGACTAGTATTTCTTTTCAAAATTAATACGGAGGGGGAAAATGATAGCCTGCTGACCTTCAGACTTTAAACAACAATTTAATAATTGATTCCGTAGAATAATGAAATTGCTGGATGTGGTACTCTACATCTTCACGGGGACCAGTTCGGATTTCATTAGATCTTTGAATAGAATTGTTAACTTCAAAATTTTCATATATTTAAAAATGTAATCTTGATTTTCTTACACGCGCGCGCATTAAATTCGGGGCAATAGAGTTGTAGAAAATAAGATTGTCAATACCGTTCTGGTCGTTGTTCTGGTTTTTCTATTGATACACTATGTTTTGGTTTCGGAGCATTTTAACGTGCCGTTTTTTGGGTTGTACTGCTCATATATAATAATTATATATATATATATATATATATATGAAAAAATTAAAATATTAATTTAACAAGCATAATTAAAATTCAAGATAAATTATGCAATATAAACACAAAGTCAAACAAACATAATCTCAAAATTAGAAACAGAATCACAAGTTAATCAAAATAAGGAGGATTTTAAGGCCGGGACGGCACACCCAGAACGGTACCGAGACGTTCCGACCGGAATTTGGCCGGTATTTCCGGAACGGTCCGGAATTAAAACCAATAAAAAAATAACAATGTTTTATCTCAATTTTTTTAATGATACAAAATATTCTGGCCGGAACGGAACGGTATTGAAAATTATGATAAAAAATGCTGTCCCACGGCAATCAATATTTTAACTTGGCTGTTCGAAAAAGAACATAAATTATCAAGGGAGGGGAGGGTAGCTAGTTGACTCTGGTCAATGTTTTTAAAATCAACGTAGGTGCGCTATCCTCGGCATAATGGAATCGCGTGCAATGAAATTAAGCAAGTTAACCCTTTCATTTACGTGTTTTTACCATTTTCTCCACTGGGAACCGAAATATTTTCACAAACGGGGGCTTATATTCTCTCTCAAATAAACAGACACGAATTAATTATTAGGCCTGTCATGAATCACAGACTACATTAATAGCATTCGGTTAGAGTATTAATTATGGCATTGCACAGTAAACCATAATAATAAAAAATAAAAATAATAATTCAAGATAGCTCTACCTCTGCTCGTTAATTTTGACAGCTGAATTTGTTGACCTGCTACCCTAGTTAGGGTTTCAAGTAAAACTAGTCAGCCATATATCTCTCAATTAAGAAGGAGTCAAAACCATCGATTAACTGTTTATTATTAATAAGAACTCGAGATTAAAAAAAAAAAAAATTATGATTTTAGATTCAAATTATATAATTATTAAAAAAACTTATAATTATTAATTTTAAAACTCGTAAAATTAATTAAAATATATATAAAAAAATAACCCAAACACTAACGTAAATTAAAAAAAAAAAGTCAACTATGACTACTGATTAATCAAGTGGCGTGCTAAAGTTGACCGATCGTCAGAATATGCGAACGGGCCGAGTCTCTCAGTGAGTGACTATTATCCTTGATTTCGAGAAAATCTAGTGCAGAGAATTAATTAGGTTTATTACACCGAACTCTTTTATTTTTCCAAACATTTAAAGATGTAACTATCACATTGATGGTGTGGAGTATATAAAATCATTTAATATTTTAAAAAAATCTAAAATGTTAAAGAAGAAGAAGAAGAAGAGAACGAACCCTTTTAACCACTCAATTAATCCTTTAAAAATAACTAATAAAAATCTCAATTTAAATAACACGGTCTAGGATGGATTTTAAAAAATAAAAACTAATAGGGTCCATAATAGTAATGTGTGTCGAAGTAATAGACCCCACAGGGACAAAAACAACCACTAGCATGCCATTAATTACTTGTCTGAAAATATTGTTGAGATTATTTTTAAAAATATTTTTTATTAAAAAAATATATTAAAAAAATATTTTTTTATTTGTTAAAAATTATTTTTGATATTTTCACATCAAAATGATTTAAAAACACCAAAAATAAAATAAAATATTTTTTTTTTCAAAAGTATTTTAGAAATTCAGTGTCAAGTAATCTCTAAATCTCTGATAATAAATTTAACCTGACTTTAATGTGATGACCTATTAATTCATGATTTAACAGTTTAACTTGAGAGAGTTTTTAATTAAATTGAAAGAAAATATAAGTTTAATAAGTTAATTTAGACTAATAAATTAGTCGATTATATCAAAATAGATAACTATAGAACTTAATCAAGTCTTGAGTTTACTTGGAGGGCTGAGACTAATTCAATGGCATCGTTTTTCTCTCTCTCAATTACGTGAATGGCCGCAAAATGAATTTTCAGCGAACAAGCTTCCACATTTACACAATCTTGAGAGCGATTCATATGGATAAAAACAAATCACAAACGTGTTGGTGCACATGAAATCTTCCTTCCACTTTGACGAGAAGGCTAATTTGTTTTGCTGTTCTACTATGTTCTTGTTTGAAAATATTTTTTTTTATTTTTTATTTTAAATTATTTTTTAATTATTATTATTTCATGACTTTTCTATATTCAAATTAATAACTTTTCAAAATGATAGCAACTAGATTTTAAATTGATTCTTGTTTGAAAATATATTAAGATAATATATATTTAAAAAAATCAGCATTAGAACATCAAAACAATCAATAAATACTAAAATATTAATTTTAAAATATTTAAAATTTCATGAAACTCGGATTAAACAAGCACCTCATAGAAATTTATGCTAGCATTATTGTTAGGAATAAATTGAGACTTGTTTTTATAGCTTGAGAAAATAAAACAGTTCACGTGTAAATTTGGAGAAGTTTTTGAAGCATCACTAAGAATGGATGGGATGAACAGAGGAGGATCACTGTCTGATTAAAATTATGTTTGGAGAAAATTTATTAAAATCAAAAGGTTGCATACTTATAAAGCCATATATTAAGCGCTAAAGCTTGGTTTAGCTTGGTTTATTTATAAAATAAAACATTTATTTTTTCTAAGTTTATTTTTTAATATATTAATGTTAAAAATTATTATTTATAAATAAAAAACACATATATTATTTCAATATATTCCAAAATAAAAAATATTTTAAAAACAATCGATATCTGTATCTCAATCTAAACAACAATATATGTTGTTAGGTTCCCACGACTTCCAGTATCATCTGTAATTATCATCAGCTCATCACACTCGCAACCCCTCCGCTATTCTTCCACCGCGCCGCCACCACGTAACTGTACCGGATAGTGATCTTCACAGCGCCGCCATCCTCCAACAGCAACAATCCTCACGCTACCCTGGCTAGCTCCACCACACCAGCCACCGTCAACGGTTGGGCGAGAAAGGTGTTAGATTTTGAAGGGATAGAAGGCAATTGAAGAAAAAAGGGTCCCAAATCCTTAAACTTATTATAGTCTCAAAGGTATCATATCATAGTGCCAAATCCTTTACCCTTCAATTGTTTGCTAAATTTCCATGCTTAACTGGTCGGGTGCTTGAAAATGCATATTAATGAATGTCATTACTGTAACCTTATGGAGATTACTATCATGTGTCTCCGCTTGAGGTTCAAGGCTAAGTGCGAATCGGTGTGAGGGTCTTGTGCTGAATGCTCGAGTTTATGGGTGCAAATACATAAGTTAAAGCTCGGAACTTGGAGTTAATTTAGGCTAGAAGTTGCTGTATCGATTTGCTTCTTAATACAAAAATGGGTTCTTCACTTGTGTTTCATGATTTTGAGAATGTCTGGGCTAAAGATTTGCGTTTTGATTGATATTTGGACAAATAGGTTCTGCCTCTATTTCCCCTGTTGTCTTTGGTTGAGCTTGATCCAAAAATTGCTCGTTTTGATTTGTAAAACAAACGTGGCTGCCATGCTTTTTGAAAATAAATGTGGAATGTTAGTGTCTTTTGTTGAGTTCTAAGGAATGAAAATGAGGTCTGCATATTGATGCATTACTGATTCATAAAAATGCATTTCTGATTCATAAAAATGCATTTCTGATTCATAAAAATGCTAACGTGAAATGTATAGTTGCAACTCACGGGTTCAAGGAGAAAGGATTGAGATTACTAGTAGATGATTATCTGCACAGTCCACCTATCAAGTTACCCTTCTCCAAAACAAGAATCTCTTAAATATTGATATTTTCCATTAGAAATGTAAGACAACTCCAATGTATTAAAAAAAATGGCTGTGGAATGTATTTAGACCGGGCTTGGGCTGGAACCTCAAACATATCAAGTCTTTTTTTATATAGAAAAAAATCCAAATAGTTAGACTAAAATCCACTCTCTTCAGTAGCATTTTATAAAAAATCCTTACCTCTCATAACTCCTTGTTTATGATGATTAATATGTCGTGTAAAAAGGAAGGGAAATTGAAGGAGTTCATCGGATACTTAATGATGATTAAGCATTGTTGAGTTCCAAGTTCATGCTGGAATTATTTGTTAATGAAACCTCTTAACCCTGTTCTAAATTTCTTGCTGTAATATGGTGTTAAAAACCAATCTCATGTGTAACAGAAATATTTCAAATGGAGACACAGAAAAGTCAGCCAGAAAAACAGCAATCACCGGCATCCCTGGATCCTGCTGTCACATCATGTCGAAGGAAGAAGAGGGATGACGCCACTTTTTTAGAGGATGTAAAGGATCACATCGATGAGTTCATTCATGCATCCATGGAAGAGCACAAGTCTTGTTTTACGAAGACAATGAAGAAGGTTAATTCCCACTCTTAAGTCGAATGTTTAATTGCTAATTGCCAAGGACCAACCGACAAATTTATTGTTTAAATCTCTGAGTGCGTGTGAATTGGTAGCTGGCATAACACTTGGTTTGTTTTCAGATGTTCGGGATTTCAAAGACTGTTGCCGATAGGAGTGCTGATGCTAAGGAAGTTGAGAGTTCTCTGCCTCTCCGAACTATAGTGTCGGAGTAGAATGTCTTAACCCTCAAGTAAATTTGCAATATCTCATGGTGCTTGTTTGAGTTATGGTTTAGTTTGTCGTAAAAGAGTTGCGACATCTGTATTTAGATTTATTGTGTAAATCTCTAAGTTTAAATTCAGATTGAAAACTAATATTTACAATTAAGAAAAACAGGACATCATGATTATCCTCCTCAGGTTTTCGTTTCCCCAGGTTTCTCTTTTTGCCCACTGTTCTTCTTGCATATCATCTCTTTTTGCCCAGTCTTCTTCTTGGATGGTTTTGTGCAAGTGGGAGTTTCAGTCAAAATTGAATGAGTTGATTATTTTCATGATTTTATCGGAGCTACTCTAGTTTCATCATTGTCTTGAGACCACTTCAGATTGATAGAGAGAGTGCATAGTTTTTCATGAGATAATTTCTTTCTTGATTTGGAGGTTTATAGCTCCCTATTTATTTACTTGAAGGTGTCATCCTAATCATTTTTTCACTTAGAACATGAAATAAGGTTGACCAGGGACAAAATGTTGAGACAATTAATGAAGAATATGATACATAAACATTCGATGTCAACTAATGAGTTTGTAAAGATGTTTGTAAATTCAATAGTGTTGGTTTCAACCTTAGAAATGGTAAAAAACATCGCACTCAAACACTTAAATATATTTTCACAGTAAACCAACATTCAAAGGTTTATATCGTTACCAAATAGTGTTGTTTTGACTAATACCTAAAAATTAGAGTTCTTTTATTTGAAATTTCTCAATCTTCAATTTAGTCCATATTTTTTTATTTTTTTAATTATGTTTCTAACTGCTCGTAAACTCTTAATTATGTGCAATTTCATCTCTTGTTGGATTCAATTTCCGACCCTAGATTTGAGCACCCTTTTTCACTTAGTCCTTGGTTTTTTATTTATTCAAGTAATCCCTTGATTGTTCAATAAACTCTAGATTTGTTTACAATTAGTACTTTATTTTGTTGATTTTAGTCCTAAAAGCCACATACCTTTTGCAGATTGGTTATTAGTCTCAAATTTGTTCGATTAAGTTTTTAATTGCTCATCAAACTTTGAATTTTATGCAATTAAGTTCATAGTATCACCAATTTAGCTTTCCTAAGTCTAATTTTGATCCTCAAACTATGATTTTATTTTCAATTAACATCCAAGTTTTCTAAAAATCATATTTCTTTGCAATTAGATCTTCAATTGAGGTTTCTAAAATTACAGTTAACTCGTTAAATTCATAATTTATATATTCTAGCTTTTTTTAGAAGGTAACAACAATGCACACTTGTCAATATGTTATGTGATAGAACATATTTTTGGAGTGGAAAAAAAAATGAAGAATTTTGCAAAGTATGTGTACTATCCTTACAAGATGCAAGTTTGTACTTTGTAGTGACAATAATAACTTTAGATAACTATATTGGAAAAAAAGCTTGAGAAGATGTGGTGTTTGCAATTTTTTTATAAATTAACTATTTTCAAACCACAACAAAAGCTACCACATATTTAGAAAGCGTTTAGGATTGTAATGCAAACTAATTTTTCAGAATAACATTTTGCTTGAAAATGTATCGAAATAAAAAAAAATTAGTTTTTTAGTTTTTATATCAGCACATAAAAAACAACAATTTATTGTTTTTTTCAAGCCAACAGTATTTGTAAAATACACCTAAAAATAAAAACAAAAGCTGAGCTAGACATCCCCAGCAGACTACTAATATTCATCGCCACTAATTTTCATCGTCACCAATGTACATTACAAGCAGTTTGAGTTGATGACAAGACAATCAAGATTGTTCAATATCGCAATATAAACGAAGGATGGTGTAAACAGTGTCTCAGAGTACTTAGACATTCACAATATATCAGATGCAAGCCATCAGATCGTAGCTAGACAAAACTACCTGTCAGACACCACGCATCAGAACGAAACAACTGACTTGGATTGTGTTGAAGTTTGCAATCGAGACAGAGCAGTATCACTTTCCTCGCATTCGCCATAAACAATGGGTCTCCCGCTAATTGGCTTCCTGTTGACCAGACAACCAATCAGAATTTATATGAAACGATACTTTCACTTAAATTTTGAATCATAATTAACGAAATATTAACAATAGCTGTTTGCATGTGGTAAAAAGTAGAATATGACTTCATCTGACTATAACGAAATATTAAAAGCTGCTAGTTTTTTGGTCCATCCTTGGTGAAATTGGTTTCTGCCCTCATTCCTCCTTGTTTAAGTTCCAATTGGAAAAGTACAAATATCAGAACTCAACAGTGATTAGTGGGTTCATATTTCTGGTTTTTTCCCTTATAGGAGGGGCAGCGGAAGGGGTACAAGGCAAATCTTGCTAAAAATGTAAGATAACCATATCGTGGGACTACATGATCCAAATGCGGAGCTGATTGAGGTTAAAAGATGTGTCCTCAATCTGACACGGTAGCCAAATCAGTGTTCTATTGGGAAGGAAACAAAGTTAGCTCGTAATAAAACTTGATTGCTTTGTAGAAAGAAGAGGTTCTGAATTGGGAATCGACACAAAGTTACTCCATGACCAACAAATAGTCAAAAACATAGATCGGAACCACAATGTCGTAAGAGAAGGAAACTACCTTTGTGAGATGACACTCTCTTCAGACAACGCCTTCTCTAACCTCTCCTCAAATGGTGTTGCATGCCAACTTACTTTCTGATCCTGAAAACAAAACGATGGTTTCTTGAATGCATCTTCCAATAATGCAAGCAATGAAAAGAGAATGAATACAGTTGTATGACGTACCTCCTTATATTTGTTTGTCGAATTTGGAATCCCATTTCCATCCCACCACTTCGGGGAGATTTGAGAAGTTTCATTTTCATTCCAATGCGCAGCAACCATTCCAATGATAGGCCTGTCCCCGATAGCTCTACCAAAACGAAAATTTTTGCTGGAAGCAGTACCGATATTTGGACTATCTCCATCAAGTGTGGACTGTGGTGGTTTGACCCAAGAAGACAAGCTCGCTTCTACCTCCAAATCTTTCCCAGAGGAAGATTCTTTTACTTCCCTTTGTGGTTTAGGAGTTGCAATTTCAGACTGTTCTAGAGATTCTCTCGGCTCACCTGACAGTTGAAGTGAGTTGAAATCATCTTCCTTCAATAACTTCCACTGAGAGGCACTTTCAACCGGGTTCAGGACCGAATAAACATATTGGGACATGATCCTGGTCTTTCCATTGGCTGAAGTTTCTAGGTTTGCTGGGAAAACAGTACCGGGTGTTTGCATGTCGTCCAAAAGTTGTAATGGGGTTGGTTTAGGAGAAGGCTTCGAAACAGTCAGATTTTCTGGGGATTCATATTTCCTAGGATCTTGGCAACTATTTTCAGATGAAGACCCTTTGGAGGAAGATGTATCAAAATTACATTCAAAGCGAACAGACTTGTTCCTGCACTGAACAATCGTAGCTGAGAGCCAGGGAGGACCGACAAGCACGTTATCATTCTCATTTGCTTGAACCTTGATCACAATTTCATGACTCCCTGATTCGCTATCTTCACTGGTGTACACATTTGTTATACAGCTACAGAAAAGAAAACATGAAATGTTAGCCAGCCTAAAACCTTCATAGATGAGTAGTTCTAAAGTTTTGCAAACAAAGAATAAAGGAACAAATTGCATGACTTGATGAGCCTCCAATAGATCTCATCGTGCCCAGAAACAAATGGTAATAAAATACAATCGTTAGGTGCAGATCCTTTAACAGGGCAGAAGCGTTACGTCTCAAGACATCAGAAAGGAATAAGAAATTAGGATTGTCAAATAGTTTTCAAACGAATCGCAAAGCGATTCTAATGCTTGAAAAATGAAACAAATGAAAATTATTTTCCAGGTCACATGAACCCACAGAGAAGCTAAACGTGTCAGTCGTGGTAGTTTGTAGTTCAACCTGGTAGGTGTCTGCTCAGAAGAAACTGAACCCTTTCCCCACTCTTCACAAAGTTTAACCGGAGTAGAAGGCTGATCAGTTTGATTATCCAATTGAAGTTTCTTGATCGATTTGTTGGGAAGCCATGAATGAGATTTTGAAGGTTCTGAATCTTTATCAAGAGCAGGTGAAACTTTAAACTTTTCGCAACCTTTCCGAATTTCAATTGGAGTCTCTGGCAAAGTACCACAAGCTTTAAGAAATTTAGCCTGTAGAGAGAAGTAAACAGCCAAAAAAAAAATTTAATTGATGAAATCATTGATTAGAATAATTAAGGGTGATTCAATTAATTGAAGCGCGTTATTTTACCTATCATGAGGGAAAGATAAATCCAGAAAAACCAATATATGAAGAGATCGATCAACTCTTCATTTAGATATTTTAACATTAATGATAGTATTTCAGGGAGATGTATATTGATGTAAACTGTATCATCAACTTCTCATGGGATCTACCATAGAATGTCCACCTCTATAAGGTCAAACCATATGTCCACCTATAGTCTTCTAAGTTCTAAGAGATCCAACCATCTACGACCATACGACATCATAAATCATTCTGGCACTTAACTTGCGTGTTCATTTCATTGGTAAGAGAAGTACAATGCTAGGAATGATAATTCGGAAGTGACAAAAGAGGCATTTTAGAAAGGGTAAAAAAAATCTGGTTGAAGATTATGCAACAATTGTTAAATACCAATTCAAATTCAATCCAAATAACATAAATTGCATCGTCTTCTTCGATAAATTAATTCAGATCCTAATAATTGAATGCAACTTCGATTCATAGTTCAATCTATAAAAATCCCAGCTAATCGGAAAAGGAGGATGATGCGCTCTTCACAGTACTATTTTCCAAACCTATTCATGGCCTGATGCTTTTCTTCGTAACTACTACCTCGTGGTAAAATCCCCATGGTTCAGAACAACTTCCTAAAAAATGTAATGTAGCAACACAATCATCACAAATAACATGCACCCCATCAAGTCATCAACAATCAGTGTAAAGCTAATAAATGTTTAAAACTAGAGCTTGAATTAAGCAAACTTCAGCTTGGCCGTAGCAAGAATACCACAAACATTTTTGTAAATTCGTGAAATTGTGAGTATTGCAAAGAAACTTGATTTTCCCTTTTCAAGCAACTCATTAATAAATACATTAAATACAAACCTCATCCCTGAGTCCCTTGCTGATCTGTGGAGACCCTAAGCAAGGATTCTCAATATTACCACGCAGACATTCTTCTTTCTCTGTCGAAGGAACAATGCAATTAAAAACAAGTAAGAAACAAAACAAAAAATTGCAAAAATAAGAGCTAAAGATAAACAACAATTATTTACCTTCAGACAAGAATAGAGACGATAAACGATTTTTAGATACCCCAGCTTCCTGCTTCCCATTAAAAGAAAAAAAGGAAAAGGAAAAAGGAAGCTTATAATTGAATAATCCTCTGTTTAATCTCTAGAAAACATTAACACCAATAAATCAAACAGCCATTTCCACTTAGTTTGCATCATTTTTTATCCAACCAAAACATATACCAAACAAAATAAAAAATTAGACTATAAAAAATCTCTTCTTGTCCTAGAATTCGGTTTTGAGAAACAGAGAAAAGGACCTTTTCGTTTCCCTTTTTTTTTAAAGAAGCAAATACCATATAATTCAATAATCTTCTGTTTAATCTCATAAAAAACACTAGTGCCGAGAAATTAAAACTTCATTAGTCCACTGGCAACCCTTCCCACTTCTTTTCAGTTATTTCGCTTCATTTTCTAGCCAGCCAAACAGATATCAAACTAAAAAAAAACAGGAAATCCTAAAAAACAGACTGAGAAGAAAGAGTGCAAATCAAGCTTCGCTTCCTTTCTTAAAACTCAGTTTCGTTTCCAGCTAAAAAAAACATAAAATTCTGAACAATCAAACAGAAAGTGGAAGAAAAGAAAGAATACAAGAGCAGGTTTGGATCGAAGAGAATCTGAGGAGATGACGTGAGGTCGAGATCGATTGGAGCGATCATCTTTGGGACGCAAGCAGGTAAAGAAACAACCCATAGCTCTTAATAAAAAACGATTTATCATGAAACCGCGAAACCGATCTCAAAATCAAATCCGATTACACTCTTAAGCAACGCACACATATCATGCCACTGTTCTCTATATGTGTATTATCTTTATTTATGCAAAAACCCTTTGGTTTTATTTATTTTTCTTTCTTCCTTGAGGGGTTTAATCAGTGTGTGTACGAGAGAGAGAGAGTTGCTGGGTCGTTTTTGAATTTTGAAACTACTCATACGAGGGAAAGATTTTGCACCCTTGAAATGAATACGTTTCGAGTGCTTCCATACTTGAAGGGTGAGAAAATGATGACTCTACTCGCCTTACCATTATGACACGTTGGTGGATTTAGATATTTTGGATGATGCAATTACGGGGGTGTCCCTGAGAAGGACTTTTTATACGAGAGAAGAGCGAGTCTTGTCTGTAAGGTGGAAGTCAAAGGGTATGATTTCAAGGATGGCAATGTGATTTGTTGCAGGTTTAATTCCTTTCGAGGAATAACGTCTATTTTAGACTCTTAATTAATATCCACTAATTTATTTTGAAATTCATTTTTCAAAGATTTTAATTGTTTTGTGGACTAGTCCATCTTGAAATGATGTGCCATTGTTTTCAAGAAAGCAAAGCAACAGCTAAATAGCAGTCCTTGGGCCCAGATGTATGCAAATACAAATTGCAGGCCGCAGGCCCAGATGCACCTTGTCGTGGCCTAACCTTTGAGAGAATTCCCGAGGAATTTAACCTATCGTTATTATCATTTTTTTTTATTCCATTTCACTGGCCTCTCTGCAACTTTTCTTAGGCAATCAAATGCAAGAGAGTTGATCCATGAGAGGAAGAAGCTCTTTGAAGACTAGGAAATTTGTAAAGAAGCTAAGAGTCCCTAGACTAAATTGTCTATGATTGCAAAAGTATTTTGTGAAAGTATGTTTATGATTACAAAAGTATTTTGAATAATATTTTAAAAAACAATTGTGAATTCATTTGTGGATTAAATATGAATTTGATTGTTTATGTTTTGGACAAGTTCTTTGGGGGTTAAAATTGAAATTTAAAGACATGTCCATTTAAAAATCCATGCTAATCATAAGGTGGAATTAACTTATTGTTGAAATAATTAGAGTAGTCGCAATCATTTGACTTTGAATTTAACTTTGAATATGAGTTTACAAATCCGTTTGTGTTTAAGGTGATTTAAATAATTGATTTGGATTATTAAGTTTATGAGTGATTTATATATATGAATTCTTGCTTTTGAATATTTGATGGTACTAATATTTTAGTATAATAAGTGAACTAATTTTAAGATATATATATATATATATATATATATATATATATATATATATATATATATATATATATATATATATATATATATATATATATATATATAAAAGTCTTAGACTTCGTTTGACACTGCTTTTCAAAAGTATTTTTGAAAAAAAAAAATTTATTTTTTATTTTAAATTAAAAAAAATTATGTTTTTAGATCATTTTCATGTACTGATGTAAAAAATATTTTTTTTAGAAAAAAATTGATGCATTTCTGAACAATTATGTTTTTTTTCAAAAACAACCTTAATCATATTTACAAATAGATAGTTAACATATTTGTTCCATATTAAAAAATAAATTATTATTTATTATATAAGTTTTTAAATACAAGGTCGTTGCTTCATAGATTTATAGTTGGTTTTTAAGACTTTAATACTTTAATAATAAGATAATTTTAGCTATTAATAATTTAAGATATTTTTGTAACAAAATATAATTTCGAGCGTGATGACATGGAAAGTGTATTTTCATAATTTTGGGGATGGAGGCGTGGCAAGTTTCCTAGAACAGAGGTACCCGGAAAGATCCAACTCGTGAACAATCAATCAGTTGATTCTACACGATACCAAGAGTGTCCTCTAGCTCGTCCCGTTCCAGGGCTACAAATCGGACACCAAAGAAAAAGTATTCTCGAGAAGATAACGATACCCGAGGCTACATTGGATGCACGACACTGAATGTGTAGCATTAACTATTAGCTCTTAATAATTCTCCACGTGTTCTAACCTCTTCAAATCAAATATAATCCCTTTTGTGCATTTTTGTCAGTATACCTTCTATTGTTTTTGAAAATAATTTTTATTTTCATTTAAAATAAAAATGAAAAAAAATAATTTATTTTAAAATAAAAAATAAAAATAAAATTTTTCAATTTAAAAAAAAAAATATATTTTTCATTTAAAATTTACATTAATATTTTTTTAAAAAAAATATTAATGTAAATTGTTTAAAAATATCAAAGTTTTTTTTTTATTTTAAAGTAAAAAATAAAAATAAAATTTTCAACTTTTTTTTGAAATGCAATATTAAACATTATTTTCGAACTGTTTGGTAGTGATTGAGATTGTTTGTTATAGTGATTTTTATTTAAAAATATATTTCAATAATGTTTTATTTTTATTTTTAAAAAAATATTTTTGACATGAGTACATCAAAATAATTTAAAAATATTAAATTTAAAATAAAAAATAAAAATATTATTTTTTTCAAAATTACTTTTAAAAAAGTATTGATAAACAGGTTCTTAAAGTTTGCAAGAGCAAATGTAATTATTTTGATTAAGTCACCGTTTGAAATTTGCTTTTTTGTTAAAATTAAATATTTTTTGCTTAAATTAATTAGTTTTTAGTGTTTCTTCATTATTTAATTATATTGATGTTAAAAATAAGTTTTAAAAACAAAAAAAAATATTTAAATATATTTTTAAACCTGTAATTATGCTTCCACGAAGTAAAGTATCGCATCAAACAATTACGTTGTTAAAGTTTAAAAGTTGAAGTCATTTTTCATTCCTATGAAACAGTAGCTAGCCAACCATGCATCGTCATTCTTCACTGACGTGTATGATAGAAAGGCCACAAAATCAGTGGGTACATTCGACCTTAAAGGACCGACCACATATATACCTGCCTGCATCCTGACAAAAAGGACTAAGAGAAGTGCCAACTTTCCAAACCAAAAGCACGTGAAAGAATCTGTAGCTCAATCTTATTTAAAATCTCAGGTTATTAGATATTTGTTTTAATATATAATTTATATTATTTTTTAATATATTATTTTTAGTAAAAAAATTAGGTATCGATTTTCCCGTATGAACAATAACTAATTACAGCATTTCACAGCTCCTCTATCTCATCTTATTTGTCTATGTTTTTTTCTTGTTCGAGATGTCTCGTAATGTCTGTAATTTACTTCTTAAATAAAAGCATATAATTAAAAATAAATTATTCTTTTTCGTTATATCCTCAATTACCATTGATTAAACATAACATTATTTTAAAATTAAGCATTTCTATATAAAGTGAAAAAAGAGATCAGGAATCTAGAGGGCATTTATTTTTCTATCATGTAATTTGAGAACTCATCACCCAATTACTTTTTTTTCTTGAAAAAAAATATAAGAATAGTAGTAATAATTGTTCGGAGTGATAAGTGGTCATTGCTCGATTTCTTTTCCTTAAGCCAGCAATAGAACAATTTTATTGGTCAAAAAAGCCTGCATGACAGTATTGAATGGGCAAGGACTCTTCCTGTTACAAAGCTCAAAGCCTAAGAAAAAACGCCGGCGGCTGATGCTACACACAACGGTCAAAGTCAAACTCAGCGGTGTTGTGTTGTCAATTAATTTAATATTATTTTCAAATTGAATTTTCAAAATTTTTATTAAAATAATAATATTTATATTCTAAAATCTATTTTTAACATGATTATTCAGGACGGAGATCATTCTTTCCGCTTCTGTATGTCCCCATTTTTTACGCCTTCCATAAACAGAATTTCAGCTCAGCCTAAATTAAATTTAGGGCTGAAATTTCTGTTTTTAGATCTCAATAATTTTAACAATTTTAATATACTAATATTAAAAATATTTTCAAATAAAAATGTTTTACTAATAGTACTAAACACACATTTAATCCAATAGCAATACAATTATTGTAATGTTGGAGGTGAGCAAAACTTAAAAATTCTTGTGATTATATTTTGTCCAATTTTTTAAATTTAAAATCTTTTGTACAAAAAAGTTGGTTTGTAGAAATAAATAAGATATATCATATAAGAGAAAATAAATAAGATATATCATATAAGAGAAAATAAATAAGATATATCATAAAAGAGAAAAAGAATGGTCTTATTTTATTTTAATTTTATAGTTAGTTATTTTTTTATTTATAAGGATGACAAATTAAATAGACCCTTGACTGATAATAAATTAAATTAAATTTAATTAAAAAAAGATACTCTCGGCATTTCAATTTCAAATATGAAGAAAAAAAAACAAATAGAGGATAAATCATATTATATCTTTTTTTTTTATTTGAGAATAACTTTATCATGATATCTACTTAACATAAATTGATGGAAAACTCTTTATAAACTGATCTAAATTAAATAAAATCAATGAGAAAATAAAAAAAACCCAAGCAAACCAAGAATTGAAGCCGTACATTTCGTTTAAATTCCACTTGATCGACAGGTTTGATTTTACCATTTTAGTAGTTATAATTGTTTTTGAAAATATTTTTTTATTCATAAATACATTAAAATAATATAAAATTATTAAATTTTTTTAATTTAAAATAAAAATATTTTTTTTAAATACTTTTAAAATACAATATTAAACATTGTAGGCTGAACATGCGATCAATAAAAAGAGGTCGAGAGCTACGTGCTAACTGTGTGCAGATCTCCAAAGCTGCTATATAGAGAACCTCATTAGTTTTTAAAGCATTCTTGAAAAAAAAATTAAATTTTTTAGATTATGTGTTAATAATAAAAATATATTTTTTAAATAAAATACTATTTTAATGTATTTTTAAATAAAAAATATTTTTAAAACACAACATCTATCGTAATAGACATGTAATCCGGAGACAATACTTGAAGATACTTAGTTACTATTTGGAATTGTATTTTAAAAATATTTTTATGTGATTTGATAATATCAAAATTAATTAATTAAAATATTAAAAAAATATAATTTTAATATTTTCTTAAATAAAAAACAACTTCAACATCATCATTTACCTTAAACCATATTAGTGGCGACAACATGTCGAGTCAGCGACAAATCACAGCACCTGTTCTGTTTTGTCTCGGCTTCTCTAATGTGGGCATGCACACCGCATCAGACCACACCACCAGTTGCCTCTCTCTTCACGTCAAGAAGCTATCAGAGCCACATGATCACTTGCCCACTCCTCGTTCAAATATGTGGCTACGGTTATAATATTATCAATTGATTTAAGAAATTATGAAAATTCTCTAGATGAGTCATAAAGTTTTGTTTTTGTAGAAAAATAATATTTTATTTTCGACATCTCTAGAAATGTGATTTTTTTTCTTTTTTCTTTAAATAGAATTAAAAGAAATCCTTTTCAACCGCTAAAAGTAAACGGGATAATAGATAGCAATCGCACCAAAAACAATAATTTTCATGGTGCGGTACACCACGATCCCAGACAGACGGGCAGTGAGAAGGGACTGAGTTTACGTATGTCCTGTTTGAATGGTGGTGGTCACCAGTCTATTCAAGTGAGCTTTTTCATAGGTGGGGCCATGCCCGGAGAGATTTATACCCTTTATGTCACTTTTATTTTTTAAAATAATTTAAAAAAAAATTCATTTTTTTTTATTTTAAATTAAATTTTTTAATATTATTTTTACACGCTAATATCAAAAATATTTTTTTAAAAAATAAAATAAATTTTATTTTTATGTATTTTTAAACAAAAATTATTTTTAAAATTAACCTCAATCATACTCTCAAATATGCATTTCAAGTATGGTACCACGGCGGTTTTGATAATATAATTATTTTTTATTTAAAAATAAATTTAAAAAAATATTTTTTTAATTTTTTTATATATTACATCAAAATAAGTTTAAAATATATTATTCTTTAATTTAAAATAAAATAAATTTATTTAAAAAAAAACATTTCCCCATTACTTCTCAAAGAACAGGCTGTATGCTTTGAATGGTACACGTGTATCCTAGGAAAATGAAAAACGTCATGAATTCATGGTGTGACTGGGCGGCGAGCATCTCCATCGGCTCTTTGTTTAGAAGGGTCGAGAAAGGAAGTGGGGAGTTCCCGGGCCCAGGTGAGGTAGTGGCCATAACCGCGTTGAGCCTGATACTATTTTCTACTGTAAATGACCACGCACATAATAGAACAGTGGCCACGTCAGCGAGGGGCACAGGAAGAAGAAGAAGTCCACGATGGTAGGCACAGATTGTTCTTCCAACCAATCACAATCCCTTAGAAAAATGTAACAGATTATAGTGGGCATGGAGTTTTGGTAAAACGAAAGACTGAATAGAAGCTACGGGTCGCTTGTGAAAGCATCTCTCTTTATTTTATAAGAATGGCCGTCTGTACCAAGGTTGTCAATACCGTTTAGTTTTGGCTGGAACGTTCAATGCTATTGAAAAAATCGAGATAAAACAGCATCGTTTTTATCTCGATTTTAATTCCGATCCGTTCCGAAAATACCGGCCAAATTCCGGCCGGAACGTCTCGGTACCGTTCCGGCCTTAAAATCCTCCTTTGATTAACTTGTGATTATGTTTCTAATTTTGAGATTATGTTTGTTTGACTTTGTGTTTATATTGTAAAATTTAAAGTTAATTTATCTTGAATTTTAATTATGCTTGTTAAATTAATATTTTAATTTTTTTTAATATATATATATATATATATAATTAATTATATATGAACAATACAACCTCGAAACGGCACACCGAAATGCTTTGAAACCGAAATGTTCCGTACCAATAGAAAAACCAGAATGGCGACCAGAACGGTATTGACAACCTTGGTCTGGACTCGAGTCTTTGCAAATAGGAGGAGAATCTGTCGCGCATTATTAATGTATTTTGCGTGTATTTGTTTGTATGTTTTAAAATATATTTGATATTTTTTATATCATTTTATTTTATTATATTGATGTTAAAAATAATTTTGTAAAAATAAAAAATATTATATTAATAAATTATTTAAAAAAAATCAATCGCTAATATAATATTAAACAGGTTATTAATTTGGGGAGAACATGTCTAATTTTGACTTAATGACAGTATGAGAAGCACTTAAAACATGCCTTTTTTTAAATTAATTATTTTTACTGTTTTTAAATTATTTTAATATACAAATGTCAAAAATAATTTTAAAAATAAAATATTATTTCAATATATTTATAAATAAAAAATACTTTAAAAAATAACCATAAACAAACTACAAACACCAATTCTTATATTAAAGTTTACATTTTAGAATGCCAAGAAAGACTGCAAAGAGAAGAGGTAAAACAATTGATTAAAAACAAACAAATAAATAAAGCAGCGGTCAATCAACGTGAAGGGAAATTTCGGGCAAGTTAGAATTCTCTACTTAAATTTTATATATTTTAAAACGTTTTTTAAGTGGTAAAATATTATAACAATATTTTTTAAAATTTATTTCTTATACGAAAACATAAGATTAAAATGTTTTATATCATGTGTTGATATAGGGGTGTTTGAGAGTTTGTTTAGAAAATATTTTTAATTTTTATTTTATAATTTAAATTAATTTTTTTTGATATTTTAAATTATTTTAATGTATTGATGTTTAAAATATTTTTTTAAAAATAAATAAATATTTTAATACATTTCTTAAAAAAAATAAAAAATAACCTACCATCATTAACAGACTCAAATTCCTACGTGTTTTATACGGCTTTCTCACTCGAGATTTCCTCCTAGCGCCGGACAAAAGATTAGAGGGTGTTTGGGAGTGTGGTTGTGGTTATTTTTGGAAGTGTTTTTTGTTTAGAAATATATTAAAATGATATTTTTTTTTATTTTTAAAAAATTATTTTTAATATCAGTACATCAAAATGATCTAAAAATACTAAAAACATTTTATTTAAAATGAAAAAAAAAATTAAATTTTAACCAAACACCAATTTGACCGCAGTGTCGTGCCAAACTGGCACTAAAAATGTAATTTTTCTCTTGGTTTTAAACATCTAAGTACTTTTCCAATATCGCGAAAAGGTTCTAATCTTTTTGGATTTTTCTTAAATCTAACAGTTTTAGATTTATTTTTAAAATTTATTTTTAACATCTATATATTTAAATAATTTTGGAAAGTGCAGTGCAAGAGTTAAATAAATAACGTCCACACAACCCAACATGTGAGATGGTGGTGGTGGGTCGGATATTCCTAGGGATTGGCTTTGTGGTAGAGTATCATATATCTCTTTGTGGTAACAGAGAGAAGAAGATCCTTGCATCTACTCACGATAAAAAGCATGTAAGAAACTCAAAAAACAAAATAAAACCTCTTCCACCCGTACTTCTACTCCTCCCTCGAAGAAATTCTCCATTACAAAAAAGTAGCCAGCAGGCCTTGAAAAGCCAGTTAAACAAATACATAACCCCAGAAAAGAAGAGGGAAGATAAGAAACCTGACAGGTGAATTATAAACCACTGGGTATAGAGAGTTATTGAGATGGCCGGTGCTCTGCTCAGGGTGATTTGTCCAACAGAGAATGCTAGTTTTGCTGCACCAACCCTGTTCAGTTTAGTCCCAAAAAATGTCTCACAAGTAAGAGGGTACTCTACAGTGTGTTCAAGACTCAAATTCTCAACTGGGGTTTTTGCTGCCGCTTCCCTTTCAAGTGTAGTGGCATACCCACCAGGATCTTCGGAGAAGAAGGTGTACGAGGTGGTTCTAAAGCAAGCTGCTTTGGTGAAAGAACAGAAAAAAGAGAAAATTTTGGATGTCATAACCGGAAATGATCAAGCTGAGAGTATGACTCGTGGGGATCTGCTAAATGGGGCATATAATAGGTGTGGCGAGGTCTGTGCTGAGTATGCCAAGACCTTTTACCTGGGTATTTGCTCTCTTTCTCTGTTTCTTGTTTTTGTTTACTACAACACTTCATAGTTATATGAGGATTAGCTTATTGTTTTGCTATTAAGTATTGGTCTTAAAAGCTAAAGTTAACTTGTTCTAGGAATATAATAAATATTCTTGTCAAACATGGAAGTTACTGTGTCTACAGATAGAATCTGATCATGTTAGCTTCTCAAAACTTTGAACTTAGCACACGGGCAAGGGTCAACTAACGATTATAATATCACCCTTTTTATTTTTTTAATTACTTATCTTCCAGATCGTTTTCATTTACATTGAATTTTCTATTTCCTTGTAGCCAAGCCCTTTTGTTGCTACTTGCTAAGAGATAATGGAAGGAAAAGAAAGAAAAGTTAAATTGCTTTTGTTTTCTTCTGTGTCCCTTTCTACTACTGTGGAGACTATTGAATAGGCTCATCGCATAAAAATAAAGAAGATTGAAAAAGGCTATATAGAGGGACCGAATTGTTGTGGCATTATGCTAGAGATAATGGTTTCAAGTTTTAACACACAGGATTCTGTTACATAAATGCAAATAAAAGTGAGCATTGTCACTGTAAATCTCTGTTCGTGCTTTCAACCTCATATCAGCTACTACTTTAGTAGCTTCTTCACTGTTTTTCTACTTTTGTTTCGATGAACACACACACACACACACACACAATTTTTTCATTTGCACGAATGGAAGTGAATGTTTATAATGATTCTGAATGAAAAAATGCTGGAAAAAAAATCAAATTGTATAAGCTTTTATTTTTATGTTGGTTATAATCAAGTTTCTTCCCTGCAACTTCCAATTTCAGGCACATTGCTTATGACTCCAGAGCGGCGAAGAGCTGTCTGGGCAATTTATGGTGTGTACGCTTTGGCTTTCTTTAACATGCCAGTTCATTTTGTTCCATTGCATTTTTATGCTTCCTATCTAGGCTTTCAGTATTTGAGATGGGTATGATCTGCATACTTTATGGGACATTCCATGGATGTGAATGAACCCTGTCTTTATATGACCCCAATTGTGTTTTTTCATATCATTGATATATATATATATATATACATATATATTTGCGAAAAGAGATGTTTCTCCCATTCTTATTCCGTGACCATGTGTAGGAGCCATTGCAGAATTCTTAGCTTGCAACCATAATGGCTGCAAAATATTTTTATGTAAAAATCCTGGGAAAACTAGTCTATTTACTTCTTTTTTTTTATCTGTTCTGAAGTGTGGTGCAGGAGGACTGATGAGCTTGTGGATGGACCGAATGCTTCACATATCACACCCAAGGCTCTTGACAGATGGGAGCAGAAGTTGAATGACCTTTTTGAAGGTCGCCCATATGATATGTATGATGCTGCTCTATCTGATACTGTCTCAAAGTACCCTGTTGATATACAGGTAATACTTAAATTGCAATGCTAAATACTCTAGTAAATACCTAGCATGCTTCACTTGGTTATTTACTGAACTATCTATTTGTTCACGAAATTATTAGCGAATTGATCGAAATTCCTCTTCTTGGACAGCCCTTCAAGGACATGATAAAAGGAATGAGAATGGACTTGAAAAAGTCGAGATATAAGAACTTCGATGAGCTTTACCTGTACTGCTATTATGTTGCCGGGACAGTGGGGCTAATGAGCGTTCCGGTAATGGGAATAGCGCCGGAATCAAAGGCTTCAACAGAAAGTGTATACAATGCAGCTTTAGCCCTTGGAATAGCGAATCAACTCACAAACATACTCAGAGATGTTGGAGAAGAGTAAGCTTAACTATAATCCGGATTCAAATTACAAAGTTGATTTCTTATTAAGAAAAGAGTGAACATCTTATAAAAATGTTGGCTGGTTGGTTGTTGTCAGTGCTAGGAGGGGAAGAATATATCTCCCACAAGATGAGCTCGCGCAAGCTGGCTTGTCCGATGAAGACATATTTAAAGGGAAAGTGACAGACAAATGGAGGAGTTTCATGAAGGGACAAATAAAGCGTGCAAGAATGTTCTTCGACGAGGCTGAGAAGGGCGTTGCAGAACTCAGTGCAGCCAGCAGATGGCCGGTGTGGGCATCTTTGTTGCTATATAAGCAGATATTGGATTCTATTGAAGTAAACGACTACGATAACTTTACAAAGAGAGCTTATGTGGGAAAAGCAAAGAAATTTGCATCGTTGCCTATAGCCTATGGTAGAGCTCTCATGCATGGTTCTTCTAAACTCGCCGAGCTTGCAAGGAGTTGATCATTTCAATTTTGTTCCTTGGAATTTACATGTTATATCAAGCCCCCCCTCCAAAAAAAAAAATTCTCAAGTCTGTAAATTCCCTGCTTAATTCAAAAGTGAAATTAATAAAAATTCATAATTGATTGTCAATATATATATATATCACAACAGCAAGACCAAGAAAAAGAAAAGAAAAATCCCTCCCCCGCCAAATCGCAAGAGTTCCTCCACAGATAAAACCAGTTGCCTCTTATTGCTCTGTCACCACCACCACCCGCTCATATCCATGTCAATAACACAATTTGTATATCATGTGTGCATAAATATTTTCTATTTTTGCTACCTCTATGCACAAGCAATGCTCTTTTTTGAGATTGAATTGGGTTTCATCTTGCTGCTATTTTAATGGGTCAGGCTGCGTATTTCAGTCCAACAGTCCGCACCCAATTAAGCAGGCTTGGTGATAGATCACTCCAAATTTTTGCTCATTTTTTCCCGTCTCCAGTTAACAGGGTTCATGTTTGAACTTTGATCAGAGTTTGGATCCAGATTGGGTGCAAACCATCGACGGCGCTTCATGTTTTCAATATTATGACTTTGTTTCTTCTTTCTGGATGAACCAGTGGCCATGAGGGGGCATATACCATGCGAACATGCAGAATTTTATGTTACGATGAAATTTTCTGACGTTGTTGAAATTTTCTACTCTACCCCATGGCCTCCTGCAGGAGGGGGAGTCTTTAGCAAGTAGAGAGTAAAGAATTGATCAACAGGTCCTGGTTCATTTCTCCCACAGCCACAAGCATGCAGAACCCGTACGGCTCATTAATTCTTGATGTGATTATTTGATTTCTTGGTCAAACTATATATATCTACATCTCCATGAGACGACGATTAAAGTTGACTTCATATAATCCACATTTCCTCGTGATCTCTTTTCTTGATTTGCTTTCAACACTGGAAAAGCCTGCCTAGTCTGTCCAAAAGAATTCAACGAAATTTGTGCAAGGACCACCATCAATAACTTGGGGTGCTTGTTGAGCTAGTTGCTTTCAGCCATTAACTTTGAAGGATGAAAAAAATGCCGGCTCTAAATGATGGAAAATTACTTTTGCAATTTGCATGCGGTTCTCTTTTCTCTCTCTTTTTGTGGTGTTCAAGAATTTAGGCTACAAACACAGCTACCAATATGTCGTGCTACAAGATGATACCTATCATTGGCTTCTAAGAAAACAATTCACTCTCCACCTAACCATGATGTAGGCAAGCTTTTCTCTATCAACCCCGTTTTGACGATCAATACATCAATTTAGTTGTTTAGCTCATCAATTATGTGGCAATGCAATGAAATCTTCTTCTTCTTCTTCTCTCTATATCTTTTTGAACCAACGTTATCTGATTATTGATCCTAGTGTTGATAATTATTAGGGATATATCTTCACATTTCATATATAGATGGTTGTACAGTTAATGGAGGTAAAAGGTATGAAATAATATAGAAAAAAAGATAAAATTATAGGGAATGCGTATCTAAATGTAGCCTACATATTGTTAAGATTGATAAATTTATGAAGTAATTTCACAGATAATTGGAGAATCAATCAAGGAAGAAGAGAGTGTTTTGGAGGGAAAATATAAAATTCGAAAATGTTTGTTATGCTGGTTCTTCAGCTTACACACACAGTAACCATGACTATTATTTATACTAAAGAGGCATTACTTAGGTATGCATACTCACACGTATGCTTACCATATACCTTACACTATCACATATGATATAAGTTCCCTACCTCAACTTAGCTACTTATTTATATCAAGTGTATTTATGCACCCAAATTTCAAATAAATATTTCTAGAAAGTTGAGTTATTAGGTGTTGTGTTGTGCTTGCCGCATTTATGTTAGTGATGCTAATTTATTTGAAATTTGTTGTTTATTGTGTCATGCACGACATTAATATAAGGTTGGGTGATGGGCAAAGCTATTAATGGTGCCAAAAAGTTTGATTGTGCATAGAAAATTTATGTGTTAGTCATGGAAAGTAAAAAATGTATAGAGGCATGTGCCAAAGAAAAATAAAAGGGGAGAGAGAGAGAGAGAAAGAGGAATAAAATGTGTATGTATGTGAGAGAGAAAGAGCTAGTTGTTTTAGCCAACCAAAATCCTAAATGGCTAGAAACTATGGTTGTCTATGATATATGTGGTCCAAACGACCTGATTGTTTAGTGCATGAGTTGATAGGCATTTATAGATTTTTTTCATCGAGATCTTTACGATGACACTGAATGTATTGTTATCAAAGCTCCAGTGTGACCTTAACAACATGTTCTTTATTTCTTATTTTTTTCTTCTCTCTCTCTCTCTCTCTCTCTCTCTCTCTCTCTCTTGTTGTATTTTATGCAACCTCATTTCTTTATGTTTTCTTCTTTTTTTCTACATACACACACATAAAGACCTCGACAACTCTAATGTGACCTCACAATTTTTTTTATAAAGACATAGATGAAGTTTTTCATGGGTAACGCGGTTATGTCAATAGAGACATGAAGATCTGTGTGTAGACTTTCATTGAAGACATGGAGATTTGCATGATGATCTTTATTGGGGACATGAAGATGTTCATGGAGACTTAGATATTTCATGAAGATTTTTATTGGAGATAGAACAATATTTTGAAAGACTTTATTGTAGTCATGACGATTCTTAATTGAAGATATAAAGTTTAGACATAGAGAAACAATATTTTTTTTTCATGAACTATTAAAAGTGACCTCTAAAAATCAATTTATCTCTTTTTTCAGCATATGACTGTAATGGTAATAGATTTGAGTAGATTCTCCATGTTTATAATTTTTTTTATTAAATATTTAAGAGTATGCTCTAGTTCTTTCATCTACTCATTGAGTATTGATAAATAACTTAGTCATGCTTTTTCAAATTAGAATATTGGTGATAAAATGAGAAATGAGTTAAACATAAAGATTATAAATATTAGGAATGGAATCATGCTCAAGATTGTGATATTATACCCAAGTAGAGCCATAAAAGGTTATTGGGAGAATTTTGCACTTGACATCACTTGTTTATGGCACAAGCTTTCAGATGTTTTTTACATTTTGGATGTGTTTTCTAGTATTTATAAAACCATTATAGTTGTTTAGATTGGTCTTTACGGGACATATTCTTTGAAAATATAAGAGTGTAACACTATATGAAAAAGTAAAGAGTATCTCACCTAGTGGGAACAAGGCTCTTTCTAATTTTTAGGAGAAAATATAGTCCCGTATTTAAGTAATTTCATGATAGGAAACATGTGAATGAGATTTAGAGTCTGGAGATTGGTAAAGACAATCATGCTTGTGGCCAAGACTTATTGAGAAATGTTTCTTATAATTAAAGTAACATGTCTACTTTACACATCATTTTAACCATTTTTTTTAATATGGAATTAAAGTTGTCTTTGTACCTTTACTACATGAAATAAAGCCAGAACTTCGTGTTGTATTTGGATGTGAAATTGTTTGTATATGACTAAAATAGCATCATTAAGTATTTGCATTTTATAAGAGAGTCATTGGAGATCTGAGGGAGTGAAAGTTCGTGTTACAAAGAGATAAGTTACTCTCTATTATCTTGGAGTTTTGTTGGTCATTAAAAAATATTTTGGTAGGAACTAAAATAAAAATGAACTAGCATTTTATTCAAAATTTTCATATACAATACCATTGATAAAATCATGAGAAAACTTTTTTAAAAAATAGATTTTCCATAGATGCTTCACTAGGCTAGGTTGTGATGGGTCTTAGCCTAAGGATGTCTTTGAAAAACAAGTCCCCTGTTAGAATAAGAAGTCCTCTAGTAAATGAGTTAATGAATAACAGAGGGAATGATATATAGAAAAGTTATAGAGAAATACATATTTAAGAATAAGTTGTGTATGACTTGTAATTATCTACCTTTTCTTATATGGTGAATGAGTGTATTTATACACCCACTTTACCTTTAAGAGAAGGAAAATATTCCTAGAAAATTAGGCCATTAGGTGTGATATTAGGCATGCCATTGACAATGTTAAAAGTTACATTTTCATAAAAAAAATGTTGTGTGATATGTTATATGTACCATTGGTAGAAACATGGGTGATAGGAAATGATAGAAAAATTATATATGCATAGAGAATTTGTATGTCACTCATGATAATATATATATATATATATATATATATATATATATATATATATATATATATATAGAGAGAGAGAGAGAGAGAGAGAAGTGTTTTGTTATAAATGAAGAAAGAGAGAGAAAGGGAAATAAAATATCCACGAGAGGGAGAAAATATATGTGAGATCAAAAACATGTGAAGAGAGAGAAAGGTAAAGAAAGCAAGCTATTTGTTTTGGCTAGGAAAGTTGTCTTGAAGCCCAAATGTATAGAATCCTAAATAACCAAAAAGTTTGGTTGTGTGAGTTATTTACGACCCATATGACTAGACTATTTGGCATGTGTGTTACACACTCCGAGCAAATGGCTGCTATTGTTTTTGGACAATATGTGTCACTCACTTTAGCAGCTTCCAGTGGCCATCTATGGTGTCCATGAATCCATTTTGCTAAGATTGTTTTAATAATACTGAAGGTGTTATTATCGAAGATCTAGTGTAATCCCAATAACCTTTTTTTTTTTCTCTCTCTCTTATTTCTTGTTTTTCATACTGCTCATTTCTTCATTTCCTTATTCTCTTATTTTCTTACATAAACACATATAACACATATTGAAATGCTAAACACACACACACACACACACACACACACACACACATTAACATGCATCATACAAACACAATGAAATATAACTATAAGAGGTTGATCTAACGATATTTAGCTAGAGGCTTGAGGGTTTGCTCTCTCTAGATCTCGAGTTTGAATCCCCTAGCATCAAATCTCTTAAGAACACGAGCCACAAGGCTTAATCTTGTGTAAAGATTGGTTTCAAGCTATACAGACTTAGTTTAATATATGAAAGTTGACCCAAAATACATTGTGTTTAATAACAAAGGTCCTTTGAAGTGGAAACCAAATATTGTTGATGGTGGAACCCCACCCATTTCACTTACAAAACAAGGTCTCCCAATTACCTCATCAAATTTTACACGTGCATGTTAACCATACTTTATTTTCATACACCTTTTGTTTTTTTTACTAGCTATTTATAACGTGCTCCATCGTGGGTTGTGATTTTTTTCAAAAACATATCATGTATGCAGACTATCTTAATGTGTTTTATACATAAAAAATAGAGTATAAATCAAAAAGTTTATGCAAGCATCTCACTAAATAAATAGATAATCATCTACGTAAATAAAAAAATCAAAATTGTTAAAAATAACCAAAAGAAAACTGTAAAATTTGAGAATGAATATAGATCAAGTTATTCAATCACACAAAATAAGTTATTTACCAGATTGTATTCACTAAACTTGTTTATCCAAATGAATAAAGATTAATAAAAATAGAAAAACAAATTAAATTGATGGAGTAAACACACACCCTAAAAAAAAATCACACAAGGTCAAACATATCAAAAATATGGTTTTAAAATAATATTTTTATTTCAAGAAACAAATTTCATTTGTATAAGCAAAAAAAATAAAAGCAAATTATCCAAAAAAAACATGCAAAACTCATGATGTAGGTCATGAGACTAAGATAAATCCAAATAAAAGAAATCAAAGATAATAAAAAACCCAATATTAAAAAAAATCAATGTAGAGTGATAGGATCATAATTGAAGATGAGCAAAAATAAAATGATGTCAAATGATATTAACTTTTCAAACTCGTGATCCTAGTCATTAGATCAAAAGCTCTACAAAAGAGAAAAATACAAAACCTAATCTCAAAAAAATAAAATTTTAAAAAATAAAATTAGGAAAAAAATATGTTCACAAAAAGATCTAATTTTTTTTTAAAATAAAAATAACATGGGTGAAATAAAAAAATAGAGGGAAAATGATTTTTTTTCCATCGGAGAGTTATATTGAATTAAAATAAAACATAAAAAAAAATCCTTTACCAAGCCTAATACTTTGTATTTAAAAAAAAAAAAAAAAACTAATATACCCCCAAAAGTCTTGTAATAATTGATAAGCTAATGTAAATGACCACAACACCCCATCTTACAAGCTTTTTTTCCCCACCAAATGACAATAAAATCTTGTCACTGTAATAATTCGTAAAAAATTACACCTAGTGCTACTACCATAAACACGCACCCTATATATTTCTGGTAAATTTTCCTTGCTCATATAATTTTTCTGGCCTACAGAAGCTTCCAGACGCCGCTTTAGAAATTTGGGCAAGCTTTGATTGAATGGAAGAAATATGGTTTTGTCAAAAGATCGATTATGATAGCTAAATTTGGCTAACTGCACGCCTGAGGTTGGCATCTTTTCAATGATAAAATTGCGGAAATGCACGATCAGCAAATAAGAGGCGCATCATTCGAAGAATGAAAACATTCTCCATCAACAATGATAAGGAAAGAAATGAAAACTGTAATCATGTCTCGTGATGGATATTATATACAAGATCTGTACCGCATGCCAAAAGGGTTTAAAATTCAAAGCGAGTTTGATCAAACATCATTCCTTGATGATCATCTAAATATATATAGTGGTAAAGCAGCAGCAGCAGCAGTGTAGAAGGTCAGTTTCACACTCATATTTTCTTTCAAATCTAAAACCGCTGAATTACGGATAACCACACGAGTTAAGCAGGATTTCTAGCTAGCATATTTAAGTTGAATGTTTCAAATTAAGTAGATAAGAAATATATTTACGACTATATATATATATATATTATAATACAGGGGTTGAGTATCTTAAAGGGATAACTGGACAAGGAGCATAAAAAAAGTGATCGGATTAGCAATGTTATGACACCTAACTGCGGTATCTATCTGCATCATCTATGGTGACTGTGCATTTATCTACAGTATTTAACGTTGTTTTCGAGTAAATTGCGATCAAATTTAGTAACGGAAAATGAACTTTCCGATATGCATTGACATAATTATAATGAGAAAAGAAATAATAATAAAAAATAATATGTTAGTGTTAGAACGACCATTGAAATTCCAAGCGATTATAAACTAGCAAGTTTAAGCTCGAACGACTCTGCTTGCTATTGAGATATAACAACTTAGTGTTGAGACGAATGAATTGTGATGATTGAACATGGAGCTAAAATCACACATGGTGGTACATATGATCCACCTCGTTCCTCCTCATCTTCATTCAACCCCTCTCTTTTAGATGATCAATTGTATCTAAACTAATGAATTTTCAGATTTATAATAAATATTTGATTTTTTTATTTTAATATAATTTCTTCTATGTTCTTCTCTATTCATTATGTTTTTTTAAATAGAAAATATAATAATTTATTGACAGACTTGTCGATGAAATAGTTTGGCGGAAAGTTCAAAAGAGTTGACAAAAAATACATAAAATGTCACTCATTATTTCAGATGGAATCACTTGCACACTAAATCCCAAGGAGAGTTTTAGAGAGTCTGACAGAATTTATTGCAAATACCATTGACAATACATACTCAATGATGGGTTTATTTTGTTTGTGATATTAAAATAAATCACTAATAAATTCATCAGCACCATATCATACTACTTGAGAAAATTAATTACCGACAGAAAGATCCCGACAATTTCTTTTATTCAGCTCGCTTTGATCTTCTATAATTTCATTGGTGATTGTATTATCAATGGATTGACTAATAAACTTGAAATCACCAATATGATTTTTTTCTAATCAACAGTAATCACACATGATTTCATCGGTAAAAGTATTTTCAACAAAATCAATGTTTAAACACTGACAGATTAATTCGTCGGCAATATACAAGAACCTAGTCGTGATAATACAGTGGTCAGCCAGTACCATGTTGTCTACATGAAAGGGATGAGTGGATAAGGAGCATAACAGACGAAGAATCCGAGAGAGACAGGAGCTTTCAAAGATTCCATCGGACTGAAAAAAAGTGTATTGGCAGATTTAGGAAACCTAACTGTGGTTTCTGTATGAGCTATGGTGACTGCATTTATCTACAGAGAGTTTAACAATGGAGTAAATTGATGAAATAAAACTCACCCCCGTCACTTTCAAGGAATGAAAATTTTCCACTTCTTGGATGTCTTCATGTGCATCGATCTTTTGGCCAAAAGTTAAAGCAATCTTCCAAAGCATACACACATAATTCGCAGCAACAGAATATAATAAATATAAAGGGAGGAAAACGTGACATAAATTCTTTCCTATCTGTTTGCAGATTCAGATCCTTTTTGGTGTGATTTTACGTGCATGGAAGCTTGCTTCACCCACCCGCATCTACAAATCAAGCGGTCAAAATCTTGCAGCAGGAGAGCCCACATGTGGATATTACAGGGATGGTTCATTGCATACCATGGATCTTCAGTGCACAGGAATGTTTTCAGCCACACGAAGAACCAGCTTCCAGGAAATCAATTCTAGGGGTTAGCTAGCTTGTTCCTTTTTTTCTTGAATATTGAAATTAGAGGGAGGGTGATGTTGAACACGGCAGCCATGAGACGAATCGGATGGGTCCAAAAGTAGGCACCGTCTTTTATTGACACATGAAGTTGATAGGTTAAGGTCATGGCCTTGACTTTACTCACTCGCTGCTCTGCCAATATCGAGGGTTTTTTTCTTTCTTTTTTGTATCCAAAAGGTACCACGTCCTCAAAGTGAAAAGAAAGGATGAAAGAAACATTTAGAACACCGATTGAAGCTTGTTTCAATTGGAGACTTAAATATTTGTTGATTTCAGGATTCATGAAATTAGTTGAGATATATATAAGCTGATCTGAACATTTATAATAATTTTATTAAAAAAAGGAGGAAAATTCCATAGATGAATGTCCTAGGTTATGGTCACATGCGCTTGTGATGAAAAAAAAGAGAGGAAATTCTTTGATTTTTTGTGGTATGGGAAACTTAATTGAGGTTGGGAATTTTATATTTTGAAGCCTGTACGTGACGTTAGGGTGCTGTGGGTATTAGCGAGAACTGAACCGGCCGGTTCCATTTTTGTCACCTCTCTTAGCACTTTTCATCATTATTTTAAATCGCTGGTAGCTTTTGATGTATTAATTTATCAAAAGAGAATTAAAGAACATAAAGTCTTTGGCCTTAGCAAATCATTTAGGTAGGATGACATTTAATTTTTGTTGACTTCTCTTATTCAATAAATTCGCCCGGTGTAGTTTCATGGATTGAGACTCTTAAAACAATTCTGCATCCCGATCACAGAATGAACAGCTGACTCCAATTGGACGAGCACAATGTGACTGGTTCGGGCGATGAATCCAATTGGACGAGCTCAGTGTGGATGGATCATTTGATAAATTACTTCCTGAAAGCATGATAGTACAATTACTATGATTCATTTCAGGTTATACGATTATTAATTTCTCCTGGAATCCAAAAATAAAAAAAATTAATCGACGAGACTGCAGCTCTTTGATTATAGAAAGTTTCACATCAATAATTAAGTTATTAAACTTTGAAATTTCGAAGGAAAAGGATGGTTTTGCTTACTTGTATAAGAAAAAATTATATATGATGATGCGTAGTATATATGCTTCTTTTTTTTATGCTCTCAAATCTTGTTGCAATTAATTAGTTCAATCTACTACCCTGTTTAGCTATGTGTTTTAAAAGTGTTTTTTTTTTAAATTATTTTTATTTTTTTTTAAATTAATTTTTTAGTGTTTTTATATTATTTTTATGTGTTGATATCAAAAATATTATTTTAATAAATTTCTGAATGAAAAATATTTTAAAAAACAACTTAAAAAAACAAAACATGTTTGAACAGGAACTTAATTATATGCTTAAAAAAGTCTTTGGTCCTAGACTGACAAATTCTTTTTTTCTTTTCTTTTTTTTATGGTTGCAAGGCAGATAAGCGTTCACATTCATGGGTAGACGTTATCCGCCTACACAATTGTATATATCAGATAGACTTCTAAAAAAAAGACACTGAACCATATAGAAGCCATAGCCATGAAAATATCTCGGAAAAATGGAGCAAGGCAATACATCAAATCTGAACACCCTCGTCTCCGGTGGACTCCCGACCTCCATGAACATTTTGTCGAAACTGTTGAGCGCCTCGGTGGAAAATACAGTAAGCTTTTCCGGTCTGTGGTGTCTCTCCGGCTTCTTACAGCCGTAGAAGACGACATTACTTCTTAGTTTTCTTAAAATACAATTGCAGAGGAAGATCAAAGGGTTCCTCGCACCATTTTGATTCTAAAAAGATCATATAAAGACCATTTAAACTATGGTCAACCCTTTTTTTTTACGGTGCCCTAAATCTGCTTGCCCTAAGAACTGGTTCTGGCATGCATATTCAGTCAAGCATCGATCTGTACTTTTTTCTCCAGTATACTGATATCTTTACTGATGATTCTGCACAGAAGCAACGCCTAGGCGGATTCTGCAGATGATGGGCGTGAACGAACTGAAGATTTCTCATATTAAAAGCCATCTTCAGGTATGACTCTCTCCTTTCAGCTAAAAAGGAACAAAATTACGATCGAGCAGATCATTAAACAGAAAGAACTTCTTGGCGGAAGAGTTTCAAGAATTAAAACATGATGGATTGATTGATTGCATCAGATTTGGGATTACTGTAGAGATTTTATATATGATTCTACGTGGTTGCATTGCACATGGTGGCTTGCGATGCTATGATTGATCATGTCCACATCCCAGCGACATGATTAAAATTAAGGATGGTCCTTCAGCTATCATATAGGCAAACCTAGCTAGCTACTTCGTTAATTTGATGAAGTAATGGCAATTCTCTCTCTGTTTTCTTCTTCTTTTGTTTTTTGGAATCAATCAGCTCTCATTAAAAGAATTTAATTAGACCACAGACCTAATTTGATGGTATATGTTCACTGCACAAACAGATTCGTCAAGCACCAACATACAATCAATATCCTATTGCTAAGACACTGCTATTTGTCTTTTAAAATTTCTGGTCAATGTTTTTGGACATTGGTCCCATAGAATGTTTAAGTTAATTTTCGGATTGATATGAATTGATTAAGCTTATATATATAATACCGCATATGGGATATCTATATAGTTTATAAACATAGCTAGGTTTTTATTATTAAAGAAGATCTAGGGAATCTACACTCTTCACGCCTGTTCCATGTTCATGATACAGGAAATGGGTTAGGTAAAACTCCTGGGAATCTAATTCAAATTAATGGAGAAACGCAATATGATGAACATGAGAACCCTAAAACTGAAGAAGGTCTTCCTTCTGAGCTGGTTAAAACTAGTGTCTCATCAGTCCATTCAAGCAAATTATTAGTGCGGTTTAGTAACTAAATATTATTATTAAAAGCTAATTTTTAAAGCTATTTCTATGATATTCCCCTATCTCAAGTATGATATCTACACAAAAATAGTTCATTTTTGGAGATTGGACTGGCTGTATTGCCATGATCTCTAAAGCAAAAGGAGCTAGGTGATCAATTCAAAATAGGCCACGCCCACACCTTTAATGGTACGTACATGAAATGACGTTCATATATGATCCGCTTTATCACTTTATCTGCCGAATTTCACCGCAACAGTGGGTTTTTTTTTCCTAAAAAATCCGCGACCCATTATTTTTCTGAACTATATATATATATAGTTAATTCACATGCATGTACATGGATAGGAATACAAGATTCATGCCACCTAGTTTATATATAGTAAATGCATGTGATAGCATGATAGATTTAATTTTGGTTCTTTATGTGTGGATAATCTTTAATAAGTAAAGGCATGTAGGAGCACACGGGGAAAAGAAGAACTTGCATGATTAGACGCTAAACACATTAGGACAAGAGGAAATATGCCAGACAAAACAGCATAATATAATCTTTGAACTCTGGTTTTGACAGATGTACAGAAGCATGAAGGGTCCCCAAAACATCAATGTCTTAATACCCATGAAGAAGCATCTGCAGGCAGAAAGATCACAGCTTGATGACATGGGAATCTCCTCAATTTTCTCCTCTCAGAGGTATTTATATATATATATGCTTAATTTGTTGTGTTCTTGATTGTTAAATAAAAAAATGAGCACATTTAAATAAGTAGTATTTATAACATATTCTGTGGCACTGGACGGCGTGACAAATGAGATGCCAACAGAACTTTAAACAACGAAATTTCCCAGTATCTTCATCAAGGAGTACTGATCACCATTTGTATTTATATATATATATGGATTAGTTGGGTTCTATTTGTTTCTGTTCATGTATTTGTTTATATATTGCAGGCTACTACAGGGCGAGTACTTAATGGAATTGGAATGTGAGAGGTCTGATTCTAAGTATGATATATTTTTTGATGAAAGCAATGGACTCCAGCTAACAAAAGAAGAAGGTGGTGACCCGGAGCAACAGGTACATACAAAAATATATACATAAATTACATGTGTGTCTTTGAAAAATAAACGTATATATATAAATATAATGTTAAATGTTATAAAATAATATTAATTATAAAGTTGGTGCCGTCTTCGCAGGATTCGGGCACAAGCTTTGTTGGTAGAATGTCTGTGGAAGAAAATACTGACAGGCTACCTGCTGAAACCTGTGAGCTCTCACTTTCTTTCACCCCATCAATGTCGAGCTGTACTGCTGAAGAAAGAGAGCTCTGGCCAACAATAAACGACCAGCAACGTGAGTATAACTCAAAAACTAATTTCATAAGCATCCCAGAGTTCGAGTTTGGGAGCAATCACGTAAACTTAGACCTAACCATCTGCACAGGTTCCCCAGTTTTATAGTAATAAATTAGTAGAAGTAGTTTAATTGTAGATCAAAGTGACAGCATAGTATAGAGATGTTGTTGATGAAGCTGAACATCAAAAGAAGCGATCGAATGTATGGAAGAAGATTTTTCATTTCTTATCAAGTAAATGCTCAGTTGTTAATTGTTTTTTTGTTTAGTCGGTGGCTCGTCGTCTTGTCTTTTTGTTTGAATTTCCTCTTCATACTCTTCTTTTCATGTAAAATTAGCTTGATTTCTTTTCTTGTTTTAGGGGTAATTACTGCTACTATCTTTTGTATACATATTGAAAGACAAAATTGAAAAAAATATATATTTTATTAAGAAAAAAATTCAAGAAAATCTAGGTCAATCTGTCAAACTTGCGGTTCAAATCATGCATCCCACTAGTTTTAATAATTGTTTTTTAAAATTATTTTTTATTTAATTATACAACAACAACAACAAAATACTCATAAAATTGAATATCAATCGTATATTAGTGTTCATTCAAAATCACAATGATCTCATATAAAACAAATCAAAATATATTATTTTTCATATTATCATTACCATTAGTTTTATTCTTATTATCGTTATTATTATTAGTGCAATCATTTAATTATTATTATTATTATTAGTAGTAGTAGTAGTAGTATCGTCGCTGCCACCACTACTATCATCACGATTATAATCACTATCATGATTATTAATATTGCTATTGTTATCAATATTATTTATATTTTTATTATTAATATTAATATCATCACTATAATTGTTTTTATTAATATTGATATTTTTTTTGAAACATTTATTAATATTGATATTCTTAATATTATTTTATGAATTATTGTTATTATTACTATCACTGTCATAATTATTAATATTATAAGTACTATAACCATTATAATAAAAGTGAAAAAAATAAGAAATGAAAAGAAGTGCCAATTTTTTTAAATCATCTACACAAATTAAAATTGAAGGACTAAATTTAAAAACAATAAAATCTCAATAAAAAAAAAAAAAAACTAAGAGGATAGACACATAAATATAAGCAAAAAATAGGGTTTGCTTTATAAGGACTAAAACAATTAAAGGAATTAAAATCAAATTAAAAGAATAAAAGTTGAAATGAAAAACAAAATATATGACCAATTTTAATTGGATAACAAAATTGAAACAAATCAAAACATCTATAGAATAAATAAGGATGAAATAAGAAATTAAATGACTAGGGACTGAAATGTACAAATCATAAACAAAGTGGACTTGTATGCATATTCGATTCCAGAAGAGAGAGAGAAAAAAGAAATTGACCATCAGCAACTTTCCGACCATCATGTGCCGACACACACTACAATGGGATAGAGGATATTGTAGTGGATCCGGTGAGACGTCAATTGACCAATTTTAGTCATTGCATAAAATGTCACGTGCTGTATGTATGGTGCGAACGACTCAAAATCGCTTGCGCGTCAGGCACACTTGCCAACAAATGTTTTAATAAACAATATTTTAAAAATATAAAAATACAAAAACACCTCCAAAGCCTGTTCTAATAACAAAAAACACATAAAAATACCAAAATACCCTTCAAAAACTCTTCATTTTTTGTCTTTTCCAAGCATAAATTAGTGCTTTTACTGTCATAAAGAACAAAAACACCAAAATCCATATCGGCTAATCTTATTTTTTTGTCTCATTCAAGGGTAAAATCATTATTTAACGTTTCATTAAAAAATAAAATGCCTAAAATACCCTTCCCAACAAACATTTTTTTAATGATTTCAGGGGCAAAACCATATTTTTGCTGCTGCAAAAATTGAAAAAGACACATACAACCCTAAACAATTATTTAATGACAAAAGGTGGATGGGAAAAAACCAAAATACCCTAAAACCTAAAAAATATTTTTTTATAAAGTGAAGGGCATAATAATAGTTACATTGTTATAACTCGGAGTGAATTATGTCTATAGCTACAATGAAGTGTTGTATGCATGTAACAAATTTTGACCACTAAAAATCAAAGTCCATGTAATCTGTACTTTAAAATCCATTTTTTTTTAATTTTCTAAAATCATCTTACGCACCTTAATAACTCTATTTTCATTTCCACAGCACTCATTTAATCAATCTCAAATCTTAAAATCAAATTAATCAAGATAAGTTTTAGAATCCGGACCTACTTTTTCTAGCATTATTAAAGTTTAAAACCCCTTCAACGAATCTCTCTTCAAGACAGACCAATTAATACCAAGGTCTATTTTATTTTATTTTTGGCTAGAATATTATGGCCGGCCAAAATCTCTATCATATACCTTTTCAAAGACTTTCTCTCTCTTATATCAATATCCAAGAATTGAAATGTGAGAAAATTAAAGTTTTATAACTGAAATATAAACAACTAAAAGGATCAGATATTGAAAAAAAGGAGTAAGACTATAAGGACCTAAACTTATTTTTATTTCTTTACGATCTATATGAAACCAGCCTGCTGATTAATATGGTTTGGCAAAACATGCAAGTTGAAGCAGAGCCTGATGAGACCGCCGCCGTGAAGCAGGGAGGAACCATTTTGATGATAGCTTTCTGCCAAATTCTGTTTTTAGGTGTCTTCAAAAAGGACGAAATAATCGAACCTTAAAAATGCCACTGATCATTGCATGAATTGTTTGACTTCCACATCTCATTTCATCATTCACTCATCTCTTACCATTTCTTCAACGTTCAAGCTACTCTGATCCTGTATTTAACATTTTATTGCCAAAGTTCAGCCATTTATACATGCACAAATTTGCAGTCCTCGCACTTAAGTTCTTTCTTCAATAGAATTGGATCTACATTCAACGGTAAGCAGAAAGAAAAAAGAAAATATATACTTTTTTTAAAAAAGCGCTTTCTATCGTGGAAAAAACATTTACAAGTGTGCATGTGCACAATAACGGGAGAGAGAATGAACAAAATAAAAACACACCAGATAAGTAGCATGAGTTGATGTATATGCAGAAGCCTTCTTCCTTGTTTGAACATCTACAGTTTAGATATGTTGTTATTCAGTGCCGCTTTGCTAATGTTTTTTTCATTCCTTTGAAAATCTTCCAAAACCACATCAAATTCATGACAGATAGCACTACCGGCACTACCAGCACCAAGAGTTGTCCAAAGGAGTGCATTTGCTTGACCTGTGGGGAGGGAACAAAACAGCAATCAACGTGCAAGTTTTAGTCAACAAGGAAGCATTCGCCCATTGAGAAACTAGCTGATGAATGCAATCCATTTGCATCTCATTGCATGCAACCTTTTTTGCATTAGTCATATTGCGAAAGACAGCCTTGAATATGATCAATCTTTTGAGTTCTTATCTTATATTAACAAATGAATTCAACTAGTTATGTTTTAAATATGAGATTTAAAATTGTTATCGGTTATGCTTCCCAATTCTGCATCGCGGTAAGAATAATATGGAGAAGTTTTGCAGGTATAGTTATTACCTGATATTGGTGCAGGAAGACATGGTAAAACAGGTAGATAAACAAGAGTATCCTAGCAACCTGCACATAGCTTTATTGTTAAATGAGCATGTTTAGGAATTAGTAATGCGAAATGGGTGTTTATTTCACAATTCACTTACAAACCAAGCGAAGAATATCACAACCCCGTTTAAGAGATACGCTTTAGACTTCTTCATTCCAGCTGTGTCAAAATACCTTCACAAAACCAAGCTGATTATCACAATCCATAACAAAATCACAATGGTTGGTCATTGAATCATTATAAAATACAAAATTACCATCTCAAATTGATTCCAGGAGTAGTTGTCTCGGAGATAAGAACCATGTAGGTGTAAAGTTGCCCCTCCCCAGTCAACATAGAATATGCCACAGCAATCAGGGAAAGAAAATGATGAATCACCTGACATAATGATGTTATCATCGTATCCATGATCAATTCCGAGTTTAGTAAAAAAAATCCTGGATGACATGTCTTGTCAACTAGGTTGTGCTTGCAAAAGAATAATCAAACAAAGCTTGAGGAGTGAGGAAACAGAAAGTATTGGGCTCAATTAATCTTTGCGCAAAATAATCACTTACATATTCCATCCCACCCAGAGAAGGATAAAACCAAATAATCATCCCAAGGTCAGCAATGAAATAACCAACAGAAACCTGTCAATATCACATCAGAGAATGAGATGAAGGAAACAGGACACAGCAGAAAATGATAATATTAGGCAAACAAAAAGTGTCAAGTCTAGTTGAACTGTAGAAATCATTTCTATGACATGCACATCCAGACTTTTGGCTAGGCTAATCTATTGGTTAAAAATAGCCCCGTCCACACATAGCAAATAAGTTCTGCTTAAAGCCACGGGAATGGCCATCAAGAAGTTTTTTGCAAGCAATGAAATTCCTCCATCAACAATATAAGAAATGTATAAGAAGGAAATTTAAGTTTCATAACTATGCCATCACTTCCTTGCATGTGTACCATAATGCAGATGAAAGAAGTTACAGAGATGCTTTAAGACTTATTCTTATGCAGTAAAATCCATGTTTACAGAATTCAAATTCAAGAGAGAGCATGGAAATTCTTTGACAAGGATAGACTTCAAAGTGATAACTTGTGCAATAAACCAATTAGCCTGGTTGATTTTTTTTAATCCAATTATGTGTTTAAAAGTTGATATATAATCTATACTGCAACGATTTGCAGTAACCAATAACTTAGAACAGTTGGTTTGTTCTCCATTCAGAAGCTAGTTAGCTAAAAGGGACTGGATATTTTCCTATTGTTAAGTATGGTTTAAATATACAAGTGCAGGAACTAACAAATTGTCCAAAGCAGAACCACTTTGTCTTAAATCAAAGCAAACTGAGGGAATGGGGGGCTCAACTGGGTATTCTGGAGAACTCCATGGTCAAACAAGGATCTGAGGTAGAGAAGAGTGTTTTGTAATCTTTCAAGAAGTATGTCAATATAACCATCACTATCTTCATTTCACAACATCAAACAGTATCCGCGGAACAGTTTCCCAGCAATTTCAAAAAGTTGTTCAGACTATAGTGTTTTAAATCAACTCTTTTCTGTCACTCGATTGCAGTGCCATCAACACAAATTATATAATATCACCTTCAAGGCACCGCAGTTCATTGGGGTTGTAAGAAAAAGATTCCAGTCTTTCCCATCTATTTGTGGTTTCCCAAAAGACATTGCTGTGTTATTTTCAATGGTAACTAAGATGTTTTAACACACCTGAGCTATTAGGTCTACAATAAGGAAAATCTGGCCCTAATGTGCGAGAAGGAAATCTTATTTTGATTTCTGAATACCATTGCAGAGATGACACATCACCGACATCCCTCAACATGTCCTCATATCAACGCAGTTTAAAGCGTAAATGTGCTAATATAATTGATGGCAAGGATAAATAAAAGCAATCTGGAGCATCCTTACCCCCAATGCAAATGTAGAAAGTGCAGATCTCCGAAATGCAACAAGGCCAGCGTGAGGTTGATCAGAGAAGAGATCAGAGCAAAATACAAAGTATAATGACATCATTGTAATGAAAACAGCATGGAAAGTGGATATAGCACTGCATTGATAGTTGAAACAAAATAAATAAATAAATAATCCAAAACAAAAGGCAATAAAAACATTAACACTAATCGAAAAGATTCAATCACCGGTTGTTCCATTCAATACGTTGCATTTTGGTGAGGTTTGAATAGCTCTTGAAGTAAAAAGCACTGAACAAGTTGGTAAGATCATAGACCTAAAAAGGAGCAAACGGCAAACAATTAAAGATACAAACTGAAGGGGCCAAGACCAATACTAGGAAGAAGTAAATTTTGATAGAGAAAAAGAATTCATGATTAATTAAAGCATACCATCTTGCAAGCAAAAATGCCACCAGTGATAGAAGTGTATGGAATCAAAGGATCGGCTAGTAAATATTCCTTCAGCAGCAGCTCCGCATTAATTTGGTATGATTTCATCGCCATGACAATCAAATTATACCAGCACCACAATCAAAGCAAAATCCTTTATGTAATTTCACTTCCTCCGCCTAAAACACTAATTAACATTAGAAATTAATTATATATATAAAAAAAAAACATTACATTATCCAGACAGCAAAAACACGAAATTCGTGAAAAGGTGTCAATCATACACCTAAGACAAGTGAAAAATAGTCAATAAATTATATTACAGCAGCAGGTGATTTTCTTGTCCAGTTTAATTATTAATGATTAAAAACAAAAACAGGACAAGACAGAGTAATCCTATTGTTGTCTCGCTAATACTGCTGCTGCTGCTGCTTGTCATTGATCACTTGTTCTTAATTTTTCTGCACATAATAGTTGAAAAGATCCTCGATCACTCCAAACACAGCATGTAAAATTATTATTACACAGTCACGAGTGTGTTGAATAAAGAAGTAGACATAAAAAGAACAGAAAAGGACAGGTGTTTGTGAAAATAAAGAGAAGAGAAGAACAAGGGAGGACGACTGTCCTTGTGTTGTTGATATTTTTACCTGAATCGGAAAATATCGCCGGCTGTTGCGGGTGGACTTTTGTCGAACCGTTTTATTCGCAAGCCACTGGGCAACAGAGAGGGAGAGGGAGAGAGATTATTGAGTTTCGTCTCGTGTTGTTATTATTATGTTTTGTTTTCTTATTGAATTAATTTGTAGTCATATATTTGTTTTTATTTAGAAGAGTAAATTATTATATTTATTATCGAAGGACTGTGTAGTTTCCGGAAAAGGACACCTGTGCAGAAAAATGAGGGGAAGGACCATTTGGAGTTTTATGTTTCGGTATAATAACATGATGTTCTCCTAAAATATAATTATTTAAATATATTAAAATAGTATTTTATTTATTTATCTTTATCTTCCTGCATTAGAACAATCTAGAAATATATAAAAAGAAATCAAAATAAAAAAATACTTTTAAAAAACCTCAAAAATATGGCTAGACTAAATACTAAATGAAGGATTAGTAACCTTCCTATTTCGGATTTAAAATCTTTTCTTTCCATTTCTGGGGTCCTGCCCAGGAATAATTAAATACAGTAAATAACTAAATAAGTAAATATATAGAGATATGACTAACAATATACTATTAATTTATCTTTAATTTTTTTTTCATATTTTATGTAAATAGATTACATTTATATGAGTAATTTATAAAAATATTTTTTTAAAATTTAATAACTTCTAAGATTAAATAAATAAAAATAATCAGAATTAAATACTTGCATGAATATATAACTTTTATTTATTTTTACTTGTAAAATTAGTTTTTCAAGCTAATATTTAATTAGCAATAATATATATATATATATATATATTAATTTATTAGTTTATATATTTTGTATTTATCTTATTAAAACATAAGCAGTATATTTTTTTTAATGTTAAGAACTATCCAAAATAAAATTATATTCTTAAAAAAATATTTTTAATACCAATATATTAAAATGATTTTAAAATAAAATAATCTTAAAATACAAAGTTACAAACCTTCAACGTTCAAGTCGCTATTATAAGATTGCGGCGTTCATTTGTTATCTTTCTATCAGAAAACCATGGCTTCTACACATCTGGTCCACCAATTTTTATTTTTTTCTTCCATTTTTGTGGCCCAAAGATAAAACTCCAAGAAACCCTGCGGCTACAGTTGGACACGTGACATAATTTTGGTACCACCAGACTGGCCTCGTCTATCTTCTTTTCCTTTTTTCTTTCTCTAATATTTCTGCATTTTTCTCTCAGGTTTCTCTCGTGTATTTAATTATTTATTTAAAGCCATTCGTTACTTATTTTTTCCTCTTTTTTTTTTTTCTTATCATATTTTCTTTTTATATAGTGTAAAGGGATTTAAAATCTCGTATTTATTTTTGTTTTATTTACATTTGACACGTAAGAAATTGATGGGCAATTGGGAATGCACTGCACTGGCACGATATATGTCACACAATCTCGAGTCTTTTCAAACCCATCTCTGTCGTAATAATTTTGTTTCGAATGATATTTAAAAGTATAATAATGGTTGTTTTTTATTTTTATTTAGATATATATTAAAATAATAAATTATTTTATTTAAAAAAATTATTTATTATTTAAAAATATAAAATTAAAAAAAATAGAGCGCAAACCCTAAACACCCATGAATCACCTTACTTACTTTGTGCCATATCATTAGTAATAAATCAATTTTACATATAACTTCCTTCCTTAAAATCTGGGCCAATTTTCGACGATAAAGAAACACTACAAGTACTATGCTCCGAAAAGAATTGCCCACTCTTATTTGAAATTGTGATTAGAATAATATTTTTTTATTTTTAAAAAATTATTTTAAACATAAATATATTAAAATGATTTTAAAACATAAAAAAATATCTTTCAAAAAAACACTTTTGAAAAATTGTTACAAACATTCTCTTAGAAAAAGTCTCGTAGCAAATACAATGTTCTTGATGTAAATGCAATGCTAGCCTGCTAGTTAAAAAGATAAAATTAAGTAGAAGATTATAAGAGCTATTGCTCACAAAAATCTTAAGCTTTTACGTCGATATTCCAAGCCACTACGATATCTGCTACAAAGTTCATACTACTACACAGAAAACCCAGAAAGTTTGCTGTTAACGATATTGATGAGGAACGCCATTCAAAGGAAGAAGAAGAAGAAGGGCGGTGCTCCTTGGAAGGGAAAAAGGCAAGGGCGAGCACAAGTTTTAGCGCTTCCTCCTAGCCCTGCGTGCTGCACCCCTTTTTGGAGAAGATGAGAACGATGAAGATGATGAGAGGACTGAACTGTTTTTCTGTATGTCTTTGTTAAATGCCATCTGTACATCCTCTTTGAGTTCCAGGAAACGCATCTTCTTGTTTTTCTGTTCTTCAGGAGTGCCCTTGTCGAGGAAGAGAGCATCAGGCACGTCGTCATCCAGAAATTTGTCAAGAACTTCTGCGCAGTGCGGGAAATAGAGCCGGCCCATCTCCACTGCCATCAAAGAAAAACCAGAGAACGTTAGCATACAAATACTCACTCAGGCATATCTACTGCAAGTTGCATTTGATTATCAGGGTCGTAGTGAGTTCATCTCGACCCATTTTAAGGAGTTAATCCATAATCATTGCCCTTGAAACATCTTTTTTCAGTAATCCCCCGAGGTTTCGATTTCACAAATGTCTTCTAAAGAACATTGACAATGACAGTGAATTATACCTATTTTACGCAGTTCTTGTTGTCTCAGCTGGGGGCTTTCTGCTTGAACAGAAGTTGTCTCGTTCAAATCATCCTCCCTCAAGTCCCCACTTGAGCCTTTTGATCTTGACGCTGGGAGGGCAGCGTACATCGAGGTTGAATCTGCATTTGCCATGTCCTTAGCTAGCCGGGCCTCAGCAGGAAACAACAATCGCGCAAAGTTCACTGCCACACAGTAGATTGGCATTTAGCACTTACTTTGACGGCCTCAATCAAAGATTTAAAGTGCATTTTTCTTTAAGCAGTAACAGATGACAGAGGTGGGGCTAAGCGCTTACTTTGACGAAATCAATCAAAGATTTAAAGTGCATTTTTCTTTAAGCAGTAGCAGATAACGACCACTACCAGTAAAGCTGTGGTGCCTAATGATAATGGTCAATATGGACTATCATGAAAAGAGTATATGGAAACTTTACCATTGTAGATAGATTCCACATGGTATCCTTACAAAAATTCACAGTTGTGTTCTTTCTTGATTGGAATTTGGAAGTGAACTTGTACTTTTGAGCAGTAAATTGAAAAAAAATAAAAGGATGCTGGAACGTAAGAGAATGAATAAAGAGTAAAGTAGACAATATCCTGACAATTGAGACTAAAAACTATGTTTTGGCTGCAAAATGTTCAGCAAATTATAAAAACATGCTAGCAGCTGCAGCGATTCATTTCAAACTATTACGAAGATGCAAAAAAGTGAATGCATGTTATCTTCAGCACTGGCGACAGGAAATTAGATGATACAGAGAAAGGTTTATCACCTCTATTTTCCAGGTCGTCCGGGTTCATGTTCAAATCTGGCGATGTCAGCGACATGTTTGCAGACATTGAAGCCCTGCTCATCTCTCTCTCCAAGAAATCAATGCATATCCTGTCCTTGTTACGTTCCTTGCCCTGCTCGGTGTTTGCATTATAATCCTTTGGCCTGGTCAAACTACGCCAGATTGAAACTGCATTTCGTCCATCCATTGTAGTTTCTGATGCGCGGGCACCCCTAGCTAGTAGTTCCGTCAGGATCGATGACTCCCTGCGCCTGGTGGCAGCCACATGAAGTACTGTATATCCTCTGGAGTTCCTCAGATTGAGATCAGCCGAGCCTAAAGCAAGAACTTCCCTGACAATTTTAGGATCGCAGTAGGAAACAGCGTAATGGAGAGCATAAGCATCATCCAAGGTAAAATTAGATTCACTCAAGTGAAGCCGCACCAGTTCAACATCATCTGAATCCAAAGCCATGTGGATTTTCTTCATTCTTTTTTCACGCTCGGGGTCTACCTCTTCAACACTTTTTCCAGCTTCTTCCAGAGATTTTTTGCGAAGTAGTTTAATCTTACTTGAGATTTCATGAGGGAGCTCCTTGTCGATGCACACACTGTCAAGATCCGACCTTGCAAGCCTTTCGATGCAGTGAGGGAGAAGCTGGCCTAGCTGGCAGTGGGAGGCAGCCATGACAACTGGGATCACATCTTCAGCAAGAGCCTTGTCGATAAAACTCAAGAGACGCCGCTGCAATGGTAATTTATATGTTGAGTAACATCACTGAATATATATCCATGAAAAGAAAAGAAAACACACATTTGATCTGGAAATTCAGTGAGTTGTCAATTATCCCCTGTTCATGAATCGCTGCAGGTTAGGATACGTAGGAAAACCTGATAATTTAACAACAAATTAATGGAATCACAGCTTACCTGAAAAAGCAAAACAAGCTCTTTCATCTGAAAAGTGGCGGAGGCATGCATCAACTCCACTGCATAATTAATAGCAGGGCGGCAAGCATCGTGGGCACAAGCGTCGTCAACACACTGTGACACTTCTGGCGGAGACGGCTTAAGCTTTCCGGTGTAGAAATAATGCAGTAAGACATTGAAGGCTTCGTATCCAACCCCGCCGTGAGGCACCAAATCAGACATCAGGTATCTTGGTTTACCTCCACTTGTCGAATCACCATCTTCCTTCTTAAAAAGCTCGTCAAAGAACTGGCTACGAGCAGCCAATATACACCTATGGACACCGACAGAGATGCCCTCAACAACAATTTCTGCATCGCTGTAATTATATTCCCCATCAAGTAAGAGCCTTTCAAGATGACAACTAAGCTTGCTTAAGCTCAAGATTTCAAGATTTACGCCAGGCTCGGGAACATTTGGGGCTGGTACGTGCTGGCTGCTAGACTCATTTGATAAATAAGAAGATGAAGAAAAGGGAGAAGACGACATTGCAGTGGCAATTTCCATGGTTACACAACGACGTCACTTCACTGAAAAAACTCAAAACCGGCGCAAAAACATCAAAAAGAAGCTAAGCCAAACCCTGAAAGAGCAGATACTCGAAGGAAAAATCAAAACGCAAAAAGTGTAGAAAACAAACGCTATTTCATTTGAGAAGCGATGAAAGAACAGATCGGGATGAAGAACTGTGGGCAACAGAGGTAATCGGAGTTGATTTGCCAAATTGCTTGCAGGTGATCGGGTAAATTCCTGTGTTTCGTATTGATGTTTGTCCTTATTATAAGGTATGGATCCATTGGTTTCATGAAATCTAAAGTTTGGAAGCTATACACACAGATCATAAACAGAACAAATGTACGTCGGTTGCCTCTTTCCTCTTTTTTTTGGACTTCCCCCGTACGCAAGGTGCTGAGAAAATACTTTATGCTCCACTGCCAAGAAAAATTCCTTCCTGCCTTTGCTTTCTTTCTTCCATTATCTAAACAAATATTAAGTCACTTTCAAAATTAGCTTTTTTATGCATCCATCGTATTACGGTGATGAACATGAAGAACAGCAGATTTGTATCGAATTTTTTACTTGTATGGAAGTTCATAGAGATATGACGGGACATCACCCTCTTTTTTTACATAAAAAATTAATTTTCGACAATAGCCTGGAAACCCTAAAATATTTTCAGCACACCTGGCGTATATATGCTCCATGCTAAAACTAAAAAATAGAAACAAAGCCAATGATTCCCTCAATCAGAATTATTATTTTATCTTTAAAATACCACAATGTTTGTCTTTCTAAGGAAAATGTCATGTGATGGGATTTTCTTGTCATTACGTCGGGAAATGTGCATGTAATGCATGATTTGATGCGTTTTATTATGTCAAGAAATATTCATGCTTTGTCTTATTATATTTCAAAAATATCTAATTTTTTTTTTTTTAAGAAATGTACATGTGATTTGATGTGTTTTATTGTGACAAGAAATATACATGTCATGTTTGTTTATAGTGTATTTTAAAAATATTTTTGAAAAAAAATAAAAATAAAATTATTGTTATTTTTTATTTAAAATTAATATGTGTATATATATATATGTGTATATATATATATGTGTATATATATATATGTGTATATATATATTTTTTTTTTTTAAATCATAATGTTTATTAAAATATTGTGGTGTTTTAAAAGACCACAATGTTTGTTAGTGTTTAAAGAAAAATGTCACGTGATGGGGATTTTCTTGTCATTATGTCAAGAAATATAGAGATGATGCATGATTTGATGCGTTTTATTATATAAAGAAATATACATATATACATGTCATGTCTGTCTCTCACTGTGTTTCAAAAACTTTTTGAGAAAAAATATTTTATTTTTATTTTTTATTTTAAATTAAAAAAATAATGCTTTTAAATTATTTTGATATGCTGATATCATGTAAAAAATATTATTTTAATATATTTTTTTAAAAAAAAAATACTTTGAAAAACAATCAGAATCGCACTCTAAATCAAGTATATTGCAACTTTGCATGTTTTAATCATTGTGTAAGTATATACTTTCATACGTAAATTAATGTCATGATGGTATTTTATGGTCATGATTTGTTCCTCTTTATTATCAAGGGACGTACGCATGTATGCCATATGTGTTGGACCATGTGTGCCCCTGCATTTGAGATGACCTTTTTTGGTTTAATTTCATGTGTGGCTCATATAACCTTATCATGACAGCCTGGCAAATAGGATTTGATCAAGACATGAATTGTTTATTGATCAAGACATGAATTGTTTATTGTTTTCTTCTTATTAAGTTTGCATTAACTGGTTTTTTTTATAAACTTGGGCTGTGCATTTTTATTTATGTTTTATTCACATATATAAAAAGGAATATTTTTTATGGCCAAGTTTCTCCAAAAAAAACCATACTTTTGCATTTTTAATAAAAAAAAAAATATAAGAAAGAAAGAAAAACAAAAAACATTTCCATGGTTTAGCATTTTTCAAAAAGATAAAAAAAAAGGTAATTTTATGTTTTGCATGCATCATGGGCTTAATAACATGTTTACTAAGCTTAAATTTTACACGTGCCATTTTTTGCAACACCCTTATACTGTCATTATAAGAGTCATCACTAGGTAAATCTGAAACCTTTTTTAGACCATGTATAACATTCACCCAAGCTAACTTAATGAATAAAACTTATCCTTATAATGCACATGTCATTTGTAAATTGAGTCAAGGAAAGTTTGACATTTAACGTCCTGGTGTACTTTTTTTTGACAAAATAAAAGGTAAGAAATCCAAATAAAACTACTTTCATCAAATAAAACTTAATATCTCACATAAAAATAACATAAAATATATAATTATTTATAAGATTATCTTTACAGTTCAACTAAAAAATCATTGCAATATTAATATTACAACATTGTCATCAAACTAATAATAATATATATAAATATGTCAAGAGACTCTTCGTAAAATTTTATCTCAATCTAACGGTTAAATTAAGATATGATTCATATTGTTAAATTATTCATTATTTATTTAAAAAAAATACTATTTGGCCTGAACGAAATGGGCGGAATGAAACCAGAACAAAATTTCCAGAATGAATCGAAATTTTAAACAAGATAAAAACCACATCGTTTTATCTTATTTTTTTAACTGATATAAAATATTTTAGTCATTTTATCTAAAACGAAACGAAATTAATAAAATGTGACTCAACTTGCAAACTAAAAGGTGGGTTCTGATGATCAGATCAAATCACCTGTTTATATATTTGAATCTTACTGTAAATTAGAAAGGAAATATAACGAATAAAAACAGCCCCACAAAATAGCAACACGAAACCAAAAAGATTCCATTCATACAATGAAAGGATTGCTGCAAAGCAGTTTATTATTATTTTTTGAATGTATAGTAAATTCGATTCCAAAGTGTAATTTGTACGTCTAAGCAAGCAATTAAAATTTTAATTTTTAAATTTTTAATTTTTTATATAAAATACACGTTATGACTTGAATTTAAAAATTATTACATAGATCAAATCTATTTCATCAAGTTAGTCCCCTTTAAAAACATTTATTACCTGATATGCAGTTATCTTCTACTTCTTGCTCCTCCCTAAATGAGGCATCTACGGTTTCTGTAGACTCTTCAAACCTACTCTTCGTAGTTTTGGTGTGCGTGTTTTTTAACCAGAACAATCAAATTCAAAGCAACAATATAAAAACACCCTTTTTTAAAATATATATTTTTTGAAGGGTTCCTCCAAAAATAAGAGAGAGACGTGCTTTCACTTGAATTATTGAACTGTATATGAGAATTTTAGCTAAAATAAGCATAATCATGCCTTCCTTGAAAATCTAATTCAGTAATTATCTTAGCAAGAGTAAAAAATTTATTTGGGAATGCATTTGGAAAGTGTTTTTGAAAAAAAAAAAGATTTTTTATTTTATGTTTTACTTTAAATTAATTTTTTTTGGTATTTTTAGAATATTTTTTTATGTTGATGTCAAAAATAATTAAATAAAATATCATTTTGATGCATTTATGAATGAAAAAATTAATAATTAATTTTTTAAATATTTTTAGATTATTTTGATATGCTGATATCAAAAATATTTTTTAAAATATTATTTTAATATATGTCTAAATAAAAAATACTTTAAAAAATAACCTCACAAACATTATTAAACAGTAATAGTATATTGATTTGTAAGCCAAATGAATGTAGATAAATTAATTTAAACTATAATCAGCAACTATTTGAAATAATATATATAAATAAATGCAAAATTGGTCCAAAAGAGGATTAGGTGGCCATTGGAGGGCCCTGAAGGTTTCGATAAAGGAGTGGCTTTTAAATAAAACGGATCAAACTCCTAATTTATCCATCTCTATACCTTTGATTGAATTTGAAGAAGTAAATCGCAAAATTAACTAAAATATATTAATATTAAATGAATATTGATGTGTGACAAATTTGGACGATAAACATTTCTCGGTAACAAAAAAACTATCTCCCTTTTTTATTTATAATTTTCTCTTTTTCCAGTGTTTTCAATAATAAATTGAAAAATATGTTCATTTATTAAAAGCAAAACGAATATTTCTATTGAAAAATAAAAATAAATCAAGACTATCTATTTTATTATAATAAATCAAAATCATAATTTGTAATAGTCATCTTAATATTTTATATTTATGATAATCTAATTACAGAACATTAATTTTATTTCATCCAGATTAAAAATTATTATGGAAAATATTATTTGTCAAGTACGGACGCATCATATTGGCTGACCTGCTAAGTGCTAATGCACTGTGATTGGGTATGGTTCATCCACAGAACCAAGAATATGGATAAGGTGATAAGCCCACGTGGCAAAAACCCAGTCCCCTCCTCCTCACAACTCCTCGGTAGAAAACAGCTTCTCTATGCTTCTCTCCCCTCCCTCCCCACAAAAAACAAATCCATGGCTTCACCAACGCTCCTAACCCCAACCTCCAGACTCAAAGCCCTCTCTCCCATCAAACCCAAGCCCACCACCGCCGCCGCCCTCCCACCGCCGACACCACCACAACGACAGATTCAAAACCACCATCTCCGCCGCCACTTCTTGTCCCTGGCAACCGCCATTCTGACTTCCCCGTTGCTCCTCCCGGTCACTCCAGCTTTTGCAGCATCGGATGAGGAGTACGTGAAAGATACAGAAGAAGTGATCGGCAAGGTCAGGACCACCATAAGCATGGACAAGAGCGATCCAAACGTAGCCGATTCAGTTGCTGTTCTGAGAGAAACCTCCAACTCCTGGGTGGCTAAGTACAGGAGAGAGAAAGCTTTACTGGGTCGTGCTTCTTTTCGTGAAATGTATTCGGCTTTGAATGCTGTTTCGGGGCATTACATCAGCTTTGGACCGACTGCTCCCATCCCATCTAAGAGAAAGGCCAGAATTCTCGAAGAGATGGACACTGCAGAGAAAGCATTATTAAGGGGCAGATAGATTAGTTTATATTTTGCTTTTTGGGGTTTTATTTAACTTTTATCTGTATTTTAATTACTTTATATTTGTCTGAGATTACGTAACGAGAGCAAAGATTCGTGATTTTTATGCGTTCACTGATAATTACTGCTCCCTATAAAGTTTCACAAAATGTAGATTAATTTCATTTTATCTTTTAATTTATGAGTTTATTTGTTTTTTTTCTTCATAAATTAGTCTTTTATCAGTTATGAGGTGATTGGTTTTACTATACTTCATAAATATCTTTGTTAATAGATAAATATAATGTTAGAAGAGTATTAATAGAGAATAAACTTTTTAATAAATACCATATATTTTTAAGGATAAAATAAAATTAACCCATAAGCTATTTGTAAAAAATAGAAAAAAGGGGATTTTTGTTAATAAATCCCATAGGGTGAAAGACTGCAAATGGGCTTGAATGATGATGACTTGGTCGAAGTTTATCTTATTTTCAAACCATTACCGTTTAAATTTAGCTTATAGCTTGTAATATTTATTTTCTTATGTATAAAAAAATTAAATATTTTTATAGTATTTAGTTGTGCCATGTAAAATAAATTGAAAAATTACTTATTAGTGTTTTATTTTTCAAGTTTATAAAAAAATAAAGACTAAATTTGACAAATAAAAAATTAATGAAATAAAAAAATTATTTTATAAGTTATTTTAAATTAAATAAATAATTTAATTTAATTTAATTTAAGGATCACTCGCTGTCTCTCTAACATTACCTTGAAATTAAGAATCTGCATCTCTTGAATGTTGCTTGTACGCTGGGATATTGATGTGATCCTTCCCATTCTCCTCAATAAGTACCATCCAAGCAAGTGGGGTTTCGATCTAGTAGTTAAAGGGATTTTTTTTTCTATATCAGGGTTCAAGTCCTATCATGTATGCCTGTCATCCCCGCGATGCCTTACATGCTCACTGAATTTGCAGAATGTTCAGTGAGTCCGGGGATTAGTTATGGTGCTCGTAAGCTGGCCTGGACACCCCGGTTATAAAAAAAAAAAAAAGTACCATCCAAACCCCACACAGAATCCATGAATTTGCATCAAACATAACCTCATTTGCAATTTATTACATGTTTTTTTCTCCAATTTAATTAAAAAAATCAAGGATAAAAGTTGAGCTCCCTTCCAATAAACAAAACCCAACTCCATCAGAAGACTAGTCCACAATTTTAGAAAGAATTTTTTTTTTATTCAACCCGGTATCGCATAACGATTTATTTTAAGATCTCATCGACTCGAGACTTGCTTCAAATTGGGTTTAAAAAAACATTTAAGAGTTGACTCGGCTAATAAACCAAGGCTCGGTCCAACCCAGGGTTATTGATCCCGCCCCGGGTGCCGTTCCGGTTTTGTGTTTGGAACGGAACGTTCCGGTTTCGGTACCGTTCCGGGTACCGTTCCGGTTTTGTACTGTTCATTTTTATTTAATTATATATATGAAAAAAATAAAATATTAATTTAACAAGTATAATTTAAATTCAAGATAAATGAAATTTAAATTATACAATACAAACATAATTTAAAAACATAAAAAAATAATTTAAAAAAAAACATTTTTTTTTTCTGAAAAACAATTTTAAACAAGAAAACAAACCCTTATAAGTTAACATCTAGACTTTCTTCTATTATAAATTATAAATTATAAATTAATATCCCTATTTTTTAAGCTAACTATTATTATAAGAATTAATAATAATAATAATAATAATAATATAATTAACATACAACCCGAGACCCACACCCTGTTTAAGAAAAAACCCTAATTTTCTTCTCCCTCTCTTGTTGCTTTGCCCCCTCTAGCCGCACGCCTGCCATCTTCATCTGCAAAATTAACTTTGAAGTTTGAACTGAGGCGTGAAGAAACGAAAAAGATGAGGCTTTCGTAGCTATCCCATCTGTACGTGTAGGTACTTCTCCCTTTAATTTCCTTCTCTAGAATTCTTTTTAACTAACATATTCCAAATTTTACCAAGAAAACATCAAACAGATGTTACCTTTGCTCAAATGGGTCATTGAACCATGATCTTCCTCGGCAAAATCTTCCAGAGAGAAAGATGGGGTCCAAGTTGGTTTCGTGACTTCCTTTCCTTTTCTTTTCTCTTTACAACCAGTCAACACTTGATCATGGGCATCTCTTACATTTCTAACTAGAGGGTAAAAGCTATCGATCTTCTCTTCTTCTTCATCGGCCACCCTATCTCTCTCTTCCCCCTCTCCTTCCACGCCATGCTTTCTCTTCATCTGGGGTCTCTCGTACCAACTTCTGCGGCCAGCGACGTCGTTTTGGGTTCCGGAACGGAACCCCCGGTACAAAACCGGGGCATTCCGGCCGGAATTTGGCCGGAACGGCCGGATCGGTCCGGAATTCTACCCGGGACAAAAACGTCGCCGTTTTGTCCCGGAATTCCGACTGGGACGGGCCGTTCCGGCCGTTCCGGCCGGAACGGTACGGGATTAATAACCCTCCAACCTGACATAATTTTTATTTTTATTTTTAAATAATATATTTTTTACTGGATTATTGATCCGTTAAAAATTTTCGTGAATTTTGAGCCCGGTCATGGCCCGGCCCGGTTTCATTACTCTGAAAAGAAGTCCAGAGTAAGGGACAGTATTGTAATTCAGGTCAAGAAATAGGGTTTAGCGCCCTAAGATAAAAACTCATTTTGCTATTTCCCCGGGACATTTACTTCGCTAATTCTCACGGAGCCTCCTTCGCTTCTTGCCGGCAAGGTACCTCTTCTCTTACACTAGCTTTCTCTTAAGCATTGTTTTTTCTCAATATTAGAACATGTTTTTTCATTATTTTGGAATCTGAATTTTCTCTTTTTTCTTTTCTTATTATACAGCTTGAGACTAATTTAAGTCTCCAGATTTAAAAGGAACCGTCATCATGTCAGGGTATGCATTTTTCTGTAAAGAAAGTTCAATGGCGATAAGGGTTTTGGATTTTTGGCATATGAGAGTCTTTACAGAATCCGAATCACTATTTTCAATCTGCTGCATTTGTTTTCAGTGAAGAAGGTGCTGTTCCTCAAATTGAGACTCCAGCTGTTGCTGATGCACCTCTAGGTGAGCCAATGGACTTGATGACAGCATTGCAGCTTGTTCTGAGAAAATCACTTGCTCATGGTGGGCTTTCTCGAGGGCTTCATGAAGGGGCCAAAGTGATTGAGAAGCATACTGCTCAACTTTGTGTCTTGGCCGAGGATTGTAACCAACCTGACTATGTCAAACTTGTTAAGGCACTATGTGCTGACCACAAAGTGAACTTGCTCTCTGTTCCAAGTGCAAAGACCCTAGGAGAGTGGGCTGGTGTGAGTATCTCTTTCTCCGCTTTCTGTTTTTAATCTAACCTCTCTTTTGATTCACTAACATGTCTGCAAACTGTGCATTGAGATTACTGTTCGTAATGTTAGTTTTGATTACTTGAAGTCATAGTTGTAATACTTCAACTCGAGAGTAGAAATCGCTATCTGAAATGTTAGAGATGAAAATGTAAATCTCTTACAAAGAAGGGGTTATAATCGAGGAAAGGAAGCATTAATGGCATGTGTGATTACTCTCTGAAATTAAATGGTCAGATGATAGGCTGTACAAGCTCCTTTGTGTGCTCCTTTATGTTTATTCAATTTCCTTCATTTGGACCTCTAAAGGAACAGTATTTGCTCTGCTTGTTTGCTTAATTCTAGTGAGTGAAATCATACTATTGTAATGGTCTGTAGAATGTTCTTTAATGCTTCAAACTTGTTTGTTGATATTGGTATTCAAATTGTAGACACGTTCAGGTTTCAACTCAGTATGGTGTCATGGTGTGTTAGAGGAAATGCCATTTGGATTGATGGGTCATTTTTCTTTCTCCTGTGAAAACTTGATGTGTTTCTCCTTCTTCTATAGTAGTTTCTGATCCATCTAACATGGGTTATTGGTATCCAGTTATGCAAGATTGATTCAGAGGGGAAGGCCAGGAAAGTAGTTGGTTGCTCTTGCATTGTTGTGAAGGTAGTAAAAATCAGTTTTGAGGACTGCATCCCCATTTTTATTTGACTGATTGTCCTTCAAAAGGGATTCATCTTCTTTTGCTGTCTGTTTTGCAGGATTTTGGAGAGGACAGTGAAGCTCTTAATGTTGTCCAACAGCATATCAAAGCTAACTAAGTCATTATGGATCTGATCCTTTTGGATTTTCCCGGAGTCTTTAAGGAATTTCGAGTGTATTTTGTTTTTGCTGCATGTAACTGTTTCAGGGGGGTGTTTTGGGAGAATTGTAACAGCTTTTTGAAGTTTTTTATTTATTTTGGAAACCTATTAAAATAATTTTCAAATTAAAACAATATGAAAATATATATAAAAACATATTTTTTAAAAAACTATCTCTGATTGGACTGTAGGGGAAAATTAGTGAAACAACGATTAGCCTAAAGAAACGTGCAGCAATTTGCTTGCTTCATGCCTACAATTTTATGAATGAAGTGTAAGCAGAGGATAGCTACAGGACGAACAGCGAAAGCAAAGTGTCAGTGGAAACAGGACGAACAACGAAAGCAACTAGCAAGGCGATAAATCCAAGGCATAATACACATGACACAACATAGCAGCATTAATCAATAAGCTTGTAATGCATTTTGCTACGTGACAGAATTATATTATATTAAATCACCACATTAAAAAAAAACCAGAACACCATCCTGCAGCAGATTGGTGGCTTCAATCTTCTTCTTGTTGCTTTTTTGTTTTTTTATAATCAGGGTGTCTGGGTTAGTTTATGCATATTACAATTAATTTCTGGACTCATTGAACACTCTACAAGCTCAATGAAGAACAGATAAGGTATCGCGGGGGTGACAAGCATGCACAAAGATGATTAAATCCGAGTGCAGAGAAAAGAAACAAGTCCCGTCCCCAGCTAGGCTACGCCCTCAAGTGTGGTGGCTTCAATCTTTATTTTTTTGTGCATGTTGGACCATAGTTGTATGTTTCGTTCTATTTTGTTAGAAATGACCAAAACATTTCGTACCAGTTAAAAAAAAAGACAAAACAATGTTGTTTTTACCCCGGTTTAAATTCCGGACCATTCTAATTTTTTTTGGCCAAATACCGACCGAAACGTTCCGATTTTGTTCTGCCCGTTCTGTTTATATATATATAAACAGTACAACCCTGAAATGGCAAACCGAAACACTCTAAAACCGAAACATTCCGTTCCAATTAAAAAAATGAAGCACCAACCAAAACGGTACTGATAACCTTATGCTAGACACGTGGATATCTTAACTAGCAAAAACCGAAACATTCCGTTCCAATAAAAAAAATGAAACACCAATCGAAATGGTAATGATAACCTGTGTTGGACACGTGGATTTCTTGTTGGGATTGTTTTCATTTGGTTAATAAGTCAGTAACTATTTGTTACTGTGTTAGTTAGTTGTTACTTTACTGTTAGCATTTGGTTACTAATTAGTTTGCTTGGTTCATTTAGTGTAACGATAGTATAAATACTGTTGGACTATCATTTGAATAAAGGGTGGAAGTTTTCTGTAGCTTGTGTGTATTCTAGAAACTCTCAGCCGAGAGCCAAACACACCAAACACCGATTGTGCTCAACAATTGGTATCAGAGCGCAGATCCATCAAAAGAAGTGAGTGGGGAAAACGAAGGGGAAACACAGAGAGACTGTGAGAGAGAGATACACAGGGTGAGTGAAACACCGAGTGAGTGAGTGAGAAGAGTGGGTAAGTGAAGAAGAAGATGACTTCCTCAGAAGGTTTCGTTCAAGCTTCCATTCCTAAATTCAGTGGGTACTATGACCACTGGTCGTTAATGATGGAAATTTTCTTGCGAAGCAAAGAGATATGGAGTCTGATTGAAGATGGAGTACCGACTGTGAATTTGGGTACTGGAGCGACTGAAGCACAAAAGAAAGCTGTGGAAGCAGTCATGCTCAAGGATTTGAAGGTCAAGAACTTTATGTTCCAAGCTATAGACAGAGAGATCATGGAGACCATACTGGACAAGGGAACATCGAAATCAATTTGGGATTCGATGAGACAAAAATACCAAGGCTCAACGAAGGTGAGAAGAGCTCAGTTACAGGCCTTGCGAACTGAGTTTGAGACTATGAGTATGAAGGATGGTGAGAAGGTTGACAAATTTTTGTCAAGAACTCTCACAGTGGTAAACAAGATGAAGATTCATGGAGAAAAAGTGCAGCAAAGTACCGTGGTCAGTAAGATACTTCGGTCCTTGACTTCTAAATTCAACTACGTCGTGTGCTCTATTGAAGAGTCCAATGATCTGGACACACTGTCCATCGATGAACTTCACGGCAGCCTCCTGGTGCATGAGCAGAGGATGCAGGAGCATAAAGATGAGGATCAAGCCCTAAAAATTGCTTATGATGAGAGAGCAACAAGGGGAAGGGGCAGAAACTCATACCGTGGGTTTCGAGGACAAGGTAGAGGAAGGGGCAGACAACAATTCAATAAAGAACTTATTGAATGCTACCACTGCCACAAATTGGGTCACTTCCAGTATGAATGCCCGGGATTGTCACAAGGAGCAAATTTTGCAGAACTGGATGATGATGAAGAAATGCTACTCATGGCGCATGTTGAGCTGCACAATGCTACCCGAGAAGAGGTATGGTTTCTAGACACTGGTTGTAGCAACCATATGACGGGTAATAGGATGTGGTTTACTGTTTTGGATGATGAATTTAGACATTCTGTGAAACTAGGAAATAACACTAGGATGATGGTGATGGGTAAGGGTACTGTTAGGATGCAAGTAGAAGGTGAAATGCAAGTAATCACTGAGGTTTACTACATTCCTGAATTAAAAAACAATTTGCTTAGTGTTGGGCAATTACAGGAGAAGGGATTAGCCATTTTGATAAAAAAACAACATATGCAAATTGTTTCACCCTTCAAGAGGGCTCATTATGAAGAGTAGCATGTCCACAAATAGACTGTTTGTGTTGCTAGCATCTGTTAATACTACTGAACATGCATGCTTTAGTACTGTTAATGAAGAAGAGTCACGGCTGTGGCATTGTAGGCTAGGCATTTGAACTATAAGGGGCTGAGAACCCTATATTATAAGAAAATGGTGAAGGGGTTGCCACTAGTGAAAACTTCAGTAGAGGTGTGTGAGGGATGTATAATGGGAAAACAACACAGGGACTGTTTTCCCAAGCAAAGTCAGTGGAGAGCTGAGGAGAAATTGCAACTAGTGCACTCAGATATTTGTGGGCCTATAACCCCAGAATCAAATAGTGGAAAAAGATATTTGATAACATTTATAGATGATTTCTCTAGGAAAACCTGGGTGTACTTCTTGACTGAAAAGTCAGAAGCCTTGACAGCCTTCAAAAACTTCAAAAAACTTGTGGAAAAAGAAGTTGAGAGAGAGATCTGCTGTTTAAGAAAAGATAGAGGAGGGGAATTCAATTCGGAGGAGTTTAATGAATTCTGTAAAACTCAAGGAATTAGTAGACAACTCACTGCTGGGTACTCCCCTCAGCAGAATGGAGTTGCGGAGAGGAAAAATAGAACCATCATGAACCTAGCTAGAAGTATTATGGTTGAGAAAGAGGTTCCTAAAGGATTCTGGGCTGAAGCTGTAAATTGGGTGGTTTATGTGATTAATAGAAGCCCTACGGTTGCAGTACTAGATAAAACTCCAGAAGAAGCCTGGAGTAATATCAAGCCATCAGTAAAACACTTCAAAATTTTCGGGTGTATAGGCTATGTACATAATCATGATCAAAAGAGAAAAAAACTGGATGATAAAAGTACTAAATATGTTCATTTGGGAGTTAGTAGTGGAACAAAAGCCTACAAAATGTTTAACCCTGTCACTAGGAGAGTCATAGTGAGCAGAGATGTAGTGTTTGTAGAGCATGAAAACTGGAATTGGGGAAAAGAAGTTTCTGAAGGTAGAGTAAATGAGCTGAAGTGGGGGGATAATGAGGATATAGAAGTTGAGAATGATGAAGAAGGGAATGAAGTATTAGAAGCTGGACTTGATAGTAATGATAATAGAGAAACAGAAGCTGAGATTGAGGGTAGTAGTGGACCTAGTCAGCTTGAAACCGAGGAACAAAATTCACCATCACTGTCAGCTAGTCATACTGTCATTGCACCTGCACCTATTCCCACAGATAGAACTCAAGGGAGGCTAGGAAGAATAGCTAGAAAACCTGCTTGGTTGAGTGACCATGTGACTGGAGAAGAGTTGTCAGAAGAAGATGATATGCAGAATCTGGTTTTATACACTGAAACTGGGGATCCAAGCAGCTATGATGAAGCTGCTGAGAGTCCCGAATGGCAGGCAGCCATGAATTGTGAAATTCAAGCTATAGAGAGAAATAAAACTTGGGAATTGATGAACTTACCCAAGGGTGCTAGGGCTATAGGGGTCAAATGGATCTATAAAACCAAACTGAATGAAAGAGGAGAGGTTGATAAATATAAGGCCAGATTGGTTGCCTTGGGTTATGCACAAAAACAGGGAATTGACTATGCTGAGGTATTTGCACCTGTGACAAGATGGGATACTATAAGAATGATCCTAGCTTTGGCGGCATCTAAAAATTGGTATGTCTACCAATTAGATGTAAAAAGTGCCTTCTTGTATGGTGAGCTAGAAGAGGATGTGTATGTGCTGCAGCCAAGAGGTTATGTGCAGAAGGGGGAAGAAGGGAAAGTATTGAAATTAAAAAAGGCTTTGTATGGCTTGAAGCAAGCCCCAAGAGCCTGGTATAGCAGGATAGAAAGTTATTTCATGAAGGAGGGATTTGAAAAATGTCAAAGTGAGCATACTTTGTTCACTAAAATCAAGGAAGGGAAGAAATTGTTGATTGTGAGCATCTATGTAGATGATTTGGTTTTTACAGGGAGTGACATGGAGATGTTTGATGAGTTTAAGGCATCTATGAAAGCTGAGTTTGAAATGACAGATTTGGGAAGAATGAAATTCTTCCTTGGAGTGGAAATTGTTCAGAATGATGAAGGCATCTATATGCATTAGAGGAAATATGCTCTTGAAATTCTGAAAAGGTTTGGAATGGAAAACAGTAATGCCACCAAAACTCCCATGGTTCCAGGTTTTAAACTAGCTAAAGATGAAGGGGGTGCTAAGGTAGATGCAACTCAATATAAGCAAATGATTGGGAGCCTAATGTATCTAACTGTGTCTCGGCCAGACTTAATGTATGTCATGAGCCTGACAAGTAGGTATATGGAAAAACCTACTGAATTACATATGGTGGCTGTGAAGAGAATCTTGAGATATCTCAAGGGTACTTCAGCTTTGGGTATTGGTTATAAGAAAGGGACTAAAAATGATAAACTTGTGGCCTATTCTGATAGTGACTATGCAGGTGACATGGATGACAGGCGAAGCACTTCAGGATATGTGTTTATGATGAGCACTGGAGTTGTGGCATGGTGTTCGAAGAAGCAAGCAGTAGTCATATTATCCACAACTGAAGCAGAATTCATCTCTGCTGCTGTATGTGCATGTCAATCAATTTGGATGAAAAGAATTTTGAATCATCTCGGCTGGGTACAAGAAGAGTGTGAGATTTACTGTGACAATAGTTCTACTATAAAACTGTCCAAGAATCCTGTCATGCATGGGAGGAGTAAGCACATTGCAATTCGTTATCATTTTCTTAGAGATTTGTCAAAGAATAAAGAGGTGGAGCTCAAGTATTGCAGCACTCAAGAGCAATTGGCTGATATCATGACTAAACCCTTGAAACTTGATGTTTTTGTTAAACTGAGAGAACAATTAGGTGTATGTGTAATGCCTATGTGATTAAACTGAAAACTAAGTAAGAATTCAGTTTAAGGGAGGGTTTGTTGGGATTGTTTTTATTTGGTTAATAAGTCAGTAACTATTTGTTACTTTACTGTTAGCATTTGGTTACTAATTAGTTTGCTTGGTTCATTTAGTGTAACGATAGTATAAATACTGTTGGACTATCATTTGAATAAAGGGTGGAAGTTTTCTGTAGCTTGTGTGTATTCTAGAAACTCTCAGCCGAGAGCCAAACACATCAAACACCGATTGTGCTCAACATTTCTTAACTAGCAAAAACTAACATGCTCTTGATAAGCTTCTTTGCTTGTAGATTTGGGCAGGGGGGAGGGGCACAGAACCTGGAGAAAATCGGCAAGAGAGGGAGAGAGACGGCATGGGAAGGAGAGAGATAGCAGAGGTACAAGTTTGATGAATCTTTCTTTTTTCTTGGAACAAGCATGGGCTAAGGAACGAGGAAGGAAAATGATGGGTGAAATACGAATAGTGAAGAGCACGCATAAAATTTTGTTGTAATGAATATATCTTATGCAATTAACTCCTACGGTTTAAATTCAATGGATTTTTTTTTTCCAGCACAAAATAAAAGTAATTGCTGTAATTTCAAAACAGAAAGATTGATCAATGTAATTGCATTAAATCTCGAGTCGTTTTCGTTAGACATCAACAATGGCATCTTATAGTTGATTGCTACTTACCTATCTTAATGTTTTTTCGTGGATCCTGACCCTTGAGGTAAGCAACTTCTCTGAGAGCATCTTTCCATTTCTCCACTTGATCCATTGAAACTCTTTTTTTTTTTTTTTTTTATGAGTAAACTTCACTGTCGGAAAGTATATTTTGTGAGCCTATAAACGAGTAAAACTCCGTTTGTCTCAGGCTCTTACCAGGAAAAGTCTTGACTTAAACTCAAGACCTGCTATCCAGATCGCAAATCTTTTACCATCACGTCACGCCATCTGATCTCTTTGAAACTCTTTTCATGAACAGAAAAAGCTTCTTCAAAACTTGCTTTCAGCTCTTCAACATCGACTGGATCATTGTCATAAAAGACAGTTCAAACAGCATGGCCTAATTATTTTCTCCATTAGAGGATGAGCAGAAGCTCATCAAGCACCAAGAGGAGGATAATCTTGACTTGAACTCAAGACCTGTTATCCAGATCGCAAACCTCTTACCATCACGTCACGCCATCTGATCTCTTTGAAACTCTTTTCATGAACAGAAAAAGCTTCTTCAAAACTTGCTTTCAGCTCTTCAACATCGACTGGATCATTGTCATAAAAGACAGTTCAAACAGCATGGCCTAATTATTTTCTCCATTAGAGGATGAGCACAAGCTCATCAAGGCACCAAGAGGAGGATGCATAGCCTCTTGAGAGAATGGCAATAGAAAACCTCGACTTCTCAATTGCTTGAAAGCACTCGGGTCCAATTTCTAACCAAAGCAGAATATAAATGGTCCGTGAAACCTTTCCTAGCTAGTGTGTGCACCCTTATAACTCAAGAACACATCGCAATCCCATTGTGATGTGTTGGAGTTGGACGAAGCCATCGGCGGAGATGGGTTTGTGGTTTCTTTGCAGATCTTGCTTTTAGGTTCAAGCTCCATTGAGTGAAGCGCCATGCTGCTTCCTTTATTGGCTTCTGCTGCCTTTCAAGTTGTCGGTTCTGCAAACCATTCTCTACGTAAAAAATATAGAAAATAACCTTGTATGGTACACTACAGAGGGATGTATAGGCTTTTCTGAGAGGATGACAATGGAGAAGAAAGCTAAAGCAGAAAATATATGGCCTGTGAAACTAAAACTCAAGATAGTGCCCTTTTGAGGTGGAAGCCATCGTTACAGATGGGTTTCTGCTTTCTTTTGTCATTGGTTTCTCTGAACAGATTCCTCTCCGATGATAAAATGGTGGAAGGGAACTGTTTGATTTACAGACAGACTCCATTTTGTTATGTTGGTAGAACACTTGATATCTTTATTACGTTTTTTGTATACGAGGCTTCTCGATAACATGGTTTCCATAGTGGAGACTATGAAGGGAAATTTACCAGTTTGGTACCCAAAAAAAAAAAAAAAAACACTTAAACGAGTGGAGAAATTTAATCGACCAAAATGAAATGCAGGGACAGCACTAAGTCACTAACACTATTGAGTAACAGCTCGGCAACTTGTGCATTAGCCCAACCAAAAAAACAAGCGACAGTTATACTAGAATATTGCCGGGACAACGCCCTGTGAACAAGCCCATATCACTGTCATGAACTTTCTATAAAACAAGCTGAATCCCTACAATTAGTGTACGTGCTGTTTGGTTGTATTTCCACGCTGCCGCTTAGAGTAATCTCCCCTCAGACCTGATGGCCCTTGCATGCCAGAACTGTACCCAACTGAAGTGGAGCCTTGCAATGGAGGCCTTTGATAAGAATTCCTGGCGTTGTGATAACGAGGAGCGGTCTGCTGTTTGTCGTTCATCAGCAAGCTAAGGAAGCTATTCGGATTCTGACCGGTCCCTCTCCTTCCTGAAGTGGACTTGTCAATCTCAGTTGCATGGACCATTGAAGTCAGCGACTCCACAGATTCTCCAGGTAATGAGATCCCAGATAGCCCATCATTGGACAGAATACAAGCCGTAGTATATGCATAGGCCCCAAGAGCAGGAGGAAGTTCTTTGTGAGGATGTGTCACCTAAAAATAAAGGGTGACAATGTCAAATATTAAGGTAAACGATAAGGTTCGATGAAGGAGAAGACACCGTATATCAGTGTGTATTGGAAAGAATCCTATTCAAACTCAGTAAAGAAGAGGAGCTGAAGTACATACTTTGAATAAGATTGCTGCAGATAATTGCTCTCTCAAGCAGTATATTTGAGCAACATCAAGGGCTGTTGCTCCAAAATAAAGCCACCGATCCACAACAACCATAACTAAATTATCAGGAGAAGACATGATCCTCTCACCCTGTTGAGTGCCTAATTTGCCATCTATCTCCATTCCATCTTCATCACTTTCAGCTCCATCTGCACTATCATAGTCGTCGTCCTCATCGTCATCATCGTTCTCTGCAGGAGCAACTACAATCTCTGTTGCGAGTAGCAATAATGGCAGTGGACCAATGACAGTGCAGTTCCGTATGTGCATACCCCCATCTCCACGGGTTATCTCATCATATATAACTAATGGGTAGTCTTTAGATTTCCAAAATGATAATTTAAAATTAAGGGACTGAGGGTGCAACCGGACTTTAGCACCGCTAGTAGTCTCCACAACACGCTTTCCATGTTTAGGTGGAAGGAACCTCCCCACCATTGGATACAAACCAGCCACAAGGACAGCATGGACTATACCTGGGACATGCGCATTTGTATTACAGCTAGAGACATTTTCTGGAATAAACCCCTTGCGAATTAGTTCTCTCTGGAGCTGTTTACGCATGGCTTCCAGCATATTCATGGTGCTTGAAGAGATGAAGTATTGTGAACAAAATGATGCTTCTTGACCCCTATTCTTCGCTTTCTTCCAGCACTCGAAAGCTGCCATAACTGCTAGCTGATCACTGTGCCCACCATACAATGAAGCAAGCTCAAACTTAGCAGCAGCAGCTCTCTTCTTTTCATTAGGCAGCATAGGAAGGGTAAATGGATCTCTATAATCAGATGCACATGCCAGTGTCAAAGCTGGGTCTAGACAATTCATCAATATGGCAAAGAAAATCATCTTGCTTGTCAATGGATGAACAGGTAGGCAACCGATCTTCTCTCCAAGGTCTGTCAATGTTTCATCCACTGATAAAGCCCCAATATCTACAAGAACAGCAACCGCATTGCTTATGGTTTCTGGAACCGGAGGGTCCAATGTCTTTTGCAAGAAATCTTCTATCTTGCAATGGGGATCAAGCAACTTCACCTGTAATGAGGACAGGAGTTAAGGAAGTTAAGAGAAAATAAGCAATCCTAAAAGCTTTCACAGCCCATGCCTAAATTTAAAGAGAATTTATTGAAAAACTACCTGTAAACAGAGTTCCTCAATTGGCATTCTCTTGATTTCAGGAACCTGGAAATCTGGCAAAGAAGTTTCTCTGAGTTTTGAATATAGATGATAGCATATTCCAGGCTGACAGCGGCCTGCACGCCCCTCTCGTTGCTTTGCACTTGCTTTAGATACCCAGGATGATTGAAGAGTTGAAACATTGTTATAAGGATCGTAACTTTTTTCTTTCATACGTCCACTATCTATGACATATACCACATCATCAATAGTAATGGCACTTTCAGAAATATTAGTTGAAAGAATTATTTTTCTGCAACCCTGAGGAGGGCGTTTGAATACCTTCTTTTGCTCCATAGATGGAACCCTAGAATGGAGAGAGATTATAATAAACTTGGAACCATCTTTAAAAAACGGGTTCACAAGTAATCTCTCCCTCGTTTTATTTATATCATCCCACCCTGGAAGAAAAACAAGGATAGCGCCATCTTTTGAATCAACACATATTTTCTTTAATAACTTCTCTATAAGAACCACATCAACAAATTCAGGATTGATTGTTGCCATATATTTATCAAGAAGTTGCTGTTGTTCCGAGGAATCGGCCAAGGCATTCTGAGCATGTTTTCTTATTACTTCAGCAGCTTCTTCCTGGTTTTCTCGTTCAGCCCATTTCAGTGCTGTTAATCCACACTTTTCCTGTAAATTGCAGTTTGCACCCAAAGAGAGGAGCATGCAAACATCACCAACCCTACCCTTTCCAGCAAAGACCATTAGTGGAGTCAGTCCACTCGTAGAATGCTGATAATTGTACACCTTTGGGGTTCCTTCAGAAGAAACCAAATCTAGGAGGGAATCGAATTCATCGTTTGACCAAGCCAAGTTAATAGCTTCATCTAAAGCAGCTTTATCTTCCTCTGTTAATTCACGAGCTTCATCCCGGACATTTGGCATAGCAAAATCAAGATGGTTATCATCTCTGGAATTTAAGATAGAAAGCACATCCTCCAAATGGAATGCTTTGACCTGAATAATATTAAAAAAAAAACAGTAAATGATGAGATTAACAAGGATTAACAATTTTAACTGACACTTGGAAATGACTTTTTACAGGATAAGTGAACCCAGGAACACGGATAATTGGGCAGCCACCAAAATATTGTGAAAATCGTTCAGCATCAAGAGTTGCACTCATCAATATCTGTATGTTTGATTATAAGAATACAATAATTAACTGCTAATCAAAATTGTTAAAGATAAGGAAACAATCGTAACAGCATTGACGGATCCTTTCAGAATAGAACATTAATATTTAAACTAACCAGCCGAAGATGAGAATGTGATGGAAGTATGTCCCTGCACATAAGGAAGGAATTTCAAATAAAATAATCCAATAATGGAAATTATACAAGAATTACACACAAAAGTGATCAAACATGCATTTTTGTTTCCAAGCATCTTAGAGTTATATCCAATGTAACAAATTTTCCTCAATTTATAAAATTTGAGTTTAGGCTCAATTATTGTCGAGGCTATTAAATTAAAGCAAGATAAAAAGCTTGAAATTTTAAAATAATGTATTTAGTACCTGATAATTGCCAACATGAAATCAGAGAAGCGATCCCTTTCATGAATTTCATCCTGTACAGCAAAAATTGGGTCAGTGGAGAGCAACCTATTGCATATAGAAGATGTATTTATGAAGAAAGTGGAAATAATGGGGATCGGAAGAATCATCCAAGTTCAAGGAATTATTCTGGAAAAGGCAATCCTGAAATCAGATTCTGCTGAGTGCTGTTTCGTTGTACTGTCTACTATTTACACACGCATACATACTAGACTACAACAATTCACAACTATTGCCAAGATATAAAACCATCAAACAGAAAATGCAAATCAAACAATGTCACCCGAAACAAATATAACATAATCGTAATCATGCAAGAGACATAATGAAAATGAAAAGGAAAATTAGGAAGAAAACAATTAGGATTAGGATGACTGTAGCTAAATACCACAATAATGTGAGTTAAGTCGGAAATATTTTCCTTGGCCACTGCCTTCACTTCATTCTGCGACCCACTAATGCCCTTGGAAACCAGCATCCTCAACAGAACCCCATTTGTACAGAACACAATTGACGAGTGCTTCCCACCTTTACTTTCCAAACGAATCTAATATTTAAAAATTAGGTCAGCAGCAGTACAGTTTATGAAAGTGGAACCAATTTCATTCAAAAAATAATATGGCAAATGAAGAATTTAGGATCCTAGGTGAAGTTTGTTAATGGTTGTTTTGCATGAACCTGTGGGCAAGATTTAATGGATACAATATTCTATTTTCCAAATTTAGTGTTGCACAAACCCCAAATAAATTTATAGTTCATGATGAGACATCCACAAACTTATTGTACAACTTTCCCTTGAAATCAGTAATAACTAAAGCAGCTTAACCAAAGACATTATTTTGCATGTTGCTAAACAATACCAGGGGTAATTCTGGTGACAAATGAAAATAACCAAACCAAGAAATACCTAACGGTGGGAAATCTACAATCTTAACTTTCGACATGATTTAACTTGGATCAAACAGCTTGAGGTACCCAGTACCACTCCTGATGACCATTTAGTTTCCAGGAATAAAAAACAGAAAAAATAGGGAATAGAAAAAACAAATTAAATCTCACTACTGCACTTGGTACATATAGCTCGAAACCATAAAGACTTGATAGCAAAACCATGGTGGTACAGGTAAGGATAGGCAATAAAGAAAGAGTGCTTGTGCTAGTGGTATGACAATGTGGAGTAGATGTTAGTGCTAGTGAGGAAAGGGACATGATGTAGACAAAGCAGGATGGTGGTATGGTATGGGAAGGGTGTTTGGTGTGATGGCAGGGGAGAATATCAGAGTGGTGGTGGCAAGTAGAGGTTTTGTGCGGGTAGCTATGATAGTAATGGTATGGTCATTTAGGGTGGTTTTCATTCCTATTCTCCTCACACCCACAACCCCTCCCCTACAAGAATGAAAATATATTAAACTTTCATGCCTTGCAATGTGGTTTTCATTCCTATTCTCCTCACACCCACAACCCCTCCCTTACAAGAATGAAAATATATTAAATTTTCATGCCTTGCAATACCAAATTTGCATTCCCTTTCTATCAGTGTTCACTACCAAACACCTAAAGCTGGAAGGAAAACTTCATTTCCAATCCCTGAAACCGGAGTCCTTCCCTTAAAGACATTGTCTCCTAATGATTTCCAACCTTGTTGAAACATTTTATGAAGTGTTTACAACTAAGAGATTATTTTTATCATCTCATTATTCAAATCACCTAGTTCAAGGTTGTGACAGTCATCAAGAATTTGTGAGAAGTACCTTGTATCCAACGCTATCTCCAACACTTTCTCCTCTTTCATAAGAAATTCTCTCAGCAACTAGACAAAAGAATAATCAAGAGCATAAAATTTTGGCATATAGCAAGGTGTAAATATGTTGGAAAAGTATTAAAGCCAGAACTTCACATGCTTAACAGGTGGCACAAACCTGATATTGCAGAGATACGTCGAGGTTGTGTACAAACTATTTTACATGCTTCACCCTTTCCCCAATTGTGATCCAAAAGAAATTGCGGCACCTGCATCATGTTTAAAGTACAAAACTCAATGAAAATGAAAATAAACATATGCTTATTCAAGGGAATGAATGTCTCTTCACGTGCTTATAAAAGGAGCACCTATTCTATGTAATCATAGAGCTAAATATATTAGACTCAAAACGGTGTTTGAGGGTTTTTAGGAGCCAAAGATCACTTTTGTATGCATGTGACTGCCAAAGCATTTTCTTTTCTTCTTCAAGCTTTTGAATGACCACTTAATCGGAATAATGGAATTATGAGTATTTTTTATTTAGTTTAAGGGGCGGCCTTGTGTTTTTTCCTCCTATTCTCTTTTCTCTAAGTGTTCTTTTCTTCTTCCTTTTTCTTCATTTTGTCATTTGCTACATAGTAACAATCCCAATTCCACCTAAAACACATCCTAAGTGGATATCAATTCCACACACTTCAAACTCCCTAATTCACACCTAAATCTCTATTTCTCCAAAGCTAGCTCTCTATGAATCCTTTGTGGGAAACTAATCCAAAGTTGTCCTACATTGTCTTTATAGACAACATTCTAAGTTGTAAGCCTACAACCAACTTTTTCAACCAAGCAATTTAAACACATATTTGCCTAACCTATCCTACAAAGTAGGTATAGTTGGCATATCTCAAGATTTTCCCTACACTACTAAAACTTGTACTCTTCTTCCACTCAATAACTACAGATGATTTGATGAGGGAACTAAATGCTCATTTGTGAACTTTCAATTTATAAAATGCTCAATTGAGACTTTCAAATTCATAAATTTTGTTGTTTCCACATCACAATGACATATGGCAGAAGGCTCATATTAGTTTTGTACACCTGTAACAACAGGATGTGACAGGTGACAAATTATGCCATGATATCAAATCTGTAACAGTGAGATTCTGAAAAAATCTTCAACAAGATCTTTAATTAAAACAGAACTATCTTTGTAAACTTCATTAAATTAGAAACCAAAAACATGCCCCTTCTGGATGATGATTGTATCCACCAATGATATGGGCTATGACTATTCCTCTGTAGCTCGTTTTGGTTGCTAAAAATAACACATTAGCTGACCAGAGGAACCCCCCGAGCTCAAGAGGGAGAGATATTGATTGGTGAGAGATACAACATTTTAGAGGGATATTGAAGCTCTTAGGGAGACACTCTTTGTGTGTGTGTGTGTGTGTGTGTGTGTGTGGAGGGAGAGAAATTTGTTTTTCCTTGACTTCAACCTTGTTTTAATGTGCGTTTGTCAATCTCAATTCTTACAAAATGTTTTGCAATATTTTAAGCTGGACTGATGCAGAGCAAAAAACAAAGTCAGCCCAAGAACCTATCCAACTTTCTAAAGTTGAATTATGCAATCAAACATAGATGTAACATTAAGGAAAATCATTAGACAATTAAAATAAAATGGGACTCAGACATACAAAAGACCAGTAGCAAAACATAACCAAAGGAAACTTGATCGCATATCATGTTCACTACACATTGCAATTGTCTATGTGCTGACAACAATAAAAAAACAATATTTCTGAAACACATTTTGTACAAGCCATATTGGATGTACCATAAAGAAGACAGAGCAGAGAATTGATAACCTGTGTGGTCTTTCCACACCCAGTCTCACCAGAAATGAGAACAACCTGCATAAACACATTGATCGACCATTAAGTTTTGGAAAATAAGCTATAACTCAAACAAGCAAACATGGAATCAGTTTTTAGAAGCAATGCCTTAATCCAACTAAATCAACATTCAATATTGATAGACATAAAGAAATGTCAATAATAAAGTTAAGTCTAACGCAACTTCAAATGAGAAGCCAAGCAGACTTCATCAATTCTAAAGCATTTGGCATTACCTGGTGAGATTCTATAGTAGATGTAATGACATCCATAAACGATGCAATTGGAAGCTTAGACCTCCCTTCAACAATCTGCACAAATATGATGGAATCTCCGAAATCATTTACTGTCAGACAACTTTGCAAAAGTTATAAGATCTTTAAAAGGGAACGGACAATGGAGCTTCACCAGTGACCATCACTGCAATGCGTAAATCTTTAAACTCTGCTAGTAAGAGGACAGAAATAAAGACACGGCATCCAAATTCTAAATCTGTGAGTTAAGTTGTATAACCTGTTTCAACTTTACATCCTTTTCTATTCTAGAAGCCAATGATTCAACCTTCTTTGCGATCTCTTCTTTTTTTCTGAAAGGTTTAGAGAAGATATCATCTTTCTTCTCTCGTGTTTTACCAGCAGTTCCACTATGCTTTCCATCTAGCTCTGTTCCAAAGCCTCCTTCTGCAGGAGGGAAGTTTGAAAATAGTTCTCCCAAAGCCATTTTTGATTCTCCTGAAAATGTCAAATGAGTGAGGTTTTCCGTCCCCTTTACATCATCTAACTTCTTTGTATTCTTGTAAACAGAAACACATCGCTGGCTCCCACGCCTATACATATTTCAAGTTTGTTAGAAACTATATTGGAATCAGAAGAAATCACTACGACCAAGTTAAAGACAAGAATTTCTACAGGCATATATTTACACTATTCATTGTCAAATAAAGCATTGACATAAATAAGCACTCACCCGGAACTCTTGGACGTCATACCCATTTTCTTGCATACCTCATGCACCACAGCACGGTCAAAGCTTGACAGGTTAGCTTCGAATGTGTAAACTGCATGCAGCATCCAAACATCAATAAACTGATCTTCTAAACTATATTCTTAAGTGGGCTATATCAAATAACCGCATTTTGTAATATAAGGATAGTAAGGACCATTCATTATGTTCCTCCTCATAATGATAAAGTTAATGTTCTACTTAATCAAGGATTAAATAGAAACATGTAGAACTAGACAAAGTCTGCATGATAATTTCCTTCTTCTAAACCAATAATGAAAAAGAAGAAAGAACGCTTCACAACAGATTGAAAAAAGAAAAAAAAATTCTTTCATCACACAAATACTACAACGTTTAATAATACTAGCTTCCTGATTAATAGGTATCCTTGGTGAACAAATAATACCAAAGCTTTATTACATTAGCTTCCTCAAATTAAACAACACATTTACATGGAAACAGGGAAAAAACAGAACACCTAGCTGATATATAGCAACCAAGTAAACCGTATTTGTTTTTCTTTCTAGAATTAAAGAGCAGCATTCATCATTACACAAGTGACAATTAAATTTCATGTTTTCTTTGAAGTAGAAAAAATGAATAATTCCACCATTTTCATTACTTCAAATATAGAACAAAGCAGAGCCCATGTGAAAATCTTCAGTTTAAACAATTCCCACTATGACCAGATAAAATAAGTGAAAGAGAAAACAAATCAAGGAAGAGACCGAGACATGCTCAGGAGGTTTGTGGTACCTTTATCGGGGGCAGCACGGAAACTCTCAAGAATATCCGAAATTCGAATGCGAGTAGCTTCTGCAACTATAGGGTTCTGCTGCTGGGCTGCTTTCATCTTGTGCTTCCTTCCCATTTTTTCTTTCCGTGCTTTGGTTTCTTGATTGTTAATGTTTTTTTTTCGTCTGCTGTCAAAATAATGGAAGACTAGGTATGTGACCACGGTCTTTCTTATATACGTTCAAACAGTGTCGCAAAGAAGAACGGAACAGGGATATACTTTGAGGGTTCTTTGTCGATTCTTTTCTTACGTGGTTGTTTGTAGGGCTGCACGCCTCTTCGTTTTTAGGGTCCTTCTTCTTTCCTTGGAGATTTCCTTCCACCCACCCACCCCTCTAATTAATACAGGAAGGGTGAGTTTTGTTTTCTTCTCTAGATTAGCTTTTCGAATTACAGTCAATTAGGTTTTGACATGGAAAACATACTTTAGGCTTAAGAAACGAAGCCCTAGTTACTGGTTAGTTCTAATCCTAATCCAGTCCAGCCATGATAAGAAAATGGGCCACTCTCACAAGCAATTTCATGCTAACAGGCCAATTTCGTAGCAGGGCCACAAAAGGGCTAAGAGTCCATGTGAAAGCAGGATTTGCAGATCTCCCCACCTCTCCCTCCCTCTCTTACACTCTTTCTCCCTCTCTCCCTCTCTCTCTATATATATATATCCAATCCCCTCAACGTCTCTCCATAACCCCGTTCAGTTGGTTTCCTCCACGCAAAGAGTAAACCAAACCCCCACCCTTCTCTCTCTCTCTCTCTCTATCGTCGTTCCTCTCTTTATCCTTCTCGTCTGTCTATAATATACAAAGCAAAGGTATCAACCAGCACACCTTTTCTATTCTTTTTTCACGAAATAAAAATTAATATCACTATTTGCTGCTTATAATCACTATCCAAGTTTGTATTTTTTTTTTGGGTTTAATCCAGTGCGGGCTTTTATATACTACTGTTAATGTAACCGACAAAGAAACAAACAGGAAACTATCTTTTACTTTTACCCATTTCTGATTATTTTATATTGGGTTCTCTCAATCGGCTTCTTTCTCTCACGATCCGAATCGGCTACCAAACTTGATTTCGATTTCTGGGTATTTCAGATTTTGCTCTCTATATCTTAGTTTGCATTTAATTTTTGCCTGTGTTATATTTTTTGTTTGCTTTCATCTCTCGTTGTTTGTGAAGTGGGTGATTAGTTTTCGGAGTAGATTTGGTCTTTTGTGTTATTAAGTGATTGGTGATGATGGATTATCTAGTCAATGGTTGTTTCGGATCTGGGTTTTAAGTTCTTCCTTGCATATGAATGAGATTAAAATGATTTAGTAATTTTTTTCCTGGAAAGATAATTGCTTTTTCATATGGGTTATGAATATTTGTTGTATATCATTACTTTAATGTGCTGGTTCAATTATTATTTTGTGTTTCTTGTGTAAGTTGTGTGGTTACTCGTTAACATTTTTGTTTCAAGGCGTTTGTTGATCATGAAAGTTTCGGATTTTTCAGTTTGGTTCCTTGTTAAGGAACCAAATGAGCTTATCTGGTTCTAATTGATGAACATGTCAATTTGATTTGCTGAAATCGATGCTTTTTGAGCATACATTGTCAGGAATTAGTGCTGATAAAGACACTGCTTGGTCATTAGTGTTGATTTGCTTTGGTAATTTTTTATCATGAATGTCTGTGGTCTCGGTGGCACTTTAGGACAAAAATTAGTTGTCCGATATTGTTTAACATGTTCCATGACTGAATCAAAACTTTTGTACGGGATAAATATTGTTCCTTGGCATTTGTTTGCCTCGATGAAGATTCAAGTTCCAAGTTTTGGATTACCTAGTCTCTTAAGAAGTTTAAGCTGACACATCAAATGTCTGTCTTTAAATGTGGTGCGTGGAGTGGATTTTTGAAGTTACTGGAAGTGTGAGTAATTCATTCCTTCAAAATTATTATAGGAAAAGATTGACTACTTTTAAGAAAATAATCACTTTTCAAAACTTTAAAATCAAATGTATTTCAAGGACTCAGCTCTTCAAGTGGGGTTTTTTGTGGGGCCTGGGGGGAACTGTGTTATTTGACTCAAACAATGGATACAAGTGCAGCATGATGAGTTATTGAATTTCTATTACTTTGGAGTCAATATATTATCATATTCTGCACCATGACATATCAGTGTAACTTGATAGAGATAAAAGAATAGTAATCTGGTAATGTGCAGCTATCTGCCTATGTTATCTGATTTCAATAGATGGCCATGTTCTTAAAGCGAGCTATTATCCTGTTTAGATGATAACATATTCTCTAATTGATGTGGCTATCTACCTTCAAAACCATCATAACAACATATTTCCAAGTTCGTTTTTGCATAACTCAAATCAGCAAGGCTTGCTATTGATGCTAGAAAGTGAAAGTTCTAATATACTAAACCTAAAGTCGTGAGAAAAAAGAAACAATTAAGTCCATCTTCAATATTTGTTACGCCGGAAATACTTATTCCTTCACTTTTGGCTTGATTCAGATAATGAAAAGTGAAACATCAGTGGAGTTCATTTGAGGTGTTGTTCTTCCTTCAAGCTTCACAGTTATTCTGAACTTATTCTCAAGGTCCGCTTCTTCATCTTTGCACTTTAGTTTTTCCATCCAAAATGGTTTAGAAATCAGTTCTCTTGCCAATTTAAAACTGCGAACCAGAAGAAGTTACCAGTCATTTAAAAATTATGCCATTCTTATTCTTAGACAGTTAGGTTTATTGATGGATGCTCTGCTGAAGTTATACTTGATTCACCATTTTTTCTCTTGAACAGAAGCCTTTAAATTTTATCTGAATAGTTAGATTTTTCTAAATCACTTGGCAGTGTCAGTAGGAGTGATAATTAGTGAAGTTTAAGCAACAAAACCAAGAGATGAGTTGTCAAAGATATCTTCAAGAAAAGCTGGCCCATAGAATGACTTGAAGAGCTTGTTGTTATTGCTCGTAAGATCAGATCCTCAAGGGGAGAGGTTTTTTATGATTCTATGCTTCATCCTTGCTCTCAATTTAACAAATCATGCTTGTCTATGCTATGCAGGAAAATATTTATTGTGATACATTGGAGGCATTTTAAATTATATTCCTTAGTTGTTGAGCTACCATTGTTTTAATATATGGGCTGAGGTGCACATTTCATGGGAGGTGTAGACGATAATGAACCAGCCTTGAAACGCCTGAAATTAGGGTCTGGAAAGTTGACAGTTCTTTCCAACGGTTCATCTTTAACAGAGCCCATAGTTGGATCTTTTAGGGATCTGATGGCTCGCCCCCTACAATCTGAAGGGGACAAAGAGGTTATTGGTTTGAAAGGAGTTATTAAAAAAGTTGAATTTGTCAGGATAATAGCTGAGGCATTGTATTCTCTTGGATATAAGAAGAGTTATGCGCATTTAGAGGAAGAGTCTGGGATACCATTGCATTCATCTGCAGTAGATATATTTACACAGCAAATTCTCGATGGCAGTTGGGATGAAAGTGTAGCCACGTTACATAACATTGGTCTAGAGGATGAAAGCATTGTCAAGTCAGCAACTTTTCTGATATTGGAGCAGAAGTTTTTTGAACTTTTGGATGGGGACAAAACTATGGAAGCTTTGAAGACCTTGAGGACTGAGATTACTCCTCTCTCCATTCACTATTGTCGAGTTCAGGAGCTTTCCTCCTGCATTGTATCTCCTACACCTTGTGATTCAGTTGGGTCTTCGAATCAGGGCTATGGAAGGACAAAGTCTCGGACCAAGCTGCTGGAGGAAGTGCAAAAAGTGCTTCCCCCAGCAGTTATAATACCTGAAAACAGATTGGAACATTTAGTTGAACAGGTTCTTACCTTACAACGAGATGCTTGCATCTATCACAACTCATTGGATAAAGAAATGTCTTTATACTCGGATCATCATTGTGGAAAAGATCTGATTCCTTCTCGAACTTTGCAGGTTAAGGCATATTCTCATGACTGGCAACAGTAGCTTTATATGGAGGTCTTTTGCTATTTCATTCTTTGGCTTAATTGTATTCCATGCTGCAGAGTTTTTCTTCATTAACTGTTAGTTTTTTTGTGGTTTGACCAAATTTTAGTTATGTGGAGCTATTATCTTCTTAATGTCAAACTGCAAAAAATTGTGGTGTCAGGAGAGTAATCAATTCATTTTTTTATTGGGAAAGTTAAGGGATAGTTTGATGAATGTGATTAATTTGTATATTTCTAGTAATCTTATTCAAGTTTGAAACAAGTGCTTGCTTGTTAGATTTAAAACTTATTTTTTGTGACATTCTTAAAAAACAAAATATTTTTGTGGAACAGAAAATTCTGAAAATTCAATGTCTTGTCATTTTCTTTGAGTTGCACAAGGAGTGCCTGAATTTTTAATAATTTGTTCATCGAACTAAACTAATCCCTGCTTAGCATAGAGAAAAGTGCTTCCTAGTAAGTTTGAAAAGTTATTTTGAGGGGAATTCTGCTAGCAAGATTCATGAACTTCAAACTTTCATGAAGTTCATTTTATGCCCCCCCCCCAAGTCTTTGAGTTCTACAAGGATTTAATAAGATAATGTGTAGGGATTTCTTGATTCAGTCCCTATGTTAGATTTTGTTTTGAAAGGGTTTTGAATGCCTCTGTCCTTGGTCTACTCTTCATGCTTTTGTACTTACACCTGCCTGATTTTTCTTTCATAGTTCTTTTGTTCTTCCACCTTTTTTACCCATTTATTTTATTTTACTTCTGGGTTTTGTTGGCATAATAGATGTCGTATCCTCAGTATGTAGAGGCTGATGTACCCTATACTAGTCTTAATAGCATTAAAATGTTAGCCTAATGGCAATTTGTTTTGTCAATGAAGAGCATGCTTATATGCTCATAAGGATCGTGAACTGGTGATTTCTCTTATTCTATATTCCTCCTGTTTTGCTTTTGCTTTGGATTTTATTTTGTTGGGCAGACCACACCTTTTCATTTTCAGTTGCATTCAATTTGCTTTCTATGTATTACTGGCAGCACCAGATTGAGTCTTTCTTTTATTCTCACTGGAACAGATATTAAAAGCACATTCAGATGAAGTCTGGTTCTTACAATTTTCGCATAATGGGAAATACTTAGCTTCATCCTCTAACGATCAATCAGCGATCATATGGGAGGTATAATTGTTTATTTTTTATTATTTTATGCTCTTATTCAATTGTATTTTCATGTCCCTTCTCCCATAGTTTATTTGGTTTTGTTTGCAACATTCTGTCTGGGATATTCAGGATTAGGTTTCCCATATGGTGTCTGAAAAAACCAATCTCTCTGTTTATGCATCCATAATAATAATCACACCATTAAAATTCTTAAATAATCAAATATGACTTCCCATTACTCTTTCTAAGCTTCACAGGGTATACCTTGTTTACAATGTGCAACTCACTTAACAACCATAGATTTATCCAAAGAACAAGGGACTACTAAAGACCCATATGCATTTGTGTCGTTCTGCTTATGAAACAATTATACATGTACCTTGTGTGCCGATTAATTTGTCATGCTTTCCAGATTGATGTAAATGGTGGAGTTTCTTTGAAGCATAGTTTATCTGGTCACCAAAAACCTGTCTCCTCTGTTTCTTGGAGTCCCGATGACCATCAGCTTCTCACTTGTGGGGTGGAGGAGGTTGTCAGGCGCTGGGATGTTTCTTCTGGTGAATGCCTCCAGGTTTATGAGAAAGTGGGCCTTGGCCTGGTGTCATGTGGATGGTTTCCAGATGGAAAATGGATATTTTCTGGCATCAATGATAAGAGCATCTGCATGTGGGAATTGAACGGGAAAGAGGTAGAATGTTGTAAAGGGCAGCGAACTCTTAAGATTTCTGATTTAGAGATAACGAGTGATGGGAAGCAGATTATAAGTAAATGTAGAGAAAATGCCCTTTTATTACTTGATAAAGAAGCTAAAATTGAGAGGGTGATTGAAGAGAATCAAACAATAACTTCATTCTCATTATCAAGAGATAATAGGTTCTTGCTGGTTAGTCTTCTGGACCAAGAAATTCATCTTTGGAGCATAGATGGTGATGCCAGGCTTGTTGCCATGTACAAAGGCCATAAGCGTTCCCGGTTTGTTATTAGATCGTGTTTTGGGGGACACGAAGAAGCTTTTATTGCCAGTGGTAGTGAGGACTCTCAGGTATGGATTTTATGATAGCTTTCTTTTTCTCTAGGTTCAAAGGTATACAAGAAATTCAGAGGTTTTGTTCATGTATTTGATTACTTTTCCTTGTGTATCTTTCTCTTCCAGTTCGAAAGGTATACAAGAAATTCAGATGTTTTGTTCATCTATATGTGTGTAAACCATAAACTTCTGTGTGGGGATATTTCCTTTTCTGTTCTTTAACCCATTTTATCTTGAAAGGGGTTTGGTAATGATCTAGCTAGGTTATTCAAGAAAAGGGCATCATTTGAATCAAATGTACCATGTTAGCTCTTGCCTTTTTCAAGAAAGTCAATTTTTTTGTACATTTCTTAGGTAACTGATCGTGTACTTTGTTCCTAAGCAGTTGAGATCTCCTGTAGATCACAGCCATAGGATTGCCCATACTGTAGTTTCGTTTAAATTTGTATGACACTGAAATTATTTATCCAGTCCCCTTACCATGCATAAAAATCATAATTGATACTGACTAGTTCTAATTGATACTGACTATTATTATATCAATAATCTTGACTAGTTCTCATATGAATAACCGAGGGACAAACACTCCGGGAATTGTTAGACTTGTTGATATGGGGACATTAGGCCTCCCTCTTTTTGCATGAGTTCTTGTTTCTATACTCTTAATAGTAGTACTTATTATTTGATTGGTAATTGCTCTGTTGAAATTAGAGTAAGAAATCAAGAGTCTTAAAATATCTAGCCCCATAGGCAGTGTTAACACCCCACAATATAAATTCCAGGAATCTTTGAAATTTCTGGCCCATGTTCTCTGCTGTATTGTGAATTTGTTTCCGCATCAGCTCTACTGCTTTCACTGCAGTGTACTATAATTACACATGCAAGAAGCTGTTGGAACATTCTGGAGCTTGTCATGTTATTGTCATTGTTCAATCCAAGAGTAGATGAAACTCTTTGGTTTTGGATATTTAATTTTACCCTCTAGTGACATTCTGAATCGCTGCTATCATTTCTTTTTGAAGTGCAAATTATCCATGTCTGCAGGTATATTTGTGGCATAGACGTTCAGGAGAGCTTGTAGAGGCGTTGTCCGGTCACTCGGGAGCAGTTAACTGCGTGAGCTGGAATCCAGCAAATCCACACATGTTAGCATCTGCTAGTGATGATCACACCATTCGAATATGGGGTGTAAATGCCTTGCACCTGAAGCACAAGAGTGCTCACTGCAATGGCATCCACTACTGCAATGGAGGAACTTGAAAGATACCCAAGCGTGGTATTTTCAGAAAAAAATACTTCTTTTCCTTGGCCATTGCTTTCATGTATATACTTTAATTTGTTTCCAGCAGACATTCATATCAAACAAACATGTGAACTCTACAGCGACTTTCTGATAATAAATCTCATCATTTTTAACATTGGATGATTTCTTTCCTTGATTATTACAAGGCCTAGAAAATAACACTGTTGCTGACACATTTGTTTATATGTTGGGGTGATGTACCTGTGTGATTCCATACAGTTTCCCTTGTGCCTGTAATTCTCGTTCGTTGGCCAAAATTGTTGCAAGAAATTTGCAATGATTTTCAAGCTTATTGCATTGGTTTTCAAGTTCATTTGGGATGATATCTAATGGCACAATCCATGCCGTTGATGTTGTAATGTAGAAGGCCACCTTAAAGGAATGTAGTTCTTGGCAAGGTTATCAATACCGTTCCGGTTTTCTTAATGGAACGGAATGTTTTGTTTTGGAGCGTTTCGGCGTGCCGTTTCGGGTTGTACTGTTTATATATAATTAATTATATATATATATATATTAAAATATTAATTTAACAAGTATAATTTAAATTCAAGATAAATTAACTTTAAATTATACAATACAAATAAAAAGTCAAATAAACATAATCTTAAAATTACAAACATCTCTAAAATTTCAAAATATTATGATAATAAAATGTTCTAAAGAAAAATTATGATTTTGAGCTGGAACGGCACAGCCGGAACGGTATTGAGACGTTTCAGCTAGAATTTAGCCGGAATTTCTGGAATGGACCGAAATTAAAACCGAGACGAAAACAATATCGTTTCATCTCAATTTTTTTAATGACACAGAATATTTTGATCATTCTGACCGGAAGAGAACGGAATTAACGAGCCTAGTTCTTGGCCACTAAGGGCATCCATCAACCCGACCTGGCGTTATTGTGCATTAGAAGCGGGCCATATTATTCCCTGGATGATAAAGAAAACTTTTGGACAAAACCTTTTAATTGGTGTTAAGGTTTTTATTTTCCCCAAGAAATGACTCGATGTGTTTTGTTGTTTATTTTTGTGTTAAAAGTGTTTTTGAAATAAATTAAAAACAAAATCTTAAAAAAAATTAAAATTAAAATTATTTTGATATATTGATATTAAAAATAAATTATAAAAATATAAGTATTGTACAAAAATATTTATATAAAAAATATTTTAGAAAGCAATTGATATTACAATATTAAACACCAGGAAATATTCTGCATTTTGTAAATTGGGGCGGTAATTTTAATGCTTTTAACACAAAAGGTAAATATAATCATCCTACACCCAACTTTTTTTCAATAGAGTGATAGAAATTATATTTTAAAGTTTTTTTTATTTAAAAATATATTAAGACAGTTTTTTATTTTTTTAAATTTATTTTAAATATTAGTATATTAAAATCATTTAAAATACAAAAAAGAAAAAAAAAACAAGTTTTTATTAAAAGCAAGTTGAACCACATAAAAAAAACATTTGAAAAAAAAAAACAGATTTTCATTAAACGCAAGTTTAACTGCAGCTCCACCAAAAGGACAATTAATCAGCAAACTCTTAAAATTTTAGCGAAAAGAGAGCCAGAAAATAACTCAAAACAAACATCATAGATTAAAATTTGATTTACATACAGTTCCTTAGTTAAGGCTCTTAAGCAACACTGAAAGAACTTGCAGTGCTCTCCACGAACTTTCTTGCTCCCTTGAACCACCTCTTGTCTCCAGCCTGTGCCTTGCAAATGTAAAGCTTGCCATCTTTCACGGTGGCTGTGATCAATTGGTGCTTGCCACCTTCATCTCCGTCAGCAGTCCTTGTCAGCACTGACAACGAGTAATATTGCTTCCCGCCAATCGCTGGAGTTGATGTCTCCAATATGTTGGCTGTTGCCACCGTATCGGGGTCGAAACCACCCTGCATGATCAGTTCAGATTTACATGAAATAAGAACGCATTTACTCTGCCACTGTGGAAAAGTGTGTATATATATATATATAGTTTGACGTGTGAAAATTGCATCCGTTGTTATCCTGCTAGTGAATTTTTGTACCATTTCATATAAACAGCATGAAAAATCAAATGAATCATACTGCAACTTTATCAAGAAATGCTCTCTCCCTCCCTTGGTTGTTTCCACAGTACCTCAGATGCGGTTGCAAACAAGGAGGATTGTTTTCCGAGCAAGAAATCCACCTGCAGTGACCAAAGCAAAACATCTGTCAGTAATCTTTCGAAAATAATTAAGGTTTTGAAAGAAAGGTTGATGTTGATTAGAAAAATCTTCAACGTAGATTTGAACTTCTATATAAATCTACTGGGTTAAGATTAGGAGAAGGGGTTGTACATTACCTTGGAGAGGAAGTCCTCAGGGGAACCGTAGTCGGAGATGGATTTCATATCGGTGGGGATGACCATGACAGAAACGTTGCTGGTCGCATCGAAGTTGTCCTCGTATCTAAGAACCTGGCCAGGGAACTCTCTCTCTTTGCTTGGATTCCATTTTGATGGAATTGACAGCTTGAATCCATCTCCATTGTAGGGCAAGAAATCTGTGTCTGTCTTTGGCTTCCCGAAAATATTGGCTGCAAATGACCGTATCAACTTATCAGTTAGACAAAATCTGATCAATTCTTGCTGGTATTATCCCCAGAGAAAAAAAGAGAAGAATCATGGCATCTATCAAGCAAGAACCTCCATAGAGTTCTACTTCAATTAACACGACTAGCAATTAGGACAAACAGAGTTATGCAACAAAATAAATAATTACCAGATTCACCGTAGGCAGCATCAGCAGGAGCTACCTTGGAGCCAACGGCGGCAGCACCGACGAGCACCGTGAGAGCCAATCTGCGAGACACAGCACCATTATGATCCTCCTCCTGCACTGCCTGCTTTTGGGCCCTGCAAACCAGCTCGGTGGGCTTGAGGTTAGCCGCTTGGCGTTGTGGTGACAGGGTTGAACTAGCAGGAGTGGTAATGGCGTGGTGGTGCAAGAAGCATGAAGTGGAGGCCATGGTCGTTTTGCTTCACTCCCTGAAAACCTTGGTAGGGATGTTTGGTTCGTGCATTAACTTCTGTTTGTCGGGCTTTGCGGTGTCTAGAAAACGGGAAGGGCACTGGATGGTTTTGGATATTGGATGATGAGAAGAAATCAGATTTTCGATGTGGATAAGGTTGTAGTGGTTCTGACTGTTGCCACCTGGAATTAACACTCAGCCATGTTTGGAAGAGTTGTTGTGGTAATTTTTTAAATTATTTTTCATGCTAAAATACATTAAAATAATCTAAAAACATCAAAATATATTCATTTAAAATTTAATTTTTTTTTTTAAAAAAAAAACATTGGTTGAAACACCGTTCCAAACCGTTTCAACAGTCACTCAACCTTTAACTTTCTGCTCTCCTCTTGCGTTGGGTCCACTAACGACGAGTAGTCGTGGATTGAACATTGTTTTATATACTTGTATTTTACTTATTATTTATCGAATAAAAAATGTAAATATTTATTAGATTTTGACTACACTGAGGTCTTCTAGATAGTTCTCGACTCTTTTCTATACCGGGCTAAGCCCATCAAGATAGCGGAATTTATACCATCTATCGAACAATGGCTTGATACTAATTAGTATTCTAGAATGCAAGTAATGTTGGGCTACAGGCCCATATACAGAAGGAGGCCTTGTATTCCTATTGCCTCTACAGATATTTCATGACCCAGAAATTGCTAGGCTACTGGAAGTTTCGGTAAAAATATGATGATGATAAAACAGTTAACAGTTAGCTCGAGTGGATCCATGCCAGATCTTCATACCTAAGTTTGTACCTGAATTGTTTTTCTTCTCATGTTTACCATCTTTTATCTCTTTTTTTCAATTTCAATGCTTATGTTTTGGATGACTTGGTTTCATCATTGACCCTTTTTCTCTCAATTTATTTATGATTTTATTATTTTATATTTTTTTCTCAAAAAATGGTCGTCTTGTTACTTTCAATTTTTATTCATTTGGTTTGTATCGATTAGACTACGAGTGTTATAAAAAAAATATATATATATATATTATTAATTTTTACAGATTTTTATTTTACTTTATGCAGATAAGTTTTGTTATTCCAAGCAACAACCCCATAATACAATGCGATGAATAATTAATGTTATACAAAGGATTCATGATACGCAATGGTTAGTGTCGTTTCGAAGCATAAGCGCCTGCCAATGTCATCCCCCCTCCCTTGCTCGACTTGGTGGTTTTGACCGTTAGCTTTTTTTTTTTTTTTTTTTTTTTAATACGATGAGAAACCACTTTATCCGGAAAATGTACTTTGTAGGTCCAGAAAACAAAGAAAACCCCGGCTGTTCCAGGCTCTTACAGGGCAGGAGTGACTTGCGTCACTAGGGCACACCCCGACTCGAACCTTGCTCTTGCAAATGCAAGAGCAAGGCCGTTGCCGCCACGCTACCCCCCGGGGACGGTTTTGACCGTTAACTCTAACATGTTTAGTTACTTTTTATTATTGTGTTTTAAGAGCAATTTAAAAAAAAATATATATTTTTATTTTAAATTACAAAAAAATATGTTTTTAGATATTTTTCATATGTTGATGTTAAGATTATTTTAAAAAAAAAATACTAGTTTAATATATTTCTAAATAAAAAATATTTTTAAAAATAACAAATATCTATTTATTATAGCATGGATAATGTCGGCTCACACGACCCCATTAGAGACAACACACGTGGATAGAAATAAAGTGCCTTTCGTTTGTCCACGTCCTACTTATTTCTCTTCCAAATCAAGCAATGCCCCCACAATGTAAAGTATGGAAAGTAAAGATTCCTAAAGCATCTCGAGAGAGTGATGCCCTGAATAAAACGATGTCGATCGGTCCCAACAGCAACCGCCATATGAATTAGGTCGTTGGAAATGGTTTGATTTGCATTCTCGAATAAAATAGGGACTGATTTGAACTTTTCTGTCAATTTCAGGAACCTCATTGTCGGGATTTCACCGTTCGGTCACCATCAAAGTGATTCGGGAGCAGGAATCACGATGAGAGAGTGACTGATAAGCCAATGAATGGAAACAGAATGTTTCAAAATAGTTCAACTAAGTACTAATATTTTTAGAAGGTTCAGATTAGTACCTGCTTATTTGATGAAATTTGTTGACCGTGACCAGTTGACCAATTTTATTGATTTCAGTATCAATTGACTCGGAGACAGGGATAAGATGTAAAGAGGACTATTTGGGACAAATGATAGCGCCATAAGCCGATTTTGTCAAGATCATATATATATATAACCAATCCTATGTAATAACTTTTGTATTTTATCTTAAAAAATATTAAACTAATATTTTTAAATAATTTAATATATAAATATTAAAAACCAAAACCAAAACAAAAAACTTAATTATTTTGATATATTTTAAATTAAAAATATTTTTAAATGACATCTTATATCAAATTATCTAACACACTTACATAGAGTGGATTGTTAGTGCTTGATTGGTTTTCTTGTTTTGCTGTTTTTGTCCTTTAAAAAATAGGTATTGGTGGAGGTAAAGCCCGTCTAATATTATATATCATGGTAGCTATTGTTTTTAAAGTCCATTTTGATTAAAAAAATCAATTAAAATAATATTTTTTTATTGAATTATTTTTTTATCAACATATTAAAATAATTTAAAAACACACTTAAAAAATTAAAAAGATAATTTTTAAAAAAATATTTTTCAATAGCAAAAACAAACAGAATATTCGCAAAACACCTTCGAATCATTTTGTCAGTTAAATAAAAAAAATGAAAAACAAAATTTAAATCTAGTCATATTATACTTCTCTCTTAGATCCAGGATACTGTTTGGTTAGCAGTGGGTTTGGCATTTTGTTCTGCCCAACTTTAGCATAGCGTATTGGTAACCGACTTACAAAACTTTTATTTTTTATTTTTCTTTAAGTAAACTGATAAAGATAAAATATACTAAAATTCACTTTACATGGAAATAAGAAAATAATAATCACTGGCACAACCTTTTCTTGAAAGCAACAAAGTAGAGAAGAGAGAAAAGGATAATAAAGAATGAAACTAGATAAGAATAGATAGATGATTGCACTTTGTTTTTGTATAAAGAGGAGGGGGAAAAAAGCATTGACATGGAAAATCTTATCTTTGCATGAGACTCTGGGATTGTTTAAATTATTAAATATTTTTGAAATAAATCAGAAATTAATTAGTAAATATCTGTGTATAATCTATAATAATTCTAATGCAAATTAATTAAGGATTAAGAAAACAATAAAAACACAAAATTAAAATCCTAGGTATGTTATAATCAAATTTGTTATATCTAAATAGTCATTAATAAATTAGAAAATCTGATTTGATCATAACATTTTAATCATCTAAGCCAATTTTTTATCCAATGTAGCCCAAACTCATATTCATTAATATTAGCAAAACCAAACTCTAAAATTCACTCCAAATAAAATTCCCGTGTTGTCCCAAAACATCTCATACATAGTTTGTCATGACTTGACCAAATTACTCGCTAAAAAAATTAGTCAAAACCATTATTCATAAGAACTTCAAGTTGACAAAATACATTTCTAGGTAAAAATATATCATGAAAAACTCAAGGTTGAACCATATACTAGACCGTATCAATAATCAATCTAAAAAGCATAACTAAATGCTCATTGCGAGAAATCAAATGTTATGTTTGAAACTGTATCAGTTCTTGCTTTTCAAAGTATTTTATATTCAAAAATATATTAAAATAATATATTATTTTATTTTTAAATAATTTATTTTTAACATCAACACATATAAATAATATATAAAAATATAATAATTATTTTTTAAAAATACTTTCACAACACAAAATAAATTTAATCTTAATACTGGACAGTACAATTCTAATAGAGTTTTATGGATGCAATTATCATTTTGTAAAAAAGAAAACACTTTCTATATTATATATAAAAAAATATAAAAGAAAAGCTCACTTCAATTGGATGGAGGATGCTGTATTTTTTTTTGGGAAGAAAATTATAATTTTGGTGGCTAGCTACCACCCAGCCAATGTAAAAAGTCTATTAAAATAAAATCAAAATCAAAACAGAAAGTAAGAAAAAGACAAGAGTCACAAGACATTAACTTTTCCCCAACAAGGCTAGCTGGCTGTCAGCCAGGTGCGCGCTATACTCTCTCTCCCTTGCCCTCCCCACTCCCGTTTTCTCTAAACTAAACAAGCAAAAATCAGAAGCATAATCATAATAATACTACCACTAATCGCCATATTCAATCAGAGAGACGGGATGGCGAGGTTGACGTGTTAGTAATTTCAATCTCCTGTACGCAGAGACAATTACATAAATAAAAAGTACAAAACCCATTCGTTGTTGACTGCTACTGCTATCTTTCTTGTCTAACCTCTACAAGAAATCCAGACTCTGGTTAGTGTTCTTTCTTTCTTAGATTCTCCCAATCTGGTCATTTCTTTTTATGGTTTTACAGCCTGTTGATGTTCTTGCTAACTTGTACTGGTATTAGATTTATATCTTTTAAACTGGGCTGTTCTTTGACTTGTAATTACTGCTCCTTTTTTGGAATGCTTGTTTGGGAAATTCGTGTTTATCTCTGAATATATATTAACCGGGTATACTCAAGTTTGAAAAATGAATTTTAATGGCATTTACCTGCAATAAAATTGAGGATCCATGGCTGACAAGCCATTTTTTGGATTATACAGGTTCTTAGCTGACTTTGGTACTGGTCTTGAACTTTACTACTGATCTTCTATCAACGGGTTGAGTTTTACACACACACACACACACACACACACGGAGGCAAGTGCTTATTTCATTTTTGTTTTGTGCTTGGGATGTTGCTCCTCATCCTGGAATAAGACTCAAATTTATTTTTTTAGGGTGTGCGTTTCGTGTGATTCTGAATTTTTTTTCAATTTTTCATCATTCTAATATGCTGCTGTAAAAAATAAAATTTACAAAATAAAAAAATACTTCTTTAATGTATTTTTATGTGAAAAACACTTTCATAATCCGTAGCTATCTTTCAGATTCTTAGCTGACACTACTACTGAACTTGAACTTTACTACTGATATTCTATCAACTGGGTTGAGTTCTACACACATACACAGGCAGGTGCTTCTTTCATTAAAATAATTTTTAAAAAATAAAGATTTTTTTTATATATTTCTAAGTGAAAATCACTTTGAAAGATAACATCTACTGCAATTATAAACAGGACTCTTAGTAGGGATGTGCTTGTTTGATAACAATATGTGGCCTCCCCTTCAAACGATTTATCCACGAGTCTTTATGATGCTCTTGCTTGTAACTGAATTACCGTGGCTTTTTTATTTGTTATTACGTGCTACATGAATGTGTTATGAAGTATCCTTTTTGCTATTTATTTATTTTACTATAATTTGTATTTCTCTTGAAGATTGCAACCATGCCTGAGAAAATAACAGCGGAAAACTTTATCAACAATCTAGTAGAAACTATTGCTGATAGTGTTCCAAAGAAGAAATCTGTGTCATTTTTCGAGGAAGAAAAAAAACCCGTCACTTCTCATTTCAATCGTCTATTTGGGAGACAGAAGCCTATCTACAATCTTTTGGGAGGTGGAAAATGTAAGCCTGACCCTCCCTGTTTCTCTGCGTTTGTGTTCAATAAATCTATATTGCTTTGGTGCTCAATTTTTCACTTTCAACCTTGAATCATGCAGCTGCTGATGTTCTCTTATGGAGGAACAAGAAGATATCAGCTGGTGTTTTGACTGGGGCAACAGCCATCTGGGTGCTCTTTGAATGCCTTAATTACAATTTCTTGTCTCTTGTATGCTATGCTGTGGTTCTCGGTATGCTTGCTCAATTTGTTTGGACAAATGCTTCAAGCCTAATCAACAGGCAAGTTACGTGTTTTCTTATCTTGCTGCTTGCTGTGTTCATGCCAGTAATATGTGATTATAATTTCTGTTTCATAATGATTTTTCTTTGTCACAGGGCTCCAGCTCAGGTCCCCCGCCTTGTACTACCTAAAGATATATTTGTCAGCATCGGCAAATCAGTTGGTGGTGAGGTTAACCGTGATTTGAAGTTTCTTCAGGACGTGTCATGTGGAGGAAACTTGAAACAGTTTGTTTTGGTAGGTCTTAACTGTGTTTTTTTCATGATAATGTTTCCTTCATTGCTTATTGCAAACCAAACAACAGTTCTTGATTCTTCAACCATCCGCATGTATTATTAAAATATCATTACAATCCATGTGACACAAACACTTAGAGATGGATTCTGTTTATGTTTCAGGCTTCACTGTTAGGGATTTGGAATGTCAATCAATAACCAGGAGATGTGTCCTAACCGTTGTGAATTCTAGAAAATGGCTTAAAAGCTTTCCACAATTGCATTTTTGGAATGATAACCTTCATCCGGTTCCTTATATGCTGTAAACTTAATGGCTGTCAATATTTAATGTCACTTTTTTCATTTGCTGGGTAAATCAAAGAACATTCCTGGGAAAGTTTGGGAATATTCTCACTGTGAACCTTCTAACAAACAACAAAAAATTTAAAATCTTATGCAGATGGTGACGTGAATCAGGAAGTATGAAGTATAATTTCAGTGGTTTTTCAAATCCAAACAATCTGTTATGCTGATCATCATTTGGAATATTTTGTTAACATTCCATCAAGCCAGAAATTTTCCTCATATTATTCATATAACCATGACATCACATGTTGCCAGAAAGTCAAAAACAGATGACGAGTTAAGGTTTTGATTGCTTTACTTAACACCTTTTTTTTCAATCGCATTCTCCATTCTTTAATTTAGGCAAGACTCCCCTTCCACGATTATGCATTTAACAAAATATGTAGTCTTTTTTCAATTTATATTTTGTTGATGCCAATTGTTTAGATTAGTTCTGGAGATCCTTATTTGAAGATATTCTTTGTGCTTAAAATAGTATTATGCCAGTGTTAGGAGTTCAAGTGGGAAAAAATGCATTGCAAAACTTCTGGTCAAATCATGGAAAAGACGTGGAACTGTGTGATCCAAAGGATATGGTCTGCTAAGTTGTGTGATTGAATAATGATTTTATTATGCATCTGCCATTCTAATAAGAGGATTTATTGTGTCACAAAATTTTTGCAGGTTGTAGCAAGTTTGTTGGTTGCTGCAATTATTGGGAGCTGGTGCAACTTTCTGACTGTTATATATATTGGTGAGTTTCCAATTGCCATCTACTGGTGACAATTCCAAGTTTTGCAGCTGTGATCAATGATGAATTTTGTCTCATTTTTCATTTAAATGTTTATATTCCTTAAATAAAAAGGGTATAAGACAAACTATATAATCATCTCTGCTGCTCAGGACAAATATTTCCTTAAATTCTTTGGGGGAATAAAGAAAGAAAGTTGTTCGATAACCTCCGCATGCTTTTGTCCATAACAGACTTCATTTGATTTCGGTATCCCTTTTCAGTTTATCTTGTGCATTTTACTTTCTTTCCTTTACAAATAGCAGATGATGAATGAGTCTTATGATATGTAAGCTTTTGAAAACTCTGTTGTTCTTCTCAAGGTTTTGTCGCTGCCCATACATTGCCAGTCCTGTACGAGAGATATGACGATGAAGTTGACGACTTCGTGCACAAGTCGTTGGATCGGCTCCAACATAACTACCGTAAGCTTGACGCTGGTTTCCTCAGTAAGATCCCCAAAGGAAATTTCAAGGCAAAGAAGTATGAATAGATTCACTTGGTGATGTATCAGTGAATTTGGTAGATGTAGCTGACCTAGCTAATTTACATGCTGGATATCGAGTAAATCACTTCTGTAGAATGCCATTTTATGAACTTAAATCTGCCAGAGATTGTTGATAAGGTCAGTGTGAATTCATGGTGTTTTAATGGAGTATAATTTGGCCAAGCAGATACCAGAAGCACCAAGCTTGGACAGAGGCTTTATGACACTCTTTTGGTGGATACAGATACAAAAATGTGTGCTGTTCAATATTCCAGATAAATTTAGATTTAGTTAAGCGAACGCAGGAAATTCATTCAAATCACTGCTAGGAAAACTGTATCGGTTTAGTGTGTTGACCTGTGACCTGGTAAATCTGGGATGTGTTCAACAAAAATGGTGAGAATTGATCTTGTGATGTGGTTAAAAATCAAAGTTATTTATAACTTTATCAATTTGGTTAAAACATGTTTTTTTTTTTTTTTTAAAAATATCGTTTTGAATTTTTAATTTTTTTAGGTAATTTTATCAACATATCGAGACTTGTACCTAGTTGATCAATAAATTAGATTTAATCACTATAATCTAAAATTACATACTAGCAATAGATTGTGTACCTAATACTTATGTATATGTATATAGTTTATTTGAAAATGTAGTTAAAATTGTTTTTCTAAGTGTTTTTTTATTTTGACATACATTAAAATAATATTTTTTATTTTTTCAAAATTATTTTTAATATTAGTATATTAAAATAATTTAAAAAAATTAATTTAAAATATGTATTTTTAAAAAAAATACTTTTGAACAAAAAAAAAACAATGTGTAAGATACACGAAAGGTGTATTTATTGGTGCAGCATTTTTGAAGATAAATGTTAAAATAGTACTTAATTATACCTTTCTCTCTCTCTCTCTCGATATCTCATAAAATTGAGAGTAAATTATTCGGCAAACCCTATGTTTAGGCTTAACCACACTTTACACTATGTAACTTGGTTGCACCAGCCTATCTTGTTATTGCAGTTTTGCCCTTGCCATCTTTAGATATTTACGTATGCTTTAAATACAATTTGATCCTTATACTTACAAATATACAATTAGGACCTTAATTAATAAAAAAAATGGAAGATACCCATTATTATTTAGAGCTGCCTGTTATTTAGATGCAACGTGATTTTAAAATAATATCTTACACGCAAGCGAGGCGCTAATAATATTATGGACAGGATGATAAAGGAGCTTCACTCTTCCATCTCTTTCCTGCTCCGGCTGTTCTTTCTCTGCTATTGATCGTATCTGCTATTGAACTGGCCAGTTCATTTCATGTTTTCTTAGGCGGCGTGCCCACCCTTTTTTGCTGCCGCTTTTGCTGTGCTAGCTTCAATTCATGCTCTTTTTCGCCAGTCTGGCTTCCAAATTGTTGTTCTTGTCACTTATATATATCACACACACACACATACACGGGACCCAAATCAAAATATAGCCGATCAAGATCGCCGGATTAAAATTTCTGGCTCCTGCCGGAAAATATGGAAGAACGACTGAACATGTTGGTGAATACTCATCACTATCTGCTATCCGCTTGATCGATCCGTTGACAGGAAGAGTTTTGAGCGTGAAGAACAGTGCAAACTCGATCGATCCTCTGGGGCCAGGAGTTGTGATATATTCCTGATGACCATTCAAGGCCAGCATGGCAGATGAAAACACGAGACCACAGAACTTCAGAGCGTGCCATGACTCTTGCCAGCCACGTGCAGATCGTGAAAGACGTGAGTAGAGCTCAGGCGACAGGGCCCTACACGCCATTTAGGCAAAATGAATGGAATCCAAGCTAACCAGGTCACTCCTTTTTCGCTTTGCAGTATATGCAAGGGAAAGGACAAAGAAAACAAGGACGAGATAACGAGTGCATTTCTTGACGGTAGTGCCACCATTCCAGGCTATAAATAAGACACTGCACTGCACTCTAGCTTTATAGCTCGCAAAATCTCTCTTCTACCTTTTCTTCTAGCATCACCCGATTCCCTCTGGTTCTTTCTTCAATCTCTCTCCAATGGTGATCATTGTTGTTGATAACAAGAAACCTCGGGTTTTCAAGCAGCTGCTAAACCAGTCTGTTATCAGCCCCTCTGCTTGTGAGCACCGTGAGGGGGATGGAGACGACGACGACGACGGCGTGGATGTAGCACCTGCTGCATAATTACCTACCTATATATATAATTGGAATCATGGATATGATCGAGAGGCTTTTTGAGCTCATCGGTGAGGAAAATCTTTGGTGTTTTAGGATGTGCAGGCTACATATATATGTATATGAACATCCTGAGTTTAGCTTTGTTCCAGTATCAAATGCCGAATAGTAACATTATAGTGTTAATTTTTTCAATGAAATTAATAACATTATAATCAGCTTTATTTTATTATACATACATTATCTCTCCCTCCCCCCCTCCCTCCCTCTCTCTCTCTCTGTGAATTTCGGAAAAGTACGTACTAGGGTTCTTTTGGAATCAATGGTTGGAGACGGTAGACTTGTACTTGGCCAGTGCTGGAGGAACCCTAAACTTCTACTCCATAATTATCTCCGAAGTAATTTTCCAAGTTGATGAGCATACGTCGTTGCGAGAAAAGGCAGCTTTAGATTTTCCTGGCTTCACTATTTTTGCAGCAGCAAATTAAATTTCTCTTATGGGTGCTATATATATTGTGAATAATCGATGTTCTCAGTATATGCGTGTGTATGTATATATATATATGTATGTCGATGTATGGTCTACTCATTTTCCAACATGAAATCAATCAAATGTGGTACATCCGTGTAAATAACACCATAGAACCTCGGGTGAGTGATATTTTATCTTTCATTGACCATAGAGAATGTACCACATTGTTTGTTAGTGGCATAAGTTTAATTACGATGACTCGTAGGTGGCAATAACACTTCGTTTTGTAGCTTATAAGGTGGTTTTTTGTCCTCCACCTCCATGAATAATTGTCGGTCTGGTTAAAAAATATTTTCACCTGATGATAATTTTATAAAATAATTTATGTAAAATATAATAGTGACTCGCCTTGTAACTCAAGTGAGGTGATGTTCACCTCGCCTAGAGGCCCATACGAGCTGGGTTAGGAGAAGACCAACTATTTATTTATTTATATATGTTTGTATTGAGTATTCAGCATGAAAATAAAAATAAAGGTGCAGGGCTCATGTAAATTCAAATTTCAATGATGAAAAAAAAAAAAGTAGGTGAAAAGCAAAGATAAACTTATGGTGCTTAAATATTTAAGCAATGAAATATGTGAAAAATCAAATAAAGACTTTATGTTCATATGACTTTAAATTTCAAAAGTGAGCAACAAAGTAGATGAAAAATACAAATACAAATAAATGTATGGTGCTCATGAAAGAGACATATTTGGTCACATGTATACTATATAGCTATTCGGAGTGAAAGTGTAGGTAATGACTTTTTACATACATAAATAAAATGATAATTATGATCATATGAAACCTTAGCACTTGTAATTGTAACAATTTGGATTACTTGTGAAGTCATATGATTTTTTTATATCGGGACATGAAGTTGTGTTGGGGACAATAAAGATTTAAAAGCTTATGTGGATTTTTGTTGAAGATCATTAGATATAGAGCTCAAATAAAGTTATGTTAGAGAACAAGAAGCTCACGTGGAGCTACATTGATACTAGGGCACGTGGAGCAGTGTTGGAGACCATAGAGCTCACGTGGAGCTACGATGAATACCATGACAAGACTAACCACGAGTTGTGAAACTTATCTTTAGATATGTTTGAGACAAAAAAAAAATATCATTATTTTTATTGAAAAGATATAAACATAAAAACATATATTACATGATTTCTAGTATTTTTTTTATAAAGTGTACAAACTTCCACCATTTCTTCATCTAATATAGTCTTTATATAAATTATTGCAGATAACTTTGACAAATCAGTTTTTTTATTTTTTTTCTTCAGTGCATGATAATCTTCAATATTATGCCCATGATCATGGTAAAAAAAAAAAGATTTATTGAGGTTCCTATTCTTTGAGCCACTTTTTACAAAACTAAGATATTGCAAAAAAAAAATTAATAGTTTTCCTTGATAATAGTTAGGACCTTAATATATGTGGTAATTAAAGGTATAGTCAAAAGTTCTAGGTATGCTATATGATCACAAATTAATATTTTTATGTTTTTTTTTCTTGGATATAAAGCTAGAAGATCTATATGTTTAGGATATTTTCTACGTGGTTTGAAACATTTATGTCGTTGTTTAATGATGCTTGCATCTTCTACACAAATACAAAAATGTTTTTGTTAGGAAGAGTGTGTAATTGTTTACACGAGGTATAAATATGAACTCTATTGATCAGTGCTTCAATGTTAATGAGTTTGAGTTGATCCTCCATGTTAAGCATTTCCTCATTAAATCTTTGGATATAAACTATTATGTTTTTATCTCCATGTGTGATGGAATAAAACTCAATAATGCCCTTTTTAGCTAGTATATTGGTGTTCAAATGTGGGATCAACTTGAAACATGGATCATGAGGATCCATAATAGATCAAGCTCAAGGTTGTGATACCACACTAAAGCAAATCCATAAAGTTTCATGAAAAATATTTGCACATGACATCATTTTTTTGTGTTACCAATTTTAGGATGTTTCTAATGTTTTGTACATACTTTATGGAATCTATAAGTTCATTGTCGTTATATAGATTGGTCTTAACAAAGATATTTTTTTTAAAAAGGTGAATGTGTAATATTCATTAACAAAGTGGAGACTCTTCTACTAGGTGAGAATGATGTGTAGAAGTTAGAGTTGATGTAGTATTGTGTACATCATAACTAGTTTTTTTTATAATGAAAAAAATAAGAACGATAAGACTTAAGATAAAATATTAATATAGATAACCATGTTTATGGCTTATTGGAAAGTATTGTCTTATTTGGAGTGTTTGAGTTTAATGCTTTTTAATGTTTTTTTATCTTGTTTCTTCCTAAAATTGAAGTTGTATTTGTACATGTGATGATGTTTGCCTAGTAGTTTGATGTTATGGAGTTTAAAGGGTTCAAATATAATGTTTGAAAGCGTTAATAACATCTGTACATGTTAAGACAATTGTTAGAGACCTGGAGAGCTAAAGTTCCAACAAAGTCAATAACTCTCCCCTATCTTGAAGTTTTCATATTGTTAGCTATAAAGACTTAAATCAGGCACTAGTAAGGGATGAGAAAGGTTTGGATGGAAAACAAACAAAACTTTTATCTAGTTTTTCATAGACAACGCCGCTATAATGTAAAAAAATCAAATAATTTGTTGGTCTTTTCCATGGATGATAATAGAATGGACTATATTTTTATGATGGGTGTTACCTATAAAACAAATTGTCTAATACTTATGTCAATTTAAATTCTTTTGATCAAGTGTTAAGTAAGTAAAAAATATTCAAGAAGAAAATAAATGTCCATTTCTCTTGTTCTAGAAAAATACCTAGTCTTAATGGAAAAACCTCTTATAAAAATTTACAATAATAGATGTTAATCATGATAACGGGGGGAGATGACATTTTATCTAGTATAAATGACAGTAATATAATTGTAGGGTGGTAATTTTTCTGTATAAGAAAATTAGAGTCTTTTTTTCTAAAAACTATGGAATGAAACTTCTTTACTCAATAAGAAAATATACCATGAATTTTCATTTAAAATAAAATAAATGTTGATATATATAACTTTAACTTAGAACGATATTGGTCCAACAAGTAAAAAGGTATTCTTCCATATTAACTATCAAAATTCAAACTATATAACTATGAAAGTAAAATTATTAAGATATCCTTTTCTATAACTAGGTGAATTTGATAAGAGATAGTTGATGGAAACAAAACTAATTTTTAAATATGTGAAATTTATAAAAAAATATTTTATTAGTAAAATATGTGGAATTAATTTAACCATAAAAAATAAAACCCAATTTTAAAGAAAATATAAAAGAAATTGTAGCAAAAATACAGTCAAGAAAACACCACAATCATTTACTATCAACATAATAAAAAAATATTAATCATCATCATCATCATCATCATCATCAAATCAGATGGAGAAAAAAACATCAATTATAGGCATATGCAGTGTATACGAAACACATTTACAAATATTGTCTTTTATTAAAATGAAGAAGTGGGTATATGAAACTGTGGTTCTTTTGAATGTGTTTTAAAAATATATTTTATTAATAAAATATAAAATTGATGATTTTTTTTTTTTGATGTGTTAATATAAAAAATATAAAATATTAAAAAAATATTTTTATTTTTAAATAAAAAACATAACACTAAAGCTCCAAGGAGTGTATGATCTGGGCTCAGGCCTGTAAGAACTGTAACCGAAGCAGTCCAACCCTACTCAAGAGAAACCCAGCCCATAAACGACGATATTTAATAGGTGGAACTATTCCATATCTGCCAAAGGCCCGTATTGGTAGGTGGCACATACCTGTCGAACGTGGAAAGTTTTAGGACCCAGATGTACTGTTATGTAATCTTTGCAGATACAGTTCTGTCCAAGTTCAGAAGTGAAAGAAAGAGAGGAGAGAAAAAGGCCATACGAGTTCCAGAATCAAAGGGAAACCATCATCATGGCTATGGCTATGACTATGAATGTCAGCAGTTCATGTTTTTGTGTTGCAGGTAATAGAACATCAGGTAATAGACTGAGAGCTGTTGCCTCCGAGGATCTTGTTGGTTTGAAAATAAAGGATGATAAGGTGAAGTTAGGGGGGTCTGATTTGGAGGTTACAAGGCTTGGAATTGGTGCTTGGTCCTGGGGTGATACCAGCTACTGGAACAACTTTGAATGGGATGGTACGCACGTAAATGCTTCTGCTTGCAAAATTTTCAATTGCTGATCAATTCTTTTTATAGAAGATGATATGGTAGAAGTAATCATGACTTTTGGATTATGCTTTTGTTCTTTCTTTCTTTTTTCTTTTTTTAATGAATGCTTTGTTCAGTTTTATGTCCTCACATATCGATAAAAAAAATTCAAAGTTGTTATGCATATTGGTTTGCATTGGACTCCAATTCTTATGTGTAATACAACCTTTTGTATTTTTTTTGTTTAAATATATGTAGTCGCTGAGAATTGCCATGTTCATTTTACTAAGAAATTATGCAGGTTTTATGCTGGATTTTGTTGATGAAATGTTGGCATTGTTTGCTGCTCATTGAACTCATGGATACATCCAGAACTCCCATCTGTTTACATTTGCTGATGTCCCCAACTTTAGTACCATCCTCATTTTGACATCTTAGTTCTTACAGATAATGCTAGTTAAATTTATGGCCTGCTGTTTTATTTATTTCATCCACAGGTGCTCTATATGTTTGTCTCTGTAACTAAATGTTGTCTGAATTTCTTCTCCATGAAATATGTTAAACGTTTCCTCTGCTTTGCAATGATGGCAGATAGGAAAATGAAGGCTGCTAAAGCAGCTTTTGATACAAGTGTTGATTGCGGTATAACTTTCTTTGATACTGCTGAAGTTTATGGATCTAGGGTGAGAAGTGGATATTATTTCCAATTTTTTCTCACTAAACAGCAATGGGAAACTTACAGACATCAGTGTGTATTTGACAGTTCTCATTTGGTGCCATAAATTCCGAAACTCTTCTGGGAAGGTACATTATTGAAATTGAGTTATGATGTCCATCTGCTGTAACATCAGTATCATTGATTTTTAGCTTAGTTTATCTTATCATCTGAACTTCATTGGTTGCTTAAAGATTTATCAAGGAAAGGAAAGTAAACGATCCTGAAGTGGAGGTAGCTGTTGCAACCAAATATGCAGCATTGCCATGGAGGTTGGGACGTCAGAGTGTTCTAACTGCCCTTAAGGATTCCCTCAATCGCCTTGAACTTTCTTCGGTTGAGCTATATCAACTCCATTGGTAGGCACTTTACCAGGCTTCGTGATTTCGTTGTGCAACTTCTTTTGACAAAGCAATGCCACTCATAAAGTTTTTGTGCTGATTGCCAGGCCTGGAATATGGGGGAATGAAGGTGGTCATCTGTTACACCATTGTTTCATTGAGCACTTGACCTTATTCTTGATTGCATTTAGCTAATCACACTCAAATTCAACTCAACTAAACCTTATTCTTGACTGCATATAGCTAGTATAACTGAATTTTTATAGAACTCGATCGCATTCTGATTCAGAAGAAACTTAGTTCAGTGGAAGTTAATTTTCAGGATACATTGATGGTCTTGGGGATGCTGTTGAGCAGGGTCTTGTGAAGGCTGTTGGTGTTTCAAATTACAGTGGTAAGTTCCTAATTCCAGCAGTTTGAACTGTGAAAAGGAATTTTAGAGTTTGATAGGTTTGACTATATACTATTGTCTTCTTTCCCCTCCATCCTCTCCTCGTAACTCCTTTTGCAAGAAGTATTGAAGGAACTTACTATACAGCCCATCTTTAATTGAACATCATGGCTTGCAGTCTTAGATTACTCCTCCTTAACTTATATATGATGAGGTTTTAATTCCTTAATTCAGAGAGCCGACTTCGTGATGCTTACAAGAAGCTTGAGAAAAGAGGTATCCCACTGGCTTCAAATCAAGTGAATTACAGCCTCATATACAGGGCACCTGAGGAAAATGGTGTGAAGGCAGCCTGTGATGAACTTGGGGTCACTTTGATTGCATATTCTCCTATTGCTCAAGGTGAGGTTCTTATAGTTGCTTCATGCTCTATAATTTTTGTCTGGGTGCTATATATACAATTGTGAGAGTTTTCGGGGCATCTGGCAAGGACTAAAAAGTTGCAGGTTCAAGACCTAAGAAAAGCCATAAAAGGTTCAAGGGTGACATAATTAAGAAAAATGCAATGTTAAACGTTCAGCACTAATTCATTTTTAAACTGTTTTTTTCTTACTTTCCTGCATAGCCACTCAACACTAATTAAGAACCAGGCAATGCTAATGTTAAAAAAAGAATTTGTTTTTTCTGATGCTGAGCGCCAGGTTTGTAATGACAATGCTCGATGCTCTCACTTGTCTATTGAAGAAATTGACCTTTAGTTTCAGAATAGAATTGTCAGTCAGTGTATAAGCAGATGAACTTTCTGATTGTGTGAGTGCTATATTTTGTTTGACTGTTCTTAGATCAAAGCCATTGAGTCAGGTATAGAAGGAAATCCTTCTATATAAATGCATATACATCGGTCGAAGTGCAAGTTAGCTGAAGCCATTGTTGTGATGCTAGTCACTAAAAGTGCTCTGGTCCACTGGACAAGGCAATCATCCACCTAAACTGCCTGTTATGCTTGAAAGATAATCATTTCAGCTTTTAAAAACAATATTCAAAAGTGACCTAATTTGATTTTTGGTTGCTAGTTCACCAGATCATGTATATCAAGGCTGAAATGCTTAGAAGAGCCCAAAAAATCCTCATTCATCATTGAAACAATTCAGCTGCTTGGTCACAATTTCTAGACCATCATTGTTTCTGTTATATTGTTTTCAGTGAGAGGTAATAAACCCTTGGAACCTATGCAGGGGTTCTTACAGGAAAGTATACACCGGAAAATCCACCAACTGGTCCTCGAGGCCAGATTTACACTCCCCAGTTTCTAACAAAGGTGGAGACTTGAAGTTTTAAATATGTATCATCATCAAATCTTACTCAATGGCTGAAGTTCTTTGTGTTTCGCAGCTCCAACCTCTGTTGAACAGAATCAAAGAGATAGGAGAGAACTACAGTAAAACTAACACACAGGTCCACCCTTGCTCTTTTAATCTTTTAACCGGTTCCTTTTTCTTTCAATCTTTTTCAGTAGAAGCTACTTGATTCTTGTTTAGTCATAACTGATCGGTGCTTAAATTTTTAAGTAAGGTTTCAATCTGTATTAGGTGGTATTGAACTGGCTGGTAGCCCAGGAGAATGTCATTCCGATCCCGGGGGCGAAGAATGCTGTACAGGCGGAGGAATTTGCCGGTGCAATTGGCTGGAGACTTACCGGTGAAGAGATTGATGAGCTGCGCTCCCTGGCGATGGAGATAAAACCTGTAACCGGTTTCCCTGTTGAAAAGTTGTAAATTCCCACAGGTATTAGGAAAAGTAAAATCAGATCAGATACAAGAAGTTACAATTCTGAAGAAATATACTTTTCTAGTGCTACTACTATAATTTTCAAAGTAAATGAGCTGATGGCGCCTGCTTGGATAATCCTGGACATGAGGGTACTCTTTGTTAATTTCACAGGATTGATAATGTAAGCAAAACAGGTCTTTGAAAATACTTTAAAATAATATATATATATATATATATATCAAAACAATTTAAAAAAGTAAAAAAAATCAAAAACATGTTTCAATCCATAAACAAACACTACCTGAAGCTATAAAAATAAGATGTTCATATATAAAATTAACTTATTGTCAAAAAATAATTTCACCTAAAAGCTTAAACTTCAAGGTGGGGTCTAAGAATATGATTTATATTATTTTCTAACTAATTCTCTTAAGTGAAAAACTTTCATGTTTGAAACTTGCACATATTCATATTATTTTGTACTTAATTTTTATCAAATAAAATGAGAGTGATAAAATTTAAACTTATGACCGCTCGATCAACAAGAATTTAATATTATATCAAGAGATCTATCACTTCAACACTTTCCCCCACAATACAGGAACAACTTCCGATTGGTGGGAAAATGCTTATATGGGATTTGTGGATAACAGGTGTGCACTCCTTTCTGTGATTTCCATGTGTAATGTACCTGTCGTCATCGATTTTTTGATTGATCATTGATGGTTGGGCCCCACATCTTGTCCTGGTCATTGGTCACTGGTTACTGTCCTCGTAGGCTGTAGCTCCTAGCTTTTTGGTCCTAAATTGTACATCCTGTTGTTATGATTAATTAATTCTGTCCCATTCTAAAAAAAACGTGTGGTGATGCTGGGTCGTGTTTCATGTTTTTTTACTCCATTGCAAAAGATCAATTTTATTTTTATTCCCCCTCATAATTTTATTTATTTATTTCATTTTTTTATATAAATATCCTAAGATTTTCTTTCCATTTTTTTTTGTTTTGATAAGGATTGATTGACAACAAATTTATAGTTTTTTTTATATGTCAAAATTAAATTTATTTTCATTTAAATTTTAAGTAAGTCATCCACTTTATATTTTTATGCATTTACAAGAATTATTTTACTAAAAGTTTTTAAAAATTGAGTTTCTAAAATATAAAATCACTAGTGAGTTCTCGTACTAAACATGTTAAGTTTTCATGGGTGAAATTAGTACAAAAGCTAAGATAATTGTTGACGTAATGTTTTTTTACTGGTGTTTTTTTTTTAGTGTAACATTTTAAGTCTCAAACAAGATTATTATAAAAAAAAATTTATAAGTTTTTAAAAATTAATATAAATTATCAACTTTTCTTCAAACTAAAAAAATAATTCTTTTAAATATATGATCAATGATTAAAGATATCATCAGGAAGGTAAAATATGTAATCATAAACATGTCATGGATGTAGAATGGTGGCATAATTAACTTTTTAGTTGCAATCAAGGTTGTCAAAACCGTTCCGGTTGTCGTTCCGGTCGCCGTTCTGGTTTTTTTATTGGAACGGAACGTTTCGGTTTCAGAGTGTTTCAGCGTGCCGTTTCTGGGTTGTACTGTTCATATATATATATATATAAAATTAAAATATTAATTTAACAAGTATAATTTAAATTCAAGATAAATTAACTTTAAATTATACAATACAAACACAAAGTCAAACAAACATAATTTCAAAATTAGAAAAATCTCTAAAATTCCAAAATATTATGATTTTGAGTCGGAATGGCACAGCCGGAATGGTGCCGAGGCGTTCCAGCCGGAATTTAGTCGAAATTTCCGGAACGGGCACCGAGACGAAAACGATGCTGTTTCGTCTTGGTTTTTTTAATGGCACGGAACGTTCCGGCCATTTCGGCCGGAACAGAACGGAATTAACAAGCCTTGTTGTAACAATAAGTTCTTTAACATTCCAAGATAGTTTTTAATGGGTATACCCTCTTTCATTCAGATACAATCATTTAGTTAGGAATTTGATCATGTAATTTTTTTCCAATTTTGTCTATAATCCAGTAACTTGGTCTCCTCAAAAAGCTTTTTTAGAACTTCATTAGAATAAAAAAGTTGAATATCACTATATGCCCGTTTTATGTGATCTCTTTTCACATCTATTCTCTAAGGTGATTTGTCTACACCTTTTAGTGTTTTAAATGGATGTTGTTAAACTAACAAGGCGTGTATCTCTGTATGCTATATATTGAATTTGTTCCTTCCATTAAACTTCTCTGCATCAAACTTTATCGTCAAAGTTATTTTATATATTGTATAGATATAAACATATATGATGATTTGTGTAATATCTCGATCTAGACAACAATCTGTTTTTCTTTCCTGCTATAAACTAAACGGGAGAGAAAGGTTAGACCCAAGTCCAAGCACACAAGCAGAGAGAGTAATAGAATGTGCAAATAAGGTACCCTCCTTAAAAATCCAACCTTGTCGATCATATCCTTTAACAATCCGACACTGGCCAATCAAACCATTTGGAACGATTTCCTGATGCCAGGTAATTATTGTACTTATGGTATTATGTCTTAACGAGTACAGTAGTTAGGACCATGTTTGTATTACGACGTTCTCCTCCACGAAATTATTAGCCAGGCCCAGAAAATATCAGGCATGCACTGTCACGTCGTGTAGTTTTCGCTTGTCTTCTACCAAGCTAGCTTTGTCAAGTAACGACGGACATCTACAAGACTTTTTGGTTCTGCCATACCTCTGCTAGTGCTTGCCTGGTCTCAATTTTCAATACTAATTAACTTCAAGTTCTAGTGTCTTGAATATTGGAGAAAACCCACAAGTATGGCTGCTATGAATGTGACTAGTGCATGTTTCTATCTTGGAAGTGGTATGAGATCAGTTCATGGCGTGAAGGTTTTTGCTTCTGAGAATCTGGCCGTTTCAAAAACAGAGGAAGACAAGGTGAAGTTGGGTGGGTCTGATTTGAAGGTCTCAAGGCTCGGACTCGGTGCTTGGTCTTGGGGTGACACCGGCTACTGGAACAACTCTGAGTGGGATGGTAAGAAATTCAATCTGTTACTTAAAATTTATGTATTTGATTGGCTTGTAAGACAGAACTGTACAGTACCTTCTTTTTTTTGAGATAATTACTGGTTACTATATCTAATAGTAAATTCTGTCCCTGTAGAAGAAATTATGGAAGTATTACTGTGCTGGTTTCTGATATCAAATTGATGGCATTGTTTTCATTTAAGTTAAAGAAACATATAGAGATTCTTTGTTTTCATTTATTTTCCGATTTCAAACTGATGATCCCGGTTTGATATCTTATACATGACGCCTGCTTTTATTTATAACTTCACAGAATCAGTTTTGTTTTCCTTTTCTTTCCTCCGGCTGAACCACGTTAAGAATTCTCTTCCGCTTTGCAATGATGGCAGATACGAAAACGAAGGCTGCTAAGTCGGCTTTTGATGTCAGTATCGATGGAGGTATTACTCTGTTTGATACGGCTGAAGTTTATGGCTCCTGGGTGAGGCCTCCATGTTTTTCAGTTTTACTGTTTCTCACTGGACTGGCATTAAAATAAAACTTGTGGATCTGAAAATGCTATCGTTATTGTACCTGCAGCTCTTAAATGGTGCTGTAAACTCTGAAACTCTTCTAGGAAGGTACACTGCTGAATTCTAATTACAACCCTTCATTGCAAATGGTTTCAGTTTATTGTTTTTATGATCTGACTTAAATGGTTTGTTATAGTTTCATCAAGGAGAGGAAACAAAAAGATTCTGAAGTGGAGGTAGCTGTGGCAACCAAGTTTGCAGCTTTGCCTTGGAGGCTGGGACGTCAGAGTGTAGTAAAAGCTCTGAAAGATTCCCTCTCTCGCCTCGGACTTTCTTCTGTAGAGCTCTATCAGCTTCATTGGTATGCTGTTCTTCACCTGGCTATCTGTTAATTTGAGTCTGCATTTCCATGGCAAGACATTTTGCTGATCAAGTTTTTTGTGCTGGTCTTCAGGCCTGGAATATGGGGGAATGAAGGTGGCTCATTTGTTCCTGACTGTACATAGATAGATAGATACAATAGAATTGAATTGAATTCTTATAGAACTCAGTCTCAATTATTTGGACTCAGAAGAAGCTTAGCTCAATGAAATCAATTCGTTTTCAGGGTATATTGATGGTATTGGAGATGCTGTTGAACAGGGACTAGTGAAGGCTGTAGGCGTTTCAAACTACGATGGTAATTTTCCAACTCCAGCAGTTCAAACTGCAAAAAAGATCACGAGCACACAAAATGCAGTCAGTGTCTAATTAATTGAACATGACATGGAAGAGTTTTGGGTTTTTCCTCTCTTTACTTTTAGATATGATGAGATATTATTAATTCCTAAATTCAGAGAGCAGACTTCGTAATGCTTACAAGAAGCTCAAGGAAAGAGGTATTCCACTGGCTGCAAACCAAGTCAATTACAGCCTTATATACAGGGAGCCTGAGGAAAACGGTGTCAAGGCTGCCTGTGATGAACTTGGGATCACTTTGATTGCCTACTCCCCTATGGCTCAAGGTTAGCTAGCTTTATATGGTATTTGCTCCATGCTCTACGGTGTTTTTTTTTTGGATTCGAGGAAACCCTATTTCCTGGAAAGCGCACTTTGTGGGTCCAGGTGAGCGGGTAAAACTCCGACAGTTCTAGGCTCTTACAAGAAGTGCATGTCCTGATTCGAATTCGAGACCTGCTGTGCAGATCTTAAGTCTTTTGTCATCATATCACGGCCCTTGGGGACTGCTCTATGGTGTTCACTTCGACAAAATCTATTTGGCCTTCCAAATTCTAGTCAATGGAAGCCACTTAATTCTCAATTTGTTTTAGAAAATACTGTGTCTAACTACCGTTGTTTACTGTGTTCTAGAGAGGAGTGATGAATTATCTTTTTCGAGTTCATGCAGGTGTTCTTACAGGAAAGTACACACCAGAGAATCCACCATCGGGTCCTCGAGGCAAGATTTACACTCCCGAGTTTCTAACAAGGGTAGGGATTAAGAACTTAAAATTTACTATGATCATTAAATTTCCATCTATAAAGCTGAAGCGTTCTTGCGTTCTGCAGCTTCAACCTCTGCTAAAAAGAATCCAAGAAATCGGACAGAGCTACAGTAAAACTAACACGCAGGTTCATCCTGGTTCTCTAATTCTTTTTCTAAGCTTTTTTCCGGAGCATGGCCATCTCCAGATTATAAATCTTTGATTTAATCGAGGTTTTGATCTGTACAGGTAATCTTGAACTGGCTGCTTGCACAAGAAAATGTCCTCCCAATCCCAGGAGCCAAAAATGCCCAGCAGGCCGAGGAATTTGCCGGTGCACTCGGTTGGAGACTCAGTAGTGAAGAGATCAATGAGCTGCGTTCCTTGGCAAAGGATATAATTCCTCTGGGTTTTGCTCAAACAATAGGGAAATAAAACTACGTCTCAAAAGTTACCCCATTAACTGTAAAAGTAGACCTCTCTCTGTTAGCTGTTATCTGCAAATCGTAATCTTCAGGATAAACTTAATATAATTTCTGCATGTTCAAATCCAATTTCTTCTTTAACCATATACTTGGCCAATCTTTATTTATTCATGAACATAGGTTAAAACAAGCTTATCTAATTAAATCTATAAATTATAAATAATCTGATACATTTCGAAGCATCATTGTTATAACATACACCTTAATTTCATTCAATTTCTAAACATTTAGCTCAAATAAATAAATTATAATATTTACAACAATTATGGCCAACCTCTTTCCCTTCATTACCACTATGATTTCTGTTTTATTCTTCTACTATTTTGTATCCATAACAACGTATTTTATCCTAATTGCTTTAATTGTTTTTAATTTAACAATTCCCTTAGATTTTAAAAATCAACTCTAGCTAAATTTTGAGATTTTTTTCATCAAAACTATTCGGACTTCCCTTAAACTTGAATAATGGGTTCAAAACACCTTAACAATTGATTATATGAAGTTCAAACGCTAACTAGGTGAGTTTCCAATAATCCTTTTCTTTTTTCTTCTTTCTTTCCTAGTTTTTTCCCCACTAAAATCTTGTTTTTCTTCTCTCATTAACCACTCATAATTCTTGTGTTTATGTGTTTTACTCTATTAATCTCATTTATAATGTCTTAAAAGTAAGAAAAAAATCATTTAAGAGTATCTTCACCATCCTATCAAACATCATAATGATGTCTGGTGAGAGCTACAACCACTGTTTAGTTTTAACTAGTCAAATAATTTTTAATATAATGAACTTTCTCATTTGATCTTTTTATTTGGTTTATAACTATTATTGATAACACTTGTTATTGACAAACTTTCATGATGTGGGCCCATTCCAAGAGGTGTTAGGTGGTTAAGAGAAATCATACAAGGGAGGTAATTACCACAAATAAGGCAAATTAAGTTGCGTACGAGTGACTTAAGAAGGAAACAATTGTTATGGAGGTCGAACTAAGTGGACTCGAGGTAGCTTATTCATCTCTCAATGAACAAATACAAGACGTTGTTATTTAGTCAAGATCCAAAGACAAACTACTTCAAGTCACTTATAATCAAATAGATACCTCAAAGCGAGAGATCAAATTAATGGAGAGATGTCATGTCAATCTCATCCTTGAAGAAATATTTAGTTGCATTAGGGAGATCATATCAATTCCTTCCAAGGTAAATTGTGCAATCACATTAGAGAGACTTTGATTCCTTTAAATATAAATTATGTAACTGCACTGGAAAGACTAGGTTCATCATATCCTTGGAATGTTGTGGGGTTGTTGCCTTCGATATCACATAGAGAAAAAAACATTGTTGTTATAAGAAACTTGTACTTTTAGTCATCTATTGTTAAGCCATCTCACCTAAAAGCTTAAGCTTTTAAGTGAGGTCCCATAATATGATTTATATTATTCTCTAACACACCTCAAGTGAAAGCCCTTTGGGCTTGAAACTTGCATAGGCCCACATCACCTTGTGCTTGGTTTTTATCAAATAGAATGGGGGTGGTGAGATTCGAACTCGTGACCGCTGGGTCAATAAGGCTCTGATACCATGTTAAGGGAACCATCTCACCTAAAATAGAATGGGGGTGGTGAGATTCGAACTCGTGACCGCTGGGTCAATAAGGCTCTGATACCATGTTAAGGGAACCATCTCACCTAAAATAGAATGGGGGTGGTGAGATTCGAACTCATGACCGTTGGGTCAACAAGGCTCTGATACCATGTTAAGGAACCATCTCACCTAAAAGCTTAAGCTTTTAGGTTATTCGAACTCGTGACTGCTGGGTCAACAAGGCTCTGATACCATGTTAAGGAACCATCTCACCTAAAAGCTTAAGCTTTTAGGTGAGATGGTTCCTTAACATCTATTATCATACATTTTTATCACTTTCTAAGGTATAATTAGTTTGATGACATTTATGTTGAGATCATGATTTAAGTTCTAATGAAGTATAGAAAAAGTCTCTACAATAGATGTCTTCTGAGTGGTTGAAAAATATAATTCATATGTTTTATGTTTTGAACCAACATTCCACTTATATTTGTTGAAAGTTTTATAAAATCTCGAAGCTCCAACTATATTCATGAAGATGGAAAAATACCTACCTAAATTTGCTTGTCTCATTAAGCCCACGGGAAATGCTATTTTAGAGCGATTAAATTGTTGCATAGCCTTTCATACTTCTTATTGAAGAGTTGTACAATCTCTAGTTGTAGGAAAGTCCATGACACATCCCATTTCCATGAGTTTTTTGATTGTCTTCTTTTGATGGTGATTGAGGATGTTAATAAATCAGTTTTGAAAGAGTTGTTGATGATTTTTTTTTTAGATTTTTACAGACAATGTCATTGATGATGTCCTAAAAAATCCAAGTAGTTTGGAAGGAAGACTTATGTCTTGGATAATTGATTAATCTCTTATTTCTGGCAATCTGATCACTTCTTCATGGCCAAAGTGATTGATGACTAATGTTTGATAACTGCAAAAGGTCTTTTTTAGTGAGTTCAGGGGCTATTTGATGCTTAAACAAGGATATTTTTATAAGAATATACAATGATATTTAAAAAAAATACTCTAGAAATAAATATACATTAAAGAATGGTTGAAAACCCTTTTCTTTTAAGAATGCAATGATTCTTTATAGCTCATTCTTCTTACCTTTAGATGGAGGAAAGAAATAAAAAGTCTTTCCTTTTCTAATAGATTTCAAACCTCTCATGTGTCAAAGAAAACAAAATATTTTTGACTCATTAGGAAAAAAATATTTGAAAGTCATCAGAGGGAAAACCATCTCTAATTTTATTGTCTTTTCGTTTCACTCTCTTAATTGTTTTTAGTTCCTTGATCATTTTTTGTTTTTATATTTAAACTAGGGTTAAACAAGATTAATACGATAAAGATAATTTTTTAAAAATCAAATCACTATTTGACCAAGACAATTAATTTTCTATTTACTCAACATGGTCGAACAACTAGTGCAGACTTTTTTTTTCATTTATTAACAATTAAACCAGCAAATTAAAAGAACATGAAAATGATATGTAAAATTTTGAAAAATCATAAAAATAAAGAATCTAATTCCACATTTATGGAAGAAGAAGAAAGTCAATAAAATCCAACCGGGCGGCAAGTATCAAAGCAAATCTAATCCAAACCCAACCAGCCACTATGGATGAGTTGTAATAAACGGTGTTTCTGACAGTATTGGTCCCTCAGAAATAAACAAATAAACAAATAAGTCCACACACGCAGTCCAAGTGGCATTTTAGACATTTCAGATTTTCCACCCTCTCTTGCTTCCTCCTCCTTGATTTCCTAACCCCTCCCCAATTTGAAGAACCATAAAATCAAATTTCACCAGCCTGGCCCACACAAAAGAAACTAACTCACTGATCGTCTGACACGTGGACGACAGTGTGAGTAACTGCAGACTAAAAGCAGTGAGTTGGGTGACTACAGAATCTTTCCCTCAGGTCTCAACACTCGTAAGAGTCTGTGTCATGTCATTGTCTTTGTAACTGAGAGTAAAGAACAGACACTCTTCATTTATCTCCACTCTCTCTCTCTGGGTCCAGTCCATTCTCAAATTTCTCATTACACCCATTTCACAGCGTTTCAGAGAGAGAGAGACAGGGGGGGATCTTATTGGAAGTTGAAGAAGTTCAGTCTGCTGTACAGGGGATTTTTGGTGAGGGCAGGAGTGCTTTGATTTCATTTCCCCTGTCTTTCCCACTGGTGGGATTGGAGTACTTTTTAAAGTCCCACTTTGTTTGATTCTTTTTTGCAGGCCAGGAGAATGTTTTTTCCTTATCTTCCTCTCTGTCAAGTTTCTTTTTTCATTGCAAAACTTTTGTGGGATTTTTTAGTTTTTGAGAGAGTTATTGGTTTCTTTGAAAAGTCTTCAAAAGACTGCCCCTTTTTGTGTTCTTGAGGACTTTCCAGTGAGTTTTGTTTTCAAAATCTTCAGTCTTTAATTGGTGCTGATCTTGTTTTCTTCCTCTTCCTCTTCTTCTTCTTTCAAGTAGGGGGCTTCATTTTGTTGCTTTTTCTTCCCTTTCACCCTGTCTTTATGAGATACAATATTGATATTATTTAATTCCATTTCATGGTTATTTTATTAACAAGTCAATTAATTTACTAATTATGTGTTAAATGGTTTATCCTCGTGTGTTTTTGTCTCTGACTATTTTATTAAGACACGGATAATGACACAAAGTGTTATCTTTGTTATGACTGGTAATAATTGTTAATACTTATTTTTTAAAATATTTTAAACTTCCCTTTTTATTGTGTTTAACAGGATATCTGCTTCTTCTCAGCCATGAATCATTGTATTCCTGATTGGAATTTTGAGGGTGGTCTTCCTGTATCCAATCAGAAGCAGCCCATAGAGTCCGTACTTCCTCTAAATTTTGATTATTTCATCGTCAAGGCATCTATCTTTTTAAAGGTTGTTGATTTTGGTTGCCCCATCTTTTACCTCATGCAGGCCAAACAATGACCTAGTAGAGCTGCTATGGCGAAACGGGCAGGTAGTTTTGCATAGCCAAGCACTCAGAAAACCAAATCCTCATGTTCAAAAACATGATTCGCCAACGGTAAAGGACAGTGGATCAATCCTGAATTCAAGTCATTTGATTCAGGATGATGAGACAGTGTCTTGGATTCAATACCCTCTTGAAGATTCCTTTGAAAAGGAGTTCTGTTCCAATTTTTTCTCGGAACTGCCACCACCACTCTCTGATCAAATTTTGGAAGAAAAGTCTGCTAAATTTGATGCCTCGGCACCTTCACAACAACAGCATCAGCATCTGCTACAACTCAACAACAATAAACCTCCTGTGGTTTCTGATTTTTCAGGAAATCAAATGCCCCCTCCAAGAACTCAAGTCCTGGAGAAAAATCATACTGGTGTAGGAGGATTTGGTAAAGCTGTTAATGCTAACTTTTCTCAGTTCTCCGCCCCCTTTAAAGGAGGTGATTTTAGAACTTCAAGTCGACAATTTGGAGGACAGGGGTCTGGCAATTCTCCACAAGGAGAGGTCAGGGAGTGTTCGGTGGTAACAGTAGGGTCAAGCAACCAAATTCCACATGATCGTGATATGAGCCGTGCTTCTAGTAATGCTATGGGGACTAGTACTGGCTTTTCTACTGGACCCTCCATGGATGATCCACGAAAAATAGTCTCCCAGAGTGAGAGAGGCAAAACTGAGACACTTGAGGCTACTCTTACTTCATCCTCAGGTGGATCAGGTAGTAGTTTTGGTAGAACATGTAAGCAATCTGCAGGACCTAGTAGTAGCCAGAAAAGAAAAACTATAGACACAGGGGATTCTGAGTACCAAAGTGAGGTGAAAACACAAACTCTCTCTTCATCTTCTTGTAAATTTGTTAAACTTTGTGTGGTGAACATGAGTTGTGCATGATACAGGATGCCGAACTCGATTCAATGGCAGGAAACAATCCAGCCAAACGATCAGGATCTACCCGCAGGAGTCGTGCAGCTGAAGTGCATAACCTCTCGGAAAGGGTAGGGATACTTGATCTCATCACGTTTCAAGATTCAAAGATTGTATTGTTAGTTACTCATCTATTGTCCACTTGTATGCAGCGACGGAGGGATAGAATTAATGAGAAGATGAGAGCATTGCAAGAGCTCATACCTCACTGCTACAAGGTCTTCTTTTCTGAACTTTTTAGTTTAAGTTTAACTATCTTTCTCTGCTACTCTTGTCTTTGCATGCGTAAGACACTTTTTCTATCTAATCACCTGTGGTTAGCCCAAAATCTTTACCTCTGTTTGCTGTTTTCGAAAGAAAAGGCCTAGCATGTTTATGAAATTATGATTGAATAATTGGATAGAGAAACGAAGTTAAGTTGGATTTGTGGCAAGTGATTAAAGGATAGATTTGGAAATGAGCAATTGGGGAAAAGTAGGTTTAGATGAGAGCAAGTCCACGATGTGAAAAAAGGGAATGATCACCTTGGCCTTTTGAGAATATATGACCAAAGATAGAAGCATAACAGTTCTCCAAAATTTCCTTGGCGTTTAGCCTAAATAATAGTGGAGTTGAATCGAGCACTTTTAGTTGAATTATAGCATAACAGGAGTATAGCAAAGAGCTAATTTTGCTCCAGACTTTTATTCTCTTACTTCCAGAATGTTCCTCCTCCTATGAAGTTAAGCTAGTCCTAATGTTGCAGACAGATAAAGCATCAATGCTGGATGAGGCAATTGAGTACTTGAAGTCACTTCAGTTACAACTTCAGGTCTGGCGTCGAATCTTGTAAAATCATAGTCTGGGCCTTATCATTCTCCATTAACTCAATTCAAGCCATTGACGATTTTTTCTAGGTGTTTCAGGTAATGTGGATGGGTAGTGGGATGGCCCCTATGGTGTTTCCAGGAGTGCAGCATTTCATGTCTCGCATGGGAATGGGAATGGCCCCCCCTCTGCCTTCTATGCAAAATCCTATGCATTTGCCTAGGGTCCCACTCATTGATCAATCCATTTCTATCGCTCCGACACAGAACCAGGGAGTGATGTGCCAAACTCCGGTGTTGAATCCAGTTAATTTTCAAAATCAGATGCAAAATCCGGCTTTCGCTAACCAGTATGCACGTTACATGGGCTTTCCTATGCAACCCGCTTTTCAGGTTCTATGTTACTCCACGTTTCATGAGATATAATTTCTGTTGCATGGCTTTTCAGTCTGTATGATCTCTTGATTAGACGATAATTTAGTGATAATGTTGCTGCTGCATTGGTTTGGTCTTGCAGCCCATGAACATGTTCCGGTTTGGCTCGCAAACAGGACAGCAGGATCAAATGGTGGCACCAACAAGCAGTGGTGGCAGACCCTTGAGTGATGGAAGCGCAGTCAGTGATGCTCCTCTAAGTGGCAAGATAGGTAAATCTTTCCATTCTCTTTACCTTCCCGGGAAAGACTCTTCTCTATTTTCTATAACATCCCAAACTTTTGAATTTCTAGATGAAGAATTCCATCGACACCGCCCAATATAGTTTAATTGTCCGGGCATATTTGTCTTCCCTGGTGGTTGCTAGTGATCCAACTGGAGGGCATTTATTAGATTTGAAAGAAGCAAATGCAGCCAGTTACTTGCTTATCTTTAATTGTCATCCTTCCAAACAACGAATGGTCTGAAACCATCTTGTCGGGGTTAGCAGCAAAAATCTTTTTTTCCTTCATTCTACCCTACTTACAGTCATGTGCCAGGCTAAATATGCACTGTATTTAGTAATCATTATTCATGGCTTCCTCTAATATCCCTCTCTAGCCGTCCATGGCCCCAGGACAAAACTGTTCGCTTTATGTAGCACGTTCCATTTTCAAGTTTTTTCTGTATTTTTATTATTTCTATTGCATGTTTTCTTGTTCAACTTGTTGATACGAGTAGATACTGCTTGGCTTATTAGCTAGACAAGTCATTTCATTTCATATGGCGTCTTCCAAGTGATCTGCCTCCAAAATCTCTCCGGCACCGGAGATGAGGAAGCGCCATCCTCAGTAGCTCAAGATCCAAAAGGCTTCCAAAATCAGATGTCACTGTGTGCCCATTTAAAATCGATCTGACAGCATTTTTCTGGTGTGGACAGGTTAATCGGTGAATATTCTTTCTGATCAGGTGTTTATGGTCCCCTGGATGCGTAAATCAGGACCATTGCAGGCGGTGGAAGAACTTCCTTTGGATATGTGAAGCATTTAATATCTTGCCAATAATCGATCATATTTTCTTTTTTCAGATCCTGAAATAGTTATCACGTTACAAGGATTTCAATATCTCCATGGAACTTGCTCCGCAACCATTTTTTATTGAATGTAATAGTTTTGTTCGCGTGTCGCTGCTAACAGGATGGAGACAGCACTAGTTTTGTTCCTTTCTGCTATATATATACACACACATAAACATGTGTTGAGAATTTGCCAAGATGATTTTATCTTCGCTGTCATGATTTTATCTTTAAGACCACTACTGTGATGCTTTTCCTTGGAGATTCTCACTCATCCCACCTTTTTACAACCTTTTCATCTGTTGGTGTTGCAGAAAGATAGTGGATTTCTGGTTCTAAACATGTTATGATTTTAAATTAAAAAAATAATTTTTTTTTAAAATAATTTTAAAACACAGCTACAAACAGGTAATTAGAAAGATGGGGGAGATGGAGAGGGCAGGAGAGGATGCATGGGATACCACCAGAAGATATCACCAGTTAAGAGGAGGGAGCCATTCAAACTCAAAGATGATGGCGTGGACTGGACTCCTTTATTTTATTTTATTGTATTTTATAATTTATACATGTTTATATATCTGCTCCCTATCTTTTTCTTGATGTTGAAAGGTGCAAAATGATTGCTGTACTATTTTGGTCCTGCCGGCCTTTGCAGACTTGCCTCTTTTTTTTTTTTTTTAATTATGAATACAGGTCGGAATTATTAACAAGTACTAAACCATTATTGCCCTCCTCCTTGGTTACTGTACTTTGTTTTATTTTTATTTTCTAATATTAATTTTATTTGAGGGTGAGTTTTATTCATTTATTTTCATGAGATTATCTTAATTTTATAATTTGAGATCCAAATTTTATAAGTTATCTGAGTTAATTTAGGTTTTAAATGAGGTTTCAAGTCAAAGGTTTGATATATTAAACATTGTTAACTCGTTTTTTTTTTAATTTTATTTTTTAGTGTTGAATTGATTGAGAATCAAGCATGTACTTGGCTCTGATTTGTTTTCAAACATTTCAGAGCCCAAAACATTATTAAAATAAGTTGAAACCGATATTTAAAAAATACTAATAAATCCTAGACATGAGTTTTAAGCCATGATTTTGAGTTCGATTTGAGAAAGGTACGTGAAAAAATATTAATAGATTTTGGATTATTTAATAGATTTCCATAATTGTGTAATAAAAAAATGGTGCATGTATTAGTAAAATATAGAAGAAAACAAGTTCGTAAATAAAACGAAATTGAAGGTCCTATTGATAGATTTTCCGATGATGGTAAAATGAATTTATTCCATTCACAAATCTCTTGTATAGAGATCCTGCAAGAAAATTTAATTTTTTTTTAATGTAAATTCGTTTTACTCATTTATGACCCTATTAAAATTGGATCAACATTTTGAACTTTGCTGTAGGGTTCTAATTTATTACTTATTAGTTTATTCTTGTTTCTTATTGATGAACTGGACTTAGAGTTTTAAAAATATTTAAATCTTAGAAAACAATTGGATGTTTTTATTAAATTATGTATCATGGCTTAACATTGAAAACTTTTGACTTGATTCTTTATTTAATTCAAATTTTAAATAAAATTGTGTGGGAGTTGCTTACATGATCTTAATAATTGGACAGGTCTAAAAAATAAATATCTTAGAAAACAATTGGATGTTTTTATTAAATTATGTATCATGGCTTAACATTGAAAACTTTTGACTTGATTCTTTATTTAATTCAAATTTTAAATAAAATTGTGTGGGAGTTGCTTACATGATCTTAATAATTGGACAGGTCTAAAAAATAAATATTAAATGAAACAAAGATGAAGAAATAAACAGATCATGTTAATCTTAGTCAAACACTAAACCTATGACCCAAATTATAGACTCCACTAGTTCAAATTAATTTTATTTTACTTTATCTTGTGATAAAAAAAATATATATATAAGTCAAGATTTCATCAACTCAATAATAAGAATAAATTAAATAAAAATATCATATTAAATTATGGTAATGAAAAAAATACAAAAACAGAAATATTAAACGATAAAATTAAATAAAAACTTCACACACACACAGATATATATATATATATAGAAGAAGAATGGACCAAAGGGTTAATAAAAAATAAAAATAAAAACTCAATAAACCTATTACAACAAGGCCAATTCGACTTCCACCCCTCCTGAAGAGGATAGGATGTAGGTTGATTTTAGTGGAAATTGGCTGGCCTAGAGTTTGCTTGTAGTCCTTGTCTGCTGGCCCATGGGCCCCTGTAATTAATGAGTGGACTATAGCCTCACTTTAGACGTGGTCGAATTCTTTTTTTTTTTTGTTTAAAATTTGTTTGTAATATATATATATATATATATATATATATATATATATATATTAGAATCGCTCATTTGATTTTCAATATTGGATATGAGTTATGATTGTATTTTAAAAGTATTTTTGAAAAAAAATTATTTTTTAAAATTAAGATTTTTTAATATTTTTAGATTATTTTGATATACTGATATCAATAATAATAATAATAAAAATATTATTTTGAATAATTTCTAAACAAAAATTATTTTAAAAAATAACTCCATTCACACTTATAAATAAACCTGAAAAGATGCATAATCATAGAAATATAAAAGTTTATAATTCTATAATAGAGCGTAAATTGATCTAGCAACCTCGTGCTCTCTCTCACATTGCTGAGAATATATGTAAGTTTAAAATTTGGTGTCCTTGTAGTCATTTTTTCCCCAAACAATACAATTGAAATCTCTTTTTGAAAAATCGACCAAATGCTGCATTAAAAAAACACTAAGGTGTGGCCCCAATTTAACGTCAGAAATAGACAGCCAATGGTGTGCAATGAAGAGAGCAACATGTGTGCTTATCCGATACGTAATCTTCCATTTCATTTTTCAAACCAAAGAAAAAAAACATATATATATATATAACAGTAAAAATGTTTTCCTTTTTTCAAAATTGAAGTGACACATCACATGCCATCAACCTGTCCATCAAACCTAATAATAATAATAATAATAATAACTCATCACACCTTTTAGGCGGGCGGTGATTGACATTATAGGTAAGTTATATTTTTTAAAAATGATTTTATTATGTTAATATTACAAATAAATGTTAAAAAATTAAAAATTCTACCGCACTCTAGATATGGCACTTGCAGAGCATAACTGCCCGATTTGATCAATTAAAAACACGTGTCAGTAAACCATTAGCGAATAGCAATCTTTTAAGTCTATAAATTCTGAAATCCAAAACCCCCCAAATTCATCCAAAACACAAACCAAAAAGACACCTCTCTCTAAAAAATATCTTCCCTCTCTCTCTACAACTCTCTCCTTCTCTCTCTAGATTTCCCCCCTTTTGGCTTTCTCGATCTGTTCATGACAGAATCATAAGATTGGGTCTCTGAAATCTCCCTCAATTTCTGTCGATCAAGTTCTGCAAGAAAGGCAGGGAATCGGAAGAGGGGTATAATCGGAAAAGGAATTCTGCATGAGCTGGTTGGGAAAGCTGGGTTATTATTTCGCGTCGTCCAATTCGAACCATTTCATTACGTGTCTTTTGATATTTATTCTCCATTACTCACCTCAATCATCTCCTTCCCTTTTTAATTTCCATAGCAAATCCACTGAACCTTTGTTAACACCCCCCCTTATAAGTATTAATCTTAATTTTCTCATTTTAAATCCCGTCAATTCTAATTTTAATTCCAAATTCCCATCATCATCATCTTTTAACGATCATGGTTTCGGGATTGAAGAGTGATCGCCCTCAGTTACGTAGAGGTTCGTCTTTCCATTTTTTACCTTCATTTCTGTTCTTTTTTCCTTTATTAGGTCAGCTAAAAAATTGTCGGTGCCGTGTTTTTCTTACCCCTTGCAATATTTTTTTTTGTGGTCCTAATTTTTGGAAAGTGACAGCACAGTAACCCTAGTGGGTCCCGCATAATTAGAAGTTCACGTGCTTTATTTTGCACTTGCATGTGTCTGGGATGCATGATTTAGATTGATGAGCACTTGGTAGTTGTGGCGTTGTGGCATTGTGGCAATCCTTGCTTTATTAATTAATGAGCTTTACTTATTACTGTAGCAATGATTAAGTACTAATAATATGGGAGGAATGATTAATTTTATATTTTTTGGATTAATGTAATGTAATGTAATGGGAACAGGTCTGTGTTATTCGAATGAGGGGAGTGGGCAAGCAAGATCACCTTCAGTTATAGTGATAGGCGGTGGAATTGCCGGAGTGGCGGCAGCGCGTGCTTTGTATGATGCTTCATTCCAGGTTGTCTTGTTAGAATCAAGAGACAGGCTTGGTGGTCGTGTTCATACTGATTTCTCATTTGGTTTTCCTGTCGACCTTGGTGCATCATGGTAATAATATATATTTTTTTTTAAATTTAATATTCAGAAATAAAAAAATGGGGATGATTGTGGTTCCAGGTTGCATGGGGTGTGCAAAGAGAATCCTTTGGCACCATTGATTGGGAGGTTAGGACTGCCCTTGTACCGTACTAGTGGTGATAACTCCGTCTTGTATGACCATGATCTTGAAAGGTATTTAAATGATTGATTTATACATGTATTTGCTGCTTTAATTTTGCATTTGTTATGTAGGATGTTGCTAAAGTTACTTTCATGAGTTAAAACAGCATGCATGATCATAACTCTAGAGCAGGATTTAGTCTTGAATCATGATCTTGTTATCTCTTTAAATTTGTGATGTAAAAAGATAATTTAGGTGTTATGTATCTCCCAGTTGCCACCTGCGATTAGAGGTTTTTGTTTGTGGCTGCATCTTATTAAGAGAAGTCAATGGCTGGGTTGAGTTTCAAACTTTGTTTGTATTTTTTTTCTTTCCTTTAGGACAATTTCTCAATTCATAGTAACATTTTCCTCAAGCTCTCTTTGCCGCTACTTTGAATACCATGTTAACGTCATTTTTTTTGGCCTAAATTCTATCTTTTCTGTGCAGCTATGCACTCTTTGACATGGATGGGAACCAAGTTCCACAAGAATTGGTCACCAAAGTTGGCGAAGAATTTGAGAAAATTTTAAAGGAGGCACGCATTCTCACTCTTCTTTTTCTGTATACCTCTTTTTTTTTACACTTCCTAGTATTATAACTTCACAAGATTCTGTTAGCTTAATCATTCCTTTTCTCTTTGACTGAAGCCTACTGTCTTGAGTTTTCTTAATTAATTGATCTTTTGAGGTTTTTCTAGCATAGAAACCGTGAAGAGAATGGTTTTCTTTGCGATTGTGAAAATATTTCCATCGCTTCAACACAAGCCTGTTCTGTTTGTTTCATGGGCGTTTCTGAGTTGCTGTTCCCCTTCTTGAATGCAGACAGATAAAGTAAGACTCGAAAACAATGAAGACATGTCTATACTCCGTGCTTTCTCAATTGTTTTTGAAAGACGACCAGATTTAAGGTCATATTCTCATAATAACATATTGGAACAGTAACTTGCGTGTCTGTTGAACAAAAAAATTGGTTTAATAAAGTTGATTTTGATGTACAGGCTGGAGGGTCTTGCCCACAAGGTGCTTCAGTGGTATTTATGCAGAATGGAAGGATGGTTTGCTGCTGATTCTGAGACAATATCACTTAAAGGCTGGGACCAAGTAAGTTCTCACGCATCGACAAAGTCATTATTCAGAATCCCAAGCATCTTCACTAGTATTTGCTTTCCAGGCTAGAATTAGAAATGATCTTTTATTTGCTGGTAGTAGAGTTTACCCTTATTATGTTTTGACACACTGGTATTTGCATCATCTTTTGTAGGAAGAGCTGCTCCCTGGTGGGCATGGGCTTATGGTCAGGGGCTACCTTCCTGTCATTAACACTCTTGCCAAAGGCCTTGACATCCGCTTGGGCCACAGGTATTCTATTTCTTGCTTTTACTGTGTTGTGCTTGAGCTTGTACATGCTTGCGAGCTCAACATCCTCTTGTTTATGTCTAGCAGTTACAATTCATTGCTGTTATTTTTTAGGGTGTCAAAAATAGCGAGGCATTATAATGGAGTAAAGGTAACAGTGGATGATGGAAAAACATTTATGGCCGATGCTGCTGTTGTTGCCATTCCTCTTGGTGTGCTGAAATCTAAGACCATAATGTTTGAGCCTAAACTTCCAGACTGGAAGGAAGAAGCCATCAAGGACCTTGGAGTGGGAATTGAGAATAAGATTGTGTTGCACTTTGAGCAGGTGTTCTGGCCAAAAGTAGAGTTCTTGGGTGTGGTTGCAGAGACATCATATGGCTGCAGCTACTTCCTGAATCTTCACAAGGCAACTGGACACCCTGTCCTTGTTTATATGCCTGCTGGGAAGCTTGCCAGAGACATTGAGAAAATGTCCGATGAAGCTGCTGTTAATTTTGCTTTTATGCAACTCAAGAAGATCCTTCCCGATGCTTCTGCACCGGTATGCTTGCACTTCTTGAGCATTTGAACTAGTTGCCTTGGGCCTGCTATGAAACTCATGACGTAATGTTATTTTTTTAAAATTTATGCAGATTCAGTATCTCGTTTCTCGGTGGGGCTCAGATATAAACTCACTCGGCTCCTATAGCTATGATACAGTAGGCAAATCCCATGATCTGTATGAGAGGCTGAGGATCCCAGTTGATAACCTATTCTTTGCCGGTGAGGCAACAAGTGTGAGCTACCCAGGGTCAGTGCATGGTGCATTCTCAACTGGATTGATGGCCGCGGAAGATTGCAGGATGCGTGTTCTGGAGCGTTATGGAGAGGTGGACTTGTTTCAGCCAGTCATGGGTGAGGAGGCACCAGTGTCAGTCCCGCTCTTGATCTCACGAATGTAACTTTTTTTCTGCCCCGCATTCGTGGATGCAATGATTCAGATGTAGCTAACATATCATCACTGTTTCGATTAAGCTGTTCCAGAAATGTCGTGGAAAATGAATCTGTCATCCTTGACTGGTCTGATTGTCGTGTCGCCCCCTTCTATGTATACATTCTGTTATCGGGCAAGCACTAAAAAATAAGAATCTAGTCTAGTGGTCGCTCAAAAAGGTTGTGGAGTGGCCCTTGCCTTGTGGAAAAGTTATTTGTACGAGAATGTTGTTCCATGTTCTTCCCACTTTCGAGGTGGGAAGGGCACCGAGTTTGCATAATTATCTAAATAAAAGAGTTTGGTTTTATCTCGATCCCCCCCAAGATTCGTAACCCTTTTCACCTGTTTTTTCTCCTCCACTGGCTGCGAAGGGAAGAAGAAAGATACTGCTCGGTTAGTGGTGAGAGAGGACAGGGAAAGCAATATCGTGAAATTGCACTCCTCGTGGACCATGATGTGAAGCGTGCCTGATAATTATTCCTTGTCCAATAACCATTATTATGTGTGCAATCCTGATCGGAGGCATCTAATTGAAGAGGATGGAGACCGGAGAGTCAGTGGCCAACTTGGCGTTGCTCCCTTGACAATCCATTTCTCATGAAGTTGCTATATATTTTTTTAGAAAACAATATAAACGAGTAATATTTTCTTTTATACGGAATGTATATTTTGATTCAAATTCAAAACATGCTATATAAATTATAAATTTTTTATCATTACATCATGACCCAAAGACAGCCAAACCGAGCACAAGGAATCATGCATGCCCAAGACAATGATTCCAGTCAATCATATGCTCTTGTCCACCCAAACTTTCTTCAAAAGCAACGTGTTTTTTTAACCAGAATCTGGGCTCAGTTTGGACGTGGAGAATTGTTCTTTTCTGCCGGCCAAATTAAAGGCAGAAGTATCTGAGCAAGATCTCTCATTAGGTTTTCCAATTTTATATATATATATATATATATATTATTCAATAGTAATCGCCCTCAGTTACGTAGAGGTACGGCCTTCCTTTTTTTAACATTCATGACTATTATTTTCTTTATCTTTTCTTAATTTTAAAATGGATATTATAATTACAAAAGAAACCAAAACTATTAAAAAAGAATAAAAATATATCAATTGAATCCACTCTCTCCCCCTCTCTTATTGATGATCTTCATCTACCACATAACCTGTCATCCAATTCATGTCGGAGTTATTCTTTCCCATTAAAAAACTCAAGTTTAGGGTGTGCAGAGCCCATTAAATTAAACAAGAAGAAACTTTGCTTCCTAGCTAGCTAGCTCAAATAGTCCAAGTGGTGAATTAATTATGGGAATTTTGTTTATAGTTTAGAGAAAGGTTGTGCTCCATTGATGAGATCTCCAAACAAGATCAATAGTTAGGTGTATCTTTTTTTTATTATTATTGATTCAATTAAAGTCTCCTAGTTTCAATTTTGATCCATGATTGAACATCTAGTGCATTGTCTACTGTATTTTCTTTAAATGCCTCTTTGATTTCTTTTGTTTTGCTTCATGTTTTTATAATCAAGTTTATGTGTTTTCTAGGATTGTGCTTTTTAGGGTTTCAATCTTGTTGTGTTTGGGGTTTCATATACTTTCTATTATCATTTTTCTATTTTAAAAAAAAACTAGGAGGTATGTTGGATATTAATTTGTGAAATCGTTTAATAATAAATAAACAAAAAAATTTATTGGTTATTGAGTTTTAGATTATTATTTTTATTTTTCTCTTTACGAGATTATCTTATTTTTGTTAAATTTTTGTTTTGCAATCCAATAAGAACTTTGAGATATTTAGAGAATATCTTTAATACTAGTTTAAAACATTCAATCTCTCAATTAATTATTAGCTTTTTTAATTATGTTATTAAATTATTAAAATAATTGGAATTAATTAACCCAAGTCCCAAATTGTCCTTGCTCTTTTAGAAAGACTATCACCACGTGGGCATCGAGAAAAAATGAACATGGTCCACAAAACAAGAACATGTGTATCCAACTATAGTCTTGGTTGAATCTAATTACGTTAATGGGTTGGACCACATAGGCTTTAAAATAACTCAAAGGTTGAATTATAAAAAACTAGACAACTAATAGCATGTTTATAACCAAATTATTGAATTTAACTCCACATGCGATTTGAATTCAATTAAGAATATTTTATAATTTTTATGTTTGGAATAAAATATTAAATTATATAATTTAATTTAATTATATCACTTGAAATACATGTGAAATAAATCGAATTAACAATACTAATTATTTCGCCCTTAATTCAAAAATAAATTTGATATGAAAACAGCAGCATAAATAGCATAAATATTTCACATCGACGTATTTACATAGATATTTGACATCAAAAACTGTTCTTGAATAATCTTTCAGTAGACGTGGAATATTTCCATGTAAGAAAAAGAAAACCCTATTGAACGAAAAACAAGCTATACCTCTAGCATTACTACAAAATTAATTTAAATATCGAGAATCCCAGATAACCTGAAGAACAAAATAGAGCAGTTGGGAATCTATTAAAATATCATCAGATGGTCTCCACCATGTCAGAGAAATCTTCATTTGCTGATTTCTTCAAACGTTCAACTGCTTTCTGAACCTGCACATGCATTGTTTATTTAATAATAATGACAATGAATCCCACTGCGGTCCAACATAGAAAAAAACCACAATTTGTGACACAACAGGGATTAAATTACCTCATGATCCCAGTTTGTTCTGGCAGTAAGAATAATTAACGTTATTGTTTGCAAGAGAACTCCAGCGACCATCCCCCACCAAATCCCCTGAAAAAAAGTCAGTTTTGGTTCATCAGAATTCTATTGTATCAACAAAGTTGCAGGACAAACAAGCACTGGTTTAGTCCACTGCCCTCTCTCTCTCTCTCTCTCTCTCTCTCAACAGAAAGATCTCAAGCTCGAATTGATACAGAGAAGAGAAGGTTGCAGTAAGAAGATACGCATGGAAGATACACTTACAGCAACTCCTAAACTCGTTTTGAACCCAAGAACACATCCAATCGGGAGACCAATCACATAATAAGTGGTCAGGTTAACACAAGCTACAGTAGATTGCCATCCACTCCCAATGGCCACACCTGAAACTCAACAAGGAAATGATTATTCTACTATCTTGTATTATAATTTATCTTGATGTGGAAAATGTAGCTTTCTTACCTGACAGTATAGGCTGAATGCCATTTAAGAAAACAGAGATGGCGAGCAGAGGAGTCAAATCAGAAACTGCCTCTATAACTTCATAATCGCTTGTAAAGAGTTTGCTTAATCCAACTCGAAAACTCAAAACTATTGCACTGAAAAATATGCTAATTATGGTGCTAGTGCCAGTCACCACCATCACTGCAAATTTGGCTACCTTCGCATGACCTGCCCCTAGTTCATTACTTACTCGAACGCTGCGATTCAACCCAAAAACTGATCGGTATATATACGATAATATTTGTATTTAATGCCGAGAAGAAGCTCAAGGAAATGAAAAACAAAATAAATAGGTTCAGCTGAATGATAATATCCCTTGATTATATGTCAATCCAAGTGTTCAAGTTCTTGGCATACCTGGTAGATGCGCTTAGGCCTAGCATAAATTCCATGTCCCAGTTCAAGTAGTTCATGCTGAAATGTTTCGATTTCAAGTTAGAACCTGGAAAAATAAAAACAGAGGCATTGTCCAAGTGGGAAATGGAGATGCTAGAGTTAGGCATACCAAATAGAAATGGAGTCCAGTGATACTGTTGGATCAGCGAGGAGTCCTGATATAAGTACCAGTCCTTGGCTGTACCATATCTCCAAACTGCATTATTCATTCAAAGAATCAAATATTAAACAGTAATCAGAACGTAGAACTTGGTACAAAACCATTAAATGTTGTAGATCCTTTTTTATATACCAAAGCATGACGGCAGACGAGACTGTGAGCTTAAAATAAGGCCATATTCCTGTGAAAGCAGTCGCAGATAAGCCGGTCCAGGTCTCCTTGCAAGATGGGCTCAGGACAATGTAAAGGGCAATTAAGATGACAAACACCCACCAAGAGAAGCTCAGTGTCAGAGCTGCTCCCAGTAGACCATAATCCAGTACATAAACAACAATCCATGTGAGAAGAGTGTGGAGCAGGAGTACGGAAACAGACATGTATGCCAGAGGGTTCACTATGTTCTGCGCCTGGAGAAACCTCTGCATAGGGCAGCTTAATGCAAATGCATATAGCTGAGGTATCAGGCCACGAGCGAAGATCTGGCCCTGCTGAGCTATGCTATCTTTTTGCCCAATAGCTAGCAGAAATGACCCTGAAAACCAATACAGGAATGTGAGGAGGAAAGCTGCTCCCAGGTGCAAAATGATTGCTCTTTGGCAGATGATGCCCATTGATGAGTACTTTTTGGCTCCATATGCTTGCCCACACACAGTTTGCACCGCACTGGCCATGCCCAGCTGTTGTTTATTATCAGATAATCTTAGTTAGAAGATTATAAAGCATTACAGCAACTTGTAGAGCAATTCAATAGAGGCAACCAAGCTTTTAGTTTACTCTAAATTAGTTGAGCAGGATATGAAACTAACGTCCAGGCGACAGAAACAATTAGCAGATTAAAAACGAAAGTTCTACGATTAGATTTGAGATTTTCATTTGCAGGTCTTAAATTTAAACCCTGAAAAGGATAAGACTACAACATTTTGTAACTCCAGCTGAAACAAGGAAAAAAGCAATTGCCGGAAGGAAATTGTAGAGATTACCATGATGCCATAAGCAAGACCCTGAATTCCTACGTTGGCAATGGATGCTCCGGCAAGCTCTAATGCACCCAAATGGCCTGAAAACACTTGGGTGACGAAACTGAGCATGAAAGTGGTCACCGAAACGACAATAGATGAGCCGGATAGGATCCAAAGCAGCCGTGATTCCCATGCAACAAGACGTGGCCACCATCGGGCAGCCACTGGCCCGTGCTCCAAGAACTCTTCGATTGTAGCAGAAGTCAAATCGGGAATGCGTGAATGAGAGTCAAGTTCCGGTAGCAATGGTCGGTACTCTGACTCTTCACCCATGATTCTTTCTGCGATGACTACAAGGTAGGTAGGGTTTGTCAGCTCCCTTGAAATTTGCCTCGCAGGTTTAATTATATAATTTTAACAAAAAAATAGACGGTCGTTTTTATAGTGAAGGCAGGCGTTCTTGGAGAAGAGTAGCTGAATCTAACCCCTTTCATTTTTCAAGCATGGCACCTTAATTATTTTTCATGAACCTGTGTCGTGGTTGACAAAGCACGTGCACCCACCTAATTAATCTTCATCGTACAGAAGTTGCAAAGGGCAGAAATATTTCATGTATTTATTAGAGTATAATATAATTATATTTTAAGGCCTCGCGTATAAAAATACATGTACAGCAATAATAGATTACACAACAAACAGTGAGGAAATTCGAAAACAGAAGAGAAAGAAAATTTAGAATCTTTAAATGGAAGTGATCGTTTCTTTTCCTAGGATCCCACATAATTATCCAATCCAAATATTCAAACTTTCAATCATTTTCTCAATGTATTTTCCTTCCCGTCACCAAAAGATAATTTTTCAAGTGTTTATTTATTTTTTTTGTTTTAAAATATTGTTTTTATATTTAGATTATTTTAATATACTATGTTAAAAATAATTTTAAAAAATAAAAAATATTTCAAATAAAATATTTTTTAAAATAATCATTATCACGCTACAACCTTTAAATAATATTCTCATAAACAAACTAAAAATAAAAATAAAATGTAAATATCTGTATTTATATCCATACTCATGCAAATAAGTGACCAAAACACACCCTCCAGAATCTTGCATCAGTTGTCAGAATAAAACATCACTCAACACATTCATTCCTGTGGTGTCTTAAAGCCTGTTCGATAGATACGTGTCGAAATTACAGGTGCTGACGTGTGAATTTGAGCAACGAGGGGAGAATTGAGGTCGAATGTGTGTGCACAAACCAGTTGTTAATCAACGGCAACGACAATGTCAGGAGAGAGAAGGAGGGATGTTGGATATGAATTTGTGAAATCATTTATGAATAAATAAACAAAAATAACCTTTCTTATTTTTATAATAAATAAACAAAAATCATTTTTATTTTGTAACTTTTTCAATAAAGTTATCGCGCTGGTTAACATTGCATGGTAAAAAAATAATTTTAATCACTATGAAGAACATATTTAATTCCCTGTTTAATTTATATTAATTTTAACTATTGTTATTTTGTTAGTTATTTGTTTTTCTTTTTTGAAGTTGATTTTTTTTCCAATTTTATTAATTCTTTATCCAATTTTGTTGATTCTTATTTTTTCAATTTCATCCCTCAAAATTATATTTTATTTAGTTTTTTATTAGATTTTATCTTCATTCTTCTAATTGTTATTTTTTCTTGATTTATTTTATTTTTTAATTTAGTCTATTATTATTTTATTTCATTTAGTTTTTATATTAAATTTGATCATCATTCTCTTGATTGATTTTTTTTTAACAATTAAGATTTTTGTTTCATGATTTTTTTCATGTTTGTCTCTTATATGATAATCTTGATTTCATGACACATGTCATAATTTTTTTTTAAAAGTAGTCCAAATTCACTTTAGCCTTTTACATTTTTGTTTAAATTGAGTTTTTCAACTTTATCCTTTGCATTAGATTATTGGTCATTAAGCTTCATGATTTTTCTTTTTCAATGTGGAGTTATTATGATTTTATATCCCTGATCATGAGTTAGTTGATTTAACTCGTGTAAACATGTTTTAATATTTTCAATTGATTTTTTTTTAGCTTCACCTTTCATCATTTACTTTGCTTAAAAGTTGATCTCCATTATTTTATTCAATTTTTTTCTATACTAAGTTATTTTGGTTTCACGACTAGGCCGCAAGTTTAGCATGCTCAAGTTTGGTTTTTTATCCATTTAAAAAATTAATTTTTTTATTTTCAGTTCGTCCATCAACATTTGAGTTATTGGTGATTGAGTTTTAGATTTTATTTTATTTTTCTCTTTATAAAGTTATCTTGTTTTTGTCAAATATTTGTTTTGCAATCGAATAAAATCTTTGAGATATTTACAAAAAATTTAGAGGATATATTCAATAATCATATAAAACATTCATTTTTCTTAATTAATTATTAGCTTTTTTAATTATATTATAAAATTAACCAAAATTATTAAAATCATCAGAATTAATTAACCCAAGTCCCAAATTGTTATTGCTCTTTTAGAGAAACTATTATCACGTGGGCATCGAGAAAAAAATGAACATGGTCCACAAAACAAGAACGTGTGTATCCAACTATAGTCGTGGTTGAATCTACATACGTTAATGGGTTGGACTAGAGATGCTTTAAAATAACTCAGGTTGGATAAATAGCATGTGATGAGGAAAGAGCAACATAGGAGCTATTTATAGATTATTTTTTGGTCTTAGAAGAGGGAAACGGCTTTGACAGGTAAAGCAATGAAAATCCAAGAATTTACATAAAGATTTGACATCAAAAACTTTACTTGGCTTTAATTTAGTAAACGTGGAATGTTTCCATGTAAAAAGAAAAAGGAAAAAGCCTCTTGAACGAAAAACAAGCTACCTCTAGCCTTGCTACAAAATTAATTTAAGAATCCCAGATAAACTGTAAAACAAAATAGAACAACTGGGAATCTATTAAAATGTCCTCAAAAGGTCTCCACCATGTCAGACAAATCTTCATTGGCTGAATTCTTCACTCGTTCACCTGCTTTCTGAACCTGCAGATGCATTTTATTTTCTTAACAATGAATCCCAATTCGGCCCAACATAGAAAAAGGGCACATCTTGTGACACGAGATGGATAAATTACCTCAGAATCCCAGTTTGTTCTGGCAGTAAGAATAATTAAAGTTATTGTTTGCAAGAGAACTCCAACGATCATCCCCCACCAAATCCCCTGAAAGAAAGTCAATATTGGTTCATCAGAATTCTATTGTATCGACAAAGTTGCAGGACAAACAAGCACTGGATTTAGTCCACTGCCCTCTCTCTCTTTTAACAGAAAGGTTCTGGGCTCGAATTAATATAGAGAAGAGAAGGTTGCAGTAAGAAGTTACGCATGGAAGATACACTTACAGCAACTCCTAGACTGGTTTTGAACCCAAGGACACATCCAATTGGGAGACCAATTACATAATAAGTGGTCAGGTTAACATAAGCTACAGTAGCTTGCCATCCACTTCCAATGGCCACACCTGAAACTCAACAAGGAAATGATTATTCTACTATCTTGTATTATAATTTATCTTCATGTGTAAAATGTAGCTTTCTGACCTGACAGTATGGGCTGAATGCCATTTAAGAAAACAGAGATGGCGAGCAGAGGAGTCAAATCAGAAACTGCTGCTATAACTTCAACATCGCTTGTAAAGAGTTTGCTTAATCCAACTTTAAAACTCAAAACTATTGCACTGAAAATTATACTAATTATGATGCTAGTGCCATTCACCACCATCACTGCCAATTTGGCTACCTTCGCATGACCTGCCCCTAGTTCATTACTTACTCGAACGCTGCGATTAAACCCAAAAATTCATCGGTATAGATATGATAATACTCGTATTTAATGCCGAGAAGAAGCTCAAGGAAATGAAAACAAAATAAATAGGTTCAGCTGAATGATAAAAACCCTTGATTATATGTCAATCCAAGTGTTTAAAGTTCTTGGCATACCTGATAGATGCGCTTAGGCCTAACATAAACTGCATGTCCCAGTTCAAGTAGTTCATGCTGAAATGTTTCGATTTCAAGTTAGAACCTGGGGGGGGGATCATAATAATAACAAAGGCATTGTGCAAGTGGGAAATGGAGATGCTAGAATTAGGCATACCAAATAGAAATGGAGTCTAGTGCTACTGTTGGATCAGCGAGGAGTCCTGATATAAGTACCAGTCCTTGGTTGTACCATATCTCCAAACTGCATTATTAATTGAATGAATCAAATATTAAACAGTAATCAGAACGTAGAACTTGGTACAAAACCATTAAATGTTGTAGATCCTTTTTTATATACCAAAGCATGACGGCAGACGAGACTGTGAGCTTAAAATAAGGCCATATTCCTGTGAAAGCACTGGCAGAGAAGCCGGTCCAGGTCTCCTTGCAAGATGGGCTCAGGACAATGTAAAGGGCATTTAAGATGACAAACACCCACCAAGAGAAGCTCAGTGTGAGAGCTGCTCCCAGGAGACCATATTCCAGCACATAAACAGCAATCCATGTGAGAAGAGTGTGGAGCAGGAGTACGGAAACAGACATGTATGCCAGAGGGTTCACTATGTTCTGCGCCTGGAGAAACCTCTGCATAGGGCAGCTTAATGCAAATGCATATAGCTGAGGTATCAGGCCACGAGCGAAAATCTCGCCCTGCTGAGCTATGCTATCTGTTTGCCCAATACCTCGCAGAACTGGCCCTGAAAACCAATACAGGAATGTGAGGAGGACAGCTGCCCCCAGGTGCAAAATAATTGCTCTTTGGCAAATGATGCCCATTGATGAGTACTTTTTGGCTCCATATGCTTGCCCACACACAGTTTGCACCGCACTGGCCATGCCCAGCTGTTGTTTATTATCAGATAATCTTAGTTAGAAGATTATAAGGCATTATAGCTACTTAAAGAGCAATTAAACAGAGGCAACCAAGCTTTTAGTTTACTCTTAATTAGTTGAGAAGGATATGAAACTAACGTCCAAGCGACAGAAACAATTAGCTGATTCAAAAGGAAACTTCAACGATTAGATTTGAGATTTTCATTTGAAGGTCTTAAACCCTGATTTTCATTTGAAGGTCTTAAACCCTGGAAAGGATGAGATGAGAATTTATAAATCGGATAAGACTACCAACATTTTGCAACTCGAGGCCTATGCCTCCTGCTGATACAAGGAAAAAAAGCAATTGCCGGAAGGAAAATTGCAGAGACTTACCATGATGCCATAAGCAAGACCCTGAATTCCTACATTGGCAATAGATGCCCCGGCAAGCTCTAATGCACCCAAATGCCCTGAAAACACTTGGGTCACGAAACTAAGCATGAAAGTGGCCACGGAAACGATAATGGATGAGCCGGACAGGATCCAAAGCAGCCGTGATTCCCATGCAACAAGACGTGGCCACCATCGGGCAGCCACTGGCCCGTGCTCCAAGAATTCTTCGATTGTAGCAGAAGACAAATCTGGAATGCTTGAATGAGAGTCAAGTTCCGGTAGCAATGGTCGATACTCTGACTCTTCGCCCATGGTGATTTCTCCGAGCACTACAAGCTAGGTGCTTGTCAAAGAAGGGTTTGTCAACTCACTTGTACTTTGCCTTGCAGGTTTAATTATATAATACGGGAAAAAAACAAAAATAGACGGTCGTTCTTATAGTGAAGGCAGGCAAGCGTTGCTGGAGAAGAGTAGCTGAAGCTAACCCATTTCAAGCATGGCACCTTATTTTTCATGGACCTGCGACTTGGCTGGTCAAAGCACGTGCACCTACCTAATCTTTATCCTGCAGAAGTTGCTAAGGCCAGAAATATCTCATGTATCAACCCTTCACCACCTGACGGTCCTAGATTTAATTGACATACAGGTAGGAGTAGTTAACTGTATTTCTGGGCATCATTTAGCATGCGAATTACGGCAGATTTTACTAGCTGGCGACCTCATCAGAGGGAGCCTTCTCGTCATTCTACTTCCTCATGAAAACAAAAATCATATGGATAAGCATTTGCTAATTGCTATACGTTTTCAGAAAAGGAGATTCCAAAACGTCTTTGGACACTCTTTATGAACCTAATATTTTGGTGAAGAACACGTCAACCTACACGATGGTGAGTGGGGCATTTTCTTCCTCTTTTATGTAGTGGACCATTTTCTTTCCGTGTTCTGGAATAATTTTTCACCAATTTACAAGGTAGAACAACCAGAACTTCCCTTTTGTTTGCTGGAGAATGATTTACGTCCACGAAAAGCGTAGCCCATTCCCTCTGGTTGAAGCATGCAAGCATAAACCCACCACACCAGAGAGAAAAGACGACCAGAGCTTGAACTCGTGCGTTTAAGAAACCCTACCCGACGGAGTCAGATTCGAGGAGGTGGAAGACTTCCCACCCTCTACGCGAGATTAACAACTAACCTGGTAGATAACCAGCGAGCATGCTAGAAAGCGGACCAAGTTATTTAAAAAAGAAAAGAGTCATATATATCCTCGTACGAGTTCGCCAACGCTAAAACGAAAGTTTACCTTGATTCGCGCTGGAGTTCCTGACAATATATAGAATCATGAATTGAAATGAGAAGGCTGACCAGGCTCAATATTTTAAGATATCAGGTTCACCTTACAAGGAGGGCAACAAACTACTTGCATGACATTACTAGTATAATGATGAGAAACAATCTCCTGTAGTAAATTACACTTTACAGTAAAATGCTAGACAACTTGACCATGCACGACACCTTACCCACCATAAAAAGGTTCAAATAACATCAACGTTCGGTGGATATATAATAATTACCACAAAATAGTTACGTGCTTTTCAGTTAATTTTCATGTTATGTGCATCTGCCTTGGTAGTCAAGAGACCCCATGGATGAAATCCCATTGCTTGAGTTTCTAAAACCATGCCTATTCATGTGCCCATCGCTGTTGCTATTAGAAAGCTTTTGGCTTGGGACAGAAGCTGCAGGACTGAGACCTTCTTTGCCCATTTGTTGCACTTCAAGTGGAGATAGGATCCTGATATACCAGACATTGTTCACAAATTCTCTGGAAAAAAAGATCCCGTCAGCATTGAATTATAAACCGATTTAACACGATACAGCAACTGGCAAACAGAGCTCTCCGGTAACCAGAAATATAATGCAAATGCCTCTCAAAAGGTTTGGTCACTGTTGTACTCTCAATTAACAAGTATTGTGCTGGAATTGCTTCAAGTGTTTGTGCTAAAATTATCATTTTGGAAAACTAATTATAAAAGAAAAACAACAACAATTCAGTAATAAATTTAAGGACTTACTGCCAAGGATCGTCACCAAGGAGAAGCACATCATTCTCCCGGTCAACAAATACAAGCTGCCAGCCTGATCTCTGTGGGTCCTCTAATTGGCCTTCTAGGCAAAACAAGTGAGCAAGCTCACTGCGAAGCTCATCATAGCTGCTGAACTTGGAAATATCTAGTGATCGGCCGCAGGACCCTGACTTTTGAACCTGTCAGAATTACAGTGATTTGAATAAGTTGTAAAAATGATTGCATGCCATGAACCACAAACACTAGCTACAATTACTAGTAACTGTTGAAAAATAACACATAAATCGCAAAACACTCTTATCAAATTAGATTTGTACCAAATACCAAAACATGTACAATATAGCTTATTCAAAATTAGGGCACTTTCAAATACACGAATATCTATTGCAAACTATGTAAAATATGGCAAGAGCAAGAAAAATTACTTAAACAGTAGTCAAAATGGCAGCAAAAAGAAAGAAGTTACACCAGCCTGGTTGAATATTCATATTGTCCATGTGTACGTTAGCAAAAGATAGACTAGCAAGTTGAAAACCTATAGCCAGATTATGTATACATTGACACATGCACACAGACATGAATGCTTAAAACTTTACCTTCACAAAGGTTCTTGTTGATGGGTTTGCTTGATCCACGTTTTCAGAGGATTGTAAGAAACCTGATTCATCTACACAACTAGAAGCTGTCATGTCTGAATTAAGTGGAATATCATTTCCAGTAGCACTTGTAAAAGTGGAGGCGGCAAATGGCATAGACAACGGATCATTTTCAGTGCCAATATTTCTCAGGTTTGGCATCCCATGCTGAAGCATGAATGTTGAAGAATCCATGTTAACTCCAAACAGCAGATTGTTTTGTGGATCATTAGCACCTTGATAGGCAGAATACTCTCTTCCAGAGAATGGAGTTAACAAGGTAGCAAGATCAGACATGGTTGATTGTGTAGCTCTCAACTGTTCAACCTGGGGTAGCACACAGTGTGCAGCACCAGAAGAAAGCTGGGGATCAATTGCTGCACGCTTTGATGATAAAGCAGAGGAGATGACAGGGTTGGATCCATTTGAATTAAGCAAGTGGGATCCTCCATCCTGGGATAATGAACCAACGACACTGTGCATTGAAGAAACATTGGATGCAGCCATTGCAATTCCAAGTGGTTCTGAAAAGGCCTGCTGCTGGCACTGGGAGGAAATTGGCTGCAAAGATGGAGACTGGGATGGGGCGACTGAAGTAAGATGAGGCAGAGCTGACATTACAGCTGGGATCTGCTGCTGGGCAAACAACTCATTCAGTTGTTTAGGCTGTTGAACTTGCTGCGGCTGTGGTTGATGCTGTTGCTGCTGCTGATCAGTATACTGATTACAATGCTGCAAATGTTGTTGTAGAAGCTGGGCCTGTGTTGAAGCCTGGTTTTCTTGAAAATTCTGAAGAAGTGCATTCTGAAGATTTGACTGCTGCAACATCTGCCTCTGAATCAATGCAGTGGGCCCATTAGATACATTTTGAGATTGTTGGAACTGCGAAAGAGATTGGGAACCTAGTTTGGAAGATTCCACAGTTCGCATTTCCTGCAGTGCAGCAGCTGCCAGTGTTTGGTACACATCAGGTTGTACAGCTGGCATAGAAGCATTAAACCTTGGCTGGATCCAAGGTGCACCACCAAAGCTCTGGAAGTTCAAAGATTGAACTCCCAGATCTCCTACCCCTCCTTGAAGCCACATCATTGGTGAATTAATTCCAAAATCACCATCTTTCAGACCTGGTTTTAGCAGATTCAGGAGGGGGGGGGGGGGGGGTCATAAGTGTCAAGCTTGATAATTCATTACAACAACATCATTCTTCCTAACCTTGAGTAAAAACAACACATACCATGGAAAGATGGTAGCCCAGATGGCCATGGCCTTTTCAGTCTCATAGGGAATGCAGATGGATACATTGGGAATGTTGTTAACGGCTCAATCTCCCACAAAGAAACTCTTGGCTGCCTCTCCCCTGCTGTGGATTCATCCCAGCCAACCTAAATTAGCAGTTAAAAAGTTGTTTAAAATTGCACAATAAAGCGAACTATGAATAAATCATCAACAAAAGAGCTTCACAAATACAAGTACAAAAAAAATGAAGTTCCAACAAACCTTGACAGAGCGCCAGTGTGAATTTGGCCAGCGAACAGGATCTAAATCACTAATACCAGTTATAGTACCCATGTATCTGGAATCAAACATACTAGAGTCAGTGAGATTATCTACTGGGTATGTTTACAGGTAAGACATCAAAGAAATCTTTTAAAGTGACAGGAAAGAAAAATGCAACGGAAGAAATGAAAATTTTAAAAATAAGATAACAAAGAGACATGGCAAAAAATAAAAAAAGATAACGGTATGTGCTTATGAATCCATCAAAATGAAGATTCCAAATACCAAACTGCTACAAGCCATAAAAGTAACTATACTGTAGTTATTTCAGATGAGACCACAGAAGATACAGTCAGACAAATAAAACTTGAAGATATCTTCTGGAGAATGTGACCAAAGGAAGTAACAAAAGAGGAGAGACAACAGTACATGAAATCAGACAAGAGTGCTAGCACCACAAACTGATGATGAATTGATACCTGGCGTGAGGAAGTAGGAACAAGAAACAGCTAGAGTTTAAGAGTTAGGAAAGGATGGTTTTGTACTATATGTTTCCAACAGCTATAACATTGGAGAGACTACAAATACATACTCCTTAATTTTTGGGTAGCTGCCCACTATAGATGATGCACTCATCATTTTGATCCTTCATACAATCCACATCAATCTATCACCTCGATTTAATGTGAGATAATTTGCATCACTGTTGAAAATTTTGGTTTTAGCACATCAGCACCAAAAATTTGTTTGAACTGAATCGGCTACCCTTCCTTGGTTGCCATCTCCGGGCCAACCTGGAAGGCAGTGTTCTAGCAATCCATTTTGTACTTTCACCATAAAATAGCATATCATGTAACAGTAATCACATGGTTCTCAAGCTTTTGTGTTCATGTACTCTAAGGGATAAGTACTGATCCAGCATTAAACTTGAAAAGAAAAGTTAAATATATAAAATAAAATAAAATGAGCCAGTCGAACAAAGTTGACTGATAGAAAATGAAATTAGGAGTAATAATGGAAACTTATGCCCAACAGATGCCCAAGTAAAATTGGAAACTAATGCCTAAGATGATGTATGAGCAATCTGGGCAGTTTCTTGACAATCAGAAGGCTTATTAAATATGGATTAGGTGGCTTTGCAATCAATAAAAAAAAGATACAAGACGTCACAACAGTAAGAAAATAGCTCAAACATATCAATGACCACTCAAGCCCAAAACCTTCCGCTATTTGATGAAAGACAGACAGGCTATATTTGTTAGTATGCACCCTCTTGTAATATGCACCTTCATGTTAAACCCTATTAGAATTGAAACATGGATTAGTAAATCATGGGCATTACCACAATATGAACTCCTGAACACGAGGTCAAAGAGGCTCTAACACCATCCTAAATAGCTACTGAAATGAAAACTACAAACTCCCAGGTGAAGGCAAATATAGGCATCAAATCTTACCAATGATGGAATAAAAGAATGGTAGCAAATAGACCATGGTTAGAGAGGCCTAGATTGCACTCGAACTACTAGGCATCACTTGGTAGGAATTATTAGATGCCACACAATGGAGAAGGATGTGCCGCGCATCCAATCCATATGGCATCCCATTATACACATAGCACCACAGGCCAAAATTTGTCTGTCAAATCCATCTCTTCAAAAGAACATATTGCAGAACTGGTTATAAGAGTAAAAGGAGATTGTAATTGAGGCACCTTTAAGCCAATGAGTAAGTGACAAGGATACTTTCGGACTAAGCTCTCCCAAGCATCATTGGTTTAACAGGGGCAGCTGAGTACATACCTCTCTAAAACGTTGTTGACTAAGCAATATTTTAATCAAGATTACAGAGTCACTTACAACAGCATAATAAATTACCAGCAACAAAATGACAAAACAAGACTCAGTCCAAAAGAATCAATTCCATGTAAAACTACTAAGAGACTTACCGACGGACAGTTGACTCTTCTGTCTCAAATAGCATCCTAAATCTCATGCCCACAGAAATCCTTGTATGGTATACTGCTTTAATATACTTTACCAGGGGAATGACAAATTCCGAAGGACTAGCCCTGCAATCAAAAAACATAAATAAACAATGATTACATTACAATATTAAAATATTTTCAAAATCGCACTAGAAGATATTTCACCTGGGGTTATAAAATATTGTGAAACGGCTATTAGTAGCTGCAGCATGAGCTGCAGCAGCAAGAAGTCCTATGTGCATGCTATCACTTGATAAAACTGATGAAGGCATGAAAGCTTGAGGACGATTCGCTCGCCGAATTCCCAAGAGTAATTGGTTCTTCTCATTCCTGATGAAAGATAAAATGCTTAGTAAAATGTGATTATCAATAGAGCCGAGGGCCATTCAACTTTCAGTATCAATAGATTTTTGAGAACAGCCAAAAGGAAGATGCTAACCACAAAGCTGCATTGCACATGCAGTGTGCAAACAAGCATTCAAAATAACATTGCTGAACCCCTCTAACAATAAAAAGGTAAAAGCTGAATGCTTCTAAAGCTACCATCAGGATAGATTCATCCCTATCTTGGAAAAATTGACTCTCAACACACCCGTCCATGTAGAGATTTTGTAAGAAATAAGTTAAATAATCCAATCAGGGTTGAGAAATATCCTACCAAATGAAGAGGACAGAATCACCAGCTACAAGCCTCTTCGCACTAACAAACACACTCCATCCTGTTGTAAGAAGATGCCTCTTGGGTTGTCCTGAGAATTTGCAAAAAAAAAAAAAAAAACAGTTGTTATAAGCAGGAATTTGACTCTTACAACATCCTGTCAGTTTCTTCTCATCACCTTGGCAAGAATATCCATTACCCTCATATCACTTTTCACCAATTTTTTTACCATTATCAGGTAAGCTGGTACTAAATGCAAGAACGCTACTTTATTTTGCTGCTAGAATTCAAGTTCTTATTCAATTTCTAATTCCATAAGTAAAGAACAATATTGACCAAAAAAAATCTGAAACATTGAGAAACTCAGCTTCCACCCCATCTCAGGATCATTTCTATGTATTTTTCTTCAATTTCATTAGAGACTTTTCAATCTTCATATTCAATTATGATAAAACTATAAACTTTAGAATTGCCAAGCACACTTTTCCTTTTTTTATTCAATATATTATGATATTATAATCTATTAAAAAATATTTTTTTACTTGGTGAATGAGAACTATATTAACTCGTTATCTCTATTAAATTTTTAACGGGGAAACAAGCAAGACTTCAGAGATTGATATCTGAATCTAGTTTAATTTGATTAATTGAGATTTTTAGTTGAAAATAGGAGTTTTAGTTTTGTTTCTTGTTAAATATGTCTTAATTCAGAATCCAATCTACTTTTCCATTTATCACATTTGACTCTAGCTTCCTATCCATCCAGGAATTTGTTTGTATTGCTAGCCAGTTAGGAGTTTGGTCCTCACATAGCACAATCAACAATATCAAAGGTGTCACTGACACTACTTGCATCTTGAGATAGGAAAGCAATTTCTGACTCAAACCTTGTCATGTCAAACAAATATGGGAAAAGCCAAGCTAAAGCAGAATGAGCTAATAGAAAAAACACAAGCACAGACCGGCAGGCAAACAATAACGAAAAATGAATATCCCAGATATGTTAAGACACAATCTTGAGCGGTTACATTAAACAAGGCTCACCCCTAAATATATGTCTGAATTTCCATTCATTATCATGAAGATCTCTTGCAATTAGTTCTTGAGCTGGAGGTGTATGGGAGTAATCCTACAAGTACAACAAAGAAAAAAAAAACTAAATTAATTAAAGAAGATTGATAACAATTAGCTTAAAACCTGCAGAAATGTCATGCATGCAAACTGAAAACATGTGAATAAGAAAAAATGGGACCTACAAGAGGAGGAAAGACTTTTTCAGCTGCTCGTCGAGGAACAGAAAAACCTCCGTGAGTGCTAGTATCACTTGCAGTCAATGTTTTACAGAAATAGTTAGTCGGCTGTTTGCTGGCAGTACCTAGCTCAGCTGGCAATAGGTAAGCATCCTTTTGATCTTCCTGAAAAAGAAATACATCAAGGCATGAAAAACAGCACAAGACAAGGAAAATCAAAATCCAAGCTAGGCATTTAAGATACCTGACTTAATGGCTGCAAGGTCATTTGAGCATAAACTTCGTCTGTCTCAACATCAGCCTGTAGTTAAAACATTTGAGTTTCAATGGCAGCCAGCACATTATGCCCATCAGGAGTAGATTAAGAACAAAATGGCTTACATGCATAGTAACATTGTGGAGCTGGCAGATTAGATGTGGAGGTAAGTTTGGGTAATTAGGTATGTGAGCATCAATTTCCTTGTTGGTTGAAGCAGTAACCTACAAAGAAAATGGAAAACTCTCAAACTACTACAGAATGGTGAAAAGTAGAAATTACATCATGCTTACATGCACATGAGGTTAAAAGACACAATTTCTCCACTAAAAAAAGAGAGCAAATGTGTAACTTAATACATACAATAAGAAGTAAATGAACAATACAATTTTCAAAAAACAAGCCCAGGCATCTATTGAATATGACAAAAGTAAGATTACATATGAAGTAAGTTACTAGTCTGCGTAATAAAATATTTCTTTTCCTTTTACAGCAACTATCAATATGAAATAACTCGTAAGCAACCACATATTATCCAGCACCGATATGTTTAATGATGAGTGAGTTAATATCACTGTTAGGTACTCAAACATAGCACATATGTGTTCTCTTAATGCTACGTTTAGACAAGGCTGTAATTATACAAAGCTATTTCACTAACCTGTTCACTATGACCCTGTGGAAAGTACACAACTCGGCTTCCAACGTGAGGCAGAGACACAAGAGGCCCCGCGCATGCATGCCACAGCTCAGAATTCAAACATTTTTTATCCCCTACAAAAGAAACAAACATTTTCGCACAATTGCGTGAATTTGCATGGCTCATCAGCAATTATAGCAAGAAATCCATACAAATACAAATATGGAGCAATTTTTAATGTTCAATAAAAAAGTTGAAATATTCTAAAAAAAAAAAAAAAGCAGCAGCATAAAGTTCATTCAAAGCACAAGATGCAAGCACCCCATGTAAAAATTGGCATGCAAGTGTAGGAATAGCAGTGAAAAATTTAATAGCACGCCAGAGCTTGAATCTTTTTTACCTCCTTGAGTCTGCTGATTAAACCCATTAGGAGAAGAAGAAGAAGAAGAAAGTCTCATTCTTCAAAAAAAAATTAAAAATACAGTCTTCAATTAACAGCCTCAGAAACCAAACACTAATAATAATATCTTTCAATTACTATTTAACCAGAGAAGAAAAGACCCACCCTCCCTCCCTCCCTCCCACCATCACCGCCACCAGTAAAACCAAAATATACTTGTTCAACCTGGAACCAACTATCATCTAAAACTACTTCCAGTTCCACAACCAAATACAAAACACTCCTTACTAGCTTCATGTACTTCTCAGATCTTCTACTTCTCCTCCCACATTTCTCCCTCCACACAAAATAAAAACCCTAACTTTCCTTTCAGATCTCATGAACAAAAATAAGTTAACTCTCCCCCTTTTGGCAAATGAAAAATTCTTGCTGGAGAGAAATGAATGAGACAAGTCAAGTGAACCTCACTGCTGAAAAGGACTTCTTTTTGCTTTTGTGAGGGTTTGTGTTTTTTCCTTTTTTTATTTTTTAAGAGAGAGAGAGAGGGCAGTATAGTCGTATGTAGTACAGCAGCGATAGTTTTTGAAGGAGCTTTTTTCTTTTTTTTTCTATCTTGAAAAGTGTTTGCTCACCTCTTCAGACTGTGATTGTGTGTGTTAGAGAGAGAGAGAGAGGAGAGAGAGAGATCAATCAATCAATCAGTCTAATACAGTGGTCATTATTTATCGCTTGATGGGGTCCATCTCTCTCTTTTTTATTTATTGAGCACTCCAGGTAGAATCAAGTACTCTCTAGTCTACGGTAGCAGATCCTCACGATTGCTTTTTTATTCGACAAAATACACATGCATTTCAAAAAACAAAATTTAAAAAATATATTTTTTTTATTTAAAATTAAGTATTTTGATATTTTTATATTATATTGATGTGTTAAGATTAAAAATAATTTTACAAAAATAAAAAATATCATTCTAATTGTTTTTCTAAATAAAAAACATTTTGAAAAACAATTTAAACCATATTATCAAACAGTTCGAAAATGTGTGGTGTGGATTGATAAAAATAAAACTGTTTTTTCATGTGATCTTAAAAACATTTCTGGTGCGTTTAAAAAAACAATAAATTTATAATTAAATATTTAAATTTAAAAAATGAAGTATACACCTGACTTGTTTTTTCTATCGTGAATAGTGGGTCCTGTCCTGGCATTTAAAAAAAAAAAGGTCTCACGCAATAAATATTTTTGGCCATCCTTTTCGTTCCTAGATCTAAGTTAGATATATTTGACGGTCATTATCGTTTGAGAATTTGTGGGACCCTTGAGATATGGAGATATTGGAGTGGGGTCCTTTCTTTCGAAATTATCCAAACCTCGAACAATCTCTTGCATGGATCTGGGATTGTGATGAACGCGCTTGCTACTGCGTTATTAACGTTACTTGCTAAAAATTCAAAATTATTTTTTAATTATTTTAATATACAGAAACACTTTTTAAAATATATATTATTTTAATATTTTTTAAATTAAAAAATAACTATGACCACTTTAATAAACAGGACAGACCGACGGTAGTTAAAGAGGGATTGTCCAAACACTCCCCCACTTCTCCGTCGTCCTTTTGAATGTGAATGAGATCTATCAAAGTGGTACAAGGACAGCCATTATTTTGGAGGTTCTGTTCCTACAGTCTTCTTTCTGCCGAGGTACTGCCCTACAACGTTTGGAAAGGAAAAAAAAAGTTTTTTTTTTCTATTGTCTTTTCTTTTAATTTGATAGCCCTGGTATACAGAAAAATAAAAATTTGGTAATATATATTTTTTTTAATTATTTTGGTTGGTGAATTATTTAATTTTATTATTTTTATATTTATTTATTATGGTGTAACTGGACTTCATCATTTATTATGGTTAAGCATTGGTGTCTGATCCTAAAAGATTGTATATTATGACTTTGGTTTTTCCTGTATTTTTTTAATTATACTCTTTAATACCATAAGATAAATGCTTCTTATTTTTTAATTTTTTATTTATGTGGTTTATCTTAACTAGATCATAGATTCAACGGATTCATTAAGTTGACTCGAATTTTTTTTAATATTTTATTTATTAAAAAAAATATTTCTTTCTCCATGCAATTATCCGGATCTCATTTGAATTTTACTTTATTAACAAATAAGATAATCAAGTATTTAAAAACTTGTATAGTGAAATTCCAAAAATTCTAACAGAAGACAAAAAATATATATATCATATTGCTAAATTACATTGTTTTTAATCATAACATGAGAGTTTGATGAACAATAAAATTCGAATTGGGGTTATAAATATTCGGTTGTTGTCATATATGAAAACATTTTTTGTCCGCTAATCAAATCACAATTAATAACACCTAAATGGATTTTTAATTTCAATTAATTAAATAATTAAACTGGGTTTGCGGCCCTTAATACGTCTGGAATGTTTTGAAAACGATAGATCAATAAACGAGTGTGTATTAAAACAAAAGTTACATGTCTTTTTGAAAGCACATTAACATTTAAAAAATAAAATAAATAATAAATTCAGTTTCTTACAGAAATCGCTTCTGAAATGACCTCTCAAATATATAATTTTTAAATTAATTTATTTAGTTTATTATTGAAAGCAAAACATATCTTATTAGTTTGTATTTGTATCAATTTTGATTTTTTTTTATTGTTACCTGTTCTATTTCTAATTTGATCTATGTTATTTTGATTTTTTTTGTTTTTAATCATTTTCTTGATTTGTTTTCAATTTCATCCCTCTATATTTTATTTCATTTAATTGTTGTGTCTACTTTATTCCTTGTTATTTTTATAGCTATTTTTTTTTGTTTTTTTAATCATTTTAATGATTTAAAAAAAACATCCATTAATATTTAACTTTATTTATTTTTTGCATGCAATTTAATCTTTATTTTTCTTATTGTTATTTGTCTTGTTTTTTTTTTTTTTTTTTTGGATGATTATGGATTTTCCCTTGTGATTTTTTATGTGTTTGCCTTCCACAATGTGATCGTGGTCTCATCAATCGGGTCGCGGGTTTTGAATATCAATCTCATTGAACTTTTATCATTTATTTTTTTATTATTCGACATTGAATTATTGAGTCTTGAACTGTGTTTTTTGTGTTGTCCTATTTCTAGTGTCATTACAATCTCATCTCTTGAACCGCAAATTAGCCGAGATAATGTGGATTAGTCTGGATCAATATCTAGAACACCGCGTGGTTTATACAAAAAAAAAAACTAAGGTTTTTTTTTCCACTTAATTTATTAAATTTGATTTGACCTTTTCAATTTCTCATGCTCAGCTTGTTCTGGTCTCACGATTTGAATGCAATTTTAGCATGCTAACTTTAGTGATGCTTTTTTGTCCAATTAATTTTTTTTCAATTCTTTCTTTAACATTTGCTTTGATGATAATTGAACTTCAAATTTCTTTATTTTTCTCTTTATAAGAGCATCCCATTCTCATTATTATTTTTATTTATTATCAAATAAGATTATCGAGATATTTTATGAACATTCAAAAAATATATTTTTTAGAATATCAACAAGTATTTATATTTTTCGACTACTCGTTGTTTTTTTATACAGTTATATTATTAAATTAACCAAACTTGTTGAGTTCATTAGAATCAATAACCCGAGTTCCAGATTTTTTTTTTTTTTAAATCATCTAAATATATATTCTCTATATTGAAAAAAAAATCAACTTGTTTCACAGTGGCAGGGCATATGATTCTAATTGTGCTTACAAATAATGTTATGTCCAGGAATTTACAGGTAAAATGCACGTCCATTTCATCGCCTTGACCAGAAGCTTTAGTTTAGTGGCATAGACTTGCACTCACAATATTGATTTGTCCATCACAAGAGCATCATCTATAAAGCGATTTGATTTAACTCTAATGCACTAACCTTTAAATGCTCAAGGGTCGTGAGAAGCCATGTTAACCACTGATCCAATCAACCCACGATCCAGTCAACTCGAGATAAAATATAAATAAAACATATTAATTTTTTTTTATATTTTTTACAAAAAAAAACATTTGCTCTGATTTTTTTTCTAATTTAGATCTGACCATTTCAATTCATGATTTGGCCTTGCCTCGGGCCAACCATTTTGTTTTTTTTTTACTTGACTTTTGTCAATGATAACCCTTGCCTCAAACTAATATCCGACCTGGGTTTTAAAATTATAGTCATAATTTTTTTTTCATTAACCTAGATCAATAGTTAATCCAACTCATGACCTGAGTATGGTCCGATGTTTGCCCACGAGTAGAATTTTAAAACTATGACATTAACTATGTTTATTATTATTTTAACCAAGTCAGTGGTCAACTTGACCCGTGATCTAGATCGACTTCTAAGTCGAGTTTTAAAACTATGATAATAGCTATTTATTATTTTTGTGTTAACACGAGTCGATGGTCAAACCGACTCGTGACCCAAGCTTGACCACAAACAGACCCCCAAATTATGTTTTTAAATTATGATAATAATTATCCTAACATCAATAATTTTATCTTTATATTGACCTGGATCAACTAGATTAACCATTTGCATAGAATTAAACAAGCTTGTCCTCCTCTTTTAATCATAGTTGTCAATACCGTTTAGTTTCGATCGAAACGGCCAAAACGTTTTGTACTAATTAAAAAAAAAAGACAAAACGACATCGTTTTTACTCCAGTTTAAATTTCAGCTCATCTCGGATTTTTCGGTCAAATACCAGTCAAAACATATCGGTATTACTCTGATTGTGTCGTTTTGGCAACAGTAAAAAAAACAATCTCCCACCACCTCTCTCCCTGCCTGGACAAATTGTTTTGTTGTTCATCTCTCACTTGATTTATTGCTTTTTTCCATGATGACCTGACTTTCTTGTGAGGTCATTATATATATATAATTGTTTATGAGAATATTAAAAATGCAAGAACGAAAATCAAAACAAAAAAAATGTATGATCTTGTTTGCATTTTCATTTTCATAACAACTAATAATTCGTAGTAATTTACTGACAACTACAAAAGCCAACTTATCTAGCTGCTATTTCCCAGATGTTCCATCAAAGGGTAATTAAGTGGAAAAGGCTAAGCCTGAACCTCAACACTACATTAGCAACCTGAAAACATGTATCCTTTCTTGGTAGCCAGAATTATATTCCTATCAATAGTAGTATTTTCAATTTTCAGAAATAAGATCGAAACATGGCACCCCATTTCATTAGTTTTCAAAGAGACATCCTTCCTTCCTTTCTTTTCCCCTCCTTTACCCACCAATTTTGCAGGAAAATGATTGCAGCCTCTGGTGTAGCATAATCTGTTCAAAATATTCTCTGTGGTCAAACCACACTAACCTTAACACTTCCAGATGGTGGTTGAATATTGAGAAAACAACTAAATCGTCGAAGGAATTCGGAAATAGATTTCTCACTATGCCCTCACTCTGCCCTTTGAGCCCATCCTAATGGCACCAAGCACATACACCGTATCTGACATTGTCCAGCATACAGGCCTCCATTTCTTCGTTGGTATAAACTTTCATCAGCTGATACCTGCACAGTAAGTAAATGAAAAGTTACATTTACAATTAGCTTGTTGATTTCATTACTGTTTCTGAGTTTCTCTCTTCAAAAGAGGATCGCAGAGGACAAAAGCAAAGTGTGTGAATGTCAGCATCCAAACAATGGATGATATGTTTTAGGGCAATGCATGCCACGATATCATTGCAATAGCTTGATTCGAATCCGCCTAACAAGAACGCATAAGAAAATGAAAGCCCGTCAAACTCACGTATCGGATAAAAAGCATGATTTCTATTCGACCCCACATTACATTACACTTGGTATCAGCAACTTTACTAAACGACTTTCCAAGCTCATCTGATTCCTCCTCGGAACACTCTCATGATAAATTTCTCAAACGCAACACCTTCGACGGCGATTGGGTAAAGAAAGAATTGTGGCTGGGTCGAATAGAAGACACTATTCATCCAACGCACAATACACTTCAATAATCTCTACTCTCAGAAGCTAAAAACCCATAAAAAACAAAGTTGCTTTAGTTCATAAAAACAAACAATTAGCACACAGAATCACATTAAAGTATTAAACAATTGAATAGCACACAGAATCACATTAAACAATTGAATTTCAATTATTTGACCAATTACAAGAATAGTAGATAAACACCCTGTAATCCTCATTAAAAAAAATTACCCCTTTTTCCAAGCTTCTTCTGCCCTTGCTCCCCCCCCCCCCCAAAAAAAAAAAAAAGTTCAACACGACAAACCTCATGGTCCAAATCCTAGAAACCTAACAACGGATAATCGGCAGGAGAGAGGCTACATTGTTCCCGAAGCCAGCCACCCCTCTCTTCTCCTAATTTTTTTTTTCAAAAAAAACCCACTTTTTCCAAGCCCCCCCTCCCGTTTCTATCCCTTCTTCCCTTTCCATGCACATAGAAAGAGAAAGGAAAGGGAGGAGAAAAGTAAAAAGTAAAAGAGGGAGAGGGGTTGTGTTTTTCATGAGCAGCTATCTTTGATCTGATTTGGTGCTGTTGTCATTGGATTTGAAAAATTATTTTGAAATAAATTTTTTTTTTAATTTAAATTAAAAAATTAATAATATGATGATGTAAAAAATATTTTTTTAAAAATAAAAAAATATTATTTTAATATATTTCTAACAAAAATAATATTTTTAAAAACAACATTAAATCTAATAACAACACATTTAAAAAGAAAAAAAAAATAGCTACAAGCCTCCAAGTCACGTTGCTTTACCCCCAGATTGTGAGAGAGAAAAAGAAACAGAAAGGCCGTAGACATAAGTTGGGAAAACACTTGTTATAATTCAAAAGTATTATGAACATAATATTTTATTTTTCATTCCCATGATTAGCATGTTGATTTTCGTGTTTTGAAAATATTTTTTTACCCTTTTATTTTAAATTAGGTATTTTTAGTTTTAGAAATATTATAAAAAAATAGTGTAATTTAAATTCTAATCATGGGAATGAAATTTCAAAAGTTTTTCATACAAGTTTTATCATATAACTAATTAATTAAAACAGGTTACACAAATTCGCTTATTTGTTTAAACTTGGATACAATCCAATTTACTTGAAAATATTTTACTCTTAAAATAATATCATTTTAATTTTTAATAATTCATGAAATAGCATAGTCTAAAAGCTGATACCTGTACAGAATCACTCGGTCTACAAACCAAACATTCTATCATTTTCTGTAGTTATATTATTATATTCAATAATAACTTATCTCAATTGACAATTTCTCAAAAAAAAAAAAGAATAAAAAGAAAGGATGTTGGATTGTTTGACTTGCTGTCAGGCATCGCTTTTGAGCCTGACAGCATATATTTGCTGGAGCCCTGAAATCTATAGGTCTTTCAGGCATCGCTTTAGCTTTGAATTTCAGGAGATAAACATTACGTGTTAACAATGATTACTTGAATTAAACCAGTCGTTCAAGTAAAGTTAGAATATTTGAGAGTTTATTACAAATTGTTTTTTAATATGCTTTTTTTAATTTTATTTTGATTTTAATATATTAAAATAGATTTTCTTTTGAAAAAAAACTTTTCAATCATACTTCCAAACATCCTAATCACTACAAAGAACCGCTTTTAAAATATTTTTGAAAAAAATTAAAATTAAAATTTTAATTTTTAATTTTTATTTTAAATTATTTTTTTAATGTTCTTAGATTATTTTCATGTGATGATATTAAAAAAAATAAAAAAAATATTATTTTAATATATTTCTAAACAAATAATACTTCAAAAAATAAACTCAATTACATTCCATAGAATCGATTAATTAATTCATAGAAAAGTAAGAGATAATCCACAATAAAAGGCCTGATGAGCTTTATTTTTTTTAAATAATTTAATAGCGGATTTGTTGCAATTCTTGTTAGTGATGGTAATGAATTGCCTCTCCCATAACATCATCCTTCGTCATTATATCATATCTATCACAAATTCCCCTTTCATATTTACAAATAAAAATTGTTAGCTATAAATATTTGAAACGATAGTTGGCACAGCAGTGATATATTAGCATATCAAAATAATTTTAAAATATTATTTTTTTATAATTTAAAATAAGTAAATAAATTTAATTATTTTAAAAATATTTTTACAACGCAGTATTAAACATCTAGTAATAGTAAAAAATTGTGCTATTTCAATAAAAAAAAAAATCTCCTGTCATTTTGCAATATTTTTTATTTTATTTTGTGTGTTAATTGCTCCACGCACATATACACAGTACTTACTATTAATCAATTAATATCATCGTCATTTTTTTAAACTCCTGAACGGCACCGTTTAGAGCAAGCTCTAAAGTCTAAACCTTTCAAATTCCCAATAACAAAGCGAGAGAGAGCCCTAATAGCAGCAGGTCCATCTGTGCAAGAGGTCCCCGGTCATCTCTCTCGCTTCCAACACTGGCTTTTGCTCCTGCTTCTTCAAACCCTAGCTAGCTCACTAGCGTGCCCTTCCATTCGAACTCCACAATGAAGCTCGTCAGGTTAGTTTCTACTATCTTATTTTTGTCTCCTTCTCTGTTGTTGATTAGTAATCTGATCGCTGTGTTATTTTATCAATCCTTTTCGTCTCTAGGTTTTTGATGAAGCTGAACAACGAGACCGTCTCAATTGAACTGAAGAACGGAACTGTTGTTCACGGCACCATCACAGGTTTCTATTTCTCTCTCTGTTACCTTCGATTTTTTTGTTTTATATACCTGGGGTTTTATTAAACCCTAGTATTTATCTGGCATGTTGTCCACCCCCAGATTTAAGAAGTTCTTCAGCTATTTTATTTGCGTAAATTCTTAGGGGACCTGATTTATGGACGAGGTACACAATATTATGGACAATTTACTCACTTTGTTATGGTACATTTTGGGAGTTTGGCTAGGTCGTGCAAAAGATTGATTTTTGATACGAGATCATTGACAACTCCAAAGTGAGGGTTGCTATGTCTTTTCTGCTGCAGATTGTTCTTCCGCATTAGTATCATCTTTTTCTTCTTGTGCATTTTTTTTTGGTAGATCTTGTTGAATTAAAAAGAACTGGGGTGGAATCAGTTGACAAAAAGTAAACGAATGAAGTTGTCTTTGATGGGCTGGGGAATTCTGTACTAAATAGATTGTTAAGTAGAATGCCTAATGTTCTGATCATAAATTGCACATGAACTACTGGGTACATTGTAATTTTCATAAAACAAATTATTGTATTGTGGTTGCATTATACACTAAATTATTTCAATTTATATGAATATTGATGGAGGAAAGAAGGCATTTTGCTTCTCATTTGGGCTGATGGTCAATTCCATCTTTGGTAATGGAAACCATTGTTTTCTTTCGTGGAATTTAATAGCTTGAACTAACTGTCAAACTTTCAAATCCAGAGGTTAATCTTTTACCTAAGGCAGAGTTTGAGCACTAACTAAAGTGTGGTAACCTTGTCTATTAATTTTGAGTTCAACTATGTAATATTTATCTGCCGCTTGGTTGGCCATGAGACATGTGGACGCAATAATGATGTATCATAGAGGCCAGAGGAGGGAGAGGACAGATTGTGAGACTTTCCCGAGCCCTGTTGTCTTTGTAGTTATTTGATGATGGAGAGGAATTTGAAATATTTTACGAGTCTCTTACAAGGCAAGTTTGTTCCAGGATTGAATTTCTTTCTGATCCTTGATGAATCTCAACTTTAGGGGTTTTAGAGGAGTGTTATTTGGTGTCATCCCAATTTTCCTTCCCTGTGCACATGGCGGAACAGGCGAAGCAATGGCAATTCTAACCGGTTCATTTGCCAATTGTAGGTGTTGATATCAGTATGAACACTCATCTGAAAACAGTGAAACTAACCGTGAAAGGGAAAAATCCAGTAACTTTGGATCATCTCAGTGTGAGGGGAAACAACGTGCGTTACTACATCCTTCCTGACAGCTTGAATCTTGAGACTTTGCTGGTCGAGGAGACGCCTAGGGTCAAACCTAAGAAGCCAATAGCTGGTATTGCCAACTTCTTTTTGGCTTCAACTACATTTAAATGTTACATCATATTTCTTTTCCTACATATCATGGATTGCTAATAATTTGAATTCCTCTTAAAATTTCAGGGAGGCCTTTGGGTCGTGGTAGAGGCCGAGGCCGTGGACGTGGCCGCGGCCGCAGCCACTAATCATGTCTTGCTTGCTTAATTTTTTGCAGCGCCTGGCTATGTAAAGACCTATATAGCAGCAATAACTTGCTGGTAAAAGTTAGGAACATTAAGAGAATGCTACTGCATTGTTTTGCCGTTTGCCTTGTGGAGGCAAATTGCAGGAGAAGAGTTTTTCTGGCGGTTAATTCTTTTCAAATTCAACCAGAAGATCAAAGGTGATGAGCTTATGATAGTGTTTGGCACGATGTTGCAAAAATATTTTGAAAAAAAATGAAAATTTTTTATTTATATTTTTTACTTGAAATTAAATATTTTAGATATTTTGATTTGTTGATGTCAAAAATATTTTTTTTTAAAATAAAAAATTATTATTTTTATGTATTATTGAACAAAAAATACTTTAAAAAATAATCTCAAATAGAAATTATTTCATGTTACTCTTCTGTTTCCTCTTTCATTAGTTAAGGGAACATTCTGATCTGAATTTACCTGCATGTAGCAGATTCTAGTATTGCTCAACTGGAGCAAGCGGTTATAAAACCCACTTCCTATTGATGGCTCGAACTGTCTGAATGTTTCTTTTAAAGTTTATTTATGATTATGCAATAATGATTATGTTTTCGAAGTGTTTTTTATTTATAAATAATTTAAAATAATATTTTTATCTTTTAAAATTTAATTTTAACACCTCCCATCAAAAAATGTTAAAAAAATAATCTAAAGTAAAATAAAATTTTAAATTTTCTCAGTGTTTTACAAAAGCAAAAACTAAGTGGTGTTTTTTTTTTAAAATATATTCTTTTAATTTTTAAAGTATTTTCATATACTATCCAAAATATTAAAAAAATAATTTGAATTAATAAAAAGATGAAAGGACGAGTATGCCCCTTGTATATAGCGATAGCCTCAAGCAAACAATATATCCAAGTCAAAAAAGGAAAAGGCCAGTTTTCTAAGGGAGGGTATCTGTTTCAAAATTTGAAACTGCTAGGGAGATAAATTTCCTTCCCCAGGTAGCCCTACCTCAAACTCAATCCTGACCGTCAATCGATATCAAAAACAAAAAACAACTTGACGGGTGGTCCACACGGGTCAATAATAACCGTTTCTTACTTTCACTTTCCCGTCACATATAAATATATCCACCCGAGGGAATCGACCTTAGCTTGCATAGAAAGCTTAAAATAGTGTACCCTATCAACTACGGAGATCGGCGGCCGAGGAAGGAAGGAAAGAAAAGGGAAGATGGGGATGAAGCCAGCGAAACAGGCGGTGGTTGTATTTGGGGCTCTTGCATTTGGGTGGCTAGCTATTGAGATGGCTTTCAAACCTTTCCTCGACAAGGCTCGTTCCGCCATGGACAAGTCTGATCCTGCTCGAGATCCCGATGATGATGATGATGTTCGCAAGGAGAAGGTCTCCCTCGCTGAATCTGATGCTCTTGTCTCTGATGAGAACCCTGCAGTTGCTTGATGATGATGATGGTTATGATTTATATATAAAAAAGGGGGTTCGGGGTAGAAGTCGGAGATCAGTACTCAGTAGTGTTAGCAATAGCTTGACGGGGTTTAGGTGTCTGGGACTTGAATGGGTTTTTGGTTCTCCCATGTTGGGTTTTTAACCTACTCTTGAAAACAATCGACGGCAAGATTTAGGTGTTTGTTTTTCTTTTCCTTCTTTTTTTCTCTACAGTTTGTTAATTTACATCTGATTATTATATATCTAATATATAGTACCCTATGGTAGATTTTGGTAAGCTTATGTTTGTTGGACCTGAATAAGGTTTTTGATCATATAAACAATGAATCATGGGCGTGATCAGGAAAATAAATAATAACAAAAATCATGGCAGCCTTCAGCTGCTTTTGTGGCTAACAATCAACTAGTCTATGAACCCAGAAGGTTTGTCTCCTGGCTAGGAAGTTGTCTTCTTTTTGTTTTTTTTTTTAGAAAATTAATTCTTAGGATACAAGTTATTTATTAAGTTTGTAATATTTGGTTGTTGTTTTAGAATAAAAAAGATAAAAAGAAAATGATAATTATTAATACGCCTTCAAAATCAATTTACAGGACTAGTTCATCTCAATTATTTGAAAGTGGAAATTCATGCGAGTTTCAATGTATTTGACTAGTCGAGAAGTTACCATAAAACCAAAAATTAATTTACCACCGACTCAATACTGAATAATAAAATTAAAAATAAATGGCTTATTGCAACAAAGCTTAGGTGCGGATCATGTGTCTTTCCTATTATAATCGGTATATAATAATAAATATAAAAAATAAATAATCTTCAACCCAATATAAAAAAAATCAATTTCAATAAAAATCTTATACTAAACAATAAAATTAAATATTATATATATATATATAATATAATATAATAATAAAAAGAATAACCATGTTTGGATGGGCCTGACAAAACACCTGAGAGAGTCCCATGCGTTTCATTCATTATTTTCTTTTCTTATAAGGTTCAAACGACTTGTCGTCTGCCCCTTATATATATATAACCATGCTAACTGTTCATTTGAAAAGTACAAACCAGCCCCATATCTTTTATATTCTTTTAAATGAGCAACTATTTATTATCAGTAGAAACCTCTTATTTTATAAGCATGCAGGGGTTCTAATTTACAATTTCAAGGATGTAATTGAATAATTTATAAAACTACACGGAGCAAAATAAACCTTGGGGCCGTGCCCCCTCGGGTAGCTCCGCCCCTGTATGTGACGGCGAAATGAGTTTGATTCATTCATTTGGCGTGCAAAACGCAAACAAGCAGCGACGTTTTGGTCAATGATAGCTGGAATCCAAATTCGAAACCCGGCTTGCATAATTTCCAACCGAGCCTGTAGTTACCAGTACTCCTTCGTGCTGTTCATCTGGGCCTAGTCCGCATCTTCTTTGAACTTTCATCAGAACGTTCCTTGCAGGTTACGCCATGATCGAGTTCATTTATGGCGACAGGTGCAGCTAACGCTAAGGTGGTGGCAGACTGGCGGTAGAATCACGAGTAATTAAGCACCTTCCGGTGCGCTGGCCAATTGGCTCACTTCCATTTCCGCAACTTTAACAGCATCAAGAACCATACGCCATAGAAATTATGGTAAATCATTCCGGCATTGCACGGGATATGTAGGTGTTAATTATGTCAATTTTTTACTTTCATTTCGGTCACGTAAAGCTTTCTCCCACTTCAAAAGTTCATTTTCGAAAGCGAAACACACGAATCGATCTGGTGAATGGTTGTTCGCGAGTCATTGTCTGCTCGATCAGAGGGTTAAAAAAAGAAGAAATACAGCCATGTCTAGACCTCGATTCAAGAACCATTCTGATTCAACAATGGAGTAAAAGTCCTGCTGGTGATGGAGTGAGAGTGACGATCAGACATTGACTGGTTTCTGTCGCTCACATCACATCTGTCGGTTGATCCATTTATTCAAACCTATTCGGAATTCCAAATGTCGCCACATGCTAGAGATCACTGCGTTCATAATTCTTTTTCAAGGCAACATGCTCGTCGTCATGCATTTTATAGCGATCACTGTTTTTTCAAAGTATTTTTGATTTTATATTAAAAAATATGATGTTTTTAGATCATTTTTATATGTTAGTATTAAAATTATTTTTTAGAAAATAAAAAAAATATTTTAATGTATTTTTGAATGAAAATCAATTTAAAAAACAACTTCAACTATACTCTCAAACATTATTTGATACAAAGAATAATAACTCTTATTTTTATTTATTTATTATTATTATGATAAAAAATATTTTAAGATTCACTTCTCACAATGACATTGACATTATATATCTTTACGAATAAAGTTTTCAAATTTTGGTATTAAGATCTGAATTTAAAAAATCAAGAGATCTTAAAATCACCTGATCAGTTCATTAGAATTTAATTATTATTTTATTAGCTCTCTTAAAAAAAACATAAAAAAGAGCAGGGAGGAATTGTAATTAAATCAATAATGATGAAAAATGTAAGGGTATATTTAATACCGTAAAACTGTTTTTTTTTTCTTTTCATTTATACCTTTACAGTTTTTATTGTGCAATAAAAATTAAAATACATGTTCATTCATTGAAGATAAAAAAAAAAAAAGATTTTCCATAAGAATATAAAAAATACATCAGGATTATAATGCTCATGTTTTTTTCTTTGTTTGGAAAACATTGAAAGTATAATTTAATATTTGTTTTTAAAAACAAATATAAATATAAATATACCAAAACTAATATTAGAATTCATATAATCGATTAAAAACAATTGAATAAATCATGAAAAATATTTGATTGGTAAAGTTGAAGAAAAATATAAATATACCAAAATAAATTATTAGAATTCATATAATCGATTAAAAGAGTATTTGAGAGTGTAATAACAATTGTTTTTTAAAGTGTTTTTGGCTATAAAATATATCACAATAATATATATTTTTATTTTAAAAAAAATATTTTGATAAAATTACATCGAAATAATAATAAAATATATAAAAATAATCTTAAACAGTAAAGTCTTTATTTAATGAAAAACTAGTTACACCACCACTTCAATCAGGATGTTAAATAAACGAAAAATTAGTATAACAAGATGTGAAAAATTAAGGGTATATTGTAAGCGTGGTAGATATTATTTCGAAATGTATCAATTTTATTAACTATTATTATATAAAAACAATCTAAAAATATATAAAAAAATTATTTTTTAAAAATATAAAAATAAAATCTTTTTAAAAGGTTTCTAAAATGCATCTTTTCCAGAAACAGCAATTTGGAGGCACTCAAGTGAAAGAGAATGATTTAAAATTGAAATACATTAATTCTGATTAAAGGATCAAAACTTGGGAAATTGAAGAGATAAGATTAGTGTCGTTTTAGAGTGAGATAAGCTGTAAATGACCCTTGGACACGTACGACGTGTGGTCTGCATCAATCAACACGACATGTAAATGACGTGGCAAGTATTCATTGAAAACCACCAAGTACCACACGGAACTGGATCAGAGATCAGAACCAGAACAGAACAGACCAGACCGAGCAGAGACAAATCCCCCTATGATCGTCCTCATCATGTTTATCAGACCGAGAAAACAGCAGCAAGAAAGTACACAGTAACCCATAGATCCCAACAAAAGCCTTAGTTTCATCAAAACCATAAAAAATCTCTCTCCCGTTTGTTCTTCTCTGATTCCTGAATGCTTTTTTCTCTGCGCTCAAGATTAATCCACAAGGTGCGTCGTTAATTCATGTCCCTTCCTCTCTGTCTCTTCTTTCTGATTGAAGTGCTGGTTTTGATTTGGTATTTAATTGATCACGGCTATCATTTTATCATTGCTTACTCATGCCTTAGAGTGGATTTTTGATGATGTTTATAAGTGATGGGGTTTGTTTGTAGTCTCTTTTATGTTGTTTGTTATTATAATCGAGAAAACCTGGGATGGTTCTTTTCCTCCCTCAACGAATCTCACTGAAATGTGATATTTTTCATATTGGTGATTCTTGTAGGCATAAGTTGAATGATTCGAAAACCATTTCCCTCAAAACTTCATCATGTATTGCTAATTTCCTGTGATTACTAAGAGAACTTTGTTGAATTACTATCTTTTATGCATGCAGTGATTTTTGTTTTTTGTTTTTGCAATGTTCAGAGTTCCTGTCATTGCTATGGCGGTCGCACAAGTTGAGAGTAAGGCATCGTTAAGTAGTGATCTCTTCTATGATATATTGAGGCGTCTTGATGGCCCCACATTGGCCAGTGCAGCTTGTGCTTGTGCTGCGTTCTGTTCCATTTCAAAAGAAGAGAAATTGTGGGAAAATGTTTGTTCTTCCATGTGGCCTTCCACGAACAGGGAAGATGTTAAAAGTTTAATATTGTCAATTGGTGGATTCAGAAAGTTTTATTCAGACTGTTTTCCCCTTATTGTTAACAAGGAAGTAACTGAGTATCAAGGGAACGATTACCTAGAGTACCCTGAAGAATGGACTGAGGCTGAATACTATGGTGATGTAGATGAATTTGAGAGTGTTGCTCCATCAAATTTTGTTTCCATTGTTGATATCAGGTACAAGGATAGAACAATCTGTTCGAAAGTACTGTGGGGCATCCCTAATGCCAATGAATTCAATGGCTGGTTTTACAACTGTCCATTCCGTATTGATCTTCTTACCTATGAAGCCAGGGGTGATGATAATGAAGGCGAAGTTTTCCTTTCGGTTTCTGATGGCCTGCCCCCAATTTTATCCATGGAGAAAGAAAGGAAGGATGGAAAACTATGGATGGAGCTTCGTGATGGCCTTAGACTCAGTTGGATTGTTGTTAACAAAAAAATGAAGCAAGCTGCTAATCTTGCTAGCTGGAGCCCTCTTGGTGGGCAAAGGCATTGGCCTACAGACAAGGATTTTTTGATACGCTTTGGATCTGTACTTTCCGCGAAAGACATTTTTCCATTTCAAGTAGTAGAATGCATCCTTATCATGAAGTTTAGAGTGATCCACACTGAAGGAGAGGGCGTTCCGACAACTCTCAAATTAACAGAGCTGAGCATGCAGTTGGAAGACATGGAAGGGGCTCATGTCAATGGAAGAAATAGTTTGCTAATTCTCAAGGAAGCACTGAGCTGCCGCAGGAGCAAAAACTACAGCGAAGTTCTCGAGTCTTGTCATTTGTACTCAAAAGCGCAGAGCGAGTTAAAAGAGGAGAAGATGAAAAATGAAAGCAGGGTAGATAGGCTTTGTATTGTAACTGGCATTGCTGCTTTCCTCACGTTCTGGTACTGCATTTTGTGAGAACTTAAATGCATCTGTTATTGTAATCACTTTCCAGATGTGTTCAATTTTGTTTCGGGTAATGAAACCATTGATTTCATTATCCTGGTTGGTTAGAGAGCAAAATCTTCTCTATAAAAATTTGAATCACGAAGGCAGTACTGGAAGCAGCATACCTCGCCATGGCGTTTCTCGTTCTTGTTCATGGAGAATAATCGATCATTAAGGTAAGAATACGGATTTAGTTCATGCTTCTCGAGTGAATCTGATCTGATAATATTCGCCGAGCGTTGCAAAATGTGTTATTAGCATGGTATCAGTTGACCAGCACTCAAGTTATACAGCGGTTTGAATGAATATCCCATGTAAGAAGTTTGATTGTGAATCATTTTCCATGCCAGCTTTAATCATTTCAAACGCATCTCTCTCTCTCTCTCTGTGTTTTTTGAATGGATTTGACGATACAATTATGCAAGCTGTAAAGTAAGGACCTCTTAACCTCTGAAATAAGAGATAATGATAGCTTAACTAATCATTAAAACACACTTTAAAAGATGTTGGTAGCTGATGAGAAAGGTTAGCAGGAAGGTGATATGATTCCGCAAACAGATAACTTGTTTGTTTTAGAAACCCTAAAAAGCAAGCAAGCGATGAGTTTTCTAAATTTTGGAAACAAAACAGAGTGGTTTTCAAAAAAAGTGACTGATTATTATTATTATCAAAAGAAAATCCAAAACAAACAAGTTTTCCAATTTCTGTTTCGAGAGTTTGAAAATAGAAATCATATTTTCCATGACATCTCTGATTTCTCACAAGAACTCATATCATTTCTTGTTTGATTAGGACAGGAACTTCTTGTCCCAGATCGAGAATATGCTCAGCGATCCAAAAGTTATACCATATGGTGATGGATCTATTGGAAATCTTGAATCTGTACAGTAACTGTTTAGAACAATTACTGTTGAGATTAAAAATATAGAAAGACAAGAAATTCTGAAGAACTCGAAAATCATAAATATTAGAATGAATCACATTAATTCATTCCAGAAAATCATAAATATTAGAATGAATCACATTCATTCATTCAATTTATTCAATTGAAACTTGCATATTTATAGGCTTACAAGAACTAGAAATTGAAATAAACTAGAATTCTCAATAGATTAGGAGAGGTTATTGGATAAATAATAGGTTTGTTGACAAAACCTATTATAAATAGTAATTTCAACTAAATTAAAAGACTACAACTAAATCTTCTTATCTTCTTGTCTTCAAAGCTAATTTCATTAAAATCTAATAGGATCTAGCCTCGTTTCATGAAGTCCTACTAGAATGGCCGAGGTTTAGTTTGACAGTGGATTTCAATAATATTTTTGATTTTTTTAGCTTAAAAATTTTATTTTTAGTATTTTATCGTTTTATTATATTAATATTAAAAATAATTTTTAAAAATATTTTCAAACAAAAAATACAACATTTAACCTGTCAGAATTTAGTCCTAGTTTATTATTTTATATCATCGCTCAACGTCTTATAGTTTCATTTATAATTATAATGTAATTATTTATTATAGTTTAAAAAATTAAAACTTATATATTTAACTTTATAACACGTGTCAATGTTAAAAAAATCAATAACAATTGTTTAATTATTTTATAGGATTACTTGTGTTTTTTATTTAATAACTAAAAAATCATTGTGATATTAATATTAAAACTTTACCAAAACTGAGAAAAAAACTAAAATTTAATATTTCATTAAAATACAATACAAAGTAAAACTCGATTTCATTAACACAAACGTAATAAATCATCAAACTAGTAACATTTCAATGAAATATCTTTCATCAACGTCTAGTTAAGGTTGTTCTTATGCAGGAACAGTAGCTAGTGCTGTCTTTACATAAACCCCAGCTCTCCTCACTCCCCTGCGAAACCCTAGCAGCTAGTAACATTTCAATTGAAGCATCTATAAAGAAAACCATGAAGATTGTCGCACCCCATAAAAATTTGAAAGCGACATCGTGACGACTCTTCCTCGTGAGCGGAGGATTAAATGTGTCGGGGGATTATCTATTTTCGTAAAAAGGGGAGTCGCCACCTAGTATTAATGGTTACTAGGAAACCTAAAACTGGTCTTTCAGAGATTCTAGGGTAAGGGACTGGTTGCGTAAAGGGAAGGTTTTAGCACCCCTAGTACGCCCTACCTAAGGTAAGCTGCTTGACATTCTGGCTTGTTTATGATTTGATGTCAAAACAATATGTAAAATAAATGGCAAATGGGATGTTACTCCGCCGAATATTTTGGATATTAATCCCTTAGGATTTATTTACCCAAATACCAACAGTGAATAATAGCATATCATTCCCGTCGAATATTTTGGATATTAACCCCTTTTGGATTTATTTACCCAAATACCAACAGTGAATAATAGCATATCATTCCCGTCGAATATTTTGGATATTAACCCCTTAGGATTTATTTACCCAAATATCAACAGTGAATAATAGCATATCATTCCCGTCGAATATTTTGGATATTAACCCCTTAGGATTTATTTACCCAAATACCGACAGTGAATAATAGTATATTATTCCCGTCGAATATTTTGGATATTAACCCCTTTTGGATTTATTTACCCAAATACCGACAGTGAATAATAAATTCCCAAAAGAAAAAAAATAAGAATTTTATATTTTTTTGAATATTGGCCAATACCCTTTGGATTTTACAAACTTGTTATAAAATCTCAAAATGCAATAAATGATTTTTGCGAAATCCATGCTAAAACTCATTTTTCTCTTCAAAACCCAAGATAATATATATTTTTCAAAAGAAAAAACAATTTTTAAAATATGCTAGTGTATTGGCCTTATGCAAGAAAACAACACATTTTTTCTTTTAATAAAATATTTTTGGAAAATTGTATATTTATATTTTTAATTTATTATATATATATATAGGGGTGGGCTGGACTGCCACAGCCTGTGGGGCTGGGCTGCCAGCCCGCCTGTGGGGCTGGGCTGCCAGCGTGCCCCTAGTGAGCTGGGCTGCCAGCCCGGCCCTGGTGAGCTGGGCAGTCAGAATATGGGCTTCCAGCCCAGTCACTTTTGCTGGGGCCTTTTCATGGATCGGGCCGAGCACAAAGCCCGGCCCAACCCGGCCCGCAGGGGAAATGAATCAGTTCATTTCCCTCGCATGCAGAGAAGACGATGCACAGTGATGGTGATTTTTCAAGTATGACAAAAGGAGAAACGGTTAATACCTTTGCGTAGAGGATGTCGTGGTGGTTCTTCTGGTCGTTGTTTCGTCGGATATGGTGGCCTGAGTTCGCCGGACGGATTCTCTGAAACTGACGGTCACGTTGCAAGGGCTGCTGCTGCCTCGGCTGTAGTCACCTCTTCCTTTGCCTGAGATGATGGATGAGTTTCTGGGGTTGACGGGTGACTTATAGTGATGATAAAGGAGCAGGAATGGTGGTCAACGGTGGTTATGCTTGGTTGGCCGAGAGTGAGAAAGAAAACAGAGGTCCGTTTTTTAGAGAGAGAGGCAGAGGAAACGAAAGAGAAGGCTGAGAGGAGCGCAGGAATTGACTATATTTCTAAACACTATATTTCTCACGTGAATTTCCCTCTTCCTTCCTCCTTTTTTTTTTTTTCTCACCGTGTGCACTGCTATTTATAGCAGAGAAAGTGTCTTTGAATGCAGGGCGCGCCTAGCATTTAAGGCCGGGATATGCCGGAGACGTTTCAATGTAAATTTGCAAATCTTTAAACGTGTAATTAGTGCAAATTTTCAAAGTTTTAAAAGGTAAAAAATCATGTAACTGGCACATGCAATGCAACCTTTAAAGACGTAAATGCAGTGCAAATTTTTCAAGGTTTTTAATGCAGGGCTGAGGAACAGCTAGGCAAACCGATAAAATCAAAGGAGATCATGCTGGAGACAAATTCGGGAAGGAAATAATGCTGGAGATAAATTTGATCTGCCTTGCTGTGATGGAGACGAAACGGGAAGAGAATCACGCAGGATTTTGGAAATGAGCTGTTGATCAACTGAAGAGGATGAAACGGGAAGAAAAATCACTACTGATTAGGAAAAATATTTGACTTAGCTGCTGTGATCAATGCGAATTGAAAGAAAAATCAATTTGAAAAAGGAATAAAAATTTGATTTATCTGCTTTAAGCGCGCCTGAAAAATACATGCCGGAACAGTGCATGTTTCCTTTTTTATGCAGATTTCAAAAAATCAAAAGAAGTTAAAAATATGATTTGGTCCTTTAAAAATCTATAAATGCACCCAATTGAATTTAAATTTTTTTATGCAATTAAAATCCCATCAAAATTCAATCTTAACCTCAGCTTTGCGCGACTTTCTAATCTAGTCCTCGGCTTCTGATTTTCGCGATTTAAACCCCAAATCGACCACTAAACTCTCAGATTGCTCAATTTCGCCCTTGAACAAAAAAAATCTATTTTTCGAAAAATAAAGAATCAAAAATTGGGTAGCAACAGATGCCCCCTCTTTACAATGCTTACGACTAAAGTCTTGTAAAAGACTTTAAATAGTAAGTGTTGTAAAGAAAAAAAAACAGAATGAAGGATATGAATCTCGTTTTTCTGGGTGACCTACCCAAGCTAGATATGAAGGGTCTCATTTTTCTGGGTGACCGACCCGGTTTGTGGTTAGAAAGGTCTCATTTTTCTGGGTGACCGACCCGGTTAGTATGGCCTCATTTGATGGGTGACCGACCCGTGGTCTCATTTTTCTGGGTGACCGACCCGGTTAGTATGGCCTCATTTGATGGGTGACCGACCCGTGGTCTCATTTTTCTGGGTGACCGACCCGGTTAGCATGGCCTCATTTGATGGGTGACCGACCCGGTAAGCATGGCCTCATTTGATGGGTGACCGACCCGGCTAGCATGGTCTCATTTTTCTGGGTGACCGACCCGTGGTCTCATTTTTCTGGGTGACCGACCCGTCTAGCATGGCCTCATTTGATGGGTGACCGACCCGTGGTCTCATTTTTCTGGGTGACCGACCCGGCTAGCATGGCCTCATTTGATGGGTGACCGACCCGTGGTCTCATTTTTCTGGGTGACCGACCCGTGGTCTCATTTTTCTGGGTGACCGACCCGGCTAGCATGGTCTCATTTGATGGGTGACCGACCCGTGGTCTCATTTTTCTAGGTGACCGACCCGGCTAGCGTGGTCTCATTTTCTGGGTGACCGACCCGTCTCGAGCAACATCGATCTTCGATTCATCATCGATTTTCAATTTATCTTCCGTGATTTTGCTGACCTGAGATTCTGCTTCTCTATATTTTCCAAAACTCGAAATCACATCAGCTTTCGCCACACCTTTCCTGTCAGGTTAGTGTTATGACAATAATATGCATGTTTTTGTTACCTCTATAGAAACATAGGTCCCCCCTGTCCGTTGTGGTCTTCCTTCATAGGATATGTTTCTCGTGCTATACTTTCACGCTGGGTGAAGAGACTTTTGTTCCACATAGGGCCCTTTCTAGCTCCATTGAAATTTCCTTTTTATAATATCTTTAACGATGTCTAAAAACTCAAACCGATATATACTTTAAAGAAATATTCAAAACATGGTTTTGTTTATGCAAATTGACACTTTCAATGCAAAATCACATTTTTATGATTTTTCTCTTTTTGCCCCCGGTGTGGTGCACAAAATATGTAAAAAAAAAAAAAAAAAATAAAGTAAATAATAAAACATAAATAAATATTATAAAATCATGTTCTTTGAAAAAAATTTCTTGTAACGAGAATTCATGGCCGAATTTTATCTTATTGAGGAAGGTTACAAAATATCAAGCATAGTATTTCTTTATAGAGTCAGAATTCACAGGCCTGACTAGATCTTCTCCATCCATTCTAGATAATAGCAAAGCTCCTCCCGAGAACGACTTCTTTACCACATAAGGGCCTTCATAGTTCGGGGCCCATTTACTCTGATCTTGACCTGGTACAAACAATATCTTCTTCAATACCAAATCGCCTTCTTGGAATTTTCGAGGTCGGACTTTCTTATCATATGATCTGGCCATCCTTCTTTGGTATAATTGATGATGACAGATTGCAGCTAACCTCTTTTCGCTGATCAAATTCAACTGTTCATATCTGACCTTTGCCCATTCTGCTTCATCTAGTTCAGAGTCTATCAATACTCTTAATGATGGGATTTCTACCTCTAAAGGCATTACTGCCTCCATTCCATACACCAACATGTACGGAGTGGCTCCTGTTGAGGTCCGAACTGCGGTACGATATGCATGAAGGGCAAACGGCAACATTTCATGCCAATCCTTATAGGTAACTACCATTTTCTGAACAATCTTCTTGACGTTCTTGTTAGCAGCTTCTACAGCACCATTCATCTTTGGCCTATAAGGAGAGGAATTTGAATGTTTGATCTTCCATTTAGCACAGAGTTCTGTTATCAACTTCCCATTGAAGTTCTGTGCATTATCAGTTATAATCTTTTCTGGTGGCCCGTACCGGCATATCAAATCTCTCTCAACAAACTTCTTTACCACCTTTTGTGTTACATGAGCAAATGACCCGGCTTCTACCCATTTTGTAAAGTAGTCGATTGCCACGAGAATGAACCTATGACCATTGCTGGCTTTAGGGTTGATAGGTCCAATCACATCGATTCCCCACATCGCAAAAGGCCATGGAGATAACAAATTAAATAGAGGGGTTGGAGGGGCATTCATTTTGTCACCGTAGATCTGACACTTATGACACTTGCGAACATAGTCAATGCAATCCTTCTCCAATGTCATCCAAAAGTAACCAAATCTTTGTATTTTCCTAGCCATCATGTGTCCACTAGCGTGGGTCGAGCAGATCCCTTCATGGACTTCTCGCAATGCGTTTCTGGCTTCAACTCCATCTAGGCATCTCAGCAAAGTCCCGTCAGATGACCTTTTATACAAAACTTCTCCATCCAGATAAAAATCCATTGCCATTCTCCTCAGAGTCTTCTTTTCGATGTTGGATGCCCCCATGGGATAAGCCTGATTTTGGATAAAGTTCTTGATATCATGGTACCAAGGGTTTCCATCTATTTCCCCTTCGACTGAGCAACAATGAGCTGGGTTATTCCTGATGTCAATGTGTATTGGCTGCAAGTTTTGCCCGAAGTCTATTCTAGCCATAGAAGCTAGTGTAGCCAAGGCATCTGCAAACTGATTTCCTTCCCTTCCTAGATGTGTGAACTCTATTTCCTCAAACTCTTCAGCCAGTTTAGATAGGTATTCTTGGTAGGGTATTAGCTTTTCTTCTTTGGTTTGCCATTCCCCTTTTACCTGACAAATAATTAGCATCGAATCCCCATAAACATCTATCTTCTTTACGTTTAACTCCAACGCAGTCTCTAAACCAAGAATACAGGCCTCATACTCGGCTGTGTTGTTAGTGCAACCAAATTGCAATTTAGTTGACACTGGGTATTGTTTCTTGTCAGGAGATATTATCACTGCCCCCGCTCCATTACCACATACGTTTACAGCACCATCAAAGTACATAGTCCACCGTTCTAGTTTCCCTTCCTCAACTGAAAGCACATCTTCATCAGGAAAATCAAAATCTAACGGCTCATAATCTTCCATAGCATGGTCCGCCAGGTGATCAGCAATAACACTCCCTTTTACAGCTTTCCTTGTCATGTACACTATGTCATACTCGGATAGCAGAACTTGCCACCTGGCAATTCGGCTGGATAAGTAGGGTTTTTCACAGATGTACTTCAACGGGTCTAATTTGGAAATTAGCCATGTGGTATGGTACAACATATACTGTCGCAACCTTTTTGCAGCCCATGCTAGCGCGCAACACAACTTCTCAATCATAGTATACCTAGACTCACACTCCATGAACTTCTTGCTTAGGTAATAAATGGCCTTTTCTTTCCTCCCGGATTCATCTTGTTGTCCAAGCACACATCCCATCGCCGTCTCTGTCACTGTTAAGTATAATATCAACGGCCTTTTTGGTACAGGAGGGACAAGTAGAGGTGGTTTTAGCAAGTACTGCTTGATTTTCTCAAAAGCCTCTTCGCATTCTGCATTCCAAATCCCAGGATTCTTCTTTCTTAACAAACGAAAGATTGGGTCACAGGTTGTGGTTAATTGGGATATGAATCGAGCAATGTAATTTAACCTTCCTAAAAAACCTCTTACTTCTCTTTCAGTCTTCGGAGTTGGCATGGCTTGAATAGCCTTTACTTTTTCAGGATCCACTTCTATTCCTTTGTCACTCACCACGAATCCTAACAACTTCCCAGATTTCACCCCAAACGAACACTTTGCAGGGTTAAGCCTCAACTTATATTTCCTTAACCTTTCAAATAATTTCCTCAATACTTGGACATGATTCTCTCCTTCTCCGGATTTAGCGATCATGTCATCCACGTATACTTCAATCTCCTTGTGCATCATATCGTGAAATAAAGTCACCATAGCCCTTTGGTAAGTGGCACCAGCATTCTTCAACCCAAATGGCATGACTTTATAGCAGAACGTCCCCCATGGTGTAACAAATGTCGTCTTCTCCTTATCTTCTTGTGCCATTTTTATCTGATTATAGCCTGAAAACCCGTCCATAAAGGAATATATAGAGCTACGAGCTGCATTGTCAACTAACATGTCTATATGTGGTAGAGGAAAATTATCTTTAGGGCTAGCACGATTTAAATCCCTAAAGTCCACACAGACTCGAATCTTTCCCTCCTTTTTGGGTACGACTACTATGTTGGATACCCATTGTGGATACTTGACCACCTCTAAGAAACCAGCATTCCATTGTTTTTCAATTTCCGCCTTTACTTTGATCAAAACTTCTGGATGCATTCTTCTTAGCTTTTGCTTAATCGGTCTACAACCTTCTTCCAATGGTACCCTATGTACTACGATATTCGTATCTAAACCAGGCATATCCTCATAAGACCAAGCAAAAACATCCACATAATCTCGAAGCAATGCAATCAAGTCTTCTCTTCCCTTCTGTGTGACCAAAGTTCCTATCTTGAGCTCTCTCTGGCTTTCTTCAGTACCCACATTTATAGTTTCAAGTTCCTCTTTAGCGGGCTTCCAAACCTGTTCGTGTTGTTCTATTAATCTCGTGAATTCCCTAATGCTATTTTCCTCCCTTTCTTCCTCTTCTACAGCTATTATGTGTTCTTTAAAATTCGGCCATTCATTCTCAGTGTAAAGTGCAAGTGGTGTTGTGGAAGTTCCGCTTTCAGGGTTCCTGAAAGCGGAAAATGAGTGTAAATGCACAAAATAAAAATAGAAATAAAAAGAGAGATGAACTAAAATGCATGATTTTATATAAAAAAAAAATTCGGTTCACAACAAAAACAAAGATAAAATTCGACTGGCCTGTTGGGCCTTAAAACAAAACAAAACCAAAAAACAAACATTGCTCATTACATTCTGAAAACCAATGGAGCTTCTTGGGTCACCCAATTCTGGAACTTCTCTCCCTTGGCTAGCTTCCGAATACAAGCAGAGGTCGTAGCTTCCTCCAGAGCATAGATGGTTAACTGTGGTAGCTCTTCATCCCTTTTTTCTGACTGAGTCTTCTTGATAATGCCTTTGACTTCCTCCTCTTCCACAATATTTATGCTCATAGATGACAGCTTCTGAAGAGAGCTTTTATGCCCTAGATCAGGCTGTATGACATATGCGGCCTTCGGGAATGAGACTCTGATCGGAGGAATGACTAAATTTTCTTCTTCAGGCTTCCTTCCTTCTATCCTCGCCATTCTTTTCTCTCTTCTTGCCACAGCAACCCGTTGGTAATCCTCCTTTCTAGGTTTATATCCCAGACCAAACCTTTGCTCTGCGACCTTCAACTTCGTTATCCCAATCCACTCGACCTTCCTCTTTCTTGCGCCAAATCGGGCAGGAATCTTGTGCTTTAAAAGGCTTTTAGCGGCCATTTTAGTGGCCTCTGAGATCCCTGGTTTTCTTCTTATAGTATTCTCAGGCACCCACTCAGTATTCACAACTTCGAACGCATGCAGGTTTCCATCCACACAATCTTCAGCTTCAATGAAAGGGACCGCCACATTCTTCATCATCGATATGGTTTCTTCGGCCTTAACGGTGACCAGGACACCATTGGCAATGTACTTCAAACATTGATGCAGTGAGGAAGTAACCGCTCCTGCAGCATGTATCCATGGTCTTCCTAATAACATGCTATAGGAAGGGTGAATGTCCATCACCTGAAGGGTTACCAAAAAGACTTGGGGACCTATGGCGAGTTCAACTTCGATCGACCCCAACACTTGCCTCGGTGCACCATCATATGCTCTAGCCGTAATCCCACTTGGCTGCATGTGAGAGGGATCTACTGGCATCTCTTTCAGCATATGTCTTGGCAACACATTTAGGGCTGAGCCATTATCAATAAGAACTTTGCCAATTAGACAATCCTTACATCGGACTGTGATATACAGAGGCTTGTTGTGTCCTGTTCCTTCAGCGTCGAGTTCATCCTCGGTGAAATATAAGTAATTTGAAGCATGAATTCTCCCTACCAGATGCTCCATAGTCTTTTGTTCAATATCTTGAGGCACATAAGCCTCATTTAGTACCTTCTGTAAGGCATTACGATGCGGCTCAGAACTAAGTATTAAAGACATAATGGAGATTTTGGCAGGGGTCTTTTTTAACTGGTCCACCACACAGTACTCACTATGCTTCATAAACTTCAAGAACTCGTTCGTCTCTTCCTCTGTCACAGGTTTGTTTACCTCCAACTCTTTTTCAAAGCCCATTACCTCTTTACCCTTAGCCTTTCTTTGATTTGCCAACTCCTCAGGCGTGAAACAACGACCGCTTCGGGTCAAACCACCTATTTCACCTTGAAAGAAAGGAGCTTCTCCATTTGAGGTGACAACATAATTTCCGGGTGTTGCCTTATAGTCTACCTCCTTTGCATACGAGGGCTTATACAAAACCAACCTCGATAGCCCACTAGCTGTTGATTGGATTCTACATTTCTCTATTCCTGCTACCTCTCCACTACTTCCCATACTCTCTATCCTTAGCTCCCCCAAAGTCAACATCCTCGTGACCTTTTGATGGAATTCGGTACACTCATCAATGTGATGCCCTTTTTCATTATGGAATGGGCAAAAGTCATTTTCGCCCATGTCATGCTTGGTTGATCTCATCAAATGTCCAGATTGCACCAACATACTGTATAATCTGGTCATAGTCACCTTGAGAGCCCTTACTTTGCTATCAGTTTCTACTGCATTTACCCCACTACTTCCTGCAGCATGCTTGGGCAAAGGATTCAGGTTCACATTGGGAGGATCTTCAATGGTGATCCATCCGATCCTGATCAATTGCAATACCTTCCTCTTAAACGCTACACAGGTCTCGATGCTATGACCCGCATTACCAGCATGGTATTCACAAGTCAAATTTGGGTTGTGCCAGGCAGGGAAAGGTGGCTTCAAAGGGGGTAGTGGTAGGGGAGCAATATGGCCTATGTTTAGCAACTGTGCATATAACTCCTTTAAGGTCATGGGTAAAGGTGGTAGTTGTTCTTCCGGCTGTTGATAATCTCTCCTTTGGAAATTATTTTGGTTATGTGCGGGGAATTTTGGGAAAAAAGGCTGGTTTGGGGTGGTAGGTTTGGAAAAGTTGATGCTGGCAGTTTGGGGTGCAGGTGTTTGGTAGCTTTTGTAACTTTTGTCTTTCCCCTTGTTCCTGTCCTCCAGATTATTCACCTCAATTTCTTTTCTTTTCCCGACAAAACCCCTCTTCTCTACGGGTTCCATAATTCTTCCGCTCCGGATTCCTTGTTCAATCCTCTCAGCAATTCGCACCGCATCAAAAAAATGTTGGGCCGAGCTACCCATCAGATGCTCATAATATGGGGCTCTAAAGGTATTAGCAAACAGATTCACCATTTCTGTTTCTATCAACGGTGGTTGTACATTAACAGCCTGGTCTCGCCACCTCTGTGCATAAGCCCTTACTGACTCCTGAACTCCTTTCTCCATGGTAATCAAACTAGTCCTATCAGGAGCAATCTCCATATTAAACTTGTACTGCTTTAAGAAAGCATCTGCCAAGTCTGCCCACTTTCTAATCTTGATGTTATCTAACCTCATATACCAGCTAAGGGCCGACCCCATCAAACTGTCCTGGAAGAAATATATCAGTAATTTATCATCATGTATGACCTCCGCCATCTTGTTATAATAGGAACGAAGATGAGTTTTTGGGCATTCTATCCCAGTATACTTGATAAATTCCGGAACCCTGAACTTCCGCGGTATCACGATGTTAGGCACCAAGCATGCTTCGGCTGCTCTAACTGGGTCAGATAGATCATTCCCTTCAACTGCTCTTATCCTTTCTTCTAGTGCGGACCACTTGTCATATCCTGCATGGTCGGAGAATCTAGCGTCTTGTGGTTCCTCATCTGTCACATCTAATGTAATGGGGATTGGGATGGGCCGAGTGGATTCGGGCTGCTTCTTTGGTGAGCCTGTCCCTAAAATGTGAGGTGCTCCCGGGCTTTGAACTGCCGGTGGTGCTTCATCCGTTTGAGCTGACGTTCCCTCTCCATCTCTTGTTCTTAACGCCTTCTCGAGCAGGCTAGCTAAACGTGCCACATCGTTTCGGACAGCTTCGAGCTCTTTTTGGTATGGCGATTCTGGCTCGGCCTTTTCTTCATTTTCCATTCTTCTTCTTAAACGAGTGTTGTGGACTTTCGCAGGGGGACCTATGTTTTCGTAGTTGCTGTTTGCATGAATGTATAAGAGAATGTAAAATGTATGTGGTATGATGAATATGCTTGTATGAATGTATATGTAATGCAATGGATTTCTCTTGTGAACAATTAATGACCAAACACTTCATAGAATATGGGTTTCTTGTCACATTGCCGCTAGGAGTAACTGCTTTTCGGGTCGATGCTTGAGTCATATTTACCAAGAGACAGGATTTGCATAAGAGATGGGTCAACGCCCTTTTTATTGAATGGATAAGTTTGCTACATTTTTGAAAACATAAAGAGGAAAAGAAAATTAATATCCTTCTTCTGCCACATCTTTAGCCAAGGGTAGGAAAGCAGACCCGCGGTTCTCGATTGTCTCCAAGAAAGCATCGGTCTCAGCTAGACTTCGCTGATAACGGATGATGTCTCTCCCCACATTTCTCGCATTGGTTCTAATGACCCGAGCGTGTGCAGCAGCTTCATCCATTTGCTCATCCATCTTGGACATTTTTTCAATAAGCAACATGTTGGTTCTGTTCAATGAAGTGTTATTAGCATCGATTTGATCCTTGTGTTTTTCTACCAATGCTAATTTCTCGCCCAGATGCTTCACCTTTTCTTTCTCTTTGTCGAGCTTCGTTCTCAGAGCTTTTATCTCCTCTCCCTTGACTGCTAACTCTGCTTCAATGGCTTCATCTTTCTCGGACCCCGTCGAACGACTTTCCGACATTACATACTTCTTATACAAATCTTCATACTTTTCAATTCTATCCATCAGCTCACACTGAACTTCTGCAAATTTCTCCTGGTAATATTCTATGCTATCTTGGCATTCATTATGTTCAGTCTTCAATGCGCCGAGTTCAGAGCAACTTTGCATCCACTTCAAATTTACCTCCGTTAATTCTCTCTCAATTCCCAACCTAGCATTCTCCTCTTCAGCCATCTTCAGCTCGAGCTTGGTTATTCTTGCATCTCTAGACTGTAATTGCTCATCTAAAAATGCTCTCCTTTTATCACCTTCCAACACCATTTCTTCCATCATCAACTTGTCTCTTCGGGTCTTGTTCAATTCCATCTGAAGCTTTTCAATTTGCCTCCTCAATTCTCCTTCACTGTCAACTCTTTTCCTCTTAACAGACTTTTCTTCAGTTTCTGGAGACTTTACTTCTTCATTGGTCGCGGCTGAAGCAACTAAGTTTCTCCATTTTGCATACCCCTCACTTGCACTGGGATCTCCCAAACCTTTTATTTCCAACAAAACTAGATGTTTCCAATCTTGTTTGATGGCTCTCACGACTTCTTGTGCAACAGGATCTTTAAACAAACCAAAAAATTTAGCAATTCCTTTGGTCCTTGGAACGAATTGTATGCCCCCATGTTGTCTTACCACGAGAGCAGGAGCATAACTCACATAACCGGTAATCCCTACCAACGGAACCCAACACCTTTGCCCGCAACTCATTAGGACATCCACTGCTTTGGCCCAAGGGGCCTTCCATTTCAAACCACCACTAGGCATAGCTTTTAGCTTTTCTACCCAACCTTGGTTGTCTAGATCCCCCCATTCTTCTTCCTCCACTATCCTCAATGGTTTCTGGTTGAACCACCAAAAATTATTGAAGACAGGTTTTTTTGTCTCAATGTGACTAACCATCCAGACATATAGCAGCTGCGTGCAACATCTCACTGCTCCTTTCCCGGCTTTCCTGACAGTGATTAAGTGTCATGATGGTTTCAGCCAAAACAGAGGCCACGGGGTTGATTTGTGTATTCTCATACTCCACATAAGCAGCAGCAGCTTCTAAGCTTACTATACCCGTCCGACTTGGGAATAACACAAGGCCAAATATGCCTAATGCAATCAATCTTTCTTTCTCTAACCCGGACTTCTGTTCTAGTTCTAACTCCAGCATCTTCCATCTCAGACCAACAGCTTTCTTTTCCAAAGACCTTTCCAAGTTGGGGATCCTGAGTAGCTTCGACAGTTCAGGAATGACCTTGTCAGATCTCAAAGGGAAATAAACTCTGTATAGGTCATTCGGAAACTCAGTCAACATCCCGTATTCCTCCATAGTAGGACATAGATCTATGCTCCCAAAAGAAAAACAACGGTAGTCAGGGTCCCAGAAATGAACTAGAGCTCGCACCGCTGGGCTTAAAACGTCCACCTTTGCAATCTCCATCAAGCGTCCGTATTTTCTGAAAAATGCGTCCTTATCCACATCCTGAAAATGAGTCGTTAACTTGTTCACCTCATTTATAACACAATCCAGATTCTTGATTGGTAATAGCCTCATAGCATCGCCTTTAAGGCAGTCTCCTTCAGTCAATTGCGACAATTCTGAACTTTTCCCATATTCCATTACGGAAAGTTTAGTGGTTGTGGCCATTTCGTTCACAAGACCTGTAAAGCAAAGATGTTTTTTAGGTTTTTCCATTTTATGTGAAAGATATTACGGAGCATACATCCTAACAAATAGGTTCTAGTTCCTTTACGTGAGACATAGGGTAGGTTTACTACTTGGTCTCTAAAGAGGGTCTCTTGCTGTCCCAGTGATCACCCTCGTAAAGGCGATATGGGGGTTCAGCAGATAGTGATATGGCACGTATACCAATCACCAGCAGTCTAAACACTCAGCAAAGAGTTGGGGTTTACACAAACTTCAACCTTGACTCAAGTCATAGGTAAGCTGCTAGTCCCCCACTTAACTTAAAGTTTAGTGTGTGCTCTCAAAAATAATAAAAAAGTGATGCATGATGACAGGATGTAAAGATGCATGCTAAAGCTTATAAATAATCCATAACAACATGAAAATAAATAAATAAACAAATAAACAAATAAAACATATCATAAACAAATAAATAAATAAAAAACTGTCAAGCTTAGTCCAAGTCCCCAGCGGAGTCGCCATTCTGTCGCACCCCATAAAAATTTGAAAGCGACATCGTGACGACTCTTCCTCGTGAGCGGAGGATTAAATGTGTCGGGGGATTATCTATTTTCGTAAAAAGGGGAGTCGCCACCTAGTATTAATGGTTACTAGGAAACCTAAAACTGGTCTTTCAGAGATTCTAGGGTAAGGGACTGGTTGCGTAAAGGGAAGGTTTTAGCACCCCTAGTACGCCCTACCTAAGGTAAGCTGCTTGACATTCTGGCTTGTTTATGATTTGATGTCAAAACAATATGTAAAATAAATGGCAAATGGGATGTTACTCCGCCGAATATTTTGGATATTAATCCCTTAGGATTTATTTACCCAAATACCAACAGTGAATAATAGCATATCATTCCCGTCGAATATTTTGGATATTAACCCCTTTTGGATTTATTTACCCAAATACCAACAGTGAATAATAGCATATCATTCCCGTCGAATATTTTGGATATTAACCCCTTAGGATTTATTTACCCAAATATCAACAGTGAATAATAGCATATCATTCCCGTCGAATATTTTGGATATTAACCCCTTAGGATTTATTTACCCAAATACCGACAGTGAATAATAGCATATCATTCCCGTCGAATATTTTGGATATTAACCCCTTTAGGATTTATTTACCCAAATACCGACAGTGAATAATAGTATATTATTCCCGTCGAATATTTTGGATATTAACCCCTTTTGGATTTATTTACCCAAATACCGACAGTGAATAATAAATTCCCAAAAGAAAAAAAATAAGAATTTTATATTTTTTTGAATATTGGCCAATACCCTTTGGATTTTACAAACTTGTTATAAAATCTCAAAATGCAATAAATGATTTTTGCGAAATCCATGCTAAAACTCATTTTTCTCTTCAAAACCCAAGATAATATATATTTTTCAAAAGAAAAAACAATTTTTAAAATATGCTAGTGTATTGGCCTTATGCAAGAAAACAACACATTTTTTCTTTTAATAAAATATTTTTGGAAAATTGTATATTTATATTTTTAATTTATTATATATATATATAGGGGTGGGCTGGACTGCCACAGCCTGTGGGGCTGGGCTGCCAGCCCGCCTGTGGGGCTGGGCTGCCAGCGTGCCCCTAGTGAGCTGGGCTGCCAGCCCGGCCCTGGTGAGCTGGGCAGTCAGAATATGGGCTTCCAGCCCAGTCACTTTTGCTGGGGCCTTTTCATGGATCGGGCCGAGCACAAAGCCCGGCCCAACCCGGCCCGCAGGGGAAATGAATCAGTTCATTTCCCTCGCATGCAGAGAAGACGATGCACAGTGATGGTGATTTTTCAAGTATGACAAAAGGAGAAACGGTTAATACCTTTGCGTAGAGGATGTCGTGGTGGTTCTTCTGGTCGTTGTTTCGTCGGATATGGTGGCCTGAGTTCGCCGGACGGATTCTCTGAAACTGACGGTCACGTTGCAAGGGCTGCTGCTGCCTCGGCTGTAGTCACCTCTTCCTTTGCCTGAGATGATGGATGAGTTTCTGGGGTTGACGGGTGACTTATAGTGATGATAAAGGAGCAGGAATGGTGGTCAACGGTGGTTATGCTTGGTTGGCCGAGAGTGAGAAAGAAAACAGAGGTCCGTTTTTTAGAGAGAGAGGCAGAGGAAACGAAAGAGAAGGCTGAGAGGAGCGCAGGAATTGACTATATTTCTAAACACTATATTTCTCACGTGAATTTCCCTCTTCCTTCCTCCTTTTTTTTTTTCTCACCGTGTGCACTGCTATTTATAGCAGAGAAAGTGTCTTTGAATGCAGGGCGCGCCTAGCATTTAAGGCCGGGATATGCCGGAGACGTTTCAATGTAAATTTGCAAATCTTTAAACGTGTAATTAGTGCAAATTTTCAAAGTTTTAAAAGGTAAAAAATCATGTAACTGGCACATGCAATGCAACCTTTAAAGACGTAAATGCAGTGCAAATTTTTCAAGGTTTTTAATGCAGGGCTGAGGAACAGCTAGGCAAACCGATAAAATCAAAGGAGATCATGCTGGAGACAAATTCGGGAAGGAAATAATGCTGGAGATAAATTTGATCTGCCTTGCTGTGATGGAGACGAAACGGGAAGAGAATCACGCAGGATTTTGGAAATGAGCTGTTGATCAACTGAAGAGGATGAAACGGGAAGAAAAATCACTACTGATTAGGAAAAATATTTGACTTAGCTGCTGTGATCAATGCGAATTGAAAGAAAAATCAATTTGAAAAAGGAATAAAAATTTGATTTATCTGCTTTAAGCGCGCCTGAAAAATACATGCCGGAACAGTGCATGTTTCCTTTTTTATGCAGATTTCAAAAAATCAAAAGAAGTTAAAAATATGATTTGGTCCTTTAAAAATCTATAAATGCACCCAATTGAATTTAAATTTTTTTATGCAATTAAAATCCCATCAAAATTCAATCTTAACCTCAGCTTTGCGCGACTTTCTAATCTAGTCCTCGGCTTCTGATTTTCGCGATTTAAACCCCAAATCGACCACTAAACTCTCAGATTGCTCAATTTCGCCCTTGAACAAAAAAAATCTATTTTTCGAAAAATAAAGAATCAAAAATTGGGTAGCAACAAAGATGATCAAGGAAGCTCCAGTTAAGAACAGGGATAACTTGAACAGCCCCAGGAATAGTTTGCAGAAGTCAAATCCGTGATTGCAGCACCAACTATTGCAGTTGATAGATTGGACACTACCCCAGTAAAGAAAGCGATAAAACCCCGCCGAACTAACCCTCTACTCACTCACCCACCTATGAGCAAAGTGACGGGGGAGGGTAAGAAGTGGTGGTATAACATGGTGTTTAAGGCCTTGTTTGTTTCAAGGAAAGTGAATTCCCGGAATTCACTTTCCTTGCTTTCCAGTGTTTGGAAACATCCAGGAATTCACTTTCCTTGCTTTCCAGTGTTTGGTAAAACTTTGGAAAGCAAGTCAAAGGAAAGGGATTTCCATCACTTTCCCGGTCAATCTATTTTTGGCTTTCCCACGCGGAAAGTGTATTACGCTTCTCTTTCGCGTAATACACTTTCCGCTCCCTCACTCACTCTCGTCTCTTTCCCTCACTTCTCTTCTCTTCCTCAGCCCTCTCTCTCAACTCAATCGAAAACTCTTCTCTTCCTCAGCCCTCTCTCTCACTCAACCCTCTCTCTCAATCGAAAACTCTTCTCTTCCTCAACCCTCTCTCTCAACTCAATCGAGCTCTCTCAAGTCCCAACTCAATCGAGCTCTCTCAAGTCCCAACTCAATCGATCAATATTCTCTCAACTCAACCTTCCTAACTCTTCCTCGGAATCATCTTCGTCAGTCCTCAGCTCGTCAGAGTCAGACTCATCTTCCTCAATCCTCACCTCAGCAACGCAGTCTCAGACTCCTCAGTCCTCACTCCTCAGGTCAGTAACTTTTCTTCTGTGATTTTCTCTTTACTTTCTGTTGATTCAAACACCCCGTTACTTTCTGTTGATTTTCTCTTTAATTTGTCACATGGGTGCGAAAGAAATTGGATTGTATGTGAAAAAGTCTTCCTGCAAGATTTCAAAACAACACTTGTGTGATCAATTGTTGAGAGATTGGGGAAGAATTAGGAGCAAGAATAAGTTTTAACCTTCCATCCTTTCTCCTTTCTCCTTGTTATTTTGTGTAAAATGCATTTCGAGAGATTTAGGGTTGCTGGAGTTTCTGGATAGTGGATAGGGTTATCAAAACATAATTATGGGTTTATGGTTGGCATGAGGAAAAACTATTTTGTATGCTAATTGTTAAGACATTTCTTTTATTCTTATATTAATTTTGTATGTGTGTTCAATTAAATCTGAATTAATATAAATTCAAGATAAAAATCTGGTTTTGGTGAATCTGGATGCCTAATTCATATTTAATGTGAGCTGTTGACTATGACAGTGATTTATTTTGTCTGGTGAATGCATATTGCTCATTTATCAATGGTTTTCTATCATTTATTGGCTCATCTTTTTGTTTGAGTTTTGATGATGGATGGTCTGAGAAGATGGTCCCAAAATCCAAACCATTCATCAATATTTTTTATAAGAAAAACTACTTAACTTCAGATTCAGCTTTTTATTATGTCACCTCTAGCTGTGAAAGCAAACTACTTCGAAACTGTCTTTTGATGCTCACTGGTTTAAGAAATATGCTCTAAAAGAAACCACTTTTCTATTGCGTCTAATGTCCTGTGATTGTCTCTCTTCTTTCTTCCTTATTCACTACTCATGAGTCCAATCTAGTGTTCTAGATATGTTATTTATAATCCACATAAAAATAAAAAAGCAACTAAGACAGCAAATGAGCATGTTTCTCTTCAATGTGCATCCACTGTGGCAAAAATGTAATGTTCATTTTACGCAGAAGCTGACAGATCCTCAACATAAAAGTAACATTTACTCAAAATGCCCTTGTCCTGAGCAAACTAACTGCAGCCCATTTATAATGAAGACTGCTAACCTAATGGAGGTAAGTTATCTGATTTTTGTAACAAATACTCTACCAGAGCCTTCATCATGTTGCCTAATCAGTCATGTATCCTTCCACAACAATAGCAAAATCATCAGAGTCTCAACAATAATGCATTGAGAATGCACATGACATTGAATCATACAATGAAAGATATATTTAAAATTATGCATTATACAATATTGAGCTGGTGATTCATCAATTGTTAAGAATATGAAATGGTGAAGTAAAGATGGGTGCTTTTTAAGGTTACATTATGTGGGCATGTTGCTTATAGGCTGTTTTTGTTCTCAAATGAATTGATTAGTTGTTTTATGCGATACCTTGAGCTTATCTTTAGTTTGTTATTGTAAATTCTACTGCCTCTTGTTATGTTGGAGTTTGGACTGTACAAAGGAGTTGATAGGGTATTTTAAGAAGGTAAGAATTGTGATTCTGATTGTATATTGTTTTTGGATCTGCTTTGAAATGCCGAGTTGTTCAAAGGAGAGTTGTTCTTCAGTTTCTGATTCTTTAAGGAATTTAAATTTGTTCTGGTTGGATGCTGGTTATTATGGTTTTTTCCCTCATAAAGTTTGGTCAGCATGTGAAGCTTAATACATTCAAAGAAGTAAAAGAATGGTTTAGATATTCGGAAAAGCATGTGGTTATACTTGTCAGTATGCGTATTGCCATAGCAAATAAAATTTGAAGTGTCTAACAGTCGTTGATTGAATTATCCGAATGACTTGAATGTTTTTATGCAGGCGAATGGCGGCAAATGTCCTTACCAGCAATGCTAGTAGGTGAAACAGTGGGAGAAATTCTACAGGCAAGCCGATATGCAAGAGAAATTGTTGCAGCTGTTGCTTGCAAAACCAAGAAAACTACCATTGAAGACCCCAAAACTCCAGTCACTCAACGGAGAAAACAAAAGCCTCATTCGGAAGACACTGGACTCAAATCCAGAAGGAAAAGCAAACTAAATTACAGTCAACTCGATCAGAATCCGGTTCTCCATGTCTTCTAAGAGCTCGATCGCGTATTAACTTCAAGGTTAATGAGTGGACTGAAACAGCGTCCAATAGCAACACCTAGACGGTTCTCACTGGGGAGAATTTGAGCGGTGTTAGTTTAGTTCTGGTTTGTTTGAAGATTGAGGATTCTATTTCGGATACTTTATCAATGTCCACAGTTGATTCTTTTATTTTCCAAACAAGTGTGAATTGTTGATTCTTGAGGTATTCCATCAAGGGAATTCTATTCATCAGGGGATATTCTTGTTGTCTAATAGGAATTGCTTCCTTGGCTTTCAGATACAGGATTAAAACAAAAAAATCGACAATTTGAGATGTGTTATTAACTAATCTACTTTCCTTGATCCACAGAAATCCAAAATTTTAGAATAAATCATTCTCTAGCCCCTAAGTTATGAACCTGTTATTTTAAAATTGAATAAGTTACTTACAAAATATTTCACAAGCTTATTTCTCTATAATGTGATATGACATATATTGTTATATTTTAGAAAATAAGCTATGTATGAATATAGGATATAATAAAAAAATTCATCATTATACTTTTTTGATTTCATTTTTTTATTTTAAGTGATTAAATATTTTATATTAAATATTTAATTTATATTAGATAAACTTGAAAAAAAAATTAATTTATTAATAAAGTATTTTCCAGTTCATTTTCCATAACACAAACAAACACTGGAAAGTGTTTTCCAGTTCATTTTCCATAACACTGCCAAACATCGGAATTCACTTTTCAGGAATTCACTTTCCAGTAAACCACTTTCCAGGAATTCACTTTTCAGGAAACCACTTTCCAGGAATTCACTTTACAGGATTCACTTTCCAGGAAACCACTTTACAGCAAACAAACGGGGCCTAAAAGTGTAAAGTTGTTTTTTTAAATATTTTTTATTTAAAAATATATTGAAATATATATATTTTTTTAAATATTATTCTGGCCTTGTTTTCAAATGACGCCAAAACATGTCCAAACCACCTGCAATATTTCCGTGTCTTGGTTTTGGTAGTTTTTACTTTTTTAGAATATTTTTAAAATATCAAATTAGTATTTTTAGATGTTTTAATGATTTGACATGTTAATATTGTAAATAAAAAATTATAAACAATATTATTTTAATTAATTGTTTTTTAAAAGGCCATCCATCACCAAATTTAGCACTCTCTTCTACCATTAATGCTATCGTCCTCTTTGGTAAGAATGCTGATGTACTATTATTACCTTCGTTAGCAATGTATCATATTAATCTTTGTTCTTCAAAAACAATGCCCGGCAACAAGACCATATCTTCTGCTACTCCACAAGACACAATGTCCCAGATTTCTTCAAGAGGTTCAAGGGATTGAAGTGTTGAACCCTCTTGAGCCGTCTCTTGGCTTCTTTTTAGGCACTCTTCTCTTTATTGGCTGCTTCTTTTACTTCAATTATAGGACTGTCACACGTGGCCTCTCTTGGCTGGTGGTGGTAATGGACGGCTAGGATTTCTTGATAAGGATGGTGATTGGTGCGATGTTTTTGACGGGAACTGGGTTTGGGATGATAATCATCCTTTGAATCGGAGTCAAGATTGCTCCTTTATAGACTATGGTTTTGGGTGTATAAACAATGGCAGGCCTGATGGTCTCTACACCAAGTTGCGATGGCAACCCAAAAACTGTAACTTGCCCAGGTATTTTTTTTTCCTTGTATTGCTCTTAGTCTATATCAAATTAGTTTCTTTCCTTATTTTTTTAGGAGGTAGCTGACTACTTCCTTGATAACAAACTCTAATTTAGCTTCAAATAAAGGTTAAAGTCGTGTTTGGCTTCAGAGTTGAGTGAATGTTGATGCAAAGCTTATCTGGGGTTCTCTCTCTTTTCTTGAGAACAGATTTGATGCAAGGTTGATGTTGGAAATGCTGAGGAACCGGAGGCTTGTATTTGTTGGAGACTCCATTGGACGGAACCAATGGGAGTCCATGCTTGCCGCTGCTGTTCCTGGCAATTCTTCTATATACGAGGTGAATGGGAGTCTGATTACAAAGCACAAAGGATTTCTGGCCTTCATGTTCAAGGGCTATAACTGCACCGTTGAATATTATAGGGCTCCATTTCTAATGGTACTAGGCCGCACCCCTGCCGGAGCTCCGAATAAGGTGAGGATGACTGTAAGAGTGGATACCTTGGACTGGACTTCCCCGAAGTGGAAAGATGCAGATGTGCTAATTATTAACTCTGGCCATTGGTGGAACGATGGGAAGACCATAAGAGGGTAAGTTTAACCCATCCAGTTACGGGTTCCTAAGGTAGCCTTTAATTATGGTTTTGGGATAAGAGAGCAGAGACATTGGAGATAATCTCATTTTGCTTCATGTTTTAAAACTGTATAAATTCCCTTCAAAACAATCTAAAAAAACGATTTATTTTATATCTCTTTATCTTCATCTAAATATATTTTTATCTTTTCTACACTAACCATACGAAATCGAAGAACTAGTCCTTGTGCTTTATATGCACGTACATGTAGCTATTTTCAACTTTTGGCATCACTGAATCTGGAGAATCCCATACTGTGGCGCAGTAACTATCCATTGCTTTTTTAGCATAACTGGTCTGCTTATATGCATAGCTAAGACCATTAGAGGGTATGGACGGCCTATTCGATCACTTCATCTCCAGGAGCTGGCTCTTGTTTTTGTGGACGTGCACGTGCTTTCTGGTTTTTGACTTTGCCCTATAGAATTAGGATCAGACCATATGGTTACTGTAGCTGATCTGCTTAAGATGCACTTTTTTCTCGGTTCAGCAACTTGGGGATATAGTGGTAAAAATTCTTATTAATATAGGGTTTAAGTTAACTCTAGAAAGCATGTTTGAGGTGGAAAATGCATATGCCAAATTATAGAAATTTAGGCCTCAAGGTGGCAAGTTTCGATGCTTGAAGATACATACATCTTGTTTGTTCAGATAGTCTCAATCTGAGTGGCAGAGAGTAAGACACGTTATCTGATCACTTAACCAACATGACCTGGTTCTTTTGTGTGCAAGTGTGCGAGAGTGTAATTTCTCGGATTTCTTACGTCTGTCACTAAAGAACTAGGATAAGACCATACGAATGCAAAGATAATCTTTATATGTGCAATATGTTTGTTCTCTGCTCAGCAACTTGGGGATATAGTGGGGGAAAAAATCCTTGTGAATACACAGAATAACTTGGAGATGAAAGCATGTTTCTTGTGGCAAACACATCTGCCACATTATGGAAATTTAGGCCCTGAGGTGACAAGTTTAGAAGGATAAAGGTATATGCAGTTTGTTTGTTCACAGAAGAGTTTTAATCTGAGGGGTAGAGCTGAAAACGTACATGCATTGTATTTGTTGACTAGAAGAAAATGTGTTTCTGTTAGCCATGAATATGGTAAAAATATTTCTCATGGTGAGATTATAGATCTTTTGAAGGCCATAGATTTACTCCAGAATCTGCTGAAACTTGCATCTTTCCATTGAGCTTGAATGTACCAACATATGGAGGAAATTCTTTGGTGTTTGTTCAGTTGCAAATGAGATGGCATGTGCCATTGTAGATGTAAACAGAATATTATGAAAGTTGAGCGCATAAGTAGGGATAAAGTAAAGGCAAAATATGAATTTGAGGATTATTCCCAGCTTGATAAGCATGATGTCCTATCAGGTGTCCCTGGTATGAATCCTATTTACCACTTTAAATCGAAGGCCATTGGTGTATCTTGTCTGCATTGCTCTATCAGTGGGTTAAGACGGGTTTGCAGCCTTCAATTTGTGTATGGCATCCAAACCAATGATTAAACTTGATTATGGACAAAATGGAGTAAATATGAAAGGATTTTTATCTATTTCTTTTCCGTTACCGCATATAAAATCACCCACAGCTAGTATGTTTGTCTTGCAATAGAACCACAATCTTCTTGTTGCATGCTTTTTTCGTTTCTAGTAATCATATTTTACACTATTAAGATGTTGCATCCTCGCTCATGCACATTTCATGTAGGAAGAGGCACGGTCAGAAATCAGAATATGATTTGTTCAGAGGAATTATTTGTGTCAGAGTTGCTAGTGAAGCTGGTTGTCTATTCAAGCTATAATGTTGAAATGGTATTTGATATTTGCTTATACATTATTTGCTAGGGGTTGGAGATGATTGTTGAAACTGCATATCGAAGATCAATTGATATTTTGATCGATTGGATTCACACTGAAGTAAATATGAGCAAGACTCGAGTCTTCTTTCGAAGCTTTTCTCCAGTACATTTCAGGTTTGTCTTTTTTTTTTTTCCTAATATATTTTTCTGCATTGGTACTCTTTTTATCATGAACATTTCAAATGTATTCACAAGCAACTCTTTCTCGATTATTTCAACTGACAGAGTTTTTCCTGAACGCTGATACTTCCATATGTACTCTTTGATTTTAGTCTCAAGTTTTTGAACAGAATAACATCATAAGTCCAGTTTTCTGATTATGAGGGAAAACCTGAATTCTCTCCTATCTAGACCGAGGACTAGCTCCTTTCAGCCTATGAGTTACTTAAGATGATTCCTTTGGTCTCAAATACTGCATCCTTCACATGCTTGCAAACCAAATTGTGCTTGCGCATGTGAGTGTGATATCTCATAAATTTGCTAATGAAACACAGGTGGTGACCGGAAGTCTCATGGTGCCTGTCATCTGGAAAAGCTTCCTGACTTAAGCTCGGTGCTGGATTCACCAGAAGTCCATTTCAAAATATTCTTTGATGTGTTATCGAAAAATTCAATTGATGCTTGCATTTGTTGAATGTGACAGGAATGTCAGCACGGGAAAGGATGGCCACCATCCGTGTACTATCTAGGACCAAGTAGAGGTCCACCCTCCCTGCTCCGTCAAGACTGCAGCCATTGGTGCCTGCCTGGTGTACCTGATTCCTGGAATGAGCTTCTTTATACGCCTCTTCTCAAGCGGGAGTCTGTTCATGAACAAAATCTAACAGAATCTCCTCAAGCTCCTCTGTGACTGCACAGGAAGTTACTGTTTTGACCAACGTGATTAAAGAACAGCAGTTCATAGATCAAAGGTTGCTCTTTCCTCAAACCAACCAACAAAATCATCATTTGCTGAGGTGGTCGTGGTGAGTTCGCTTCCAGGTCATCCACTTGATCAATCACAGTTGCCATCGACAATCTTTGGCAAGATTTAAGTTATACTGTTTTTTGATGAATTTTGTTCCCTGAATGATTGGGGACATTTCACAGGCATCGTGGACAGGCAAAGTTGATAGTCGAGAAGAGATAAACAAAGGCATGCTTTTCATTAGTGCATTCATTAGGACAGAGCAACCATAGAAAGATACTGATAACGAACGCCACTTGTAAATCTTATATGCAAAGCAAATACTGGAAATCTAACAGTGCGATTTCTCATTCTCTACTCAATTTACATGCCATTGGGAGCAGAATTTTTCAAGCCCTCGTCATTCTTAAGGAATGTAAAGAATCTAGGGCAAGGAAATTCTCAAAATATATGCAATGCTAGTTTTGGGGGCCATTATTTCCCTACAGTGCTCTTGAATGTGTTGGTTTCCTGACACAAGCATGGAAAAAGTCGTAACTTAAGCTGGAAATTTATGTACCAAGGATTTGGTTGTCCAAACATGCAGACTTCCATGCCTTGATGGAGACCGAAAGCACGGGGCATTACCACTTCACTACAGGTGCTCCCTGTGAATTTACCATGCGCAATTTGCAGCGTGGTGAGCAAAATGGATTTTGAACCTGTACATGAGTGGAACGCATTTTTTTTTCTTTTTTCCTGTTATCTGATTGTCCGAAGGAGAATGAGGGTTTTAGATGTTATGCATTCACCAGGACAATGCCTGTCTTATCCCCTTCTTCGAAGTTATCCAGGGAAAGGCCACTCCATGCTCCCCTGCTTTTAACAGCAGTGGGTGCCACTTACAATTTCTGGTCAATCATAATTGCGTAATTTTCAAAGATAAAAACGAGGATTCACGCACAGACAGGCATGCTTGATAGCCGATAAGAATCCAAAATTTGATGGACATGTTCAAGAATGAACAAGAAAACTAATAAGCCAAAATGACTAATCAAGAACGGATACATGATAACAAGAGACAGGAAAGAACACGCGAAAACCTAGCTATCCAACCAAAACAAGCACGAGAACATTGAAACAGATAAGTTTGGATACACTGTCGTACATAGATAACATGGAAGCCAAAGTAAAATCCTATCTTGTTGAGAGCCCAACTTTTTAATCCGAAAATGGGTACTGCTCATACCTCATTGTACAATCATGGAGCACTGAGCGAGCCCCTATTCGGCTTTGACAGCTCGCAAACATGGCTGTTTTAGCCGCACCAAGACATGATGCGCAGTCGGCGCTGGTGAGGTTCTGATTGCAAGCCGCGTGACCAAAGGCATCAGCATTAGGATAAGGAGAGATGTTGAAGAAGTCATAACTCTTGCTCGTCGGGGTTACAGCCACAATCTCTGCAATAACATAGGCTAGACTAATACCAAAGGGATCGCCCTTTGAGTACACCCCTGAGTTGCAGAGAACACTTGTCACGTTGGTATCGGGAACACCTGTAGCAATGACGCACAATCCAAGGAATCCGATGAAAACCAGGGCCAGTTTTGGAGGAAAACCCATGTTTCTTGTTCTCTTGATTTTGATCAGAAATGAAGATTCTTCTTCACTTCTTATTTCAAGCTTTCATTGGTTTCTCCTTCATTTTTCACAATTAAAGGATGATTTTTGTCCTTTTCGTGTGTCTTATTATCTTATATTAATAAGTACAAACAAGCTCGTAGATTAAGGTTGTCGTTGATGTTTATTTTTTTGTGTTAATTGAAACATAATATTTAGATTTTGAAATGTTTTGATTTTCTATTTTAAGATTGTACTGTTTATATCTATATATATATAATTAAATATATTAATTTAATAAAAAAATTAGTTTAAATTCAAAAATAAAAATATTTAGAATTGTGCAATTTAAATTTCAAACCTAAATAAAAAAAAGAGTTGAACTGATATAACTCGATAGACTTGATGAGTTCAAAGATAACATAGAAAATTAATAAAAATATAGTTTAACTAAAAAAATCAAGTTGATATCTTGAAAAATTATACTGAAATGACTATATATTTGATCAATTCGGGTCAACTTAAACTAACCTTTAAATATGTGACCTACATTATAAGACCGTGATAACCTTAAATAAAGCAAATCAAAGCAAATTAAAAAGTTCAATTCGTAATAAACTCGCAAGGTCATTAAATTATTTGAATGTTCTGAAATTTTAATATAATATATATAAATATATCAAAAGATTCCTCCTAAAATTTCATCTCAATTTAACGATCGTATTAAAAACAAATATGATTGATATTATAAAACTATTTATTATTTAAAAAAACACTATTTGATCAAAACGGAATGAATTAGAGGTGAGCCTTTTCGGTTCGATTCTGTTTTTTGTCAAAAAAGTAACCAAATCGATTTTCTTTTTAAATAAAAAATTCAAACCGAAACCGAACCTGATCTATTCAAAACCGACCACTTTCGGTTCAGTTCGGTCCGGATTTTTTGGTTAAAAAATTCATAAAACCGAATTTGGGTTTATCTTATCTGGATCTTTCTGGGCATTCAATTTCATGGTTTCTTGTCTTTTTTCTTCTTTTCTCACCTCTCTCGCTTTGTCAAATCACTTGTCTTGTTTTTGGTTCTAAGGTCGTGAGCTGCTTTTTACAGCTAACAAGCAAACGAAATGCGAGTTGAAAGATGTTAACTTTAGGAGAATCTAGGAGGTTTTTTATCTAGATTGGGGAGATACAGGTACACAGGAGAGAAAATGGAGCTTGAATCTAGCGAGAGAAGAATTTGAGGGGCTTGAATGGATGTAAAAACCAAAGTGAAAACTTAAAACCCAGAGCGAGAGAGTGGGAGAGGCCGAGAAGTGAGAGGCGAGAGGGAGGGAGATTTAAGATGCAGAGGGAGGCGAGAGGAACGAAGATTTAACTTTTAAGATGAAGAGACAGAGAGGCGAGAGGCTGCTTGCTAAGGTAGAGAGGCGAGGCTGCTTTGCTTGCTAAGGTAGAGAGGCGAGAGGTTTAGGAACCGAAGTTTAGTTGCAGAGCCAGAGAGAGGCGAGAGGAGAGAGGCGAGAGGCGAGAGGCGTTTTTACTTTAGGGTTTCTTAAGTTTGTATTTATATTAACACTTCAAACCGAACCGAACCGGTTCGGTTCGGGTTAATCGGTTTTGTCCGTACAAAACCGATACCGAACCGAACCGGACGGTTTTTTATAATTTTGTACTCGGTTTAATCGGTTTTTTTTTTCGGTTTTTTTTTTCCGGTTTTCTCGGTTAAATCGGTTATTCGGTTCGGTTTGCTCACCCCTAGAATGAATATAATGAAACCAGAATGTTCTAGACAGAATTTTGGCAAAAATTTCAAAATATACTGAAATTCTGAACGAGATAAAATTTATTCAAATTTATTCTATTTTTTGAATTAAAACAAAATATACCGGTCATTGATATGTTTCTCAAGAGTAGCAAGTTTAAATCTTAAATTATTTTTTATTTAAAAATATATTTATTTTTAATATATTCAAATAATTTAATAACTAATAAAAAGATCTTTAAATTTTGGGCAAACAATGTTTTGAATGCGACTGTAATCTCTCCATCTCTTCGGTTATTCTCAAACAAAAACTTTTCTCAATCATAAAAAAAATTGTTTTGTCTCCTCTACTCCTCTTAATAAAAAAAAATAATTTTAAATATATATTTTTTAAGATTTTGGGTAAATAGTATTGTGGCCGCACTCGTTTTTTTTTTTTTTTTGTTCTCTTTTTCAAATAAGAACTTCTCTCATTTTTTTTTTATAATTCTGTCCCCTCCCCTCTGCGGTATGCTTCCATCTCTCTCTTCTCTTTACCCCAAACTCTCATGCAAAATCAATGTTTCATGTTGTTGAATGGTGGTGAAGAACGGGTTTTATAGATTTTGATAGGTCGGTGTCGTCCCCAGGGGGGCAGCCTGGCGGCAACAGGCCTCGCTCTCACACATGAGAGCGAGGTTCGAGTCGTCCTAGCGTCCTATCCCAAACTTGTAAGAGCCTGGGACAGCCGGGGGTTTACACATGTTCTGAGCCTATAAAATACGCTTTCCGAGTCATGTGGTTACCACGTTATTCAAAAAAAAAAAAAAAGATAGGTCGGTGTCGTGAATGTAGGCAATTTGGTTGATTTGTGGAGGTGGGTTTATAGGATTGATTATGGTTCTTGAGGAATTGATTATGCGGGGAAGAAGATGGATTATAAATCTTTAATTAAGGACCATTGATTTTTAATTTTCTTTTATTATTCTGAGTAATTAATTAGTTACTAAAATTAATTTAATTTGACTTATTTTTTTATTTATTAAACTTAGATTTTTTTTTCAAGTTTTTTTTTTTAAATTAAATTTTTTATCCCAATCTTATAAGTTATGGATTTTGATTTTTACTTTTGACGTTTTTTTTATTTTTTTATTTGATATTAGATTATTAAACATTGATTTTTTTTCGTTTTATTTTACTTTAACATGGTAGTTAAATAAATTCAAATTAACCTAATTTATCAATATCTAAATATTTTTTAAAAATGTTAGAAAAAATTGTAAACTGATTTGGGAGTGCGAAAAAAATCTAAGTAGGATCTCAATTAGGTGAGTTGAGGGGAAAAAATAATAATTAAATAATTGTTTTTAAATTTAAAAAACACGAATGGATTTCAATCATATATTAAACTAGGTCGGTGATATGAGTGTTCTCATAGAAGAAACAAGTGAAGCATGGTCGTTCTAACGAGCGCCGTGCCGGGAAAACTGGAATGAGAAGAGAGACTGAGATGATTGCCGACATATTCATTAGTTAATTTATTTTTATTTTTGAGATAGTTGTTAAAATTGTTTTTTGTTTAGAAAAATATTAAAATTATATTTTTTATTTTTTAAAAAATATTTTTAATATTAATATTTAGCAATTCAAAAAAATTTAAAAATATATAAAAAAATCATTTAAAAAAAAAAATTTTATAAACAGTAATTAACTAGTTAGTGTCATCCATTTCTGCTCCGATATTTGGAAGAATATATGCTACCCACTTTTTAACTTTTTACTAATCAATCCCACCAGGAAAAAAAGATTTTCATACGAGAAGACGTGAGATTGGCAGTTCTTACCTGGAAAGTGGATATATTTTCTTCCGGTGGGTCATGACTGTCACCGACTAACCGGTGGTTCACAGGTTGTCTGTTCTACGCCACCGTAGCTTACGCGGGCTTTCAAAGGTACAACCAAAAATGGGTTGTGTGATTATGAAAGAACAAAGCTAATGATGGTGTCAGTGAGGTGTGAAACCCCCAAACACAGTAGCTTCACATTGTTTTAAACTTCAAGTGGTTTCCGGCCAGGATTCATGGCCTCTGGTTTCGAGGTGGATCGTGGGCCGGACGATTCGCAATTGAAAAGGCACGACTCCATCAACCCAAGCTACACTGCATCCCTGTTCACTACAGAGGCAGGTTTTGGACAATGATTTTGATTCCTGTGACAACCTGAAACGACAATCTTGCAGTAGTTTTAGCAGTCCATTCTGTGTTTTCCCCTCTGTAGTTTGTTGCTGTACGCTGAAACTCTGTTTCTTCGATGGCTGAGTAAGATTTCACCCAAATTGCCGGTTTAGGTTTGAGTATTATAATCTCTCTTGATTAGCTTTGTGGGCACGATTGCATAGCATGAGCACGCTAGCTCTATCTAGTGCCACTCACACGCACACTATTTTTTATTTATATATATATATATATAAGATAAAAAAATAATATAACAGCACCATAGCTAGTAATATTTCCATAATATTAATCAGTAGATTTACAGGTTGAAACAAGAAATAGGCGTTCTGCTGATATCACTTTCTGGATAATCTATCAGCAAGACGAGATTTGTTTTGGGGGGGCATTTTTAGACTTCCCTTCCTTAAGCACACATACATCGACCAAGCCAAAAAATTGACGAATAGTTGTGCATAATAAACTTATCAATCATTAGAAATTTAGTGTTGAAGGAAACCAGCGAGTTCTCCAAGCTCCTCCACCTCCTTGGATAAATCTTCCAGCTTCTCTACCACCCCCATCAGCGTGAACACAAAGCATGCTATTGCAAATCCCTCAGCATTATCAAGTTTCCCTAATTTGAAAGGAGACATGGCCTGGCTAAGCTCTTGTCTCGCTGCTTTTAACTTCGGTGCTATGGCAGCCCCTGGCTGGCACCTTCTCGTTTTCATGATGCTCTCTCCGATCTCTCTCAGAACCCTGCCAAGTGATGACCCTGCGGCTTCACAGGGTTCTTTTATCGACTCTTTCAAAGCTTGCAACGACTATAGAACAACACAGTTTGAATGCTAATAAGTTTCGGAAACTTGATTTGAAATGCTGAAAGAAAAAGTTAATTGGTATTTATTAGTTACCTCTCCGGGGGAATTAACAGAACCCTCGAGTGAAAGAATGGTCGCCGCCAATTCTCTGAGAGTCTCTCCAATCTTCTGGTATTTCTCCCAAGGGTGGGATAGCCCAAATTTGCCATGCGGCGGCTCCCATTTTGCAAATCTTAACTGAGAAGAGAGCACGACTTTTAATAACCATTACATGTTTTGGGATCGAAGAAATACGAAAATGGGAAAATTGGTTTGACAGTGATCAGATCATGCTTGTGCTGCAATTGTCAAATTATTGGGAGACGAAGAGAAGAAATATCATACCAAGGATTCATCCTTTGCCTTTGAGTTTAGCACTGATATGCAGCCCTTGAAGCTAGCAATCGGCCGAGCTGACTGGTTTTCCTTTTCATTGAAATACTTCTCTACGCATCCTGCAAAACAATTTAAATTCTCACTCCTTTCTAGTTCTTACTGTCAAGAAGGATAAAATATAGAATATAAATTCTGAAAATTTTATATTTTCACAAACCGTTAATTTTATCAGTGTGGTTCAAATAATCAGAGTCACGAAGAAGTGATTGGTTTTTACCTTCTATGGAGCTTGCAAGGCCTTCAAATTTGGAGGCGGTAGAATCGTGAAGCTCATCGCCAGCCCACATGGGAAACACAAAAAAGCTTGTGCAAATGCAGATTGCGAAGCCCAAAACAATCATCAAGAACCTTTCGCGGGCTATTTCAATGACACTCTCCCCACCCAAACCAGATACTGAAACCAGATTGAACGTGAGGATGGATATCATCACTCCATAGTCATATTTCTTTTTTATGTTTGGATTCAGTCTAACGTATGTTGCTGCCCCACCTGATCCACAAACAATACTGTCAATTATGAGCATCGAAAATACTGAACAAGACATTAACTTAACATGTCGAGATTTAATTAAATTGAACGAGACATTAATTCTGTTTTCTGTTCTTAAGATATATAATAATTAAAGCAAGATTAATTTGAGTGAACCGGAGACCTATTTTTCTCCGTACATTAAAAAGCGAGGGCAGAAATTGATAAAGAAGAAAGCTGTCACAGGAGGGTTAGGCATAGCGTGTGTGTGATAATTAAATAGATAAAGTTAGTGTTTGAAATTATGTTTTAGATGTCGTGATAGCATAGAATATCTCTTTACTTTTCGCTGCCACATGGAATGCACACACAAGGAATCATTAACTAATTAAGAGATGAGAATAAAATAATCTCATTCTAGATGCAATGAACATCGTATTTGACTATGGAGCGCCTACAAACTGGGATTTTCTTGCAAGAAAGTGGGATGCTGCTGAAGAATGGTGAGGAGCTAGCGTTTATAATCTTAGTGCCCTCGAAAATTTTGTCGTTAAAAAAGAAAAGCAATGTTGATTGTTGCAGCAATATTCACGATTTTTTAGCTGCTCGACTGTTGATTTGAATGTTTTGATTGATCTTGATTAATCCCGTGAAGGATGAAAACCTTACCGAAAATGAAGAGAGAAACACCAACGACAACAGGGTTGCCGATCCCACCAACAAGCTGACCTAAAATGGCTGCCAAACTTCCCAACCCGCCTCCTACAACAGTCCCAGCTCCACGATACAAGCCCTTGCTAAGTGTAGCTCCTGAAATGCATGTGATCATATGAAATTAAAAAAAAAGTTTGGAGAATATTTATTATGAAAGATAATATATACTATATAGTGTGTGTATAAACCTGCATGGAACTCAAAGATGACCACCACAGTCATTATAGCCCACATCGCATTATCGTCTCCGACTTCTTTATAGAAAGTGTCGACGAAGTAGACAAGAGAAACCAAAACCAGAGCAATTCCAACTTTGATAGCGTGAATAACTTTTCTAATTTCGTCCTTATTTTTCTGGACAAAAGAAATAGTACTGCTCAGAGAAGCTTGGAATTTCTTTTCCTGTTTGATATCATGGGTAAATCCCTGATCTCCGTCTGGAATAGGGATAACAATGGAGCCCATGATATCAGTTGGTGGCACTCTCTGCTGCTGCTTTCTTTCTCTCCAAAACAAAAATGGCTAGGTTGTTGAATGGTTGAGGTGTTGAGGATGCGCGCAGGTATTTATACACAACAAAGCTAGGATCGATGGCTCGAGATATTATAAAGTGAAAAAAACAGTAAAAAGTTTCAAAGTGGACTCACACGGCTTTGAGTTTGACATTTCAAATCACTCACACTCCGTGATCATGGGGTAATGCACTGAAACATGCAAACCTGGGGATCTTTAACGTTGGGTTTCGTTTTAGTGTTCTTAGTGGAACACCTTGAACAACACAAGTGTACCTTCTGTGGAGGATGGTCTTTTCGCACACCTTCACACACACACACACACACACACACACACACACACACACACACGTATAATTAAACATTTGTCTTGAGTTGAAAACACAGTTTAATTACTTGATGTTAGTTATATGTAGCGGTCCTCGGCCTGTCCATCCATTTTGGTATAGCTAGGGCAAGCAAATGATATGGCTGTGTCAATATATAATTCATCTAAACTCAAGTTAGCAATGCATCAAAATTTATTAAAAAAACAGTATAAAATCACATCTTGAAGTCCCGATGAAGTGATATTTTGAAAAATGTATAAAGTTAGTATAGACATTAAAGATATTGGATGGTTAGTTTTTTTTTTTTATAACCGTGATGTCTGGGCCAGCTTACGTGCACTACAACTAATCCTTAAATCCACTAAACACCCTACAAGCCTAGTGGACAGATAAGGCACTACAAAGATGACAATTATACACAAACAAGATCAAACCCGGGCGCAGATGAAGGAAACAAGCTTCTTCCCCCACTAGAACACGACATCAAGTGCATATTGGATGCTTAGTTACTTTCACCGGCTGTAACTTGTAACAAACAAATCAAACTATCGCCAATAGAGAAAGCAAAGGCCGACACAGCGTTCCATAAATCTAGTCAAGCATTTTCGATCTCGAATGGTTGCAAGAACTGGTGGAGCTTTCAATGTAATGCATGTTTGATAGATGATCACGATTCCCTCGGCACCATTTCAAGTATCCCGAGCTTAATTTCTTCTGAATGTACTTTGCTCGTGTGTGTACGTCTAGTTAGTGCACGATAGAGCAATTCACTCATTGAAGATTTTCCTTTTAATCCAAGTGGATGAGATTTTAATGGATAGTCTTGTGAACCGGAGGATGGCTTGAACGAAGGCAATGAGTAAAACTTAGGAGATGCTGAATAAAGCAGTAAAAATAATTAAGATTGAAAATAAATAAATACCAATGATCATTAAGTAGAAAGTGACACCACTTACACGGGCCATAGTGGGATTTGTCCTATATTTATACATACCACTTTCTATTGTCTCTTACGTGATGATGTTGGGTAGCTCTTGAAAATTGGGTATGAATGGCCTATCTTGTTTCCTACGGTCTCATGCTTGATTCGATTGCCTGCAAATCACTGAAGTTAGTGTCGCAATCGCTAATAAATTAATTAGGTATTGATGTAGAGCAAGCCCTTCTGATTTATCAGCAATATGAGGATGTTAATTTGAGTCAATTCTCAATAATTTCACGAATAGGTAACTCATCACAAGGTTGATGATTAGTTCGCATAATTTCCTTGCATAGCGAAGCTACAAATTAGGGTTAGCGTTTCTTTTTCTAAATTAAAATATTAGTTCCATTTTACTAATTTCTTTTAATGATAACCAATCCTAAAGCTCTATATATAGATAAAAGTAAAAATAATGAAAAACAATAAAATTTAAAATATACATGGGAGGAAAACAAACACTAACAAACTTTGCTTAATTTTTGCTATGTTGTACATGCCCTAACCATATTTATATAAGAAACTTGGGTTGAAAACTATAGCAAGATTTAAATATATTAATGTTATTTATATGTAAATACATAAAAGAATTTCCTTTAAATACCATATCTTTTAACCAAAATAAAAATGTTTGGATCGGGTATCAAACCAATATAAATTAGTGGGAATAAAAAATAACAGAAAACTAATTCATAATTAACCTGAGCTTAAGTCCAAGCCTGAGTTAAGGCTCAAACTTCAAGCTCATGTAGTCTAAGACCTATCTATTATTAATTTTTGGTCTTATACAAATCCAATTTTAACTTTTCAAGCCATCATTATATAAGCCATAATTTGATTGTTTATAATCTTTAGATTGAGGTTTTGAGAATTTTTGACACACAAACCATCACAAAAAAGAGGTGGTGTTTATACCGTGTATCACCTCTTAAAACAATTAATTGCAACAATGGTTCTTTTTAAAAGAATTCTATGTTGTCAATTCTTTATAATCTCATCATTTTTGGTTCATTTGATATTGAGTTAAATGATTTATTATGTTTTGCTTTCTATGTTGTTATCTTAGTCTTATGACTTATGTTGCGAGTTTGATGAGTTAACCTAGTTGATCATATATTTTTTTAAATTTTCAATTAAACTATTTAATATTTGTTTCGGTTTGCTCTGTATTAGGTTATTCCCGTCTCTTTTCTTCTTCTTTCTAATATACTTGATTTTCATGTATGTGCCTTTAGAATTTCAAAGTAACCATTCAATTTGTTATTCCTTCAGATTTAATCCCTATTATTTTACTGTTTATCTTATTTGAAATAATTTATAAAATTAATTTTTTTTAATTTATCCCTTTTATTTTTTATCTTTCAAATTTGGTCCTTATTGTTTTGATTGTTATTTATTTTATTGATATGGTTTTTAGAATTGATTTGTTTTTTCTTAAAATTTCACATTCTTTGGTTTTTCTTTTCCTAACAAACTTATTCTCTATTATTTTTATTTTTATTTTTTTCACTTTAATTTATTTTCAGTTTCATCTTTCAATTTTAAATTAGTTTGAATTTAAGTTTCATGATTGTGTTCGAGTCTAGAATTTCATGAGTTGAGAATTATAGAGATTAACCTAGGTTTAGGTAGTTCACCTTAATTTTCTTTATATATATATAAAAGCTCATGCTTTTTCATTTTTAGACTTCAATATTTATTCAATTAGAGATTAAATTTTGTTATTTTTTATTTTATTTTTATAAAACTATTTACTAATTTTAAAATAATTTAAGCTATCTTGGTTTATATCCATAGAAATCTAGTGTTTTACACACCTACCCCCTTGGGTGCTAATAAAAAGCCTAGTGATACGAGTTTAGAATTAAAGAGTTTTTACTTTTCCTATGATCTTAGATTCAAATCTTGTGGTTATTAATATGATGATTACTAAGACTTACATGACCGTTAACTTCAGAACTCATAGAATTAATGAAAGTATATGTAAATTAACCCGAACATAGATATTAATAATAATAAAAAAGTACGGGCAGTAATTGGGACGACCAATGACACCTTCTACGTAATTTCCTGCTTACCCAAAAATTAATTTAGATTATTCTTATTTTATTTGAGGCTGACAAAAAAAAGTTTAAGAGAAGACACCTGGAAGGCACATCCTCCTTTACCTTTCAAGTTATAAATCTTTTTATTTATAGGACCGTAATAAACTATCCATCATTTTCCTACGACTTTTCTTGGTGTACGAAGATCGTACCTTTCCATTTCCACGCGTTTGTGGATGGTGGCATAGGCATTAACTTTAATGGAGCAGAAGAAATCAAGAAAATGATCAATTTACTAAGCGATAATGTTATGGAGTTCTATGCTTTATCTGCCACCAATATCAGCCACCCAAATTGTTATTAATTTGGTAAATACACTTCACTAGTGCTCTACACATTCTTTTTTGGAGTGTTTCCCATTACAGGGGTGTTTAATACTCTGTTTCAAAAGGATTTTTAAAAAAAAAATAATTATATTTTACTTTAAATAAAAACAAAATTGGTATTTTTAGATTATTTTGATATCAAAAATATTTTTTTTAAAATAAAAAAAATATTATTTTAATATATTTTTAAACAAAAAATATTTTAAAAAACAACCTGAATCACATTATCCAATAATCAGAGTATATTAATTGGGAGCAGCACAGACTCACCTGACATTGACACAAACCTAAACTGAAGTTCCTGTATTTTTTTTTTTTAATTTTGAGCCTTTTATTTAGCACACTTCTTGAAATTGCTTTAACAACCGACTAAAAACATCTGCTATCATCTTTTCAACGAACGAGCTGGCAAATTTACAATGTAACGACACATACGAGCTGGGAAACATCCTTTATCTTTTTTTCTTACGTTTAGCTAAAGTAACATAGAAAACTTTTCAATGTTCCGAAAGCTTCGAACATCTTCTAGTGCTAGTAGTTTGAGTGCTAGAAGAACGTCCGACTTGTATATGAACATGAGTTGAGCTTGAAGAGTAAAATGAAACATTTTCCAGCGAGAACTCAAATGTATCCATGGGACCGTCGAATGAGTAATCAACAACGAAGTTTGTCAAGGCTTGACCATTTATAACCGACCTAGTTTTGTTTTGAAATCCAAACTCTCTCAATTCAATTGCCAATCTTACTAGGCATCCAAAAATCTCTAGCTTATCAAGGATAGACTTTGAGCTCCCCAAAATTGAAAATATTTCTCAAAGTCTTGAAAAATAGTAGAGTATGCTCTCTCAATCGAGTTATGAATTGATTAAGGTTCGTCAATCTTCCTATAATGTTTTGAAAAAATATTTATAGACTAATTAGAAGGAGCCATGTCAATAATAACTTAAATGTTTTATGAGTTATACTTTATTCCGTCGTTATTTACTAGAAAACACAAAAACTTTCCTCATTTGATGAAAAAACAAGAAATGAGTTATGATTGCCGAACCCAAATATCTGATTTATGACATACCATAAGTCTCATGACATGTCATCCTCAACATACTTGGAAGTCAGCTATATGTTAAATCTAAGTAAACATGAGTCTTGTGATTTTTCATACTCAACATACTCGGGGGTTGGTCATGTGTTGAACTCATATAAATAGTCATTCCCGAGTATAATAGGCCCAACATGTTGTCAGACACATGCTTATTTAAGACTAACATTTGACATAGCTAATGTTTGTTGAGTTTGATAGCTCTAGAAGGAGTTTTAGACTTTCTAAAAAATCATACAAAATACTAAGTTTTTTAAATCTTGTGATTAATATAAAAAAATTATTAAGTTTTTTAAATTATAACATAGCAACATGAAAAATATGTTATTAGAACCATTCAAAGAGAAAGATTCAATCTCATTTCACCTAAATATGTTCTCTCTCATAAATAAAAGATGTTTTTTTTTCTTAGGTCAATGGAATACAAATGCCTGAAAATTAAATAATATTTTTTTTTATTGAAGTGGATAATTACGTTTTCCTCTCGTAACTCAAACGTGAATCAAAGTGACTATATAAATTCCTGCTGAATTCATAGTTATATTTTATTTTGGATTAAAAAAATAAGGATACCAATTATTTACAAAATGGAATGTAATTATTTTTTATCTGATTGGCCACCTAGTTAGGTCATGTCTGCCACCTCGAATTCCAATTTGATGCTGCTATTTTTCACTGTACAAATTAATCCCTGACGTGAGCCGTTGTAAGCAACGTACTTGAATTGCAATGTGAATCAGCTGAAATATTTTGCTTCCGTGTTTGGTCAGTGCAAATCACAGCCAATTATAAACTTTATAAGTCCGTGCCACGGAAATCATCCGTACACTCGTAGCAAGAAAAGCAGAAAACGACATCCTCGCATTTTCTTTCTTTGTCGTTTTTGATGAAGTTTGAAGCTGTTGCGTGTGATAATATAAAATCAGGAATATTATTAAATCATAGTTTTATATATGGACCGTCATCCACCACCCCCACAGTACAGGCCAGGGGGAGTGCATTGTTCCAACTTTTTTTCAATTTCATCAAGAATATACTAACCCATTCCTGCTTTTGTCTGGCCACTACACAAATATTAGTTAAAGCATTGCTCGTCATTTGCTACTGGTACGGGTTTGAGCTGTCAGCAATATTATTACAATGAGCACAATTTTATATATATATATATATATATATATATATAAAAAAAAGCACATATGATTCTTATAAGGTATGATCCTCCATGGTGTGAGTGCATCTTTGCCTCTATGTCATGGCTATGGCTTCTAGGTATACTCTTGGAAGAAAAGAAAAGGTTTATCAGAAAAGTTTACCAAAACGATTGCAATATCACTGTAAGAAACTGTTTGACGACAACAAAAGAAATCACTCATGCTGTCTGAACAATAACCACAATATTATAAAATGAAATTGTTTATATTTAAACAATTTAATTTAAAGAACTAGATTTCTGTTTTTAAAAAATAAATTTAACCCACCTGATCATAGTGTCATGAATGGCCCATACAGTGGTGGCATCCACCTGATCCCACAGTACAGGGGGAGTCCATCGCCTACCTTTTGTTCCTCCTCGATTTCATCAAGAACACTAAAAAATATTAACCCATATTGCTTGCAACCTGCTTTTGTCTGGCCAGTAAACAACTATGAGTTAAGAGATTAATCTATTTGATTAAGAGCCTCTTTGAGAGTGTGGTTGTGGTTGTTTTTTAATGTGTTTTTTATTTAGAAACACATCAAAATAATATTTTTTTTATTTTTTAAAAATTATCTTTGACATCAGCACATCAAAATGATCTAAAAATACCAAAAAAAATTCATTTAAAATAAAAAAAAATTGATTTTTTAGCAACCGGCAGTACAACCACAGTGATCACTAAGTGATCATTCACTCACTGTTTGGGTTGAGAAGAGGAGAAAATGTGAAAAAAACATGAAGTTTAATAGTTTGATCCTAAAAATTAAGTATCCGGCAATAACTTCTTGTGTTTGAGTGTGTGTGATGGAGTCCTAAAAATTCTAGTTTTTGTTTTTTCATTTAATGGTAACGAGAGTTGTTCTATTGTGTAGTTTAAGATCTATTAATTAAATGATCTCTCAACCCACCAAAAACGGGGAAAAAATTAATTACAAAGAAAGTGAAACGTTTTCCAGGCCACATGACCTAATTAACTCATAACTTAATCATGATTTCCAGTCAAGATATACATCTCTGGTAAAAAACTCGAAACAATCTGAATTTCAATCATTCATCTAGACCCATAAAATATATTTTTCGGTTTAGGGTTTACTAGAGTTAAAAAAATAAAAGAGAGTAAGATATCATTACTTAAAGGGGCAGCCATGCAGTGAATCTATCTACCTAATCGTTATCATGTCAAAAAGAATAGCAACAGTGTAATCCAGTCCCAGAGCACTTCAACATTTTGTCTCTGTTCAGCGCTGGCCAAGCATGAGCACTCATCGCTGGGCTGCTGCTGGGGATATGATCAGGCATTTCGCACACTCTAATTAGGACGACCCAAGTTTTGTCTCTAGTTCAGCAGCACTCTCTTCCCTTGAAATTTGTTTTTGTTTGAAGGAAATGAAAATGAAAAACAACGAGCTTTCCCTGCCGCACAGATCACACTATCCTTTATTCCAGCGTTGAAAAGAAGGGGGATGGTGGCGGGGTATTGTATTTTTTTAAAAATTAAATATTGTTTTAATATATTTTTAAATAAACACATTTTAAAAAAGGTAACTGTAAATTGTTCGGTGCTAGGTGCTAGTGAGAGGGGTATAATTTCTTAGATTGCGATGGTGCTCCATGTTTGCAAATTGCAAGAAAATTTCTGCTCTCACTTACTTTCACATGCCCTCGGTAAAGTGGTTGTCCGTCCACTTGCCATCAAAACCCTCTGGAAGAAGATAAGTGTAACATCTTTCTTTTCATGTATAGTGGCAAGGAGACACTGCTTATATAAATTCAATCTGGGTATCAAATTGTACATTAAAACTGTAGCATCACTAAATGAAGATCAACAATCTTTTGCGATAACTATAACATGTAGTTTCATATATATAAAGTTTCGTATATACTTCTCGTAGCGGTTGAAGGGACTTGTTTCCTTTCTCTGCACCTGGGTTCAAGTCCCACTATGCACGTCTGTCATTCCCGTGATGCCTTACATGCTCACTGGATTTGCAGCATGTTTAGTGAGTCCGGGGATTAGTTGTGGTGCGCGTAAGCTGGCCCGGACATCCCGGTTATAAGAAAATAATAATAATAATGGAATAATGTTTTTGTTATCTCAGAGAACCATGAATTTGAAATGAACAATGTTACTATTCATTCTGAGACAAAATCATCAGATATTACTCCGACTCGACCACCACCTGCGTCAAATCTAATTAATGGTATCATCATTAGTTTAACTTTCTCTTAATGCATGTCAAGGTAAGCGGGGATTGGTCCAAAAAAATTAAAAAAATGGGAACAACGTCAACTAAACTCCATTCAACATTCTAAGCTGATCGTGTAGTAATAAACTCGGTGATAAAATAGAAAATCCTGGAAAGAAAAATCCGGGGAGTCCTCTGTTAACGGCAAGATAGTACCAGGTTCAGTGATATTTCACCAGAAATCAACGGCCAGCATTAGCTGCAATTGCCCAGGGCGGGGAGTGGGGGAGACAGCAAAAAGCGTTTGCAGTAGTCTTCGATGCGTCATGAATCCAGGCGAAATACTGAGCAAGGAATCGAGGTGGTGAAAGAGAAGAAATCTCAAGTGGAGAGTCCACCGAGCCAAACAATTCTTGCAAGTTGATAAAGCTGATGAGATTGATACGACGACGCTGGTGCCCTTGTTCTCGTTGATGGCACGACATTATCATTCTACCGAGGTTTTTATGAAACGTGCTGTTCTAGAATTAAAATTCTGGCTAGTCCCTTGCTTTTGATGTGTGGGGGAGCTAGATTACTTTACGAGCACGCGGGAAAACCCTGTTGTATTATTTGAGTTTTTTTTTTTTTTTTTTTTTTTTTCAAGCTGATGGATGGATTAGGAGATTCAGATTTTGTTAAACTTGGATTTTATAAACACTTGCCAATCAAGTTTTTTTTTTTTTTTTTTTTTGTCAAGTTTATAAGATCTTTTAATGTTTATGTTACAGTAGAGTAAACGGGTTGAATTTTTTTGGTATTCATCCCTTACCCATTATCTTTCAGATAAAAAATTTAGATATTTACAAACTATCCATTAAGTTTCGAGTATCCAATGGATATCCATTATCCACTATTTTTTATTAATCAATAAAAATTAAAAGATTTGATATTTGCTTGTGCAGATCATAATCCTTTTGCTTTGATAGAAAACGATGATGAACAAGAAGAAACACGGTCTTATGTTATTTGTAGCATATGATGTTCTTTTGTTCTATATATATACTAGTCATTTACTCGCGCTTTATTGCGGCTCTTGAAAATATATAAAATGACCCCGATCTTGGGGGTAAAATTTTTTCAACACACTAGGATAAAATAATAATTTTACTGTTTAAATCCATGTAGTAATTTATATCTATTTGCACAGTGAAAAAATGCACGGATAAAAGGCCACGCCTTTATTTTATAGTTAATTTTGTATTCCTGTCTTGAGTTCGTGGAGTGAGTTTGTCAGAGCGATTTTTTCTTGTTTGAATGGAGAGAGGCCCTTTCCCTCCAGCCCATGGATTACTGTTGATTCAGAAAACGAAGCCCAGTCCATCGATCTCGAAAATAAAACTAGGCATGACATTCAAGACTCATGCGTGTTTGGGCCTTTTCTTTTAAGTTAAACATCCAAGCCCATCATTTGAGTCCCAAACACAATCGGCCCATTTGTTATATAGGCCTTATTTTTTTTCTTTAAAATCTAGAATAAAACGATTTGAAATAAATTTATTAAAATGATATTTAAAAAAATATCCAATTATGATATGATTTTTACAAAGATTAAAGCATTTTATGGTAAGGTTAGCAATTACTTTATAAATAATTATATGTTAACTTAATATGTTGATTTTTTTAAAACAAATATTCATTAATATTGAAGGAGAATAATATGAATGTTTTATAATTTTTCTTATAGAATTTTCTTTGATTTTTTATTGTTATACCTTTTGATGCATGATCGTAGAAATGACGGATTCATGATTTTGTTAGTGAAACTTACTTCTACTATCATAATATATTCTTAATTAAAAAAAATACTTCTAATAAAAAAAACTCTCATCAAAATAAAAAATAAACACATGAATAAGAAAAGAATGGTTTGATTATAAAGATAGTTTTTTTATTTACTATTATTTTTTATTCAACAAACCATATTGTTAAAAAAAATATGCTGTTTTCAATAAAATTTACATTAATAATAATAAAAAAGGCTAAAAAAATACATTATTTCCCTGGAATTTTAATAATCACATCTCTTAAAAATATGTGTTTTAACTTTTAATTCCTATTACTACGTACTAATCCCAACGCCCAGTCTTTGGCACACCAAACGAGCACGCGCTCGCGAACACACCAACTAACAAACCCGACGCCCACACCTTATCACGCCAGATATAAAACAGGAAAAAAAAGAGAAGAGTAATATGAAACTGTCTGGTAGAACAACCAGTCAAAATCCCAAAGTACGTCTAATTTTCTTTCTTTTGTATCGAAAAACAGTCACACTGTTAATCTCTTCTCTCTTTTTTCTCTCATTCTTTCGTTACGTTTATATACATATACATATATATTTCTGCCCATAGAATTTTTATCTTCAACAATATACAGATACATACCTAGAAAGGTATGGCTTGATGATCATCTGAAAAAGTCTGGTGGGCGGGGTAAAATGTTGGGCGAGTGACTACTGTGGGAGTGGTAGTTGTAGAATCTCTCCTCAAAATCACGCACACATCTTCCATTCTTTCCTTTGTTTGTCTCTCTTGTCTTACCTGCTAGTCTGCCCTCAGCCACCGTACCTTCTTCTCTTCTTCTTTATGTTTCCTTCAGAAGTTTTTTCCAATTCTTCTCTCCTTTCTTTAGTTGGTGTCCAGGGTTTGATTTTCGTTCGGATCCCGATTGAATTCCTTTCCTGTGTGTCTTTAGTCCCTGTATAAGAAAGAAGACCGGGGTGAATTTTGTTTTTTTTCCCCATTTTTGACCTATTTTTATATATATTCGACAGGTTTTGTGAGAGTAGAGAGCAAGAGCTGGAGTTTTAGAAAGAGAAGAGGTGGCTCTCTGGTGCAAGAATGGCTACTCCGCCTAGTAGCCGCTTGCAGACTATGTTACAGGCTGCAGTGCAATCGGTTCAATGGACTTACAGTCTCTTTTGGCAAATGTGTCCACAACAAGGGTAATGTTTTTTCTTTTATATGTTTGATGTATGGTGATAGACTGATAGGTAAAACCTCAAAATACAATCTTGGTTTCGCAGAATTGTAATGTCAATCTCAATGAATTTACAAGTTTTTATTATTAAGAACTGCTGTGGTTGATCAGGATCTTATTGTGGGGAGATGGGTATTACAATGGTCCGATCAAGACTAGAAAAACAGTGCAGCCAATGGAGGTTACGACTGAAGAAGCCTCCTTGCAAAGGAGTCAGCAGCTTAGAGAGCTCTATGATTCATTATCTATAGGAGAGACCAGCCAGCCAGCACGTCGACCTTGCGCCGCCTTGTCACCGGAGGACTTGACGGAGACCGAGTGGTTTTACCTGATGTGTGTTTCCTTCTCTTTCCCTCCTGGTGTAGGGTAAGTTTGTGTTTCCATCCTTTTTCTTTCCATTAATTTGATCGACATCAATGTAGATTTCTTATCGTAGTGAAACCCGGCGAATCAGCCTGCAAGAAAAAGTAGAAATTCAAGAAAAAGTAGATTTCTTAACATCTTGGATTTTCGTTAAAAATGTTCCTGAAACTGCTATAAGTTAAGGTCGAAAACTACGTTAGATTCTGAATGCAAAATTGTTGGCCTTTCCTAGAGACTGTCAAAAGGACTGGTGATTGTTAAGCTTCGATAAATCGAGGGTTTCAGAACTGGGCCATTCACTGACTTCAATATTAATAACCATATATAGATGCCACTTATTATGATAAGACACAAATTAAGGCAGTGTATGCCCTTATAAAATGGGATATATATTTGGCAACTCTCAATTTTCACCCCATACTCTCATATTGTCTCCTCTTGATTATGAACTCCATTAATGAATGTAACAATTTTTCGGACCTAGGTTATCAAATAATCGATCGATTTCTGTCCAGTAAGTGTAGCCATTTAGATTCTGGAAAATGTAGGAGTTTGATAATGACCGCCTGAAATCACACAATTGCATAATTGCTAACATGTTGTTCTTAGACCAAAAACAAATACCAGCTGCAATTCAAGCTAGATCATCTTCTATGTAGCTGAAGGTGGGTTTGAAAGCCCGAGTCCACTTATACAGTAGTTGTTTGGGAATGTGTTTGGAAAGTGTTTTTGAAAAAAAACTAAAAAAAATATTTTTATTTTTCTTTAAATTAAAAAAATGGTGTTTTTAGATTATTTTAATGTGCTGATGTCAAAAATTATTTTACAAAAAAAAAACTTAATTTTGATGTATTTCTAAACAAAAAATACTTTCAAAAACAACTTCAACCGCACCCCCAAACAGATACATAATCGATGAAGAATTAAGTCATAAATAGATTCTTAATCCAGCTCTTTACTTCCATAAATTATATTAGTACACAACATCCAGATAGCCTTGAAAATGTCATTACAAAGCAAACAAAGATTATCGATGCCCTGATCCACGTTAAACTTCATTAAGTGTTGAGCAATATTTCTCATTCTTTCTTGCAAATATGTAATCTGCTCATGCATGTCAATAAGACATGATGATAATCATGTGTGTGGATTTCACGTACGTCCAGGTTACCAGGAAAGGCCTACGCGAGGAGACGACACGTGTGGCTTACTGGTACAAACGAGATTGATAGCAAAACTTTCTCTAGAGCAATCCTTGCCAAGGTATTATTTGCTTCTGCCTTCATTTTGATTATCCACGTTAGATGGCTTGAGCTTATAGTATTATATAACCTGGTAGCCTAACTAATTAAACTGAATGTGCATGGACCTGCTTTGTAATATATATCATATATACACGCTATACACCGACATATAATTCTATATCGTAATTAAGAAGTGTGGGATTTCATGTTTAAGGGGGGCAAAAAGTAGATTAACTTGATTAAGAATTAAACTAGAAAATAAATACTAAAAGAATAAAACAGGATTTTCAATCAATGGATCGCATGTTTTTATTTTCATCGTTTCATTCTAATTAAATTTCAGTTTACAAACTGTTTATTTTCTTAACTAGAAAATAAATACTAACTATATATATCTTCTCTTCTGATCATGAACCTCCTCTCGACCGATCATAATGTTGTACTAGAGTGCTCGTGTACAGGTAAATCTATTTCCCAAAGCTTTTAATTACATCTTTTACTAAGTATATACTTGCCATGTTTTTTCTTTCATGCTATAACTTTCACACACGTTTGATTTTGTTATATAATTAAATATATTCATGCAGACTGTGGTGTGCATCCCTCTTCTCGATGGTGTTGTTGAATTTGGCACGACAGACAAGGTGAGCAAATTCTGTTACTATATTTTTCCTCAATGTATTTATATATATATATATTAGAACTTCTAATTGTATATCAATATTTGGCGATCTTGATATATAACTGTAGGTTCAAGAGGATCTTGGGTTTGTCCAACACGTAAAAACCTTCTTTAGCGACCACCGCCGCTGCCACCTTACTCCCCCAAAACCAGCTTTATCCGGGCACTCCACCTCCAGCCCTGCCACCTCCTGTGACCACCCTCGTTTGCATCCTCCGCCCATTCCTCCCTTCTATGTGGCTGCAGAGCCATCAGCCAATGCAGACCAAAATGATGAGGACGAGGAAGAAGAAGAAGATGAGGAGGAGGAGGAGGAGGAGGAACATGATTCAGACTCGGGAGCCGAAACCAGTCGCGATGCTCACTTAGAACCGAGACAGGCTCAAAACCCTCATCAAGTTGCAGCAGCTGAGCCGAGCGAGTTGATGCAACTTGAGATGTCTGAGGATATCAGGATTGGCTCTCCAGATGATGGATCTAACAACTTGGACTCGGATTTTCCTGTGACTGGCCCAGACAACTTGGTGGATCACCAGAACCGAGCTGACTCGTACAGAGCGGAGTCCGCTCGGAGGTGGACATTGTTGCAAGACAACCCTTTCAACTCTGGCAACCTTCAGCCATCAGCTTCAGGTAAAAAAAACGGTACCTGTATTTCTTTTCCCTTCTCCCCTCTTCTTCTTCCTTCAAATAAGAGGGAAAAAAAACGAATGGTAGTGCATGCATAAGTCAAATATTCTTGCTAGGAGAGACGATCATAAACCGGGTTCCAAATTAAATTTTGATGGCTAGGGTTGTGGACCAGTAGTAGTCATGGGCCGCTCGCTCATTTACAATAACACAACAGGTCAGGGAAAAATCTGTGGCTTTGATTCATAAGAACTTCTATCATAATCTAATTAGTAATTTAAGAAATATGGTAGGGTCATGATCATTAAGAATCCCTCTCCTTGAATTTTCCAACATCCCATTTAAGAAATATGGAGTGGGCCCGTTATTGACTCCCTCTCTTGCATTATTGTTTGTTCGTAGTAAATGGACCGGGCCCACTCCAGCACTTCTTTTCTAGGGTCCTGAATCCACGTAGCACGACACGTTAGGCTTCAATATTAAAAAAGCTAAAAGAAATCACCAAAATATTTTGGTCCCCTTCTCTACAAAAAAAAGAAAAAAGAAAAAAAAGGGGGGGCTTACTGACGAGGGTGAAATTATTTTTTTTTCATGTGACCCGTTCCTTATTATCAAATTGTTAGTGTTAGATTTTGATTTTTTTTTTTTAAACAATAAAAATATTTCATTGCTCTTAAAAAAAAAGAAGAAGACTAACAATCAATAGCTTATTCATCTTTTTTTTCTTAAACACGGAAAAATAAGATATTTTTCAATTATGTCCCTTATTGTTTTGTTTCATTTAATTTTTATATCATATTTGTTTTTTATATATTTTTTATTGTTATTTGTTTTGTTTTTTTTGTTTTGGTTGATTGGAGTTTTTCTTTTGTGATTTTTTTCAACTGTGTCTTTTAAAAGGTAATTTCATCTCATGATTTAAGTCATAAATTTCAAAACTTATCCTGATTTGATTTTTATTTTCTATATATTTTTTAGAAATGATATTTTATTGAGATTCAACCTTGCATTGGAGTTATCCTAATCTCAGATCTTGGGTCGCGGGTTAGTTGAGCTAACCTAGGTTTTTTAATTTATTTTTTTTCTATTTCACCTCTCCTTATTTAATCTGCTTAAAAGTTTGCTTCTATTGTTTTATTCAAATTATTTTATATGAGGTTATCTCGACCTTTCAACTTGATCGTGAAATTGACATGTTATCCTTTTTTAAATTATTTTTTTAATTTGTTCTTTAATATTTGGTTTATTGTTAATTAAACTTCTTATTTTCTCTCTCTATGAGGTTATCTTATTTCTATTTTATTATTATCAAATGATATCGTTGAGGTATTTCTAGAATATTTATACATGATTTTTATAATATTGTCAAACATTTATTTTTTTATTAGTTATTATTTATTTTTGTAGTTTTTTTATTATAATTGGTTTTTATATATAATTATATTATTAAAATAATAAGCTTATTGAACTCATTTGAATATACCACCTAGATAAAATAGATTTCATGAAGATATTTAGTTTTATTTGTCAGTTCTATGAATATGTTTTGTGATTTTTACTTTAGCTGAATAGACATGATAGTCCATTTCATTCACGTTGTGCTCTAAATTCTCCAGCATTGATGCTGGATGATTTTTAGAGGAAACTATTTAACGGCTTTGATTTCGATTGATAAAAAAATCAGTAATGTACAGGCATTACTAATGTCTTTTTTACTTGTAGTTAAATTATGTTTACAAACTCAAAGTTCATTGCATACAAAGTAGATAAAAAAAAATCAAGCAATGAGATGAGAACATTTTTGAATTAGGCCCTACTTGATATTGTGTTTCAAAACCGCTTTTGAAATTTTTTATTTTTTCTTTAAATTAAAAAAAAAATATTGTTTTTAGATCATTTTCATGCGCTGATGTCAAAAATAATTTTTTTTTTTAAAAAAATATCATTTTGATGTATTTTTAATCTTAAAACACTTTCAAAAGCAATCTCAATCATACTCCTACACGGACATTTTCTCTGTCAACCTAAGCTACACCACAACTCGAGTCATGAATATGACTGGCTCAATAACATTGTTTTTTCTGAAATAATTATTATTTAATTTATAATAAGAAGAATATAGGCTATAAGAACTAACCATGTGAAATTTAAATAAAATGATGAACTTAAAAAAAAACTTCCTAATATTATATATGAAAACGTATAATCTTATTAGATAAAAAATTACAAAAACTGAATGGTATTTAATAAGATAACATCTAAAATATGTTTATTTAATTAAATAATTAAGAAGTTCAAAATATGTATAATATTTTAGATTAAATAATTTTAAAATAAAATAATTCTAAATAAACACAAGTGGTCTTGGGTGGTTTAACATGTTTGGTTCATCACAAATATGTCATCAAACCACACACTCCTAGCTAATTGTTTTTTCAGGAGAAGAAAACATGTTGTTCACTCCAATTATTTGAAATTATTTTTTCAAATAACATGCACGCAATGGGTAGACTACCATGACAAATAATATATCATTTAATTCTTTTTTCTTTGATAATCTCAAGTTGTCGCACAATCAAGGTCCATGTTTTTTAAATCCTAAAATACTTTTAAAAACATCATAAATCCCTTGATAAACTCATTTGTAAGCCTAGAAGACCCTAGATTACTTATTAAACAAAAAAAAAAATTAATTGAATCTAAAGAACTTCTTGAGACTCAATCTACCTTTTCAGACAAAATAAGGCTAAAAATCATCTCAATAAAAAAAAAATTGTTTACCTGTTGACTCCAATTAAAAGCATTTTTATGAACAAATTCTTAATCAACCAATAACTTTTTTTTTTGTTTTCTGGCGACCCCCCCTCTCTTTTATCAAATCATAGACCAAGATGAGAACAAAATAAAGGTTTGGACTAGAATATTTGATCATAGACTAAAAAGATAAAAAGGAACTTTGACAAAAACTCATTGTATTAATTTTTAAAAGGACCATTTTTTCTTCATAATAGAGATTCCATTGTTTGCTTTATTCATTTTCTATCCCTTGAATTTTGATTTCATATAAACAATACAATTAAATAGATTTATGAAAAATTTATAACCAACCCCATGGTGTGATGTTTTTTCAAAACCTTAACATTCCCAAAGAAAGTTAGTAGGAAGAAATTTCAAAGACCAAGTCCTAATAAACACAATGTTTAAGGATTTTTTTTTATAAATAATATGGATTAAAAAAAGTGCTCTAGTGAAAATTGTAATTTTAGGAGAACAAAACACTATTTTTTTAGTTTTTTTTTTTAGTTTAAAAACTTAAATATTATGCTTTGTAATTTTATTTTTGTCTATTTAACTCCGAAACATCTATAATAACGTCATGATTATTTTATTAGATTTTTTTTGTATCTTTAAGATAAACCTAAGTTTGGTATAAATAGGGTAGCTTAGATTTTATTTGAGCATACTACTTGAAGAAAAATATTTAGTAAAAAAATTTTGAATCAGAGTTTTTATGTGGTGACCATATTCACCAAAATTACATGTTACATACGCTTATTATCTTTATTGTGTTGTTCTCGCATGCATCAATTAGTTTAAATATTTAGTAATGAATTTTGAATAAGAATTTTTGTGTGGTGATCTAATTCGATAGAATTTTATGTTTAATTGTTTTTCTCATGTTATTATTATTTGTGTTAGCATCAAAGCTCTCACACTTTATATGGTTAATTATCAAGTGTCATTCAATAACTATAGTCGGAAGAGATAACATAAGATGATATTTGTTTGTAATTGAGGATAAGAAGGTTTTTTTTAGGAAAAGAGATGTTCTAAGAGCTAGTGATAAAAGATATGTGAAGATAAATTTTAAAATCAACACATTGATAAAATGAGAAAAATAATTAGCTTTATTTTTGCAGGGCCACCTCCACTAGAAGACTTGGCGCAGGAGGACACGCACTACTCCCAAACAGTATCGACCATCCTCCAAACCCAGGCATTATGGTTGGCAGCAGAGCCGTCCTTCATTGCATACGAGGCACACTCCCACCAATCAGCCTTTTCCAGGTGGACAATCCGCTCCGATCACCTCTACCACGTGTCAGCTGACACCACCTCCCAGTGGCTCCTAAAATACGTTCTCTTCACCGTGCCACACCTCCACGGCAAAAACCGCGAAGAAAATTCCCCAAAGTCACGTGATGGCGAAGCAGCCAGTCGGTTCCGCAAGGGGACCCCGCAGGATGAGCTCAGTGCCAATCACGTGCTAGCAGAACGACGCCGGAGAGAGAAGTTGAACGAGAGGTTTATCATGCTAAGGTCGCTAGTGCCCTTCGTGACCAAAATGGACAAAGCATCAATATTAGGGGACACAATCGAATACGTGAAGCAACTCTGTCAAAAAATCCAGGATTTGGAGACGCGTAATAAACAGATGGAGAGCGAGCAGCGTCCAAGGCCGGTGGACCGTCCACAGAGGACAACTACTTCCGATGGTTTGAAAAAGCAAAAGAGTGGGGTCACGGTGGTGGATCGGGCGAGGAGTCTCGGGCCTGTGTCAGATAAGAGGAAGATGAGGGTCATAGAGGATTGTTCTGGCGGCGGCGCCAAGCCCAAGAAGATGGGTGCGTTGCCACAACCGGAGCCGATGTTCCATAAGGAGCCGGAGAGCAGCGTCGAGGTGTCGATAATAGAGAGCGACGCCTTGTTAGAGCTGGAATGTGGTTTTAGAGAGGGGCTCTTATTAGATATAATGCAAATGCTAAGGGAGCTCAGGATAGAAACTATTGCGGTTCAGTCTTCGTTGAACAATGGGATCTTCGTAGGGGAATTGAGGGCCAAGGTATGCCATTCATTTCTCCCGTGACAAAACACCTTCATCATCATCTTTTTTTTTTTTTTGTCTGTAAATTTCAATATAAGAGCTATCTGCCTTGACTAAATCCATGAGTTTTTGTTGGCAGGTGAAGGAGAACGTTAATGGAAAGAAGGTAAGCATTGTGGAGGTGAAGAGAGCAATACATCAAATAATACCCCATGGTTGAGTAGAGGGGCTCTTATATAAATATCAGGGGAAAATCCAACGAACTGACATTTTTCTTTCTGTTAAATTCTGCTAATTAGCTGTGCATAGCTTAGTATATATTGTTCTGACCCTCGTATAAGATCAAGTGGTTATCCCTGAAATGTAAAATAAGTAAACAAAGCTTGTATGATATTCATCAGATTACGAGAAAAGCCGGCATTAAATTGGCTTTCTAGTGCAAATCAGACCAGCCGATTTTCTTCCCTGCACTAACACAAAAGAAAGCAGCTCCAGCAAAAAAGGGAAAAGGAAAGGGAAAGGGAGAGAAGAAAAAATTATCAACACAGCTGTGGACTCGGAACGCGGCGAACAGACGGGGCGTCTTCTTTCTTTCTGTGTCTCGACCGAGCATTATTTTATGCCAATTAGCAGCAATATATAAATTTATAATTCCTCGTTATGGGTTTTCCTGGGTAATCCAAGAGAAAAGGGAGGATAAAAGTGTTAGCCACCATGGAACTTATCTCCAGTAAAATAGCTCTCCTTCAAATAAAGAAGTCTGCTGTTGTACGTAAGGGCTGTATAAATAAGCTTCACTGTGTAAATAATATTTTGTAAAATGTTTTTCACATCAAAATAATAATTTTTATTTTTTGGAAAATATTTTTAATATCAATATATTAAATTTAAAATATAAAAAAATATTTAAATTCAACTAACCTAAATAATGGATGATTAAAATTTGTACTGCAAATGACTTAGTTGTATAATTTCTGGTACTAAAATCTTTTTGTATAAAGTAAATCCTAAACGCGTAAAACGAATCGCAAGGTTTAATTTTTGACTTCGGGCTTTGGAAAGACATTCAAAATAGGCTTTCTTCATGTGTCCAGGCCCGATAATAAAAGCCCGTGTTTTGGCGGTCGCATTCGTCCCGCCCATCATCTATTCAAATAAGCCTTAAGGCGAAAGCATCTCTCAACCAAAGCAGACGACGATGGAAGGAGAAGGAAGCTCCTCGGAAATGGCGTTCACAGAGATCGAGACCAGTGCCGACTCGATCGAAAACTCCGTCATATTCCATGTCATCAAAAGCGTTTTGGGTTTTGTTCTCTATATGCACCAGCAAATCCCTTCGTAAGTAACTTCTCTCTTCTGCTTCCCCTAATTTCAATTTTTCCTCTTCTCGAGAACGGTAACTGATATTGCAGACACCGATCAGGTTCTTATAAAATGTTTTTCTTAGTAAATTTTCCAAATTATACTGTTAATGAAGGTAGTTATTGATCAATAGAAGCGAATTAGAAAATGCTCTAAGAAATCTTTAATGTCTTGATAATGCAGGATTTTTCAGGATATTAGTCTCGAATTTGATTCCTTGCAAACAGAATATAAGGATCTGGTATGCTATTAACTACATATTATTATTGTTGCTGTTGTTGTTATGTGAAGCCAAATAATTGTTATGTATAGGAGACGGCAATTACAAAAACTGAATCAAAGGCATCTGTTCGAAGAAATCACATTAGTAGAATGAGAGAGGTGAAACATGGTATTAGGAGACTGGAGAAATTGGTGAATACAGTTTGTGGGCTCGAGAGCGCGTTGCAACTCATAATTAGTGAGGTTCTTTGCACTGAGGAAGTAATTTTAGTACTTGGAGCTAGTCCAATACGGCCCCAGCATGTCTATGAACTGTGCTTTTCGCGTGGAAATGTTGTCCCAAGAGATGATGATGGTTTTGCTAAAAGCAAAGTTGCGGAAGGGCTTTCAAGAAAGGTTTAATATATGTATATTTATGTTATTTGTAATTTCATGTTAAGATGCATCTTTGACAAAATTTTATAAAAGTTTGATAGGTCAAATGTCTTTTGATAGGCTGTTCGTGCGTTGATCTCGAAGGGTGCTGGATCTAGTTCCTATCCAGGTACTTGGTAAAGCTTGTTATGTCATTATTAGTTAATCTGCTGAAGGGAAACTCTGATGTTTCCATCCTTCTCTCTTTTTTTCCTAGGTCCTACTAAATTGTTTCTGTTGGTTAAAGCTCCATCTTCTTTCAATTTGCCTCTGCATTTTCTTCCAAAACGTGATTTCAGATACAGTAAAAAGGTATAGATCGAGCTACACACATCAAAAGGCTTTGTTGTGCTTTTAGCTGCATAAGTTTTACTTTCTGAGATATTATATATCACCTTATGAGATAACCGTTGTGTAGTGGCTATTGCTTTTTAAAATATCTTTTATTTTGAAATGTGTTAAAATATATATTTTTTATTTTTTAAAATTATTTTTACTATCATCATATTAAAATATTTTAAAAACACAAAAAAATAATTTGAAACAAAAAATAAAATAATTTTTTAAAAAAAGTTCTTTAAAAACGCAAAAACAAACAGGGTCTAAAACTATTCATCCTACTTTGCTTAGAAATAAATCCATGAATTAGCTAACAATGTTTTGATCCTTACAATACTCTAATTGAACAATCATGTTGATGAAACAATGAATTTCATACAATGACGTTAATTTTGGCTGCATTTTCTTTATTGTATGCATGTTCCATCCGTGTATGAGGCACATCTTGCATGTTTTTAACTGATGTCTTCAGGACAGTTTCTGATTATCATCAAAATGCAGTATTTCTGAGATCATAGAATCAGTGCTTCTCAGCAGTTGTTATTATTGAAAGGCCGTCTATCATATTGTTACTCTGAATTTTTAGATCACAAGCAATCTTGCATTAATATCATATGATTGTTTTGTTTGATTGAATTTTTGTGCAGATTGTGCCTTCCAAGCTGCAAATTAAGTGTAGAAAAGTTCTGGGAATGGACGCTCCTGATTGTGGTGCTCAAACCAGCAGCTTCGGGAATTCGAGAGAATCTGCTTCAAATGATTTAATCTGGTAAGGAACAATGACTGATGTTTTGATATCATCACTAGGTTTTCTATCAACTGAACTTCTGAGCTTCAATTCTATAGTAGATGATTGATAACCCATATTAGCTAAAAAAATTGAAGAGCAGAAAATTGACATCAATAATGAGTGGACCACCCCAAAATGATTTAGTGGATACTGGATAGATTAGTTTTGTCAGCTTCATGGTCCGAAATGAAGAAGGTAAGGAAAATATAATCCAGGATCGTTTGGTCTGTGCCTCTTGCAATTCCAGAGAAAAAAAAAGCCCCTTTCTTTTTATGTTGTAAATTGTTTTAACTTTGTAAGTTTCATAATCTAGAAACTGGGGAGAATTGAAGCAATTTCTGACACCGGCTTCTTGATGCTGTATGAGTAGCGAGATATTTCGACATCATAAAGTAACGTGAGTTTCTCCTGCAGGTTTCAATGCCGCCATGTAGTCAAGGGCCTTGCATTCAAGACCCCAACTGAAGAATGACAGGTTTCAATTCTTACTCGACTAGAAATTTGTATGTTTTCTCTATGCTATTTGCTTGACCTTTTAATTAGTTTACAAGATCATCATCAGACGATCATCACCAGCCTTAACTGTAAAACCCACCAGAGACTTCCATCTTGCCATTGGAGTTTTTTTTTCTTTTCAAAATTAAACTCAGTTCTGTCCTCCCAATATCTTACTTGTATGCAAGCTATAAAAGAAGTCCCATGTCAATGAAGCTTTGGATAAACAATAAAGGAGATAGTGTGCTGTTATTATTATTATTATTATTCAATTTACATTTTACAAGATATTTAACAGCAAAACGTAATGAGAGCTCTTGCTTTTATGCACTGTGATATGGCAGCCCCCTTGGGAATCAATAAGTCCACTCTTTGGGAAGAAATATCTCTGGTGAAGAATTCTCATTATTTAACACAACAGCACATTGTGGTGACACGTCCTTGCCATTTTTATTCTTGAAAGAATTGCAGTCTCTGCCTTTTGATTTATTTTTGGCATCTGCAATAAGACAATTCAAATTAATCATAAACCCAAGAAGAGCTATACGCATAGAAGAAGATAAGAACAAGAAGCCTAACCTTGCCGGCGCGATATGTGCAAGCCTATTTCATGCACGTTGATATTTAGCGCTTGAACAACACGTGCGGGGAGGAGAACAGGAGCGCAAGCTGCACAGTCATGAAAGACAGCACATCAGTTATAATATTTCCAGTGCCTCTTCATTTCAGCAGGATCACGGTTGTGGTACCAGACGACGCATCGTTCCATCAAGGATTCAATAGGATGCAGTACCTGGCTTCTTGCTCGATTGCATGTTGGTCCCTGCCCTCTGTGGAAGAAAAACTCCAGTCCCTGATGATTTTTTACCGGAATCTAGAAAAACAGCTTGCATTCCAGGGCCCCCTGATGCCCAATTAGTAGCGTATTTTGTTCTGCAATTAGGTCTTGGGCTGGATTTTGAGCGCTGATAGTACACAAGCAGGTGGGGTTATGAGGTTTCATTACTGGTGCCCACAGATTTTTTTAAGTGATGATATCTTCTACACTATTATTCAGCAAAACTGGTTTCAGAGAAGACTTTTACAATCCCGGTCGTGAACAGAAAGAAAGAACCACTATGAAAACACTCGAAAACATTTTACTGCAAACCCTACAGTATTTCACCCGAATCAGTGCAATAAAATCATTTAGAAGGTCAAGTTCCTATATGATCCGATGTATTTGCATTAATTAGTGTGATGTTTTGAGTAAAATCCTCTTCAGTCTTTATCTTATAGCTCGCCACCCGTAGGGTCGAGTTGGATACATAGACCCATGTCATCTTTGGCTCTTTGAGAAAACTTTCTATATATGATATATCATGCATGATGAAAAAAAGGAAAAATTACCCATATCTATCCCGTGTGACAGAGGGGGGAAAATATAATGCACGACCTTTTGGTTTGTAGCTGTTCAAAATATAATTTCCTTGGTGACGGCGAGAGGCTAATGATATTATTGTAAGCCGCTCATCTATCAGGCATTCCTATCACGTTTTACCTGCAGTAGTCTAGTAGCCATCTTTCTATTGATTGCATGCCCTGTTTTTAGAATGCATGCATGCGTATAAGAAATGACACCTCAACAACATTCATGTCTATATTCCACCTTACACCAAATTAATTTGCAGGCCATGGATGGCCATCAGGCTCCAAGATCCAGTTTCAATATTTCCTGGCTATATATGGACGTTTAAGTAACCAAAAACATCCGCTTAAGTGAATTCCTGACTTCAATAGCATTAATCATATTATAACAATGAACAGTCTTAAATATTCGAAAAACGAAAAGTCTGATAAGACAAAATGTTTTAAATTAACAAAACCCTTTCTGGAAGTGGAAGCGACAAGAAAGAAAGAAGTAGTGCGTACCTGTGGATGTGGGTCGAGAGGCAGTTTATGAAGACTGCGATATTGGTGGTGGTGGTGGTGGTGGTGGTGCTGTTGTTGCTTCACATATTCCTGAAATAAAACAAGGCCCCGAAACTTCAAAAAAAAAGGAACCTGGAGAGAAAAGAAAAACAAAAAAAAAAAAGAGAAAGTGGTAGAGCTGTGATTCATTCGAATGTTAATATTTGTGTTTGTGTGTGTACCTTGGATTCCCATATAGCCTCGTCGAGAACGAGAGAAGGTAGGCATGAAATTGCCTCTTCAAATCGAACCTCTCCGTCGTCAACACCGGCCATTGGAAGCAGAGAGAAGCACAGAAGGGAGAGGAAAGCGGAGGGAGGTTTCAGGCTTGGATTGTAATTTTAGTTCCTTTCTTGTTCTGGAGTAGGGAGACGGAGGCTTTTAAGCTCCAACTTCTGACCTGCAACCTAACTAAATTGTTACGTGGGAAGAGGGAGTGGGAAATGATAGATCGTGGGACCTTTTTAACTAGATCATGGCCACTCTCTTCTTCAGCGCGTGGACAGTGTTCTCCAAGGGACATGGACGAAATCATGACCCTTAATTTCGTGCTTAGATTAAGCATAATGGTGGATCTGACCACCTACAACCCTTTTATCATAGTTAGAAAAACTGCAGATTAGATTTATTAAAAAATCAATTTAGTATAATTCAATCGAAAATTCGGATCGGTCCATAACCTAGTCAAAACTCGTTGCTTTAAACAAATTCAGAAATACTTTGCCTAATAGTTTTATTTTTATTATTTGGTTTGAATTTCCTCATTCATGCTTTAAGCACATCATCATCTTTAAATACAATTTATTTCTTATGATCTTCGCATGAATAACAAGCTTTTTTTAATACACGAACTAAGTTTTCAAATTATTACATCTCCAGTATATATATACATATATATAAATTGTCGTCTAGATAGGATCGTGTGTGGGTAAAAAAATAGAACAACCTTCTCTGATCTTTAAATATATTCATACGTTTTGTTTCTCCCGATGTATTTTACAGATATATTAGTAGAATTGAATTTGAAACTAAGCATGCTTTTATATACTTTTGATATGAATGAACTATACCTTCGGTGTCTTATATTAATTTATTGAGAAATAAGATGGCTTTATTAGTTATTGCTAACGCATTTACTTGATCTGAAGTTTCATCAAAATTTAGTCAAAAACCAAAATTAGTTATCTGATCTTGTACATTTCAAACCTTTGTAAGTCTCAATAAAGAAGTTCCGCGCAAAAAAAAACAAAAACAAAAACAAAAACTGCATATACGTATGCATGTATGTATTTTTCTAATTTCTCAAAAACGTAGGTCTTCTTTTCAGAATCTAAAAGGTAAATTTGAGGATCGACTACTGATCCGCTGCAGTCAATTTCAATCTCTCTCTCTCTCTCTCTCTCTCTCTCTCTCTCTCTCTCTCTATATATATATATATATATATATATATATATATATATATATATATATTGAAGGATATAGAGAAACCAAAAGCAATAAGACATGGAGTGGAGGTTGGGTTGGGTTTGGTTAACCCCTCCTTAATTGTCTCTAAAATAGTGTTTACAGACACTCATGTATCGTAGAACTGACTGCTCCATAATCATTAACCATGCAAGCATGTTTTAAAATTCATGATTTTTGTAGTGATTGGCTGGCGAGTACACCACATCTCCATGTATACGTTACGTGGTACTGGTAGATCTATAGCAAATTTGGTGATCAGCTGAGCAGATAATTACACGGTGACAAATTATCCCAAATGTAGCTTTGCATGTTTGAGCTGGTGGCTCTTCTTCTCATCAACCACCACCAACCCACGAAATTCCAGCGTCATGAAATTTTTTGCGTGGTTTAGGTCATTAATGGCGTCCCGCAGAGGATATGATCATGCATGCACGTGTCAAAAGCCCAGAAGGAGTAAATAATGTATCTGTGGAGATGACTCTTTTTTTTCATGTTTTGACTTGTTACTTCTACTTTGATATTCTAATACATGCGAGCGAATATTGGTGACCTACTTCTTCTTCTCTTCTCTAGTTTTTTGGACAATTCTAAATAATCAAAAAATATGAGGACAAAAAAATCAATTTGGGTAAACCCATGGATTGAATCGTGAGAGTTGCATTACACAATAAAAATCAAATTGAGAAAAATGACGAAGCCTATGTCTCTACGAAGTAAGAACCCGTTGTTGAAGAACAAAATAGAAACACGTTTAGAGACACCAAGGAAGGTGACGGTCCAACATTGAAGGAAGCTACATGGGCTGCTAGAGCGCCATGTTTTTCTCCACACGTTGACACGTGCACGTGCCATTGTCTCCGATCCTCTTCCTTAGTATCTATATTGTTTTTTATTTTTCAATTTGGTCCCTTTAAGTCTTAATTTGAACGATATTTTACCGAAACAAGCATTAAATGCATTATGGATTTTTTCCTCAACCCCGTGGGATCTCCTTTTATAAGCAATCAAACAAATAATGTTAAATCGAGTCCTAAATAAACTAAATTTAAAATGATAAAATTGAGTACCCAGAAAAAAATATTCAAGTTGCTTTTACATGACCTTGCAATTCAGTCCTAATTATTTAAATAAAAAAGGGTTAAATATTTACCTATATTTCAAATCTGATCCACATAGCTCCAATAATTTCAAATTTATAAAGTTTCATTTAATTATTTCAAATCAACAAAACCTTATTTAATTGACTAAACTGAGATTAACTGCCTTTTTTTTTCGATGCCTCGAGATTCCATAAGCTAGGCATCCAAAACAAATAGCAAAGTCAAATTCCAAATAAATACAACTTCAGAGCAAAAAAAAAAGAATCAAAATGAAGAAAACCTAAGAGCCAGAATGAATAAAAAAATAATAGTTGTGTACGACTGTTGTGGATGCGGGCGAAAAGAGGTTTCCCCGCACCCTTCAGTTTTTTTTTCATGAACCTTAATTAATTGTCCGACAATTAAACATATTATCCTATTATTAAATTAAAATACTCTGCAACTAGTAGAGCACGCATAAAAAAAAAGTCTATCCTCATATAGTTTATGGTTTCGAAGTAGTGGGGGCAACTATATTTTCTGAAGAGAATTATGGCTTCCTATTAGGATACCGTCCCGACCACTGAACGAATGTTTCTATCATCCAACCACTTTTTATGATGATACGCTGAACCAAGCTGGAACCAATCCACTTCAAATGGGTGTTCAACCTCATCCTCTCTCTTTAATCATCAATGTCATCGTTTATAAAACAGCTTGGCTAACCCGATCCTGTCTGCCTTAAATTCATTTCAAAAGTTCACTAACTCTGTTTTAATCTGGTTGAATATAGGAATACTCCCATCAACTCCAACCAACTGTCCTTAATGAATAAGGTGGTCAATCAAGGGCATAACTATAGCAAATTCCATCACAGAGATACAAACAAATGCATAAACAGAGTCATTACTATTGCCCTTGTGATGTATTCACTAATTGTAAACTTGATTAATAACTATCTATCGGTTGAAACTTAATGAATAAAGCAGGTGTGTGAGCGGGGGGGAGGCGACCAGGATACAAGAGTGGAACAGATGGCCAACCATGGCCCTTTATTCCATCCAAAATGATTTCAAAGAACTCTGATGCACCAGGTGAAATGCGGACTACCAAAATTAAATTCAAATGCATATTATCAAGAACCCAAACTGAATAGCAAAATATCATAAGTTCCTAATCCTGAATTTAGATGACAAAGCATACCATTCATTTCAAAATCGGCAAGCTTGAAACTTCACTCACGCACATGGTGCTAGTTGTCCGTATGAGCTTATGTGTTTCGTCATCTAACTCCACATTATCCTTCTGCATACGCTCTTCAATTATAACTGGCATCTTACCTGCTTTCGCATAGGTTCGTAGAAGAGAATTGTATATCATCGTGCTCACATGGCCAGCATCCCGAAGAATAACCAGTAGTTGCTCTGCTCCTTCAATATCGCCTCGCTCCTCCAGATTCTTGAATATATCTCCAATCAACTTTATATCAGGTGTCCATTTCCTTACACTGCATACGGCTTTCTTAAAATACTCTAAAACCTTTTCCATTCTCTCCGTTTTCAGATGACCACAAGTGAGAAGCTCCCATGAAGTATAGCAAGGAGTGATGCCCTTTTGCACCATGCGCTCGCAAAACTTTTCGGCATCTTCCATCTGATTCCTGTTGATATAACTAGCAAGAACAATGTTTGAAACCCTAGAATCTCGAGTTGCAGAAACTGATTCCCACTCATTGTACAGATTTTCTGCTCGTCCAAACTCCCCAAGTTTGACAAGTGAAGATATCATACAGTTATATTCAGCATCATTCATTTTATTAAAGATCGACTTCATCTTACTCCAGGTTCGATGGAGCCCATCCTTATCCTTCATGTTCGCATGCAAACTGAGAAGAGAGGAGTAGGTGACTCGATTTTTCTTCGAAGCTCTTTTCTCCACTTCCTTCAGAGTATACGCTGCTTTTTCAAGGCTATCCTTTTTGATATACAAGTTGGTTAAAGTGCTATACGTTACCCAATCTGGATCTAATTTTGACTTCTTCAGCTCCATAAAGACTTTCTCTGCTGTTTCCACATCGTTTTGCGAGGCACACGCAGTTAACCACATATTGTAAGTTATAACATCAGGTGAAGTCTTTTTCTTTAATTCTTGAATGATCTCGGCGACCTTCTCCAATTGCCCATTTGCAACGTACACAGATAGCATATGGTTATAAGGAAGAGCATTCTTCAAGAACCCACATTCAGACATTTTCTCCATTAAAGCCTCTGCTTTGGAGATCAATTTATTCTGGACATAAACATGGAGAAGAGCTGAACATGTTTGATAATCCCTCATTTTATCAGGAACATCTTCGAAGAACTTCTCTGCACTGTTTAGACCACGAATTTTGGCAATCAAGTCCAGATGAACAGCATAATCACCCGGTAAAAGCTTCATATCAGACTGCTTTGTCATCCATTCACATACCTACATATCTAATAACTAATCAGATAAAAATCACAACAAAAACACTAAAATTAACAGAAGCCTCCTAAATTAGAACAAACAGTTCTAAAATTAAAAATAAAGCGAAGGCAATCAATCTGATTCTGACCTCGAGGGCGTGCTTGTAACGCTTCAGCTTACGGAGCTCTCTAACAATCCGATTCAGCTCGTACTTTCGGACAGTGTGTCCCTCTTCTTTCCATTTCCTTATTGTTATTACTGCACTCCGTTTTCCATAAACCAAGCTAAACAGCCTCCTTCCTAGCGTGTCTCCACCACCACCACTCTTTTTCCCTTCTCCTCCGCTAACAATACCCTTCTCCGTCACTGCTGCAGCCGAGAACTGCCGCGCGGCGGCTGCAAGGGTTCCCCGCACGTTCCGCACCAACATTTCCAAAATGCAGGCCGAGGCTTTACACTGGGCTGGATATATAAACAAAATGATTGGGCCTAAATGAGGCTTTAATTGATTGAGCCCTAAACAATAAAGCCCAAGAAAGAAAACGAAACGAGTTCTGGCTTCACTAACGCGCGAGATAACTTTGAAAATCTCAAACGAACTCGGTAGCCTGGCTTGGTGCCCCCTCTCCTAAAATAAATTAAAAACTAAAATACTAAGTATAAACAGCAGACTCAATCCCATCGCTCTTTTTTATTTCTTGATTCCCTCGTTTTGCATTTGCTCTCTCTATTTTTTTATTCTTAAAAAGATTCAATGCCAGGCGGTGATTCTGCTGCCGCCGGTGGAAAGACCGGCGTGAGAATCGTAGTCGTCGGAGACCGTGGAACAGGAAAATCGAGTTTGATTGCGGCGGCAGCTACCGAATCTTTCTCGGAAAACGTATCTCCCGTGCTTCCACCCACTCGCCTCCCCGCCGATTTCTTCCCCGATCGCGTTCCTATCACTATCATCGACACTTCTGCTAAGTAAGCATTTCTGTATTTTATACACACATACGCACTGTATACGTGTTTTAATGTTAGTTAAAAGTTAGTTTGCTTGAATTTTTTGAAGCTTGGAGAGTAGAGGAAAGCTAAATGAAGAATTGAAGCGAGCTGATGTGATTGTATTAACTTACGCGTGTGATTTTCCGTTGACGCTTACTCGTTTGAGTAGTTTTTGGCTTCAGGAATTTCGTCGATTAGAGGTATTTTTCTTTTTCTTATTTACAATTTTTGTAATTATAATGTAGGTCAGTAGCTGGTGAATGAAATTTTACTTTATTTTGTTTGATTAGGTGAAGGTACCGGTGATAGTGGTGGGTTGCAAAGTGGATTTGAGAGATGACAACCAGCCTATTAGCCTTGAGCAGATTATGGGACCAATCATGCAACAATATAGGGAGATTGAGACTTGTATTGAGTGCTCTGCTGTTACCCTTATGCAGGTATTTATTCCCTGGATAGAGGCAATGGAATTTCATAGCAAGTAGCTACATCTACGAATTTATTGAGACCTGCATGTGGCGCTCTGCTGCTTTGTTTCTTTATGTTGCGATGAATTGTAAAATGTTGTAAGAGAACAGAAAGTTGGTAGTGATGTCGAGAGCTATAAAAGCAGAAAAGGAGAAAAAGACAGAACTAAGGATTTTTCCCCTGCAATCAGTTCTGTTTTTGGTGCAAGGCTTCCCAATTTTTGAGCCTTTTGTGTTGGAAGGCAGAACGTTTTGGTTCATATAGAGGTGCTGTCATGGTTTATTAGAACGTTAACTTTATTGTTTTCTGCATTGAAACTCACATGGTAGCAGTATAAAAGGTTAGAATTTAAGAACCAAAGTTTACTATTTGTAGGTCCCTGACGTTTTCTATTATGCTCAAAAAGCTGTACTTCATCCAACAGCTCCTTTATTTGACCAAGACACTCAAGCTTTGCAACCCCGATGTATAAGGGCATTGAGAAGGATATTTATTCTATTTGACAGTGACATGGATGGTGCACTCAATGATGCAGAGTTGAATGATTTTCAGGTTCCTTTTCCTTTTCTACTCTTTTACATTTCCTTATGGACAAATTGAATATTACAACAACCAATATTTTTTTATTAGACATTCATTTTCTCAGTAGTGGCAAGCTTTAATATTAAAATAATGAGAATGATAATCCAAAACAGAGAATATGATTTCCTTCTAGTAAAATGGAATCAGAAATCAAGACGTTGAGGGACCCCAGTTCACTGAATACTAGTCAGAGTATCTTCTTTGAAATCCTCTCTAATGCTAAGCAGGGTACCCCTAAGGAATCCCAAAACTACTTTTCAATTCTATTGCTGGGGATTCTGACATGTTGCAATAATGATAACCAGGTTAAATGTTTTGACGCTCCACTGCAGCCTGCTGAAATAGTAGGCGTGAGGAGAGTTGTGCAAGAAAAGAAGAAAGAAGGGGTCAACGACCTGGGCCTTACCCTTGATGGGTTCCTGTTTCTTCATTCTCTTTTCATAGATAAAGGGCGCCTTGAAACTACTTGGGCTGTTTTGAGAAAATTTGGCTATGGCATTGATTTAAAACTCAGAGATGATTTTCTTCCAGCTCCATTGAAGCATGCTCCTGATCAGGTTTGTGTACTGATATACATTATTGAACTGCTTGTCTGGTGTTGGATTTTGTTAATTCTTGTTGAGTTTGTTCTGTCATCATGCAGAGTATAGAGTTGACTATTGAAGCTGTGGAGTTTGTTCGTCGGGTGTTCCGATTGTTTGATACTAATAATGTATGTGCTAACTGTTACCAGATAATTGATCGTCACTTCCTGGAACTTTGCTTTCTTTTTCTGTTCATATGTAATTTATCTCCAAAAGAATTTCTAATGTTTCAATATTTACACTTAATAGCATGGAGCATTACGACCTGCTGAGCTTGATGAGCTATTTTCAACTGCTCCAGAAAGGTAAGCCCTGTTAATTGCTTTTGTTCCTTGATTTTCTTTTCTGTAATTTGTCAATGTTTGCTCACTGTGTATTCTCTTGGGTGCATTGATCTGTGTTGGGTGTAAAATGATATGAGTAATAAATCCACAAATTGCATGCATCTAATTCTACTGCTTACTAATCATATGTGATGATGAAAGAACTGCACTTGTTTCTCATTCTAAACTCACACATCATTAGTTTATAATGGGAGTTTGAACAAAATACAAACTTGCATCCCCATTCTTCATTTGGATTCAGACAATTTGTCCCTGATTCCAAACAGTATGCAGGCCTGGTTTTATTCAAGACAGGACTGAACTCTATCAAACAGAATAGGACTAGGGTGTTTTTGGCTCCAAGTATAAAGGGGAGGGATGGTATGGAAAATCAAATTGTGATGCTTGTCCATGGGATTGGACAAGGTTATCTTATGGTAGGAGGTGAGGCAGAAATTCACATATTGTCCTGTACTATGAGCCAAACATTGAAACAATAGAGTGGCCCCATCTTTCTCTGCAAGTACCATATATATGGACACTAGTTAAGCTTATTCAACTATTTTTTTTTGCTTGTAATGCAAAAAATCATGCAAAGCTGAACTCCTTATTGTTAAGAAACTATCTCACTTAAGAGCTTAAGCTGTTAGGTGAGGTCCCAGAATATGATTTGTATTATTCTCTAACACCCCCCCTCAAGTGAAAGCTCTTTGGGTTTGAAACTTGCACAAACCCACATTACCTTGTGCTTGATTTTTTTCAAATAGAATGAGGGTGGTGAGATTTGAACTAGTGACCGCTGGGTCAACAAGGCTTTGATACCATGTTAAGGAACCATCTCACCTAAGAGCTTAAATTGTTAGGTGAGGTCTTAGAATATGATTTATATTATTCTCTAACACTTATAAACTCTCAATGTTTAAAACATATGTTCAAGGATCACAATGAAAGGGCCAAATTTATCACATTTAAATTCACGTAAATGTTACAAAATAGAAAGCTCATGAAATTGCCGCTTCAACGCAAACAGCAATAAACATTTACATTTAAGAACAAAATCATATAATGAGCAAGCATAGCTGCAGATTTACATCTCCAGTTTTCCCTATATTTCTGGACTCGGTTAATGAGCTAGATGTTGGATCCAATTCTAAATTCTACAAAAATAAAACATAATATAGGATATGTTTCTAGGCATGTATTTTTCTTCCTTCCTAAAAGTTTGGGAATATTTCATTGATACGTCAAAAAATATTTTAAGGTATGCTTCTTGTAGATAGAACATCGAAACAAAATTCTGTTGATCAATGGTTGAAAGCTGGTAACAAGCAAGCAGGTTTGGTACGTCCATTTCTTGTTTCCTTAAAGGTAATTTTGCAATCCTGCATAAGGAGCTGCTTGCTGATTGCCTCTTTGCTGTTGGCAACTGCAAGACCTCAAATTTGTTGTTTTTCTGTCAAAGGAAAGCTTTGATTGCAAATACAGTATTTATTTTGTAATGACAATTGCAAATACAGTTAGAGCATTTTTTTTTCCATTGCATCACAGCATTGGCAACATTATCTAGGATATAGCATTGAGGGTATTAGGCATAGCTACATTTCCTCTCAGTTTCTGTTGCATTTATTTTCTTTCTACTGCATCTGCATTCGAAGCAAGGACTAAATATTATCCCTTTTCCAATCTGCTTTTTTGTTGAAAAAAAAAGTTTCCTAGGCTCTTGCAAATTGCTGTAATGGGGTTTCTTCTGTCTACATAGTACTTGTAAATGTGCTATTCATTTCTATGTTTCAGTCCTTGGGATGAGGCTCCTTACAAGGATGCCACAGAGAGAACCACACAGGGAAATTTAACTCTGAAGGGATTTCTATCTGAGGTTTGCAATGCTAACTACTCTTTATCTAGCTCCTGCTCATTCTTGGTGGCTTCAACTCATTCCAACATGTTATATTATGTGACAACAGTTTTCTCTAGGCCACCTTAAACAATTTACTTTTTTGCATGTGCCCCGTTTCTATTCCTTTTGTTGTTTGATGGTGGTGAAGGCATGGTGCATGGAAACATCTGACATCAGCCTTCTGAAAAGTCCTCTTAAACATGAAAAAATAATGTATGTTTGTGACGGCTTACAAAAGATGCTATTAAATGAACCCATGGTGATGGTATGCTTATAACTTGGTAAAACACCTGGTGCCGGTATTCTGTGAAAGTTATGAGGTCCGTATTCAGAGGAATCTGCTACTCTTGCTATCTTATTATGATGGAAGTTTTGTTGGTGTTTCTCCAATTTGTCTGGGAGAGGCTTATCTTTATATACTGTTGTGGAGTTGTTTTGTTATAATTGCTTATCTTTTTATTTTTACCTTGAACTAAAAAATTGACCTGTCTTTACCATTTCTCCCTTTGTCTTTTCTACTCATCTTTCTCTTTTCTATGTTTTTGGGGATGAATATCCTCGTTTTCTCTACAAAATGGAATACTTCTTTATAAATATTTATCTACATCCATTTTTTATCTGGTCACTTTTAAGTACATTACTTTTAATCTTCTCGTGCTATCTGCCAAATTTATTTCTATTGAACATTTGTTTGCAGTGGGCTCTTATGACCATGCTGGATCCACGTGGTAGTTTGGCTAATCTGCTATACATTGGATATGGAGGAAATCCTGCTTCCGCACTTCATGTTACTCGGAAAAGATCCGTTGATCGTAAGAAGCAACAAACAGAAAGAAATGTTTTCCACTGCTTAGTTTTTGGCCCTAAAAATGCTGGAAAGTCCACTTTGTTGAATTCATTCATAGGAAGGTATTGTCTTGAACCAATGTCATGGCCATTGTAGCCAATGTGCTCCAGATAATTTCATCTGCTAACTTCTCTCGGTCATTCAAGGAGAACCCAGTTTTGTTTTTTCAATTTTTTTAGCTCTGCTTTCTGCTAAACAAAAGTATCTTTCTGCTGCAAATTCCAACACAGGCCATTCTCAGAAAGTCATGAACCTACAGCTGGTGAGCGTTATGCAGTGAATGTTGTTGACCAGCCTGGGGTATGTATGGTAGCCACTCTGTTAGGTGATAGTTCTATATAATAGCATTCTAAACAGGTCTTTTTCAAAACATGAATGCAAATTATGTTTCAATGTGAATTTATGATCTGATATTAAGGAGAATGTACCGGGTCATCTTCATCAAAGTATCATATATTTAGTTTTCCTTGCAGGGGAATAAGAAGACTCTTATTTTGCGAGAAATACCAGAAGATGGAGTGAAAAAATTTCTATCCAATAAAGAATCTCTGTCGTCCTCTGATGTTGCTGTATTTGTTTATGACAGGTAAGTTTGACTCCCTTGTATTTATTGGTAGTCAAATAGCTGGTATATGATCTCTTTTATGACCATATATTATGTCAGTCTCAATTATATGACTGAGATTGGTGCATGTTATCTTCGTTTTACCAATTTCTTAAACTATTGGCTCTGCTCCATCCTCTACAAATGCGTGTGCCATGCCTGTGAGTTTCATGTGCACATTCCTTTGAAGTGTATGAATGGCATTGAATTTCTCTTGGAAGGGGAAGAAATATAGTATTGGAATTAGTTTCTTCTTTATACTTGCTTGTTAACTTCCTCTCTTTAAATATATAGATATCATGGCATGACATATAATTCTTTTTGCCAGCTCGGATGAATATTCTTGGAAAAGGTCAAATGAACTTCTTGAAGAGGTTTCTAGGCATGGAGAAGAGAGTGGTTATGGGGTGCCTACTCTCATTATTGCTGCTAAGGATGACTTGGATCCACATCCAAGGAGTGTGCAAAACTCAGTAAGGGTATATATTCTGTCAGCGAAACCTCATCTTTGCATATACCCAATCTCTGAAGTTTGGTATTAAAAGTAAAATCTTGCAACTTCACGTACACATTGCCTGTCACTTGTATTATTTTGAAGCTGTGCTTGTGGTGATAGTTCCAAATTCATCTTCAGGTTTGCCAAGAGCTGGGAATAGGGGCTTCTATTCCTGTCAGCTCAAAGCTTGGAGATATGAATAATGTTTTCTGCAGGATTTTAAGTGCCGCCGAACACCCTCATTTGAACATTCCTGAAACTGTGGCTGGGAGGGAACACAAGCAGTTCCGCCAGCTTTTCAATCACTCTCTTCTGTTTATGTCAGGTTATGCTTCCTACCCCCCCGCTTGGGAAAAAGAAAACTCACTGCTCTGGTGCATGAACACAAATAACACTCATATCATGCTATAAATATCTTCACGAACTGTCTCAACTGTGTTCTTACCTGTGCAGTTGGCGCTGCTTTTGCTGTTGTTGGAATGGCGGCACTTCGTGCCTACGGTGGAAGGAGAAATTCTTCTAGATAGCTTCTATATGATTTGACCAATCAACTCCTGCTATTTGCTGGCTTCGAAGGCTTTTTCCAAGTTTTTGCAATGTAAGCTCATGACCTAATTCATGTCCTGATTTTTTCCTATCAATAACTTTGGTGAGCCTCTATCATTTTTGTAGTTTGCTAGGATTTATGCCATTGGCATTTATTGAAGGACTACAGAATGTGGACCGTCTCCTTCCGTCGTGGTGCTAGTCTGTTGAGGCTGATCGCCGGAATATAAATTGAATCCAAAAGCTTTAACCTCTCTTTATTATTGTATGTCTGTGCGCGCGTGTCCCAGTTTGTGTATTTGTATATAAGAAAATCATCTTGTTAAGGCACACCTTCCCTCTCTCGTATGGTTGTGTTAAGAGCAAGGTTGTCTAAACCGGACCTGATATGGTGGGACTGGCCCAGCCAGCCACCAGGTTACTGATTTGAAATGAATTGCTTAAAATAGTATAAAATAATTAAAATCTGAATTAAAAGTAGTTTAGTTGTTTTCTTCTCTTTTTACAATTTGCATTCCATAATTTTCAAGTTATACAACATTCTATACCCTTACTGGAGTTTAATTACAATTATTATATAAAAATAATGACTTTCTCTACATAAAGGCTGTTATATTTTTGATGATTTCATTGGAATAAAATAATAAATAAATATTACATATGGATTTTATTCTAGGCTTCAAGTTAAGGTATTTTCTTGGTCATTGAAGTTTTTCCTCTTCCTTTCATTGACGCATCTAGTTTTCTAATATTACATGGTAATAATTTTATTGATAGAAAGAAAAATGAATCTTAAAGTAAACTTTCTTGTGTCTATTCAGCCAATAAAATTAGATTTTGAATAACCAATCACTTCATGATCATTAGTATGCTTATAAATCAACTTGTAATTTTAGGTTTCTTATAGATATCTAATGACTTTCTTAGCCGCTCTCTAATAGTATATTTCTGGATTACTTTGAATCTTTTCAACATTTCTATTACAAATGTCAAGTCATGTCTTGGACAAACTTGTGCATAAATTGAACCACCAATTGTAGATATATAGAGAATGTTACTCGCATGTTCATTTCCAATATGTTTTGTAGGCGTTGATTGTGATTGAATTTGTTACATTTGACAAAGAATTCGATTGAAGGTATGTAATTTGACATCTTGAACCTTTCTAAAACTTTTTTAATATAAGCTTTTTGAGATCTAATGTCTTATAAAACATGTCTCCATGTTAGATGACATAATAGGCTTCCCCAAATCTTACTTTGTCTCGTGTAGCAAATCCTAATCGTTATACCAAAAAAAAACAGTTTGAATTATTGTTATTATTATTTAATGATTAAAGAGTCTTTCTATTGTAAAATTATTATAAACGTTTTTGCATTTTGATATGCTCAAACTCAAACAGGATCAGAAGCTCATCGAACCACTGCTAAAAGACATGGATAAGGATGGAAACACACCTTTGCATTTGGCAACACAGGCCGGCCACGCCACAGCTTCATTTGTTCTAGTGCTTGACAGCCGCGTTGAGCGTTTGATTGTCAACAATGAAAACATGACAGTATGATGTTGCTGAAAAGCAATCTGAAATAGCTGTAGAGCAATATCAGAAAAACAAATCAAATCGTATGCTAGTTGATCATCATTTATCTAGATAGGCGTGACTATATATTTTACGAGAATAATTGATTTAATATTTTTATATCGCAGTTTGAAAGCAAGATACAGAGCACTCATTTTTAGGAATTAAATTCTCCATCTCATGAATTTATGTATCTTTTTTTTAATATAAAATGAGTTCTTATAAAACTCTTTATTTTGGAATTGCCTTTGTTAAGACTATACATAAAATACCATTTTTCCTAATCATCACGTACCAAATCTTGTTCAAGCAATTCATCAATGCTCCTAATCATTGATGGAATTGCCTTAGTTAAGACTATACATCAAGCTCATTTCTCCAGCAAATTGTGTTATTGAGCATGGTAAAAGCAACTTTCATATTAAAATCCGTTTAAATATTTTGTTATGTGTATAGATGTTTAGTGTATATGTTATATAGACAATCAGTCAGTTGGTTATACATTAATTTAATTCATGTAAATATATTTAATTTATTAGTAAAGATTTATTTATCTCTAATATTCATTAAATATCGTATTAATGAATATAATATTTTATTAATAAATCTAGAGTAGAAATATAATTCTTCGGAATAAAATCATTTTAAAAAAAATTATAAAGTTGTTATAGTTATAGAATAAATGTCGTTTTATCATCTAGTTTACAAGAGATTCAAAACTTAAATAAATAATGATATTAAGAAATCTAAAATCATTCATTAATTATGTAGCTCAAGATATAATCCATTGATTAAAATAGTAAAATAATTTTTTTATTCAAACAATATCATTTAATTAGTTATTAGAGACAAAAAGGTCTTTTATAAAGTCTATTTATCATTATTTTATTGCTCAGAAAAAAATGGTCTTCTAGATATGCACTGAAATGATTTAAATACACTTAAAAGTAAGAGAGAAAGAATCAAAACTAGAGTCCAAGGGCTTTTTGGTCCATTACTACTTTAGTTGTACATTGTAATGATTAGATTGCTTTTAAGAATTAAAAAATGACATCTAGGAGCATTTTTTATTTTCATTATGGTTTTTTAGTTATATTTAATGTAGATAGAGGGCAATGTAGTCTTTATTTTATCTCTCCTTACCTTGAATTTCACTTTAACCCTTTTGAAAATCAAATATGTCTTATTAGTTTGTATTTGTATCAATTTAGAGTCTCAATGTTTAAAGCTCTTTTTTTTTTTTAATTTCATCCTCCAACATTTTATTTCATTTAATTTTTTTATTCAATTTGATCCTTAATATTTAGTTTGCTATTTAGTATTCCTTTTTTAATTTATTTTATTTTTCAATTTAGTACCTCATTATTTTCTTTCATTTAGTTGTTAGATTTTGTCATCATTGTTTTTGATTATTGTTTGTTTTGTTTTTTCAATTTTTGATGATAAGGATTTTTGTTTCATATTTAATCTATTTGAGAGTTGACCTTCATTGTTTTATTTAATTTTTTTGTGTAGTGTTAAACGATCCCATGATTGAGCCACAAATTTAGCATATTGACTCAAGTAATATTTTTTTTTATTTTTTTTTTAAATTGATTTTTCCCCCATTCATCATTTAATTTTTTCTCTAATTGTAGTTGATATTCAGATTTTTTTTTTCTTTTTGAGGTCATCTCATTTGATTTTGTTATTCAATAAGATTATTGACAGCTTTTTTTTATTATTATCATTGGATATTTTCTTATCATATTATTAAATTAACTAAAATCATTGAACTCATTTGAATTAATAACCCAAATTCCAAACTTTTCTTTTTTTAAAAAAAATACTATCACCACTTAGATATTTAGTTTAACTTGATATTTATTTTGTGATTGGTTTTACAATAATCTATTTTTATTACGGATTGACGCAGCTGATACGGATCTTCACAAGATATTCGTTCGTCTTCAATTATATGAATACTGGTGGGGAAAGTCAGGAAAGAAAGCAGGGAGGTATCAGCTAGAGTAAAGGGAAGATCTCCTTTAAGAGATGCGGTGAAATTAATTGAGATCTCGTGAAAATGAGAACCAGATGATGTGAAAGGGTTGGATTCTGGTAAATCAACTTGACCAAGAAAGAGTTAAAGAAGATCTCTCATTCCACTGATACCATCCACCACTCCCAATAACAACATTGATCCCGCAATCTTCCCCATTGTCTCAGCCTTTATTTCTTGCTTGATATATGGCTATGGCTGGCCGCGCTTTTGACTATCTTCTCCATGCGTGCATCGTAACAAATGTATTTGTCCTCACACACATGCCTGTAAGAGACGGGATCTGCTCATGATTTGACAGATAATATGCTGATATGCTCTCCAGTTCCTGCAATTCAGGAAAATGCTGGACAAATTGAAACATTTAATGGTCAAAATTGATTTTTTTTCTAAATGCTGTGGGTATCATGACGCCCCTTCAAAGCAAAACCATTCACAATATCTTGTTTTTTATTTACTGGCAATGAGACCCAATAAACACAATCAACGAAATGGTTTTAGTTGAGTACAGTTTAGGTTAGCCAACTCTAAACATGAACGACTCCATGTTTCCACAAGTTTTTTACCTCAGCAAGCTCCCCCCATTAACAACTAGCTAAGCAGGTGGGAAAGATGGACGGCTGGGAATCCCCCGCCACAATTGATATCTGGTCCTAGTCTAGTTCGAATCACACCTACGTTGTGATAGAGCCCACAGCCAATGTTCTGTGTGAAGACATCCCCTTTTTCTTTGTTTCTTGTTTTTTTTTTTCTTTTTGGAGCAACAGGTGAAGACATTCTCAGACGAAGAAGTGTGTTTCTGAGATTCTCAGTAAACCGGAGATTTGGGATTCATGAATAATTGAGAGGTGACCCAGTTCCTGGAAGAAAAAAACGGAAAGGGAAGCGAGAGATGACAAGAAACTGATGATACCCAACAGGGTAGAGGAGATTACAGAATCTCTCAAGGTTTGTGAGTTGTGGGCCCTGGTTTGATACTTTCATGGATCCTCTGTGATCTCTACTTTGTCAGCCATCACAGGGAAAAAGCCCAGAATTTGGTCCACCCTTGCCTCACAGCATGGCTTTTAATCTTCGCTCAATTATTATCCATGAAATGAAGCGCTGCTAGTTATCTACACGCGCCTCTAGGAAAGTGCATCGCACACTCCAAAAAAGCCTTGTCCACGTGGATTCCAGTAATTCCTCGATTTTAACTCAGCTTCTTCTTCTTCTTTTTTTTTTAATATTTTAAGAAAATTCTATTTCTATGGGAAATTCATGGTGGACGATGTGATAAGGTTAGCCAGGCTTGTTTATGATGAGCTAACCAACTCATAATACTGTTTTTTTAAGACATTTTTTAAATACAAAAACAAATATAGACTTTATTATTATTATTATTATTATTATTATTATTATTATTATTATGCATAAACAAAAATAAGATTCGAGGGTAGTATTTGGCAACGTTATCAAAACCGTTGTCATTAGCCACGCCAAAACATGACGTTGAAAAGATAAGACCAATGAAGTGTTGTGCAAAGGTTTTGGTTGAAAACCAACCGTGTCCACGGTCCATGCTAATGTGTTTTGTTTTGTCTGCTTTGTGGTTCCTGTTTTCTTCAAAAAATAATTCGTCCTTTATTTCTTAATTTTCTGAATGCTCATCGATCGCAACTTTTCTTAAATATCCCATATATTTAATTAAAACTTAATCACTATCTATGATAAAGTCCAAATAAGAAGTTATAGTATATGATCTAGAAGACACGTTGGAAATTTAAAATTACTTTCTTATATAAATTGTATATAATTAGAGGTTGAGTTTTTTTTTTCCTTTTCTTATGGGAATAATGTAACCTCATCCTATTTTCACTTATTTATTAATTCGCCTTCTTCTTTTTTTATGAGGAAATGTATTTTGTATTTCGCATTTTCTTCCGGGCCATACTTAGTGATTTCAAAATAGGACGGGTACAAATTAAGTCTTTGACCAGTGAGAAAAACAACATTCTAGGAGCGAGGCAGTGAGTTTTCAATCAAAATTATGATTTGTTAATCCTGTGAACATCAAGATTGATTGGGTTAATGGAAGAGAAACTGGATAGAGTGATGACATGGAACTTCATACAAAGCATTGCAAATTGATCGATAGAATGAAAAGGGAAGTTCCAATCAGAGTCAGATATATACATCCATGCATGTGTGGAGAGCAATCTCCGTGAACACGGAGGACTTATTAGAAATGGGTAACAACACGGTTTCAATGCCACAAAAAAAATATAAAAAATTGTGGCGAATACGACCTTCTTAGTTGGCATAACGGGCTCGACCACCAGCCATCTTTTAATGTATAAGTTTCAAATCGGTGCGGTCCTCCTTAATACCTAGCGATATTATTTTTGTGGATGCTATATTTATTATGTGGTGCTGCAGCTAATGCCATGTCATGCATATATATATATATATATATATATACACACACACAAGTGGACGTCTGACTAGCTTGCGTACATCTCAATTAATTTCATGAATTTTAAAGTTAACGGTCATATAAATCTCCAGTATTCATTAAATTAGCAGTCATAAAATTCAAACTTGAAATCATAGGAAAAATATTTTTTTTAATTTTAAGCTGGGTTACCTACTATATGGGTATGGCTGTTATGGATGTATATTAATTATATGGATAAGGAATAGCAGACGTTAGCTTTGTAGACTGCATTTAACAGAGAATGAGGCAGCCGTTGAAGAGCTTGGAGGTTGATTCACAGATAAAGGAGAGAAGTACGTCAAATTCTGTGTCGTCTTCGTTGGTAGGGTTTGTGGTGTTTATTATTGTGTCCAATGTTGGGTGGACACACAGTGTTGGGGTTTGATTTCTATTAAAAAGATTACTAATTTCTTTTGTTTGCTGGCGATGGAATTGATATACTGATATACACACCAACAACTAGCTTTGCCATTTCATCCCTCTCCCCAGGCAATGCGCTTCATCTCTTTCCTATTATTTTTTTTACTCTCTCCCTACTTCAGTTTAACAGAGGAAAACGAAGCATAATAATAATAATAATAATAATAATAATATCAAATATATAATTAACTTAATTATATATAGGTTAAAATAAAAATAAAAACTATTCTACTTTTAATGAATAGCAAGTAACATAACTTATATATTATATATTCTTGACCTGCACAAAGATAATCAAACTGCAGAGTTTTTGAAAAATGCATGGTATAACTACATGTGATTGGTTGAATTATATATATATATATATATATATATATACATATATATATATATATATATATATATGTATCCTCATTTTCTTGTGGGAAAAAGTGTTCGGGTGCTGATTTTTAAGCGAATTTATACTACGCACGCCGCTGCTGTTATTGCTTAGAAGAGTCCACGATTCCTTAGAGGTGCTGTCGGTGAGATTTTGGGTTGCAAAAAAAAAAAGTGCAAACAAGATTATAAGATCGAATAATGAGAACAAAATCGATGGAGGGATTTGCTTATTAGAAATCTTGTCTGAATATCTGACGGGAGAATCTAGAATTAATTCGATTGTAGCAGACAAATTTAGGTGATGTTGTTTATGTTTCTTAATTAGTTCATATTAGTTGTTTTTTTTCGCCGCAATGCAACGAGGCTATTTCCAAAACCCCCCTTTTTTTTGTTAATTTTCCAATTATTAAATAATTATTTAAAATAATTTTGATGATTTGAATTATAGAATAAAAAATATTGTTTTAATGAGTAAAGAATATTTAAAACATTTGCATAATTGGATATTTTTAAAACATCATTTTGGTTATTTTATTTAGAGATAACTTTGTCATAATATCTAAAAAGAAATGAAAGACTATCTAATAAAATATCTCAAGGAGTTTCATTGGAACTCAGAAAGATGCTCATAGTGTTTGGTGATTTTTAAAATGAATTTTCACTTAGATTATATAAAAATATTTTTGTTAGATTTTCATTTATCTTTAATATCAACCCATCAAAATCAACATAAAATATTAAATAAAGCATCAATTTGATATTTATTTTCAAGTCAAAAACAATTTTGAAAAGCATCTATAAACAGATATTTAATATTTTAATGACTGAAAAAACGATGTTTGAGTTTTTGTATTTCTAAAACCTAACTTTTAACTTGTTTTCACCAAAAAAAAAAAAAAAACTCTAAAAATGCTCTATAAACCCTCATTTTTAATCATAAAACACCCTCTGATCACCTTAAAAAGCATAGATCAAAACCAAAAAAAAAAAATCAATCTATTTTTTCACCATGTTTAAAGAGAAAAACAAGCATCATTATTTTTTTTTTAAAATAAATTCATTGACATCAAAATTGTTTTTTTCATAGTTGAAATATAGTCAACTAAGATCTTTCTTTTTTCTCTTTTGTTTTCTACTAGCTACTTCCTCTCTTATCTCTCAAAACTTGGAAACTAAAATGTGATGGAAATGAAATTTTAAAATTAAAAGGATCAAGTTGGAAAAAAAAGGATAGAAGTAAAAACTTTTGGGCACAATTTCCCTATATGACAACACACTACAAGGTCTCTGGGTGTAAGGAAAAAATAGTAAATCATCGAGCTATTTTAGCATATTTTATAACAACATTAATGAATAAAAAAAATTGAGAATTGATCATCTATAATTTGGAATAGAATCTGGATTTAATACATTAATTGAGCCATTAAGATGCAACAATCCAATGAGAATTATGAAGTTACATCATCTGCCACTAAATTCCATCATCTTTTCAAGAGAATCTAACTCTACTCTTCAATACCAAGAATTGATTTTATATGAATTCTATGACATATGCTTATTATATGGAAGCTGAACCTCTTTCAATCTTCCTTGATATGATTGTCCATCTCTCTCTCTCTCTCTCTCTCTCTCTCTCTCTCTCTCTCTCTCTCTCTCTCTCTCTCTCTCTCTCTCTCTCTCTCTCTCTCTCTCTCTCTCTCTCTCCCACTCCCTCTCCCACTCCCTCTCTCTCTCTCTCTCTCTCTCTCTCTCCCCCACTCCCTCTCTCTCTCTCTCTCTCTCCCCCACTCCCTCTCTCTCTCTCTCTCTCTCTCTCTCTCTCTCTCTCCTGTCACATGGCATGCTAAAGGACTCTCCTGAACCCATCAACGCAACTTGCAATACAGATCCAGAGTAGATAATTGCCAGTCGCCGTGAGTAATCATTTAACACGCATTCTATACATGCGTGGTCTATGGAGCTGTAAGAAATGGCGAACTCACTGCCACACTTATACAAATTAATAAAAAATATATATGATCCATGTCGCCATGCATCACGACCCATATCAGTGCTGCTTTGTTCAAGCTGGATTTTTATTATATCAATGTTTTTTCCCAACATAAACATCACTTGTATACATTAATATATAGATTTTTCAATCTCTAGAAAGAAAATGGCGTAAAAAAACAATAAAAATGTAGTTTGGCTGGAGATATTTGGTAGCATGGAAACCTTCCAATACTCTAGTTTATTTCATATATTACGAGCATCTTTTTAGATAAATAAAAAAAGGGGGCGACATGATGTTTGACAAAAGATGCTTGTGATATTTTTTTTTTTGCTGTTAGGATGACATAATAGGGTGAGAGAATATGTGCTTAAACAAAAGATAAATAAGATTCGGAGAGCACATGATGTTAGAGAAGCAGTGATGCCTGTTCTATCCATTCCCCGAACTAACCCCAACACCCCCATGAAAAAACCTTAACGTATGGATGCCCAGACTCCACGATTGGACATTGCCACCTCCCTCGAGCCCACCTCTTTTAAGGGATTTTACCCTCTCCCAATCGCCTGGCCCGTGCAACTATTAAAAGTGTTTCTGAAAAGAAAAAAAAATTATTTTTATTTTTTATTTTAAATTAAAAAAATTTCAGTGTTATTACATATTTTTATGCAATTTTGATTGAATTTTTTTATCAAAAACAACACAACCATGGAAGAAGCTCTTAAAAGTCTCGGCTCTTGTTAGTGTACCCCCAAACGTATGTAGATTGACCATTCTAACCTTATTAGCACGCCTGGTTGGGAGGAGAAGTTGCTGTAAATATGGGAAAGTGGTGAAACCACTGAGTAAATTGATGATGCATTCTGCAATCCGTGCATGTTAGGGATCTGAGCGATGCGAAGAAAGAGCACATGGATGATCATGTGTGTGAGGACGTGAGGTCCACGTTGCTGTCTTTAATTGGGACCTAGTCTTGTTGAAAGTTACCATGCATTCGTACTCTATCCGTACACCTCAACTTGCATTCTGTTTACCGTTGGAGCATCCAAACTACCAAAATGCCACTATCAACATTAACATTTCACACAAAAAAATTAACAAATTAATGATGTGGAAGAAAAGACTCGTTTAAATCATCAAGAAGCCACTCTTAACTCCTCTTCCTTTATAACATAATTATTTATCTTTTGATTCTCTAGCATGTATATTGCAAAATATTTATTTTTAGGGAAGATTTGAAGATATGATTTATATTATTTTTTAATATATTTCGTCAAGTGAAAACTTTTTGAATTTGAAACTTGCACAGATTTATACTATTTTATGCTTAATTTTTATCAAATAGAATAAGGATGGTAAGATTTAAAATTTTAATTTACAGCCTTGATGCTTGAGTTTTTGAACCATAAAATTCTCCAAATATTGCATCCCTACCATACTTCTTAATCCATATTGATCTTTGGAACCAGCTCAATATGCTTTGGAGCCATGGAAGGTGATCACTGTGCTTTTAAAGCTATGGATGGTAGTTGACAAGTCTTAAATGCTGAACGTATATATTCTTAAGGGTAGTTTTTAGACGTGTGTGTTTATATATATTTTAAAAAAATATTTTTGATATCATCATGTATAAACAAATAGTTTGATTTAAAAATATAAGAAAATAAATTATTGTTAAACAAAAAAATCAAATTGATTTTTTTGTCAAAATAATTTATAAACACAATTCAGCAGCGGAGTTGAAGAGAATCAATCATCCACGGTGGTAAAGAAAGAGACTGGTGATAAGCGAGGACTGAGGAGAGAGACTAGTTCCAATAACGACAATAACTACCATTAGCATATTTTACAAAATCCGAGGGGTTCAATAGCTAACCTTGTAATTAATTCAAGGATGAAAGTTAATTAAATACAAAGTAGGACTCGTAGGATATATACTAAACTTATAATGAGAGAAACCAATAGAGAGAGAGGCACAACGCTTCAAGTAGCCACCCAAAATGGCTTCCAATTAAGCAAGCTTTTGTTGGTGCTCCCACCTTCCTTGCACGTTCCTGGTCTAGCCAATCTCCCCATTTCGCCCCCAGTATTTACACTGCTTCCCTCCAAGTCCTCTCCCCAAATATCATCGCCGCCTTCAGCATCATGATCATCTCCGCTTTGATCATTCTCACCGCCTTCTTCAACTACAATTTCCTCGCCGGATTCTGCCTCTGCTTCTGCCTCTGATTCCTGCTCTTCATTGTCAGGGTTATTAGAAGAGCAGTTGTTCATCAAATGTAGCCGAAGCCGGCCACCGGCTCTCTCTGCATGTAGATACACATGGCAAGAAGAGACGCTCACTGCTTCCATGACTAGCCTTCCACCTTCTCGGTGAGACCTCACCCGGACATTGTTGGGGCCGCGAATCGAGCTCAAAGGAGGTGGGAAGCTAGCACTTCGACTCGCTCTTCTTGTTTCACGCGATTTTGGTGTTTCTCTAATCTCGGAATTCACATTTTCTACCGGAAGGACAGTCGTGTCGTCGCTGCTTTCACTCACCTCGCTACCAGTTTCACTCCCCAAGCTCTCGGTACACATTTCCAGGCTCTTTTCGTTGAGCGTAGAAGAAGAGCTCTTAAAATTTGGAGGGACGTAGACTTTGTCGTTCTCTTTGGTGGTGGTTTGAGAGGTATTGTTAGTAATACACTGGAGGAAACTCCAGCCACCCATGTCAGCATTCTTGTTCCTTTCAAGGTCACGGTCTGAGCCAGTGACAGAAGGCTTGCCAATTGTTGCAGAGCGAGAATCATTGGATTTGGATGGAGCCAATTTGATCCTCAAAACACGTGGTTCTACGAGGGAGACCGGCTCTAGGCATGATTGGAGGCCTGGACAATAACTTGAGGAGGACATTTTTCACAGTTGAAATGTGGGAGGTCAAAAACAGAGGAGATGGATAAGCTGAAACAGGGGAGGCTTTAGTTTTCTTAGTGAAATTGTACGATTTAGGAGGTTTATGGGATCAAAACAGTGAAATTGAGATAGAAGAGATGTTTTCAAACAGAACCCGCGATTCGGTTTTGGTGGGATTGGAGATTATCTGTAGGGGCTTGTGGAGAGATAACTTAGGAGTGAGGATGAAAGGGAAATGGAAGGGGGTGGGCATGAATTTATAGACGGATAGAACACAGCAAAGGCGGCACCACCACTAGTTGAAGTCATGACGATTGTTCCAGCTTTTTTACAATATAAATAATCCTATCTCCTTTTTTTTTATGGACTACCAATGAGAATTATCATATGAGTCAGACTTACTATTACTCATTATTAAATTCTATATAGTTTATGTGGATAGATCAACGAATAAATTATCATATTTCTAATTGAGAATCATATTGAATCAGCCAAGATGCTTTTTTAGGTTTATCTAACCTATTTGCTAAGGATATGATTTGCAAAAAAATAAAAAAGAATTTAATAGTAAAGAAACATTGGCAGAAGTGTATTCTGAATGCTCTTCCAAATTCCATCCAGAAGAAAAAATCAACTTTTTAAGCCAACTATAATTATCCCAAGTTTAGAAAATCTATTTTGTTTAACATTTATTTTTTTAAATTATATTGATGTATTAATATTTAAAATAAAATTAAAATTAAAATTTTTCAAAAATACTTTTAAAATACAGCATCAAACATGCATAGTAAAAAATAAATCTAAGGCATTAAAGGCTGCATAATTCTAGCGGCTACATAAAAAAAAAATCATTCTTTCTCACCGCTCCGGCTGTCCATATCATACTTACTTCAACATATATCGCAAGATATTTTTCTATGATTTACCTATAAACTCTTTGAACAGCTCACATGCACAAAGTTTTCTACGATTTACCTATGAACTCTTTGAACAACTCACATGCACAAAGTTCTCTATGATTTACCTATGAACTCTTCGCAAGTCTAAATTTTTATATAGGGCTCATACCCCACTTCTAGCTGACAGCGTCCTGCAAATACAATCACATTTTCTGCTTCATATTCTAGGGGAAGTAAGTGCCTCACTTTCTGTCTTGCCACTACGATCGATATTGACAAACACCTAAATTTTCATTATTATACAATTCATTTTCATTTATCGTTTCTCATATACTCTTTAACTTTCAAAAGTTTCTTGTTTTATAAGGGGGTTATTTTCTTAGATGAACGTCTAGTTGTGAGCCAAGTCCAACCATTAGATTCGAATAAAAATTCAATATTTAAAACCTAGTGAAAAATCTATTTTTATATGAAATCTTCAATCAATTTGTAGTTTTTTTTAATATTCTTGTAAATAAAAGGGTAAATTCCAGGGGGGGACACAGATATTTGAAGTATTATTCCCTACTTCCTAATCCTCTAGAAATAATAAAGAAAGAAAGAAACCATAGTATCTTAAAAACAAAGAATTAGTGGGATTCTAAATGCGAGCTGCTCTAAGAAATTCCTAGATTATAGAGAAAACATTAGGGTTTCCTGCCCATTTACGATTTCCTGCCAAAAGAAAACAACACAGCGACCGAAACAAAAATGCAAGATTCTCTTTGATACGAGATTCCTTTCCTCTACCTGTTCTTATTTTATTTTATATAGTGAGTTGATATTATAGGGTCAAAACCTAGTGCCTGTTGAATTATTATAACTATTATTATTACAAGTTAAAAAGTATGTGAAAAACACAGTCCATGTGTAAAATGATGATTTTAACCTTCTTAAAACAAATTAAATAGTTAAATATTTCGTATTTTTTATAATTTTACATGGCTCATTTGTCATTGCCATATTTTTGATAAAACTAATGTCCAAGTTGCTTGTCTTTTCAGTTTTTTATGCTTAAATTACCTCTCCATCTCATTCAATAGTGGTCAAGGATACTTTTATAAATGTTTTTTTATACATATAATCAAGTTGGTGGAGGGATTTTATGGAAACTTCTATTTTTTTATACATAGTTAAATTATTTAAATGCTCTTGGGTTAAAAAAATTCACTGTCATCTGTGTTGTTTTGATTTTGATTTTTTTTATTTTTATATTATTGGAAATTTTTCTTTGTGATCCGTTTATGTTGATAATCTTAGTATCATGACTCGGATTATTGATTATAGTATTTGTCAAGTTTAACTTCATTTTGTTTTTAAAGATTAATTGTTTTTTTCCTTCAAATTTATCATTTGGTGTTGAGCTATAGAGACTGACTTTGCTCTACTAGTTTTTGTGAGGTTATTCTGATCTTATATCTTATGTGGCAAGTTAGTCATATTAATTCAGATTGATTCAAGTTTTTTTTTTATATATATATATATATATATATATATATATATATATATTTCCTATGAAATTATATTTTTTCAAGTTTATTTTTAGCATTAATTATAGGCTCTTCAGCTTTGTGACTTTTATGGTTTTCTCCTTGTATAGTTATTTCAATTTTCAAGGGATTAGCCAAGTTAACCCGAGTTGATTTTATTTTTTTTGTGTTTTTTTTTAATTGATTGAACTTAGGTTTTTTTAGTTTATTTATTTTTTTCATTAGGTTATTGGATAATGAATTTTTTTATGGGTTGTCTAATTTTTATATTTCAGCTAGTGTATTGGTTAAATTAACTCAAGTTATTATCTCCCGAATTTTCTTTTTATATTACAAAAATAAACCAATTCAATTAACGACGTATCACGTTATATCTATCTGGTTAGAAACGAAGCAGTAAATTTGAAGGCAGGCTGATTGGTCCTGACACAAGTCACACAACCCACTATTTTGGTCCGCTGAAACTGTTACTTTAGTTTTTATTGTATTCATGTAGGTCCCTCAAACAATTTTTTTTTTCAAAATCACATTTTATTAAATTGATTTCAGTCATGTTTACACATAGCGTTTTAAAAATATTTTTTTTTAAAAAAGTTAATTTTTTTATTTTAAATTATTTTTTTGGTGATTTTAGATTTTTCTCATGTATTGATATCAAAATTATTTTAATGTATTTTTAAATACAAAATACTTTCAAAAACAACATCAACAATATTCACAACCTTAGGTTGTTTGAAAACTGAATTTTTAAGAATGATGACAGTCCCCAAACTACTATCTGATAACAGTTGAAATGGTTTATTTAAAAAAAAAAAAACTGATTAGCTGAGTAAAACAATTTACATTAAGAAAAACATGAAATCTAGGGTTCAAATGTAATTTTCATGTTAAAACGCTGCGCTTGATGGCGGTTGAGAAAGTTTTAATTGTTTTATAATTATTTTCCTTCCACCCACGCATTCTTTATATGGATGCAGAAGTTTGTTTGTCTTTACAGCCGCATTGTAATTTAAGAAAAAATTAAAAAAATCTAAATGTGTTTTTTTTTTTTTTAGATTATTTTGATAAGCCGGTAAAAACATTAAGAAAATCATTATTATATCTCTACAATATCACTCATCAGTTTTTTTTACTTTATGTTATTTTATAACTAAAATTTATCATATAAATTATTATATATCACTTTTGACTTTATTTATCACTGTTTTTTTGCTCTTATCTTTATTCTTCTATATTATTATTTTACTTTTTCTAAAAACAATTTTACATTTATTTTAGAAAAATATACTATCTTTTATTCCTTAAACTTGAGATATTTATCACTCTAAACTTTGCTTATTTATATTATTCCTTTTGTTCTTATTTTCATTCTCTTACAATTGTTTTTGTAGTTTTTTTTCCACTTTTCTTACACATTTTCTTGAAAACATATTGTGCAAAGACAGTAAATGGTGTTTCTTGTAAAAACATTAAGCAAACATATTGTTCTTATTTTCATTCTCTTACAAAAAAATTTGATTTATGATTATGATTGTTTTCGTAAGAAATTGCGTTGAAAAAGCATGAATATTTATTTTTTTTGCTAAAAATATTTATCAACCAACGATGATACACAGGTCAAATAACAAATAATGTCTACACATGATTTTAAATAATTAAATTAAACTAAATTAAAAATTATTTTGAAGAAAATATTCAAAATTATGTGATCACCTATTTGATTTCATTGTTATAATATTTTTTACCTTTATTTAATTGAAGATGGTCGTCATTTTCGCACTTAATCTCTTTCGCAAGTTATTTCATTTAGCATTTTAGTTGATGTTTTGACCGTGGGATGTTGAGATTTTTAATGACTTGGATTGAGCATATTTTGAATATTTTTTAAATTTTCTTTCGTTTTAGCTTGAAGACAAATTTATATTTTTTTATAAAATAAACTAATTTTAAAATTTAATTATATGATAATATAACTGATTTCAGTGTTTTTATCTGTTAGTGAGTCACATGATCATGCAATCATTGATTCCTAATAGAAACTGCTAGCTAGATTGACTTTGTTTTTGTAAAACAAAAACAAAAACTTGAGGGGCTTGCACTGTGAAATGAAAACTTAAGAGATGAAAACTGTTATTATATAAAGTTAGGCGGCGTCCAACTAACACATCTTGAATAAACCCGAATTGAATTTCACTCGAATTAATAGAATTAATAATGTGACTGAGGTTGTTTTGAAAATATTCTATAATATTTTTTATTTTTTAAAAATTATTTTTGATATCAGCACATAAAACTGATTTAAAAACACTAAAAATATCTTTGGTCAAGGGTTTCTTACTTATGTTCAACGCTACAAAATACAGAGTATATGAAAGTGTAAAATTTATTTCAAATTCAAGAGCTAAAATAATTAATTTATATATTTAAAATCTTTTTAATAATATTGATTTGAATTTCAAATTATAAAGAGGAGCGTTACATAAAATAAGAGACCCTTAAACTTTAATTTCAAATAAAAGATATATAATTTCATAATAAAACCCCAATCCCTGTCTCTTTCTCGTCTTCAACAAAAACCTTGATATTTTGTTCTCTCAAGAAATTGCTTGAGAAGTGGGAAAGCAAGACTGTGAAATTAAACAGTGGTTTTTCCGTGCTCGTGTCAGCTCAAGCACCTGTCAATTCAAAATAAGCAGAAAACATGGTGGTGGAAGAGAGAAGAACCATACATGCAGAACTCATAGCTGGAGAACTCATGAAAATAGAAAACATTGAAGACGGAGCGTGAAGTCAAGAAGGGTAGGGGAGTCGTTGTCGCTGGGCGCGCCTACAATCTCAGCGCGCGGCTGTGGTTAAAAGGTTTTTCGCTTTTTTCACCCATAGAATGGCGGAATCCACACCCGTATCATTTTTGCCCACCAGGCCAGGTTCTGGTTAAGCAAGAGGAAGAAGATAAGGATAGAAGTTGTGAATTTGTTATCACAAATTAACTGCTGTTTTATTCTAAATCTTTTCTTTGCCAACATAACCTTATCTTGAAGTTACTGTGTTTGAAAAAAATTAATTTTTTATTTTTTATTTTAAATTAATTTTTTTGATATTTTTTTTAGATTATTTTCATGTATTGGGCTCATATCAAAAATAAATTTCAAAAAATAAAAAATACTATTTTAATATATTTCTATATAAAAAAAACAATTACAGTTTCAATCATCATACTATAAAACGATGACTCAACCTTAATACAGCGACGGTAAAGGAGAGCATGAGGATGATTCCAGGCGGCGGGAGGAAGCTAACAGCTTGCTTGCTTCAATTGACGAGCGTATAAAAATGAATTTTTGATATATTATTTTATTATATATATTATCGCATATAAAAATTTAAATTTAATTGTATATAAAAATTTAAATAATTAGACACACTCTTTAAAATGAAAGTTCTTTGAATTTGAAATTTGCACAAGTTCACACTATCTTATACTTGATTTTTATCAAATAGAATGAGGTGGTGAGATTCGAACCCGTGATCGCTGAGTCATCAAGACTCTGATACTATTTCAAGAAACCATATCACCTAAAAGCTTAAACGATTAGATGAGACCCTAGAATATAATTTATATTATTCTCTAACAATACCATCACATAAAAATAATCTAAAAATATCAAAAAAAAAATCTCATTTTCCTTAAAAATCCCAGAGTCCAGGATGAAATAATCTTGGCAACCCAAAAACAAGCCACTCACTTGCACTGAGAAATTCGAAACCCAAAATCAAAAGAAGAAGCAACTCTATCACGATAAGGGTGTGGCTCATAGATGCCGCCTTAACAGTTAGCTGAGATTACAAGGAGTCTGTAGGCCATCGTAGCATGTAACGGGTTTTAACGCATTATTCACATCATGTTAAAATTGACGGTACAGATGATGATTCTTTCTTTATTTCTTCAAAACATGATTTATTGAATAACTAAAAAGATATTATTAGTTATAGCTTGAGCACTATAAAAATCATCACGACACACATTAGACTCGTGTTTCGCTACAAGAAATATATATTTTTAGTAAAAAAAGAATAAAAAGGTTTTCTCATCGCTTCTATTACATGAGAAGAGAATCCATCAAGTCATACATTGAAATGCTTACACACACTCACACCTAATTAAATACATTAATATTTTATGAAAAGTTAGCTAAGATTAAAACACTTGATTTCATGAAAAGTTAAATGTGAAGGAAAGTGGAAAAAGGATTTGGTAGAATAACTTATCAGTCCATGCATGAATGGCACAATAAAATTTGATTTTCTGGTTAAAATCACTAACCAAGTAATTTTACATTATGAAACATAACTTTTAATCCAAAAGTAAGATTACTATGAAGTTTTATGAGATTTTTTAGCTCATTAATGGCATTTTCAAACTTAAATGGATATATAAGAGATTTTAGCTCCTTCCTCTACTTATAAAAATAAGTTCTGCTGGGAAAAAGGGTTTGTTGCTTCCTTGCAATATTTTACTCTAAAAAACATTAAGAGAATTTGAGGTGTAAGGCTACAATAGATGAGTGCTTAAACCTATCAACTACTACAAAAATCAAGAGAAAAGGAATCACAGAGAGAGAGAGAGAGAGATAAAAAAAAAATAGAGATAAAAGGAACAAAAGTGGAAAACTTTTGACTTGTTAGCATTTAAAGTTCATTTTACAACTAGGTAAAGAGTTCTAAAACTAAATATAGAGGTTTAAATGAATGTGAATAGAATCGATGCTTTAATTCATGAGCTTTAAGTTGAAGTTAGAGAGAATCCAAATTGAATGTTTTTTAGATCAGTTGAGTTAGAATAGATGGTAATGGATGCAAGATCATGGTAGAAATTAAAATAATACTCGGTATCAAAGGGATACTGAGAATTAGTCATCATGGTTTCATATGTGCATATTTAATTGTGTTAAATTAATGCATAATGATGTATTGATGATGATTTGAAAGAAAATCCTACAATTCTTGCTATGTGTGTTTTGGCCAATATTGAAAAAAAGGAATTGGATTGTTGATCTAATTTGACATGAGAGTTGTGCTAGGTTGTATTGTTGAAAATATATTTAAGATTGATATGAATTCTAATTACATAAAAAGAAATAAAAGGGAGACTATGGTTGATTAATAAGAATTTTGGTCAAATGGAGATTTTTTTTTTGGAAAGAATTAAAGGAATGTGAAAGCTTGGTAAAAAGATGATTTTGCGTAATTTTACGATAATATGGAATGATGTTTGATAAATAAATAAATGAGTTTGAACTATTGTTGAATGTTTACATCCTAGATGCTATTGTTAGTTAAATATGTTATTTGTTTGTGTTTATTTACTGTAATTTTCAGGGTCGTCTCATACACACCAAGGGTAAGCTTATTTATTTACATACACTACATATAATAAGTTCATTTTTTTATTGTAATGTATTTTGTATAAGAATGTAAACATTAATGCTTAATTGTTTTGTTGTAGATATATATATGTTTTTTAAGTGTTTTTTTTCTTCTTTTTATTCATATAAGTTGGGTTTTATATAAACCCCCGTAATCTATAATTAACACATTATATAATTGATTATTTATCTTTTTGGATGAGTCGAAATGACTGGAATATGGTTGATATGAATCATGATCTGGCTAGGATGATTGGATCAAAGAATAATTTTTGTGTGTGTGGAAGTAAAACAGGTCAAGTCGATAACTTCGGGATGTTCTCATAAGATAGATTACGTCTGATTATCTCCCCGACAACAGAAGCACAAGACGAGCGGACATGACAATCGATGGAATATACAAAACAAATTGCCCATCGTCAACAGAGAGACAAAACCCTAATGAGTTAACGAGTGTCTTCTACTTTTTCTAGTAAAGGAATTGTTTCGAAGAGCTCCTATCTTCTGTGTTTGGTCTGTGTATATTGTTGTTTCCCTGAGAAGCCAAAACCTCCAATCGTTGCAGCACACTGTTCTTTTTCCCTGTTAAGAGAACTGATAATTTAGAGGTGAAAGTGATGGACTCCACAGATTAATTAGTTTTCTGTACTTGTTTCAAAGAGACATGTAATTCACATATAGAAACGATCATATGCTAGATATATATATATTGCCACCCTAATCTAGCTAACAAAAGGATCAAATTCCTCATGAATATACTAATTAGCTAATGAAATGCCCATCTAGGGTTAGTAACAGAATTATTATCTGATATCATTTTTGCAGTCGTCGGTCCCTCGTCGAGATATTTAACCATGCATGCTGCTTCTTTTTTGAGTCTGCTAACTCACCAGCTTTTTGAGTCGAGAAACGGGAGGCAGTTTCCTGTAGAGCAAGGCTAGATACCAAACCTAGCTAGCTGAGGAGTAGTCTTCTTCATTGGCGGTCCTTAACGAAGCCTTTTTCATTCCCTGAAATCCAAGAAAAGGTGTCTACTGTGGTATAGGCCTAGCTTGACAGAAGAATATGTGCACTCTCTCTCAGTACTAGCCATTAAATTAATTTGCTTTTTCAATCCATCGTTTAGTAATGCTTTTTTTTTTTTTTATAGAGTGGAAAAGTAAAGGGTCGACTCTCAAAAACCAAAGGGAAAGGAGCCTATCACCTTGGCCCCAGATGCACGAAGGCCCCAATGTGCCACTCTGATTGTTTGTTTAACATTTTTGAACATGCATGTCTGTTTGTCCATGTCCACTTCGACTCTATATTTACAGACAAAAGACGATGAGGAATCAAATTCATGGCTTATTTATAAAACATGTTTGTCAACAAGGATGCGCACTCTCGTACCTTTTGACCATTATAGTAGTGTTATTGCCTTTTCCTCCTCCCAGTGATAATGCTAGAGTCCATTGAAAATTTCGGAAGGAAGAATCACACGCCAACTCTGCAGAGATGTCGTGAAATCAATGGGTGATACATTTGTTAATCGCGAAAATCGACATGAGAAACCGACAACAAACTTTATGGATGGTCGGTACGTAGATATTGTTGTTGACACGCTGTTGTCCTGCCTGGTTAAACATTTCCATGAGAACACAAATTTTCATCTATTTTTCCGATTTGTGAAGAGAAGATGCTGAGGTTTCTCGATCCAGGGAAGCAGCAGCAATCAGTGCTTCTTGACATTTAACGAAAGGGTCATTATATGAAGTTAGCCAAGCTCTTGACGAAAATTATGGTCGGCAAACAAAAATAAACAAGATAGAACAAACTGAGATAAATTCCCGTTGCTATATATGGAAAATACGGTGATTCTTTTAATCTCTGAAAAATAATCGTTGGGGATGGTTAATGCACCTCGTCTCGAACAACGTGCCGAGGAAGGCACAAAAGGATCTGCCAATTGTTTTGCAAGTTCAATGACTTAGGCTAGGGGTAACTAGCTGCTTATCTGATTTCACATGGGAACACCCATTTTCGATGCATTGCATCAGATAGAATATTCGGAGAATTTAGATTCCACCATTTCACAACATTCCACATCAATTTTTCAATTTACAATACATAAACAGAAGTGATTGCTATCATGGAATTACCAAACGGTGTTCTTATTCATACATATGAAAACTTCACACTTGCTTCACGAAAAGAATTAGAGGGAAAACTGGAAAATGATGAGACTTCAGTTGTACGATGGTATCATGATACATGAACATTCTGTATTTCAATGCGTAGTGTTCTCAGTTTTTTATCAACATTTGATAGTTCCTCTTGAAGATCTAAAAGTTTGTCCAGTCTTTCTTGTGCTGCATCTTGATAAGGCTTGCCGATAGTTTTTACGAAGTTTTCCAAATTTCCAACTGTTTCCATGAGATCATTCTGCATAGCCTCTTCGACTTCCCGTGCAAGGCCATCTGCAATCTCATTTACCTTGTCTACAATCGCTTGCCTACGGGCTGGGAAAGATGAAATTGCTATGAACCTATTATTATAAAGCAAAGATTCAATCAGATAATTGAATACCTAATTGCATGTTTTGAAATGTGGAACGATTTACAAAAATATCATTAGAGGAAACAAGAACTTCATGCTGATAACTTTGATAAAGATCAGAATACAAGGATTCATGCAGACAAGTGCAGAGTGAAAATATGAGCAACTAGCCATTCAAATTCAAAATGTAGTGGAATAACCCCGAAAATGTCATGTTGGAATGATGTCTTCATAGAATTTAAGGATATCAACCATGCAAATACTACACAAACAAAAAAATATATGAAAATAAACTTCAGCAATGAGACAAGAAAACAGAAAGAAATGCAGGCAGAAAAATTACCCTCCAGCAGAACAAAGGCCAAGAGCAAGAAGATCTTCTAAAGTAGTAGGCAGTACTGATGTCAGAAGTGAGGCAGATAAACCAGCAGCTCCTAATCCGCCAAAAGTCCCCAAGAACTATGACCAAAGAGAGAACATTTGACTTCAGGCACAATGACTCGCAAATTGACTAAAATGAAAACGGAACTGATTGGAAAAAAAGTCTCACTGCACCTAAGACAAAATTTGTGAGGAATCTCGTTGAAATAGCATAAAAGTGCAGATTCTTCAGTTTACAGAAGAATTAAAGGCAGAACACTGTCTCAGAGCCCTTTGACCTTCTTTTTTTTTTCATTACATGCCTCAGGCTTTTATATTATAGCACAAAACACATAATGCCACCAGAAATTAACTATGGCTATAAGGTGTCATTCTGAAATTGCTTCCAGATAATTTTGTTATTTTGTCCAAGGTTCCACTAATGCCACCAGAAATTACTCAGGCTATAATGTCTCATTCATAAATTGCTTGCAGACAATTTTGTTTTTTTTTGCAATGCTCCACCTTTGTTAAAATTCAAAATACACCAGTGCACACCAGATTCTGCACTCATGCAGAATAAGTTATAGAGAATGGAAAAAATCAGTTGTTATGGTTATAGACAATTTTGTTATTTTGTGCAATGCTCCACCTTTGTTAAAATTCAAAATACACCAGTGCACACCAGATTCTGCACTCATGCAGAATAAGTTATAGAGAATGGAAAAAATCAGTTGTTATGGTTATAGACAATGGAAAAAATCTCTCATAGCACTATGTTTGTAAGTGGGAAATTTGTTTATGGTTAGACAGAATATGTATTATGATCATGAATCTTCATACACATTCTGCTGTATATATGTCTTGACAAAGACTATTTCAGACTGGTTAATTGTTATTGATGCCAGCTTTTACTCAAACAAGGTTACAAAATTTTCTAACAGCAATTTAAGAGAATTTGGCACATCACCACAGAAAATTAGAACTAACCGCTTCACGTATTTGTTTTTCAAATAGCTTGGAAGTGGCCCCGGCACTGATGTTCTCTATCACTCTAATGCTGAGGTCAACTTTTTTTGCCATATCATGGGCCTCTAAATGTATCTGGGAGGTTGGATAGGTAACTGAAGTCCATCGATTTTCAAATTGTTCTTTGTATAGTTTTCCTCCACGAGCACTATTTGATTGTAACCATTTCAGGTATTCTCCAAGCAATTTCTGTATGCCAAAATAACAATAATAAGAAACAGCAAATGAGCGATCAAAGCAAAAGAACTCTGAAAGATATGCAGTCACCAAGGTGCTGAGGAAATATTAGTGGAAAGAAAGGTTTTAGTGGATCTTAAAATAAAGCACTAAGATATGCAAATTCCTAAGCAGTCCACCCTAAGACTAAGAATGGGCTGAAAGCTCCACATGGCTATAATAATTATTATAAGCTTTCCAAAGTAATAAAGAAGAAGAAATAATTGATGAAAGGTAATTACATGCTTGACACTAAAGTTCTCTATCACTCTAACCCTGAAAAACTGCTTCACGCATTTGCTTTTCAAATAGCTTGGAAGTGGCCTGAGCACTTAAGTTAGAGATCACTCTAATGCTGAGGTCAGTTTTTTTCACAGAATCACGGGTCTCTAAATGTATCTGGGAGGTTGGATGTGTAATTGAAGTCCATCACGGGTCTCTAAAAAATGATTGATGTAAGATAATTACACACTTGACAATATTCAGCATAGCAAGTATAAAAAACATCATCAAGACAGTTCCTAAAAAAGGTAGGAACCGTTAACTCACTTGTGCATCTGTTAGTGCAGGACCAATTATATCATTTTGAATCTTTAAGGTGGCCGGCATTGTAGCAGACTTTTCCCCTCTGAATATATATGAAGCAACAAGATCAAGATTTGATAATTGTAGGGTCGATTCTATGAGCTCCAACACACGACATTTTGTGGCATCAATCTGCAATTTCATCCATAAGTACAGCACATAGACTGACATCATTCGTGAAAAAATACCACTAATTTACATTTAATTCAATACTGTGAGCTGGTCAGTGAGTGGTTGTACACATCTTTGGAAAACTTACCAGTGACATAGTTTTTCTTCTCCAAGAGATGCTCTCATTTTCCATCTTTATTGCATACTCTTTCACACTATCAATCAGTTCTGTTGCAAAGGTTAGATCCTGCTTGGCATATTGGCTGTCTTGTTTCACAAGAATTTCACAGGCAGAAAGTAGACGTTCAGCAATCGCAATTGGAGTTTCAAGCTTAAGCCTTATTCTTTCCATTCCTGTTGTTGTTGAGGCATCTAAAAAACTATACAAGAACTGTTCAAGATCGTAGAATCTAGAGATTTTCAAATGAGATTTTGAAACTGGCAATTCTGTGTAATCTTTTCCAAGGTCAGGAGAAGCTGACAGTTTTGCTTCAAGAGCAGATCGAGCAGAGATAGGATATAATATCACATCATCAGTTTTCAGCAATTTCCTTGTATTCTCCTTAATGAACAGCATAGCTTCCTCGAGCTACATAAAAAACAAAAGTAGACTCTTGTAAGTAGCTTGAATATTGCAAACTAGGGGACACCAATAAACAATACGGAAAAAAGTTTATAACTAACCTCACTGGAATTCCTATAGAGATCAGATTTATTTAACACGAAAACAACTTTCTTCTTCCACTGTTGTGTATAACGAAGAAAAGCAACCTGGAAATAATATGAGGAGACCAAAATTACTTCAGGAAACATCAAATCACTGAATGAGATACTTTAACCACTAAGAAAATGAATTTGATATAACACCGATATTCTTAAAGGTCAAAGCGAGGGCCTCCATTGAACATATCTTATAGTTGTATCATTATATGCATGTGCCGAAGGTGGAGCAATTTCTTTGGATTTATATTGCTCCAGGTCACATTTATGCTAGGAGTTTTTCTCTGCAAAATTCACTTTCAAAATCAATGGAGGTGCCTTCAACTGAACCTCAATACAGTTCAATCTCTTATTTGGATGGCATCAAGAAGTCAAAGATGCTTTAACGCATTTCTTACTAGCATTTCCTAGACAGTCAAGTATAAAATGTAACACTCAAGGCTAAAACCATGGGCCAGGGCATTCAAATTCACTGTGTTTCAGAATTATAAGACTTTATAGATTACTATGTCACATTCACAGCCATGCATACCTCACTTTCAGTTAATGGCCTGTCAGCAGAAATAACAAAAAGAAGCAAATCTGCACGAGGCACAAATTCTTCAGTGAGACGCTGTTGCCTTTGGAGAATGACATTAGTCCCTGGTGTATCAACAATATTCATCTGTTTAAGAAAGAAAGGAATAATAAAATGCATTAGTTACAGCATCCAAAGCAGCTAATGGCTATAACATGAAGTGGATTTTTTTTAAGCGGCTCATGAAATGGAATGTTACTATGATGGAACTGCTCTAGATTGGAATATTATTCTATTTCAAGAAATCACACACTTTATAAAACAGAGTGAATGAACTAACAAAGATGTAGGATTGAATGCTTTTGACTTCTCAAGGTTCCCTCCTACTGTCTTGTGCACTAACTTTTCCTTCCGCAATCAATGTTAAATGCATCTGGGTTTATTCTTCCATGCAGAATGTGGTTATTTCTACCTTTGTGGCGCATTCAGCAGATGGACTAGATCATATGACATTCCTTGTCTCCAAAATTCTCCTGTGACTCTAATACATGTATTTTGAAGATTATTAAACTTCTTTTTATGGCTATCAACACTCCAAGAGTTTGTAACTTACTCGGTCCCATTTAGGAAAAATATTGTGGTATGGCATCCTTACCGGGGGAAACTAAGCATTACCTATGACTCACATTTAAGGGGGGGAATGTGAATTGCATACTAATCAAATCTAAGACTATGATGAGCCTGAATGGGTTCCCCGAATCACTCCCACAGTTTAATTGGTTATTCAGTCCCATTTAGGAAAAATATTGTGGTGTGGCATCCTTACTAGGGAATACTAACCATTACCTTTGACTCACATTTAAGGGTAGGAAATGTGAATTGCATGCTAATCAAACTTAAGAGTACGATGAGTCTGAATGGGGGTTCCCCGAATCACTCCCACTGTTTAATTGGTGTGTGGTGCCCACCAATCAATGGTGGGAGTGATTCAGGGAAAACATTTGGGTTCCAACTCTTGGGACTTTTAGCATTACTCCAAGTCAAATTGTTATGGAAAGTGCAATTAAGCATGAAAGAAAACATCATGTTGTAGAAATAAAAAGAAACCTACATGCACAATGCAGAAATTGCACTATGTACACTTCTTATGAGATTATGAACATCCAAAAAAGTTGCATTAAAAAGTGTATTGCAGCTGAATGTTAGCTAAACTAACTACTCATGTTTTTGCACTGAAAAGAGGTGGTTCTGCCAATGTATCCCTATGCAGAATATACCTTGGAACCTTGCAATTTGATATAAGCAAGATGATCCAATTAGACATATATATAGAACATCTCAGAACTGAATTCAAGAGCACACATGAGACGAGAGATGAAAAGACTTACTTCTTTAAGAATTGGAGCTGGAAGGTAGCATATATATTGACCATCTGGATGCCTTTCACAACGTTGTTGCTCTTCAGAACCACTCTTAGAATAGCATAAGAAAGTGATCTCATTTGTTGTAGGAACAACACCCTCATTAAGATACCTTTTTCCAAGTAGTGCATTAATAACAGTTGATTTCCCAGAGTTAAACTCACCCTGGATGATACCAATAAAGACAAACAGTCATGGGAGAACAAAAACCTTTGGCAGCATGTTCATACAGATAATGGCACAAACAAACAATCAATCTCAACATGAACCTCAGTGTTATTTTCATGATAAGAAACTTATAGTTTGTTGCAGAAAAAGATTTCAAAAAAAAAAATCATGGTAAGCAAAAGTGAAGAATGTCAATACCAATGCCTTTCTCTAGAAGGGTATTAGTGCATCACTTTCACTTACTAATGCTAAGTACAACCTCGTAGACTTGGGAGAAAGGATAGATGAGAAATAAGAAAAAGACGTGGATCCGTGGAAAATATGAAAGTCATGATGACCCGTAATTTGATTGAACAAGGTATGGAAAAATAATGAAGCTAACACCAAAAGGTCAAAATGAAACTGTTTAGTCAGCTTGTTTGTGAAACTTTTTGAGCAAAAATGAAAATCCTGAAACATGAAGCCATGTTCTGATCTCATGCAGCATAGAAACGAAAGTCATGGCATAGACTTGAAACGATTGTTTTCTTCAATCAGAAGTAAAACAAAAACTACAAAAAATTATTGAAAGCCATTGATTTTAAATCTTTTCAAGTAAAGAGGAAGGATTTATTTGAAATGTAGAGCTAATACCAATGTATATCCTGGAACCAGAATTTGTTGAAGTTCAGCACACAATTACCACTATAGCCAGTAAAAATGGCTCGTCAATCTGAGAAACCGCATCAATGAAAAGTGAAAGCTCCCCCATCTGTCATTCAAAGTCAATACCCTTGTTCAGGCTTAAAAAGAAAGAAAGAGAATCAACACGAACATAGAATTATCACATGAACAAAATCCAAATATCAAATTTTTAAATAAAAGATCACCAGAGGATTAGCTTTCTGAATAACATCAATAGCTTCAAGCAAAATTGATCTCTCTTTTTCTATGAGCTGTTTTTCTCTATCCTCCAGTTTAACAAAGCCTGCCACCGTTGTTTTTTCATGAACATCATTTTCCACATCCAAAGATTTGAGCTTACTGAAGCTTTCAAGGTCTTCCTGAAAGTTTTTGCTGGCTGCACTCACAGTGTCAAACATCTGGCTTAAAGCATCATCGCTAAGTAACCTCAATTCTTCTAATGACAGAACTAAACCACTAGCACCAGATTTGAGAAGTTTTGATGCCCCCATCGACAATGTGAACCCCCCACGTGAAGCGTTGAGGACAAAGATTGGTATCTTCACATTCCCGAATCCAGAACTCATTTCTACATCAAGATCTTTCTCTGGGCCAAGAGCATATATAAGAAAATCAGCACCCTCAGAATTAGACGCATTTAATGCAGCATTTGGTGTCTGCACAATCCTGGCTACCAAAGGTAGAACAACTGATTCAGTTCGAGAACCCATCATCATGTTTCTTGCCACAATGGAAGGAAGCCCTGTAAAATAACAAAGAAACACATTACCATTCCATGCCCGAATTTTTTCAAGTGCCCATACATGTATTAAACCAGAATGAACACAATTCTCTCTACAAAACCACTTCGAAAAGTAATTCGAGTTTTAATACCAGTAAAAAACAAGTGCAATTAACGAAATTATGTCTAATAATCACAAAGTTAATTTAGAGAAACAACAAAAAAGAGAAACAAATTTGTAGAAACTAAGCTTAAAAAAGTGGATTAATGAAGCAAGACAGACCTTGATCAGACAGCACAACACCACTGGCATCAACAGCAGTAGCTATATCAACACGTTCTCCAATCAACAAATAAGCACGATCTCTGACCACTGACTTCACCAAACAGGCCGCCTCGTAAAGGCTCTTCCCGCTGCCACCACCACCGATGCTGCCATTGAGAACAACAATCCCAACCGACTTAGACACGGCCTTATCAATCAAACCCAACGCCTCACTTCCGCCACGAATGACATCCTCCGCGTCCAGCTGGAGGACGATGTTGGGGACTTTAATTTCGGGGCGTTTGTAGCCGCCAGGGAAAAGGGTTCTCGGTTGCTGATTTGGCAACTTTTGATTGGCGGGCTGTTGTTGTTGTTGGTCGTTCGAGAAGGAGTGGACAGGGAAATGGTGGGTTCGGTGGGGAGGGGACTTGAAGCGAGGGAGAGGAGTGGAAAGGCGAGGAGGGAAATGGGTGAGGAAAAGTGAAGGCCTCGGCGTCTGGAGAGAGAGGAGAGGTATCATGGAGGTGAAAGTAGAGATGGAGAGAGTGAGATTGCGTGAGACTGGAAGGAGAAAGAGGAAGAGGGCTTATCTCTTGCTATGATTTTCTGTATCTTATCTGCTTGTCTTGTGTGCGAAGGAAATGAGTGACTCCGGGAAGTTTGAAGACACAGGCTTCCACCACCTCAATCCGTTCTTTGTAAACTTTCTCATTTATTTTTATACAAGTTTATCAATAGAAAAACATTTTTTAATTAGAAGAAACTTAGCTTGTTATTTAATAAAATAAGTTTTTAGAAGTAGAAGAAAATTCAAATGTTTTTTTTTATTATATTAAATTTGCTATTTAATCAATTAATTTTTATATATTATATTTTAAATCTTTTTTTATATCAATTTTTTTTAATTGATTATATACAAGGTTGTCAAAATCGTGATTTTGACACGAATCGGAAAGCCATTTTGAAAATCGGATCTTAAGATCGGATCGTAAAATCATAAGATCGTACCTGAATTTGTCCGTACAAAAATTGTAAAATCACAGCTAAAATCGTGTGAGCAGAAAAATCGTAAAATCGTAAGTAAAATATTTTCGAATATAATATAACATAATTATGGCCATAAAACTTCATTAGTTAAGGTTCATGCACGATTCAAAATAATTGAAAAATACATTACAAAACAATTATGTCCATAGAATTTCATTAGGTAAAAATTAACAAACTAAAAATAAATATTTTGTTGATGTGATATATAAATTAATTAATTTTATTTATTATCTTAAATTAATAGGATTTTTTTAAAATTATTTTTATGCTAACTATTTTTTATGCTAATTATTATTATTATTATTATTATTATTATTATTATTATTATTATAAACCCCCATATTATTATTATTACTATTATTATTATCATAACCCCTCCCCCGTATAAACCTACTTTATTATTATTATTATTATTATTTTATAACCCCGGCTAAGACCAGCACACCAAGGATGTTTTGAGCACAGGACAGTAATTTTTAAAATAGTATTATTATTTAAAAATATATTAAAATAATTTTTTAACTTTTAATGTTAATATATGAATAAAAAAAAATGAATTTAATAATTTTTCAAACAAAATATATTTTTAAAAAACTTGAAAATCGTCTCACATTCTAGGTTTTACTTTCAGAAATTAACTATTTTTACTTTTAGAATTTGAGGTGTTTAAAGTATTGGAATACTATTATTTTTTTTAAACAATTTAAAAGGTATTTTAACCTCACCACTTCAATTTAAAACACTAAAAACTTAATTTAAAATAAATATATTTTTTTAAAAAAAAGTAATAAAAGCAAATCGCCTCGTTTGACATGAAATTGAAATAATAATAATAATAATAATAATAATAATAATAATAATAATAGGCAAGTGACAAGAACGCAGGCAGGTCCTTATTTTACAGGCATCCAACCCCTCCTCTTGATTCTGCCTCCAAAGCATTTTTGCATGCGAGAGAAACACAATGGGAAGGAAACCTAATGCTCTTAAGCTCAAAGAAAGGGCTAATGCTGTAAGTTTAATCACCATCAACAGCAAGCTTGGCGTTTTTCTTTTCTTTCTTTTTGCCCCCTTTCATATATTTCGATAGACCAAGTGATTCTATGTTTTTTTTTTATTCAGTCTGTCCGTTCTGTCTTTCATTTATTCTCTTTCTTATTTCCAAAGATTTTTCTCTCTCTTTTATCAATTGTTTTTAGGTGCTTGTTTTCAGTATGTATTGCAGACGCTTTGGTTTGATGTATTCCCTGAGGGGCATTCTTTACCTCTGTTTTCAAAAAGAAGAGGAAAAAAATGGACAGTGTTAGGGTTTCAGGAGAGGAATGTTTTTGTTGAGGCCAGTTTTTCTATGTAGCCTTTGTTTTTGGTTAAAGTTCTCGTCTTTTGAATTGGATATTGCGAATTAACAAAATCTCTTGATTCTTAGCATTTTGCAATTGCTTGGTAATCATGATTCAGGGTTACAAAGTCACAACTCAAAAGGCTGGTTTTTATGGCCTAGTTTAGCTTATAATGGCTCGTTTTTTTTTTTTTTTTATTAAAGTTTGTGGTTTCGAATTCCAAGTCAAACCATGGTGGGATCGGTAGCATTTGACAGCATAGCCACCTCTGTTGGAAGTTTCAAAAACACAAGTTTTGTATAAATAAAGAAAAGCGTGTATGTTGTATTGATGAAATTCGAAAGTCTAGCTTCATTGTAGATGTGTAAGGCTTTAAATCCCCACCCTTGTAATGTTGTTTTTGGAAATATTACCATTTAGCATTTACAGTAGTACGATTCTTGCATAGTAGGAATTAGCTTCCATGTTGTATGTGTTGTGAAATGTCCCTCGGGTTAAACATTTATAATACTTAAGAGTTCAGTTTTGAACTGATAGCTGTTTGATTTTGATGGAAGGATGAAAGTACAGCTCCTACTGTTCCGGCCGTGCAATTGGAGCCCTATAATAGTAATCCCTCCTTGCAGCCTGAAAGCTCAAAACAACCTGCAAATTCTACCTTGGAGGGGGTGGAACCAAACCTCCAAATGCAATCACACTTTGCTAAATCATATTCAAGAAAGACAACAAGGCAAACCTGTGCCAAGGTTAGGAGATCCGAGCGTCTTAAAAATTCAATTGTGTTTACTCACAACCAAGAACTTGAGCAAGTCATTGAAGAAATAACTCTTACTGGAGGCGAGGAAGGAGATGACCATGAGGACGCAAAAATGCCAGAGTGTTCTTCAATGAGCAAAAACATGGAAGAAAAAGTAGACTATATTCTGGAGATGTTAGAGGCACAACGGAAGACCACAGATGTGAAGGTATTAAGTTATCACCTGTGATCTAATTAGCTTTCTCGCTCTATTTATCTTAGCCATTTTTATTACTTCACATGTAACACTTGTTGACTTCTGATCAGGCGACCAATAACTCCTTTAGTGGGAGCTATAGTGGCGGGGATGACATTACATATAAAAGTTTGTATATTGACTCCCAAAAGAAGGTTATCTTTCTCCAGTGGCATGTTGAGAATCCTTTCTTTTGTTATTTTATCTTATTCTTAATTTATTTTGTGGATCTGTTTTCGGGTTATTTGACTGGTAGGTTGAAGCCTTAATGGAAGAAAATTATCAGCTTAACTTGAAGTTTCAAAATGCTCTTGGCAAAATAGAAGCAGTATGTTTTTTTAGACCACTTTATCTCACAGATATTCTGTCTTTTCTTTGTCTGTGTTTTTATTGGACTTGCTTTGTAAGTGGATGTGAATGTTGAGAGTTATTTCTAGAAGCATTATAATTTCCTATGCATTTAAGGAGTAAATTGAATGTTTTCCATTGCAGTGACAATGCTTCATCATCTATTGATGAGCTCTTGTTGACTTATTGAGTTAGAATGGGTGGTTCTTGTGTATTGGTATTTTATATATTTTTGGTAATTAAATCAAAATCGAGGCAGCAAGGTGTAGGTTATATAAATTCTTTGGCTATTGTTTTATAAATAAAGCTTTCATTGCTTCTTCTATCATCTCTCATTTGTTTGTTTAGACATTATAAAGTTGATATGATTTTGGTTTTCTGTAGTATGAGAAGGGGAATAATCCTATGGTTTGTAATGTGCTGGAGAAGTTCAATGAGATATTGCTATCAAGCCTTTCGAAAACCTTTGCACAAGAAGCCGGTCTTGAGCATAGGACGACGACTCCTGCTAAGAGAAAGACACTTGACTAGCAAACAAGAAAGAACTGATCAGTTTTGCTTTAATGGAACTAGTGGCCGCTTTGACAGAAACATCGTATGCCCACGATCACTTATTTTGTATCTATGCTCACTTTTGAGGTGTTTTTGTAGCATCTATCTTACTGTGCGTCACTTATTAACATGCCTGTCGATTAGTATAATGAACTGAAATGATCGGTGTCTGAGGAATGGTAAAAACAGGCATTCAAAGAAACTGAACAGTTATGATGAGCTGCTGATGGAAATGGAGAAACAAAATAGTTAGTACACGCACTATACAGGGAACAAAATTAGCATCTATCTTACTGTGCATCACTTATTAACATGCCTGTCGATTAGTATAATGAACTGAAATGATCGGTGTCTGAGGAATGGTAAAACCAGGCATTCAAAGAAACTGAACAGTTATGATGAGTTGCTGATGGAAATGGAGAAACAAAATAGTTAGTACACGCACTATACAGGGAACAAAATTACTCCAATAGTTAACCTGATCGTAGAGGGAAAACAAAACAAAATTTACAGTTGAAGTGGAACTAAAGTAAGTACCCTGATCATCAAATTTACTTGCTCATCCCTACTTCGTGACAGGATTCATCAGGAGAAGTGGCGAATCCAAAAAGAATTTTCGGGGTTGTTTTGGCAACTTCACTGTCATCTTCATTGTCTGCCTCTTCCATCATAGAAGATGTTGGAGAAGAAAAGTCCAAGCATGTGATAACTTGCTCAAAAGATGCAGAGAGATCTTGTGTAGTGATTTGGTGGTACTCTACAAGCTGGTGAAGGCATTGGTTTTCCCGCTTAAGATTAGCATTTTCATTTCCTAACCTGGATTTTTCTGCAAGCAGTGCTTCCATCTGAAGCCTCATCTGCAATATATAGGGCGTATCATTCAAGCATAACATTTGAGTAATTGTACATTAAGTGCTTACCAGGTCATCTTCTTCTGGTCTAGTCCCCTCACCGAATCCATCTCGAATCCTCCTGTTTTCCTCCTCAAGCAGAGCGCATCTCTCTTGCATAAAACATAAATCAGATTTTATAGACTTGAGTTCCCTTGCAAGTGCTGCTGCTTTTGTTGCCATGGAAACTGCCAGCTGCAGAACAACAATGATCAATCAATTGCAATTAGCACAAAAACTTGACACCAAGTAGGGAGAAACCTACATTTTTGGCTTTCTTCAGCTTTTTATCTTCGACGCATTGCTCATTCTCCTTGAGAAAATCATTTCCTTGATCTTCTGATCTAGCATCTGGATCAAACTTCCTCTTCAATCCTGTGTTTTTCCCTTCTTCATTTTTTTCCTTTTCTACGTCTTCTTGCCTGGACTCAGAGTTCTCGATCCTACTGTGGAATATTTCTCTCAATGTGGGTGGTTCAGCTAGATATCTAGCTCCCTGAAAACAGGGAAATCAAGTTCAATAATGTACAGTCTCAATTCCATAAGCAACCAAAAAGTACTTTTCACGGGGATAAAACCCAGTTTGACAAGTCGTAAAAGCTTAAAACGAGTTTCCATTTACCTGAAGGGCACTTCCCAGATTACTAGAGAGCTGAGAAAGATTTTGAGCAATGGAGTCAAACCCTCTTAGCAGAAGTAATGAATCCTCCTTCATTCTCTTTGCTCGGTCCGATTCACCTACTCTCTATATCACCCACCAAAAAAATAAAACGGTATGTGCTAAGACCACAAATAATTCGAAACAGGAATATTCATTGAAAAGAAAAGATGAGACTTTAAAGCTAAAACTGACCTCATCGGTGCCTAAAGAAGGATCAGGATTGAGTTGATCTTGACCGATCGAGACATTACGGTGCCGGTTCTCAAGAAGGGTGTCGATCCGGCTGCGAAGAGAGCTCCAAAAACGCTTATCTGATGCCGGACAAAACAGAGGAGAAGAAGCTATCAAACCTGTGGACTCCTGCACAAGTAACCAATTTAAAACAAAACTAGAGCATTAATGATCGGCTAAAAAGAAGAGAATGAAGGAGAAAAGGACGAGGGAAGAGCCACCTGGTTGAGGCTGGCAGCTGGGGTTGGGGAATCCACTGAAGCAGCCATGAGAGAGAGATAACGGCTAGTTTTTAAGGGGGAGAGTACCATGATGATGGTGAAGGGGATTTAAAAGGGATAGGTCGCCGATTTTAGGCCAACGTTCGAAAATCTTTTGTAATTTTTTAATGATCCTGTTTTTGTCTTGTGTTGTCTATCTAAAAAGTGGACTTGGTCCACTCCTTTTAGATGCTTAAAGAGGTTTTGCTTTTTCAACGCGCCAAGTGGGCTCTCTCTTGCTCTCTTTTTTTATCCAACGGCTGCGATCAGCAATTTAAGATGGGGATAAATAAAATAGTTTTTTTAAAAACACACACACACACACACACATATATATATATATATATATATATATATATATATATAAAATATCTTTTTACATTTTTAATGTAATTATATTAAAATTACAATAAAAAAGTAAATAAAAACAAAAACACTCGGAACTTTCAAACACATAACAATTTGTAACATGATTTTATCTTATCGGATTTGTAGTGATAATTATTTAAGTTAAAAAGAACAGAATATTTTTTTACTTTAAAAAAAGGTACATGATTAATAATTAATTGATGCACCATTAGTTTTACAATTACAAAGTAAACAGAAAATAATCAAGTAATAGAAACAAAACACACACACATATATATTATGGGCAATGACATTCAACTTAAAGGGTATTTACTGATATCAAGATAAAATTAAAAGATGAAAATTAGTGCAATTTGTGGGAAAATTTTATGTTTATATATTTATTATAGAATAAGTATAGACAATTACTCCTAATCTATGTTGCATTTCTTAATCTAATAATTATATATGTTTTGAGTTTCTTTATTTTATATTTTTTTTCATAGAGAGTATTTCCATATAATGTGTTTTAGAATTTGGAGACTTGTAGAATCCATTTGTTTTGCTTTTTGAAAAAAACTAATTTTTATTTATTTTATTTTGATTTTAAAAAAAATCATTTTTAATGTACTGATTTTTTTAAAAATATATATATGTTATTAAACAAAAAAGTACTTTAAACATCCAACAAATAAAATGTTTAAAATTTCCCGCATGGAATTAATTCTCATCAATCATGACCAATCATCTCAACGGTAACATTGAAATTACCCGGGAAATTAACAGTATTAAATAAATAGAAAGCCCGGCCGTTACCTTTATCTAGTTGCTTAAGAAACTGCTGGTTCTCAATTCTCAAACAACCAAAAACACCAGCTCGAAAAAGGCAACAGTCTATGGCTACTCTTGCTCCTTCATCCTCCTCTCCCATATTCTCTGGTCCATCTTCAAAGCTTTCTCAACCTTCTATCTTATCCTCATCACGCCTTTCTCTTTCTTCTTTGTCGCAGCTGTCTCCTCTCTCTTCTTCTCTTTCAATATCTCCTTCCTTTTCTGCTTACCCCGCACGTTCAAGACGCCTCCTTGCCTCTTCTTTCCCTGTCAAGGCTAGTGCTGCTGAGAAAAAGAAGGTCCTTATAGTTAATACGAACAGTGGTGGCCATGCAGTTATTGGATTCTATTTTGCAAAAGAACTTCTGGGTTCTGGCCATGAAGTCAGTATCTTGACTGTTGGTGAGGAGAGTTCTGACAAAATGAAGAAGCCTCCATTCAGTAGATTCTCAGTAAGTTCTAAAAATCGATATATACAGATACTTGAGGATTATGATCTGGGAAATTTTCTTCTTAACTTTGGTTGTTGGAATTTTTATGGGGGCTTGGTTTTTGCTTTTGAAGGAAATCGTGGTTGCTGGAGGGAAGACAGTATGGGGGAACCCAGCAGAGGTAGGGAAGTTTGTGGAAGGAGAAACATTTGATGTGGTGCTGGATAACAATGGAAAGGACCTGGATACTGTAAGGTTTGTTACTTTGATTCCTGTGCTAGACAGTACCTAACATTCAAACATGTATTCAAGGCATTTCTTGTTGTTAATTTGCAATGTGGTCAGCTGTAACCAGCTCAATAATCAGTGAGTTTTAGTAATTTATGATTAGGGACTAAATAAAGGCAATCTGCTAAGGTATGCTGGAATATTTTTGTTAGGGAATGACCAAATTGCACAGTACTCGATGGTTTGCGTTGAAGTTCATTAAAATGAACTAGTTTCTGAGTGGATTAAAGGATTTGATACCTGAGAATTTGTGGGAATTAACAAGACCCCCATATACTTCTGTATATTGCGTAGCTATGAGAGATTGGCGAAACTGAAGAGTAAGAAACCGGACTATGAGATTCTGAAGATGATAAACAGTTCATCATTCGAATAAGCAAAAACTAGAGCACTACGATTTATGGGCTTATAAAGGTTATTGCATTTTCAAGGATTAGGAATTTTGGATGTTTGCACTGTCTTTTTAACAATCATACTACCAGGAAAATATATTCTTACAAGTACTTGTGTTCCAGGATTCAGTGGTTCTGTTGATCACATCTGTCTTTCTCCTTGCGTAGGCCTGTAGTAGACTAGGCCAAGAGTGCTGGTGTGAAGCAGTTTCTGTTCATCAGCAGTGCTGGAATCTACAAACCAACCGATGAACCTCCTCATGTTGAAGGGGTAAAGTTGTGCGCTATTGTCCCAATAGAATTCAAATGGATTGGACTTTCTCCTCTTAAGTCTTAACTGAAAGTTCTTCGTCATTACAGGATGTTGTTAAAGCTGATGCTGGTCATGTTGGGGTGGAAAAATACATAGCAGAGATTTTCAGTAGTTGGGCAATATTCCGTCCACAATACATGATTGGATCTGGCAACAATAAAGATTGTGAGGAGTGGTTTTTTGATCGTAAGTACTAATTAGACAGTACTATGCAAACAATTCTCTCTGTTGATTTAGTTTCATTTTAATGGTTGCTAAAGATTGTTTTATGTCTATCGTTTCATTTAGTTTTGGATTTTATCCCAGCTCTTCACCTTTCTATCCATAAGAAAACCTGATTTTGATCTACTGTGAGCAGGAATTGTCCGAAAAAGGCCAGTGCCAATCCCTGGCTCCGGGATGCAACTGACTAATATCGCCCATGTTCAACTGGCAACATATTCAACTGTGTAAGCGACCGTGCTGTGACCCTGGATGGAATGGCCAAACTCTGCGCACAAGCTGCAGGTCTACCAGTAGAAATCATACATTATGATCCAAAAGCTGTTGGAATAGACGCGAAGAAAGCTTTTCCTTTCCGAAATATGGTAATGGCTTTTTTCCCATCTCATCATAAATTAGGTGCTTAATTACTTCTATCAGATTATTTGTCCACATTGCATCATCACTTTAATTTCTATTAAACAGTTCTATCTCCTCCTGCTTACCCTGCCCCGCCCCTTTACGGACCACTTCGAGGAACAATAACAGTAATTTAGATTGTAGAAAACAACAAATGATGTGTTTAAGATATACTCATATTACTTTTGGTGTTTTTCCCTACAACCTTGCAAGTGTTTGAGCAATTAGATAACCCAAGTCGGACATGTATTGTGCAGCACTTCTATGCGGAACCACGAGCTGCCAAGGAAATCTTGGGATGGCGGGGTACCACAAACCTTCCTGAAGACTTGAAAGAGCGATTTGATGAGTATGTAAAGATTGGCCGAGACAAGAAGCCAATGCAATTCGAAATTGACGATAAAATACTTGAGTCGCTGAAAGTTCCAGTTGCTGCGTGAATATGACTCGTGATATTTTATCTACCCAAAGGAAATTACCATATAAAAAAAATCTTAATATAACTCTGCATCTGCGAAAGGTCTGCCTTCACTGAATCAAATTCACAAACATTGAAATATGAGGCTTTATCCACTACAGTTTTGCTTCTAATGATTTTTCTGACGTGTTCTGCCAATGGCTTAAATAAATGATACCCAGGTTATTAATCATCCTCATTAAAGGGTTCGGGGAAGGAAATGACAAGCATTTAGCCGGGATAATTTTCTCTGCACGCTAGTACCATGGTTTTGAGTAAAGGAAGTTATACAAACTTTCAGAGTATAATCCAGCAAACCCGTACGTGTGATGAAACAACAATCGGTGGCAGACAAGAACTGAGCTAGAAAACGTGAGGACCACACACTCGGCAGTCAGATTGTATTTCAAATGTCAAAAAGGAAGCATGAACTGGATCAGAAGAAGAAAAACACCCGGTACGCAGTAGCAACTAGTAAATGAAAGAGATGAAATATTGCGGGCAACAATACAACTTTGTTTAGCAAATTCTAAAACTAGTCCAAATTCCAGGCACATTAAAACTACAACTAATAAATTTGCTACATTGATATGTGAATGAAAAAGGAACATTTTTCCTGCCCTGGCCTACAAAGGATAAATCCATTACCCTAAGCTAATGCAACTAGACTTGCGCAGAAAAGACTGGTAATCTAAAAATATCTAGAGTCCATAAATAAGTTTCAAATAAAAAAACTCCAAGGCAGCAGGCTACCTGCAACAAAAACTCCTACTATTCAAGCTTGATTTCTAGCCCCTTGAGTTTTGATTCCAATTCATCTTCATCTTCAACATCCCCATCCTCTTCTCTTGCATCCTCATCGAGATCTTCTCCTTCTGGATCATTCTCGTCCAATTTTCCAAGCACATCAGGCAAACTCTTAAATATATCTTTCACCTCATCAATCCCTTCATCAGATATGTAATTGCCATTGATATTTAATGATTTAAACTCAGGCTTATGCACAACGGCCTGTGCCAAGAGCCTTGCCCCAGCCCGTCTAATTGCGTTAGTGCTTAAATCAACCTCATTTAGCTGGTCATGACCGTCTTCAATTGCCTTGGCAATCAAAATAGCACCTTCATCCTTCAGTTCATTTTCAGCAAGATTTAAATTAGTGAGAAATTGTTTTGCCATGATACAGGCAGCCAAAGAAGAAGCACCTTTGGCTGTTATGTCATTCCCAGCCATATCCAGAACTTCCAGTGAAGGTGCAGATTCTTTTAACGCATTGGCAAGTGCTTCTGCCCCCTCATCCTCCAAATTAAGATAACTGAGGTAAACTTCAGTAAGACCTGCAAATGCAAATAAAGACTTGCTCAGAGCTATACCAGCTTCCACACCAAACATATTATCACGCAGATCAAGCTTCCTCAAATGGCTACATGATCCAAGAGCTTCTGCTAAGGCAACACCCCCTTCCAAGCCGACCCTTGTTGAAGAACATCGAAAATCTTCTAACAAATGGGATTGTTTCAGCATCTCAGCAATAGCAGCTGCACCTTCATCTCCAGTCATATTATTGTGAAAATGAAGGACCTTGAGCTTCTCAGTTGAAGGAATTAGCTCACAAACTGCACGTGCAGCTTCTTCTGAAATACCATCATTTATTAAATAAAGCTCCTCCAAAATATTCTGGGTTTTGAGAAGCCTCCCAAAGGCTCTGACACCCTTTTCGCCTAATGCATTGTTTGAAAGGTTCAGATACCTCAAATTACAACCTTCTAGGGCTAAAGAAAATATACCCATGACTTCAAGAGCTTCTGATTCCGGTCTTCCAGCAACACAGTCTGACAGGTCCACCCCTGTCAATTGACCCTTTATGGACAACAGGATGGATTCTGCGACATGGGCTGCATCCAAGCCAAAGCTTCTATTGCTGAAACATATCCTAGTATAAGAGTTTCCTGGCACCTTGAGGGGTTTTAAGAGTTCCTCAGCCTCCTCCCCACTAATAAATTCCCGCCGGCCACCAGATATATCAAACAGATTCGCAACAGCAGCAGAACCTTCATCAACTGTCTTCACCTCTTCATCCTCCTGTGTTTTGGGCCCCCTTTTAAGAACCTCCAGCATAAGCCTACTAGATTCTTTGGCATAGATCTGCACTGCAGAACTTCCATCACCATCCGGGTCTTTCTCATGGTGCTGGTTTGCGGCTGCAAAAGCCATCTCTTCGATTTTCTTGGCATCCTCCTCAGCCTCCTCTTTGTTCAATAACCCATACTTTCTGGAGATAAAGGATGGAGTAATGAAATTCTTGGTCATCCGCTCTACAAGCATTAGCCTGGTACTCTGAATAGGAGGCCACAATTTGACAGACATGCGGTGTTGGAAAGATTGTGTCACAGAATCCATGTAAAATATCCTGGAAATACCCCAGAACTATGATTTATAAATCGATACTACTATTCAAAAACAAGCAAAATACACAACAGTTCACAGAAAAAGCAAAATAAATTCCAATACAAATCAAAGAACCGTGATTTTTCAAGCCAGATACGCTTTCTGCATCATTTCTCATATTTTTAGTCCACCATCTCAAAACGCGTAACATTTAAAGCATCAAGTGGATGAAATCTTCACATTGTAAGTTATCACTCTAAAACTAAATTCCACAATCCAAACTAGTTAGCACCGTAATGATTATTCGAAATACCAACAAATCAACAAAAATAAATTAATAAAGATCAGTACACAAATCCCTTTGAGGGGCATTATTCTCTAGCATTGATTGATGTTCTTCCTCTATAGGAGTTAACAAGTATGGTGACAAGAAAAATAATACGCATTAATAAAAGCAATGGCTTGCTGCGACTTATTTAAGGCTTAACTAACTAAATAACTCCTAGTTTGCCAACAAATATAGTTCCTAGTCGAAACAACCACGTTGAAAATCCACTTAAGACTTGACTAATTAATATCAGGGATGCCACACGGATCTACGAATTCAAAATAAATAAATAAATAAACTTCGTTCTGCTCAATTTCTTTCGAGGAAGGAAATGAAATGTCGAGGGAGCACCTGAGACAAAGCGAGCACAAGTCGAAATCCTAGATTTTCTGGAGAAACAAACAAGAAGTGAGAATCTGAGAATTGAGTAACTGACTTTTTATTGGGGATGAGAAAAATCGGGGGTTAAGAGAACCAAAATTTTAAAATGAGTGGAGGGGTACCGGCACTATAATCATCAAACTGTACCAGAGAAGGAGAATAAAAATAAATTAATAAAAAAAAAAAAAGTGAGCGCGCGGGAATTGGAGGGAAATCACGCCTCGCTTAAAATTTAATATCGGGAATGGCAGAGAGCGTGGAAGGTTATCTTTTCTCTTCCTTGATTGTAAGATGACGATAATATCCTCTGCTTTTATTTTATTGACGGCCTTTTCGATTAAGGTCCAATGAGCTGTTGAAGTTTATGGGCTTGGGCCTTCTAATTTCATTTCTGCTTCGGCTCTTTTTTATTCAGACAGACAGCAAGCCTCGATGGGAACATTGGCACCCAGAATATAATTTCAATTTGGGGAAAAGATTGGTTGACAACAGCTGTCAATGAATACTTTTACGACATCTCGTGTGAAACATTAGGCACCCAGGATTGCACGCACGTAGCAGTCCTGATCATTGAATACAACTGTTGTCATTCAGACATTCATAAAAAAAAAAAAAAAAAAAATTATTGTATATAACTTCCTTTTGGGACCATTGAGAATGTAATTTACAATAATTAGATATTTTTAATTGGATAGTATTAACAACAAATCAAACAAGTGTGATTGTTGTAAAAATCTAATCTTCGGTTACTTAATTAAAAAATAACTGGTCTACAAAATCTTTCCATAAAAAACATGTGGTGCGAAGGTGTAAATTTCCCCAGGTAATAATAAATCTATGATTTTATTATTATTTTTCAAAAAACAATATCAGTCAGTTTTTATTTTGTATCGTAATTCATAAAGTATAGCGTTTTGATTAATTAAAAATATAATACATATTCTAAATGCGTGTTCGTGTTCGTGTTCAATTAAAATTTGTAAATATATATTTTTATATGCTAGATTATAAAAAAAATCTAAAATTATTGATTTAATATTTTAAAAAAATAAAAAAAAATAAAAGTAATTTGAAAAATTAGGTTTACAAATTTACGGTTAAAATGGCTTCTAGAAAATTTTAAAAAAACAATAACAAACAGGACTATTACCCGCCTCCGTCCCAACTTCAAAGTATGGGGGCTACTATGAAGCAAATGACCCTTTGTTAAATGGGCTCTTATAAAGTGAAAATCATTAGCACCGCTCCATCATTATGAATTCAGTTTGGATTTTGGTTAATCTATCCGCGAAACTTTATCAATTGCTGCAGATCACACGAAGAAATGCTGGATAACATGAGACTTCGTTTGCGTAAGAGCTAGCAAGACAAATTAAATCTGGAATTTTAATTTTAACATCTTCGAATCTGATCATTGGAGGGATGAGATGAAGGTTGTGGACTCTTTAAGAGACGTGGTGTAGTATAAAAGGGTTGAGATCTATTTTATAGGTCTCGGTATAAGTCAAGATATGTTTATCTTGTAAGAGCTTGTGATAGTCAGTGTTTTACTTATTTAATCCATATCCGTAAAAAGTGCCTTAAAAAAGATGAAATTTAATCGAATCCAAAAAAAAGTGAAGTTGTGGAATCAGCTAAATCTTCTGATAAATGTAGTCTGGATAAAATTCAAGGCAAAGAGCCCTTCTCCTGCGGGTGAGGAGAACATCGAGTTTTATGAGCGACTAGTGAGAAATAACGTTGGATCTCTCGAAACAATTGTTCAGTGTATGGCCATGGGACTGGTACATTTTAATCCAGCCTGTAATCTGGATTTTCCTACCAGGTATATTTTCCTCCAGAATTCGAAGGTTTGTTTAGGTTTTATATTAATGTCGGAGCTGACATATGATTGCAGAATAATTCAGCTCACTGTAGCTCTACCATGCATGAAAATAATAGAGTATTTCTAAACAAGCGAAAAAAAAAAAGCAACATAACAAACCAAAGTGGACACGAAATAGCTTTCTCAAAAAAAAAAAGGAGATGAGAGACTGCACTTGATGCTGACTGTGTTAAGGAATCATCTCATCTAAAAATTTATGTTATTAGCTGAGAGGTTCCAGAATATGATTTATATTATTCTCTAAAACACATCTTCAAGTGAAAGCACTATGGACTTGAAACTTGCACACAAGCCCACTCTACCTTGTGCTTGATTTTTATCAAATAGAATGAGGATGGTAAAATTCGAACTCGTGACCACTGGGTTAATAAGACTTTGATACTATGTTAAGGAATCATCTCATCTATAAGCTTAAGTTGTTAGGTGAAGTCCCAGAATATGATTTATATTATTCCTAATAGACTACACCCTATGCAATGTTGCTTTTGGTTAGAGAGTATCTGGAAATGTGTTTGTAAAATATTTTTGAAAAAAAAATAAAAAATAAAAAATAAAAAATATATTTTTATTTTTTAATTTAAATTAAATTAATTTGATATTTTTAAATATTTTCAGATATTGATATCAAAAATGATTTTAAAAAAATAATTTCAAACACACCCTGAAACAATCACCGAGTCTGGGAACCATCCTACCTCAAGGATAAAAGTTTCTATCAATTCTGCTGGTAAATGAGCAACACAGCAACTCAAGCAAGCAAGCAATCTTAAGAATATAAGGCTGTTTAATCTGTGCAGGGGAACTTTTGCAGGCAAAAGCCAGCAAACTGTTGAGGAACAAAAACCGAAGATATAATAAATCCCAGTATTGAGAATATGGGACAATTTTCACGAGGTAATGGCAGTCTGAAAACGAGCAAGCAAGAATGCTGTCTCTCTGGTAATCAATTGAAGTACCTACACCGAAATTCAGTATCCAGAATTTCTGACTTGACTGTATTCAGAAAAAAAAGTACAATGATACATTGAGATGATTTGGCATCTTCATCTTGAGATCGTGGAAGAACAAGTGGTCGAATCATCTTTGCTTGACCAACTTTCTTTAATTCTACATGCTTGGATTGGCCGTTCAATCTGAAGCCCACCAGCAGTTTCTTTTTCCAACTGATAACAACAGTTTCCAAATGTATTGACATTTACTTGAAGTCTGAAATCTATACTAAACAAAAACTTCATCTCCAACCTGTTCAATTCTTCTGTGCTTACTCCTCCAACTTTGGCATAGTACGCGTTGTTAAAGAATCTGCAAAAGCACAAGGAACATTAGGATTAAGAACCCAGATTATAAAAGATGCTAATCAAGCCCCATTCCCATGTAACGAATACTTTCCTTGTTGACTAACAGGTTTGCTATCAGACTACCATAGATATGTTAGCAGATAATCAACATAATTCTATACACCACAGAAATTTCATATATACAGTAAAAGTCATACGTGCTTATTATAACTTGGCAGGATATACACAGCCTGTCGGAATCTAATTTAACAAAAATAAACTTTAGGGAATTGGAACTTACGCATCATCTACAAACTTTGCTGCTATCATTACACTAGTAATCAGGAGTCGGTGAACATTAAGGGCGGATAAACGAATATCTGTTTGCTGGAGAAATCTATCCATATAAATGTGTGCAACAACAAAGCAAGACGGGCTGCAGGCAGCGTACTTGAAGATTCGATCAATATAATCCTGGATACTTACTGTAGGTGGTCTTAAGCCATGAAATATGGTTACAACATCTTTGATCTGCGCTGTCTCCAGTAGCATTTCATTTTTCTGAACAGATTTATCAAGAAGTGAAGAAAGAAGCCTTAAGACCCTGGGAGACCTGAAAACTCCTTTTCTTAATTCCTTAAGTCCCAAAGTTCGATAGATATCCGAGTGCATGTTTCCACAATCAGTTGAAAGAGTTTCCATGTCTGAAATGAACTGCATTGAATTAAAATCCATAAGTTCATTATCATCAAAATTACCAGATGCATCAAACTTAATAATTTTTCGTTTTCAGGATAATCTTTATATCTTATTTCAGAGCCTAATCTTTCAATTTAGTTTTTGAAGAAGCCGATACAGAAGAATTAAAAGAAAGGGAATGAAACTAAGATAAGTTGAGGAGTTGATCCCTTGCATCCCATGTGCCCATTTCCCTTCAATTCTTCTCTTGACGACCAAACTGGATAAGATAATTATAGTTCATTACCATCTCTCCTTTTTAGCCCTCTCAATCAGAGGCGAGCAACCTATATTCAGTCCAGAAATCTACATAATACAATACTAAAATATTTTGGAATTGCAAGTAAAACACGTAGCAAACTTATTTTCTAACATTTAAAGAATCCCAGTATGTACACAATTTGAGACAATAATTAATGGTTGGGTTAAAGCAGATCAATACTTCATGAACCAAGTCCAGATCTCAGGGCCACCCAGTTCACCTTTTCTCGAGATATGGAATATGAACACAGTTTTTGGCGGTAAAGGAAAAACCTTTACGCCTAATACCTTGATTTAAGTAGTTAATCAGAAAGAACCGTTACAATTAATTAACAGATAAAGTTAAGCACTGTGTGTGTATTAAAATAAAGCAACAGAGATTAAAACATACACATATTCATCAAATGCTCAAATCAGCACAAAAAAACAAAACAGCAAGAGAAGAGACGAAATCAAATAGAAAGCTTACAGAATTCTTGAGGAGATGTTACTCTGTAGAGCTACAAAAGCCTCGAGGACGAGGCAGAACCACTGAACACGGTGTGAGGGGGTTGGTGTGTGTGCTGTGAATCTTGTTTCATCATGTTTAACCATCCTCTCCCTTTCTCTCTGCCATTTCTCCTTCTCTTTAACCAGGAGAAGAAAGATTTGTTTTTCTATTGTATTTGTTTAATGTATTTAAAGTATTCTTTACAAGTAAGTGAGGCTTGCTCTTTTCTCTCTCTTCACATGGAAAGGAGAGAAGTAGCTCCCTCTCTCTCTCTCTCAAAACTATGTATGCTATGCTATAAAACATTGAAAAGAAGTGAGCTGGTATTGTTAAAGTATTTTTAAGTGAAAAAGTTATTTTAAAAACTAAATTAGTAATATAATTTTTTGAATTGTGAAAATATAATATTTTTTATATTTTTATATCAATGAAAAAAATTTATTTAGAAAAAACAATTTTATTTTAATATATATAATATTGATATGATTATTTACTAATAATAAATAATTAAAAAGATATATTATATCTTTTTTTTGTTTCTGTTAAGAAAGGTACTTAGTATTTTCTTGAAAGAATATTATCATTTATTTATTAGCTGATTGTTTTATGCTGTGAAGAAATATTGATCATCAGTCTAAAAGGTTAATGGATTGGGATTGCTGTTTATGGAGAGAAAATGATTTGAATGCGAAAGATTATCCAATGAGAATTTAAATTCTAAATTTTGTGGAGTATAATTCACTCTCAACTTCTTTTGAGAACACAGTCTAACACATATGAATTTGGTAAAACTCTGTTTGACATTGTATTTTAAAAATATTTTTGAAAAAAAATATTTTTTATTTATTTTTTAGTGTTTTTAGATTATTTTTATGTGTTGATGTCAAAAATAATTTTTAAAACTTAAAAAAACATTATTTTGATGCATTTCTAAATGAAAAATATTTAAAAAAACAATTTTAATCACATTTTCAAACAGGCACTGAAAAGACTATATACCATAGTGGTTGTTTTAAAAATAATAATAATTTTTTTACTGCCTTTTATGTTATGTGATAAATGGATTTGATTTAAATTTCAGTGGAAAGATAATATATATATATATATATATATATATATATATATATATATATATATATAAAAAAAAGTTTAATAGCATGACTTTTCTTAAAATCTATTTTTTATTTATAGAAAAAAATAGGTTATAAAAAAAAGTCAAGTTTGATTGGAAAAAAAAGCATCACATCAAATTGATAAATTGAGGTAATCCGAGTTATCTGCTTAACCTGCAAACCTACAAACCATGTTAACTCTATAAAAAAAAGTATAATAAAATAAATTATAATATTAGATTATCAACTATTTCATTATCAAAAGATAAAATCAATAAAAATTAACTTGAAAAAAAATCATAATAAAAAATCAATAACAAGAAAAGTAAAATAATATAATCCACAATACAGTGGGTGTGGATGAGCAGTGATTTATCTATACCTTTAGTTTTATTATTTTATAAAATTTAATAATATAATTTTTATCCAAAATAACTATAAAAAATCGAGATTATAATATAAAATATATATTTTTAAAACGAAATATTATTAATAATATTATAATCTACTACACATTTGAGTGTGGATGAAACGTAGTGGTTGCCGCAACTTTTAATAAAATAATAACATCTATCTGTTAATCATCAAGTTTTAATCAAGGTGGGACCTGTAATCCCACCAGCAGTGTATGAATTCCATTTTCCTCGATAGCATTATTATTTTGTGGCGTGACAAAAGTTGAGAGCTTGAGACTGATAGTAGTGTGTACGGTGACAGAGTGACGTCGTTTTCCCTCCTTGACTGTTCTCGGCCATTGCACTTTTAACTGAAGTTGATTTTTTAAAATGTATGTTCGGTTTAAAAAGATATTTAAAATAAAAAAAATCAAAATGTTTAATTTTGGTGTCATGGCGTGCTTTTTTAAAATCTTTTATTATTTTTTTATTGTGTTGTGATTAAAAATAATTTTAAAATATTTACAAGAAAAAATATTAGTTTAATAAATTAATAGGTTGATCCATATAGCTTTCAAAATCCATTTACAAAACCCATATTGCGGGTCTGTATATATTTAGCGTGAAACGCAGACAATCCTTTTGTGCCTAAAATCTTCCTATGATTAACAATATCTATGTAAACGGATCAGGTAATCATGCTCTCCATGCTAGGAGGGTCATTACTGCAGTCTAATTGTACTCTGTTGTTTTTAAAAAATATTTTTTTTATTTTAAATTAATATTCCTTTTGTTTTCAAACTGTTTTAATATAATAATATTTAAAAAATATATATATCTTTTAAAAAAATAATCACAGTCACGATAAAAATAAAAATAAAAGCTTTAGAAGGCCACACGAATCAAAACTCTCAATGGTTCTCAACTTTCAAGATCACCTAGTTTCTCCATCCACGAGAGAAAAATATTTCTTAGTAGCAACTTTAATGGCAAAAGCTATTTTTGGAGAGTCAAATTTTTAAAATAATTTTTTGAATAGTTTATATATGATTTTTTTATTGATGTGTACTCCAATAGTAAAAGCTATTTTAGAGAGCTATTTTTTATATTATTTTAAATATAATGTAATTATTTTGTATGTAGTTTAATTATGTAATTTATTGTACAATTAATAAGAATAAGTTATATAATTAAATAATTGTTTTTAAAAAACCCTTCAACAATATAATTATTAATTTTGTATATAATTTTTTACTCTCTTGTTGATGTATTTTTAAATAAAAATAAAAACAAATATTTTGATATAGTTACATTATTTTTCTAATATATATATATATATCACATCAACCTTATCGGTTCAAACAATTGAATTCAGTCCAGTTGAGTTATCCACGTAGGAAGAAGGTGACCCAAAAATTTTAGCTTTTTTACATGAGCTGCTACAAATAAAAAAAATATTTTAACTATCAAAATAGTTTTTTCATTGAAGTATAGAAAATTAAACAAATATACTAAAAATCTATTTTTTTATTTTTGACTCTTCAAATAGCACTACCGCTGTAGTTGGCTAAACATGACCAGAACAACGAATGATTGTTTAGTCCAAAAGGTCCCCACTAATCCGTAGATGCTACGCGAACATTTCATATTTCTGAAACCATCCATACACTGCAAGAGTTGCAACGTCCTTTCTTTATCTCTAATTAGCTATACTTTAATTCGTGGGTGATAAATCGAGATTTTTATTGAGACGAATTAAGAAATAACTTAAATATTAATTCCAAAATAATTAAATCTGACATGCAAATAAATTTAAAATAATTTAGTTTTGGCTAGTCAATCCGATCTAAAAAAACTTGAACTTGATAATCAATTCTGTCTAATAAACATGCCACTTGAAAAGGTTTAAACTTGACAATCAATCAAGTTCAGGAAAATATGAGTTTGAAAAAAATATCAAACTCAAAGAAAATGTCGAGCACTGTGTCATCATCACCTCATTCAACGTTCTCGCCGCTGTCCATAGATTTCTGAACCGGAGAAGGCAAATAAGCAATGAAGAACAGCTAGAAATGCAGCAAACAGAAAGATGCGTTTGTATTGACTGCCATGTGTCATGGCTCTTTTAGATTGAAATTCCATAAACTAGAAATTACTACGACATGCTATTGCCAGGTTTAGCTTCTTGGCAAACATTTTAATCAGGGTGCAATTTATAAGCACTTGCTAAATTTTAATTTTGATCCATAACCTAATATTGCAGAAGGTTTAAATAGGAGGTTGGGGATATAACCCGGCAGATTGCAACACAAGGCTGGAGAATTTCCTTTTCTATACAGCTCCAGTTCCTTTTCTTCTTTTTTCCCGGACAAATATTTTGAGCTGTGCTATTTGATTTCCGCAGAAGAGGTTTACAGTAAATCTTTAGCCATCCCTGCACTCAAAGTCAAGATCAATTTCCATAATGTCCGAGTTCTGCTCATACTACCTCCTGGCGCTCTTGAGGCATTAGCCACATACTGAAGTATTAGCGGACATTCAAAAAACAAAGCTACCATCATCATCAGCTGGGAGGCCTCTCCAGTGCTGCCCAGCCAAACTTCCCCTTTCGAAAATCCGACAAGATGCGAAAAGCTGCTTGATGGGTATCCCCATTGAACAAGTGAACCGAAAGCTTCTGGATAAATCTGCATTCAAAAATTAACAGCAACAACCAATCAGGAATATTTATGCAACGGAATGTCCGGTTACTTGGTTGCCCAGTTACTTGCCTTGGCAACTGGGCGAATAATAAACCGCACTGTTTATGGGTATGGGTAGTGTCTTACCGGCTTTGAGCCAGAAGCAACTGTGTAACTTGTATTTCAAATATTATTTACTATCCAAATTGCAAATGCTTTGTGGGGTTACAAGTTATTTTCTTTTTTCATTAAGCACGCAATAAAATGGTCAGGCAATTTAGGTTTCCTAACTGAGCTATCTAGGCCCTTTCGAGTCTCTTAGCCACGCACTGCTAGGTCATATCACAATATAGAAAAGGTTGGGCAGTGCAAGACATACATTTTACCACAGAACTCATCAGCATCAATCTTGTAGCGTTTATTAAGAGCTTCTGCACCTGACAAGCAACAAAAGTTGATATTAGAGGCCATCGTTTCTTTTCTTTTCTTTCTTTTTGTAGGCGTTATAGTCAGCAGGAAGTTGGAACTGTGAACACTGGAATCATACCCACTGTCGGAAGCTTCGTCAGAATTTGGACAAGAATTGCAGCAACATCAGTGACATCATAGGATCTCTCTCCAATATCGTCACAAATAGCAAGCTTTATAGCAGCTGTTTGATCACTGATCCGCATTGGGATTATTCCAGGAGAATCTAGCAGCTCAAGTTCATTCCCGAATCGAACCCATCTTTCAAGGAGCAAGGAAGAAACACAAAGAGAACATAGCATTTCAAGCATATAACCATTAGCATTATTTCCTTTTCATACCGCACCCAAAAGAGCAAGTAAATTATAAGCTTGAAGGTCTCTTTTCTGTTAGATTTTCAAAACTTGCGATGCTAAATCTGTTGCCATTAAAAATTTAAGGATGCTGAGGTTCTAATTTTCCATACACTAATATGTTTTCAAGATTCTAAGTACAAATAAAGATCTGTAAGTTCCTCGGGGACTTCATCTGATTCAGGACTCGTAAGTTTACACTTGCACTTGAGTCTGCCTTTTTAGTTTATGTTTGCTTCTATTTCACATTTTCTACAATACTGATGCAAATTAAATGAAAATGTAGTCAAATACTTGAATTTGTTTATAACTCCAGGTTTAAACTTATGCTTTTGATGGTTCATTTTAAATACCTTTTGTTAACAATATAACATCCTTCACAATATCTAAGCAAAATAAATAAACACACACCTTAACTCTCTTGTAACTCCAGGTCTGGGAGCTGCTGGACACATTCGGCGCTTCAGCAAACGGTTGATCAAAGATGACTTCCCAACATTTGGGTACCCGACTATTCCAGCTCGAACCTGTACAATAGTGAAATAGATGTCATCAAACTTCTTCCTTTGTCAGGCTTCAGAAAATTAGGTTTCATGGATACTAAGAAGATAGCTATGAATGACAACAATGGCAATAAAGGATCAATGTCTCCCAAAAAAATGTTGTTTACATTGACTATGATCTATTCATCTAGAGAGCATCTGCAAATACACAGTTTACCTCTATAATACAATCCTGGGATGAAAACAAATCTTTACTATGACATTTCAACTATATTTGTCAAAACTTGCATTGGAAATCAAAGAACAAAAAAGGTGGCCAAATGGCATGTTCCTTTTAGGATATGCAGTTTTAATGACATAGTAAAAATGATTTTATGACATCTATAACAGCCATACATTATATGACATGGGCCTAACAGCATTTTTCTAATTCAAGTGAAAAGAATTGCAATGAGACTGAAATTTCAAACTAAATTTGGCAAGGGGCTCATATCATGTAACAAGCACGTGAACTTAGCAGCAAATTTAAGAACAGATGATTGGTACTGGCTTGATTGAGCTAAGAAACCCACGGGACGAGAAAGGAGTCCTTTGTCTCTGCGTTTGACATTTACACTTGCCACTAATGACTTTGCAAACCTGCTCAGCTTCATAGTACCCTGTATTTTCCACATAAAAAATCACTCTAAGCCAAAATGTTCAGACTAGAAAAATTAAACGAGAATTTCTAGATTATATATACCATTCCAAGTCGGCCATTGGAAAAGACAACTTTTATTCCCTGCCTTGCAAAATAAGAAGCCCAAGCATTCCGGTCTGCCTTAGATATCATATCTTCTCTATTCAAGACCAAAATCCTTTTCCTATTTCCAAGCCACACGTCCATCTACCTCCCGCAAATGAAAAGGAGAAGGGAAGAAAGAAAATTCAGAGCCAGAAACTACACAAGTCTAAAGCAGCAGCTTATTGGATCGTTGAGAAGAATCTTAAAACATCAAAAGCAGGGAGAATAAAACTATCTTCAGTGATCATATACATATACATGTATACAAATATTACTTCATGTATCACGAGGACCAAAAGCCCATAAACCACCTAGCACGATTACTTTCAATTGGACCAAACAAAAACATGATAAACCCAGCTAAAAAATGACTCGAGCAGACTTAAAACCTGGTTTTGCATTACAGCAATGACTTGTAAGTAGTTAACCTAACCTGTGGATGGGTGGTAGACAAGGGAATTCTGGCATCTCGAACTTCAATGACAACATCCATCAACTTGATTTGCTCTTTAAGTTCTCTTTCCGTTTTCGCAATATGACCTGGATACCACTGCCCCCATTTCCAGCATTCATTTTTCTCTTTTTTTTTAAAAAAAAACTAAGCATTTAGCTTAGAAATTAACACAATACTCCTCCATAGCTAAAATTGAAAGAAAAAAAAAACAAGTACCTGAACAGGACGCAGCGGTTTGGTCCAGTGATAAAGATCAGTTTCAAAATCAATCCAATCAGTCTCCTCTCCATAAACATCATTTCCACTTCCTTGCCAACTCGGAGCACTTCTTCCACCAACAATCTGCTCTAAGGCTTTCAATTAATAAAAGGAAAGAGAGAATCTTAAATAGAAAAGGAAAAGAAGGGAAGGGACGGTGAATTAAGAGATTGTTACCTTGATGGTGGGAGGTGGAGAAGAGAGAGAAGCTGATGTAACAAGTGCTACTCTAGTTGGAGGTGATAAGTGAAGAAATGGCGGCCTGTTGAACTGGACTGCTGGATTAGGTAACCATAGTCCAAGGACCTCTACACCCATGCCTGCCTCCCTTCTATTCTGCTTCTAGTAATATGAACCTCTGTGTTTATTTCTTATCTTGTCCTTTCTGTTTTAGCTATCATCATCCTCTACTTTCTTTCCTCGGGACGAGTTTCTGTGGATTGGGCTGGGCTTTCGTTTTTTAACATGACCGGTCCATAATTATAGTTTTAACAGAGAATTGGCCGGAGTCACTCTACGATCTTAAGTAGAGAAGCCGGAACCTTTCTTTCTTTCAGGAGAGATTAAACGGGCATGGTTCGGTGAGTAACAATCCAAAACCAATTTAATTTCCTTTGTATGCTATTAGGAATTTTTAAAGGGTTAAATTAGTTTCAATAAAATGCCACGCTTGTGTTTATAGAAAGTGAATTTCTGAAAATTATTTTTAATTTTTTTTTTGTGTTTGTTTATTGTTAGGAAACTAGTCAATGAAAAATATTTTTCAGTCATAAAAACCTGACCGACTTTATAAATACACAAATTTTAAATTTTATTTTCTTAAAATCACAACTAAAAACATTTTTTTTTAAAACCATAACAAAAACTATTACAATATTAAACACACTGTTAATTTAACCAGAGTGATTTTCACTATATTAATTTAATGTTTTTTTGTGATTTTAATAATATGAGTAATGCCCCTCGATCCACTGGTTTCATCATTATTGCCAGCAATAACTCTCTTAAGAACAATTCTACATACAAAAATTTGTTGGTTATTTCATTGTTCAGTGGTAAAAAATCCGCACGAATAAGTTGTCATTACAAATGTAAACAGTACGGAGTGAAAACAGAAAAAAATGATTCCTTTCATGGAGAATAATTGCCAGTAAATGGAACCGATTCCTACAGATATAATTGCTATGTTTGGGCACATCCATTAGCATCCGGCAACATAGACGCCTACTTCACTACCAAATTAGGCTGACAGAAGATCCGCGTATTGCGACGTTTATTTCAAGATGAATGAATGATCAAAGGAAAAGCAGTAGAACGAAAAGGTGGGATTTGCAAGAACATGGGACTTCACTGACTGCTTATGCAAAGAAGATAATAGCTGACTTTCTCCACATTAGCTCCGACGATTTGAAGATTTATGTTCACTCGTTGCCTTCCATCTTAATGGTTAGTTGAAAGATCATAACCCAAGCTGAATCAATCTACAGTTAGTCGCCTCAAGATTGATTGGCGGGCTTGCTAAGTGCTTTCTCAAAGTAATTGCGTATCTCAGGCATAATGCGTTGGATCAAACAAGATGACCTGCAAATTTCAAAATCGAACCTGCCCATTAACCTTCTGAAAAGGATGGCCTTTTATTTGTAGGAAAAGAAGAAACTTTGAAACTCATTTATAACTTAACCGGGATATGCTTGAAAAATATGTTGCAAATGTCAAAATACATATTTTAAAGGGGTGTGAATTCTAAATCAGAGCCTTTTTAAAAATGCTTTAAACAACTGCTCTCTATTTGCTTGCCCGGTCCATTTACAAACCCGAAACCTCAGTCTGCTTAACACCATGCAAAGTCTCGAAGACTAGAAACTCATAACAAGGTTTGGGGAACAGATATATGCATGGAGAAGATAACATACCATGGCTTGGTACAGAACTTGTCGAATTGTTCCAGTATGAACAGAATGCATGCTTCCCTTAATGACATGGCATTGAAGCCCTCGGACAACTCGTACATAAGAGAAACGTTTTCCACAGAAATATCCTATTGCGAGACAATAAGAATTCGTCAGACAACCTCTCATGTCATCATGTGCTCATAGTGTTTCCTCACGTAAACCATTAACATAGTAAATCAGCTAAACCTGTGCAATGGTACATTCACAGAGACGCTTGAGGCCATCCAAGAGATATTGGTCAGCAGCTCTAAGCAGATCCTGGGCAATATCTATATCGACTTCCACTGATCCTGTATATATGAACCTAAAAGTGCACGAGGAAGCTATCAGAATTCTAGGGCACGTTGGCTTTAATATCTAAGAAAGAAAGCTTAAAATTCATACCTCATCATCAATTCAAAAACTTCCCATCTAATATTTGGAATCTCCACATCTTTAGCATTTCTTTCCTGCGTGTCATGTTTTAATGCAAGTAAATCAAACATTTTTTACCATCTTCTCCTAGTACAAAATTCTTTTCAACTGGCATATATTAACTTAATGCAAAAGTACAAAACAGTGCACAGATCAGTTTAATCAGTCTAATGATAGACCTTAACAGCTTGAGCAGCTCGTCAATGACAATAAAGACTTATGTGAAGAAATCTGTCAAGTTATGAACTCTCAGAGATACTACTTGACAGTTGGGTGAAAGGTGAATAGTGCATGCATCAGTGGAGAAGGCAAAATGACAGGGGGGCAAAGCTACTTGTAACTAAAAGCCGAAAGAAAGTTCTTAAATAAGTCAATTCTCACTCTATAACCCCCATCAAACATTGCACGGAAAGCATCCGAAGAAGCAAGCAGACAAATCCGGTGAGCATAGAACCTTTTGCCTGATAACAGCAAAATTACATTCAATATAAATGCTAGAAAAAATCCATAAACATACAACCATAATTTCTCATGACACAAAAAGATATTTTATCAAACACAAACTTACTGCACAAGAGAAAAATTCGGTACCTTCAACTAAGAATGTAACATCAGACAACGTAGGATTGTTAACGTATTGCTCACCCAAATACACCTAAGCAAAAATAACAAGTAAATACATTATTTGCTGCTGTTGTTTATAACCTCAAAAATATGGGCTTAACAGTGTACTCAAAGAACAGGCTAATAACTGTCAAACTGAATGATAAAAATTTAACAATTGCTCACAAAGAGAGTACAAAATGTTTCAGAAATAATGGGATTAAAAGATAAACAGAAAGTGGCATGTACGACAGCTCAAGGAAATGGAATTGCAAGTCAGAACCCACAATCTATAAAATGATAAATAATTGAAGGTCGACCACACAATCTGTTGATCCTGCTGGTCAAACCTTAAAAACATGGTAGAGAAGTTTCACCTGTGGAAAGAAATCGACATGAAAAGGAGTTTCACCTGTGGGGTTGGAGATAGAGGAGCTGCATCCACAGGAGAGACTGGAGTGGCTTTGGTAGCCAACTTGTACAAGGCCACTGAGCCCTCATGTTGCTGCTTCAAGCTTCCAGACTCGAGAAGCCCCAACAGTAAATCTAACCCTGTAGGACACATTTGGAAACAAATCATGAGAAACTCCGTCCCGTATAAATATAACCATTACATAGAGAAAGACCATACAATTTGGCAGATAAAAAGTTGTACCATTTTTATCAAGAAAAATTACTTTTCGGTCATCAGGAGTACAAAGATGAGCAAGAGCCAAAGCGATTCGTCTCTGAACATTCCTTTCTGAAACCCGCATCAAATATAAGAGATGGTTCAATACCTGTTCAGAAAACCACAATCAATGAACTGCTGATACAAATTGATCTGGGCTTCTTTTTAAGCAAATATACCAGGCAAGAAAGACAAATTTAAGAGCTAATATAGGAAAACAGTGATACAAAAATATCATTTACATATATGAGAACCTACTCGTCCATGAATCTTCTCCTCTAGCCTTTTCATTGTTTTCGCAACACAATCCTTTGTTTGCTGCAAAGTATCAGTTTATAACGATAAGAGCTGGAAAAGAGTACTACAATAAACTGAATAAGATTGGGAAAAGTAATAATCTACCAGCTCCATCAGAGTGAGAGGTTGGTCAATTTTTTAGAACAAAAAAATAGCCAATTCAGATCAGATATAACACTAGGAAACATACTTGTACAATGAATTCTCCATCTTGGAGTTTCTGGAAACCCCCAGCCATTATAAGATCTGCAACGTTATCCTATGGAAGAATCCAAGTTTCAGTTGATTCCAGTGTTGGATACGGACATATGGACCACCAGTACCAGACTACTGTTTAAGCAATGAAGAGACAAGCCTAATCATACCTCATTATCAACAAGGCCATATAGGGTAAATGCAGCATTATGTTGGAGTGGTCCACTTTTTGAATCAAGGAGACTAAGTAATGGGACAATACCACCATTATGGGCAATGCCTGCTTGGTTGTGCGTTTCCTGAGATTAAGAGGAAATAACGTAATTGAGAAGATGTTTTTAGAAACCCCGAAAAGTAAGTCTCCCTTGAAAATCGTACTGCATAGTTTATAATATTTAATCATACACAGGCAGTTACCATTCCATGTAGACAAGTTTTTCTTACTGTTGATTAGGGTGTTATTATTTTTACTTCTAGACTTCCTTTTCTTTACCTACGGACTACAGAGATGCATTGAGGATCAAATTCTAAACCAAAAGTGCCTGTTTGTGTGGTATGGTTTGCACAAAGCCTGTTCCAGGATAGAAGAGAGCAGTCAAAAACAGGAAGAGGATGTGTCAAAAATAGTGAAGAAGCCCATTTCTTGATAAAATAAAAGCAGAAATGTCTGCCATAATAATGAGCTCCTTCACTGCTTTGATGCTTAGAGCTGCTTTTTGTGCAGGCTATACTACAACCACACGTGCACACGCAGCATGCTCAACAGACAACAGGAGTTATATGTATGCATGTTTTAAATAGATCATGACACCGCGATAGGATCAAACAATAACCTGTGCCAACCTCCCAAGTGCAAAGGCTGACATTTCTTTGAGCTGCACATCTGAGGAATCAAGCATATCAATCAATGGCTTCACAGCTCCTCTCTGAACAATGTGCACCTGCATGAACCTGGTTCTAGTTAACTTTTAAAAAGAAATGAGTATCAAACACATGATACACACATAATGGTAAATCCTTTAGGCCTTGAAACAGGAATGATATTCAGTCTACCTTGCAATCTGAATCAGCAGCTGCAAATTGACCCAATAACAAAGCTGCTTCTCTTTGGCTTTCTGAACAGGAAGAACTGTACAATATATAAATTAAGAGGGATATCCATGAGGACCTTGCAGCAGACAATTATATTATGAAAAGAGTAACTGAGCAAGAACAATCAACAATGTGCAGGTCAGCAATACCTTAGCAATCCAATCACAGGTTGTAATGCACCAGCGAGAAGAACTTCTTTCTTTATGTGTGGGGAAGAGTGAACTAGGTTTCCGATCACACCAACCTGACAACGAACCCTTGCACGGTCAGTGAGTACAAAATACTAGACAGTGAGAAAGCAAATCCAGCTAAAGATCTGAGTTGAGAATTAACCGCTTCATAATGTATAGCAGTGTCCTCTGATCGAAGCATTATTACAAGAGTGGGTAAGGCATGACATTCTACAATCTGCAAATTTGCACTTCAAGTCAACAATAGAACCCATACCACAAATTAATACCAGTGGATGAAGAAAAAAAGAATTCCCTCTACCTGTTTTTTATTATCGTCATTTTTAAACGCAAGGGTCCGCAAGGCACCTGCAGCTGCTCTCTGTACCTTATTATCAGCATGCTCAAGCAATTCAACAAGAAAGGGAATGGCACCTTCAATCCTGAATACATAATCAAAGATGTCATGAAATATGTATTATAACAATGGAAACCATGCCCAGAAAAAAAGAGAGCTATCCATATAAGCAAACCTGACTCGTGTTTTAATGCCACTATTCTCATGGGCAAGGTTAGTGATTGCATCAGCTGCTCTCCTAACAACACCATTGACTGCTCGAGAGTTATCAGCACTCTTATGTCTCTTCAACAATTCCACGAGGTGGGTCAGAGCTCCAGCGTCTACTATTAGTTGTTGATGCTCCGGCTGATGAACGGCAGATAAGGAAATTATAAAATCATGGACAAATCAAGGAAAGGATAACATTTTCATGTTGTAAACCGAAAGTTTGTATCTGTAATCATGTTCAAGCTGGATAAAGTTAATGATATAAATTGTAAGAAAATATGATTTGCTCATTACAATAAATTTATTGTTATATTCTACATATTGCAAGCTGATTTGTTTCCTTCACTATTGTGTGTTCCGCTATCTAATTACCTAATTAATGCGTAGAAAACAAACAGCAAGCTCGGAAAAGCTTTGAAATAATCATGCGGCACTAAACAATGCGAACAAGAAGAAAACATTTAACAGTAAAACAATCAAATTTACTTTACTTTTACGGCAAGAAGTCCAAGAACGTAAGCACTTCCTTTCTCCACTTCATGTTCATACAGTTTGGGACCATTTTCTCCTCTCAAGGGCGGTGGTGTTTGAAGGTGCACCACCAACGCAGGGACCGCACCACAATCCACTATCGTATCCACTACTTCCTCTACGAAAAACGCACACAATAGTTTCATATTAATTATGGAAAAAGAAAAAATAATGATAATAATAAAAATAACTAGATTAAACAATTATTTTTTAAAAATAAATTAATTATTTAAACAAGGTACCGTTCTTGGCAATTTGAGAGAGGACGCTAGTGGCGCGCTTGGCGGCGGCGCGATCGGATTCAAGAGAAGAGAAGGTAGTATTGAGAATATCAACTAGCGAGTGAATATGATGCGTAAGTTTCTGGTGAGTCTCAAAGCCTTCGGCGGCGGGAATCTTGTGGCGGCCTCGATTTTCTTGTTCGAAATCTTGCTCTAATTTTCGCTTTAAGCTTTTTCTGGTGCTGATTGTCGGCCGATCCATGGAGAGAATGGGGTGGTGAATTGAGGGTAGTTTGGGGATTAAAAGAAAGGCGTGTTTGTTTGGGTTCTATGATTCTTTGTGGAGAAGAAGAAAGGAGTGGGGAAAATGGGATTGGATTAAATAAAATAAAAATATAATTCTGTTTATTTAATTGGTGAAGTGTCCTCAAGACAAGACCCGCGAAATCTTTCGGTTTTCCTTTGTAGATCGGTAAGTGTAAAAGTGCTGTTCCCGCCTTTTAGGTATAAAAATTTGAACTTTTGGTTTTGCCGCGGGAGTTGTTTTCTTTTACTGTGGAGAATAGAAGAAAAGGATGCCTGCCTGGCACTGGCTGGTTACTGGTAGCTTCTATGGGATCCTTGGAATGCCCCTCGCTTTTATATTAAAAAATATTTTTATCTATTTATTTTTATTTTAAATTAAAATTTTCATATTATTTTAATATATTTTTAAATAAAAATATTTAAAAAAACAAATATCTTGTGAAATTTTCAATTTTAACATTTGTGTACCTCACCGACTAAAAACACTTTTTTTTAACTTCGTCTCCTGCTCCTTCCTCTCTGTTTCTTGTTTATGTTTTTGCAAAAGCTGGAATTGAGGCTGGGCTACATGAGAGAGGGGAGTGCTTAGGAGGCCATGCCAAGACTGTCAGCTTCGATGGTGTTGATTCAGACCTCGGCTTCATGGTCTTCAATCGGGTCAGCCACATCTTCTTCTTCTTCACTCTCTCTCTCTATCACTCTCTCTCTCTCTCTCTCTCCCTCCCTCCCTCCCTCCCTCCCCATGTTGCTAAGGTATGGGTTGATGAATGTTCTCGTGATTACCATGTTAAAAAGGAAATATATGAATCCAATCATCCAATCATTAATGATGCTTGTCCGTCAACATCTTTTTTTTTTTTTGGAATAGAAAACAAAAATTCGGTTCAAACAATAAATACAAAGAATAAATATTTCAATTAGTGAGGTTCTTTTCTGTGACTTCTACTTTTAATTTCTATTATTTTTATCAGTCATGTTAGGTATCAGTCGAATAATATTCATTATGGTGACCTCGTGAATTCAATTAGTTATCTTGTTCTTGATGGAAAGAAGTCACTAACATGCATGAATAATTTGCTCATGGCTTAATTTTGATATGCAAAAGCCTGGTTTCACTATGTAAAAAACAAAAACAAAAAAAATGTCAGTGTCCATGACATTTGTTTGGGAGATGATTAGCCATTGTTTCACAAGAAGATACTGAAAAAATTAAGAAAGAAAAAAAAAACTTTATTTTTCAAGATAAACTTTCAAAGCTATTAAAAGTCATCGAAAAAATTAAATGGTTTCATGATTAATTTTGTTCACCAGATGCGCTTAAATTTCTGGACAATCGTGTACACTAATTAATTTATTTTAACGTGATAAAATAAAGAGCACTCTTCAAGAAATTAAGTGAAAGGTTGTTGGATACTTAGGAGGCTCAACTTCTTAATGCTAAAAAAATTTATAGCCTCTTTATTTTTACGGTGATTGAATTTTTATGATTTATTTAATTTTTATTTTAATAGTGTTATATTATTATTTACTATTGGACTAAAATTATCTATGTAATTAGATAAAATATTTCACTATAATTTTACTACTCAAATTTACATTGTATTTCCATATCATATAAAAAAATAATATTTTTAACAATTTTGGACAAGATTATAATAGGGTAAAGCTTAGGGCACCAGCAAGGAAGCATTAGATGGGGGTATTGATTGGCCCTTCGAAAAATAATACAATTTAGTAAAAGTTCCTGAATAGTGATTTAGGTTAGGGAATTGTGTGGGAGACAATATGATTGGAATATAAGCATGTGTTTGGATATCGAATTTGAACACAATTGTTATTATTATAAATATTATTATTATTATTTATTGATTGATTAACGTGAATATTCGAGTTATCTAGTGCGTACCTTGACTAATCTCATCCCATGAGCATTGAAATTAACGATCATGTAAGTCTCTAGTGATCATTATATTAATAATTACAAGGTTTGAACTTGAGATTACAAGGGCAACAAACCTTTTAATTTCAAGCTATTACATTGACCACCTATTAGATGGTTACGTGATTATTATTTTGATTAGCATTTGTTTGGTCAATTGCATGTCATTTGCAAATTATCTAACATTCACAAAAGTCAATCAATAACTTTATAAATATCCAAAGGCTAAAAAATAATATTCAAGATCCAATAGTTAAGAAATAGAGAGTAGATAAGTTGATATAGATGAAAAGAAAAGGTGAAAGAAAAAATGGGTTATCGGAACACATTGATCTTACATGTCTAATTCATTTCTTTCTTTTTATTCTCTTTATCAAGGAATTATTTTATCTAAAAACTCAAGCTATCAGATAAGGTCCTAGAATATGATTTATATTATTCTCTAACATATTTCCTCAAGTGAAAGTTTTTTAGGTTTAAAAACTTGCACACAAGCTTATTTTATCTTGTGCTTGATTTTTATTAAATAGAATGAGGACGTTGAGATTTAAACTTGTGACCGCTAAGTCAATAAAGTTCTAATATCATGTCAAAAAATCATCTAACCTAAACTTTTCTTTTCCTCTTTTATTTTTCTTTTTTACTAGGCTAGCTACTTACCCAGGGTTAGTTGGGCCTGGTTAACAAACCAAGCATGTAGCCATCTATTTTGGCTGGGCTTGGCTGACAAACCAATCATATAGCTATCCATATTTGGTTGGGCCTGCAACCGTTATTTTTATTTTCTTAAAGATGTACTATAGACTCTTTAATGATTAATTATGCAGTAGAGATACAACATTTAGTTAGGGAAAGTAAATAAAAGATAATTTGGCTATGACTTGGAGCGTTTTTTTTCCTAGCTTGTTAAAGGTGATTTGATTTACTAATTGTTACTTAAAGGGAAAAAAATAAATGGTTTGATTCAACATTGTCTAATTTCCCTCTGTATGCGATAGTGCAGAGGTGGGTAAGGAAAGTCAATGGAATTAAAGGCACACCAATTTAAAAACAAGAGGACTAAAGTGTAAAACAAGAAAAAAAGAGTCTAGTTCCATATTATGAACAATTATCATTTTAGTCCAAAATTTTACTTTATTTATTTTGAGTATTTTATTATAAGAAATGAGAGATGAATTCACCAAAAATACTGAGGAGAAATTTCTTATGTCAAACCGCTTTTCAACCAAAAAACTCGTTTTTTTTTTTGTGAACATATTACATTTGACAAGGAGAGTTTGGTAGCGATTTTGTTTTCTCTCTAAAGATCCCTGAAAAGAGAGAGATTTAGCTCTGTTATATACTTCTCATTGTTTTGATTTTTATTTTTTAGTTTTGGAGGTGGTTTTAGGTTGTAATGCGGTTATAAGGTTATATACCGTCCGCGTGCTATCGAGAAGGGCTAAGCAGTTGGGCCGTGAAGATAGCAGCCCATAATTTTACCAAAGTCCAAAGAAAAGGAACTGCTCAACACATCCAGCCCAAGCCCATAAGTCCAATAAATGAGTAATGCCACACATGAAGATGGCCCAAAACTAATCCCAAATCATAATAATTCGGAAATAGAAAACAGATCGTGCTATGCTGTCCCCAAGCTGTAACCGTGGCGTGTCGGCTGAGAATAGTGATGGATGGGCCGAAGAAGGTTCCCATGGTGTTTACAGCAGCGTGGCTCAGATTCCTCTACCGGCGCATTTGCAGCCATTTTTAACTGCTTTTAAGTCCTGTCCTCTTAACTCTCTCCCATACAATTAAATGACAAAAAAGTCAAATCAAATCTTAATATGACCAGGTTTTTGTCTCTGAATAATAAAAAGGGAATATTTGATCTCATCACACACGGCCCCACCACCACTTCACGGGCTCCTATGCGCTATTAATTCCACTTCCTTGATTTACATCTCTCGATATATAAAGCTAGCACAGTATCTCCCGGCTTCGGAAGTAGCCACGTGAGATTATACTGTTGCACTAAGTGTTGCTGGTATCCTAGGTATGCATTAGGAAAGACACCTGTATGTTTCCTGGGAGCCAAAAATTAAATATCCACGCCCTGACTCAGCCCGTAAGAAACTATTTTCATCATCTGTACTTGAAAAAATAATAATTAACCAGATCCTGTATGTGAGATAGCTTAGTGGAAGCAGACGTGTGGTGGCAGGAATAGCTAGGGTTTTTGTAGGGTTAGTATAATGCCTGGCAGTATTTATCATCTAACGGGCTTAATTAATTCATTAATACCCTGTAAAAAATGAAAAGAATCTAATGGTTTTACACAGATTTACCAGCTTAGATCAATATCCATATATACTATACTTGGCACGCAATTTATAGTACCGCACCTTGAAAAATTATGTTTTCATGCTAAGAACATCTTTTAAAAATTAAAATTACAAGCAAACCATCTACTTGAGTAATAACCTTGATAAGGTGTAATAAATTGATTTTGTTTTAATTGAACCGTTAAAAAGTAAATGAAAAAAAAAATCATGATAATGTATATATAGAGAGAGAACCCGCAAATCTTGTGGCTCATCTTTTTAATATAGAGTAAAATTGAAAATCAATAAAACCCACGTAAAAGGGTTAAGAAAAATATAAAAAATTAAAAGAATAGGGATTAGAATGGAAAAAAACACAATATAAATGAAAAGGGATAATATAAAAAATCATGGTATCTAAAAAATCAAAAGGTTGAACTGGTCAAAGTGACCCTTTCTTTGACCGCAAAGACATTTCAGTAACTTCACTATGTATTTAAAAATGAAAAAGGATAAAAATACCACCAACGCCGTGCCTGAATGTTTTTGTATCTTTACAGTAGAGCTACGTGAACTTGACACATTCCCTTTTAGTTGATTTTGTTCTGCATGAATGCATAAGAACTTGCACACCAGGGAGTTTGCAAGCTTTTTTAATTTGAAACATGGAACCGCATGTCTGCCAGATGTCTAACATGCAATTAGCTTTGGATGGCATAATTAACAAACGGTTCGAGCATGGTATTCAGCGCCAATCCTTATTCTTCCTGAAATGCTTCATCAGAATCAAGATCCGATGGCCAGGATAACATGTTTGATTATATTGTATTTCCTAGACCACTGGGCTTCTTGTTGGGTTAATGGCAGTAACTAGTTTGTAAACCTAATGAAAGACAGACGAATATGATCCCAGATTCCTTAGATAAATAATCCCCAGTATGTTTTGCTGCTAATCTCATGTGAAAATGTTCTTGATGCTGTTGTACGCTCGTGATATTTTTATGTGGAAGAAATTTGAAGGTACTGTTCATATATAGAATGCTAAGATTTCTGGAGACTGGAGGAAGGAGTACTGACAATCTGGGGAGATCATAAAATTGAGAACTGGAGTTTTTCAGTACGGTTTCTTATTTTGCTTTTGTTTTTCTTTCTCCAGATCTTATTCTTTATGGATTCTCGTGACACTGCCGTTTGGTATTGCAAATCTTTCTCCAGCTGTGTATATTAAAATTTTAAAATGCACCGCAGCACTTCGTACGTGTCAATCAATAAACAAACTATTTATTGATCTTGGAACTATGTAAGGGTTCTTAGTCGGTCCTAACGCAAGAGATTAAAGAAGCAAATTTGCCATCCATGTCACTTTCTTTACTGGGCAGCAGGGCATTTCTCCTGATCTCAAAGAATTTGCCCTAAACTTTTCTCCTTCATTATATCCTAAAATTATACTGTTTATGGATTATTTTAGACACACAGGGATTAATTAAAGGACAACTGGGTTGAAAATTCTAGAGATTTCATAATTAGCTAGACTGTTAATTTCAAACCAGCTAGTCAAAATAAGCCGAGAGGAAAGTAAACTGAGCCGCTGGGTTTTTGATATATTTTTATAACGTGTTTCCCTTACATGCTGGTCTCTCACGGACGCTATTTTCTTCAACGTGAAGTCATGAACCTGTTGAAGAGGGGAGACCGTGAAGTGAATGGTAAGAGAAGGTTCACAGTGAAGAAGACGACAAGGGAAATGAAAATAATGAAATAAGGGAGACAAGATCTTATCACAATCTATATAATACAACATGTGTTTTGGACATAAATCCCATTCGTAAGGGAGAGAACCACACGTGTGTATGAGATCTGGGGACATGGCGAAATGGGTGGTGTGGGTTGATGCTGATCTGCAGTTGTAAGGTGGGATCTAGTCAAGGGATCTCAATTATTATTTTTGCGAAATTTTTTGTTATGTTTTCTTACAGATGGTAGATACAGTAACAGTGTTGACCGTAAAGAGTCACCGGTCGTCGAGCATCTAGATCATGTACAGAGTTTGACAATCTTTGTCAAGGAAAAGTTTAGTGGAAAACTCAGTTCAGAATTTCCTTATACTTCGGGGACTTGATTGGGATAAACTATTCTTCAAGGACCTCTGTTAAAACTTGGATTATACTTTCTGATCAAATTTGAGATTTTCAAAAAATTAAAAAATGTACATTAGATTTTATGGAAATTAAAAATAATATGACTGTGACCTTCTTATTGTTATCTAATTTCTGGCCGAGATGTCTGACAAATTTAACGTTTATTTGTTTTGTGTTTTAAAAATATATATTTTTAAAAATGATTTATTAAGTGTTTTTGTGTTTTAAAAATATATTTTTTTTTAAAATGATTTATTAAGTGTTTTTGTTTTTTAAAAATATATATATTTTTAAATGATTTATTAAGTGTTAAATTATTTTGATGCGTTAATCTTAAAACTGATTATTTTAGATCGTTAAAAGAAAAACTTTTTTTATGGGCATTAAAATTCTCACATTAAAATATCACTTTTCTATTCTATAAAATAAGAATTTAATAAAATAAATACTTGATCAAATCCATAATCCGACTATAAAATTTGGAAAATCGACAAATTTGATCACTACCATGCTTCCCTAAAAATAATTACTCCGCACACCTACCCAAGAAGAGAAATAAAGTGTATTTTGAGAGTTTAATTGAAGGTTTGTTTTTAAAAATATTTTTTATTTAGAAATGTATTAAAATTAATTTTTTATTTATTTTTTAAAAAATCATTTTTAATATTATCATATCAAAATTATCTAAAATTACTAAAAAATATTAATTTAAAATAAAAATAAATTATTATTTTTTTAATTTTTAAAATACAATGTCAAACACGTAAAAAACATGTAAGTAAAGTGATCTCAAAATCAACATTAAATTCCCGCAACTTAACAATAAATGCCACTGTGCACTTTGAATTATTTAGAGAATAATAATTGTATGGAATTAATGGTTGATCTTTCATTTTCCCCTTGAGTTTTATGGTCTCGATTTATTCCCGAAATGTTTCCATCTCAATCACCCCTTGGAGTTGAAGAATATTTTTCATCATTTGTGAAAATATTAAAAAATATTTTTTTATTATCGAATTAATTATTTATTTTATTATTATAGCTTTAATAAATAAATAATTTAAATTTAAATTACAATATTTTTATTCTATCTTCTAATTAAAGTTTAATCATTTTCTTTTAAAATCTCACCTAAAAAAAATATTTTAAATTATTATAAAGTCCTTTGATATCTCGTATAGTAATTAAAAAATATTTATTACTATTATTATTTAATTATTTTGTGTGTACTTATCGTGTCAAGGTTCGTAGAAAATGAACCGAGATGAAACAAACAAAAACAAATCATGGTGTACAGAAGTAATTAGTAATATTTTATTAATTATTCTTTGTAATTCACTTTAAAAAAATATATAATTGAAGAAATAAAAAATCATAATAAAAATACCTTCACTTGAATTTTTTAATCAACTTTTTTTAAATAAATAATAAATGTGACACCGTAAAAGTTAATGGGAAGATGTCATACAGCAACCACCGTCGTCACTACCACTGCCTAGTCTAACGGGAAAAACGCACATTCAACCCTTAGGGGATGAGTTGTGGTAGAAGTTTGGAACTCGAAAGTTTGTTTTTTTATTATTTTTTTAAATTTAAATTATATAATTGCTGATATGATAATTATTGAAAATTTATATGATCATCAATTTTAATGTCCATAAAATTAGCTAGTTAAGATACACACAAATTGTTTTGGACAAACATGTTAATAAAAATAATTCATTCCACAATTAAAACGACACGTTTCATTCTCTGGCATCTCCGCCCTTTCCATCTCTCTCCATCAAAAACTCTATCCTTGCAATATTTAAAAAAAAACATGACAGATTAAATAGAGGCAGTGATGGGTTTTCTATTACATGCGGCACGAATTAAATTTTTACAGATGTTGGTTTAGGACGAGATCAGGGGGGGTCAATTGACAAAAACAGTTATTTCGTACCTTTTAATGAAAATAAAGTAAACAACATTGAAATCAGCACTGTCCTTGGCACGTGTAAGAGACAAATAAAATTAATGTACTGTACCAAATTGCCAATATGTTAGGCAGTAAGTTAAATGTTTTTATCAGTAGCTGTTGTTCTCCTGTCCTTTGCCTCCCTCTATTTGCTTTTATTTCCATACGAATGGAGACCACCTCTAGTAATTTTTTACGACGACGTATATTCCTGGAGCCCTTTTTACCATGTAAAGGATTGCATGACAGGGAGGTCAATCTTCGTACAGAAATGTAGTTTATTTATTTATTATTATTTTACATATACCTAACTAATTAATTGTTGCTTTTGTATGTTGGGATGATTCGAAGACTGTATGTATATTCTTGTCTAAATTCTGCATTTATAAGCATGAAAATTGGATGGTGACGTTTCAATTCGAATAATATTTCTTAATCCCCCCCCTGCACCAAGTGATGCAGTAAATTCACACCTCTTTATATATAAATATATATATAAGAATTGATATGATTATTATTATATTTTTAAAATCTGACTCGAAGTGTTACGAGGCCAAATCATGTCACGTGTAAGAATGACTGTTGACTTGGTTCAATGTAAAATATAAATATAAAAATTGTTATTATTATTATTATAGTTTAAAATTTTAACTCAAAGTCGACCCGTGCCTAGATCATGGTCAAGTTAACTATTATCTCGAGTCAATATAAATATAAAAAATAATTATTATCATAGTAATAAAATCCAACTATGAAGTAGACTTGAGCTCACCCTAAGTTACGGGACAAGTTAATTATTGACTTAAATAAACATAAAAATAAAAACTGTTATTATCATAGTTTTAAGACTTTAATAGAGAGTGTATTTGGGGTCAAGCTCAGGTCATGGGCTGAGTTGATTATTGATTTGAGTCAATATAAGAATAAAAATAATTATTATCATATTCTTAAAACTCTATTTAAGAGTCAACACGAGGCAAGATTCAAGTTATGGGTTGGGATAATCAATTTGGATTGCCCCAAAATAATATAAAAATAAAAATAATTATTATCATGGTTTTAAAACCTTATTTAAAGTCGACTCGTGGTAAAAATCAAGTAAGGGATCGAGAGAGTGGACCTTGATTAACTCAAATTAAAATTTAATCGAAACAATCATTTTCTGACTAATATATACACATATATAAAGTCAGTGGATCCTTGACTTGAATTTTATCTCGGGTCAAATAAGTCACAAGTTAACCCGAGTTTTTGATTGGGCAGGTCTATATTGTATATCAAACATAAAACAAAGCAAATTGTGTAATCCGATCCAAATCACATCAAACATAACATAAAGATAATAAATTGTCCAGTCAAGTTGAGTCCATTATATCAAACATTATCCAAGTGGTTATATAATATATATTAATGGACGTTACTTTACTTAATTTATAATAACCAACAAGCCTCCTCGAGCTCCAGAGAAGCTTCTCTCTTAAAAGAAGGATTCCCAGGTTTCATCTTGGAATCAAATTCGATTTATTAAGGCCACTAAGCTTGCTTTAGTAAAGAAAGAAACGACACCCTCCTAAAAACAAGTGCTGAGGAGAAACCTACATGTGAGAGAAAGCCTCCTAGGACAAAAGCGATCCTACATTCCGACCGCTGCAATAAGCTTTAAAGGTTACAGACGCTAATAAATGTGTACAAATGGTAGAGTAATAAGCATGTGAGAGCTTAATATATCTTTAATTTACTATTTTGGTACACTATTTTTATGTATGGGTATTGAAAAATAAAATAAAAAATATTTTAATGTATTTTTGAGCGAAAAATATTTTCAAAAACAATCTCAATCACAATTTTAATCAGACAAACATTAATAAATGTGTACAAATGGTAAAGTAATAAGCATGTAATATAGCTTTAATTTACTGTTTTGGTGCCCTATTTTTTTTACATATATATATATATATATAGTTGCTTGGTAAGGTTTATTTTAGTCGTTTATTACTTTTGTCTTGGAATCGCTGTGGTGCTAAGGTGGTGGCTCAAATACACTATTTATTTATGCCTTGAACGAGGAGCGGTCGTGGTTAAAGACACTGACAGATGAACAGACCTCGACCGATCAAAGCACATGGTGTGTATTCCTCTAGATTTTGGATTGAAGTGGGTTATGAATAAAATAAATAAGTTGTGCTGGTTATTTAATTCTGTGATTTTATCTCTGTTTTAATAGTAAATTAATATTTTTGTGATTTTTTATATTCCCTTCTATTTGTAATATAAAGGACAACTAGATCGTTGGCCTGCATGGAAGATTATTTGTTTTTTATATAAAAAAAATATATAGAGATTAGCTTTATATATAACCTAATTGATTTGGTGAATTCAATGACTAAGAATTAATAACAATAAAAATAAATATTTGTAATATAAAGCACCAATGGAATGCTTATTTGAGATGTTAATAACTCCATATAAAATAAAATAAGATAAAACAAATCATGAATACCAGTAAAAAAAAAATCAAATATTAAAAAATAATTTATTTTTTTTTAAATATCATTCATCCCATCTTTCTCTATAAAAAAACAAGCAATTTGTCACCCTTGTGCCTGGATTTTAGTAATCATACGGTCACTGGAGCAGCGGTGTTTTACAAGAAAAATAATCTTTTTTCCAACTTTTTTTTTTTATCTAAAAATACTTAAACGATCTAAAGTCTTAAATAAACTCGTTTATACCTTTAAATAATCTAAAAACAATTCAAAAATTTTGAAGCCCAAAAAGTTTTTTTTTTCTCCCCTGCCTTGGACTAAAAACTAAAAAAACCAAAGAAATAAAGTCAAATGTCAGTTTTTAAAAAATAAAAAGACAAAATCTGAGGAGTTGCAAAGTAAGAGGATCAAATTTAACTTTTTGAATCATTTTCTAAACAGCCATTTTATTTTCTCCATGTTTCTGGTTTTATTTCATGTCTTTTAATTTTACCTTTCCTCAGCAAATTAGAAACAAATGATTTAAAAAAAAAAAATTAAAAGGACAAAATACGAGGAGTTGTAAAATAAGAGGACCAAAGTTAGCTTTTTGAGTCATTTTCTAAACAACCTTTTATTTTCTCCATATTTTCCGGCTTGACTCCATGTTTTTTAATTTTACCTTTTTCTCAAGAAATTAGAAACAAATGGTTTTAAATATGAATTTCAAAAAAAAATAATTTTAATAATAAGTTTGAGAATTAAAATGAATAATATATATATATATATATATATATATATATATATATATATATTTAAATCTACTTTAAATTGTGAAGGATGCACACTTCATAACGCTAGTATGCCCCCTAACAACATTGTTCTTTTTTTAGTCGCAGGGTGGCGCATTGATTTTTTAATTAATTTATAATTCAATCATTAAATTACACAAGAAGGGTCAGCCAAGATCATGACAAAATGAACCTCTTCTGCGAGTTCAACAATTAACTAATGAGCATTGAGCCACGCAATCACGTGTCATAGACTTAAAACAAATTCTATCAAGTCACTGTCTGCACTTGAAACAGAATCTGATCTCTAGAACCGCAACGCTTTCAGTTTTTATTTATTTGTTATAGTCTTGGAACTAACTATTTAACTTGTAATTTATCTGTTTTTTTATATATAAAAAAACAATTAAACATGCAATTTCTTTATGCTTTTTTAATAAATAAAATGCAAATAGAATAACCTATGCATGCATCTGATTAAATAAATTAAAATTTATCCATGTTAATAAATAGAAAAAAACATTAATGATAGCTAAAAATCAATTTGAAAAAATCAAGAAACAATTATAGATTAAGATATTTTACCTGGTAACATGGCTCATTCACTTGATTCTGGTAATGATTTGGTTTATTGAAATTAGTTTTTTATTTAATCAATTGTGATAGAAATAGACACAATCATGAAATAAATTAAATAAAAGATTAACTTGAGTAGATTTCATTCCTTTTTTCTTCTTTTTTTAATCTCATTTCACTAGTATACATTGAGTTTCATGATTTTTTTCTTCATTTTTTTGTTTATCGGGTTATTTTGATTTTATATCTCGAGTCATGGGTTTAACATGATAATCCAAGTCCACTCAAGCTTTAAAAAAAAAAAATGAATTTTTTTATTTAGTTTATATATCTTCAACATTGAGATTACTTAAAAATTGAGTTTCATTGTTTTATTCAATTTTATATTTAGTGAGAATAAACGTTGCCTAGTTCGCAAGGGACGAATCAAAGATTTTTCTCCTACTCAACTCATTCTTTTGTGAACGAGCTCATTTTATTTTATTTTATTAAATATTATCTCATCTTAAATTTTATTATATAAATAGTAGCTTTAAATATATACTTGGAAGAAAACGTCATGTCTGTAGCGAAGAGCTTATTACTAGCACTGTTAAATTGTTCCTTATACCCTCTGAAATTTTCTCCTACGCGAACAAAAAAGAGTAAGAAAATAGCTTAAAATGGTCGAGGTCCCCCTACCCCTCTATCCCTATCACTCCCTTTCCATGAAAGTAATTTGGGCAGCAAAAACCGTAGGATGCTAGCCAGCTTTTTTGTTCAACTCGTGCCAGGATCGAATCCACATCAACCAGGTGGCTAATTCTTGGACCCTTTTTCAGCAACTGAAAATAAGACTTTATAATTTAGACCCTAGATGTTGTGCTGTGTAATGTCATTTTCAAACCATAAGTACAGATGATGTGCTGGAGACGGTATTATTCTAATTTCTACCTACCACCCATATAATATAACCATGAAAATATCATACACAAGGCTACGAAGAAGCAATGCTGTCTTTACTCTTTAACCGACCACATTACTTGCCGGAAAATGGATGATGGGGGGGTGAAAGAAAATGGAGAAGCGGCGTATGGACTCCATATATATATAAATAATAATAATAATAATAATAATAATAATCTTGCTTTCAGTGAATGACATTGGAAATGAGAAAGTTACTCCGGTGAATTGTGATGACAAGATACGGTCTCTTTCCAATTCGTAATGATGGAACTGGATTCCCTTTCCCTGTGTACGCTGTGCTGTCCTCACAGCTTGAAAAATTACGACAGAAACGAGGTGGGTTACCGTAGACAACTCTTTTCCTTACAGTGGATATTCAATGCGACAGGGCGTACATGGAAGATGCCAACGTATTTGGATCCCTTAATCACAGAAGCGGTCCCTGGAACGAAATGTTTTCAGCACACTTCCATTTTTTCTAGCTAATATAAAGCGGGATTAGACTGTGAGCTTTGAGCAAGCGAATTTATGGTGGGATACCTCATAAGTCACACCTATGAACAGGTGAAGAAACAGTGTTCTGAAGATATCGCTAGAGGGAGTTGCTTTCATTTGTATATGTTCTCCATGATTTTCCTGGAAGCTTGCTAATTTTATTGCTTTTATTCTCCGTAATTTTCCTGGCAGATTGTTAGAATAATCAAGGAGGACAAGCATTCGCTTGAAAAATTGTCATTTCGGTTTATTATCCGAAATTCTTGCTTGAATTTGTGTTGTAGATCTCGAGTTCGATTCAGGACGAGGATTCCCTGTAAGAGTTTGGAATAGCTGGTACTTTACTCGCTCACCTTAACCCACAAAATACGCTTTTCAGGAACGAGGTTTTATCGCATAATTATTTTTTTTTAGTATTTTGAATTTTACTTTTATCCATTACCTTTTTTTTAACCTAAAACACACACACAAAAAATCACAATTAATTAACAAAAAATAGATTTAAGAAAAATGACAAACTCCTTGGGTTTAAAAATTATAGAAAAGAGTATATTAGGATAAACCAATTTCTTTTGGCATCACTTGAATTATCAGAAAAGATTCTAAACCAAAATCGGTTTAGATAATTTGAATGCTTTTTTTATTATTAATACTGTCCACCCCTAACTTAAATACATTGTATTCGTCCCCTTGAATCGCTTAGGCTGGCTTAGCGACTCGCATAAAACACAGTGGCGTATACTTGAAAAGAAGAACAAAAACCTCTACCGACAATATCTAATTTGTTTTAAAGACTAAATTCTTAGCCGAACGAAATCACGCATGATATTCCCTATTTTTGGCCTCTTTTCCTCAGAAGTTCCATCTATAGCTAAGAGTCACGAGCACTGAACATTTGGACCACCAACATTTACAAACCTTATGAAGCTTCAACACAACTTTTCGCTGGCAATAGAATCACGCAAAGCCAACGTCAATCATACATTTATTCCATGTGGTTAATGATGGTGATATTTATCTTATGCAATAAATTAATTTGTCTTCCGTCAAAGGAACTCCCAATTGATCCAATCCCAAAAGGAGACAGAAATGTGACAAGAGACATTATTAACCACCACTATTTTACATCAACAAGAGACAGTTAACTAACTAGTTAAGTAAACCAAGATTGGTTAACGTGGTTGAAAACGACAAAAAACACGAGGAGTTCACAAAACTAGTCAGCGACTGTTGGCAAGGGGACTAGCGGCGGAGTTCTTGCAAGGACTAGGAGGCAAACTAGTCTTCCCTGAAGCAACAAGTCGTTGCACAAAGCTTTCTATTCTTTCGGCGTTGGTCTCCATCAATAACCGCTTCCCGCCAAACGGTAACGTTTCTACCCCTCTCTCCTTGAGCACCTCCTCCTCCGCGCACTCTAATCCGTTTGCCTGCCCCCATTTAACTCCGTCAGCAAAGATACCAGGCATAGAAAATGGAAGTCACTAGAATCTTGAAATTGAAAAAAAGAAGTAAATACCTGAATTCTGACGTAATCAGTACGGTTCCAACAGAACGCGTTGCCCAACATTTGGTCAACAGTCTCTGAGACCCCGTCAAGCACTATGCCAACAACAGAGGACGTCGAGCACTCGCCGTTATGACGGAGCTTCCTTCCGGTCAGCGATCCACTTCCGTTTCCTAATGACAGGACCAACAGATCCTCCACGCTATTAACGGTCGGGAAATCACGCTTGTTGTGGAGCACGTGTGTAACTGCCGCTGCTGTTGGATTGTTCATCACGAGACCTCCGTCAATTGCGGAGCACGAGGTTCTGCCGTCAACTGACGTTAAGTTAAACGGCTTGAAGAGGCTTGGAGTCGCTGACGTGGCACGGCAGACTTTCCAGAGCTCGAAGTTAAAAGTTGGTGATTCGGTCGCGTCGGCTCGGGAGAAAACAAAAGGAGCAGAACTCTTGAGGTCAAAGCAAGGAACAAGGAGAGGCTTGCACGTGTCCTTCAAGGTCAAACAAGCTCCATCATCCCTCTTCAACGCTTCTTTCAATACTGTGTCCATGCTCTTACCAGAGAACCTCCTGCGGTGGCGGAAGAAGCCGCTGTGCTTCGCTTTGAAGAGGCCGGGGTTCTTTTCGGCAACAAATGCGACGGCGTCTCTGGCAGTGAAGAGTGGACGGCCAGAACCATCGTCGGCGGCGAGCATGGTGGCTAGGAGAGCTCCGATTCCAGTGCCAGCAATGATATCAAAGAAATCGACGATTCGAGCTTGAGGATCGCCAGTTTTGAAGCGGATCTGGTCCTCGAGATGGATGAGCGCAGCTGCAGCCACAATGCCAGCTGTACCTCCACCATCAATGCTTAGCACTCGCGTTTTCTTGGTGGCTTCACAGTGCGAGAGCCATTTCTGCTCAAGTTTGGAGAAGATCTCTAGGGTTGCCTTGGTAAGGTCCATTTCAACAGCCCTCTCTCGATACTTAGAAAAGTAGCTGCTCTTGCGTTTGTGTGTGTAAATGAAAGCGAGAAAGAAATTGTGTTCCTGAAGTTTGCTAAAGGAGCGTGTAGTGAAAAAAGGAGCCGAGTTTAGTAGATGAAAGGCATTAATGGCTGCACAATGCACGCTCTTTCTATATCACAATCTCTGGCTTTTCAAGTGGAGGAGATGAATAGTGAGTGAGTGAGTGAGTCACTCAGAAGACTGTTTTCTCTCTATCTCTCTCTTTTGTTACTCTCGGTGGTCTCTGTGAGTTGTGGAGAGTTAAAACCGGGAGTGAGTAGGAGGCGTGCCAGTGAAGGTGTTTATATACGCGCCACTTCTTGTTTTATTTTCGTTTTTTCTTACTAGGGCTAGGGGTTTACTTTTGTGTTGCGAAAGACATACTTACGCGAATGGACTGTCCTTGCACGTGCAATCAAGGGTGTTCTTATCGGGTTATGGGAAGGAAGCACCAATCTCGGCTTTTAACTCGGCTCGGCTCTCGCTTTAACTGCTATTATTTTGCTCATCACACTTACTGACGGTGCACCACTACAAGTCTACAAGACTGCTTTTGACTCTTCTGGCCGGTTTATTTATTATATATTATTGTATTACTTTAGATTTAAATTTCTATCGTGGAATTATTTATGGTTTATGTTTAGGTAGTACTTAGACGTGATCCATTCTACGCTGCCGGCTTGTTATTTTTTTTTAATGATGTTCATGTGCGGTGTGTATATTTTAAAGCAAGGTAAAAAATCTACAATTCCAACTTAAACAATTTACTTCGTTAAATAAGTTAATTATATTTTAATTAAATATTAAAAATTTAAAACAAATAAGCTACGATAGTAAACAGTTCAAAATATTTTTTTGGAAAAAATATCATGATAGTTTAAAAAATTAAAAGAAAAAAACACAAAGCATTTCAATTTTAGCCAATTAAATATGAAATGGTGAAATTGGATTAAAAAACAGCATGATTTAACCCCAGTCAACATCATTATAAACATGTGATCTAAGTAATAAAAAGCTAGTCATCCTATATTAACTCAGTTCAAAAATATGTTAATAATGCATCTAAAAACATATTAGAATTTTGATTTTTTAAATTTATTTTGATATCGACACATCAGAATAATTTAAAAATAATAAAAAATATATCTTGAAAAAAAAAATGATCAATCTCAATTCTAAATACTAGGGAATATAATATTATTTTTCTCGGCATAATACCGATATTATGAATAGATTCGCGTGTTTTTGGTGTTGGCTATATAATTATTTTAAAATATATATTTTTAATATGAATGCAAGTTTATAAAAAACTACAATTTAGTTTTCTTAAATATAAAAAATACTTTAAAACGCTAAAAAAACAAATACTCACCCTCCACGCCACACCCGTTAACATCGCAGGAGAACGCGTAAAAATTTCATAAAAGGAGACAAATTGAGTAAAAAGGTCCCTTAACTTGGGTATGCGATGCAATCGACGGACCAGTAGCATGATCAGCTGTGGGCCCAGGCAGAGCATTAGAAATGCTATGGCTGGCTAGAAAGCCACTGCATGCACCGGCAAGCCTCCCTTTTATTTAAATTTCATGGATTTTTTCTAATTTATTTAAATCCAATAATTAACCCATACAAATATTTTACTGGTTCTAATCAGCAATCATGATATTGATTTTAATTTATATTAGCACTTGTAAGGCATTATAAGGCATAATATTTATGGTTGTTTGGGATAAGTCCAAAGAAGATTGTTGAGCCTTGGAATGATAGGTACAGCTTCGGATTCTAGCAATTATAGCCATGCGCTTTTCTCTTCTGTTTTCATTAATTGCTTGAAATGTTCTTGCTCTTCTGAGAGAGTGAGAGAGGCTTACCTAACCTGTGTTGGTCTAAATGTATTTTTTAAAATTTCGTATTTTTAATTAATATATTTATATTATTTTGATATTTAAAGCATTAATCATTTCTGCTTTAGCCTGGCAGGGTTTACGATGCTGCGACTGAGGTATAAATCAGCTTGAATATGGAAAGCTACTGGCAGAAACTCTGCAAGCTCTTGCTACCAACAACGTCCATCTAGCTGTGCCACCTAGCCCTAGACACACCATGACTCCAGGACACTGCATCAAATTCTGTTTAAAAGGCTCGACTGTATGCATAAAGAACTGGGCTGGTTTATTTAAGTTACTCGCCGCAGATTTTGTTTTTTTCTTCAGTATTAAGTGAGATTTAAAAAATAAAAAAAAATCTAAATATCTTGAAAGGAAAGAAGATGACACTCCATGAAATCTTGGATTCAATTTTAAGAGAACTAAATATAACTTGAACCAGCTTGAAGATTTACGAGGATACAGCAATTACCCAGAACTAAATATAGATTTTATATTTCAATATTAGATTTATTGATGGTTTCACTTTATAACTTCCGAAAATTTATTTTATATGAGGTTTTCATATTTTTATGACATGGTTTGATAAGTTAACTTGATTTTTTTAATTAATTTTTATTTTATTTTATCCATGAATATTTTGATTTAAAATAATAATAATATTTGAACATTGATTTGATCAAGAATTGATTTTTGTAATATATTTCAATTTATTATCTATTGGGTTATCTTAGTCTCATGACATGAACTGTGAGTTTAGCAGGTTAATCAGATTGACTAGGATAATCTTTTTGTTTTTACTAATTGATTTTTTTTAATTGCATCTTTTATAATTAGGTTTCTTCAAAAATAGATTATGCTTTGTTTGTTTTTATTTGTTTTTTATGATGTTATTATGATCTTATGACTTGACATGCGAATTGATTAGTTAACTCAAGTTTACCCAAATTGATATAATATGTTATTATCTATATAAAAAACCATCTTGTATATTTATTACGAGTCAAACAATTTTTTTTATCAATTGCTTTGGTTGTATTTTGACCACTAAATTGACTGGGCACTTCAAATAAATGACCACACGTAGAGAAAAAAATATTTAGATTTAACATGCAGTGTAGCACAAACCAATAATCTAGTGTAGATCAAAACAAAATCATAATATACTCGGTAAACATATAATTATATATTATGCTTGAACTAAAATAATACATAGTACTTATAAAATCACTTAGACTTATTGTGTTTTTTTTAATGTAGGATAAAGGGTTTCGAATTTAATTAAAAATATTATCTAAAGGTTTTTTGATATCAGTTTTCTATTTATTTATATTTTTTCTTAAACATGCTAATATTTAACATTAAAAACATTTATCGGAATATTATTTTCAATAAAATATTAACTCTAAAATCAACTAAGCCTTAATTGCGTTCATCAAACATTTTTTTTCTAATTGTTACGGATGTTGCACTGAATTGCTCAAAATCGTGGCATATCACTAGCTTCACGTCGTGGCAAAGGTTTTTATAGCTGAAAACGAGGGTGTCATCAAAGTGGAAGTTCTTGATAGCAGCCCAATCCTGGTAACCAACGCCACCGATGCCTGTCCAACCAGTCAACAACCGAGAGATCTTCAAATTAACACGATCCTGGTAAACAGTTGCCGCCATGGAGACCCCACAAAGAGCCTTCATCAAGAAAGAAATCATCACAGTTTTCTTCAAATTACCCGCGAATGAAAGCTAGACAGTACTGAATGCCGAGGGTCAGCTATCTCCTCCATATTATTACAGGATCATTTATTGAGCTCGGTTTCTAATTGGAGCAGGAAGATGATTGTAGCAAAACTTCACTTAATTACCGTCCAAGTCCTCCAAATAGCACTGGCAATCACTGCGAGTACAGCTCGGATCATGTGGGCCGGAGGGTGGTCCTGGTAGAGCAGAGGTGACGACAGAAAGACTGCAGGGTCCAGCCATCGCCTTGGCAAACAGAGCTTGTGGGCTCGGTGCCATCATTAAAGAAGCCGGCGATGTTTCCCTCGGCAAGGATCCAAATTAGGTTACAGAATATGAAAAATGAAAAACATTCTTCGGATTTAAAACGCACCGTACCAAGATATGGTTCATCAAATCGCAGAGATCCAGAGGATTAAGAAATCCTAGAACGTAGAAACCACAGTTGGGGAAGCTCACTTAGACAGCCACCAGTATGGAAGTTCTTGTGATCACTACCGCACGTGATCGGCACCCTTTTGCCAATTTATGAGCGTACTATAATATGTTAAGATTTGCCAAAAATGAAAAGAAAACGAGGCATAAATCTATCTTCATTATATTTATTTAACATAATATTATGTTTTTATTAGTGTACTATGATTAAAAAAACATATAAATTTGTCTGATTGAAGATATAGAGGTAGAGACATGAGATAATTTTAAAGTGAATTCATGTTATTTATATATCTCAAGAAAAAAAGAAAAAAATCTCGATTAAAAAATCATTTCAGTTCCAGTTCTCAAAATAATAATAATAATAATAATAATAATAACAACTCCCATTTCCCAGCTCGCACAAAAAAAAAAGTTCATGGTTCCATTTACAAGCCCACTTATAATAAGCAAATATTAAGGCCCGTATCAAAGCCCATCCGACGAATGTTGTTGCTACCTGCTAAAGCTTAGTCTAGAAGTTTATATGGGCCAGCTGTAGAGACTGATGAATGGAATTGGCCCAATAATACGAGAGCGTATTTATTCTGTAGCCCGTGTCTAGAATAAAGAATTTTCCAGGCCCAGCAACCAAACAGTTATCCTGCAAAAAAAGTTTTCCTCCCTTCTGTTGACAAGCCAAGACCAAGCTTCTACAAATAACAAAACCCCTGCCTCCTTTCTCTCTGTTTTTGATTGATGGCACTTCAACAGCATTACCACCGCCACCGAGGTCCATCTTCCAACCCAACCCCTCCCAAATTAAGCCCTCCTCTCCATACTGCACACACACGCACACATTTTCAAGAATGAAGAAAAATTCACGACTGTAGTCTTGAATAAATAAGTTAATTTTATTTTAATTAGATAATAGAATAAATAAATAACTAATAATAATAATCCATAGATACTATTTTGTGGAATTAGATAAAAAGTTATCATGATAGCTTGAGGAATAAATATTTTTCAAAACAACTCAATTTTCTACCCGTTAAATATAAAATAATGAAATACAATAAAAAATATGTTTGAACTGATCGGAGTTAGTGTGACAAACATGTGACTCTGATAATCACGGTAATGGGATAATCAAATAGAAAAAAAAAAACAATGAAGATCATAAAGCTGATTTTCTTATTTTAAAAAACAATATCAACTCAAACAAACTTTTCAAACATGAGATTCGAGTTATTAAACCATAAAAAATCATGAAATTCAATTCATAATTAATTGGTAAAAATTTTAAAAATATATATATGAAAGGATTCAATGATATTTTAATCACTTTACTGGATTTTGTTTTAAATAGAAAAATATATAATTATAACCGGTGATGATTAATGAGAATTATAAATTGGAATTCAATTCACTGCCTTGTTTTTTTTTTTTTTGTAAAACTGTAAAAACATTTTTGTATTATATAAAGTTTTCATTCACGTGCTAGAATGTTTTCACTTTTGTTAATTTGACGTGCTGCGTATTAATAAATGTAGTGCTAAATATTTTAAATAATAACGAAGAAAAGTCGATGCTAGGCTGTGATCACATTCTTAGGCATGGGACCTCAGGAGAAAAGGAGAAGACACACTGGGTCATGCACAGTGCAAGGGGCCCGGTGGCCCGATTCAGCTGATCCTCCATGCTTCCTTACTCTGACTATGAGAGAGGTAGTATTTTTTTCTGGGTTCAGATGCATTTTATTTATTTTAAAAACATTAAATGAGTGTATTTTTAGATAATGTTTTTTTTTTTTTGTAATTTTGATATATTAATATAAACAATATATTTACAGTATAAAAATATTGTACTGTATTACCAAATACACACGAAAGTTAAAACCTTCAATGAAAGAAAGTGGGCATTCACTCCAGTCTCCAGGTCAAATACAAAACCCTTGTGTTGGTTCAGATCATTATAATTTATTTATTTTTATTATATAGTTTTATTATTTTTACCTAAATTATATCAAGATTTCATTGACTGAGATGTAATTTCAAACCCCTTATATCCAATCTTTCTAAAAAGATACACAATTTTTAATCAATTACAGAAAAACAAATTAAATAAATTCAACATTGCATTAGTCATTTAATAATTTCAGATGATTGAGCAACTGAAAATATTTTCCTTTTTTAATTATAAAAATTAGTTGCACAACGATACACAATTATCACCGTATAAATGAGATTGGAACTCATTGATTATGAAAAAAAAAGAAAAAGGAATATATGAGTTTGATAATCAAAACATAATTATTTTAAAAATGAAGTGAAATCTTGAATTTTTAAAATATAGATTGGAGTGTGAATGTATCTCCACTATAAACCGAATTTAGACTTAATATACTATACGCGTGCATTTTAAAAATGCTCGTATTTTATCACATAATAATTATGTTTTTTTAAATAAAAAAAACTCAATGCATTAAATTAAAATGAAATTTTCGAGGCATCTTTTTTTTCTCTCTCAAATCCCATTAAAATTTAAAATTCCATCACCAAGAATACCATTATAAAACTTAGCCACGGGTCAAACATTCACATCTACGAATTTTAAATTAATTTATAGATGTTTGCGCACCCAGCTCTGAAGATCGAGGCAATAGAAAAAGGAGGTGCTCAAAATTTATTTGATGTTTTACGAGGGCATCTTAATTCCTGTATTTTCTTTGCATGTTCCCCCACCCTTCCTTGCCTTGAAAATCTTTTTTTATCCAAAAATAAAAATAAATCAAATAATTAATAGCTTGAAACCTGACAAACGGTACGTTTCCGCCTAGAGCCTCCCCCCTTCCAGCTCACATATAAACAACAATAATAAAAAGTGCTTGGTTAAAAAAAAAACCTTGCCTGAGCTGCCATATTATAAAAAAGGATGAAAGATCTGCCGGAATATTCTATCTCAATTTGGTAAGTGCTTCGCTCTGGTATTGTCCACGACTACCTAATTAATAATGGAACAAGATCATAGGTTTGAATTTAAATAAAAATTGTAATGTTTATGATTTACTTAAGACTTGATCATAAGATATTTAATTCTAACATAAAATAACATTTTCGATATAACTCGGTGAAAAAAACAATGAATCAACAGTGCTGCTTCAGTGTGGAACAATAAAAAATGCTAGCCATGTTGTCAAAAACATGTTCTCAGCTTTCTGGTCTATATATTGAACATATTTAATGATCCTTAAATTATTGTATTAATTTAAGAATAATTAATTGTTTTTATATACTGTTACGAAGTGGCGTTGGATGGGATTGTCTCGGCCCACTATCATATCATATTTATTTAGTCGTCTCTAATCATATAGTATAGCAATGTAATCCCGAGTCGAATTAGAATATCAAGATTAATTAAGATGAAGGCATGAAGCTATGCCTCCACGCAATAATATATATATTATTAGCACTGTCTTGATTAAACAAGTCTAAGCGAATCCTAATTGGCCTTCATGATTGGCTCATGGTGGGGCTCCTTCTGCTTACGTGTGATCATATATATATAGAGAGAGAGAGAGAGAGAGAGAGAGAGAGAGAGAGAGCATTTGGCAAGTGGAAGTGGGGGACGGATTCCTTTGTCTGGGTTTAATAAATATAATAATATATACTCGTTCCTAGGTGTTGGAAACAAGCGTGCTTGTGGACTTCTTTTATTACTAGGAATATTTATATATATAAAAAAAAACATGTTAATCCATCGTGTGACGGAGCAGCATGTGTATTTTATTAATATATCTTTTTAGTATAATATTATTCCACGGGTTCATTTTTTTCCGCAACACGAAAAAAAAAAGGTTGCTTTGATTCGAATCATTCTTGCATAAAATAATGTCTCTTTTTATAGTCTAAAATATTACAAAATGCATATTTAGTGCTGGATGCATAGATATATTATTGAATATACTAAAAGAACCACTTCGATTTTGTGTCTGTTTTGCAGTGTAGTTAAATTTTTTTTTAATATTTTTTATGTAAAAATACATCAAAATAATATTTTATTTTTATTTTTAAAAATTATTTTTGACAGCATACAAAAATGATCTCAAAACACACAAAAAATTATTATTTTTTAAATACTTTTAAAATACAATGTCAAATAAGTTGTTGAGGCTACTTTTTTCCTTTCACTTTTGTCTCTTTTTCAAAAAAAAAAAAAAAACTTTGATTTTATCTTATATAAAACTTTTATAATCGAAGTTTATGAGATGAACTTTTAAATTATAGTAAAATGATAAAATTAAAAGGAGAAAACTACAATGTAAACATGAAAAAAATACATAACCAATCACAAGAGTTTTAGAATTATAATTTTGATTCAAAAAGTTATTTTTATATTTAATAAGTGGAGAATTGAGTTATATTGTTTATTTTTTTATAACGATATTTTTTCACATACTATCATGATCATTTTTTAATTTGATTCATATGTTACCATTTCTTTTATTTTCTAGCCTAATTTAAATAAAATCAATGACTTGAATCACATATCTTTTAAAAAAAAAAATATATATATATATATATATATATATATATAAAATTATTGGGGATGCGGCCTAAGGTGGGTCATAGCTAGTTTACATAAAATTATTGATTAATAAAAAATCATTTCAAAACATCAAGAGAGAGAGAAATCATTGACTAACTATATTCTCACTATATAAAAAATTATTTTGGTGTTAATGGACTCTATTCAATAAGAAAAGTACTATTGAGTTTTGTTTTTTCCTCTATTAAATTATATGAGAGTTGAGAGATTATTTTTTATTTGGTTTGATTTTATATTTTTAAATAAATTAAAAAGTGGTTTTAGTTGATGTATTAGTTTGCCAACATTATAAGGAGTGTTATTAGATTTTCTTGATGTGAAATTAAATTAAAGTTAGATTTTTGGATAAAAAAATAGTTTTTCTTCCATGCAAACAAGGTGTTGTCCACTCCTTTTGCCAACAGGAAAAAAAAATAGTCCACCCATGTGAGCTAACCCCTGGAGGGCCATGGCCGTTGCCTTTTTTTTGGCATAGCCTCTGTTTATTTAATTCCTCATATATTTTCTTGTTATTTAATAAATTTTGTATTAAAATAAATACCCTAAAAATATGCTAAATATATTTTTTATATAAAATTATACTTGCTTTGAAAATATAAAACTATTTTTCTTGTTATTTTTTTATAATTTTAATGTGCTGATATTAAAATAAAAATAAAAACCATTTATATACATTATGGAAATTATATGAGTGAGATGCTGGAGTATGAGCCGATGCTATAATCGTGGCTGTTAGATCCTCCTGGAGACCAAGATAGCTGAAGAGGATCGGGAATCAGAGTGCTTTATCCTTTCTTTTGTGGAGCTGATTATTTTGAAAAACATTGTTAATCCATCCCCACCCTCGTGGGCCCACCTCGTGGATTGCGTAACGGAATGGCAACTTGTAAATAATATTCAAAATCCCATCAGCTTTAATTATTTTGAATTTTGAAAAGCGTCTTATTTGACGGTGTCATTTGTACTGGGTTCAATTTGTTTACTATTAAAAACAGTTTAGATTGTATTGATATAAAGTTATTTTAATGTACTTATATTATAAATTAATTTTAAAAAGTAAAAATAAATTATTTTAATGTATTTTTAAATTAATATTATTAAAAAAATCCTCTTAAATATATATATATAAAAAATCAATCTTTTTCTAAAGTTGAAAATTGGAGTTGTAATTCAACCATGGAAATTTCGTATGGGAGTTAGGCGTGGTATCTTTAAGAGTAGAAAATAGGGCAAAGAGTCGAAACTAAATGATTGATTTATAATTTAGTTAGATGCTATTTTTTAAAATATTTTTTATTTTAAAATATATTAAAATAATATATTTTAATTTTATAAAAATTATTTTTGATATTAACACATAAAAATGATCTATAATTATCAAAAAATAAAAATATTTAATTCAAAATAAAAATAAAAATATTTATTATTTTAAAAAAAAATATATTTATTATTTAAAAAAAAAAATATTTTTAAAACACTATATTTATGAGTCAAAATGAGCATGAGTCAAAATGAGCAGACGAGGCTTGAAGTATTGCCACGCATGCTAGCAAATTATTGGGCATACTTGTCATTTGACAATGATATTTTTCAACTAATTGAAAATTAAAAACATGTCCTTGCAAAGCTGGATAAGAGGCCAACCCCACAAAACTACAATGCATTGACGACAAAAATAAATATCGAGTACATGAAACATAGATTATTATTTTCTTACTAACTGGTCTAAAAATAACCGTTCAATTTATATTAGCCTCGAGCATACCCCGGCTAATTAAATCCTTACTTCAAATATTTATTCTTCATGGCATTTACAACATTTATGTCACAGTGTGCTACTCCACGTTGTTAGACATTTAATATGACAAACAATATAATGATATAATAAACACACGACACTTAAGTAAACACAGAGAGTTAAGTTGAACTAGAATAGTTACAAAATGATTAATTACAAATAAAATATGGAATCCAAAGAATGTAGAAGTTTCATAGTTTAGTTGTAAATATCATTCCGGTTTTTCTATTGGAATGAAACGTTTTGGTTTCGGAGCGTTTCAGCGTGCCGTTTCGGGGTTGTACTGCTCATATATAATTAATTAATTATATATATATATGTGTGTGTGTGTGTGTGAAAAATTAAAATATTAATTTAACAAGAATAATTTAAATTCAAGATAAATTAATTTTAAATTATACAATACAAACACAAAGTCAAACAAACATAATCTCAAAATTAGAAACATCTCTAAAATTTCAAAATATTATGATAGTAAAATGTTCTAAAATAAAAAAAAAATTATGATTTTGAGTCGGAACGGCACGGCCGGAACAGTACCGAGACATTCCTGCCGGAATTTAGCTAGAATTTCTGGAACGAGCCGGAATTAAAACCGAGACGAAAAGAACACCGTTTTGTCTTGATTTTTTTAATGGCACGGAATATTCCGGCCGGAACGGAACAGAATTAAAAAGCATTAGTATGAATTTGCTTCGGGCACCTCTCTTGATTTAAAAGAGAGATCATTGTTAAGATCTCGTCACTTTATATTATTATTCATGTTACTTTAATTTCATTCGCACATTTCTTTATTGTATTTAATTTTTATACTCGAACCTTTAATGTTTTATTTTTACCAGTGAACATGTTGAACTTTGATTTCAATGCAGATAAACAACCATTTTTTCCCGGTCATCACCATCTCATTGATAAATGCAAAAAAATCATCGCAAATTATAAAAAAATACCATTGATTATCAATTAGATTTTGAGAAGTAATTTAATTTAATTCCAATCATCATTTCTGGCAACAACACATATAATTTCACAGAACTCTTGCCGTTTAACACAAAACAAATAGTTTCCACTTAACAATATAACATGTATGCATTTATTTTTTTAAAACTCCCATGAATTTTCAATTTTCCAGGGGTTTACACACGCAAATATTTTTTACTTGCAATAACATTTTATATACTTATAAAAACCCACATGAAAAAAAATCCATGCTCATTAAGTTTAATGCTAGGGTTTAATTTTTGGGAAAATTACAAATCTACATCCACACATCAAATAGGTTTTGATCATAACCTCATTCATTGATTGCTTTGATTTCACCCTCGTATGCTCATGGTATTAAACCGTGCTAATTCTCCGTGGAAAAAAATCTTTCAAAATAAATTATCCAGAGACTCCAAAAGAACTATAGTTGTTTTTTTTTTTTAAAAAAAAATCTTAATATTTTTTATAATCATTTCATAAAAATTAAATATCATAATCGAGTTAGTCAAGACATATGGGACAGATCAAAGGTCACGGGTTTGAGCATTGGATCTTTTTTTTTTTTTTTTTTTTTAATTTTGATAGATGATAGGTTAGGAAATGAGGAGTTTTTTTAGTTTTTTTTTCTAGTTATCATGTATGAGATTTGAAAACAATAATATCAATGATAATTTACTCATTTAAATCTGATCGAAATTATTTTCTTATTATTTAATTTCTAAATAGATTTCAAACATAATTTATTATATTTGTACCTTTTTAATCTCATAAAACATGTACATAGTATGTTGATATTTCTTATCAACTCGTTTTAACAATCATAAAACATTTTTAATTTTTTTTATAGATATTTCCATTAAAAACATTGTTTACCAAGATAAATAAAATATATGTTAATAGTTAAATATATCGTTACAAAAGAAAAATTAGAAACAACTATATTTTCAGATTAAATGACAATGCCAAATATTTTTTCGAGACCTAGAAATTTGTTTTACAATTAAAAAAACTTGATGTCCTTTCAGCTCAATGCAAACACAGACTAGTTACTCGAAACACACATAGGGGAATTATTCCTGAGTTTGTAGAGATCGTAAACCTTTTAAGTTTTTATTTTATTTTATTTTAAAATTATGATGAACATGTCCATTTTTCGCAAACAATAAGGTTAGATCATAAAAATGAGAAATAATAAAGTTGGCAATAAAAGGGAGATGGAACAATTTATTAGTTAGACGAGTAAAGTTGGCGTCAAAGAAAGAAAGAAAACGGGAAGAAACCAGCGCATGCTTGATGTCACGTGCTCTACTCCGCTACACAACAGGGGAGGAATCGGTACACTTTTATCACAATGAGGATCTCATTGGTACAATTTCTACCGGCTGTTTTACATTTTAAAAAAAAAAAACTGGTATAAGGATATCATTTTTTTTAAATAAAAAATATTTTTTAAAAAAGAAATACTTAAATCAACCATAACCCTTAGTAGAAGAGAGACCCCAATTTCAACCGCCTGGAAGGTAAAGGCCTGACTTTTCTCAAAGATGTAGAGCTTAATTCGTCAAGTTCTGGGGTTTCCTAATTCCTATCACGAGTTAAAGCTCTTTTAAACTTTCTAAAACCTTATATGATTATTGATTTAAAGAATAAATCGATTAAAAAAATAAAATAAAAAATAATTTTTTGTAAGTTTATGAACTTAATTAAAACATTTGGCAAATCCTGTTCTTTACTTTTCTCTTACTACCTGCAGTATTGAAAAAGAAGAAGGTAAAACATTAAAAAAGGGGAGAGGCTGTGGCGAACTGGCGATATTGAGATCCGAGGTGATGGATCAACCGCTACTGTTTACATTTAGCAAATAATATTTTTTTATTTCCAATTTATTTTTATTATCACCTTACCAAAACAATTAAAAAATACATAAAAAATTAATTTAAAGCTATCTTTTTTTAAATTTCTTAAAAATATGATTCAATAACGAAAAATACTAAAAAAACCTTTATTTGCTATCAGCGATTCAGCATTCAACACCCGCTCATGTTCACGCTCTCCCTTCTGCTAAACTAGCTATTTGACTCGGCTATTTTTTAAAAAAAAACAACAACTTGGATTTGCATATATTTTAATGTATTTTTTATAAAAAAAACTTAAAGTATAGTTTAAAAAACTTAGACAAATATGTAATTAAAAACATTATTAATTATTTATATAAATAAAAAATAAGGTAGTGACATCATCTAACGGCTCCGTCATCAATGCCAGAAAGTCTGAAGACCTCCTATCCTATCGGTGGTGCCCATCGCATTCTCACAATTTCCGTGACTGAGAGACTTGAGTTGAATAGTTGGAATCACCAGACCCTGCAATGCTGCCTTAAGAATACGGACCGTCTGATTGAACCATACCGACGGCGAGGATCTCGGGCTTCTCTGGGAAGCACGAGGTAGTTGGCTGTGAGGTGCCAGGTCAGAATTAAGATATGTCCATGTCGGATTCTTATTCAATGGTAGTTGTGGCTTCTACCAGCAAAACAAGCAATCTTATTCGCGAACTCAATTGCGGGTCCCGCTTAAAGCACTTTAGTTGTGAAGTGGGCCTTGCAGATTTTGACCGGCTGAAGAGGTTGTTTCGGGACTGAAGCCCCACGTGATTATTATATCCTCCTTTTGTGGACTTTACGTTCATGTTCTAAATTTTCCACGGGTAACCGACTGCAGCTCATGTAGGGTAAGAGATATTTGCTTTCGGGTTCCCCACGAATAAGCCCTCGACAAGTGAACCTATCAGTGGAGTACACCTAGTGACATTTTGTAACGTGGTTTATATTGATTTTAAAAGTTATTTTTATTTGTAAATGTATCACGATATATATATTTTTTATTTTTTAAAAATTATTTTTAATATTAATACATCAAAATATTTAAATATATAATAAAATTTTAATTTAAATTAAAAAATAAAAATAAAAATAAAATGAAAATGAAAATTTTTAAAAGCGTTTTACAAACCATTAACAAACACCCCTCAATGGCCCCCTTAAAACGAATGCGCTTCACGTGCCTAAGGCGCGTGGTCGTGAGAGAAGATGCTGATCGTGAATGAAATGCAGAGAAGATATAAAATGACATGTGTCCATTCAATAATCGGTGGCTCCTATATTGTACGATGACAGGGACATATCAACCATGTTGGCTCTTGTCATCACTAGCCGTCTGATTAATGCAATCCAAAGGTGAAGGCAATCCGTATCCCGAAGAAGCAAGTGATTAATCGGAGCCGTCCATCATTGGAGTTGGGTAGATTACGCGCTGATTAATGCAATCCAAAGGTAAAGACTATCCCTATCCCGGAGAAGCAAGTGATTAATCGAAGAAGCAAGTGATTAATCGGAGCCGTCCATCATTGGAATTGGGTAGATTACGCGCTGAGTGAATATACATGATAACGTTAGCTAAAAATAGAAGAAAAAAGTGATGAGATTTATTTGAGTGCGCAAATAAGAACACAAAAGAAAAACCAGGTGAAAGAAAAAACCGAGAGAAGGTCAGCCAAAGCTGCTGAAGAGAAGAGAAGCAGGGAAACTTAGAGAGAGAAAGAGAGCATTAATTCATTGTTCTGATAAGGTGCTTCTTGTTTGTTTCTCTTCTGGATAACATTCATCTGTAGAAATCTTAAAATTTTCCTTCTTGCTGTCGCCGTCGATTATGGTGAATTTCCGGCTAGGGAATTGTCTCACCGGTATATGTTAGATATTGAATGTTAAAAACTGGTGGTCAAAATTTATGGATAGAAATAGAGAAGGAAGAAGATCATCATCAAACATGGCAGCCTCAGACGGATTATCAAGACGACGACAGCAGAGAACTACAAGAGACTCTGCTGGTATAAAACTTAAAATTTCTCCAAAATATATCTGAGTTAGTTGTTTATGTAACTAGCTCAAATAGTCTCTCTCTATCTCTTTTTCTTGCAGAGGAGGATGGTCAAATAATGGTACAAGAAACGGCGAGGCTGAGAGATAGAGGAGGGAGTAAGAGGGAAAGAGATCGAGAATCGTTGAGTAGGAATAAGCGCAGTAGAAGAGGAGGAGATAAGTTAGTACAAGGAAGTAATAAAGAAGAAAGAGAAGAGACTACAGAAGAAAGCATCGGTTATGAATATGGTTATGAAATTGAAGACGGGGAAGTTTCTCGGTTGAGGCCGCCTCCGAGAGCTGTAAAACAAGTTCCCGGTTTTAAAGTCGCTGCTGACGAAATGATTGGTGTCTCTGTTCCTAGGAAGGCTCGGTCAGGTAAAAGAGTTTGTAGATTGAGTAGTTGTGTTTTGTTTGGATTTTTTTTTTGGCTGAATTAACAGTGATTTTTGGCTTTGAAGCTTCTGTGAAGAGGTCACATGAGAGTTGGGTATTAGGAAATGGTGGATTTGGCTGTGAAGACAGGCGAGCTTCGACTTCACCGGCGGCGAGTAGGAGCTTTGAGGCTGCATCGCCTTCTTCGTCGAATGTTTCAGTCATAAAAAAGACGGTTTGTATTTTTCTTTTGTTGGTGGTTTATTTTTGTAATTTTTAGACTACATTCTGAGGACGGCGATTGCCTTTTTTTTTTTTGTTTATTATCAGAAATCAAGTGTACCCAAGACTCGGCTTCCAAAAGTGTCGAAATCTTCTACAAGTTCATCTCAGGAAGATATTGAGATTGAGATTGCCGAAGTTTTGTTTGGTTTAAAGAAACAATCACACGGGCCTAAGAACGAGGAAAAGGTTGAAAATGGTTTGCAGAAGATCGATTCAATGGATGCTAATGGAATCGCTTATGATTCTAAATCTTCTCCGAATTCTAACTTTTCACAGACATCGATATTTAATCAAAGTAACGCCTCTGTTTCGGATACTTCAATTGGTTTAGGCGAGTATATTTAGCTTACAGTTCAGATTTCGGTGATCGATGTTTTATGATACTTGTGTTTTGATTTCATTTCTAATGTGACATTTGCAGCATCGAGGAAGCAGAAAATGGATGCTGATTCAGTTCTGGTTCATAATAGTTTAATTGCTTCTCCAGTTACAGATGGAAGGGAGGATGCAAAAATGGAAGTTTCTGCAACAAAACTGGGGAAACCATCATTTTACTCAGAATCATGCGAGGTTTCACAGGACATGATTGCTTCTAAACTTGCATCTGGGTTGGAGTCACAGGAGGAAGCAATGACACAACAGGATTCAAAACCGGCAATGGAAGAATCTGGGGTCCCAGCCAAGGAAAAATCTGTATTGCCAGAAGAGAAATCACCTGTGAGCAAAAAATTGGATGTTGATTTCCGTGATTCCGTTTTGAGAAAATCGTGAGTATCGAGAATACTTTTTTTTTTTTGAGATATATAATTAGATGTCCCATTTTCTCATCTTTTTCCTTGCTCTAATTGTGGTGGGTTTCTTAAGGACTTCAACGGTGTCAAAGGTAGACCGCCAGCGAGAGGAGAAGTTCGAGATCGATCTGATGGTGAGGATCTATCTTGTCGCAATCCGATTACATTTCCCTTTGTGCTTTTGCTGTTGAAATTTCTCAAATCGAGTTATGGCTTTCCAACAGGCACCTCCCCCCATGGTGTCTTCTCCAGAATGGGATGGCTTTGTTGATCTGTCTTCCAATCCTAAGCCCACAGTTCAAGATGTGGAAATGGTGAGCAAATAGTTGTTGCTAATTCACCTTCCCCTGTTTTAGTCAAAACTTGGATTTGACTATTTGACATTTTGTTTTTCTTGCAACTCTGCCAATCAATTCTATGTTATTGTCATGCTGCAGAAAATGGAAAATATGGTTAAGGAATTGGTGGAGAGCCCGGTGGAGAAGGAAGGAGCTCTCTTTGAAGAGAAGGTGATAAAGAGAGTTGGAGAAAAGCGTGGATTAGAACTTGATTTTGAGAAGCCGAATCACAATGAGCAGCAGACACTGCAACCTAAAGCTATCGTTCCTAAAGTGGAGACAGCTGGTAATTCAAAGCTTCAGCTTGGTGTTCAGCGTGATGACTTTAAGAGTTGTCATATAGCTTACATTTCTGACCCATTGAGATTATTGATGATTTCTTCCTCCTCTTTTATCAGCTCAATCTGGTTCGTTGCCTTTGCCAATTGCCATACCTCGTTGGCAAAGTAGCAATCTTATGCCTCTTGGGTGCGATATCTAGACCTCCATTTTCTTATCAGTCTTTGTTTTAAATATTCCTTGCTCAATGAATTGATTTATAATTAGAAAGTTAACTCATGTTTATTTGCAGATACACGACTTCCTTTCAGACAGTTGTGCCCATGGATGGGACGACCAGATCATCCAAGGCATTACAGGTATCTATCATATACCAGCTCCTTTTTCCAAAGCCTCAACCTTTACATGTATCTTGGACTTTATTTTTGAATCTCCATTGAATTATCAAAAAATGTTCAGCCTCCACAGTTTATCCCTCAACCTCGGCCGAAGAGATGTGCAACCCATCATTATATTGCTTGCAATATTCGCTTGCAACAGCAATTTACAAAGATGAACCATTTCTGGCCAGTCGCAGCTGGCTCTGCTACTCTATGTGGAGTCAAACCCACGAACCTCAATGCAATGCCTTCTATGGAAAACATGATAATCAGACACCCATCACAAGGTAGCTTTCCAGTTGTGAATCTAAATTCTGCCCAGGACAAAGTGCAGGCGGTGTCAAATATCCCAGATTTTACTCAAAATGATAGAGGCTCTGAGAGTGCTGCCACCTTGATAGATACAGCACAGAAGAAGCAGCTTGTGCTCCACCAGCCTCCACAGCCAGCTCCAGCTGGTAATTTAATGGTATGCTCTTGCCCTGTGCCATGAAGTTGAATTTATTTGGTTTACATGTGTTAAGATTGTCATAAAGTTTTGCTTTCGTACAGTTATTGATGCCTTTTGTTTTAAATTGTAGCATGGCCCTGCTTTCATCTTCTCCCTCAATCCGCAGCATCAAGCGTCCACAGCAGCAATGGAAAGTCAAACTGGGCCTTCTAAATCTTCTTCCTCAATCAACAATGAATTATTGTCTGGCAGTGCTGTAGCTGGAGTAACAACAATCTCTTCAGCATTGCCAGGGATGACTGCAGCTGTGAGCTTTAGTTACCCGAATTTGGCAGCCAACGAAGCTCCGTACCTGACAATTCTACCAAACAATGGCTATCCATTCCCCATCTCCACTCCTGTTGGAAACCCAACATTCAGAGGTGGAGCCCCTGCTCAAGCATTGTCTTTCTTTAACGGGTCTTTCTACTCCTCTCAGATGTTACATCCATCCCAGCTTCAGCAGCAGCAACCTCAACCTGTTGTCCAACCAGGACATCAGAATGCAAGTACTTCAAGTGGCTCATCATCTCACAAGCAACCCCAAAGTCAGCAACCACGTGGGGCACATGTTAGCACCAATCATTTTTTGACCTCGACAATGATGCAGTCACAGCATCTGCCAAAGCCTCATATACCTTCCCATCACTCCCGGAAGCTTGACTCTGATATGAGTGGGGAGAGCACCCCAATAATTGCTGATACCCGAACCTCTCACTCGAAAAAGAGTGTTCATGGCCCTAATTTCATGGTTCCTCTACAGCCAAACTTTGGTGTAATGGCTTCTACAAATGTTGGTGGCGGTGGAAATCATGGTGAGAAGCAGCAGCAGCAGCAGAAACATCAACTGTCACAGGAAAAGAATTTAATGGGTGGAGTAGAGCTTGTCCCCTCTCAAGCATTTGCAATGTCATTTGCCTCTTTCAATGGAAGCAAGACTGCTTCGAACCTTAATTTCTCAGCTATGGCACAAAATCCTCCCATCTTACAAAGCTTCCCTGACATGACATGGCAAGGGTACCAGGTTGTATCAGCAGGTCAAGCCACACAGAAGAAGAATCACCAGATGTCTGAAGGGAAGACTGGAGGCAGTTCAACCAATCCTGACGATGGAAAAAAAGCTACGTTTGGAAGGCCATCTACAGGTATTGGGCAGACACTTATTTTCGATAATTCAGCTAGAACTCTCAGCTTTGTGCCATCTCCTTTCACTGGACACTGGCCTTCTCACTCCATCACTGCACCTACAAGCATTCCAATGGCTGCTCACTCAAGCTCAACTTCCCAGCAACAACAGCTAGTCCAGCTTCAGAAGCAACATGTTTTGCAGCAGCCTACTGGTGCAGCTGAAAGTAAAGCACCAACATCTAGCAGCCTGCCTTCGCCCTCCATCGATGCCAAGTTTTCAAATAATACTACCATTTTTTCTCAAACTCAAGCTCAGGAAAGTACTCCACAAAATCCCCCGCGGAAGAACTCATCCAGAACCCCTTCCACGCAATCCCCACTTGCATCTCTCACAGTATCCAGTACAGTTCATAAGAATGCTTCCCAGCAGCAAGGAAGAGCACCGCAAGGCCGTAGCCAAATATCATTTGGGCCGAGTTCCAAGTCTTCTTTGCCACCCAAAGGGCAACTAATATCCTCCAGTAACCACTCTCCTTCTAGTGGTGGCAACACGATAACAGCTTCAAAGAATGCCAACGCTAATTTATCTGTTCCTGCTATACAGTCACAGCAGTGTGACAACTCCTCAAGTGGGAATGCTCAGAAGTCCTCCCCGGTTTGTGGTAGGAATGTGCCATCAATCTTAAGCACATGCCCCAGCCACCTTTCTGAGCTGAAGTACTAGAATCGTTTTCTACAGGAGTCCATCTATTTGATGTGTTCATCAAGGACGGTTGCTCCAACTGTCATCCGGGTCTCAAATCTGGAAAGTGCAAATGATGGTTGTGGACATTTTCAAGGTGCTCTACACTTTGCTCTGCTTTTATCATTGCTGACCATTTCACAGTGTAATCTTGTATCATTTATTTCTTGCTCAAATCCAAAGCCATGAGAGCTGGATAGCAGGACTAGAAAACAGTTGATTGTCTCCCTGAAGTTGGAGGATTTTATAGAGAGAGGGAGGCTAATTATTGGTGGGGGGCTGGCAATTGAAGACATCTGCCGGCATTTCATAGAGTAATGAATTAAAAGGGGAGATGGGTGTGTATTAGGCGAACAGTTTTAGAAGTTAATTTAGTCGTGACCTACCACATTTGAACCTCCTTCATCGGCAGACCTATCATATAGCTGCACGTGAGGTGGTTTCGCAGTGACATTTAAGGCTTTTGGTAGTTGATAGGGTTTAATTTAATTTGATTTATGTAAATATGATTAATGGTCCGACATAGAATAGAAGGGGCATTGTCCCTGAGAGTTCTGTTCTCTGAATATTTTGAATGCATGCATTTATGCAAAGGTTTGGTGATTGATTAGGCAGAAGAGAACGGGCGTGTGGGCCATATATATTTGAGGTCAGAAAAGGTCAAAGCTCATGTTTTGTATTATCGTCTCTTAGGGCAAGCAAAGCCAAAAATTTGTCCTCTTGGCTTTTTGAGTCAAATTTTTCATCTCCAACG